>JAMPIO010000019.1:0-1223688 GCA_024699865.1 Aphelenchoides fujianensis | reverse complement strand
AGACGAGCATTCCATGGGTTTATTTGTAGTGGACGAACACAACCGAAAAGAAGTGGAGGGGCGGACGGAGGAGGAATTCAACGAGAACAATTACGAGGTCGAGAATCTCGCGGAGAAATGTGTTGGAGAACACCCGAAGAGGCGAACAGAATGATTGGATGCGGGAATAAATTACTCCACGTGCTCCTGCTGCTGCTGGTGTTCGATGAGGTTGGCGAGCAGATCGTCCAGCACGTGGTCGTCGACCGCTCCCTCGACTCGCTCCACGACGGCCGCGTGGCAGATCGAAATGAGCGTAGGCACGTGCTCCACTTCGAAGTAATTCGCCAGATTCGAGGCGCTCACCACGTCGAAGCGCACCAAATCGATCTGAAGCGAACAAGTGAGCCTTAGAAGAAGGGAAGCTTCGAATGAAACGAACCTCCGTGTCAGCGCACTCGATTTTGTTCTGCAGGCGAGCCGACTGCATCTTGCAGACGCCCTGGGAGTCATCGAAGAACTCAAGACCACATATTCGATCGGCCGCTCTCGTCGTAGTATATCCTTAAAACAGGCGTGTTCAAATGAGGGGCGCCGTGCGCTCACTCCTGAAGCTCTTCGAACGTGTGGAACTCCAGCGTTCGTCCCCATCGGGCCGCACTCGCGTGGAGGTTGCGGACGAACGGCGAGCCCACGAGGCTGCGGAGCGGGCCGCCCGGCTGCAGCTCGCGCCGAATGGAGTGCTTGAGGCACGCCGAAGAGAAGCTGAGGACACTTCGGAGCATCTGGAAGCAACGAAGTGAATGAGAGCATCGAACGAAGGGGGTTGGAACGAAAGGATCCACAGCCGTCAGCTTCTTTCCGCTTTCTCGTTTCATTCGTCCATCCCCCCAAAGGTATTCGATCATTCGAGGCGACGAGAACCCGAAGAGACGAAAACGATCGAGATAACGATCATATCTCTTTATTAACATCAACAACGTTACAAAAGAGATCACCCGCAAAATACAACACATCAATGGCACCATTTGCAACAAACAACTCAAGAAAGAACGGGAATCAATCGAGGTATCTGAATTACAACCACACACGACTAGAACATGCGATAAACAGGTTAGACTCGGGATCAAACGTCGACTATTCCGCTGGTCTCTTCGGTCTCCGTGCTCGCCGTCGAGTCGTTCGCGTCGCCGTCGACTTCGCTCAGGTGGGCGCCCATGGCGGCCGCCGACTTCAAGCGCTCCACTCCGATCCGCCGGTCCTCGTCCGCCAGGCTGATCCACGCGGTGAGCAGGAGGTTCGCGTACGTGGCCTCCATGGCCGGCAAGTAGCGGGCGACGGTCTCCGGTGCGGGGAAGATGAGGTCGAAGTTGCCGCGCAGGGCGAACTCGTCCTCGAAGTCGATCAAGTAGCGGATGTCCGCATCGGTCAGGTGGGTGAGGATGGCGGGCGAGATTTTCTGAAGCCGTCGGGATAAGAAGAAACAGATGAAAGAAAGACGAACCTCGGTATTCAAGTAGAAGTTGAGGTTCTCGCCTTCCTTCTTCAAATGATCGACCGACTTGTGGGCGGGGATCGGCTTTGGAGCGGTAGCTGAGGTCGGCGGCCTCCAGATCGTCGCTGAAAGCAGGATCGGTTGCAGAAGAGACAGAACAACTCGGGCCACTCACTCGATCGAGTACTCCATTCTCCACATGTTCAGGCAGTCGGAGATGAGTGGCGCCTTCACCGCGGTGTCCTCGGCCGTTCCCGTCTGCATCGACGGGGAGATGTTCATTTCGAGGATGTAGGGTTCGTAGTCCTTGTCGAGAATGACGTCCATTCCGAACAACTCCCGGCTGAAAGCAGTCAGTGATCAATTGGAACAGACGGGTGGACTCACTTCAAGAACGGGAACTCCGGGTAGTTGGCCTGTTGGCGGAGGATTTGCGAGTGGCAGGCGATGATCGACTTGATCGAGACGTCCACGATCTTCTCCCACAGACTCGTCCAACAGCGGCCTTGGCTGAGAACGAACTCGCGGAACTTGGCGATCGGCCACTTGAGGTCCGTGACCCCGATGTCCAGCACGCCGTTCTTCTTGGCCAGCTTGTTGATCGAGTAGTTGGTCAAATGCATGTACATGTTGTCGTAGGCGTTTTCCGTCATCGGAACGGACGCGAACCGCACCAGCCCGTCCTTGTACAGGTAGATCCGCAGCGGGTCGATCGAAGCCACGTACACGTACAGGCGGAGGTCGAACTTCGCGCCGTTCAACGTGAGGGCGTCGATGTACTTCTGGGCGATCAGAGGAGTGTCCAACGGAACGTCGTCGATCGACGAGACGATTTGAATCCCGCGGCCACGAGCAGAAGCCGGCTGAAACGAGAAAATTCATGGAATGATTTGAAAGGAAGGAACGAACCGGTTTCAAGATCAAGTATTTTTTATTACTCTCCATGTACTCCCGCAGCGCAATCAAGTCTTTGGGCAGGACAAACGTGAAAGGCATGATGTCCGGCCATCCGCTCTCGACCAAGTGCATCCACAAGCGATCTTTGCGGCCGATGTGGAAGTCGCCCGGCAGATGATTGACCTGAAGAATTCCATTGTTGTTCGATTGGAGGCGCGATCGGACTCACTCTCTGCCAGCACTTGAGCAGGCGGTACTCGGCCGTGTAGAGGTGCTTGCCCTAAACGAACCACATTTAATGGACAACGAGCAGGAAAAGACGTACCCAGTAGGCGATCCACCCGTCCGGTTTCGGGCACCAGCTCAAAGTGGCTCTGCTTCAGCGTTCGCTTCATGATGTTGGAGAGGAGGGTCGTCTTGCGCCATTTGAAGCAGTCGCGGCAGTTGTTGGGCGGCTTCTTGACCGCCGGGCGGGTCTTGGCTGCAACGAAACATGAGTGAAAGAGTGAATCACAAGTGAAGAAGACCAGAAGCAAACCAACGGAAATCTCCACTTACCGTCGCTGTTCTGAGCGTAAAACCGCACAAACGGAGGGATATTTTGGAAGAGACTCAGACGAAGAAGTGGCTCGTGCTTGGAAGAAGAGGTGCTGGAAAGAACGAAGAACCAGTCAGAAGAAAGGAGTGAATCGAAAGTGATTGAAATAAAACGGAAATGAACGGAAAGTTACCTCAATCGGCGGATGGTTGAGTTTTCCGTCGGCATCGGATTGTTGGTCAAACAGCGGAGACGAAGCAGCCGGAAGCACAGCAAGCTGCGCTCTCCTTCCGCATCTGAACGAAAGGAGTCATCGGTTTGATCGACGAAAAGCCGATGGGCAGGCGGCAGCAGCCGCCCGCTTGCGGCCAGCGCAACTGTGCGAACGAAGCAATCGACCATCGATTTTTCCGCCCGCTTTCCGCTTTGCGTACAGTAAGCAGCAAAGTACATTCTTTTGCGCGTGCTTTCGTTCAATACAGGGAATTTCGTGCAAAACATCACTCAGCGCCGATATTCGCGACTATTGTTTAATTTCTTTTGGTTGGGCTGCGCTTGAAACGGCGAAGCAAAAGAATACGCAAAGAAGTTGTTGTTTTCATTTGACTCCAAGCTGAAAAAGCCAGATTTGTAGTTGTGTAGAAAAGATGCTTTGCAAAGAACAAACACCATCAAGAGCGGCAGAAAAAACCCCAGAAGATGCGTACCGTTCGCACGATTGTCCAACTCGTCGTTGTCCTCGTCTTCCAGCACCTCCGTGTGGCTCATGATTGTGCGGAGCTGATGATGCTTGCGGGGATTCAAGCCCTAATCGACATCCTACTGCAAACGAAAAACAGATCAGTAGAGAGAACGCGAACAGAAAATACAAGCACGCATGGTTCAAACACAACTTCCTCCCATTCATTTGCAGCCTCAACTGCGAACAAAAGATCGTAAGAAGCGGCGAATGGAAACGAGTTGCCAAGTGAAGACTTCTTCGTTAGTACAATTCGTAAAGACGGGGACTTTAAGGCGTGTAATGGAAAAAACTAACGGAATTAAATTTCAGAGGACAGGATTAACGTCCTTAAAGCTGCTTACTCATATGCCGTAAAGGGGACGTTCGGGCGACAAGCAACAGGCCATTAGGTTTTCGAGAGCCGCGCCGGGGGGCGGAAAAAGAGGAACGAAAAAAGTCGAAGAGAATTCGGTGAAAATCCACGAAGGAAGTTAAATGGACGACCAACTTTTGCGCACAGTGGCCAGTTCGAAAGGATAAGTGGAGAAAAAAGTGGGTGGGAACAAGCGGGAATCCTGGGCGAACCTTCCAAAGTCGCCCGTCCCTCTCCTCCCCTCTTCTCCTTCACTCCGGCTTTGATAGAATTGCCGTCGTGAGTAGTCGACAATCCCGCTTCTCGTCGCGGGCCGTCCGCTGCTCGCCGGGTGCGCTCCGTTCTTATTAATATGCCCTTAGCCCGAAAGTCCCCGTCCAATTCGTCTGGAGTTTAAGCAAAACAAACTGCGGGTTTGCGTTTTTGTTGCTCTTCACGGCTCCGCTGCAATAAACTTTCCGCCTCCTCCTTTTCTTTTCTTTCTGCTCCTTCGGATCCTCTCGAAACAAACGGCGACCGTTGGGCAGCTGCGAAGTGGACAAACGCGTGAGGACGGCGGAGATCTGCGCGCGAACATCAAAACCGACCGGCCGCGTCCGCACGTCAGAAACACCGAGCGGTTGGATGTCCGGAGGAAATGGAGAGCAGGGCGAGGAGTAGGAACAAACGGACATGTCGGGATGTGTTCTCGTCAAAAGGACGTCACCCACGTCTTCCGCTTGAAGAAATGAATCTTTAGCCCAGTAATTTGATTTACTCAACTTTATGCGGCACTTCGACCAACAAGCCGGGAGTTCGATTGTTTGTAGGTTACCGCAAAGTAAAACGAGTTCGTCAATCAGTTCAAAGACAGGCATTCATACAACCGCGACGAACAAGAAAGAAAGTCCCATGAAAAGCTGGCCGTCCATCCAATGAGTACTTGGAGATCGAATCATCGAAGATTAAACGTTCTTTACGATCTATTCGATAAAATTTAAACACGCCATTCAATCCATTTCGGCCGTTTTTTTCCTGCCGAAAGCCCCCCGCCGACAGGCCGAAATCACCTGCGTGCTGGCCGCTCATCTCGAGCCGTTGGCCGATGGCCCCTTTTTCTTCCGCTTTTTCCCCTTGCTTTTGTCTTTGTGCCGCCGATCGCAGACGACGGCCACATGTGAGCCGCCGGCATTTGGACTGCTCGCAGATGAGCGGCTGGAATCACGAACAAACGGAAACCCACTCGAAATACCTGCCCGGCGAAGAGCCGTGACCTGCATGCCGCAAAAGGAGTGCGAAAAAACACGAGTCAACGGTTTGAAGATGCGATCCGCCGATAAGCCCGAAATTCGATGCAATGCGCCCTTGTTGTCGCCCCCGTCGGTCGATACAAAACTCAACGGAGCCGCGGGCAGTACGGAAGCTCACCGAAAAGCCGGCAGTTGAGTCAACCGTGAGCGAGGAGTGGGTGAAAGATGAAAATAGTCAGCTGTGTGATCATCATTTGCGTCCTCCTACTAACCGCCTTATTCGGACTGGCCATTCTTCTCATTATCGCCACGGAGCAGCCGGAAGCCCTCGCAGAACGGCCAAATGCCAAGGCCTCCAATTCACGCCCTCCGGTCGCCAATTCCACCGCCGCCCATCCGCCGCCCTCCACCACCCGCAACCCGCCGACTCCCTCGAGGATAAGCAGCTCCCCGCCGTCCCACACGTCTTTCATCAATGATCTCGGACCAACGACTACCGCCGAGAGGCGGGCGGAGAGCACGACTCCGATCACCTCGACGCTCCCAACGACCACCGTTGCGGAGATCAGAAATGCGACGATGCCGAAAGAAGGAGGCTCTTCTTCGAATCCCGCAGAGCCGCCAGTCTCTCGTCTCCGTCCTCGTTCGCAACAACTGAAAGTGCCCGACGGAGCGAAGATCATGAGCATCGGAGTGCGGCCGGACGGCGTCTTCTTTGCGGCTCGGGCGAACGGAGACGTCGAGTTGTTCAAGCTGCCCGCCTTCGATGCCCTCGATCGTGTCCACTTCCCGCAAGCAATCCACCGACTGGCGTACGTGGACGCCGAGCGGGCAGTCGTGATCGAGTCGCGCAACTCCACTCTGCGGCTTCTCGACGCTCTCGGCCGCTCGATTGCTCAAGTCGCTCTCGACTACCAGGCGCTGGATCTTCGGACTTTCGGTGGAGACGTGAGTGACGCGAGAATGACCGGAAATCACTGATTGCTTCTCCTTAAGGTCTACGTGTTGAGTCGAGGCGGCAACTCGACGTTCGTCTACGACGGCCAGCTTCGATTGAAGAGCGAGATTCATTTGGAGGCGAAGGAGATCGAGCAGCAAACCTCGTGCAATTTCATCCAGCCGGTCAAGGACGCGATCTTCATTTCGTGTGAAGAGGCACTCCTCAAGTTCGCAATGGTCCGTTCAGATTCAAGCTCATTCAATCAATCAATTCATTTCTTGCAGGACGGCAAGTTCGTTGCAAAGACGGACGTTCATGGACGCCGCCTACTCGTTCGCGATCGACGCTCCCGACGGGCTGGACGAGGTGTGGGCCGTGCGGCGAGGATTGGCCGAGATCCACGCTTTCGACGAGCAAACCCTCCGATTCAAACGACGCTACAAAGTGGAGGACGAGGCGGGAGTGGCCATTTGGACGAACATCGGAAAGACGGGCAATCTCGTCTATGCGCTGGACTACGTGGCCAACGAGATCAAACTCTTCGAAATTGTTGATTGAATCGTTTACTCGCTCGAATGAAAGCCATCCTTTCTTTTCATCCCGATGCAATCATTTCGTTCCACCAGTTCTGCACTTCGGTGGCCGACGGCTGTTGCGGGCGCGGGACGGAGGATCTCCATCACGACGTTCCCGAACTCCGCGCCCTCCACCGGCGGCCGGCTGCTCGACGGGCGGCGGATGGATTCGCGGGTGGAATCCGCCCGTGTGAGGGCGTTGGCCTCCAGCGAGTGCCGTCGGTCAGTGGTGGGCGAATCCTCGCCGTCTTCGTTCCGCTCGTCCAGGTCGGGCAGATCGCACGTCTGAACGAAAGGGCAGTAAACGAAAGCAATTCCGAAGCGGCTAACCTGGAGTTGCTTCAGCGTCGAGCGTCTTTCGATTCGCGGCGGCTGCTTCGTGGTGGACGGCCGCATCGTTCGGATTTCGGCGGTCGTTGCGTGCGGCTCGCTGCTGATCACCGCGATGTTCGGGCGGTCGGGGAGCGTCGACTGGGGCGGCAGGGACTTCACGCGCACTCCCCACACCAGCTTCTTCGCTTCTCCCACGAGATCGGGAATGCTCGAACGGCGACGTCCCCGAGCGGTCTTCGCGCGTTGCGCCCGCTCGATTTCCGCCGCCGATGGCTCGTCCGGTTCCGCCGGCGGCTCCGGCTTCGGCGTCGACACGATGGCGTCGACCAAGCTGGCGCGCGGAATGGGCAGCGAGGGGCCGGACAGGCGGATTTGAGTGATCAGCGTTTGATCCGTTTGCTGCTTCTGAACACTCGCTTGTGTTTTCTCCAATGCTCAAGAGGACACTCACTTCTTCCTGCTTGATTCGCCGCAAGCAGGCCTCCAACCAGGTGCGGATCGTGTACTTGGCCACCTCCTCTTCGATGATGTACTCCAGCTCCTCTCGCTGCAGCAACTCCTCCAGCTGCAGACTCTTTCGAATGTCCACACTTCGATAGGAGAGCATGCTGAATGATGAACAGCGATCAGGGCACTTCTAATGAATAGACGACGCACTTGAGGATGTCGTGGAAAGAAACGTCTTCTCCGTTGTTCAATCGCTCCATCTCGTAGACCATGTGCTTGAAGAGGATTCGGTCCTTGTTTGGGTCCACTTCCAGACGACCGCGAAGCAACCGGAGGAGGAATTTCACTCGTCGCACGGGAATGTTTCCGCGCTGTTCGATCTGCAATCAACGACCATCAGTTCCCTGTACCACTGCGGGTCTCCTCTCACGTCGACGGCATTCCAAACAAGCTGGAAGTTGCGGATGTCGCTGTAACTCAGAAGGGCGTCTGAAAAGAGCCCCGGTTGCTACTGCTTGCCCGCTCTCAAACACCTTCTTCGTTCGCGTAGAACAGAGAAAAGTTGGCCATGATCTACAAGCAGGAGGATGAAGAAAAGGAGTCGAAAGTGCACGCACGATAGCGACCAACAGATTCAAAACGATGTACGTGATGATCAGGTAGAAGGAGCAGAAGTAGATGATTGCCCCAAAATAATTCCCGCAATCCGTCTGCCAATAGTCCATTCCTTTCTCCCAGTGGCAGAAAGGAGGACTTCGCTGAAAGCAAACGGGTTTGTGCTTGACTGTTCATTGCAGGCAGGCCACAAACCATGCAGTCGTGCATGATCTAAAAAGGATAGACTGATTAGGAGCTCCCTGTCAGGCAGAATTGCTCACGTCGTTCCAATCCTCGCCCGTTACGCTCCGGAATAGGACGACCAGCGCTTCCTTTCCCGATCGAAAGTTCACGTGCCTAAAGGAGAGTTCGAACCCTCCCAGAAGACAAAAGAGGACGTACTTGGAGACAGCTTGTCCGTATTTTACCATTCCGAACAAGATGACGCCCGTGTACGCATAGAAGAGGACGAGCAGGAAACATGGCGCTGATGATGTACAGCGAGCGGACCATGCTCATCACGACCGTTAGCATCAGCATTTTGAGGGTGGATTTGCGGCCTGAAAGCTCCTTTCATTGCTTCCATCCGATGAATGAACAGACCCGTGATCGTAAAGAAGCGGAGAATGACCACCATGTAGCCGAAAGTGTACGTGTACCGCTTGAGGCCCGTCTGGACGGCCACCACTTGGGCGGGCAGGGCCATGACGAAGTGACAGACGATCCACGCGATGCCGAAGATCGTGATCAGCAGGTCGATGCGGTTTCGTTTGCTCTGCCAGAAGCCGCGAAACGTGAAGGCGATGATCTTCAGCACGATCTGAACGCGACATCTCGATCAATCTTCAATTGTCTCCTTTCCAAACCTCGAGAGTGAACAGAAGATTGCAGAACGCGGAGACGGCGGTCAGGATGAACAGGTAGTACGCACGAGACTGCTCTTCGTCCACATTCCACGGGATCACCAACGTCGCCGAATTGACCAGCACCAAGATCACAAAGAACTGCATTCCAAGACTCGTCAGTGGGTTCATTCCAGACGAAAAGTGGCCTACCTGCTTGAAAGAACGACTCATCGTCAGTTCGTACAGACGAATTCGAAGCTTGGCGGATTCCGCCGGCTTGGGCGGCACGTGCAACGGTTGAGCCATCCGCAGACGAGCCTTTAGGTCGTGCCATCGTCGTTGATCGACCGTCAGCAGGGCGGTGCCCTAAAGAACGGAAATGAACGTGGGAAAGAAGTGATCAAATCACGCACTCGATTCTGCATGTAGTTTGCAACGACCACACCGACGAAGAGCGTGATCCCGATCATCGACCCGATGAACACGTAGAAGTGGATGAAGAGGACAGCCCACGGGCCCTGACGATCCCACAGAATGTCCCGCACGACGTTCCAGCCCTTGTAGGAGAGTGTTTCGAACAGAGGCGAGCATTGCATTGCCGATGTGATCGAAGTTGAAGTTCCGTGGATTGGACCTTAAACAAAGAGAGAGGCTTTCATTCGCTATGCGTAAAGGAACCCACCAGACGCGTGGAACGAGCATCTTCGGGTGCATTTCGTCGTGGTTCTTTCCGTAGACTTCGATTCGCGTAACGAAGATCTTCTGCTCGAACAGCCCGCTGCAGTTTTCCTTAAACAGACCAATCATTATGCCTCCTATTTGTGGGATTGAACTCACTCTGTTCTGAATGGTCATGTCGGTGCAGCCGGCCAGCTTGCCGCCCACCGTCTGGACGCCGAAGCTCGCAAAAACAAAGACGAGGAGGACGAGCAGGATCGTGACGAGAATGATCTCCTTGAATCCCTTGCACAACTCGACCACCACTCGGCGGATCTGCGGGACGAGCGTGTAGATGCGAAGTGGCCGCATCGCCCGAAAGATCATCAGCAGTTGGGCCAGCGAGTTGATCTCCACGTGCTTCGGCATCCACAGCAAATACGAGACGCTCGTCTGAAATGAGCAACAGGCAATGAAATGTAGAACGAGGCGTTTTGCTCACGATGTAAATGAACAGGGTCATCACGCCGCCCACATCTCGAACGACCGCCTTCGGAGTGAAAAAGAGGCCGTTGGCGACGATTTTGACCGCCAGTTCGAACGTCATGGCGATCACGAACGCGTACTCGGCGATCTGCAGGTAGGCGTTGTTGAAGACGAGGTACTCGCCGGTCGGCGGCCAGGGACTCTCGAAGAGCATCGAGCAGCACGAGAGGCCCGTCATGAGGACCATCGCCCAGTCGAGGTAGGTCATGAGGCCGAGAAGCGAGTGGAACTGCTTGTACTTGAGCTGGACGGGCTTCCCGGAGATCGGGTCGATCTTCTTCAGCGAGTACTTCGCGTAGACGATGTTCTGGCAGATTCGCCGCAAGTTCGAGTCGCGGCCCACGGCGAAGAGCGGGCGATCAAAGAAAGGATGATTCTCTCGCATCTCTCTCTTCGATTCGGTTCCTGCAATCCATTCGCAGTACACCTTCGTTCCGTTGCTTCCTTGAAACCAACCGCGTGAACTCGGCTTGAGCTCGTTTCTGCTGGAGAGTTTTGATGTCGATCTCGCCCTGCTTCAGGTTGCTCTTCTGGGCGGAGTCCGACGGTCGGAGGTCTCCCGTTCTCTTTCATGTGCTCGTAGATGGCCTTTGCTTTGATCGAGCTCGTTCCGTTCAGGCCGCGTTGCCGATGACGCCTGCAAACATTCCAGTGACCACTCGAATGGAAGAAAGGCAGTCTTGCATCGTGTGATCCCGACGTCGCGGTCCCGATCGTTGAGTGATGAACTGCGTGGAATCGGAGAGGAGCAGTCGGTTCTTGTTCGACTCCCTTCACATTTCACGAGTTAGAAAGGTAAGAAGCGTGGAATGAACGTACTCGATCAAGCAGGCAATGCTCGTTTTGGACGAGAGCTGCCCGATCTGCCGCACACGGATCTCGTACAGGTCTTGCCGCAAGAACGGTTGGCCGGGCAGAAGTCGTTTTGTTGGGCAGTTGTCTGCAATCCTCAGTCGTCTTACGCCCATCAATCCGCACTTGCACTCACTCTTCTCGTTGTCCGCACTGAACCAATCGGCGGGCAGTTCGGCGAACTGCCGAGTGAACGAGTCGCGCACCTTCGGCACGGGAAACTCGGAGCCCACCTTCCGCAGTTGGACCATCTGCGGACGAGTGGGGAAACTTCTCGAAGACCCGCAGCCGCCACGGGAGGGTCGCTCTCATCGTCGTTTCTTCTCTCGCCTTCAACTGCTTGATTTTCTTGAGCTCCTCGTCCATCTCCAAGTTGTCGAGAATGACGGCAACGAAGAGACTCAACACGATCTGCAATCAAGCACTTCCAGACACCTCTCTCGTGTACATCTTCCCTCGCTCACCAACGTGACGAACAGGTGGTAGCCAACGAAGTAGATGGCAACAAAGGGGACCATCGGTTCGTTCATCGTCCGCAGGATCTCGACCGCCACTTCCGTCCAGCCCTCTTGGGTCATGATTCTGAACACTCACTCATTAAGAAGGCCTTCATAGACGAGTAGCCAACTCTTACTGGAACATGGTCATGAATGCTTGCGGGAAAGGTGTGGAACTTGTCCAAATGGAGGACGTGGCAGAACAACTGGAGCGAAACGGCGGACGCGATGATCAACAGGATGGCCGTGAACACGACCAATCCGCCCAGTTTCTTGCCCGGACCGAAGATCTGCACAAGGAAATGAATGAAAAGGACATGAAAGAGGACTCACTTTGTACAAGAAGTCCTCCAGCATCGGGGAGGCCTTGATCAGACGAATGATGCGGAAGACTTGGAAGTACGTGAACACGTGGGTGCCGTACAAGACAGGCACGATGTTGAACGTGCTGCCGATGCAGAGAATCAACTCGAATTTGTACTGGCCTCGTTTGAAGTAGCCGTTCCACGTGAGGGCGATCACTTTCAGCAAACACTCCACATTGAAGAAGACCGTGAAGCCGACCTGAACAGAAAAATAAAGAAGTTAGAGTAGTTGAGGCTGAACGAACTTCAATGAAGTAGTAGATTCGCTTCCGCTCCTCGTCGCTCTGATCGTGGTAGTGGACGAAAGACGCGTTGATGAGAGCGTTCAGCAGGACCAGGAACATCACTCCGATTTGGAAGGAGGTCGACCGGACGAATTGGTTCAAAACACGTGGAGCGCTGGACATTTCGACCTCCGAGTCGACGGCCGTCAGTCTCCAGCCCTCGGAGGTGTTTTGGAGTTTCTGAACGAACAATCAACAAAGGGGCGTTGGTTTGGGGTGCTCACAGTTCGGTGGAAGTTCTCCTCGTTGCCCACTTCTTTGCTCTGCCACATCTCGCTGAACTGGACGCGGATTTCCGCAAAGGTCTCCGTGATGACGGCAATGAAGACGTTCTGAAGAAAACACACAAACAGTCATCCTCTGTCTGCTTAACGACTTGCCTTGACCAACCATGGCCATGAAGAAGATCAACGTGATGAAGTAGAGGAATGCCATGTACGAAGGGAAGGAGTCCAAACAATCGTACAAGCACGTAGACCCAACCCTCCTGCGATGCGGCCAGGTAAACCGTGAACAAACTGGCGCCTAATCGAAAGAAATGGCCATCAAATCGCCCGTCGGCTTGTAGACCAACCGAAATCGTCGAACATGCCGTAGTACCCGCTTTGTTTGGCGTACAAATGTAAGTCGCATGCACTCCATCTTGGGCGGACACTCGTAGCCGCCGAGTCCCTGCTTCGAGCACATTGTGTCGGGGATCGCGAGGTCGGCGATCGTCACGTTGTGCGGATCGGTGCCCGGCAGGACGCAGTGGTATTCGAATTGGCCGAACAGTTGGACGCCCATGATCGCGTAGAGGGTCATGAAGAAGAGAAAGAAGATGGTCACATTTTGGATTTGCTGAGATGAACGCCTAAACGAAAAAGAAAGATAAATTGGAAGGTGACCTGGAACTCACTTGATGATTTGTTGAATTCGATTCTTCGGCAGTTTGAAGTGAACGATGAGGCGAACCAGTCGAATCATGACGACGGCCGCGGCGACCGCACGATCCCGTACCATTGCTCGTAGACCAAGCCGAGACCCGGAAAGTTGGTGGCAACAAGCTCGAAAATATGCAATGCGATGGCCAAGTAGTGGAAGACGAGAAGGGCAAGATCGAATTGAGACCATCGGTCCCGAAAGAGATTCTTATTGATCTGAACAAGAAAGATTCATCTCGTCTTCTGCGTGCTCTCAGAACTCACTTTTAACAACGCTTCGAATGTGAAGAAGGCAGTAACAAGGACGTCAACAACAAGCAACACGTATTGGAGACCCGAAGCGAGAGCGATCGTCTGCGGAGTGTGGAGGCAGACGGAGACCATCGACAACAAACAAGCGAGCTTTAGGCATGACGAAAAGGCGCTCATGTGAACGACGGATTCTGCAATCGAAACAATTAGAAGAATTAATTTGAGCCAAAAGAATGAACGGCCGGAAGTGATTCGAAGCACACGTGTTTCCGCACACTTCTTCGCCTCTTGTCGGCAACCCCAAAGCATCGCGGGCCGCCCGTTTGCAATGCCGCAAACACAATTCGAACGAAAAACATATGCCCGCAATAATCTCCGCCTTCCTTCACGCCCCGGTCGTCGAGGAGAATTTTCGGCGGCAGCTGCCTTCGAATTCGTAAACCCACAGGTGCAAAACGGGATCCGAATGGGTGCAAATGGAGACAACAGGGAACGAAAGTATGTGTTCGGTGATTATTTTAGGCATTTCACTAATTTCCATTGGTCGTTAGTGAGGAAGAAGCCAGCAGAGACGCTCCGTGGTCTCGTAAACCCGATTTCCAACAGGCGGGATTCGCACTCGGTGGATGGGGGAGAAGAAAGAGAACTTTTTTACCGTTTTGTTTATTCTTCCTATTCCCGAAATGCGATTTCCGCCCCTGCAGACGGGCCAACGCTCGAAGACCAAAGAAACAACAAGGAAGAGCGGAGTGTAGAGCCGAAAGGATGTTGCTCAAACTCGTGTCACTCTTTCCCTTTCGGGTGGCTCTTTGCGATCTCGGGCGATGTTGAAGTCGAACTGACTCACCGGAGAACGTTCCCTTCAACGTGATCGAGTCCATCGTGAGGAGTTCGGCGAGGACGGCCACGGACTCCCGCGCGGCCTGCAGTCGGGAGCCCGCTCCTCCGTAGGCGATGTTCGGCCCGTTGCCCACCGCCGACTTGCCCGAAGGTTCTCGTTCGGGTACCGTTGCGGAGCCCGAGCCGGACGACTTCCGTCGTGCCAACATGGCCGACGAAATGGTCGCCGCTTTGCAGGCCGAGAATCCTGAAACAATCGTGAATGTTAAGGTGCAAGGATAAATCGATCGAGAAAGCAAGGCAACGAACGAACTTTTTGAGCCTGCCGTTTTGATTAGTGCGCGAGAAGTGACTTCAAATCGACAACGAATTCGGCGACTGCTTGCAAAGAAGTCGGCGGGCAGTTAAGCGGGCGCTTGTCTCATGCTTTGCGGACTTCAACGCACAAAAACCGTAATTATGTGGACGTGGCCAGAGGCGCTGGATGCGAAGAGGAAAGCGGAGGGAAGTGCCGCAAAATTCAAGAAACTTTTCTATCATTGTGCACGGCAAGTCAAAACGACGGACAAAAGCGGTAACTTCCTTGGCCAAAAACAGAAGTTCAAAGAAGCAGCCGTTTCCGTTTATTATTGGCTTAAGAGCCAACGGTTGCCACCTTAAACTAATATTCAAACAGCGAGTGCAATCTTAACGTTCGCATTAACCAACAAACACCCGGGCAAAAAGCGCAACAGTTGCAAGTGAGTAAAACTCTTCTCCTCCTTTTGGTAAGGTGCTCGAGAGGCGGGCACGTTGAAGAAGTGAGTGAACGCGTTGGGGATGAAGGAGCAAATGGTGTTAAGCGAAGGGGCAGCGAAAAACGAGAAGCAGATTTATGATGTGCTTTTTCTTTTTTGCCTCATTTCCTACGTTCTTCTCCCTCTTCTACTGTTGTTATCCCCCCGCTTGCTGCTCGTTGTGCGGCTCGCAGTGGCCGACAGCTTCGTTGTTGCCGAAAGGCATTCATCTTGCGGGCGCTCTTTTATGATGGCCGAACGCGTGAAATTGAATTTAAAAATGACCGCTTAGCGACGTTTAATAACCGCTCCGCTAAGCCCCGTCCACTGCGAGGCGGAAGCTGTGGTCAGCAAAGAAGGAAGGAAGAAGGGCGAATGCCGTGGATTGGAAGAAGACCATTGGAGAAGAGGGAGCACTGTTGATTAATTTGACCCTTTCTTCAGTCGACATTCATTCCTTTCTGCGGTTGCTTCCAGGAGGCGGTGGACGACAAGAACGCTTGATTGTGCTCTTCAATTTGGCTCCGAGCGGTCATTCCTCATTCAATGGACGAACCGCGCACTCAATTTGTTATGAGGCAAAGATGGGAATTGCGCTCAGGCCGGCTCGCACTCGGCGGTGACGAGCGACGATAACCGAAAGGAATTGAGGACGCGCGCCCGCTCCAACCGACTAATTGCATTACAACACACGAGTTCGAAATGAAACGCTCACCGAGGATCCGTGCGGTGCCGCCAGACATTTCGAGGATTGAGATGTGGGCTCCACGTCGGGCCAAGTAGTCGGCGGGTTCGCCTAAGATAAAACCGAATAAAGTTCGTCTTGCAATTTGTGGGCCTTCTTCACGTTCGTTCGGCGCCCTCCGGTTAGCCGCCGTTAGTCCGCCTTTTATTTTGCTCCTGCTTTCCGCTTTTATGATGATGGCCGAAAGCGGGGGGCGCGAGCGGTAATCGTCTTCACAAACTGAATGGTTTTGGTTTGATAAAAACGGAAAGCAGGAGGGCCGCCCGGACGGATAAGTGTTATTTGCGGACGGCGAGGATGACGACCGAATGGAAATCCCCGAGCGGAAGGCGCAGTAAATGAGTGGAGGGGATGCGTGTGAAGAGCGAGTGAACTTACGGAAAGAACGGGCATGTCGAAACAGTCCGACGTGACGCCCACTCGACGTGTGCCTCATCGCCGCCAATGGCAGAGGTTGGGGCGAGGATCGACGTAGACGGGGGATTGCTCCCGCTGGTGTTCGAAATACCGTAGCGAACGCTGCGCGTACTGCGACGAGCATGAATCCGCTCGTTGATTTCGGACGACCGGCGCCCACGAAGGGCGTGTGCTGAATGATGAGGCGCCGTGGTTGTTCGTGTAGAGGGGGACTCCCCTGTGTTCTCTTGGGAGATTCCGAAGTCACAAACAATCGAATTAATATAAGCTAATTGCCGACAAAAGAGCGCTCTTTACGGAGTGCCCCAAGCGGCGAAGATATTCGTGGACTGGCCGGAGAACAATGAAAATGGAAATGCGGGCATTGCTTGGCTGGTTTGTGTTTCTTTCGTGCTTCTTCTCTCCCCTCTCGCCGCCTTGCTGCTGCGAGTTTTGGCTTTTGAAGCACGGTTCAGCGACGCGTCTTCTTCGACTCGGCCGCTCGCCGCCCTTCCTTTCTCGCTGATGCCCGATAATATTGGACGACAACGACGAAGAGCAACAGTCGAGGTAATTGCATTGCGGGAATTGACAAATGAGTAACAAGCCGGGACGTCCGAGATGCCGCTCGTCGTTTGGTATTCGGGCGTCTTTGCGGTGCCTCTTTCCATCATCTCCGACGTCCGACATTTGACGCCTCCTTGCCGTCTTGTTTCGCTCTGAGGACGAGCCCGTACTCAGAATACCAGGGATTCCGGCCTACAAGTAGAAATTGCGTACACCAAAATGAGCCGTAATCAAAAACAACTCGTACAGCGTTCACAATGGAGTGGTAGTGAGGTGTGCATTGTCTCGTAGACCCGTTTGTTTGGTTGTTCAAATGAATCACTCCATTTCCGGCTATTATTGATTGACCTCTGTGGAAGAGACCGAAACGAAGCGATCATCACGAATTCGACAAACACCCGCCTTCATGCGCGTTGATTGAGTGCTTTTGAAACAAACGATCCGCCCGGCGTCGTTCCGCGAGTTCGCGCGAACGTCAACACGAATTCTTACACAACTTGGACCGTCCCGCCCGCCTGCCGTCTTCGCCACTCGAATGCAAACAAACCGGTCGGTCGGTCGGTTATGATCGCCAGTTTCGGCGGTCGCTTTCTCACCGATCAACACCCTCGAGTCGAGTTCTCATTTAAAACTCGTGAAGAGTCGTGTTTTGAGTTGCTTGTGGTAGCGATCTCCTTTCTCGTGATCAATAACCATTGATTCATTCGATTTTTTCAGTCGAAATGAATCGCGCTCTTGTGGCCCTGATCGTGTGCTCGTGTGTGGCCGTCGGGTCGGCGATCGGTCTCGGCCTCGGCCGCACGCAATCGGCTGGAGCCCGTGGAATTCTCACTTGCAATGGGAAGCCGTTGGGAGGCGTCGAAGTGAAGTTGTACGACGACGACCGAGGAATCGATTCGGACGACTTGATGGGTAAGGATATTGGATATAGCTTTCTGGACACACCATTCCCGTCTTTCAGGAAAGACCAAGACCAGCGCGGATGGCCACTTTGAAGGTTAGAGTGAAGTAAGGTCCATCTGACGGCTTGTTTTCTTTAGTGTCCGGCCACACGAGCGAATTCACCACGATCGATCCCAAAATCAACGTAAAGCGAGACAATTAGACAAATAGGATTGACAGATTTCGTTTAGATCTACCACGGTATGCCATCTGCTTTAATCTTCAGTTTTCAAACCACCCAATCGTAGACTGCGAAGACGGATTGACGCCCTGCCAGCGCAAGATCTCGATCATGATTCCGGACAAGCAAGTGTTTTTAGGAAGGCGTCGGTAGTAACAGAACATTTCCAGGTACGTCTCGAGCGGAAAGCAGCCTTCCCAATTCTACGACGCCGGCTCCGTCGAACTGGCGGGCAAATTCAAAGGTGAGGAACGGGACTGGTTCGGGCGGGCCTTTCCCCTAATGCTATCAGCATTCACTAAATGACCGGGCACTCCAACACCCTCCGTTTTCATTTTGTTTATGTTCTTTCTACCGAAAACAAAGCACCGATCAACAATAAACAGTTCTAAACGGAGGGCATCGTTTGGAAGCCGGCCAGGTCGATGATTCGTTGCGGGAGGACCTGGAGTTCTTCCAACGAGAGCAATCCATCACGGCTGGCGTCCAGCTGTTGGAAGGCGGAGGCCACCGTTCGCTCGTTCACTTTGTTGAACTGATTGACGAAGTTGAAGACCTCTCGTTCGCTCAATCGTTGATCCTGGTTCTTGTCCATGGCTTCCATCAACGAGCGGGCGATTCCCAGCCTTTTGCGAGTTCTGCAACAAAAAAGAGGTTCATTGGTCCTAAAAACAAGTGAGTTTACCGCAGACGGTTGGCCGCCGAAGGTGTGGGCGATCTTCTCGAACTCCTCGTACGTGATGCGGCCGTCGTTGTTGGTGTCGGCGACGGTGAAGAGGCCGTTGATGATCTCCGCGCCCAGGTTCTCGTTCGATTGCTCGAGCTCCTTGTGCGTGAGCACTCCGTTCTTGTCCGCGTCGAGGTGCTGAACAAGGAACAAATGTAACGGCTTAGCGGATACTCGTCCCACAAACCTTGAAGATCTCATCGCCGCCGTTCTCCGGCTGCTTGTTGATCTCGTAGGCCAACGGGACGAACTCGGAGATGCTCAGCCGGCTGTCGCTGTTCGAATCGTAGGACTTGAACAGGTAGGCGACGTTCTGCGCCGTCTTGGACTGCTTGTGGGCGTCGAACCATCGCTGGAACTCGTTGAACGAAATGAAGTTGTCCTTGTCCTGGTCGATGGCGTCGAAGTCGACCACTAAAATCTCAAGAGGACTTGTAAAGCAAGAGCGAGCAGAACGCTCACCGTTCTTCGTAGTTCGGACCGATGGCAACAACCGAGGCGACAAGTGCAAAGAAAACAAACGCCTTCATGATCGTTGGGGAAGAAACAACAGTTGTGGCTCGGAATTCGAGGATTGTTTTTGTTCACGTTTGCTTTTCGATCGCCGATGGGCGGCCCTCCCACTCGGCACACGCACACAACATCCGGCTTTCCGTCGGCGGGTGGGTGCGCAGATGGGCAAAAGACAGCAGGAGGGACGAGCGGGCGGCTTCGTCGTCGTCGTCGTCGCTTTCGTCCTCCAAAAAACACGTCCGATCGCGAAATTCGTGGCTCATCGGCGGGCGGATTAATGACGACACGCTCGTCGCGACGACCACGCAATACTCACGCGTTTCGATCGGACGTCTTCAACCCGCCGCCCTCCTTCCTTCGCTTCACGCCATCCCCCTGCCCTTCCTCGCTTTGCTTTCGACCTCGCCGTCCGTCTGTTGCGTGCGCCCTCCACTTCAGCTCGTTGCAATCGAAACTCAATGTAACGATTGGCGCAACGCAACGGTCACTTCTGAGCATCCTCCAAACAACACGCAATCGACACCTGCATTCTACTTTATTCTCATTGAAACTGCACCAATCGAACGAAAGCCACGGAATCGCGAGTAAACGACGGAGTGCGCGTGTTGTTCGGTCCGCTGCCGGTCGCTCAAATGCCCACTTTGGCCGGCATCTTCACCTCGCCCGTAACTGGATTGCGTTCTGCAAGCCGGGTAGAAAGTGAGGGAAATGAAACGAGTTCTCCGCTGACTCACCAAGAACAGGAACCGCTTTCTTCGGCGTCCGCGGCGTGGGTTTCGAGTCGCTGGCGGCGAAGATTTGCGATCGGAAAGTGTCCGTCATCTTGATCTTGCGCGGGCTCCCCACCACCGAGCCGAACAGGCGCTCCTGCGTGTTGGCCGCCGGCCCGTTGCGACGCTGAAATCATGGAGCAAAATAGTGGACGTCGATTTCAAGCAAGCGAAAAGGCCAATCAAAAAGCTCAGACATCTCCGATATTGAAAGAACAACACATTTGCGGATCAGATTTAACCCGCGTTCGATACGGTAAGCAGAACGAACAGTCGAACTTACGGGAGAAGCCGTGGGAGTCGCTTTGTTGTCGTTTTGGGGTCGCGTTTCGGCGTTCTGCACCGGCTGGGGGCTTTGAGTGGCGGACATGGTGGGTGGACGGACGGACGAACGGAAAGACTTGAGCACTGCAACGAACGAAAAGAAGTGAATCCAACTGGACGAGGGAACGCTCTCGCTTGCGACCGTGAACACGATTTAAATTTTGCGAACTGGGCGGTGCATCTTCCCTCATTCCGCCGCATCAAGGAGGGAATTCAGGTCATGCCGTGATTTGATCAGCAGTTTTGAGGGGAGAGCGCGTGGAACCCCGAGGCCGTACCGCTCGACGACCTCCGGCGATCAGATCTTGCGCCAAACTGCCGCCCTCACACGCGTCGAGAATCTTCCGCCGAACAATCTCGTGGAGGATTAGGCGATAATTCGAATTAAACCTCTAAACACACGGCGTACAGGCAGCCGAATGCGAAGTGTCGAAAAAGAAGGCGGAAAATTGGGCCAAAATAAAAAGCGTCTGCCATCCTTCCACTCATTTGGGCGGAAACACGAATTTTGTTCGAAAGCCGATTGCTTCCGGCTCCTCAACGGCGGGCGGGCGAGCGAGTCGACGTGTTTGCAGCTGCGGGTTTGGTTCGAGACGCTTTCGGCACTCGGGCGAAATGGACGGGAAATGCGGCGGTCATTGCGCTTCGGGATTTCTCACGAACCGACCGCAATGCAACAAAACTTTCCGCTCCAACTTGACGCGCTCGGCCGACGGCCCCTCGGCGGAGAGCGTGGGCATGAACCGGCGGCAAATTCGCCCCGCACTCCCATCATGGACGTGCATTAATGCGCGCAGCCTTGCACTCGGGAATCGTCGCCGAAACAAGTGTTCATTCGAAATAAGTTCTCATCAACGGAATTTATAATCAAAAGAAGCATGGAATCGTGGGCATCGAGTGAAAGCTGGTGGAAGAATGAAAGAGCTGAAGGAAATAGGAGCAAATCCAAGCATTTGCTGGAAAGAACGCCGAATTTCCTCAACGTCCGAGCAGCAACTTCGGTTCGCATCGGAACGTAATCGGATTCACTTGGTAAGGGTGGCAACAACATCGGCAGACGACGAGTCCAGACGGTCTGAAACAAAAAGGGGAAGTGGTTCGAAATGAAGCGAGTGAGTGAAATTCGTCCGAAACGGCCCCGCAGGCCGAATGTTCGCCGCCCCGAACGCCCCGTTTGTTCTTTCGGTCCGTCCGCACCTCAGTTCGGGGATGCAACTCAAGTATTCCAGGCCGTTGATGATGGCGTTCATCGACTCGGTGACATTTGGCAGCTGAAAAAGCGATCAGAATAAACAGGACAGACCAGGAGGACGCCCTCACTTGAATGTCGTGGTTGGGCCACAAAGTGCATCCGCCTTTGACCTGCTTCGACACACACGCCATGCTCTGGTCGACGCCCTCGCAACGGCGCTCCGCCACAAACAGCGGATTGATCGTGTTCATCGTGCCTCTAAACATCGAGAAGTACTAGAACAGTCGTTTTTGAACAAACGATTACCGCCGATGGCAATTCCTGCCGCACGACTGCTGGTACGAGCACTCGCCTAGAGAATCATTCAACAATCAATGATATCGGTTTCGTCAACCACTCACCGCACTGCTGCTCGCTTTCAGTCACGTCTCGCAGGTACGAGTAGAAGTTGTTGAAGGCGACGGACCAGCGCTCGCTGAGCAGCTTGAAGAAGACGTGATCCCGGCAGCCCGTCCGGCCGGGCAGCAGTTGGTGGAAGTAGGAGCGCTCCCATCGCGGCGATCCCTTCAGCCAGATGCACGGCCCCCAGGAGGTCCACTCGGCACAATTCTCCGCCTGCACGGGATTTCCGAACATCGCACTCAGTTGGCCGTCGCCTTGCGCGAGCAACGCAGCAAGGACGAACAAAATGGATGAAGAACATGACTAAAGCTAACTGATAGGAAAAGAAAGCTGGTTGTAGTACTTTCGATCAGCAACCACGGTAAAATAGCCAGCTAGTTGAATACCTTCGATTAAAACGAGAGCACTCGATTTGCTCAAACGAGTGTCTATCGCCCCGCAAACATCAACAATCGTACTATCCGATCGATCGGAAGGATGCCGCTTGAGCGAAATGGAATTACCTTGATCGGCGAGCAAATGTTAGCGGGCGGGCGTGTGTGAAGCAGATCCACCCGCCGCTCGCCCGGAATCTCGCCGTCCGCCTTTTTCGTTCAATTCCCACCATCCCGCTCGCCCTGCCGGTTTGAACGCGACGATCGACGAGTGGATGGTCGTCCGCAATGTGCCGTAAAGGCCGTGAGAACAATCGACATTTGACTGCCATTCGTTCTATTTCCAGCCAGACACCTACTCACGCGTTCTGTACAGCGTAACATATTTACTTTGCAAAACAATCGGATACAGCTAGAAATTTTACACGAGTTCAAAATGATTGGCTTCACGGCACGTCGATCTCAATTCCCTCCTGATCCACGCTGGAGAATTGGAAGATCCGCGGCTTCTGCCGATGCTTCTGGCACACTTCCTGCAGTCGTTGAGCGATCTGAAAGCAAAGGAGGCGGTTTAAAGAATAGTTATTGACGGAGGGCTTCTCTATTGCATGATCGTTGAACAAAACGGATGCCCTTTTCGACGCACGCAATCGCACTCAACCACTCACTTTGTCCGCTTCTTTTGTCACAAATCCGACGTGAATGACTTCGGAGGGGTTCGAGTTGGGGGCGATGGTCACGTCCACGACGGTCTTTGCGAACGTTCGACCGTCCTGCAGCGGGTGAAATGATTGATTGCAGAGGAGCGATTGAACGCACCTTTCGAGAAGTGAATTTGTTGAAGCTGGAGACCTCGGTGATCTCTCCGATCTCCCACTGGAGCATCTCGGTGCCGCGCGAGAACGTGCAATGACGCGCCCGGTAGAATAGCCTCGAATTGAACACGTAGAGGACGCCCGGCGGACAGTGCTGAACACAATCGATTAAGACGGGCGTTCACGTGATCGAGCGAAGAGAACGAACCTGAACCCGTTGTTCCTCGAAGTTCTGCGCATCCTCGGAGGGCACGTCGAGCAGGACGCCGCCGATGTGAAAGAAGTCCTTCACGGCGATGTCGGGCGGTGAGGGATCGAAGCAGCGGGACACGATGCAACCCATCAGACGCGCATCGAACGGGGCGGCGATCGTAGGAAGAGGAGGGCGCGGGCGGTCGGAAGTGGCCTGGTCGGCTGACTTTTCAGGTTCACGAACAGCGGGAGTCGTCGATGAAATAATCCATTTTTGAACGAAACTTTTCGAAGGGCCCGTTTAGCCCGAAATCGAGCTTGAATGGAGGCCGACTGGACGCAGCGCACACTCCCGATGACCTTTGACAGTCGCGCTTGTCAAACTTCGCCCGCTTTTGATAAGATGGATGACGTTGCGAACGCGCTTCTGAAATTGCAAATGAGTGACTGCGAACCAATCGGTAGGACGCCCGTCGTCGACTAACGAGTTCGCGTGTGGTTCGGGTCGACTGGCCGGCCGAATGAACCGCCGAGACACGTGTTTGCGACAATCGAAACGAGCAAACGAATAAAAGAAGGAAGGCTACAATAAGAAACAAAGCCGAGAGATCGAACGGGAACGAAATGAAATTGAAACCGGCAAGGAATCTCATTTGAAACAAACGAATCGGTGACAACGCGCGAGGAAACGAGCCTCTTTGCCCCCACGGAATCACGTGCGCATTCCCGCTCGAATCGCATTTGAGCGGAATTGCGATCGAAATTCGAGGCACCGGAGGGAAGCGGCGAACGAACGGGTGCGAGGCCGTAAACAGGCTTAAGGCCGCCCGGCAGCTCAAAATTGATTCGATGGGCGGCGAGGACGAAAGGGGCGGAAAACCTTTCGCAAATATGCGCGACGTCCTGATGGTAACGCGGCAAAACAATTCGGGGAGCAGAAAGCAGAGGAGGAAGCTGAAAGTCAGGGGAGCTTTTCGGTCGTCCCAAGTGAAATGAAACGCGCATAAATCCTTACAACAGAAACACCCGCCCCGCCGACCCCCGTCGATTAAAATTCCTCACATCACGGGTCGCAAGGCAGAAGTCGGTGAAAAGTTGCTCGTCTTTGAAACATCCCCCGTCCTCCACTCCGTCCTCTTCCATCGCCACAAATTCATAAGCATGCGATTAATGAGCAGGAAGACATGAGTGTTGCAATTGGAGCGATTAACGGCGTAGATGCAGCTAGAGGAAACGAATCAGAAGTCATAATCGAAAAAGGAAGCCGTCACGAGCGAATCAAAAGACAACAAACACCAACGAACAAACGAATTCCTCTTGTTGCAAACCGAGGGCGTTTTTGTGCGAAAACCAGGAAGCAAAAGCAAACGCGGCCGCAGAGAACGAACTCCCGCGAAGAGTCATTGGGCTCTGCACAGCAGACAGACGGGCCGAAATCCCGACTTTCGGTTCGGGTTGGTTTAACATGCAAAAAAGTTATAAGTTTTTCTCGACGCCCCCTTGCGGCCATTCGGAACGGGTGTTGGAGCGTGAACTGAATGCTCGCACATGGTTCCGCATCCTTAAAGCCGCGTTAAATGTCCCCCCGGCTCGGAATATTCGCCCCGCTTCCGATGATGTCCGCTCGTTTTCCGGTTTGAACCGCTCGGCCGCCGCTCGACTCTTGAGCTGTTGGTCCTCACGGCGTGTTCGCTCAGTGTTTATTTCCGGCTTAACTTCCGCGTTTTGTCAACAGCGAGCCGCGAGCAAGCAAAGAATCAAACTTTCTGCTCCGCAATTAAAAGCGACATCGTTTGCAAAACAAAGAGTCCCTGTCCCTCTATCACTAAATGATTTGCGAGCGAGCATTCCCAACGGCCAACGACGTGAACTCGTTAGTGGAAATGACGAGAACAATGCTTGAACGCTTACGAATGGGCGGAAAGAAGAGAAACGTGAGATCGGAAAGCGTTCGTCAAATCCAGAACCTCGCCTTCAATTAACGAACGAACGGCTTTGCTTTTGATTGCTCGCAAAGGATTGGGTTAACGGGGGAAGAAAGCGAAAAGAAATGACAAATTTAACTGACTGGAAAGAGAATAAAGAAGAAAAGCACGCATGAAAAATGCCCTCGGTATTGAATTTCGAGTGGTAGGCGCCCTGGCCGCATTCTCCTTATGCTCTCACGTTCACGAGCACAAGCTCGAGAATTCCCTTGTATTGCTCGAATGTTCCCGTACAGTTCACCAATTAACAAACGCGCTAAAGATCCCCATCGAAATTCCCCGAACAATCAGCGGAAGCAGCAAGTGATCATTTCACCTATTTGATCAACGCTCGCTTTCAAGAGCAGCGGTAAGCAAAGTCAGAAAAGAAGCAATAACAGAACGGCTTTACCTTTTCGCCAATGGCTTTGATTTGGAATCACTCGCGATAGAGCTGTTCTAGTTTAAACGCGAACGTGTGTCTATTGAAGCCCTGCACGCGTCCAAGCTTTCAACCACAAACCAGAAACACGTCAAGTTTCCTGAATACGGAAGACAAACGGAAGTTCAGAGATTAATTGGTGCAAAGTCCAGCGCGTCGAACACACGGTTTGTTTTCAGCGGGTGGTCAATAGAAAGCTCGAAAGATCATGACCGCAACGCTCGAGCTTGCTTTTCCTCTTGCACTCGACATCCGGCTTCAATTGGGAGGAAGTGCGGGATCGAAAGCCACCCGCAGTCAAAAGCGGAAAGACGTGAAGTAGACGGGAATTTTTAATTCCTCGACATTCACACACACGAAGCGGTGGGAGATCGCGCCGTCTGCAACGTTGCGCTCCGTTGACTTCTGGACGGTCGTGCGGGCGGGGAGCAGGCGCGTGGCGAAATCCGCTTGATGGACATTTTGGAACAAATTCCCGAGCATATTCACGCGAATGAGAGTCGTTGGTTATGCGCAAGTAATTCCTTTCTTCCCAATTCTGCCTTCGGTCCCCGCAATGGGGCGACTTGAACTGCGGGCCGGCGAAGGAGGCAGGCGGGTCGGCGGGGCGAAAATACACGCGAGTAAGCCGGAGGAACGGCGACGATTTAGCGGCCTCTGGAGACGCCCGTTCAAGAGGCTGAAGGGTGGAAAAACGCCGACACGCAGCACGTAGAATGCGATACGAGGGCGCGGGAGTGGACGGGGTCGAGATCGAGGAACTCCAGGATTAAAGTGCTCTCGGCCTTCGGCCCGCCGACCAGACGGACTGGCGCAACGAAAGTGCGCGTGTTTCGTTCAAGTTGTTCGTCCCGCCCGCCTCGGCTTTCCGACATCCGCCCTCAGGTAAGCGGGAAGGAAGCGAGGCGGAACTTGCGGCCCGAAGACGGCGATAAATCATAAAATAACGTGCCCGGCCGACGCCCTCCATTGAGTGGGGGCGTCCGCAGCCGGATGACAATGGCCGCATAATGTGGCAAACGGTTTGGCGGAAGGAGAAAATAAAAATGAGGACTTGTCGTCGTCGAGTGTTTTCGGTTCGCCTCCATCAACTCCGCTCGAACGAGGCGCCCAACCGGCCCGCCGGAGCGCACGGCGGCCCCAACGTGGAAATAATTGGGGCGCGTGAGAAGATTTGTGAAAGAAAATTTCCAAGAACACGCACCCGCCGACCGCCTGCAGTTATTAATTCACGATGCAGGCGACACGTTAAATTCCGAAATCCGCCGAACATTTCCGAAAGTCGAAGTTCGTTCGTTTCTCACGCGCAGCCGAGCGGGCCGAAGAGGTGGGAGGGGAGTTGGGTGGGGGGCAGGAACGCGTCAATGCGGGCGTAATGAATGAGGAGAAGAAAAAGTGGAATAAACGCATTCGAAAAGAATCAAATTTTCTGAAAACTCGTTCCAATACCGCCCGCAACACTTTCAGTGGCTCACTTTTTGCCCGCGGCCCGTCAGCCGAAACCCCAGCCGACCACCGGCGGGAATCACCGGCCCACTGGACGTTCTTCTCACGTTCCGCCGCTCGCAGGTGAGGAGTGTTTTACAAGCGGGCTCGTGCCTCGCTTTCATCATGGGCGGCTGATTCGGCGGCTCGCTTTACGCCCCGAGATCCACACGGCCGGCTCGCTTTCGGTGGGGAGCAAACGAGTGTTGTTGTGGCACTTTTCGCTTCTTTTTCTCACTTTCCGGCCCTTCCGGTTGCTCCGTGTGTTTCGATTAATTTCGTGTGTTGATCGCCTTGTTCGCCCAACCGCACTGGTCGCTGCTCGCCGATCGGCGGTGTGATTGATCGCAGGGCGCTGAATCGATTCGTTTTGTTGCAATCCAGCGGTTCGTGTTCGAACAAGCAAGTCGTTGAATCACGGACGTTTCTCTTTCTTTCAAGCGGTGAAGAGGACAATCGCTACGAGTGTTTCTCATCGTCCTCTTCTTTCAACGGTCCTCTCCAAACCAATCCCGATTGTTGACCAGGAATCACCGGAATTTGCTTGAGGCAAAGGAAAATGGGCAACAACGAGACTTCGACTACTGTCAATCAATTTCAAACGAGTAATCGTCGCTTCTCGAACGGCTGCTGAAGAGAACCGACTGCCGGATGCAGCAAACGTAGCCGCGGAGCAACGGCGCGTACTGGCAGATTTGTCGATGCTCGCAAGGACTCGACCACGGGTGGCACGGAACCGGATGTTCGTATTGATCCAACAGTCTTAAAGGAAACCATTTGAACACGTGTCTTCCGTTTCACTTACGGAACGAACTGCGGTCCACAAAAGGAGGTGGATCGGAGGCTCAACTCGAAAGAATAGTCCGCACTCGGAGCTTCCCGTTCGAGCAGTCCCTCGCTTTGCAGAACGCAACAGACCAGACGACCGTAAGCATTGATCACACAACGCTCTCCGTCTGCAATCACACAGACTGCAAGAAAATCGAAGATTAGAGCAAACCCTTTGCACCCGCTGCCGCCTTCATCCGTGCACGGCTCGGCGGAAGAAGAATCGGGCGGGTTGGCGTACGGAAAGGAGCATTGAGCTGAACGACAGAAGAAGTGCAGAAAAGGTTGTGAGAACGAACATTTCCCGTTCATCAACTCCGTCGAGACGCAGTTCCGCAAGCACGTGTGAACATCGGGGAAGTTGTTGGCCGACGGCGTGCATCCGTGAAATTGAAACGGCTGACATCGTCCCGTTTTCGAGTGGAAGTAAAATCGTTGTGTTGGCTTCCCGCCTTTGCACTTGACGCCAGCAAAGAACGGGACGGAGCAGGCGAAGTCGGAGTGTGGGGCAGCAAATGCCATCACTGCACTTGTACCTGAACAGAAACGAATAGCAGCCGTCTATTCGGCTGGCATACCCGAAGGACAGGCGGAAGCACCGTTCGCACAGTTCTGCTGAATTCCGTCGGCCGAAAGCGGCAGGAGGTTGTGCGGACAGCGGGCGACTCGAGGCGGCGGCTCCAAGCAGCAGAGTCGAGAACGAGAGCCCACACTGGAGCTCAAACGGCACTGTAATGAAGTTAGTGTTAATCAATCGCTCTCTACAATAATCCACTTGCCTTGTAGGGCGGAGGACACGCAGAATTGTCGTTGCAAACCTTCACGTCTCCGTTCGCGTCCTTGTACGGACTCGAACTATCGGGGCATTCGACTGGAAGTGATCGCTTGAAAGAAAAAAAGAAATGAGGATCGCTTACGAGGCGTCGAAACGACCAGCGATCTCCGATGACGACAACAAACTCCAATCCGATCGTGCGTTCGTCCGAATACAATGGTAGGAGGGTGGACAGAGATCGTGCACCGAGCATTGGTGTTTGCTCGGATCTTGCAGCATCGTGCCCGGGCATTGACGTGAGCTCCTGGTGGGGTCGAGCGCCTCGTTTGCAGCAGACGAAACGCTCAAGGATCTCCGAATGCAAGCAGACGCTCAAGGAATCCCCGCAGGTGGGCGACTTCAGCGGATCGCAGGGCTTGCGGGATCGCTCCACGTCCAGCGAGAAGGTGGGCGGGCAGGGCGGCCCCCGATTGCAGCAGATGCCCGTCCTCTCGCCGTTCGCAGTGCAGCGAGCGCCCGGCAAGCACTGGGAGTCGTAGTTGCAGCCCATCAGCGCCTGCGTGTTCAGATTCTTCGAAGGATCCAGCCCATTCGGGCATTGAACTGAAACTCGCGGTGATCAAGGAATTCATGAGGCGAAATCCGTTACGTTTCTTGTAGTCGTTCGGCGAGCAGCAGAAGAACTTCTTCCTTTCGTCGTTGAACACCCCGAAAAACCCCAGAGGACACTCGTTGGAGTTGCCGTTTGAAGTCAACGGTTTCTGGCTGCGTTCATCCACGAAGACCCCCTGACCTTCGGGGCACAATCCTGCAATTCCAATCATTCGTTATAGTTTGAATGCGCAAAACGTGCCCATGTTGAGCGTTCCGCAGCAAACGGATCGCTCTGTGTTCGTCACATCGACCACGCAGATGAATCCTTCAGGGCAGGCCGTTTTCGAGCAGTCGAAGGGATCGTCGGTTGGCCGAGTTCTGTAGATGATCTCTCCGGCCGCACAAGCTGGAAGCAACCACCACTTTGCAGGCGATAGAATGTAACGAACCAGCAGCTGTGCAGAAATTGATGCACGACTAGAAGAAAGGTTATTTCTATCGCTGCCGTCTTCTTCTGCTTACTTGTGCGCTCTGGTGGTTGTTCTCATTGCCGTTCTTTGCCTTTGAACAAAAACGGCTTGCACTGCTGGCTTTCGGGATCGAACGCAAAGCGGATGGAAGGCTCGCCGGCCGTCTCGCCCTCGCTGATCGGAAGCGAGCAGATGGAGAAGCGATTCAGACAACAGAAGTGAGTGACCACCGCGCCATGAGCAGACATCCGAACGCACGAGTGTGTCTGCGGGCATTGAGTGGCGCTCGTCGGGCCGCAAGTCATCGGTTGCTTCGTTGCGTCGTCCATCAACACTTGGCCGCCGTACGGGCAGGAATCTAAACGATGAATGGAACAAGGGGGTGCATTGTTGAGCGAACCCTGCACTCCGCAATACTCCTCGCATTCCTTCTGACTTGCGAAGCGATTGCTGTTTCCTTCGCATCCGTTGAAGTCGAACGATTTGCACATCTTCATCAACGGATCGAAGTACCAACGAGTGACTTGACCGCCGCCACAAACACGCCCTCCATCCGGGGGCAGTCCACAAGTGTACTCTGCAAACAATTATGAGAAAAAGAGAACGTGTGTACTTTCCCACCTTGTTTCGGACAACATCCCGCCATCTTCCCGTTGTAGTGACAAGTGAAATGAATCGGGCACGCCTCTTCCTCACTGCCCCCACCGCGATGATTGCACTTCCAGAAGCGGCCGTCGTCCAAGCGAATCGGGTCACCGTGCGGGCAGGTCGGCTCGTCTTCGTTGAAGCTGCAGAAATCTTGGCATGCGGCAAGGGATTCGAAGGAGTTCGCGTTGCCCCCACAGCCGAGATATTGAAAGACCTAGATCGTGTCTACGCAAAAAAAAAAAAGGACTAAACCGACTTGGCAGATTTCTTCCTTTGCGTTGTAGTAATAGCGGGTGACTGGTTCAGCGTGGCACGCGGAGCCCAACAAGAGCGGCAGGTTGCAAACGGTGGCTGCAATTTCAAGGAAACATCCCCGATCGTCCTGCCCGCTTACCGGCAGTCGGACAGCAGACGGTGTTGATGCACGAGTGAGTGCGCGGGCATTGATGTTGGTTCTCGCATTCCGCATTGGATCCCGAGTCCACGCGAAGAGGGGCTGCCCACCGGGCAGAGCGACACGGAGCAGAATTGAAGACAGTCCGCTTCAGTTTGAAAGTTGTTGAAATCCCCGCCTTGCAGGCGGTATTGAAACGGACGACATTTGCGGGCTGCTCGATCCCTAAACAAAGAAGTGTGTGTGAACGAAAAGAAAGCTGCCACAACGCACCAGCCCCAACGAGACGTGGGCTCCTGTCCAAATCGACTCACGCCCGCATTGAACGGCGATTGGAGCGGGCGTTTTTTCAAGTCGGCCGTCAATCCGCCCAATCCTCCGTACTCCGAACAAATGTACTCTGAAGACGAGAAGTTCACGATCAGCTATCTGCGTCTTCTCCACCTGCAGTCGGGCAACAGATCGACTGGAGTTTGGACTTTTGTGCACTCGAACTTGTCGTAACGACAGTCTTGATTCGACGAGCATTGAACGACGAGATTCTCGACCAATGCCGCCGGGACTTCGTCGCTCGTCTCTCCTTTCGGTTCGTCGAGCAACGGCTGGCCGCGTGGACATCCTTGAACGAAGCAATGCATTCGTGCTGGTCTGATCGAAACTCACGGCTTTTGCAATACGAAATGCAGTGATCGCGGGTCAAGAAGTGATTCGAGTTGCCCTTCCTGCCCAGATACTCGAAACGATGGCACGTGCCGGTGGCGGAGTTGTAGTACCACCGTTTGACGGGCAACTCCCGCTCGTCCTCCGGCCTCTCGCCCGGGTCCATCGGTTGGATGCAAGTGAATGCACGAGACGGGCAACACAAGCCGCTCACACAATCGAACAGTTCGGGGGCGTCCTCGCAACCCATAAAGTGGCCGGGCAGCTCCTGTCCGTGTCGATCGAAGAAGTAACACTCGGCTTGTCGATTGGAATTGCGGACGTAGAGGACGCCGTTCACTCCATTCGTGGGACATTCGCCCACCGGATGGCAGACGGATCCTTCGCGCGTTGGAGTCACCTTCTGCCCCTCGGCGCACGCGCAAACTCCATTCGGCTTACAGACTGCTCCGGGCCAGACGGCCTCCGCATTGCTGATCGTGAGTGCACCCACTTTCGTCGGGATTGATTTCTGCAAGACGATTGAAAGAACAGATGAAGAAGAACTTCCGCTCCCCCTCTTCCAACAAAAGTTCGGAAATGTGGACGTAGTTGGCCCAGCAGCGGCAGAATCTCTTTGTCACAGAAGGCTCCCTGAACGCAATCCGAGTGGAAAGGTGCACGACTTCCCGACCCGCCGGCTGTTCGCTTCGATTCCCCGGCGGAGTGGAGCTCGAATCGGGTTGTTTCGTCGTGAACAACGAGGACAACGCGTCTTCATCGCTCTTGCTCCGACTTCAAGCAGACGTGGACTGTTAGCAAGTCGACTGAATCCCTTCTTACCTCTCTCGATTCCCGCTAGTTAGTTGGAGCAACGACATCAAGTAGACAGCCCAATAAACTCGCATTCCTTCATCGGGGAAAGCAGCGATTTGTCTCCGCGTACATGTCCGTTGCGACACGAGCGCGCGACGAACCATTTCGGGATTAATTCGCTCATTTCTCGTTGAACAAACAACGCACTTCGATCGTCTCCCTTACTGCGTACCCCTTCGGTTTGCACTTCGGTCCGCTTTGGATGAACGGGAGAGTTTCACGCTGCGAAGAAGCTGCCGGGAATAAGTTCTCTTTTCTTTCATTTCCATTTCCAAACAGTAAGCGTAAAACTCTTTTATTGATCGATAGAAACAGAGATTAAGTGAATTCAATGCCAATAATTTAGAGTGAAAGTCGGGGAAATTATGCGAAGTGAAAGCGGCGGACAGCAAACGGAAACAATCGATCACAGCTTCTTCTTGACCAGCTTCTCCAGTCGTCGCATGCTCGTGTCGGTGATCCCGTCGACGACCGTGGAGAACGAGTAGGGCAGCGAGGAGGTGGTGCTTTGGGTGGGCGGCATCAGGACGTGGCCCTCGATCTTCGTGCGGTACAGGTGGATGAGGTTTTGGACGTCCGCCCGCTTCATCGCCCGCATCTCGAGGATCTTCTGCAGCTCGTTGTAGTCGGATTTGGGCAGCATGCGGGCGTAGTTGAGGATGAAGTCCTCCGGTTTGCTCACGTCCGCCATGACGACCTTGAGGACCATCTCCGCTTTCGTCATCACTTCGATGACGGCGGCCGTAAACGGAGTCGGCGGCTTGATGACGATCGAAGAGCCCACGGACGGCATACTCAGCAGGAAGGTCTTCAGCGAGTGCGTGTCCAAGAGCAACTGCTCGGCGCCCGTCACGGTCAACGGTTTGCAGCGGAAAATGGCGCCGAGGAACTTGTTGACGATCTGAGTGGCCAACTTCAGGCAAAAGTGGGCGAAGTACTTCCGCCGATCCGAGAAGTAGTCACGAATGAGCGGCACCGTCGAGCGGAGGTGTTTGCGGATGGCTGAAACGTACGCGGACTCGTCGCCCACCGTCTCGACGTTCACCCAACTGAAAGGAAGAGAAGCATGACGTCTCTTCGCCCTCAACAACGGCCCCTCACTTGATCTTGGTCATCGCTTGGAGGGCGGCGTCGCAGGAGATTTCCGCGTCCTGCACGAGTGTTTGGAGCGCGTTGTTGGAAATGCTGTAGAAGAGCTCCATCTCCTGGCTCATGTCCACGTTCTGGAAACAAGAGAAACAATCAGTGGCCTCAATCTCAGCAAACAAACCGGCAATCGTTGCTTCAACTTCTCTTGCAGCTGATTCGTGGTCTCCGCACACCAGTCGGAAGTGGCCAGCAGGCAGCAGCAGAAGAACTGTTGGTCGGGGGTCAACCGGACGGCCGTCTCCTCACGAATCAGATTCTGCAGGATGCTCGAGGTGCTGGCCGACGAAGAGACGACCATCGGCATGAAGGCGGTCAGACAGCCGTGGCCGTAGCCTCGAAGACATTGCTTGAACACGTCGACCAGGCGTCTAAACGAAGAGCAATGGATTCAAATCACAGAAGGGATGCTTACTGAAGCAGCATGTTCGGTTCGGCGCACAGCTTGGTCGATTCGGTGATGATCTTCTTGAGCAGGAGGAAGAAGTCGGCACTCGAAGGAAGCGGGAAGGCGTGAGTGCTCGTGTCGCGCACCGGCCGCTCCTCTCCGCTGCGAATCTTGGCCGCGCAGTCCTCGAGGAACTGCGAGAGGTTCTTCGCTTGGGCGCTCACGAACACGTTCATGTAGTTGTTGAAGACGGACCAGATGACCTTCTCGAAGTTCCACTCGTCCTTGGCCGGGAAACGCTTGCAGAGCAGATTCTCGAACATGATCGTGTGATTGATGGCGTGGGCCAACAGCTTCCACTCGATCTCCAGCCGCCTTCTCGTCATCAGGCGGTCCAGCGACTGGCGCGTGAGCTCGCAGAACTCCATCGACAGCCGGCGGCCCATCTCCCAGCCGGCGGGGAAGAGTTTGGACGTTCCGTTGCGCTCGAACTCCGCCAATTTGCTCACGAACCATTGGTAGCTGGAACGAACGAAATGAATGCCTTTCAAGCAAGAGCAGGCATTACCGCTGGTCGATCTTGTCGATCCACGCACAATCCTCGTTGTCCGCAAAGAGCACGCGGTACTCGCCCAGCTGCAGGTTGATGAACCACGTGCGGAAATCCGATTCGATCTTCCCGCCCAGAATCGCCACCACTTTGCACATGTCCGCCACCTTCGCGTTGGCTTGCCCACTCTGAAATGACGGCAGTCAGTAGAAGGAACAGAAGGATGGAACGAACTTGAAATGCGGCTTGAAGGTCGGCAGAAACCTGGACGCTCAGCTTCTCCTTTCAGCTTGTGCACTCGTTGGGTCAAGTGGGCGATGTGCGGGACGCGCATGTACCCGTCGAAGAGAGTGAGCACGTTCAGGACGGCGGGCAGTTCGGCAGCGATGTCGCCGTACTTCTTGGTCACCATCCATTGCGCTAAAGCAAAAGGAAGTAGTGAAGTGATTGCGAGTTGTGTCCACTCACTCATCGAATTCAATCCAGTGAGCAACAAATGGAGGTGGTGGAGGCACGTGATGGAGGAGGTCAGGTTCTTCTTGGCCACGTCCAGCTGCGTGATGTCGCGAGTCATGTCCAAGACGCTCGTCTCCGAAAGCAGCGTCTTGCTTCGGATTCGCTCGATTCGCGCCTTCAAATCGACCATCGACTCGTTCGCCTGCAAGCAGAAACCCGTAAACAGAAGCAATAAAAGGATACTTGCCGTAGAAATCGCCTTCAATCCATCGCGCGTGACGGTGCCGTGGTTCTCGACCAACCCGCCGATCTCCAGGTCCAACTCCTTGACCTCGTCGTCGATTCGTTGAACGACGGAGTCGAGGAGCGAGAGGGACTGCTCGGTGGGGAAGAGCTTGTTGATGAGGCCGGTCAGCTCGAGGTCCGGCCGGTAGAATTCGGACTCCGTGATTTCGTCCAGAATTCCCATCACCTGAAGAAAGCGGGCGAATAAACAGACCAGTTCGGGAAATTTTGCTGCTCACTTTCGTCGAGTACTGCGGACTTTTCGGTCTCGCCGGCTCGGCCGTCTGATCTTCCGCCTGCAAGCTGGTCGTCTCGGCCGAAGAGCTCGTTTCGAGCGTCGTCTCCATCTTCGGAAGGACGAGAGCGGCAGACGAAAGAGACGATCAAGCGATAGAATCTTTCCGAATCTAATTCATACTGGCCGGACTATTTACAACAATCTCTTCTTCCAGCTGATATGTTCACGTCAATAATGTAAATTCGATGAATAACTTTTGCCAACCGCACGTCTGAACGGAACGCCAAACGGCGAACGAGAAAACTTCGCTGCGGAAGTCTCTGCTCGACCATTCCCTACGACGTTTACTCGTGGTGATAGTGAGCGCAAGAACTTACTGACACTTAACAAACGAAACAAGATCACGACCCGATTCTAAAACAGCAGAATGCGTTCTCGATTTCCACCAAGAAATTGCTTGAAAACAATTGGATGATTTATTGGTTCAAGTGAGTCATTCTGAGTTGGTGGACCGTCCAGCTGATTACTTGCTCTTTGGATGGACAGCTGACGGTTGTATTTTGATAAGAACCCAGTGAAAACGGATGCCGACGACCAAGAGCCGACTTCTTCCACTGTCCACGTTTGGTCGTCTTTTCGTCGCCTGTGGCACCCCGCCGGACACTTCCCGCTCGCCCCTTTCAGCGTGTGGACCAAAAAAAGGAGTGAGGAAAGTTGGCCTCCAGACGACTCCTACTGCTTGTTCTCTTTGCTTCTTTTCGCTCCACATCGCCTTTCATCGGCTTTTAATCCCGAATTCCCGGCGGTAATCGAACAGGGTTTGTTTTTATTGGTCAATACGATCATTACAAACGAACAACGCGCTATAACGACCTGCAAGTCGTCTTTTGAACGTCTGTTCGCCCTCTGGAATCTTTATTCAGAGTATTCTGGGCGTTCCTTTATCGCATCGCTGCTTTAATTACCTCCCCTTTCCTCGTTTGTATTCCAACGAAGAAAACGGGAGGGATGTTCTTCGAGCGGTTCGACCTCAAAACGCGTGGATTCAAAAGAAGTTGCGAACTTTTGCGCGGTTTGTTCGAAATTGCCGCCGGTGGACGTCCGGCGGGCGGGCGGGCGGACGGAAGCGGGCGGGCATTTCGTTGCGTCTTCGGTTCATCTCGTTTAAGATTTCCGCTTCGTTTTCGATTGTCGTCGGTCGCGCTCTTGACGTTTGTCGTCCGGTTTTATGGCAGTTCCGCGGGCAAGCAGCTGCAGGCTTTTGTGCGTGATTTATTGAAGTGTTTCCGCAGTGGCCACACAAAAGAGCATCATCCACTTTCGCTCGTTCTTTTCGTCGCTTTCCGTTCCGTTCGTCGACTTCATGACCGCCCGAAGAATTATGGGGGGTTCGTTTGCAAGTCGCAGACGAACGGCGGGGTGGATAATTGCAACCAGTCGGCGTGTGTTAAGAATCGGGCGAGACTCCCGATCGGCGCGCTTTGCACCTCCACCCTTTGCATAATGATCGATGACCTTCAAGTGTTGATCACTCCTCATAACGGCGAGTTCTCGCCGACGCCCTCGCTCTCGATGACCCGAAACGGGCGGCCCGAACTGTTGCGCGCGCACGCGAACCGTGGAAAGCGGCGGATCCCGCCTCGTTCCAATTTTAAGTGGAGCGTGTCGGTCGAATTTTTAATCTGCGCGTCGAGATCGCGGTAACCCAACACCCGCGCACGTTTATGATCCCGCCGCCGCCGAGCTTGACCAGCGGGGATTTGTGTTCGACGCGATGATCCGTTGAACGTGTAGCTTCCTTCTTCTCGTAACACTCGAACGTTGCTGATTGCAGGTCACTCGCTCGTCCATCATGACCTCCAGTTGGGATCCTCGTGCTTAGCGATGAGGATATCCAGAACGGGGCGGCAGTCGGCATTCCCTTGTTCGGAGTTCTTTCGGCTCCTCCACCTACCGGTTGCTTTGTTTATTTAAGCGGTCTTAATTCGCCCACTACTCAATCATGTCCCTTGCGGCCTACTGCTCGTTCTTTCTTCTGTCTTCATTGATCTCCTCCTGCTTCGGTCTTCCGTTGTGTTCATATCGCTCTCCCACCCCAGACGAAGTAATCAAGAGCCCTCGCTTGTTGCGGTCGACTCGTAAATCCCGCTCGTTGACCGAGAACTTCCACATCCACTCTGGTAATCGACGACTCGGTGCTTCGGTGAGTGAATCACGGAAGTGAGCTCTCTGATTGGGGCTTGTTTCAGCCAGCCGCCCGCAATCATCGATCACATTCAAGTGAGGGCTCATTCTGTCTTTCTGATCCTAACCGTTCTCTCCGAAATTCAGAACGTTCTCATCCCGAACGCCACTCAGTACTGGACTACGAACCTTCGGTTGAGGAATGGCGGGAAGCGGCGGAATTCTACTCGAAAGGTTTGTAGTCGTCGTTTATTGCACGGTTTAGTGATTGCTTGTGTTCAGAGCGTGTCTTGGCGGTTCGGACTACAAGGTGGCCGATCGGCGGATCTGCACGCTGGGGTGTGCGGCCGAAACGAAGTGCGGAGAAGCGATCATCCCCGAAGAGCACCATCACGTTCGTCTTTTCAATCAGCGTGCATTCGTTCAAACAAATGGAATTCCAGAAATGCCTGAGCAGAATGCGAACAACAGGAACGCGGACGTCCCGCGCAGCCCATCTCGACGAACTTCCTGCTTTACGTGAGTGCGGTCAACTCGAGTCGATGCCGGGATGTGAACACCGTTGCGTACGCCGTCCACTGCCAGCAGGATTCCACCAAGCGGTCAGTCTGCGAAAGAAGATCCAACTGTTCACTTTGCAACGAATTCAGGCCAATCGCCGGCAACGTGAACATCTGTCTGAATGCGCTCTCGATCAAGCCGCACGATCAAGAGCTCCTCGTTTCGACAATCAAGCACGAGATCGCGCACGCACTGGTCTTTTCGGACGCTCTCTTCCGCGATTTTCCAACGGTTGGCCATTCATTCGGCCGCTCATCAATGCTTTTATTTAGAATCCGCTCACAACGTTCGAGCGAGATTGGCCGCTCAAGAAAGACCAGGTGAGGGCAATTGAGTTCTCGTCTGTGCTCACTTACAGTTGTTTGCTTCAAGGTCGTGAAGCGAAGGCATCACGTGCTTGTGTCGAAGCGAGTGACCGAAGAAGTCCGCAAACACTTCAATTGCTCCACCTTGCTCGGTGCCGAACTGGAGGATCAAGGCGGTTTCGGCACTTCAATCGTCCATTTCGAGAAGCGATTGTTCGAGGTCCTTTCCTTGCCTATCATTCGTTCTTCACCGACGGAATTGCAGAACGAGGCGATGACCGGAACGCACACGCAAGACCCGATCTACAGCCGAATAACGCTGGCAGTTTTCGAGGACTCCGGCTGGTACGACGTCTTGTACGAGTGAGTTCGTTCGTTCATTCCTTCTCACTTCTCCTTCGTTCAGAGCAGCCGAAGAGCTGAGTTTCGGGAGGGATCTGGGATGCGATTTCGCTCGTCTCACGTGCGGCGAGTGGATGCGGAAGCAAGAAGAACGGTTCGTTTTTCGTCTTTCAAGCAGTCACTTCAATTCGTTTTGTTGCAGGAATCTCCCGATCGCTCCGTACTGCCGACTGCCGAAGCACGACGGGAAAGCGATCGTTGGCCGTGACTCGTTGCAGCAGTGCGCGGAACGCTCTTTCGTTCTGCAATCTGGTCCCGTACAAGGAGCCGTTGATCCCCTACTACCAGTACTTCGACCATCTGCCGGGCATCTCCGATGAACAGGCTCCCTTCTACGGCGGGTCGGTTGAACTTGCGGACTTCTGCCCCTTCTATCAGGTTCGTCTTTGAACTCTTGCAGGTTGTTTTGCACGAGCAGACGCCCACTTTCAGGCGTTTACGTGGCGCGATCGTCATTCGGAGAACCCGCTGCATCGGGACAGTCGCTGTGAATTGGAGATGAACATGCCTAGCGACGAGGCGAACACAATCCTCGAGGTCTATGGTCGGAATTCTCGCTGTTTCGATTTGTCCGTCAGTTGGACGGAACGACGGGCGAAACGAGTCAAAACATACACGCAGTACATGGCCGCCTGCTATGAGGTAAGCGGATGGAGGATGCGGCGAGTGGGACGAGCGGTTTGCTGGATCACAAATTGAAGCCCCCGACTTTTTGCTCGTCGAATTTGAACGCGTGAATTAATCTTGACAAATTCTGTTACCCCTTTCTGAATTCTAAAATAACCCCCGCTGCGAATGCCACGAGCAGAAATTCGTGCAAACTGCAGACGACAGACGCCGCTTTACGAAATCCATCGATCGTGTGTTTTTGTTTTCATTTCGGTCGAAAATAGACACTGCGGGGGGTGTACGTCGAGGAAAGTTCGATACCTAGTTGTGAATGACGGCAAACAACAGATAACTGTGGTCTTTCAGTATGCATGCCAGGACGGTCGTTTGCACATCGGAGTCTCGAACACAACCCAGCTGTACACGTGTTTTCATGCCGGCCAGAAGATTCACATCCGACGAGTGAGTGTTCGCACGAAGAGCAAACAAACAGCCATGATTTCAGATCGTGAACGGATGGCTGAAGGAAGGAAGTATCGTCTGTCCGTCGTGTCGGGAGATTTGCGGTTCGACGCCGTTCAGCGATGGATCGTCTTGTGCTACGGACATCGAACCTCCCGTCTATCCGGTCGGTGATCCCCCGCTCGACGAGCCCTCCGCTTCTTCACAGCGTTCGCTTCTACGGATGGCTTCTTTTGTTGATTAATGTTTTCCTTTGTTGTGTTTCCCAATAATCCCTCCGGTTTATGTTCACTTCCTCGACAACAACCTAATCCCTCTTTTTTTCGACCCGTTCGAAATTCGAAACCGAACACCTCGAACTGCACATCACTTTCTATTTCGGTCCTCCTCCCTTGTACGCCCGATTTCATTTGTTTCTTTTGGCATTTCTCTTCTTCCAGTTCAGTGCTGAAATGTCTGGCTGCTGGCGTCAACGAACGTTTCTTTCCACCCCGACGGATCTCTTTTGCTCTTTCGATTCACACGAATTTGAGTCAAATCTCAGCCGAAACATTCGACTTTCATATCCCCTCCCCGTTGTTCTGCAAACCGGGTACTCGCTTGCGGACGGAAATAAAGAGCTTTTCGTTCTTTGCGCCGGAAATGCGAGGCAAAGCGGGATTTGGCACGTACCGAACGGAAGATGTTAATAGAACGAAGAGGAACGAACGCGTTCCTTGCGGGTAATAAATGAGCCCCCGCCCGCCCACCGCTTCGTGATGTCCGAACACATTCGAATGCAAGCGAATACGAGCTTCCTGCAAACGGAACATTGCATCCACCCGCCCAAACAGAGTTCAACCAAACAGCAACCGTACGCCGTGTTCTTTTACGCACTCTCCAATGAACGGAAACTAATGAGATCATCTTCTTTTGCACGAATTCCGATTCGAATTCCTTTTTGGACGAAGATGGTCGGCGCTGAAAGGAGATTCACAGCTCTCGTTTATGAATTCTTTTGTGTTGGGCACAAGATGGACGTAATGATGGAGTGGGAGAGGAATGCGGGAACGTGGGTCGACGGAGAAGTCTGTAGCGAGAGATCGAACGTTGAATGAGTTCAGCGAGAAACACGTGGGAGGCCGCTCAAGGCAATTGTGTTAATGACGCCAGAAGGAAGAAGCGCACGGGAAGAAGCGGGCATTCATCCGAAAAGGAAACAATTAGGTTTTCCGCGGGAGTTCAGGAGTTGAATGGCGGTACACGTAAGCCGAGATGCGGAAAACAGAATGCGGTTTGAGGTTTGACGTCGGCCGTCTTCCGATGACTTCCGCCCATCTTCGTCTTCTCTCTGTGCACTTGGTCGTTCGTTTTCGGCAGAAGTCTTTTGTTCTTTTATTCGATCAATAGCGAAAAAATGGAATGAACGGAGTGGAATAAATTGTTGATTGAAAGCAATACAAACATGCGAACGTCGATCAATATACAGGGAATGTGGAATGCAGACGAAAGGCGCGGGAGATCAAAAGTCGACCAGTTCGAAGACGGCCTCCGCTTCGGGCTCCGTCCACCGGTAAGCCATGTCGCGCGGCAACGAGGCGCGCTTCAGCGGCGGCGGGCGGATGAGTCGGGGCGGGTGGGATCGCTTCAGCGGCGGCGGCTGAATCAGACGGCGCGTGCCCGACGAGGAGCCGCCGGCGAACATCGGCGGGCGTTCGAAGCCCGCGTTGTCGTCCATTTCGGCGTCCTCGGCCGCCGCCATCAGCAGGGCTTGCGGGTCGTTGCCGGACGGCGCGAACAGGCGGCCACGTGCCAAATCGAATTCGAAGGCGTCGGCGATCACCAAACAGCAGACGGCGACGGCGAGGAGTGTGCGGCAAAAACTCATTTCGTGTCGAATAGAAGTGTCAATCGAATTGCAGCGGCGCAAAACTCGAACTCGCGTCCAATGAGTCGGCAGAGCGTTCAATTGTTTTAACCTAAACAATGCAATTAGTAATTGCTCCTTGCGCCTTCGGTTCACTCGTAACACGAAGCGTTTGCACTTAAACACGCAGCATTCTTTTACGTCACGAAAGTATCGTAAGGAACGGGACGAAAGCAAGTTTTGCGTAAACGTTCCATCTCTTTTACAGTCGCCTGACCAAGAGATCGTGCAGTCGGCGTGCAACGAGCAGCAGCCGAGCCGAAGCCATGCGGAACGAGAGGGTGGAGGAAGATGCCGGCAAGCGCGGAGTGGTTTAGAATTTCCATACGGTAAACACCCGGCCACGCTGCTTCAGTTCAAAATACCAAGGTTCACAAACCCCCGCTTTTCGACTTCGACCCTCCGCGCGGGCCCTTAAAACTGTTTCCTTTTCGAGGCGGAATTCCGACTCCGCCCTCCGTCCGGTTCAAATATTAACGAAATTAGCGGATTTCAAAAGCCGACCACGTGCCGGCGGCGGATTGCCCGCCGTTCGCCTCCCACCAGGGGCCACCGCAACCCCGCGAATTGTTACAAAGAGATCGTAAAGACGAACGGGAGTGTTTATGGCGCGCCCAGCACGTGTAATCTTTGAAAATGCGGGCTGCAGTTGAAGAAAACAAAGCTGCACGAGGATAAGCAGGCGACAAAGCGATCCGATTTGCGTTTGATCGTTGAACCACTCCGCTCGCCACTTATCGATCATCTGCATTGATTAAAAAACAAAAGAAGTCAGTGGATGTTGCAGCGGCGTCATCGAGGAATGAAATCATGAATGGGGAATGTGTTTCGTAGGCGCAACCCCCAGAACGAAGTGCTGATGGATTGACTAAAACGCGCCCGAGTGGATGCATTTCCAAACAACCCGCAGGAATGGACGCCGATCGCCACCAATACTCTTGACCACTCGCTCGCTTCTTCACTCACTCACCACACACTTCTTACTGTGCCCAAGCCAAGGGCCATGTGGTCGGCCTTAAAAGGAGTTTGCTGCTTGCATTCGAGCATCGGAAGTGGGCGGGGCGTGCGGGACCGCCTACTGTTCGTTTACTCGCCCAAAGGGGCGGTTCCACGGACGGCTAAGTGAGTAAACTTTTGCTCCAAAATACGGGGCTTCTCTCAGCCACTCGCTTATTCACAATTACCGTAGGCATTTTCGAGTAAACAAACGGCATTACGTTTTGATCATAATTGAGCAGAAGGCGGGTAATGCAGTCGAAAATTTGAGGTGACCTACTCGCCTTTCACTCAAAGCTCGTAAATGCATGGAATGGAACCCGGAAACGCGGTAATTGGCTCGTCGCCTACGCGAATTTTGACGCGTGTTCGGGAGCAACCTCCGTTCTTTTCGTGATTCTTGAAGGTTCGGTTCTTGAATGAACACGTGGACTTCCGAATTCAAAAAACCTGCGACTTGCCGCAATTACCGGACGCGCTTTTTGTCATTAATTCGTCGATTATGAACGCGTGCAGCAAGCGACGGAAGCCGAATGGAAGCGAAGTGGTTTCAATGAAATCCTCGGCGAGGCCAGTGGTTGCGGGGGATGTCTGGTCGAAGAATGTTCTCCTCCGCCGCCTACTCCGCAGCTTCCGCCCCGCTCTTCCTCGAGCCCCGAAACAAACAATGCACGCGGCTAATTATTGGCCATTCAGCTCGCGGACACTTCCGTTCGCCCAGAAAAGACGATCCGGTTTCGTTGATAAAAAGAACTCAACACCCACCAAACTTCAACTGTTTCATTGTGCTCGTTTGATTTCTTTCGAGTTGACATCAGAAGTTAGCGGAGTACCGTACGCTTCTTGCTCGCCCACAAATGCGAAAAGAACCTCGACTCTACGATCGTGCGCGAGCCGAACGGATGTTGTGACGTATTCTTGGACGTGTGTTCCCCATTCGAGTGACTTCGTTCCAGCGGGGAAGAGATCTCCGCATTTCCCGTCTTCTTGTGACGTCAATTTGGAGAAGAACGGCGGCCAGGCGTTTATTTGGCATCATTGATAAGAGCGGCGTGCCGATTGCGTACAAATGATGAGATTTCCGGACCGAGCGGACGACGCAAACAATCGTGCAGCTAATTCCAGCACATCATTTCCACAATTGAAGAAACAAGTTCGCTGCCCAGCCCAAAGCATCCCCATCGACCGGAAGAGAAACAAACACAAAGAAGACGACCAACGGCATACGGTTTCTGTCTTCTTTCCCCTCAAACGAACGGATGACGTCTTCAAACACAATGTGTGAGCAGAAACCGAGGGATTGCGAGAAGTACAAGCAAGAACAGACGCTCGTTCACTACAAATCTGAATCGTCGCAATTACGAGAACTGGAGAGATCAGGCTCATTATGACATTTTTTACTTCCGCCTATTACCCGTCTTGATGTAGGTTCTGTTGCCCCTTTCGTTTAAAGAACAGAATGAACACCAAGCAGTAAAAGATGTCGTTGATTGATTAAATATTAAAGCCCTGCTCACGGCTGCTTAGGGCATGCAAATAATTCGAAAACCGGTGCAGGTTTCAACATTGACTTACTCTCTCTCCAACCACTCGCTTTTGTTCGCACTCCAGACCTTCCCAGTGGAGTTCTAAACCCCGCGAACGAGGGCGATCGGGCGACAGCACGGGCTTATGAATTCCGATCGACTGCATCATCCCCTTTCCCCACTGACTGCTGCTCTCCGATCGGGAGTCAGCGAGTGGTTTCGGTTCAGACGTTTTTCCTGCAACCTGGTTTTTGTTCGCGGAGTGCAAAAGTAAGTGAACTCTTTTATTCGATTGGCTCTCAGAACATTTCATTGTTATCCCCAATGACGTACAAACGAACGCTCCAAGAAATGACGATGGGCGAGCTGGACACGTGCATCGAGGCCCTCTTTCGCTCTCGAAACCCCCACGGCCGGACACGCGAGCAAAAGATCGCCCTTTTGATGTCGTGGTGAGATTGGCTTCTTTTCCGTGCCGTTGAATAGCTACCCTTGTTTGCAGGCTGGAAGCGATGAGTCTGACCGCCCGCCACGAGTTTCTCTTCTACAAAGACGAAACCAACGAGCTCTGGCTGCTGAATCGGGATCAATTCAATTGCCATTGCTGTCGAGGTTACTCGTGCAATGACTCATTACTCTCTCGTTTATCTCCTTCGTTTAGGCCCGCCTCCGCCACTGCCCAAAAGGAGGGAATCTCCGCGTCCGCCCAAGAACACATCTCGCGTCACGTACCAGACGATCACTGTGCCCGCCAGTCACGAGAACAACCACTCGCAAGTGACGGTGGTCACTCAACAGCCGCAGAGGCAGAAAGCCGGTAAGAACCGAAATTATTTGTGCTCGGGAAATTGGCAAGAAGGAAACCGCTGGCCGTACTTCTGGGATGTTGCCTTGAAGAAGAACCGCCAAGCCCGTTTTGTGTTGCAGCTCTTGCAATTTGGTTCAAATGATACATCTCCTTTGTTTTAGGTGTCAGACCAACGACTCCAACAAGAGGCCCACCGACCAGCGAACAACAAAGCCGGAGAACTCGTCCAACTGCTGTCGAGATTGCTGTTCCGAGTGCGCGCACATTTGCAGCAACTTCTTGAGTGGATGAGTGCGATACTTGATTGGAATAAAGGTCGATTGATTGCTTTCGTTCTTTTGTGGTCAACGATTGGAAAGAATTATCGATAACGAACGATTTATGTAACGAACCGACGTAACAACAACCAAAACAACAAACAGGGAAATCAACTGGATGAATGAACGCAAGAAAAAACCCGTGCACGATCGGAAGGTTTCATTGGGGAGAATAGAGCACTTGCCGTTGGTTCGTCCGATTTCTAGTCGCCTCTGAACTTGATGTTGGACTGAAAAAACGGGATGACGACGAGGAAGCAGAGAAAGGAAACTTACTTCGATTATCTCGATCTGCACCAGTTTGTCCTTGGGCACCCTGATCCATGCGGAAGCACTCGGCCAGCTTGATCTCTTCGGCGATGACGTTGGCGACCATCCGAGGTGTCCGCCTTCATCCACTGCAAGGTAGACGGGCAGGTCGAAGCCCTCGGCGTAGGTGGCGATCGTGACCAACGCGGGAACGTAGAGGAGAACTTGGACGGGGCCCGAAACGTGCGCGCGAATCGAGGACGTGCAATCGTAAGTGGACTTGTAGAAGAACCCTTTGTCGTTCTTCTGGCTACCGACGATGATCTCTTCATGAAACTCGTGAACGAAGACTCTGTTCGAAGCGATGCTGAGGACGAGCTGAAAGAAAACCGATTGAGTAGGAGTAAATTACGGACAGCAGCGGACGAACCATCCAGTCCTTGTGCGTCTTCGATTGGAAGAACTCCAGCATCATACGCCCGTCCCACTCGATGCGAGACCAGGTGCCGAGCTTCGCAAACGGGACTGCTTCCGGCGGACCAGTGGGCGGCGAATGGTTGAACTTGTAGACCGCCTCCTCACGGTTGACGTTCACGATCTTGACGATGATCGCGGGCGCGTCCGAGCGAACGTGAAGCGAAAATACGGCGAGCGCGGGGTTCGCCCGCTCCGCGTGCAGCATGTTCGTGAAGTCCGCAGCCGAGAGGCTGAACTGCGCGCGGAACGTCCCGTCCGGCGTGCTGGTCTTGTAGACGAGGAAGAAGATCCGCTCGAAACGGACGATGGCGAGAGCGGAGAACCCCTTTGCGGACGCCTTCACGAGCAGCTCGCCCTTCGATTCGAACGAGAAGAGGAGCCGCTCATTCGTCCAGTTCCACAACGGGCGGAGAGCGGCGGCCATGAGCTGAAAAAACGAATGAGTAGCAATGGAAGAGATGAAGAGGTCACTCAAGTTCACATGATGTTTGTCCAAGTAATAGGTGGCCGACGTCGCCGCGACCGACGACGCCATGCCGACGGCTGAAAGAAGGCAAGATCAGAACAAAGGATAAGGCATTTGCTTGCAAGACATGATCAAAAGATTTTGCGTTTAAGTAAAGCAGACCCAGCCACAGGTTGATCAACAACATTTGCGCAGATTTAACTTTCTCACCGTTCTCTCGACGTCTTCCGCACCATCCAATCACCAGAGTTTTCCAATCGTACGAGGCTCATCGCCGAAAGAATCGTTCGGTTTTGGAGATCTAAGTAAATTGAGGAAAAGGATCGGAAATCCTGATCTTTAGCGCGTGGAATGTAGGGGATGGAATGGAAAAGAGGAATCTTTGGACGACTTCTTTTTTCCGCTGCATTAATCCGAAGGTTTGGATGAAGCGAGTCGATCGTAAAAGCCGTCCGTTCATGGACGCTTTTCTTCTACAAGCAAAAGAAATCAGGAAAATCAAGCATTCACTGGAAAATATGGCGGAGAAGCTGGAGACTGAATTGCGCTGCGGGACCACACGCATCGCTTAGTGAATAAATTCGAAATTCTCGGCCTACAAGCAGAATTTGAAGACGCCATTGCACTGTAAAAACCGGTAAAATTCCAGGGAATGATTCCCGATCGAATACTGTGCTTGATTTGATCTCATCGAATTTAAAAGCCACATTAATCCGGTGGAATTTCCGACAAGCCGACGAAGCGAAATTTTCGCATCGATTTCTGCTCCGCATGGGCAGTGCTCGGCGATCGCTTGACTCATTTCGCCGCTTGCTGATTGATCGATCTGTAATCATGGCCAGATTCTCTGGAGAACACATTCCCGGCCGACCGTTCGAGTGCCTGAGCATTGGCATTGAATTCGCTAAAGAGCAAGTGATCGATCAGAACGGGCAGCCCGCCTATCGGGCGGGATTCCGAGTTGGTGGAGGAATCGACCAGGACGCTTCGGCGAGTCCCTATCCAGACCGAGTGAGTGGAGCGACGAGTCAAACGGGACTGTTGTGCTTGTGTAGGGCATTTACGTCACGTACGTCGAGCCAAATTCGCCCGCCGAACGCGGCGGTATCAAGCAGCACGACAAGATCCTACAGGTTCTCATTTCACTCGAATTGTTTCGTTTGATCGTGTTTAGATCAACGGAGAGGACTGCACGATGCTCACACACGAGCGAGCAGTCAAGCTCGTCCAACGAAACAACGTCCTGAAGTTGCTGATCGCCCGACGGGAAGTGGCGATCTGAAGGTCGCTTAAGCGATGCGTGTGGCCCTTTTATTCTAATGTGAGTGGAAACGAGTATTTATCGGATTCATCAACATCTAATCGTAAGTGTTCACTTCGGTTCGTCTGCTCAAAGCTCCTCGTGTGCCTCCTCTTCCTCCTCGCCGATTCGAATCCACTCGTCCGATCGTCCAACTCGTATCCGTGCCACCTCCTCTTCGGCCACGTCCATCCGTACGTCCAATCGCCACTCGCCGCCCAACTCGGAGACCGGATTCTCGGGAAGCGGGAAGAAGTCTTCGAAGAGGGTGGGCGCCTCGATCACTTGCTTTTTCGTCAACAATCCGCAGATTTCTTCGCCGACCAACTCGCACATCTCCACTTCGCTGAAAGCATTCCGTGTACTTCCGCCGTCCATAATCAGATCAAGATTCCGCATTGCCCATCTGTTGCCATAAACCCGCTTACCACAAGTCGTCGGCAACGAACGCGTTCTCGCTCTTCCCGTTCAAGCACACTTGCCCGATGAAGAAAGAGTTGTGCTCGCTGGTGAACAGGAGCTTCACGGAATCCGAGTTCAACGGTTCCGTGACGTGGATTTGGCCTGGAAAGGCGATTGGAAGCGAGAGAGACGAATGAGTAACCAACCGCCGCCCAGCTTGAGGAATCCCGGGAATTTGATGAGCGGACTGCCGGATTTCGAGCAAAGCGGCTTCTTTTCCGTATCGTAGGCCAGAACGGTCACGTCCTTGAACTGGACTTTGGCTTCTTCTGCAACGAGCCTTCAAACAAGACGACGGGAAGGAAGTGCTCACCGCCATTGAGATCCTGGATCGTAACCACGTTGTCCTTTCCGTCTTCGCAGGCCCGCTCCGCGAGGACCAAGCAGAAGGAGAACAGAAGCAGGGAACACGTTAAAAGACGGGCGAGCATGTCAACGGACAGATTCAACTCGAAATGAACCAATTCCTCTGCTCATACAATACCCGCCGAGTTGCAGTTGGAATTCGATTGCCAGCTCGGCCTGTCAATCAACCACTGCGTGCTGATAAGCGGAAAAGTAGACGAGAATACGCGAATTGCTCAGCTTGCGGATTGTTTTCGCTCAACACCCGAAAAAAGCCGGCGGTTTTGTTCAAAGAAGAAGCGAGCGGTGGGCTAAAGCTCCGTTTAATCCACACGTCCCCCAGGCTGCTCTTTGTTTCACTCGTGTGCGGGATTTCGAATTGGCGTGAACGTGCGCAGTCGATTTTGTTCGTTTTCTGATCGTGAAGTGATTATTGTAGCCGGAAATGGGACCTCCAGCCAGCTGTTTTGTTCGATTTGGGATCGACCGGAAGGAAGAGCGGCGGCTTTTCGTCGCGTTCAGCTGACCCGCTTGCTCGTCGCCGGCGGGCGCTCGGCCGGCTTCCCGTTTGGCCGCCCGCTGGCCGTCTTTTCCATTCGATCCGTAGGCCTTTCACGTCCTTTTGACTGATGATCTACCGCTTTCTTCACGGCAATCGGGCACAGTACTCATCGCTTTTTTCGTTTAGGCCGTTCGTTGATCAAATGGAGTCCCGAACGTCGAACCTGTCCGCCGAGATCTACCGCCACGGAAAGTACAAGCTGGGGTTGGCCCGCTCCTTCAACTACGTCAACGCGCGGCTTGTCGAGCCGCTCAAGCCCGTTTTGGTGAGTGGATTGATGATAAAGACCATGGAATTGGGGCTCCTTTTCCTTTGCGTCGGTCGGGATCCCTACTCCGAACAATCAGCAGTCGTTCATGTTTTAATCGTGCTCATTTCAGGTCCGCCACCCGCAGTACTTCGTTGTGGTCAACAATCAAATCTGCGTGAAATATCCCAACGAGGAGTTCTACAAGGTCTTCGACGATCCGTACACCTACTTCACTCCCGAGTTCCGCTTCCGTCGCCTTTGATCCCTCGTTGAACGCTGTGAATTCGTGTGTCGGTGCTTGAAATGATTGTAATCGTTTTGTATCGAATGATCTGCTTTGTGTACTCGAGATAGCGGTTATCCCACGTATTCGAACATATTCGCAGTGAATAAAGACCAGTAATCCGACCGCTGGCTTGTTTTGGGGGTGGCTCAAAGGTGAGAAAAGGAAGGAAGACGGCGGAGATCACGGGAGCAGTTGTTGTTTTCTTTTGCGGGCATTTTTCTTCACGTCCGCCGTGTGCTGGCCGGCCGCATCGTCAGTTTTATGCGTAGGAGGAGTTCGGGAAGGAAGCGCTAATGTGACAGCGGGCAGGAGCGGAAGGACGGCCGGCGGAAAGGAGGAGGAGGGCCGGCGAGAGAGTTCATTCCATGGGCCGAAAAGGCGGTCCGCTCATCGCATTTTTGTTGGAATTTCGATCGGCCGGGCGGACGGCGGAGAACAGCCGGGACGACGAACCCCGCTCCGAGTGGGCGCCGGCACGCCGCAGGTGATCGGGGCGGCTCTTCCACTCGGCGGGATGAAAAAGAAGACGAAAAGGTTGTTGATGGCCGCAAATCTTCGAAGTGGATCCGAAAAAGAAATGAATGGACGCAGGTACACACGTAAACACAAACAATCCCCCTCCCCTCTTCTCCGACCCGTGATCCGCGAGTTCATCCGGCCGCTTGACGGCTGCCATCGGAGAGACGGACGGCGGACGAGAGCGGCCATGAACGCCGCCGCCATTCCGTCGCCTTTCGGCCGTGTGTGTGAATGGAGAACGAAGAGAACGTGGCCGTTTAATCGAGACCATCGGCCATGTGTCAAGCGGAACGTTCGGTGGGCTGCGTCGCGCTCCGGCCGTTCGTTTCGATCCGCCGCCCAATCAATCGCCCCTCTCGAGCCACGGCTTTCGCTCTTTTACTCCCCCGACTTCTCCTCCAGCTGTTTGTTTTCGGGTGAACGGTCGGAGGGGATCGTGTTTCCACGTGCGCGGGCGGTTCGATCATGGAGCTCGCGTGTTTCTCTGGAGATTTTCTTCGAATTTCGACGCCATCCTCGAGTTTCCCGTTCGCTTTCAGCATCAAGTCCTGTCCATCAATCGTGCAGGATGAGCGACTACGCGCTTGCTCGGACCCGCTCCGCCGCCCTTGTGCGCGCCAGCTCGCTGGGCCCGCGCCCGACGGTCTTGGTTCGTTAACTGTCGATTGTTTCTGGGTTGATTGATCGCTTTGTTGCAGACCCGCACCTATAGCGTGCCCGACTTGACCAGCTACATCTCCTCGAGCGTTCGCTACCGCCCGCAGGTGAGTCGATGGAAAGGGTCGTTGACCACTCCTTTTATGTTTAAAGTGGCTCTCCAACTACTACTCGGTTTGTTTCCGTCGTCATTGCTTGCCTCATGAGCTGTTTGCAGTCTTATTACTCGCCGTACCGCTATTACCGAGACTACAGCCTGTACGACTCGTACTGTAAGTCTTCTATGAGCCGTTGAGTATTGTTCTAAGCAAAAGTATTAATGCAGCTCGAAGCTATCCGCTTTCCGAATCATACCGTCAACTCACAAATGTTTTGGATAAGCGGATGCTTGGGCACAATGCATTTTGTACTTATTCTTTCGAATACACCTTTTTTTACTAATATTCTTTTGATTACAGGGTACGACCGATACAGGTCGGTTCGCATAATGTTTCATCGCCGGACGTTTCACCGCCGGAACGTTTTACAGTATCTGAAAAGGCAAAAGCCGGCCTGCGTTTTTAGACATTTCGGGATTCAAGGAATCATTTTTAGACTGTTTTATGCGGCGAATAATGTTTAATGTCAACAGCTAAAGCCCCCAGACTCTATTTTGTTCGTTAAAAGCAATGACCGAAGCCTAAATCGTTTTTCTAAGTCATTTCTTTTCTGGCGGTGAAACGTTCCGGCGGTGAACCGTTGATGATGAAACGTTCGCCTTTCCGCTTCAGGTACTTCTCGTAAGTTTCTCGTCTTTTTCTTACGAAAACGCTGGGACAAGCTTGCGTACCTTCGATCCAAAGACCAAAACGAGCAAACTGCTCTTGACCTTTTTTGGGCACCGTTTTTCTTGCCGAAACTTCTGGAAATGATGCTCAGGTTGCAAAAGGATCTTCTGGATTGCAGGCCGCTCTACTACACCTCCCTCTTCGGCTACAGGCGATACTACTACTCGGACTACGTCGCGTGAGTTCTTGTTTGACTCTTCCATTACTCGTCCATTCCTTTAAGGAACCCGTATTACTGGAGCGCCCCGGATCAGTATTGGACTCGTTATAAGTCGTACTACTACAGTGGGGGCTACCGACCGTATTCCAGGTATAATGGCGTAGGCGGATAGTGCTTGAAACGTGTTTTTCGGACCTTACTGACCAAAGATCTCAAAGCGTTTCATTTAATTCCAGCCTCCATTGCTTCAGCACTTTCATTCGCCTACGTCATTCTTTGCAGCTACTACTATTATCCTTATCTCTATTGATCGAATCAACGTAAGTGATCGGTCCGCGTGGCCGGACGTCGAAGCAAACCGTTGATTAGTCTTTACTTTCAGACGTCTACAGCGTACCGTCCTCCTACTACAACGCCCGCTACAAACGCTACATGCGGATGTGAGACGTGTCACAGGATTTTGCCAACGGGTCAAACACGAGTTTGGTCCCGCTGCAACAAGTCCCCTGATTTGGCGAAGAGTTCCTGATTCTTTTCGCCAAAAGAGTTGACTTTTTGCGGCGGGACTCCACTTGCGTTTCTTCTGTTGACTACAATTTTGACCAGGTACACATTCGATCGCGAGTTCGCCCACGAGCCAAGTTACCTTCAAACGCCTCCCCGAAAATCCCGACAGTACCAAACACGATGGGCGGGCTTCTAAGCGGTGCGGCGTTCATCTCCCCTTCAGTCTTCGGCAATTTCTTTTCAACGCTTCTTCTGTCGTCAGTTCTCTTTCCGACCGTTTCGTCCTTCTTCCTGCCGCATTTCGTATTCTTCGGGATGCTCGAGTGTACTTCCTTAATCCCTGCCCCTAATTGAATTTAGACTGTAGACTGCCAGCGATCATGCTCGTCGAGCATGAAGTCTCTCCTTTCATGACGCCTTTTTGTACGTTCCCTCTACCCCCCAATAAACTGCCGACATCCGCAACCGATTCGATCATTGCTGCAAAGAGAAATGAATGGGAAGGAGGTACACAAGAACGTCGAATACGAACAAGGACGAAACCGATCGCTTATTTTGGGGTTCAATCGACGTCATTCCATTTGCGTCTTGTGTCGTCACTCGACTGCCGGCGGCGTCGATTTGCGGGTGTTCGAAAAAACGTGCACAGAGCCGCCTTTGAATTGCGTGGGCCGAACGGGCGGCGGAGGAGCGGCGACGGCGGAAGGGCGGCGGTTGATTGGCCGCGTCCAGCTGTCCGTTCGCCTCCGAAAGCCGTGAAACACGCACGTTCTCCCGAATGCCGCCCGATCGTTTTTGATGGAGTGCTTGGACAACGCGGTGCTTAGCGGCAGGAGTGCCGTCGGAAGCGACGTCTCCGCTTTCTTTTCGCCCCAGCCCGCGATCATCCGCATTCTTCGGCCGCCTTCTCTCTCCGTTTTGTCCGTCCGCCTGTCGCCGTGAACACACGATCAAGACGCTCGTGTGCCTTGGGCAGGACGGCGAACACACGCTCCCCCTGCTCTCGTTCTTCCACCGCTTTTCGGCACCACAAGCGGACGCCCTTCCACCTTCGCATTCGCCGGCCGTTGATCAAGCGGTCGTTGTGGGGATCCGTCGACCGCAATGAGCAACTTCCCTGTCGTGCGGGCCAAGTCGTCCGTCTGCTTGCCTCGAGAGCGCGATGTTCGACGCGGAGATGTCGCCACGCTCACTCGGTTGGTTCATGCTTGAATCTCATCGAATAATCCTTTCATTTAAAGGGTGACTTCCGTCCCGAACCTGGCCGACATCCACGTCGTCGGCCGCTACCAATCGTCCACTCTCTACAAGTACCGACAGAATCGAAACGGAGTAAGCAGCTGAATGATTGTGCTCTCATTCCTCATTCGTTTGTGTTCAGTTCGACGACCACTACCACGATCGGTACACGAACCTGCCCTCGCTTTACTGGTCGGACATTCGGTACAACGGCCGCCGTTTCGCCCACACGGATCCCATCCCGAACAGCGGCGAGTTTGGCTACCCGGCCTTTTGGCAGCGATACAAGTGGTATTCGGTTTGCAATAGTTATTTCTACATGGGATAACCATGAAGCTCTAAAGGACTTCCTCGACCCGCAGTACTGGCGCAAGTACCGCGATCCCTATTATGACCGGCCAGTTCCGTCTATTTCTTTCCGTTTTTCATCTTTTCACTTTCAGACCTCTCTGGGATCAATGGCGGCCGCATCTGCTGGATCGGTACAACACGAAACGGGCGATCACGATGTACCGGCAGGTGCGTGCCGAATGTTGGTGGTCAGTCGCTTTACTTCAATTCTGTAGGGATTGATCCCGTTCGCCTACCTGGACAAGAAGTGGATCGAACCCACCGCGTTGGGCCGTCGGTAAGCATTCATTCATCATCTGATCGTTCTTTAATCATCTGCTTTCAGCTACAAGGACTGGGACGACATTTACACGAAAGGTGGTGAGTCATTTCGAACTGTTTATTGTTGAAGAGGACGGATTTCAACCAAAATTTCGTGTGTGATTCAACTGATGAGTGTGATTGCAGGACGATACGGTGCCCGCCGTTACTTTTACAGCTTTGCCGCTTGAATGCGAACGACTGGGCGTCGTTTCCGTGTCTCCGATTGGTGTTGAATTCTGCCTTCTCTCGTACTTCCTTTCCTGCCTTCGCTAATGAGCCGAACAAGGTTGTGGTCGATCGAAGTTCTTTTTGTAAGACGAGTGTAGATGACCGTTGAATAAATCCGATCATTCGACCGCAATGGATGAGAAACAAACGAATAGGCAAAACATATCAGTGAGCACATTCCTCGCCGCTGTAGAACACAAACAAACACGAGGATCTTTACAAAAAGGGAAATCGGGGGAGTTAATCAGAAATGTGACTTCGCTGCTTGTTCGCGCTCCAGCGAGTCGTCGAGGCGATAAAACAAGCGATCGAGCGAGCGAAACACAATAGTCGGCGGTAAAGCGCGCGTTGAATCCACGAGTAATACCACACAAAACCGCTCAGGACGAAGGAAGCGCGTCGCTCTCCAAGCGCTCCGCTTTCGCCCGGCCGCCGGTGAATTCTTGGGAGCCGCGCGGGAACACATGCACCGACCCGCGCGCCGCCCGCCCGCACGCCGCTCCTCGCCTCCCGATTGATGATGTCGGTGGAGCGGGAAGAAGCGGAAGAATTGATTTGGGGGAGGCGGAAATTCACGAGGGAATGTTTATTATTCGTTGCGCCCCCGCTCGCCGATGACAAGCCGGCCGCCCCGCGTGGGAATCGGGGTGAAGATGATTCGTTGCTTTTGTTTCGAATGTGCTTGTTTTAATTGGTCGCTGGCTTCCGCCCAGAAGTCCTTTTGCTCGCCCAATCTTTCCGCTCTCATCGCGCCCTCGCACTCAACGGCCCCGACGACCAACGACTTTCGCTGGTTCGCGGTTAATCGCCGTTGCGGCTTTGCGAAAATCGTAATGTCCGCTGGTCGGCCGCGCTGCTCGTCATTTTTTCGCCTCCTTATTATGCGTGTGACATCGAAATGCGGGTATTGATTGAGGAAGAGCGGGGCGCATTTTGCCATCCGATTGATACGTTGCGGCTTCCCGATTGGTTCCGTCGGGGCGTGAATGAACATTCTTTGTGGTGCACCGCTTGATGGAAACACCTGCGAAGAGCGCATTCAATCGAATTTCAAACGACTCGCTCTGCTCGTTCGTTTCCGCCCGTTGGGAAGCTTTTTCCGGGTTGTTTGGTCGGGAATCTGGTCGCGTACACGATTTGAGGCGGAAAACGCTGATTTCCGTCGATGATTCAGGGATGAGATGAGCGTTACGACGGTGTCCAACCAGACGATCCACAAAAACCGCCGGCCGAACTCCACGCATTTGGATCAGTTGGACAAGCTGCTCGAAACGGACCTCTACGAAGTGAACGCAGTGAGTAGTCGGGCGTGATTTCGCGAATAAATCAGTGGGATTCAGAGCGAGCAAAATGATCCCTCGACGGCCTTCCCGAACGGCCCGTTCTACAGCCTGCACGGTCATGTCGATCCCGCCCGCCTGGTCTGCGACTCCCTTCCGTCGGCCGACCAATCGAACGCCTGCGTGAACGAACGAGAGCCGAGCAATGCGGAGGAGGAAGTGGAACGACGGGAAAGCGGCAGCGAGGGGACGATCTACGCGAATTTCTCCGAGCTCGAGCTGCAAAAACGAGCGGATTTCATCGACCGCCAGCCGTTCCCGCCGGAGCCCGACGCAGCCGACGAACCGCTGCGAGTGATGCAGAATGGATGGCGGGAATACAAAACGCTTGGTGGAAGGTTTGTTTTCGTGATTCTTCCGCCCTGCCATTGCAAACAAACCGGCCTGCAGGTCCTTCTTCTTCCATCCCGCCTCGAGGGAGTGCCAGTGGCAGCCGCCCAGATCCACGCGAACCTCCAATACGTTGAGCAAATCGAAGACCACCAGCGAACCTCAGCGAAAACAATCGATCTCCGAGATGTCTCTCAGCCAGACGGCCACGCCGCCCCTCTGGGTGGACGTCCCCAAGTCGCGCTCGTTGTCCACCGACCAGGCGAGCATTCCGTCCAGCTCGTCGGCCGATCCCTTCAAGCCGGTCGAAATGATCAAACACGCGACCAACCCGCTGCTCGAACAAGATTTCTGTTTGGCGGGACCGCACGAGCGGACGGGCATGACCGAGAGCTTTATTGTGAGTCCCTCTTGCTATCATTTGTTTCTATTTGTCGTCCGTTTAGTCTCATCGATTGCCTCGAGCGCCGACCACCTCGACAAACATCGACACGAGAACACGACCATCCGAAAGCAACAAGTACGTGAACTTCGACGAGTCGGGGATGTCGACCATCAGCTCGGACCCGCTGAGCGCTTCGCATTCGGCCGCCAACTCTGCCCTGACCACCACGTTTCCCGTGCTGCCGGTGGACATGAGCTTTTCGATGCCGTCCGTCAACTCGATTTCGTCCACTTCTCGCCCACACGACTACTTCACGCCTACGAGTGCCATTCATCAGGGGACGCTGGAGAAGTGCCGCCTGACCGACGGCAACTCGAAAATCAAGAAGAACCAATGGCTGAGCACGTACGCCTTTCTCTACTCCGGCCATCTTCTTTTCTACAGGGATCAAAAGAGTGCAGAGGTGAGTCCACATGCTTTATTGGAGATTTATTTGATTCTTCGTTCAATTCAGAAGACGGGCAAACACTACCCGCCGCCCATGGACGTCTGCGATCTGCGAGGCGCCAAGCTCTTCAAGGTGGAGAACGAGAAGTACAAGGACAAACGACATCGTCAGATCATTTCGGTTCGTTCGTTGCTTTACCTTTCTTTTGATTGAATGTCCGTCGTTTAGTTGCACCTGCCGAGCGGAAGCGTCTATCTGTTCAGCACGGACAATGAGAACGAGCTGAACGATTGGTTTCGTGCGTTGAAAGAAGCGATCGTTTCCCTGGTTTGTTCCTTCATTTCGATTTCATTGTTCTTATTTTTTGTTTGTTTACAGCCCTACAGCAATGTGGAGTCGGCATACCTGCACGAACAAGGGAGTCTTGGACGGGCGTCGAACAAATCGGGCCTCTTCAAGAAGCAGTCCACCCGGCAGTCGTTGAAAAACGCGACCAAACAGCCGGCCGTTGCGGCCAAAGAGAAGGTCGAAGCGGAAGTGCCGCCCCGAGAGTCGATCATCGACCGGCTGCTGCGATTCCTCCGCCATCGCCCAACCATGGAGCACCTTTCCGAACGAGGCATCTACCGACGTGAGTTCCTTTCAATCCGATTCATTCGTTTATTTTCGCTGTTGCAGCCGAGCCCGTGTTCGGCAGCACGTTGACTGCCGTTTGCGAACACGACGGCCTGCCGGTGCCTCGTTTCATCACGGAAGTGACGGAGACGATCGAGAAGCGCGGCCTCCTTATGGACGGGATCTACCGCGTAAGCGGAAATCTCTCGTCCATTCAGAAGCTGCGCTGCAACATCGACCAGGACCGCTACGATGCGTTGAACAAAGAGGAGGACGTGCACGTGCTCACCGGTGCCCTGAAGTTGTTCTTGAGGGAGTTGGCCGAACCGCTCTTTCCCTCCGAGCTGAACAAGGAGTTCATGTCTGCAATGAGTGAGTTCTTTCCTGCTTTTCATTTGACTCACCTCGTTTGCAGAAGAACAACCGAGGGCGCGCGTGAAGGTCTACGACGAGGTTGCTAAAGCGGCTGCCCGAGCCGAACCGCGCGACGCTCATCGTTCTCGTGTCCCACTTGCGACGGTGAGCTTCGATTCAATTGCTCATGCTGATCGCTGGTTTCTTCAGGGTCGCCCGTCACTCCTCTGAGAATCGAATGCAAATCCACAACCTCGCGATCGTGTTCGGTCCCGCATTGTTTCATTCCGAAGGTCGCGCGACGAAAACGCATCAGAGAAGGAATAGTGGATTTTTGTCGAAGAAAACGCCCCCGCCCGCCGAGCCTCAAGTGGTGCCCAGCCAGAACCTCGCGTACAAGATGGTGGTTTTCGGGCAGGTGGCCGAGTTCATTTTGAATCAAGCGGACAAATTCCAAGTGTTCGCGGGCGTTCCGCTGTAATACTCTTGCGCGTTCATTCCATTCGCTTTTACACCAACCCTCTTCGGTAAGCTTTCCTCGTTCTTCTACTTGTACATTCGATTCCGTGCGGGTTTTCACTTCAATCTTGTCTGTACATTCAACCTTTAGTCCTCAACATTCGCTTCTTGTGATTTACGGCAATACGAAAAGAAAGAGCTTTAACTTCCGTCTACCTTGAATGTTCTGTGTGCTTCAGTCCCTCATCTAATCAAACGTTTGTTTCCAGTCAGCAACTCTTCCTTGTCAGTGGAAGGATTCCGCAAATCTCGTTGTGTAGATAATCTTCAATTCTTCCCTGCAATCTTCGTTTCTGTCATTCCGGTGAACTCATTTTAATTCTGCGGCTTTAAGCGTTGCTCATTAGTCATGCACAACGAACGGAGTGCTTTAGAGCTTGTGAATCCTCCTGCTTGTCCCATCATTCACTTGTACGATTCTATTTATTACTTGAACTTAATAAATGGCTGCCATTAATACGTTAGAGCGTGTCACAAACAAGATGGAATCATTACAAATAGAAACAATTAGGTAGGTGGAATCGGAATGAACTGCTTTGGGTGGTCTCCCGGTCAGATCGTTGCCCTCCTCACTCTCCCCGAAGACGAGCCTGTTGATAGCTCAGGTATCTCACGTCGTTCGGATGATAGGGACTGAGGCGGGACTCTCCGTTCCATCTGAAGATCGTTCGCGTGTACCTGAACGCAGTGGGAGCATAACCGATGAAGTAATCAACAATCGACTCACCATGCGGGCCACTCGCGAGGAGCGTAACGGCCCACTGTTCCTTGCAGGAACTTCGTGTTCGCGTGCGGGCGGGCGTATTTACGCAGATCCTCGGGGTAGTAATACGTCTGTCGTTTGACTGCGTGAAGGACTCCACTGGCAACGTTGACGCCTAAAAATGGCACTGCTTGACAAGACAAACGGAAGGGTGAGCGACGCAAATGACGAAGCAATGTGTGGAAACAAGCTGTAAGGACAGGCACTCACCAATCAGCAAAACGAGGAGAAGGCACAGCGGTCGGGGATGCATCGTGCCCGCGCACGTCCGATCAACTCGAGTGATCGGCGAATGAAGACGGGACTCACGGAAGGCGGAGAGGCGTGTACGAAGGCGCTCGCCAGCTTTCTTGATGTTATATAGATTTCCGGACCTTCCGCCCGTCGAATTGATGGATTTTTGTTTTTTGTCGCCGGATAAAAGGCGGTTTGTTGTTAACTGGGGCGCATCGGGCGGCAAATCGGTTTGTTCGCCTTCGGGCGTCGCCTCGCAGCCGCCGACTGCTCGTCGTTGCAGCGCGTGGGGGATTCGGTCGATCGGAGGGCGATTGACACTTTCACTTCTGCTTTCCTGTTTTCCCGCCCGTTCTCTCGGGATCGACGCCAAACCCGGCGGGCGGGCGGGCGAAACAAACGGCGAGCGGCACGGCGGGCGTGATTATGCTTGCTAATTGCAAGTCTTCTCCCCGTTTTGGTCTTTCGCTTGACTTGAAGTGTGCATGACCTGCATTCTTATTACTTCCTTCTTTCTGTTGTTTGCGGAAAGACAAGAACTCCTGGAATGAACTTGTGTGCTCGGCATGTAATGATGAAGAAAATAGCACGAAGAATCGAAATAGAAGCACGTGAACTGGACGGGAATGAGATCGCGGTCAAGCTGAAACACTGCCCGTCCAGAAGTTCACCTCCAACCGGCGGCTCAATTGTTCAACCGGTGGAAAAAGGCGGCAAACGTTCGTTTATACGCGCATCAAACAGAGAACATAAGTTAGGTGAGTCCAGCGTAGTGTGTGAAAACAAAGGGGCAATAAAGTGTACACGAACCGTAACGAAACGACAAGAGGAGGAAATCAGTTGGCAATTGGAGGGACTGCGGAGATCAAACGTTTTGGGGGATCCCCGGCTTGAACGTCCGAACGACGCTGGACTTCTTCTTCGCTGAAGAAGAGCCGCCGGAGGGCAATCTGGTAGTCACGGTTAAAGACCTAAGAAACCCGTTGAATAAGCATTCTTTTGGATACGACTAACCGAGTAGATGATCGGATTGAGCGAAGAGTTCGAGTACCTGAATGATTGGGAAATAAAGCAAATTGCGGGCAAAGTTGACGAACCCAAGCCACGTGATTGCCATCTCCACGTGCGGGTTAACGACACACGACGAGCAGAACTGAACGATGATGTACATCCTGTAACAATCGATCTTTAATGACCACGGCGTAATCGAAGAACTCACAAGAAGAAGGGCGTCCAGCAGATCGTGAAGCAGCCCAGAATGATGCCCAGCACCTTCACGCCCCGCCGCTCCTTGGCGGCCGAGATCGCTCGCGGTTTCTTTTGCAGACTCTTGCGGTAGTTCCGCTCCTTCCTGCAATGCGGAATGGATGAGGAAGAGTGGAAGAGCACAAGTGATCTCACCGCTGCTTGTGCCGCTTGACCTTCTCGTAGCTAATGATGGGGGCACTCTCGCTATTTTTGTCCTTTGGCTTCTTGGAATCCTTTCGAAAAGCGACGCACTTTTCAGTGCCGCCGTTCTTAAGTGCCGGCTTTCGGGGCTGTTGCGAGTTGCCGTTCATCGCGAGCAGAGGCGGCGGTTGGAGGTCGTTGCGGCGGATGATTGCCGAGTTCTGATCGCACTGCAACAAGGACCGTATGCTTGTAAGTAAGAAACAGAAGGCATACAGTTGCTAGCGCCGTTGTGATTTGTGTTGGAGTTTCCGGAACGACGTCCTCGTCCTTGCCGCCGGATTCCGCCGATTCCTCGGCGGCTTCCTCCTCGTCGTCCAGCGGGTTCACATCGGAATCGTCCTCCTCTTCGTAGGCCTCTTCCTCCTCGACGATCATCCCGTTCTTCTCGAGATGTTTGTTCTCTTTGGAGCCGCTGTTCCCGCTGCTGTGACCGCCGCCTGAAGGGACTCCAATTAATGTCAAGCGGCTGTCCATCTGTCCCTCCACTCACCGCTACTTTCTTCCTCGTCCTCTTCCTTCGCGAATTCGTCGGAAGTGGGCAGTACGTGGCTGATTTCGTGCAAGATGGTCGATTCGATGTGCTTCCGAATGACCTGAAAGAAACGAAGAGTTGAAGGGAGGAGTTAGCATTGAAGTGGAATTGTTAATCATCCGAACCGTTAAAAATAATCAAAGGACACGTCATTCGGTTAGGGTCGAAAGAGAAGAGTTTAGTGCAGAAAGTGCGGACTCGAATGCTCGCCAAGAGCAAACGTTTAGATCGACAAATCACGTCAACTGCCCACTCGAATTCTCACTCGTGCGTGCGCTTCGGAAATTAGAAACTAGGGTTGATTCAAACAGTTTGTTAAATGGTGTTTGAAGTACCCAAGGGATTTCTGTTCGTGATAAACAAAAGGGTGATAGAAAGGCACAATCAGATTCTGGGGTGTAGAGAAAGAACGAAAAAGAAGAAAAACACTCCGCACAAACCCATCCGAACAATCAAGCCGCTTACGCGAGAGGAGAATTCGAGCTAAAAGCAGAAGAATTGGACATTGCCTTTGTTTGTAAGTCAATGGCGACAACCCAACCGTTGCAGCTCGTCGGGATCTTGTCAGAGCTGCATTTCACATTAAACGAAACAAAGTTTGAACACACGAGCTCAACGGCCAGCTTCTTTGTGTTCTTAACACCTCGTAAATCCGCTTGTTTGGCTTTAACTCAAATCTGTTTGCTAACAGAAAAGAACGAAAGAGTTGTGCCTCCCACCACCCACCGCTCTTCCAAGGTATGATTTGGGTACAGTTCGAACGAAACAAACGCCTGGCCGACTCACCTTCTGCCGGTAGATCTGTCGGGCGCGATGTTTGGCGAAAGCTTGGTAGATTTTGAAGTAGACAAAGAACATCACAATAATCGGTATAAAGAAAGAACCCGTTGCACTGTAGATCGTGTAGGAGGGCAGATCAAGGAATGTGCATTGCCTGCAAGAGCCCATTGAAAGCTTCGAATATACCCAATTGAAACTAACCATGTCCCGTTGATCTGAACGAGGTTGCCGTGTTCGGCAACCTGCTTCCAGCCCAGAAGCGGTGCCAGGCTGATCAACGCGGACGAGACCCACACACTGACGATCATAATGGCGGCCGTCCGTTTGTTCCGCTTGGCCATGTAGGCTACGGGCGACGTGATCGCCCAGTAGCGATCCAACCCGACGATCGACAGATTCCAAATAGAGGCAGTTGAGCAAAGAATGTCGGCTGAAAGACAACCAGTTGAATGGAAAGTGGAAGTGTTTGTGAACGAACCGGACACAAAGATGACGCATAACGATTCGTTGAAGAGCCATTTACCCGCTACGGCGTACACAGAAGAGAGAGGTAAGACGATTAAGGCCAAACAAAGATCGCTGAATGCCAAGTTCCCGACCTGAAACGAACGATATGAAAGTTCTTCTCTTATCTCTGCTCTGATCTTGTTCTCCCCGATAGTTTGTGTTACTCAATTGACCCCTCATTGTCAGAGTGTTAATAAGTGCCTTCCTTTTCGGTTGTGTCGTCCCCCGAGAGATGAGTGGCGGCGGACGTGCCCGAACGGAACAGGCGGCATTGAGGTTTGAACTCCTGCCACGGAATGTTTATACGACGTCTGCGTGACTGGTTTTGGTTTGCGGCCAAAAGTCGCATCATCGACCATTGGGGACAGGCGGACGGCGCGGAAACAGAGAACACGGAGGAAGCACTTATCGTCACGTCCGTCTTGTCGGCCCGAAAAATGACGGCAATTTGGTCAGACAACAGAAAACGGTCGACTTTTGCCCGCTCAGACACGAGACACGCGCGGGCGAGCGATGCGCACAAAGCGACGTCTTAAACGAATTAAACCACTCACAAGAAGATTTGGCACCGTCTGAAGGCGAGGGTTCTTGTACAAGACGACGAACACGAGCGCATTGGCGACGATTGTCCACAGGACGAGGATTGTCAACGAAGCGCTCTTCAACGCCTGGAAGAAGGTCATGCTGTCCGCAGCCTCGAGCATGATCGCCCATCCATCCGACCGCCGTCTCGTCGCACGTCGTCCGTCTGTCGCTTGTGGACGAAAAGAATCGACCGGCCGGTTTCGACTTCGAGTGCGCAGTTGGTCAACAGCCGTCCACTCCCATCGCTGCGTAGCTTCCGGGCTGAAAGGTCAGAAGTGAGGAGTGAACGCTAGCTGGAATCACGAAGTTCGCACGTTCGAAACGGTTCGTTTGTGTCACGCAAAGAAAATGAAGACGAACGGAACGAAACGCATTAGAAAGATTGAGTCGCCCCCGTTCCGGCGATCACTTTCGAGCACGCGCCTCGACGAAATAGCCGCACTGCGGCCCCGGACGACCCAATCGTGGGCACACAGTAAGCAATGACAGACGCAGAGAAAAAGGGAGAAGGAGAAGGAGGTAAGTGGTGAAGCGTGTCCTCGGAGCAAAGACGTGTCTGCCTAATGGACAAGGCGGAGAAGAAAGCAGGGAGGAATATCGGCGGGCACAAAACATAAAAAGTTTGCGTGGACCGTTCCGCCGGCACGCGCTCGCTCAATTTGGATGCCTAAAACAATTAAACTGAAGCAACCAGCTGGGATTCGCCTGATAAACTGCGGCTGCTGTTTCTGCAACTTCCAATCGGGCTCTCGCCTTTGAATCCCGCCCGTTTGCCCCCAAATGGGCGGCGTCATTACGCGCAGAGGAAGCAGAAATAAACGCTGGAAATAAAAATGACGAATAAACACGTTGATCAGATGAAGCCAATTAGAATTTAAACATCGGCTCCAGTTCGATAAAGGGTCTTGCTGCGGCAAACGAAGATTCAGGAGTTGGCTCATCGAAAAGATTCTCCGTTCCGTGCACCGTGAACGCAAAAGGCGACTCAAGTGGACGGAATGAAGACGAGAAGGAGCGAGTTGAACGCGACGTCAATCGGTCCTCTTCGGCTTATGAAAACGCTCGTTTACCGGGTGAAGTGCTGCCCGCACATCGTCACAACCGAAAACACGGACATTCCAACACAAGAAGAAGGCGGGAACGAGAGGAATGACGCCGTCAAACTCATCCCCCAACAAGCGGGCATTGTGGCCACTGGAAGCCAACGAAATCCACCCTTTGAAAGCCGAGTAATGAAATGCCTCTTGTACGCGCCCACTTGCAACCGTAAGCACGAGCATCGCGGCTTTTATTCCCGCCGTTTGCGGTTTGTAATCGAAGGCGGTTGGCGAAAGGCGCCTCTACAACCAACGCGAACAAAGACGAGGCCCCGGGGTCAAGTTGGCAGCTTTATCTCAGCGGATAGATCTCGGGAGTTGAGTGTGAACGGACACGTGGTAAACGAAGACAAAAGAGTAACAGACGGCCAACGCTCGCAAATGCATGCTCGCCGTCAACTTGTTGGTGGGCGCGAATTTGACGGATTGGGCATCACTTACGCGTGGCTCCCCTCCGCGCCCCTTCTGACCACTCGAGCCGCCTTCCGAGAAGACGGCCGGCAAAAAACGAGCATGATTTTTGTACTCCGCTTAAACGCCAACAAATACAAATTAGTGAACGCCGTCTAAGCGGAATCGGTAGACAAGGTTTTGTATTTCGGCGATCGTCGTAAACACATCCGAAAATCGACTCGGCCGCCTTCATCCACCCGAGAAAAAAGCGATGGGGATTGCCCGAAAATGAACGCCCATCGGAATGTCTGCCCGTATTGGATTCGTTTGACCATTCCGCATGGCCGCAAAATGATCACTCGGACAGCTGCGGGCGAGCGAGCGAGAAGTCGAACGAAAAAAGAGCCGCATGAGTGGAATTCAACACCCGATGGCCACTAATTGGCATCTGCATTCCATCTCCACTTACCCATTTACAGCCCCGAGACCAACAAACGCCCACTTTTGACCGCTCGCTCAAAGAAGCAACGATCGAAACACACAGATCGTACGGTCCAGTCGAACAACGCAACGGAAATCAAACAAGAGCGCGACGATGGAAGATTGGCGGAAACGGGGAAAAAAGAACTTCAGCCCTCATCGTCGCCCTTTATCCCTCCTTATGCCCAGCAACATTTGTGAAACAACAGGAAGGCGGGCGGCAGGCAGAAATGCCGAGGTGGAAAGCGGCGAGCGTTTAATCTTCACGGACGGGCTCCCGCACCGTTGAATTCGTTCGAGATTCGAACATTCGGGCGTGATGAAGGTCAATTATTCCGATGGAATGGCTTCTTTCTTCAGATTACGCGCCCCCAATCGGATATTCTTACAGCCACCGGAATTGGACGCTCACTTCTTCTGCCAACTGCCGACCGCTTGCTGTTCAACGACCAATCCCCGCGCTTTCCTCCGCTTTCTTCGCTCGCAGACAATAACCGCGACATTAAAGAACAAGCCAGTGCTCGTCTTCGTCGCAAAGGAAAGTTACCGAACGCTTCAAAGAACGGTAGCAGAAATCGCAGCACGCTATTCAGACGATCAGATCAGCCAAACGACTACAAGAACTCAAGAGGAACAAAGTGGAGATTGAACTACCGAGTTCAAACGTCCACCCTGGGTAGAAGACCCACAATGCGGTTGAGTGAAGGAATGTGAGATGGATTAGACACGAGGAAAAGCCAAGGTCACGATTCGTGTTCTCGCAATCAATTAGCAAAACAGAACGCACATCATTTCAATGAAACGAACGGCCGAGTCAATCGGAAGCGAGAGGAGGAGGTGCGGAAACACGCAAGCCCCAATCATAATCTCCCGCCTGCACTCTTATTCTTCGCGCATTTGTTTATCCAAAAGATTTCCGCCGGGCGGATTGCAAAAGAAGAGGGGATAAAAACAAAACTAATCATTGGAGGACACGAAATGCGCCGCGTGTAATTGCAAACGCCCTCCAACCGCAACTCGTCGACCGCAAACGAACGAAAAGAAGGCGGAGAGCGTGCCAAAAGCCGGCGACTTTAAACATCAGTTGTTGGCGAAAACTTCCCGACTTGTGCGGCTATTTGCGAATAATCGCTTCTTTCGTCTCCACTCGCTAACCACTGAAACAATGCACGAAAGGAGTAATTTGCATAACTCCGCTAAAGAATTACGCCCGGGCCAAGCGAGGCGTGCATGTAATTTGGTTCTTTTCGCATTTCGAGCATGACCTCCCCCTCCTTTTCGTGGTCGTCGGTGGATTCCTGCTCGAAGAACTGACAGCCAATTCTTCCTAAATGACAATTCATGTAAGAAGAAGGAGCGGGGCACAATGAACGTCATCCGCCGAACGAGCGGGCAGCCGGGGGTCACGGCGCCAGCTCTTGTCTAGACACGGCCAGGGCAACGGCGGCGATAATCGAGCGAAGGACGAAGATCCGGGAATCTCCAAAAGCCCGCGTGAAATCCGGCCCGCTCCATGCCCGTTCTTGGGAAGGAGCGACGAATCGGTTTGGTTATTTTTGAATCTGATGCCGTTTACACGTTCGAGACACCACTAATCCAATAAAATGGACGACATCCCGCATCAAGAGCGGCCGGAACGAAACGGGAACTCTCGTTGCTGCCCCAACGTTCCGCACATCACGACACGACCTCCGGAATTGCTCGAATCAACTTCTCGCGGAACGAAATGGGCGACTCGAAAGGAAGTTGGAGGTGGTCGGCGGTCTGTTTTTGGCAGATCTCAAGCTCGCACTGAAGACCCACCCGCCAGGCGAACGAATGCATAAAAAGCGGAGAGTCCAGCACTCGCTCGAACCGTTGGACCAAATCATGCATCCACGTGGAAATGGGGGCAATGCACGGCTGGAAGGAAACGTTCGCCCCGCAAACAACCCAACCATAAACCGTTTGTGGAGTCGAAACATTCAGGCGGAAAAAGGACCCGAAAAGCGGGTCGGATTTCAAGAAACCGGTGGAAAATAACCACGAATATCCCTCAAATATTCACGTCACAAGCGGCCGGATGAAAGTGGCAAATCGGCACTCAATCGGCGCCCTGTTCATTGCGCCGACCTCGACGCGCGTTCCATGACGACCGTTCGCGGATGGACGGACGTGAACTCGACGCGCATTTCGATCGTGTGCGTCCCTCTTTGCTTCCATTCCACCAGCAGCAGGCAGTTGTATTTTCCAGCCAAAAAGGCAAATCCTAAAAAGTGTTAAGAGGGAAGGAAGAAGCGGAGGGGGGAGATTATCACGTTTATCCGTTGGCCCTTCGGAGAGCAAAAGATGAGGAGCTAGTTGGTTTCCGCCGCGTGGACAAAATTCTCCTCTTGTCTCCGTCGCTGCCTCGAACACGGTCAGCTTCCGCGATGCTCACCCGCCGGACAGTCGGCTGATTAAGCGGGGGGCGTAATGGGCGGCGTCGAGTGGTCGTGATCCCTCGCCTGCTCAATAATTCCTTCTGCTTTCTCTCGTCACGAAGCGGCGGAATGTGCGGGACGGCGATGGCGGCCGAGCGGCAAGGAGGAAGTGGACGGAAGCCAAACGTGATGTCTTCATTCATTTTCAAGTACGCATTTCATGTGCGGATTAGGGGGCTTCTCTTCATTGTGGTTCTAACTGTGTTAACGTTAATCACTCGTCGGTAGACGAAACTACATTTCCTCGTCCTCATGCAATGCGATGAGTAACCGACCGACTACAAAAGAACAGGTAATCGTGTGCACTTTAATGCAACACAACAAGCGATTGTTCTGCGAAGAAATCCGCCCGACTTCTCAAGTGGCATAAACGGGCGGCGAAGAGCCCACCGGTCGAGGTTATGCGGTTCGTTCGCGAACCGATCGACGAAGTCGCCGGTTGCGCACAACGCGACGAACACAAAGGAGGGAAAGTCGGTCGGGTGATGAAAGAAAGCGATGCACTTATCGGCAAGAGAGCAGCATGTCCACAAACATTCATGATCCAAACGGAGCCACTGGATGATCCACGAACTTCCAACCCGCTGGTCCGCAATCCGCCCGTCGAGGAGCCGCCCGCACATCCCCCACTTTTTGCATCAAACACCAAACCGATGGCCGTTCGGAGGTCGAAGCGAACGGACTCCGTTCGTTTCTTCCCTGTGCCTTGACCAGTTCTTTCTGCTGGTCCGCGTAATCAACGACGAAGGATTCATTTACGGACCGCTTTGTCTCCGTTCGCAAACCGAACGAATCGCCGTCGGTTCCGACGGGCGCGGGGCGGAATTCCGATTTGGCGGCGGTTTGGGCGATTAGCGGATGACGAATGAATGTGCGCAATAGACGGGCGTCTACAGGAATCGATTTCTCTTGATTAATTCTGTAGTCCTCTCTCTCTCGTTAGGTTTAGTTTCTTTCTGTTTGCCAAATCCACTTGTTGCGAGGAGTTCGATCGGAAGAAACGATTGACCACCGCCCGCATTAGCCGACCGCCTGAAGCCGCCGACTGCCGACCGGGCGGCTGCTTAGAACTTTTGCACCTTTCAAGGTTTTTCTCAAATCTTCGCGCCGCCCGAAGACCTTGGGCGAGTGTTTGTTTGCCGATCACTTCTGCACGCTTCCGATCACTGCGGTTTTCTTAATTCCGCGACGTAAGATGCGGGGCGATAAGTGCGTTGCGGGAGGTATGAGTGTGTCGAGCGAACTAAGAGCTTGTTGTTTCTTATTCGTACGCGTAAATTGATCCTTTCCGCTCAAGCATTCCGTAGTTGTTGGTGGGGGAGAGTGACCACTTCTTTCGTACATGTGCCGAGCGGCTTTCGTTTCGAATTGATTGGAAGGAATGGAACGGCAGGGTTTGATTGCCATAGACTCGCTTTCCTCGCGTTCGATACTTCTCGCCCTTCGACCGTTTGCTGATGACAAAAGAACTCGTTTTGTGAAGAAATCCGCCGGACGATTTGCCTCCGGCTTCTCTTCGTTCTCTCCCCCTTCCTTCGGCTTCCAAACGAACTCGCCGCTCTCTGCGGATGCGCCGTCCGTTCGGAATCACTTGAGAAACGCGCACTCGCCTCTCGAGTGAGTGACATGAAAACCATGAGGCTCACTCGCTCAACAAACTCCTAAATGCGTTGTTGATCACTCCCCTCCAAAAACGACCTGCAAATCCTCCTGGTCGGCGTCTTCCGCTCGCTCCTCGAACTACCCTCCGAAATCGCCTCTACTCGCGTTCTTTACTCCCTTCCGGCGGGCATTCCGATGAGCGGATTGCGGTTGAAGAGTGGACGCTCCCGCAGTTAATCGCCGGCGATCATCGTCTTCACTTCGCTCATTCCAGAAGACTCAACCAATGCATTTGCGTTTGGCTAATCGCCGCTTTGTGTTTGGTTTCGAGTCGGAGGCTAGCGACGGCCATCGAATGCCACTCCTGCTTGTCCTACTGCAAAATCCTGCCCGACGGGAAGCTGGACATCGACAACTGCGACTGTAGCGGCGATCAGACGTGCGAAGCGGAGAATTGTTTCGCAAAAGGTCGAGTTGTTCAACAGCGAGTCGATCGCCATCATTCAGGTAGTCCTTCCACTTTTAACTCGCTTTGTAGTTGTTTCGCTCTTTAGAAAGGGCTGTGCGGAGAACCAGCCGGCCGGACCGTCGGGTTGTCACTACGCCGGCCAGCCGGAATCCATCCACTGCTACTGCGATTCGGAGAAGTGCAACAACAAGACATACGTGAGTGCTTTCTCACTTTTCGTTCTTTAAAGAATGCCGCTTTTAGCTGAACGACTACACGCCGCAACGTCTGCCGGTGGTCGAGTGTTGCGAGTGTTCGGCGCCGAGCGGCGAGAAGTGCCCCGAAGACAAGTGCGCGCGCACGTGCCGCGGCAACTACTGCTTGATCGACTTCGACGGTCTCGAGCAAGGCTGCGGTGTTGGGCTGCCCCGGCTGAAGAACTTCCTGCGCATTCAAAACTACACTGATTTGCAAGGAACGTCTACGTGTGCTCGTTATATGGCCACTCAAACAACAACTGTCCACGGCTGTGTGTGTACTTCACCCTCTGGCCACTGCAATCAAGTCAACCAATCGCGCGCCTACCAGGCGGAGAACGTGGTTGCACGACGAATCGGCGACCAGAACTATTGCTACAGCCTGCATCAGAAGTCCAAGAAGCCCTTCAATCGGGACATCTTCAAGAAGTGAGTCGTTTGGCGCCCGCTCTAACGCTTCGCTTCCAACCAACGAATTGCCCTTAGAATGGAAAACACGTTCAGGTCGGACACGTGCGAAGGCCACTACTGCTTCATTTCGATGACCAGCTCCGAGTTGGCGGTCGAGACCGAGGGCGACAACCAGACGGGCGTTCAGACGACCTTCGTTGGGGTCGCCCGCCCGCGCTACGAGATTCTGGCCGGCTGCGTTCAAGTGGACGATGACCGAGTGAGTAGATTCTTCGATTACTCCTCCATCAATTAATGGGTTTCAGAAAGTGAGCGTCGGTTGCACGACGGAGTTCTCGCTGAATTCGAGCGAACCGATCAGTCGGCATTGCATCTGCGACTCGCACCTCTGCAACTACTTCAATCTGCTCACCGAAGAGGCGGACGTGAACGGAAAGCAGGTGCTGGACCGATCACACGACCACGAAGACCCCCGGCCGACCGACGAGTCGACTCCAATCCGGCCGAGTTCTGAGCCCTCCGCCGCCGCGCCCACCGAGAACTCCGCAGTGGAGGGCCGCACAAGCGTGTGCGTTCGGGATGCTCGCTTTAATGCTTTCGATTGCTTTCATTTGATTTCTGTAATAGAAGCTCTTCTATTGCACATACGATTAAACTAACGTCAACAAACGGGATTCTTTCTTTATTCTCTTGCATCAATGGAAGCAAACAGAGGACCTAAACGTTCAATATCAACAAAGGCAATTGGGATGCGTCGTGATATGGCAGTCAGATGAAATTGATCGCATAAAGAATCAAACGGACAAACAAGAGGAAAGCAGGCCGACAGGTGAGGTCATTAGAAACGATTGAGGAGGACGGGCCGGTCTTCGAATTCGAGTTCTGTGGTCGCCGCTCGGCTTCCCTTCTGTTTGTGGGAACTGATGAAGAAGATGACGCAAGCGATCCCGTAGATGACCACAACGGAGCCGGCCAGGTAGTAGCCGAGGCCGAGGCGATCGTCCATCGAAAACACCCATTCGGGGTGTTGGCGGGCTTTGTTCGCTACGGCGACGTTCCACTCGTTGATCGACGACGTGAGGACCTGCAGATGTGAACGGTGAGCACTCAGGATTGATCAACTAATTGTTCACTCACTTCCATCACAACGACCACGCATCCCGCCGTCACGGCGTGCAGAGAACCGACCAATCGCTTGTACATGTAGCGATGATGAGAGAACGTGTAGACGGCGAAGATGTTCGTCGTGATCATGAACGCAAGAGAGATCACGCCGAAAGCGGCCTTGAACTCTGGTAGTACGATGCTTCAGGTCCTCATCGGCCAGCCGCACCAAACGAGCTCGCGGAGGTGCGGGGAAGTGCGGAATCCATTCAGCTGAACGACGAAGAGGGATGTAATTGAAGTGATCCGCCGCTTACATTTCTTCGAAGTGTTCACCGTCCTCCACTCGCCCCACACTCCCAGCTTGACGTTCACATGCTCCAAATTGGTGTTCACAAACTAAACGATCGTTCTTGTTGCTTTTTAGTGCCAGTAATCACTTTAAATCTTACGTCGACGGTCGACCAGTCGGGGTGCATGAGAGCGGCAACGAAGATCCCGATGCCCACCTAATTGCAAAAAGAGAGATCGACTTGAATCAATCAGGCGGGAACTTACGACTGTGAAGACGGTCGCGAAGATCATTAGCCGCCGGTGCCAAATGAAGTTCTTGTACTCGTCCGCATTGATGATCTCCTCGTCCTCTATGTCGTACTTCTTGTGCGGATCGCCCATCTTTCATGCGGTGGACGTGCCTAAAAGAGAGGTCAATAGAGAATGGAGTGCAGAACACGCGAACAGGAGCGAGCAGGCAGTCGAAATGAAAGTTCGCGAATGAAATTGGACCGTTCGGCCGGACAATTGCAATCGGCACGAAAGCGAGCAAACACCAACCAATAAGCACGCAATTGTTCTGTCCATCACTCATGCACAGACAACACTTTAGCCGCAAAACACCCACCTACGCAAACGGACCGCTCCAAAGGTAAAAGAACGGCCATATTTGAGGAATCGGACAATAAACGGGCTTTGCGGTAAAGGCCGGCAAGTCAGGAGTCCCAATGACGCTCATTTCCCACCGCTATTCCTTTCAATTCGTTCCGCGGGTTATGCGTGTACCTAAAGCGGCTTAAGCCACCAGAAAGCCGCCCGCCGCCACGGAGTTTTCGCTCCTGCTCGTGCCCACAAAAAGCAAATGAGTAGACGGGGGTTTTAATTAAACGCTCTCGTACAAGTTGGTTTCGATGCAAGCAAAACGAGGTGCGTGTTTGTGCAGCCTTACATGCGATCGAGTGGAACGAAAGCAAAAGAGAATGTCCGTCGAAATCCGTACAGAAGAAGCCTGCTTCTGACAGACAAGAAAGAAAAAGAAGACGAAGAAGGAGAATCCTCCACTCTCCCCGAAGTGCATAGCCGGAAAACGAGGGAGGAGGGAGCGGCGCCAAAAATGTCGCGTGAATGCCGACACCACGCGGAGCCCCGATGGAAGCAGGGAATAAAAGCTGGCCCGAGCGGAAGCTATTTGAGTCCAAATGGACGGTGCAAACGGAAGACAGGAATGATTTCGGGGAGGAGATCGTCGCCGGACAACGACGATGATGTTCGAAAACACGTGGCCCCAACGCGAAGATGCCCGATCGTTGAACAGGACCGCAAAGTCCTCTCGCACCTGCTCACCAATCGGATTTCTGCTCATCTCGAAGGGCGAAAGGCGAGTGGCCGGGCGGGCCAAAACAAAAAGCGCATTGAGGTCGAAAGAACCGCCGTTTGTCAACAATCGGCGACATCCCTCTTTTATCTTCGAAAAACAAAAATAAATCAAACGTTTCTGTTCAGAAATCAATCCGCGGACATTCGGGAGGCGGACGGCGCCGAGGGCGTAAACCGGGAGCATTTTGCACCCGCAGCAGGAGGGAAGAAATGAAAACACTTTGCGCACTCGTCGTCCAAGCGGCTCACTCGTGAGTGCGCGGCCTCAAACGCCTATCTGATTACCGGGCAAAACGAAAACCCACGATTCCCATTTGTTTTTGGATGAAAGCGGAAGTCGGTGGAGCGGCGATTTCCGATGCACGTCCTTTAACGAATTAAATGAAAGTAAGACATCACTCCGTAGTGTTTGATTGAAAAAGACGAGTGGGGAAGAAGGCCGGAGACATCGGGCAAATTGAAGCCATCTGTCTCGGAGTTGGGGCGATGCCGGTGGTCGTTTGAGGGCGAATTTCCGACTAACTGCTCGCCGTTTTCTTCGAGGATCCCAGCAGAAAAAGAAGGAAGCGAAAGAAACGCGTGAAAGTCAACAAACTCCCGCTTCTTCCCCCTCCCTCCACTTGCAATCCGAAACGGCGGGACCTCGAAAAGTGACCGAATGACCCCCGCCCGCGACGTCCGAACGGCTGCTGACCAGGGGCCGACTGCTCTCTTCTTTCCCGCCCTGCCGCTTGCGCTTTCGCACTTGAACGCGAGATCACGAGCCGACAGCTGCGAAGGGAGGCTCTTAACGGCCCCCCAATGGCCGCTTGTTGCAGAACGATGAGGTGGGAGATGGTCTCTAAAGATAAAGGCATCGACCGCTTTTCCCTTTTTTTAATCACGTTTTACCCATTTTCATTCAGCCTCTGAAGTTCTTTTTAGTCGATTTGTTCCGTTCGAGTTATTCGTTATTGGCCGATACATGCGATCTGCTCACGTTGGAATGATCCAGCTTTATTCGTATTTTTCGACAAGAACATGAACCGCTTGCTGGATCGCGGCCACGGCCTGCGCGTCCCTCGTCGTCTTCGACGGGCCGCCCGCCACTCCGGCGACTCGCGCGTCCACTCCCGTTCTGACTACGAATACGAATGTTTCGTCTACGAACACTCTTGCGGCTCCTGACCCGCTCACGAATGTTCTCGCTGCAAACGGAGCGTCCGGATCGTTCCGAACACAAAAATTTCGTTTACGAACACCCCGACCGCTCTGCCGCCTTTCGTTGCGTACGGCGAGCTTCCGGCCGCAACCTGCCGCCCACCTCGGCCGCCCCTCGCTCCTCCCGTTCGCCGCCGAAAAAAGACGGTCGGCCATTCTTCCCGTCCGCCGAGTGCACGATCAGACGACGAAATGCAAGCGATCAAGCCGGAAGCGGACGCCGACGACGTGATCATCTTGCCGCCCGAGCCGTTCCAATCCGCGCCCGAGCTGTTGCTTCCAGCTGCTTGAGCCAGAGCCCGCCGATCGTCTACTACGACTACCAGGCGGTTTGTTCCTTCTATCCACTGATTCAATTGATTCGCGGAGTTTAGATCCACGAGTTGTATGGAAAGAGCGTCATCCAAATGTGGAACAACGTGCCCCAGGCCAAAGTCCTGCTGTTGCGCCTCGCAACGGACCGCTGGGACCAGCAGCCGGATCTCGGCGATCCCGTCCTCACGTGCTTCATGTTCGTCACATTCCCATAAATTTCTTATATGCATTGCTTGCTTCCAGGGCCCGCTTGTACTTGCCGCGAAACGAGAACCGAAACGCTCACCTGGTCGCCTACTTCAAGCCCACGGCCGCGGAATTCGCGATTAAATTCGCCAAGGAAATCAACAGCGTGTTGAGCTTCAAGGAGCTCGTCACGGACGTGCTCCCCGCGATGAACGCCGACACGGTGGTGATCGCGGACCCTGCGGAAGTCGGTGAGTTCTTTTTCCTTTTGATGCTCGAGTGTTCCCCCGTTCGTTCGTTTCAGATTCGCTCCAGAACTTCAACAATCGCGGCCCGCATATCTGGTTTGTTTGAGGCGACGCGAGAGCTCCAGTGAAGCATGACAGAGCACTTCAGAATGTTCGTATTTATTAACCGAACACCTAGTTATTGTTGACGTGTTGTTGATTTGTGTTTTCCGAATAAACTTCTGGTTGTTTCATTTCCGAGCTCGCTTCCATCCAGTAGTTCTTATATTGTTCTAGAAGTGATGTGAACCGAGCAACGACAAAGACGTTCAAAGTCGGAGAAAGAGTGTACCGAATTAACCGGGTGTTATGAGCGGCGAAACCCATACAAAAGAAGTGCATCTTGAAGGACGATGCCGACTGAGCACTTGCGGGATGCTGCAGTGAACACTTGAGTCAAATGCGGCAGTTCAATGCGAAACGAGTCGAATACAGATGGTACTAATTACACGTTATTAAAGCCACGGAAAGAAGCCATTCATGTTCAAGACAACAACCAATTGGAACAAATGAGCAAGTGCTGAAGGTAGAAGGTGGAGAACCGTAGAGCATTCGGCAAAACCGGGAAGAATCAACTGGAATGGGACAGCCCAAAGGACAGGTAGACGGGCTTGTGATCGCCCATGCAACATCCGTCGTCTCCGATGCAGTTGTAGTCGTGCTTGAGGTCATTCGAGACGACGGACCACGCCGTTTCGTTCATCAATATCCGATCACACCACGCGGGCGCCCTCGTGTTCATAAGGCAATTGGAATCTTCGGGATCTTCGCTCCAGGGATACCTGAAAGCAATCCAGATGCAATGAAAAGGAGTTCCTGTTCATTCACTCACGTCGGCGGAAAATTGATGGCCGCTTCGTGGAGTTGGAAGCCGTTCGCCTCCTGATCGTCCTCCCGGAACTGCCGCCAGCCGTCCATAAAAAGGGATTGGTCGTAATAGTCGAAGCGCTTCTTTTCGATTCGCAGGACACACCTAAACTCCGGGAGCAATTAAGAACTTGCTGCGTGTCTGTTTGGTTTCGAATTGTGAGCGACGAAAAGCTTCCGGAATCACGAGTGTCGTCACCACTTACGCTTGATCTTCCTCGCCGGCCCTTCGGAATTCGATGGCCGAAAGTTGTCGTTTGTAGTGGTCGTTCACGTTGTTGTAACTGTTGCTGTTGCTCCGCAACGACGGATCGGAATCGTCGCTCGAGTGGTGTTTGGGCGAGCCGTCCGGGTCGTTCTCCACGTCGAACTGCTCCGTCTCGAATGTGATCTTCTGCAAGCGAGAAGAAAGCGGTTAGGCAAACACCGAATGTCGGGCGAACGGATCGGGACGAACCTTGAGGAACGTCGACGCGTTCAGTCGAAAGTTGAAGTCGCCAAACACAAACAAAAGCGACTGGCCGGGCCCGTTCTTCGCGCAGAACTTCACGTAACGCTCCAGAACGAAGTCCATGGCGCACTTTCGATTTGCACTGTACAAAGAGGGATTCTGCAAACGTTCGGGGGATTGATCGACCAAGAGAACACACGACGAAACGAACCTCGTAGATGGCCAAGTTGGACTCGTCGTGGAACAAGTGAATGTTGATCAGATCGAGAGTCCTGCAAAAGAAACGACGAAATGAATGCGCAATCCGGACGGCCACTTGCTTTCCGTTCACGCTCCACCTCGTGTGCAGGTAGCCCTTCCGACCCCACCGAACGGCCGGCCAGAACTCGCGCGGGAACTTCTTCCTTCCGCAGTTTGGTGGACTTCCGGAGATCCTGCTTGATGTAGAGGCCGCTCTGCTTCAGCCGCTCGAATTTGCCCTTCCCGAAGTTGAACAAACTGGTCGTGCTGAAGGCCGATTTGTGCGTGAAGAACACCGAGCCGAGAGCCTGAAAGCACACGTGTTGATCGTAAGGAGAACGGGCGGGGATTCGAAACCGTGTACTCTTCGACGGCGTTGAAGTCGAGATCAAGCAGGGCGAAGCAGGAGGAGTAGTCGGGTTGGAGCATTTTGTACAGGTCCTCCACCATCTTGGGCACCTCGTGGCTGTGCACTTGGAAGTGCTTGCCGCCCGTCTCCTGCATGTGGAGAGCGACGAAGCAGGCATTCGCACTGCGAATCTTCTGCAACGAGTGAGTGGATTACGAATGAGGCCGACTGATTGGCGGGACTCACCTCGACCACTCGATTCAACCACGGCCTCCGCAGACTCACGTCTTCGAAGAGCGAACCCACGTTAGCCGTAATCAAAATCACGCGTTTCATCCTGCCCGTCGACCCGCTTTTGCATACGCAACGGAGTGGATTGCGTCTGCCGTCCCCAGCGTCGACGAAACGGAGCCCGCGAGCGGCCTGGAACCGACGGAATAAGCGTCTTGAATCGAACGATCTGGGTCAAACACTCCCCCTTTTCGCCCCTCCACTCGCTTATTATTCACGAATTCCGCACGCAAACACGAACCCGAACCTTATCGGCCGACTTGGCAACAGAAATCGGAAATCAGCGGATTAGGCGGCACGGACAGCGGTTGTTCCACGAGTTGCGGGTTAATTCCGCGAGTGGGTGTGGAGGTTGGGGGCAGCGAAGAGAGGGAAAGGCGATCCGAAAGGTCAGAAGGCGAGCGGAACTTTCGGAGGTGTTTGAAGCGAACTCCCGCTGCATTCTTGGCCACTCGAAGATTTTTCATCCACGAGGCGCAAAAGTTTGGCAGACGGCAGGCGACGAGGGCGATAAAGCGGGAAGTGTTCACGGAAACCCTCGTCGCCTGATAACCACCGGGTGCGAACCCAATTAGGTGAAAGGGCGTGATCATTCCTTTATCACAATCTAAATGTCGCTCTTTCCAACAGCAATAAATTTCGCCTTTTGGGCGGCCATCCAATTCGGAGCGAAGATGCGCTCAGGTTGGTTTGGCAACAGTTCGCTGCAAACGGAAGGAATGCGCGGGTGGTCGGAACGGTGGGGGCGGGGCGGCGAGGGAGGAAGGGGATTTGTGCGAACGGTTTGCTCGCCGGCCGCTCGTTGCGGGCTGCCCCGAGCGGATTGCAAAACAAAAACCACACCGAAGTGCTTTTTCGATCACTCCCACCGGCCGCCTAATGATGCGATTCGAAATTCATAGCCGTGATTGACGTCAAACCGGGAGCACGAAGAGTGGATTGGGACGAAGCGGAAGGCCGAACGAAAGGAATGCACACGCATCACGCCCCATCAAATGACTCCCACTCGCCCGATTGGCGGTGAATAAAGCGGCCCGAGTGGGCCAAAAGCGAACAGTAAAAACCATTGGGACAAGCGGGAAGTCGCAATCAATTAAGGACACGAGAGAATAAAAAGAACCGACGGGCGGGCGGGCGACAAATCCACCCATAATTCCCGCCCGAGAGATAAGCGGGCGGCGAGACGAGCGGAAGGAGGAAGCGTGTCCGATTTATCCATTAAAGAGACGAAAAACTCACGCTGCTCGTGCAAGTGGAAAAAGACGCTCCAGGGCAAACCGCATCTCCTCAGCGGCTTTACCCTCCCCGCCTCCTCGCCTTTCGCTTTCTACTTCGTCCTGCTCTCCTCCTCTTTAAAAGCTCAGGAGCTATGCAAAGTCGGTGAGGGAATTCGCGGAGACACGTGATCTCGAGGAGCGCGTAACGGTGGGTTGTTCGACGGAATGCGCGACTCCCCACTGATCGCCCGATTGTTTTCGTTCTCCGCGAATGGGCGCTTCGTGACGAAAGAAAGCGAAAGTGGAAAGAATTGAAAGAACGCAGACATTGTTTCCATTTTAATCGCTTCGCCTTCTGCGGGAGTCAGACGTTCGGTCTCGATAAAACGGAGCGGAACGCACCGAGAGGCGGGAAGTAAGCGGCAAGGCGGGAGGAAAAGCCGCCGGAAAACGATCGCAAAAGAAAACAAACTCAATCGAATGGGCGAACTTCGCAGTTCCGCATTGACTCAAAAAGAGCTCATGAAGCGGGCGGCCGGTGGGCATGAGAACAAATACCGGAGAGATTAACGCGGGAAATTAAGCCTCCGCCCGGTCTTCCGTTCGCCCTTCAATGACGTTCGAAGTGGCCGCCTTCGCTAATCGTTGTTTAAACCCGAGCTCGTGGGGCAATCGGGGGCACTGGACGATCGGTCGTCTAAACAAACTACGCAATACAACAATCATCGGTGGACACTTGGACGGCCGCCCACATTTCGCAACGGGAGAAGTGATTTCTGCGCCCATCCCACGCTTCCCCCGAAAGACCCGCCAAAACACGCTCGTCATCTCCGGAATGATCACACTTCCGCACACGAGAAAGGAATGATCATCGGAAAGGAGAGTGATGCATTTTGATGCAATCAACGCCCTCTGATCAGTGGTTGGACCCCAACTCCTTGTCATTTCGCAATGAACTGAAGCGGCGGGAGGACGAAAGGAGGATTTATTTTCGAGATCAAAGCAAATAAAAACTGAGCAAAGTGAGAGTGGACGAGTGACCGTGTATTTGGATTGGAAGGCGTGAATTCAACGACCCTCAACGCCCGAAATGAACCGCCCGTTTGGAATCCGTCGAGCGAGAGCGACGGCGAATCGCGGGCTGCTTCACGAGGGCGGCCAGAAAGCGGTTCACTTCCTTGCTTCGAGATTCCCGAGTCCCGAACATTTTGCGGTGCACTTCGAGGTACTTTCTGGAATGAACCGAACTCATGACTGCCCTTTCAAGTGGGTGGAAAAGAATGCAAGCAAAAAGCCCCCCACTTCAACGCCGACTTACTGGGATCGCGGAATGACTTGTCGAATGGGCAGCTTGAAGAGGAGGTGTGCACTCTTCACACCTTTCAACGTCTTCTCGTCGAGCACTTGTTGGGCGAGGGCTTTACGCGTGGCACCGATTAGACGGAGTTGTTTCGAATAGTCGGATAAGAGACGAAGGCGGGCGTCGGATCGGGCGACAAATCGGCGATACGAGGCGAATGATTCCTTAAACACCAACACTTCAGGTTCGCACCATTCGCGTGTAATCCCTGAACAAACAACACACCTTCGGTCGTGGCACGCGATTGTTCAGACTCAAAAAGTAGATGGTGGAGCCATAGGTTGAGTGCTCGCGAGTCACATGCTTCCAAGCCTCTCGGCCGGCAAGAGGTGCGTGTCTGTAGAATGCAGAAGACATTCGTAATGGTCGAAGCAACGAGAACACTTACAAGACGGGCTCGTTCTGCAGATTCTCCCGGTGATTGTAGAATTGCAATGCGGGCATTTCACTCCCGACTGAACATCACAGCAATCAATGCGTAGAAAGGAAGCTGGAAGGAGATGCGCGAGGTTGCCATGGCATTTGCTGCTTTCTGCCCCATCCGCAGAAATCAATCGAAGGGCACTCGTTCCCACGGGATCTCGGCCGTTGCCAATTCCCCTCCGGTCTTCGTCCACTTCAATCCTTCTTTTCGATCGACGAACGGCAAGTGGCGGCCATTGCGGACGCCGTCCATCCGTAGGCGTCCTCCTTCCACGATCATGTGCGACGATTGGAGTTCGGTTCGCAACGAATTGGGGCAGATCGGGCGTAAGCTTTCTTTCCTGTTGATTTGCACGCCTCGAATGATTGCAGCGCTGGATCCGAAGGCCGCGTTGGACTCGTCGGTCCTCCGGCAGTGGCTCGGCGCCCTGCTGACCACGACGGACCTCGAACTGCGCCGTCGGCTGGAATCGGCCGTCATGAAGCTGCCCAAACGTTCGTTTAAAACGGCGATCGGATCGAGTGATGAAAGAACGTTCGTTTCAGTGCCCGACGCGGTCTTCCCGCTCTGCTCGCTGATCATGGTCGATCAGAACAACGACATCCGCTGCTACGCGGCCACCATCCTCACGAACGACATGGGCCGCCTGGTGGAGACCATTTTGGAGTGCCAGGATTCCGCCGCCAAAGTGAGTTCTTCGTTTTATTTTGTTCTGGTTTATCCGAACCGCTCTTTCAGTTGAATGCGTTGATGATGGGCCTCATGATCGGGCTGTCGAGCGCCGAAATGCCGAACAACCTCCGCCGGCTGCTGCTGCTCGGGATGGGCGTCTTCATCGACCGCACGTTCCCCGACGTGTGGCCCGAAGCGATCGAGGAACTCATCAAGCCGTCCCACTCGTCCGCCTACGTCTTCGAGTGAGTTCTTTCGCGTGTGTAAGCGGGGTTGATGGAATCACCGTTCAGAGTGCTGGGCAACTTCGCGGGCGCCATGCTGAAGTCGAGCCCCTCGTTCTCCGTCCGCGCCCCCAAAGAGGCCGCCATGTGGTATCAGTTCACGCACAAGATCGCGCCCTACACGCACGCGGAGCTGGAGTCGGAGCGGGTGACCTACGACATGACCGAGAAGATCGCCTTCATGCTCTCCGAGTGGTGCCGTCTGACCGACCCGACGATGAGCCTGATCCGCCCCATCATTTTGGCCATCTTCCGCAAGGGATGCTACAACTTCCGGTTCGTTCCTGCTTCCGATTTGCTCGAACACAAGTTGCTTGACTTCAGGGCGCTCTCGTACATCATCCCGTCCTTCCAACGGTTGAGCTTCGAGATGACCCAAAGCCGAGCGTTCCTTTGCGCCCTGCTGCACGAGCACGTCCACAAGGTGGGCAATAAGATCGCGTTTATTTCACTCTCTCCGATTTTCTCTGCAGGTCATCCTTCACGCCCTCCGCAGCTTCCCGTTCGCGCCGAAAGCGATGTCGTACGAGGATCGCGCGAATCTCATCGAGTTGCTGCACGTGATCTTCGACTTCTACGCGAGCACCCTCGACCAGATCCAAGGAGCGATTGCTCGTGATTTCACCGACATCCCCGTCCCGTCGCAGGAGATTCACCTCATGCTGCAGTTCGTTCCAGTCCCTGAGGGTCGAATTCAACGGAGCGGCTTTCAGGAACATCCTCGATTTCGCCCACTCGGTCTGCAGGTCCGACCCCGTGTGCATCATGTTCGTGGAGACGGCGGGCGTGTTCTTCAGTCGCCTTCGGCAGGACGTGGAGCCCTGCTACTTGGGCACGACGCTCTCGGACCTGGTCTTCCAACGGGGCAAGGACTGCTTCGAGGCCGTCCTCTACACCACCGCGTTCGAAACGGGCATCTTGCCGGACAGCGAAGAGTACGAGAACCTGACCAACTGCCGAGAGGCCTTCTCCGACCTGCTGCCCTTCCTCTACAAGATCTCGCCCGACATCGTTTCCGAATTCTACGGACTGATGCAGCCGATGATTCAAATAACGATCTCCCGAGGTGAGTTCGGGAAATAGGCCTCAAACTCAGAGCAGATTCTTTTAGGCTCAGCACCCTCCTCTTCTACTTCAACGAACTGGAACCGCAGTGCTACAACCTTTCGGGCGAGTTTGTCTCCAAGTGGCCTCCGGCCCACCCGCTCGTCTACATGGGCATTCACAACCTGCCCCAACGGGTCGACTTCACTCGCAACTACTTCAACTTCCTGCGCAAAGTGATCGAGAACAGCAAGGACTTGGATTTGGTTCGTTCAACGACCTTCAATTCATGTTCGATCGAATGCCTTTCAGAGCCTGTTCTCGGGAGTCATGAACGCGATGCAGCACGTCGTGCGGGAGCCGCGCAGCACGGAGCACTGCCTCCAGCTCCTCCTCTCGTACATCAAAGTCGCCCCGCTGTCGACGGTGAGAAGAGTCACGGGGAGTTCGTTCGTTCATTCAATTGATTCCTATGCTTTCAGGTCGACTGCTTGATGATCCAGAACATGGCCAGTTCGTTCGCCTACAACGAGAACCCGGAGATCCGCAACGTGGCCATCGCCTGCATCGCCAACCTGGTCGCTTGTCCGGAGAAGGCGGCTCAGGTGAGTGGCTGGAGATCGCAAGGAAACAAATGAGTGGCTTTCCGTTCAGAAAGAAGCGCTCGGCTTCCTTCAAGCGCAATGCAACAAGATCATCGACAAGTCCACCAAGTTCGAGGAAATGAACTACACGGACGAGCAGATCACGAACATGATCAGCGCCGACATTGAAATCGTCGGTCGGTTCTGCAATTCGATGACCGAAAGTACGTTCTTTACTGGCCACTCGTGTTCCAATTACTCCTTTTTGTACGTGTTCAGGCAGCAAGAAGAACGTGATGGAGCCCTTGAGGATGTACTTGTGGCGTTTGGTCATCGAACTGATGAGCACTCGGGTGCCGGACATGTGCATCGAGTCGGTGAGTTCAACGCCGTTTTCATTCCCCTATTATTCGTGCGGACTCGCTTGCAGCTGCTGGACTCGCTGGTGAGCGCGATGAACGAGGCGATGTACGCGGAGCTGGCCTCCCGGATCCCAACCCTCGTTCACACCTACCCGCACATGATCTCGCGCATCCTGAAGGACTCGCTGAAGGCAAGCCACAACGGTCTACGTTATAATCAACCATTGAACCAATTTAGCGGCCCCAAGAGATGCTCATGTACAGCGTGTCTGCCCCGCATCTTCGACTTCATCTCCGCCGTCTGCTCCGTTTCGCTGGACCTCCAAGAGACGAGCGAAGGCGACATGGCCGCCTTGGAGCTGCTCTTACGTGCTGCTGAACCGCCACCACGAGACTCTCAACGCCTTCATCGCCACGAAGAGCTCCAACGATCCCGCCTGCACGTTCGTGAACTCGGCCGCCGGCTTGGCGCTGAAGACGATCCATCGGAGCCAATCGGAGGACGGGATCGCGCGCGGGCTGCGCGTGCTGGAGAAGCTGTCGACGAGCCCCAACCCGGCGATCACGAACAACCTGCGGGAGGTCGCGCCGCACGTCATCAACGCCATCTTCGACCTCGTCCGCAGCTTCCACTTCAACTCCGTGCAGAACTCGACGGCCGTCATTCTGCACCGCCTGTACGGCTTCTACCCCGAGATCTTCACGTAAGCCATCTCTTACTCCGATGCTCCTTGTATTCATGGCCATGCATTCCAGCGATCAACTCCGCAATCACGACATCCTGAAGGAGGAGGGCATGTACGTGCTGCTCGTGGACAGCAAACTCACGCGCCCGCTGATCCTCAAACGCCTGCTGCTGTGCAACATGAAGTGGATGAAGGACAGGGAAGGAGGTGTGATCGGCCCTCGTCTTCGCGCAATACACAACCGAACATACGGGACTTCGTCGACCTTTCCGAGAACACGAGTATTGTTTGTTGTTTGTTGAACGTCCGCATTTCATCCGCCGAAATTCTGCTTCGCGCTCGTGCCTTGAGCGACCCGTTTGGTGAAATTTCCGGTCCCCTGCTTATTTTCGTCTTTGCTCATTTGTCAAACCTTTTGATTTTTGAATAAATTTCTTCTTTGCGTGTTCATCGGTCAAACCTGAGGGGCGTGGTCGGAGGGTCAACGGAAGGAAACGATTTCCTACGGCTTCCCGAGGAGTAGGCCGGCCGGTCACTTCGAACTTCTTTCGAAACACGACGGATGTTTGAACTTCGAAGAACGGAACGAGGAAGTGGTGATGAAATGAGAACAACCAGACAAAACCGCCCGTTTACGACTAATAAATGGACTCTCGTTCCCACTCCCACAATCCGAGAGTTCCTTCGGAAGACCGTAAGGAAAGCGGCGAACGACGGCGGGCGGAAGGGCGAAGATGACCAGTGGGCAGCCAGGAGAGCGCATGCTTCCGCCCATTGTCCGGCAGAGAGATTGGCAGTCGGCCACCTTAAATTTCGGGTTTAAACGTTGTCATGGAGATGTAATGAAGCTTTTGCGTAAAGGGATATGGCCGCATTCAGCGCCATCAAAAAGCAAACTCGGAAATTACGCCCTAAGATTATTGTTTTCCCGCGCGGCTTTTGGCCGAAACGGCCGCCGGATTTGGCGGGCGCCGCTTTTTGTTCGCCGCCGCCGGGATTTGAGGGCGGGCGGCGGAGTGAGCGGACACCAATTAAGGTATGAGTGGCTTACGAGGTGGGGAGGGTAATTGAAGCCGCTTTTCGTAATGCTCTTTTCGTTCGCCCACCCGAAACTCCCGCCCGAAGGTGACGCGCGTGGCCGTTCGTGTGTTACCCTCGTGCTTCCAACTGTGCTTCTTTTCCTGTTATTGAAATGACCGCCGTGTTTAGGCCGCGAATAAAAGGTGTACTGAGAGTTTTATTCGCTCATAAACCTTTCCGCAATTACCCGCCGGCCCGAATGCACGTTCACGACGGGCCACGCGGCGACTTCAATTGCTGACCGCCCGTTTGTTTCCGCCGATTGTCCACCTACCGCGCTTTTGTGCTGAGCGATTCAATAAGCGGCCTGCGGCTGTTGAATTCAAGTACGTTTATCGTTTCAACTGTTGTGTACGACTCGTTTCTGATTGAAAAGCGGTCTCAATGGCCAATTTCTTTTGAAGATCCCCAGTCCATTACGATTCGCCGTCTAATATTCGACATTTAAGCTTGCGTGGACGCTGCCACTCGTTGATTCACAACGCCTACGGATTTTCACTCGCCGAATGTTAAGCCGGCCAGGTTCATTTTTTATTCGCATCGTCTGCTTGGACGTCCGGCATCCGAGGGCGGGCTTACGTGGCGCCTAAGCCCCGATTTCCGCCGATCTGCCCGATTCGCCTCGTCCACCGGCTCACTTCGTTCGTACGGGACCCCAAATAGGCGCTCGGTGGGCTCAGGGTGGGCAGCCTAATCCTCCAGTCGTCCCGCCGGCCGGTGGGCCAACTTGGCCGGTCGTGAGACTCGGCTACAAACGGCATCTTCTCGTGTCGTCCGGATTCGACGCCCCTTCAGCATACGGAAATTCGGACTGCCCGATCTTCTATCGCCTTCCTACAAACCTGCCGGCTTATTGGCTCCTAATTTCTCAACTCCTATTCTCGTCTTAAACGCTGGAGTATCGACGTACTCTACCGATTTCCTTCCATTTTTGACGTGAACAAGCATCGCTGCGACTGCAAACTGCCACTCTGTTCAAGCGTTGGATTGCCTACGAGACCGTGCTGCCGGCGGTGTTGCCACGATTTCCGCTCTGATCGTTTGGTTATGATCCTGCGGTCTGCCGATGATTTCGAACCTCAATGCCATCTTATTTCTGGCCACTTTGTTGATCACGTGTGCAGAAGTGGTGAATGCACAGACGGGACCCCAACCCTTGTCCAGGTCTGCAATCTTTTGTAAACGCCCTCCTCAATCTAAACGATCATCGTTTCAGAAAACCCAATCGTGTTGACCGGTAGCGACTTCCCGCAGTTCATCTACTCGCCGTACGACGAACTGCACCACTACCCGCCCAACACCGACTGCCGCTTCGTTCTCGTGGCCCGGAATTTGCAACGGAGGATCCAAGTGAACGTGATCGACTCGCAGTTGGAAGAACCGCTCTTCACGGACTGCAAGGATTACGTTAAACTGCGAGATGGTGGGTGGGATGCAAGGAAACCCAGTAATCGATGGGTTTGCTCCAGGAGCCCACGCAACATCGCAGGAAATCGTCTATTGGTGCGGCCGGAACTACTGGCCAGCAGTTACGAGCACGGGCGACTCGCTTTACGTCCACTTTCACTCGGACAACATCATTCAGTCGAGGGGCTTCAACATGTCTTTCGTTGATTACGGTCAGCATTCTTAATTGAACAGAGGGGATTGATAGCGAATCGTTTGCAGACATTCCCGGCTGCCCACCCGATTGGACGCAAGACCCGGAGGGCGTCTATTGCTACAAACTGGTCGATGCGGTGCAGGGCTTCACGTTCGTCGACGCCCAAAAGGCGTGCGTGTACGAGCGGGCCAATCTGTTGACGATTGAGAGCGCTAGAGAATACACTTTTATTGTCAGTAAGTGGTGGATCTTTCCCAAATAGCCAGTCATTTGCTGTTCAACCTCTTCAGACCAGTACTCCACTTCTCACTCCTTCCCGTGGATCGGCTACAACGACGGCAATCGAGAGGGCGTCTTTGAGACCAATCGACCCCAACGTGCCCATGTGGCCCGAGACGTGAGTTCCGGAGAGCTGGAGCCGCAAACTAAATAGAAGCATTCAGATTCCCGATCACGAAATCCGATCATGAGGACAAGGATTGCGTCTTTTTGGATTGGAACGTGCGAGACGGGACGGCGCACTCGGTGGACGACTGCCGAAATCGACGGCCTTTCATCTGCAAGAAGCGACAAGGTGGGTAGATAAGAGTGACAGCTCTTGTTAAACCGCTTCTTTCCTTTGCAGACGGAACAACGGTGCCCATTCAACTTTCGAGTACACTGGTGCGCTACGGCTACCGAACGTCCTCTTTCGACTACTTTCTTCTGCTCATCCTCCTGATCCTCTTCGTCATTCTGCTGATCATCATTTGGATCGTCTACCAGAAGTGCAAGAACCGCAACGCCGTGGCAACGGTCGACCGCGGGGCGTTGGTCTTCGTCGAGCGAATTGGGCCGCCGGGAGACGTCGAGCGGCAACGCAAACAAGGCGGCCAAGAACGCGCGCTCGTCGTCGGCCAAGGGCGGGCGCTCGAAGACGACGACCAAAACGGCGACGACGGACGCCGTCAAGCGCATCATCGACACAAACGCCACTCGCACGACGCCGGCCGCCGAAGAGGCACTTCAGAAGATGGACGAGCAGGATCGCGAGTCCAACGGCAGCGGCGGGCAGGCGGCAAACAACGTGCGAAACCGACGGACCGGCGAGTTGGGCTCTCCGCGCCTCCACACCGCCCCCAACCAGCCGAATCCGCACGAAGCTGGACGGCCGGCTGACGCCCGAGCAGACGGTCGAAATCGACGACACGACCGGCCGGAGCGTGACCGCGGGCGACAGCCGAAGCCACTCGCCGACTGGCGGCCCCTCCGTTCGGGACCAAACGACCGAAACCGAAGCACAATCGACGGCCGCCGATCGAAGTCGTTTGTACGTGGAAACGAAGTCGAAGACGGCGGCCACGAACACGCCCGGCACCTCGCTGGGCGCCGTCCTGCCGCCCGTCGGCGAGCCCCCGGCTGCCCAACGAGAACAAACCAATCTGACGGGCATCTCCTCCTCGCGCTCTCGCCTCACGCATCCGCCGAATCAAACGTTCGAACGACCGCACGTGGGCACGCTGGACAACGTTTCGGCGATCAGCATGGACGAGTTCTGGCAAACCACCTGATTGCTCGCCTTCTCTGTTCGATTGTGTACAGCTTGCTTAGGAGTTTGTGAACACCCACTTGCCATTCATTCACTTGCTTCTTCTTCTTCTTATTTGCTCTCTGCCCCGCTTGTTGTTCGACTGCCGCCGTCTTCTTTCGGAAAGTAAAGGTTTCATTCGGGTGAATTCGAGTGGCGACTTGCCCCCGCTAATCGCCGCTGCCGATCGCGCGCCCGAATCGGCCGACAAACACGGCGGGCGGCAGATCGCAGCCGAAAAGCGTCGGCCGCTTATTTGCTGCCAATCACCGGTCGGATTAACACTTCCGTGTGAGAACGGGGGCTGTCAACAGACAAATCGGGCTTCTTTGCGCAGAGAGCAGCCATCGAAACGGGCGAGAACTTGCGCTTTCAACGGTTGCCATTTGATGGACGACGGAAGAGCGATTCTTGCTGGTCAATGGAAACCCGAGCCGTCAATTCGAGAGTTTGTTTATTCTCCACACAAACGAGCACGACTAATCATCGCTACAAACCCATATGTTTGTGAGTGATAGGCAAGAGACCGTGGAACAAGTGAGCAAGTGAACTGCGCGTTCGAACGCATGCCTTACAGCAAAAGAAGGAGGGGGTATGCAAGTGGAAACATTCGATGAGGTAAACAAGTGGACAAATCAGGGCACAATTGGTGAGCTTTGCGATCAGGCGCGAACGACTCGCTTGGTGGTGGGCGTCGTGGACGAGCCGGGCACCAAGTTCTCGCCCTCCTCGATGGCCGCGCCGTTCGGGATTCCCGTCTTGTCGCTGAACTGCCGCCGGCATTTGGTCACAACGATGACCACCACTCCGATGGCAATCAGGAGCAGGACGAGGGCGATCAGGGCGAACACGAGCATCGTGGAAGTGCGCACCTTGCCTGAAATTCAAGCAATTGCCGCTGATTGCCTTCGAACTTCCGAACGAACCTCCAACGAAGAAGTCGGCTTCGGCGGCGTCCGATTCGCCCACTTCGTTCGCAGCCACCACTCGCATTTTGTACTGGGCGTTCGGCGGGAGAGAAGCGATCGAGAGATGGTTTTCATGCGTGATGCCGACGAAAGCCGGAGTTTCCTGAATGGCGCACGAATGTAAATCAGTTGTCAGTGTTCGAGCTGTTCACTCACAAATCCCTCCTCTTCCGTGCTGTTCGGTTGAGAGACGAGAATCTTGTAGTTCGTGATGGGGGAGCCGTTGTCGTCGGCCGAGTTCCCAGGAGAAGCTGCAGTCCGTGGAGTCGCAGTTGGAGACGATCTCCGGTCACGGACTCGGGCACCCAGGGGTTCGTCGTGCTGAAGGTCTTGTGCTCGGACCATTCGGAGGTGCCCGCCTCGTTGTGCGCCTTGAAGCGAGCCCGGTACTCCGTGGAGGTGTTCAGCGGACGGATGTTGATGCGATTGCCGTCCAAAGGCGACTTCCAGCTCGATTGGGGCTTGCAGCAAGGCGCCTTCGCTGGGCAGCAACTCCACCGAGTAGCGAGTGGGAAGGCGGTTCTGCGGGACGGACGAGAAGTCGACGTAGCAGTACGCGCGGTTGGGCAGCGATTGGTTTCCGCAGAGGACGTCCGGCAGACGGGGCGGTTCGATCAGGAGCACTTCGGTCGGCGGCGACTCCACGCGTCCCAGCGTGTTGTTGGCCGAGCAGAAGTACGTGCCCGCACCCCGCGGACTCGCCTTCACGTCCAGCACGGCCTTTCCGATCTCCGAAACGTTCACGAAGAACAGATCGTTGACGCCTTCGATGGGCGCCTTGTTGTGATGCCACACCAACTCGACGTTCGGCACTCCGTCGCCCTCGCACGACAGCGAGAAGGGATTCCCGTGGATAACGCGAACGGTCGGAGGCGGGTGGGCAGTGATGACCGGAGCGCCTAGAATAGAAGTGTGAACAGGTGAACGAAGAGGATTGTGGACTGCTTACGAGTCAGATCGATTCGAACGTTCCACTCGTCGCTGCCCGCCTCGTTCTTGGCCACGCACAGGAACTTCGTCTCGTCGTTCTCGCTGACCTTTCGGTACACGAGGACGCTGCCCGTGTCGTTCAGCACGTAGCCGAAGCGTTGCGTGTCGTCACGAGCGTCCAGCGGCGGCACGCGGGCGTCGTCCGCAAACCACTCCAAGTGAACGCCGGCTCCCGCTCGCCACGCACGGCACCTCGACGCTCTCGCCGAGGTTCGCGTAGTAGTTGGCGCTCTTAACGATGCGGGGCTTGGCTGCAAAGAGAAAAGTAGTCGGCCGTCTCACGCATCCGCTACTCACTGTTGACTTTCAGCAGGTGGGCCTTTTCTTGACTGCCGATCACGCTCTCGATCCGGCACGCGTACGTGCCGACGTCCACGTCGCTCACGTTGCGAATCTTCAGCACGCTCGACCACTCCTTGTTCGTGATCGCGTACTTCTCGGAGGCGGAGACGTTTTCGGGGCGATGGGATTGCTGCAAGCAGAAGAGTTCAAATGCGAGATGAGAGGGTTGCTTACAGTTGTTCGCATCCACTGAAGGCGGGGCTTCGGGACTCCGCTGTACTGGCAAGCGAAGACGGCATCCTTTCCTTCGTTGATCGCAGTGGTCGGGAATTCGGCGCTCAGGATTTCCGGTCGAACTGAAAGCAAAAGATTGGAAAGTGAGGAGAAAGGATGTTGCCTACCGTAAGCAGTGACGTTGATCTCGGTCGAGGCGATGCCGTTGAATTCTTGCGGAATGTTGCACGTGTAGACGTTGTTGTCGCTCGACGTGAAGTTCTTGATGATCATCACGGTATTTTCGTCAGCGAAATCAATGCGATCGTCGCGGACCACCTGCTTGTTGTCGACCGTCCAGAACAACTCCGCCTGTTCGGGCTTGGAAACGTTGCACACGATGCGGGCCTCCGTTCCGACCTCCGGGTGCTGATCGCGCGGGAAGTCGAGGAACTTCGCAAATTCTAAAAAAAGGTTAACGAATCAATCAAATATAGTTGAGGCACTCACCAACGAAAGCGACCTCGATCGACTTGGACTCCTCCTCTCCGTTCACGTTCACGGTGCAGGTGTACGTGCCGGAGTCCTGAACGGTGGGGTCTCGCCAGAGAAGAAGGCCGCCGGTGCGGGGGACGCTAAATAAAGACGGTTTGGTTAATCGACATTGATTGTTTGAAAAACAAACCCAGAGTCTGACTTCCATTTGATGGACGCTCGTTCGCCCGGGGCCAAGCCGTGCACATTGCACTTGATCCGCGCGTCTCGGCCCGCACTCAACGAAAGTTCGTCCGACGGGGCATCGATCTTGATGGACCACTCTGAAAGTGCGGCCATTACGCGGGTTCACCCTTGTCGATGTGCTCACCTTTGGCAGCCGCAAGAACGGAAGGAGGATCAGGAGGAGGAGTAATGAACACCGTGCGGGTGGCCACATCCCAATTGTCGAAGCTGAAAGAAGACGTGCGGATGATCTAATGGTAAAGAAAGGATCGAGCGGGATGATAATGCGCGCATTCCTCCGATCGGAAAATAATAAAAATCCAATTAAACGGCGAGAGAAGGAAGGGAGAAACGAAGGGGAACGTTCGACTCGACCCTCCGAACGCGTGAAGAACGGGCTTTCTTCGGCGACAAAAAAAGGCGGTTGATTTGAATTTGCAAATAGAAAGAGCAACAGTTGCAGTAGACGAATGAAGAAGCCGTGGGAGTAATTCTATTTACTTTCTGCACTGAGGTCATCACCGCTTCGACCTTCGCCCGCACTCTGCTCCTCATCGTGAGAAGAAGGCGCGAGGGGAAGCGAAGGAGGAGATTGGAGAAAGAGTAGCGTTTCGTTGGACGGCGGAAAGTTGTCCCCGGCCGCGAACAAAACGAAATGTTGAACAAAAAGAAGAAACGAAAGAAACGGGCCGCCCCCCGAAACACACCGCCGAAAGCTGCGAGTGGTCGCGTGTGCAAAAATACTAAAACTCCTCGCGCATGTCCACTACGCTATGCACGGGTGAAATTAGCGGCCAAAACAAACTCCTCGTCAGCCATACGGCCAACGTGAAGCCGATTTGTGTCCCGCTCGTCGCTCACGTTCACCTGCCTTCGCCCACTTTGGCATTCAGCCGCTTGTTGGAAGCGAGTGGAGCGTACAGAAAGCAGAGTCCGGCCGGCAAATTCATCGGGCGTGGTCGAGGGACGCGTACAAAAGCGCGGGCCCGATGCAATGCAAGACTGCGAGCATCCGTTGCCGCCGCCACCGCAGAACCCGGCTACCTGTTTTGCGCGCAGCAAAATGACCCAAAGACAAAGCGAATTTGGAGACGAACGGCGTTCCCTCGCCCCGACCCGAGCGGGATTGCCGAAAGAAATTTATTCACGGGCCGAACTGTAGGGGAGCGGAGAAGCCCATTGTATCCGAGCGCTGGAACAATCGGCCGACCATTGGGCGTGGTCTCGCTCGACGAGCGCAGGGGCGGGCGCGCGGCCCGACGAGTGGTGGGAGATGGGCGAACAGAAAGGTGGAGGACTACAATAGACAGCTGTCCCGCCGATCGAACGGATGCTTGAAATAATCCCTCCCGCCGCGTTCGGCAGCGGCCGCCCGCAATGGATGGCCGGTGAATGACCCACAAAAGGAGCGCCCGGCGTGGACATTCCCGGCCGGTCGCGTCGGCCGGCTCACCGCTTGATGGGTGGAACAAACGGTAGGGGCGGCGGGATGACGAGCGCCGGTGTGGCCGAATTTCGCCGCCAATTTGTCCGCCGCACACGACGGGCCAATTGTGCCGCGCGATTAAAGACCCCGCGCCATGATCGTATTTGCGCGTTTTGGAGTTCCGCCGATGAACAGCTGGCCGAAATTGACGGACGAGCGGCCGCCCATATGGAAGGCGCAATAATGAATGGGCAATCGGAGGTGCACAAGAGGGCATTTGACCGGACGCGCGCAACAATCGCCGCTTCTCGTTGAGCAAACACTCGCAGAAACAAAACGCTTTCGAATCACAACCCTTGGCCCTTTTACCCCAAGACCTTTTTGCGAACAACGGAGGCCGATTGCACGAAAGAAGGATGTCTTAATCCGATTTGGAAGATTTGGGCCATGAGAGCGGCGAGACGGGCGACGAGAAGAATGGACGGTGGGCTCAAATTGCACCGTAATGCCGACAGAGAGAAGAAGGGCGGGCGGATGCGTCGACCTGCTTGAAACGCGCGCCGCCGAAAAGTGAGGCGGCGGAACGCGAGCCGCGAACACTTTGGCCGCCACGGAGTCGAAGTGGACGAAACGATCGGAAGTGGCTGAAGAGGGGCTCGCCTCCGCTGACCTTGGCTTGCTGCGGGTTTCAGGGTCGATCATCACGCTCATTAAACACGGGCGATCCGTCCGATCTCGAGCCACGGCCGGCGTCAATGTTGAGCAACGAACGAGGCGTCGGATGGGTTGTCGCCTCGTTTGCGATCCATACGGTCGGACTCGTCAAACCCCGACCGAACGCCCTCACGCGAGAGTCGAGATGAAAAGCGGACGGACGAGCGGAAGGCGGCTGCAGTGGCGGGGATGAATGAGTGAATTCTCGTCCTGTCTTGAATGCGAAGCAGAAAGCACGCGGTCCTGTTCGATTCGAGCATCCGCGATTGCGAAGTGCACGACTCAAAACACTTGAATCGGACCAAGAACTCGACGAAATTTGCAGCCAATTACGATCCTTCCGGCCGGTCGCTCGCCAGGTTGTGCGCGGTTACGCCCGTCCCGTTGCAGCTAATTTTTCCGCTTTCTTCCATGTTCCTCCGCCTGCTTCTGTTTTTTGTGTTCTTTCGAGTTCGAGTGTCGAGGCAACGAGCCTGGAAACCGAACGGCAACGCCAAGGAGCTTCCGCATTGCACACGAACAGCAGAATGTCGGTCCGTCCACTCGGCTTCTTGTCGTCATCCGCGAAAGGAGGAAGAAGAACCTCGTTGTCGTGGCGCAAACAAATTGGAAGAGTGAAAGTCGAGTTTAAAAAAATGTCCGCAAATTTTCAAAACGGACGGCCAACCCCCGAAGCAAAAGTGTGCCGCAAGGCGAAGGCGCCGACCAAAACGGCAGACGGGCGCGCGTCGTGGAGAGCGCGGCGGTTTGTTCGACGCGGTTGTTGGCGTTGTCTATGGCCACAGGCTTCAAGCTTTTGGCGCCCGTTTTATTCGTCCGCCTTTGTTCGTTCGCCGCACACGTCGTCGCTTTCGGCCTGCAAGTCCGTGATGCGAATTCCGCCTCCTACTTGAACGATGCGGCCGCGGGCCGTGCCTGAAGACCGCCCCGAAACCGGCGCAAACCGACCGACCAGAAAGCGCTTCAAGTTTGCCGAAGACGCGCCCTACTCGTTTGTTTATTGGACTTGCGTTGTCTTTGTGTTGGGCCCACTTTTGTTGATCCGCACGGATCGGAGTGGCGTGGATTACATGGCGGCCTGTTTGCGGGCGGCCATCCGCTTGAAGGAAAAGAAGTGGACGAGTAAGTTGAACGCACTCGACCCACCTTCTGACCATGCTTTCCGCTTCCGAAAGCGCCCGTCCGAGTGGCGGCCTTCGGTTCTGCTCTCCGCTTTTCCCTTCGTCCCCAGCCACGAAATGGAGCGGTTGGCCGGCGGGGAAGGAGCGGGAGGAAAGAGAATTCGACTTGCGCGAATTCCTCGGACAAACTCCCGTACATTCGGCCGCCCGCCGGCCCGCACTCCTCGTGGCCACTTCGGGTCTCAAATCCGCTGACCGCGCGCTTTTTTCGAATCTTCGTGGCGCTCCGCGTTCAATTTTGCGTGTGCGCCTGCGAGTGCCGCAATTCTGCCGGATTTACTTACGACGAGTCGGTCGATTCCAGAAGAAGCCGAGCGTCCGCATCGAACTTTCCGCCGTTGGCCGCTTTGTCCGTTGGCTGTGCAGCCATGGATCGCATTCCGGTGAGTGAAGGACGTTCTGGAGTTCAATTAAGGATGAACGCGTGGATTGCAGACCGGTCGAACGGAGTCCTACCGGGCGGCCACGGCGACCGAAGTGGCGATTCGCGAGGGCCGTGCGGACAACCCGCTTCTTCAACAAGACGCGCAGCCATCCGCGAACGACTCCGCGGCGGCGGTCGACGTGAACAACGTCACGAAACCGCAACACCCGCCGCCGGCACCGCCGAAAGTCGACGAGAAACCGGCGGCCAAGAAGAGCAAGCGGACGCTGCGCCGGAAGAACGACAAGGAGGAGCTCGATGATTTGAAAAAGGAAGTTCAAATGGACGAGCACAAGATCCCGCTCGACGAACTTCTCGCTCCGTCTCGAAACGAACGTCGATCAAGTGAGTTCAACGGCAGGAGGATTGGCCGTCCACGTTCTTCTTCAGGGCTTGACCACCGACCAAGCGACGGCCGTCTTCAAGCGGGACGGACCGAACGCCTTGACGCCACCGAAGACGACGCCCGAGTGGGTGAAGTTCTGCAAGAATCTGTTCGGCGGCTTCGCGATGCTTCTCTGGGTCGGCGCCATTCTCTGCTACATCGCCTACACGGTCGACTACTTCACGCTGGAGAATCCGGCGGCCGACAACTCTCTACCTGGGCATCGTGCTGATGGGCGTCGTGATCATCACCGGCTGTTTCCAATACTATCAGGAGAGCAAGAGCTCGAAGATCATGGAATCCTTCAAGTCGATGGTCCCCACCGTGAGTTCGCTTCTTTTCGAAACTCATGGAGAACTCGATTGTTGCAGTTTGCTCTGGTCTATCGTGACGGCAAGAAGATCGAACTGCCGACCGAGAAGCTGGTGGTCGGCGATATCGTCGAAGTGAAGGGCGGCGATCGCATTCCTGCCGACATTCGGGTGATCCGCGCCATGGGCTTCAAGGTGGACAACTCGTCGCTGACCGGCGAATCCGAGCCTCAATCCCGCTCTCCCGACTGCACGAACAACAACCCGCTGGAGACGCGCAACATCGCCTTCTTTTCGACGAATGCCGTGGAAGGGACGGCGAAGGGAGTCGTGATCAACACGGGCGATCGGACGGTCATGGGTCGAATCGCCCACTTGGCGGCCGACCTGGACAGCGGGATGACGCCCATTGCGCGCGAGATCGAGCACTTCATCCATCTGATCACTGGGGTCGCCGTCTTCCTCGGAGTCACCTTCTTCGTCATCGCTTTCATCCTCGGCTACCACTGGCTGACGGCCGTCGTGTTCCTCATCGGAATCATCGTTGCCAACGTGCCCGAAGGTGAGCAAAAGGAGGCTCGATTCAATGAATCCCATTTAATCTCAGGATTGATCGCAACGGTGACCGTGTGCCTGACCCTCACTGCGAAGCGGATGGCCGCGAAGAACTGCCTGGTCAAGAACCTGGAGGCCGTGGAAACGCTGGGCTCCACTTCGACCATCTGCTCGGACAAGACGGGCACTCTCACGCAGAATCGAATGACCGTCTCGCACACGTGGTTCGACCGCAAAATCGAGACCTGCGACACCACGGAGAACTACGAGGGCGGTGGCGAGGTGTCCAACCGCGGGCCCACCCAACACGCTCTCCTCCGCATTGCCGCCCTCTGCAACCGAGCGGAGTTTAAGACCGGCCAGGGGGGAGTCCCGATTCTGCGGCGGGATTGCACCGGCGACGCGTCGGAGATCGCGCTCCTCAAATTCACCGAGCTGACCGTCGGCAACATCACGGAATACCGCGTGAAGAACCCGAAGATCGCGGAGATTCCGTTCAATTCGACCAACAAGTACCAGGTGTCCGTCCACGAGCTGGACGACGGCAATCCCGCCCACCTGCTCGTCATGAAGGGCGCTCCCGAGCGAATTCTCGACCGCTGCACCACCATCCTGCTCGACGGCGTGGAGGTGCCGTTGGACGAGAAGCTCAAGCAGGAGTTCAACGACGCCTACCTCGAACTGGGCGGCATGGGCGAACGAGTTCTCGGATTCTGCGACTTCCGTCTGGACGCCCACAAATTCCCGCGTGGCTTCAAGTTCGACGTGGAAGACGTGAACTTCCCGGTGGAGAACCTCCGCTTCGTCGGCCTGATGAGCATGATCGATCCGCCGCGTGCCGCCGTCCCCGATGCCGTCGCCAAGTGCCGCTCGGCCGGCATCAAAGTGGTCATGGTCACCGGCGATCATCCGGTAAGGGACTCAACGGGAGAAATTGAACGGAAGGTTGCTCGTTTAGATCACGGCCAAAGCGATCGCGAAGTCGGTCGGGATCATTAGCGAGGGCTCGGAGACGGTCGAGGACATCGCCCTTCGATTGGGCGTCCCCGTCACCGAAGTGAACAGCAACGAGGCCCGTGCAGCGGTCATCCACGGCTCCGACCTGCGAGAGATGAATTCCGACCAGCTGGCGGACATCATCAACCACCACGCGGAGATCGTCTTCGCCCGCACTTCCCCCCAGCAGAAACTGATGATCGTCGAAGGATTCCAGCGACAGGGCCAAATCGTGGCCGTCACAGGAGACGGAGTGAACGACTCGCCCGCCCTGAAGAAGGCGGACATCGGAGTCGCAATGGGGATCACCGGTTCGGACGTCTCGAAGCAAGCGGCCGACATGATCCTTTTGGACGACAATTTCGCTTCGATTGTCGTCGGAGTGGAGGAGGGACGACTGATCTTCGACAACCTGAAGAAGTCGATCGCCTACACGCTCACTTCGAACATTCCCGAGATTTCACCCTTCCTCACGTACATCCTGTTCGGCATCCCCCTTCCGCTGGGTACGATTACCATCTTGTGCATCGATCTCGGAACGGACATGGTGGGAGTCTTCCTCTTTCGCTCACCTCACTGCTTTCCTTAGGTGCCCGCCATCTCGTTGGCCTACGAAGAAGCTGAGTCGGACATCATGAAGCGGCGTCCGCGTGATCCGATCCACGACAAGCTCGTGAACGAGCGACTGATCTCATTGGCTTATGGACAGATCGGAATGATCCAAGCATCGGCTGGCTTCTTTACCTACTTTTGGATCATGGGCGACAACGGTTTCATGCCCTCCCGCCTCTACCAGCTGCGTGCCGAGTGGGACTCGTCGGCGGTGAACAATCTGGTTGACAGCTACGGACAGGAATGGGTGAGTATCCTCTTCTCCAAGAACGACTAATGAACGTTCGCCTGCAGACGTACAAGAATCGAAAAATCCTCGAATACACGTGCCAAACAGCCTACTTTGTGTCAATTGTTATTGTCCAATGGGCGGATTTGATCATCTCAAAGACCCGTCGCAACTCCATTGTGCACCAAGGTATGGCGAACCACACCATGAACTTCGGTCTGCTGTTCGAAACGGCGCTCGCGGCCTTCCTCTGCTACTGCCCCGGATTAGGCAAGTTCTGCATAGCACCGGAGAACGGGACGAAAAACGGAAGAAAATGGGCAGGAAGGACACACATGTTGCGCACAATCGTTTCCTTCCATTTTCCGTCCCGTTTTCGTCCTTTTTCCGATGTTATGTAACGGTTCTCGCTTGCAGACGTCTGGTCTCAGGATGTACGGTCTCCGGTCGGTTTAAATCCAAAATGAATGCCGCCGATCATTTCTGCGTCTTTCAGGTTCTCGTGGTGGTTCCCCGCGCTGCCGTTCTCGATACTCATCTTTATTTACGACGAGATTCGTCGTTTCCTGATCCGCAAGTATCCTGGAGGCTTCGTCGAAAAGGAGACGTACTATTGAAGCCTTGACGAACGTTAGGTTAGGCGTATTTATCTCTCCGTTCTCCTTCGTTATTCCCATTTCTGATTATATTGCCGTCAAGAAGCAAAATAGTTCACTTTTACGAAGATTTCTTTTTACGACTGCCATTGATCTTTCTGAAGTTAAGAAGCCGTCTTCCGTTCACCCGCCTCATTCTTTAGATGAGCTTTCGATTCCTATTGAGCACAAGCAAGATTATTTTCTCGTAACCTACCGCAACATACTTCTTTTCCTTCCGATTAGCTGCTTCTCAGCTGCCCTACTCCAGTTTTTTACGCAAATAACCCCTTTGTTTCAAGCATTAGACTAGCGTTTGTTTTGCGCCCTCAAACTGGTATTTCCACGCAGATTCTCGTCGATCCCTTCGCTTTTCTTGGTTCACGAATAAACAAAAGTATTAGCCAGTCCCTGCTTTCAATGGCCGCTACTCCTTGGTCGACCGGACAACGTATGATGCGCTTTGCACTTATGCGGAAAGGAGTGCAGGTGGCGTGAATTTCTAGAAAGTGCCTCCGAGTTTTCATTCCTGCTCGCACATCGATCGAAATCTACAGAGTTTGTGGTCAAAGAGGCGGGTGCTCGCTTGTAGCGTGTGCACCGACTGCCCAACCGACCGCCCGGCCCCCCGCCCGCCGCCTACCTTTTATCAACCACTACGCTCCTTGTAGCACGAGGGACCGACCGCAATTGGAAAGAAAAAGACGCCCGTTCGAAGAAGCGAGCTGATCGCCGCTCACTCACTCACTTACTGCCGCTTCCAGTCGGCGGTGCGCGTTGCGCCAACGGCGACTTGCCGCTCGCAGTGAACGCGAGTGCTCGTTTTCCCTCGCTCTTCTCATAACAACTGACTTTCTTTCCGTTTGCTGCGTTTATTCGCGATTATCGCCGCCGTCCTTATGCTTCGATCGGTGCGGAACTTCTCTGTTGCAGTCATGTCCGCCATTCGCTTCGACGGTCAGGTCGCCATCGTGACGGGCGCCGGCGGCGGTCTTGGCCGCACGTACGCGCTGGAGTTCGCGCGTCGCGGCGCCAAAGTGGTGGTCAACGACTTGGGCGGCGACCGTCACGGGACGTCGCAGAGTTCGTCGATGGCCGACAAGGTGGTGGCCGAAATCAAGTCGAGCGGCGGGACGGCGGTCGCCAACTACGACTCGGTGGAGTTCGGCGAGAAGATCGTGAAGACGGCCATCGACAACTACGGCCGAATCGGTTCGTTTTGAGCAAACAATCCATTCATTCATTTCTCCCACTCTAGACATTCTCGTGAACAATGCGGGAATCCTGCGTGATGTCTCGTTCGCCAACATGAAGGATTTGGATTGGAGTGCGTTCTTCCTTCCATCGCAGTCGTTTCATTCCAACGCTTACAGATCTGATCATGAAAGTCCACCTGTACGGCGCCTACTCGTGCACGAAGGCCGCCTGGCCGTACATGCGGAAGCAGAATTACGGCCGTCTGATCTTCACGTCCTCCAACTCGGGCGTCTACGGAAGCTTCGGACAGGCGAACTACGCGGCCGGTTCGTTTTGAGTGCCTGTGCGTCGAATCAATCCCTTTCTCTCAGCCAAACTGGCGCTCGTCGGCTTGTCCCACTCGTTGGCGTTGGAGGGCAAGAAGTACAACATCCTTTCGAACGCGCTCGTCCCCACGGCGGGCTCTCGTCTCACGCAGACGGTCATGTCCGAAGAGATGGTCAATCTCTTGAAGCCGGACTACGTGACCCCGCTGGTCGTCTTCTTGAGCAGCAAGGACAACAAGGAGTCCGGGCAGATCTTCGAGGCGGGCGCCGGCTGGTTCGGCCAAATCAAGCACTACCGATCGAAGGGGAAGGTGATCCCGAATGCGAACGCGGAAAAAGGTCTTGTTTCTTCACTAATCACTCGTTTGACCTCCCTCCTTTTTCTTTCAGTCCGTGACCACTGGAAGGAAATCACCGACCAGAAGGGGGCCGTTGCCCACAACACGTCTGCCGGTTGGTTCCTCCAATATGGACGAAAAGACTCTTAATTCAATGCTTTCAGACATCACGATGTCCCTGCTGCAAGCTCTCGACGAGGCGAAGAAGTCCAAACTGTGAGCAGCCCGAGTGTTCCCTCCCTTTCATATCCACGATGCGTGTAGCCCGAAAATAAACAGTGCCCTTCGATCGATGTACACACGGTTTATTCCGATTACAAGACATGAAACCAATGGTATGAAAATAGAAAGTGGAAGAGCGAAGAATGAATCGAAAAGAAGAGGGAAGAGCGTCAACTACGAAGAATCACAGGCCGTAGATTTATTTTAATATTAGGCGGACGAGGGAGACGGTCGTCGTTCAATACTTGCGCGTGTGCAGGCTGCTCACCAGCTGGCTTGTGAGCGAGTCGACGTCCGGGTTGGGCGAGACGTTCACGGTCTGGCGGCGGATTTGCTCAATTCGTTGATCGAACTGCGAGTCCTTCGGGTTCAACGGCTGGAGATTCTGGTTGGCTTGTCGCTGGGTGATGGTCATAGCTGGAAGGAGGACGGAGTTTAATCGTTCGCTCTCAAAGGTTTATACTACAGATTTTGTGCACATTTCTCGGCCTGCCCTTGCCGTCTGTTTTAAACTAATCAATCGCACAAAAGTTGTGTTCGAAACACGAAGAAAACATTTGCGGTTGGTGTCGCATAAAAACTCACTTTCGTCTCGCAGTTGTCGCACGAAGTTGTTCGGCTTCTGGCTGTTCGGACCGGCCGCATATGGCGGATAGGGAGCGTAGCTGAAGAGAACGACCGTTGAACTGCCGCCCATGTGTGCGCTGCAGGAAACTCACGTTTCTTCGGTGCTGCTCGAGTAGCTCTGCTTGATCATGCGGGTCGTCGTGCCGCCATCTGGCAATTGCTCATAACCGGGGATGCTTTTGATGGGCGTCGTGGTCGCGTACTGGTGGATCAATTCACGGGGATTCGTGACCATGTAGTCCTTTTTGATCTCGTAGCGATAGCCAGGCTCGCTGAACAACGCGGAAGTGGCTGCAAAAAGCAAAAGGTCGGCGGAAGGAACGGAGGCAAACGAACTGCTCGTGCGGCCGGACGGCGGGTAGTCTTGGCCGCCGTAACCTCCTTGGCTCCCGTTCAGATCGCTCTTTGGAAGGGCTGAAAAAGGCGCACAATCACGGGCCGAATAGTCTTCCTTCCCACTCACAATCGTACAGTCCGGGTCCCGAGCGTTGGGAGCCGAGTGTTCCGTAGGGATCGGTGCCCGGCCGGGAGCCCAGCGTGTTGTAGTTGGACGCCGGAGCACTCGCGCTGTCCCAGTTGTTCGTCGGCTTCGGGTAGGTGGCGGGAGGAGTGGGTCCGCTGTTCGCCGTCGGGCCGCCCAATCCCGAGCCGCTCAAGCCGAACGGGTCGGAAAGGCCGCCGAACGGCGATCCGTAGTCGTTCTTGTTGCTCGCCGGGGCCGCAGCGGGCGCGGCGTTGTTCTGCGCGCCGGCTCCAGCCGCCGGTCCCGCTCCCGCTCCACTCGCGCCGTTGTCCGGCCGCCTTGAACGGGATGCCGGTGCTGTAGGCGGACTGGTTGGACTTGGAGCGTCTCCGAGCCGCCGCCTCCGGTCGTCCACTTGCGTTCGGTGACCGTCCGGCCGGCCTGCCCGGGATCGCCCTTCTCCACCACGCGCTGCTGGATGATCTCCACTTTGGGCGTGAGGTCCACCGGTCCGCGCTTCAACTCGATCCCGTCGGCGGCCACGACGCCGTCGCCGATCGGCGAGTAGTAGAAACGTTTGGGCTTCAGGGATTTCGTGACGAAACTCGGGTCCGTGATCAACTGAAATGAGGATTGAGGTGGGAGAGAGGAGCAGGGCCCTCACTTCTCCGCCCTGCCATCTCGACGGCGCCAACTCGACGCCCGAACCCACGCGATCGCCGTAGCCGCCGAAGCGGGTATCCGGTTCGATCGAATTCCCGCGGCTACTCATCGCGATCGGTCGTTAACTGCAAACGAACGAGTAAGAACTTCGCACTGATTGGCAAGACAAACAACAACAAAAAACGCGTAAATCCGAGGACAATCGGAGAACAGCGACGCTTGAAACAGAAGTGCGACGTTTCGGGCGGCCCGTCCGCAAAAGAAAGAAGAAGGAAGTGAGAGGAAGAATGTCGCCCATCCGGTGGGTGTGTGTTAAGACGGACGGGGGGATTTTTCCAGATCGATGTGGCAATCGAAGCCGGCGGAATGCGAAGGGCCGACAAAGAGAGCGCCGAATAGGGCGGCCGGCGGGATGAACGCACACGTGTCGGCGGCGAGTGAGTTTGTTCCGAATGGCGATTTGGCCGCTCCGACGGGCGCCAAGCGATCCGGCCGCGGGGACGGGCGTCGATCCGGGCGGCGGATGTGCGTGCCGTCGGCGGTGATTTTCGGCTTTGTGTGCGTACGGATCACGGGCGAGGGCGTCGTTTGTTTCCACCCCACACCCGCCTTCTCGCCCGCCCGTCCGCCCGCCCACACACGACCCATTTGTCGTGGAATTGGCCTACATTTAGAACTCCGAAAGCCGACCGATCACCCACCAATCTTCTTCCCGCCCCTCCCGAATCGTCTCCGGGCGGCCGGTGGGAGTGGCGATTTGAGGGCTGCCGGATGTGATCCGAAAACGATCTCCGACCACTTCGTCTCCACTTTACAAATAACAAACACGTGAGCAAGCGCCCGAATCGCCCATATCATTTATTTCATTCGGGTATTCCCATTAATTTGAACGCCTTCACCGTACAACACACTGAATGCGGGTAGTCCATTTGCATAAGGCCTGCAGAATGTCGTCAACAGAGCATTTATTCACTAATACGATTAAAAGAGCACATTGTTTGAAAGTTTGGCTTCAAACCATAACAGTAAGAGCACAGTGATTTCCTTTTGGTTAAATGGTTTGAGTCAAACGCCTCCAGTGGAAGCCTGCTTGCGAACAGCTTTCTGTCTTATGCTTGTAGCTTTGTTAAGTTTTGCTACCAGTTCTACGGGTTGCAACGAGGAACATCATCGAACGTTGAAACGATTTGCAGTAAACGAACGTCGTTCTGTTGTATGTACTTCTTCTTTGTTTGTTCGTTCAACGGATTCTCTAGGCCTGGGAATTCCGCCTTCCGTCTGAAGAATTCTCGATTGATGCATTCCACGGGCGATGACGAGCAAAACAATCGAACGTTCGATTAGCGGGCGTGTCCGCCGCTTTCGTTCGTTTTGTTTCAACAGGCATTGGACAAAAGTTTCATTGGAATGTTGAATAAAAGGCGGGCATGCAGAAAAATTGAAGGTTTTTTGAAATTCGAGATGAAAACGAGGCCCCGCACTAGTTTTCGTTGAAGAGAAGAAGAAAGGGAAGAGAAAGAGGAATGGCCGAAAAGGGGGAAGAAACCCGAAGATAGAACTGTGTTGCGATGGAGGGGCCACGGCCCGTTGTGTCTGGATAAACGAAAAAGAATTGAATACGCCAAACGAAAAGCCGCCCCGAGCAGCCGCACTGAAGTGGAAAGCCGAAGGATAAGGTAGGGAAGGGAGGAACAGCGCGCAACGATGCACATCCACCGCCGCCCAACGGTCCGAATAATGAAAGCACTTCGAGTTCGTGACCGTTGATTTCGGCCAATAGTTCCCGGTTGTGTTTTGCGAACTTCCCTACTCGTTCTTTTTTGGTTCTACCGTTTCACTTTTGGCCCTTTTGTTGCAAACAGTTTAGTTCGGTTTTTGGCGCTTTTGTTGAAAGAACGGGACATGGATCTTCCCTGTCCGTAAATCCCTATGACGCGAACGGATTATTCGTCTATCCTTTCTGCACGCCGCTTGCGGAGTTCTTTGTAGTAACTTACTTGTCGTTTCTGTTGTTAATTTTCTTCTTTGCACCATCATTTCTTCCATCGCCGCTCGAATCATCGACCTCGTCTTCTGCTGGGTTCTCTGTTTGTCGCACGGGGGCTTCTTCTTGTCCAGGTTTTTCATTTTGGACAAGAAGCATACGATCGCTTGTAATTAAGCAGTCTTGTTCGATTGGACCGCTTCCTCAAATATTGACTTTGAGATCGATGCTGGACGGTCCGAGGGGAACACACGCCTCTGTCCGCTAGTCCAATCTTCTTTGTCGTCGTCTGGATTTCTAATCGCATTACAAGGCTTAGTTTCTCGTTCACCACTCGGCCGGCTTCTTTCTCCGCTGATCGCGAGCTTCCACCGGCCGATGCGGAGGACAAATAACAAGCTTCTCCATGGATTCTCTGCTTGATGTTGTTGCCTACGAAGTTCTACGGTCGAAAACCAACTCTTTAAGCGGTAATGAAGCGCCGTTGGGATTCATTACTGTTCTTTATTCGCCAAAACAGCAAACGAAGAGCGCAGTAAAGAGAATTCTTTACCTTGCTATCCTTCAGTTAGCGCCTACTTCTACCCATTTCCTTCCGCCGAAGAGTTTCCTGGAGATTTTACTTCCGGCGAGGCCCGAGTAACAAAACCATCCGCACCGCATGCGGGGCTTTCGGCGTTCTTTTCGTTCCTCTTTCTTCTTTCGGCGTTGTTTGGCCGTCCTTTCCATCGGTCTGGGTGGGTGTTTCGTCTCGGCTTTCGGCGCCAGTCACCGCATAATCTTTACGAGTTTTCGCCTCCATCGTTCGCCCATTCGTTCGGCCCGACGAGCGAGCAACAAAAAGGAATAAAACAGATCCGATTCCGAACGATTAGCACAAACCTGGGATCTCTTGCGAGTTGTGCGAACGCCGCGGAGCGTTCATCAAATGACGTCCTTTACGCTCGGCGAACCCGCGACTCGTACGTGAGCGATGAGTACAGAATAAAGCGAAGGCGGAGACAAATTTAGTATGCTGACACGAGATGATCAATTGTTTTGGAATTGGCTTCCCCGATCTTTCCTTTTGTTCAAGCAACCGTAAGATTCGATTCTTACGGTTGGCGGTCGTGAATCATCGCGTCCATCGGCCATAAACCTCAACGTTCACAAGCTTTATTCTGTTACATGCATATTTTATCCGCTGTCTCATGCGTAACGCATCACTCGGTCGATGTAAAAAGACCGAAGTAGGGGCTAAAAACCGCCGAGAAGTCGGCAGGGCGGCCACGGGCGGGCGGGGATGCGGAGGGCGAACTCATCCACGCGGTTTGTTCCAACTTCTGACTCAATTCCGGCCGCTGCATTCGGAGATTATCGCAATGAGTGAGTGCTCGAAGCGTATGTTTTGAAGCTGCGCGTCGAAATCCCGCCCGACCGGCCGGATGCACGCGAGAAGCCACGAGGCGCACTCCTTCGTATCTCGTCACAAAATCGTGTCGGGTTTGTTTCAACAAGGCGGAACGATTTAGAGATTGCTGATGTGCACGTCGCTCTCCTTCGTTGCGAATATGCTGGTGGTTTTGGGGGCTTGGCTTCTGGTCCACTCGTTCATGGCCGTTCCGTGTGCAAACGGCAGACGGAATCTTTCTGAACTAAAGATCTCTCTTTCAGTTCCCGGTTTCTCAATTGAAAATCTTCGGCAGCAATTTGGGCGGGAGTTCGAAAGAGCGAAATTGGGGCATCGGAGTGGTTGGCTACGTTTCCTTCTGATATTGTCATTGCTACAAGACATGAAGCCGCTGAAAGGGCGACGACCGGACGGCGTTTTGCGCCCGACCGGCATCGCCGCCGTGCGTGCAGGTCTCCAATTTTACATTTATGTCCGCACCGCAAAGAAGTGCTCATAACAAGCGGAATGAAGGGCGACCGGAGGGGCGGCGAAAAGAATGCAGGTAGACGATTACCGCGTGAAGGAAGTCGGTTTTCTGGCCCCGCCCGTCCACCATCGCCGCCTTGATGTTTCATCACGAACGAACTCGCTCCAACCTATTGATGAGAAAGAGGCTGTGATCCTCGCGCTAATTCCTGCACGTGTCATTTCAATCCGGCCGCCTTCTCGCTTCTGTTCGGGAGTGGCCGACGGTCTCACGCCTCCCGCTCGCCTCTCGTTTATCCACGCGCCCGGTGCCGGTCGAGGAGATGCGCTCCGAAAGTGCGGGATTTGGAGTTTGTTTTTATTTTTGTTTGCACATTCGCGGTCTGTAAGAGGGAGGAAGATTTAAGCGTTCATGAAGCCGCCCGCGCGCTTCGGCCCGCTCCGCTCGGCCATCGGCGGGGCGGCTTTTCGGTGGACGAAATACGAAGTCAACACCTTCCTGTTTTCGTCCTCCGTGTTCTCCGTGATCGTGTACACGGCCCACACCCGCGCCGGCCGCCTGCCGACGTCTGTTCGTAATCGAAATTCTCGAATTTCAACTAAAATGCGCGCCTCACATCGATGCAAGTCGCGTGTGGTTTTTGGAGCGGCAATTGATACGAGGCGCAAAAACGAAGCGGTCTGGACGTGTGCCATTGACCCTTTCGTCCCTCGCTACTCTTCTCTCCTCCCGCTGCCCCGTCCTTCTCTCCATTGTTGTTCAACAAGCGGGCGTTTAATCTCGAAACATCCGCCGGCTATTCACTCACGGACCACCAACAAGTGAATACTCCCGCCCCTATTCATAAACTTTTCTTCTTTTGCCCCCATTCGTCACCTTTGATCAATGACCCAAAGAACAACAAACAGCGAGCGAAGACGACGAACTCGTGCTCCGCCGAGGGGGGGTTTTGGTTCGAGATGTCGGGCATGAGGAAGAGGAGAAAGAGAACCGGAAAGAAAGGCCGCTTTTGCATACCAACGGCCATGATGTTTTCGCTCATGGACGCCGTCCGCAAAACAACCGCCCGCCACGCACGCAACAAATGCCGAAATGATTTGAAAACAACGCAAAACCACTTACAATATGGGGCGAGGAGTTTGAAAACGGTCGAGTTTGCGGCCTCTTCCTTCCCGCCTCTCCACCATCCGCCCTCCGCTCGCTTTCGGTTTGTGGTCGTGCCGTGGAGGAACGTCAAAAAGCCTATCATGCTTATGGGAGGGAGAAGAAAAGACAGACGGCATCCGGGACACGAAGAGCGTCTCGCCTCGGGCATTCCAACATTCTTCTCTGCACTTTCGATCCCCGCCAACCGACGGGATTTTCGGACATGTTCGAGTCGGGCGTGTCATCTTTTGAACTCTTATTGTCACCTCGCGGCCGCAGACGTGATGACAAACCCGTTGGAGAGACGTCCAGCTGCAGGCTGTTCCTTTTGTGCAATCATTTCCGATCAATCATCGCGCTCCTTGTTGTCGTCCATGTTTTCATTCGATTCGAGTTGGATCTCGAGTACAATTTGTTGCTCGTGTTTACTCTGCTCCTCGTGGGCATTCAGTCGTTCACGAACGCCCGTCTTTCTTGTCCCATCATCAATCTTCTTATTAAACACGTCCGGAGCGAGAGCTCGTTTAATCTTCCTCCCGGCTCGCCGATCGCCGCCCCGGCCGTTCGTCCACCTTGGGGCGGCGGATTAAAGCCGAAGCCCGCCAAAACAACGAAAATCGAGTCCGTTTCTCGTTTGGCTCAATGGCGAATTACGACGAGCGGGGGGCCTCCCCAGCCGAGCCGACCGCCAGCCGTTCGGCCCACTTCCTGTCATTTACACGCCGTTTGAGCAAGTTAGAAAGAAGGCCAAACGGGCGCAGATAGTCGGATGTATTGAAAGGGCGACGGATTGGGCGCACGTTTTTGATTCACTCATCGAAATTGGTTCTTGTTCGCTTCCTTTCGCACGTGTTTGGAGGTTCTTTTTGCCCTCCGAATTCCTTCGTTCTTGTTCGTGGTGGCCGTCGCTAATGCCCGGCCGGCTTATTCTTTCATTGAGATTGGTGATTGGAAAGCCGGCCGCGCGCATGACCTTTTCGGCCGTTTCTTTCTTCGACCAAAACGACGCAGGATGGTGCCGGGATTTCCGTGCGTGTCCGTTTGCATCGAGTACATTCGGTCGTTCCTTATTGTTTGGACACAAAACGCAACAAGCAGCTCCTTTGGTTCGCCAATTTGTTCATTGTGGAATGAAGAGTTCGTTGTTGAAGACGCCTCCCACTCCCGCTCGTTATTCTTCTTTTTCCGTCGCTGTTTCCGTTCTTTAAAGAAAGCAGCGAAAGGGGGGGAAATTTTTGACGAACATCCGCAGGTCTATTTCGAAAAACCCGCAGGACGAAAAGCAACGGAACGAGGAGGGGAGAGCCTCAAATTGTTGCTAGTGAATGAACGACCGTCCACGGCATGGCGGTCGTTCTGCGTTTTTGTTCCTAAAATTCCACCACTCGCCGCCCAAATTTGAGCGGAAAATTTCCGGCCCAAGTGAGTGAGTCCTGTTCGCCGAAAAGCAAATGGTTCGATTAAGAAAGACCGAAAGAAACAATACGGTTTGGGCGCGTGTAACGAGGCTTCGTTTTCTTCTCTTTCTTGCATTCAGTTCAAGCTCTTGTCCGTGGCCGTTTTCTAATTGTTGTTCGTTCAAACGAACAAAAACTCTCTTGAAATCGAATGCGATCTATCCTTCTTTACCCTTTGATTACGCGCGTTCATTGCATTAGTCATCTGCTTTTCCGCAAGCTCACGGATGACTACCGGTGGTCGCGAATTGGGTGTAATGTGCAAATTTTATTACACATCTTCATCATTGTCCGTTAAATTCGATTTACGGCCCCCGCATCCCCGCAACGGCGGCTCGACGGGCGTGTCGAAGCGGGTGTGAAAAAAGGAGAAGTTTTACCGCCTTCCTGCGCGTCCCCTCTTCTTCCATCCGGCCTTTTGATGAGCATTAAGCGCGCGATGATTTCCGTATGGCCGTGACTTTTGATTCGCCAATTGATTCGGAATGCAAGTTACTTCTTACCCCTGTTCAGGTGCGGTTGCCACGAATGAAGCCGGTAGCGCGGGTTGGCGCTTGAAATTCGCCTCATTGAGCTCCTTCCTTCCGCCCGTTCGATTCCGATCACACATTCCGGCGGCCAAGCAGCAGGATTGCTTTCCAGCAACGACCCTTCTTTTCATCGACTGCTCTCCGAACTGCACGCCCCAGACGCCCACAATTGAGCGACTAATCAACGGTGAGAAGCGGAAGAAAGAAGTGCATGCGGATGTTCGCATCTCCTTTAGGTTGCGTTCACACGGTGGATGCCCAGTGAAGACGAGCCTGTGGCTCTTTGCGGCCACGGGCGCCGTGCGCGGAACGCCTCGTTTCGCTCGTGCAATCGGAAATCCGCCGTTGTTCTCGCGAATGGGCTGGACGAAACGCGCGAGCGAGAGCCGCTCCTCCTCCGCCCATTAATCGGCATCATCAATTGTGTTTCTCTCGCTTGTGCCCAGTCGAAGGTTTGTGGGCGTCGTGTTTGAATTCAATTGCGAAAAGCGACGATGCTTTTGGTTCGAAACGCTTCATTCGCTTTCATCCTTGCACATTTCTCCTTTTTCATTGAAACGAGCATCTTTACCTCAATGAACACGCACTCATTCTTGCCCTTCTGCAGCTTCTCCAATCCTCCGGCTTCACTAACCCTCTCGGCCGTTGATCCGCGAAATCGGTTTGTTTCTTCCTCTTGCTTTCTTCTCCTCAACGCTTCTCGAATTTAGCCGCCAGCACGGTGCCACTCAATCCTTCCACTAATCTGTCGACGCGCACTCATCTCAACCAATCGCCATGTTCCAACAGCCGGTTGCCAAAGAGCTCCGCTCTTTCCAATCCCTGTCCAAATTCACGGGAATCCAGCAGAAAAGGTTTGGATTTGAACGAACGACGAGTGGATCGAACCGACGAACGCAAGCGAGTTGATTCATTCGCGAATTTCAGGTCGCTCATCCAACGACGACAATCGATGGCCCAAAGTCGTCGGCATTCGAGTTCGAAACGCCGTCGAAACGATTCAAACACTGAAGAGGTGGGTCGGCTTTTAAGAGGTCCCGCCAACCGGCGGGGATGTTTTCGGCGGGACGAGGAGGGAAGCGCGTAAATCCGTCCGATTCCCACGTTCCAATTGCAAGAGTTCACGCTCCAAAACGAAGAAGAAGCGGCGGCAAGAAGAAAGAAGTCGCCTGTGCGCCAGTTTTGATCGAATTGTTGTTTAAATGGGAGCACCTGAAGGTCGATGGCTGCTCGTTAGGAATCCACGGGGTAGGTGTCGGTGGACGGGGAAGGCCAGGCAAAAGGGTGTGCGAAATGTCGACGAGTGGAAAATCCGGAGACGTCTTCATTACCAGCGTTCCTCTTTTCTTTAAACGAGCGGAATGTCGGCAAACCGAAACGTTTGCTCCTCCGACATAAACAATCGAAGAGCAACAAAAGCGGCTACTCTTCCGTTCTCTCCTCACTCACCATTCTTCTCTTTGTAGATGTCAAGTGTGCAGGCGTATGGTGCGGAGCCCTGCTCGTCGGCCGATGAGCAACCGGCGACCTCGACGAAACGAGTCTCCGTCATGGTCGACGCGAATCAATCCGAGCCCAAGCATTCGCAGGTGGAATGGCAGGACGAGGCCGACTTCTACGTGGACGAAGACGCGGATCTTCCGTTCCCTGGGTATTCCTGGGTTTTCTTTCTTTTCATTCATGGAGTGCTTACAGTTTCGTCGAGACGTCACTGGGATGTTTGCGGCAAACCCAGGCCCCGCGGTCGTGGGCCCTCCAAATGGTCATGAACCCGTGGTTCGATCGGCTGACCATGATCGTCATTTTGCTCAACTGCATCACTCTCGGCATGTACAGGCCGTGCGAAGACGGTGCTGATTGCACAACATATCGCTGTTTCGTTCTCAACGCGGTCGATCACATGATTTTTGCGTATTTTGCTGCCGAAATGGTTCGTTCACAAGTTCGTTTACTACCGTTTACTTCCTTTCTTTCAGTTAATCAAAATCGTCGCCCTTGGGTTCTACGGCGATTCGGCGTATCTTTCGGACACTTGGAATCGATTAGATTTCTTCATCGTAGTTGCTGGGTTCGTTCCTGCTTGCCGGTTGTTTACATTATTCGAACGTTTAGTATTGCCGAGTACCTGCTTCAAGAGTACTTGGGCAACATCAACCTGACCGCCATCCGCACAGTCCGGGTACTGCGACCACTGCGCGCCGTGAATCGAATACCGTCGATGCGGATCTTGGGTTCGTCCACTACCCATTCACTCCTGTCTACGTCTTTCGTTTAGTCAACCTGTTGCTGGACACACTCCCGATGCTCGGCAACGTCCTGCTGCTTTGCTTCTTCGTCTTCTTCATCTTCGGGATCATCGGCGTTCAGCTGTGGGCGGGACTGCTGCGCAATCGATGCGTGATCAACCTGCCCAAAACGAACTTCACTTCGGACATCAAGGATCTCGTGTTCGAGAACGTCACGCTGACGAGGTTTGTCTAATGCCTTCTTTCTTGTTATAAGATTGACCGCACGGCTTTCAGATACTACATTCCTGAAGACACTTCACTTGACTACATCTGCAGTCAGCCCGATGCGTCCGGCATTCACACGTGTCAGAATCTGCCGCCTTACGTGGACAACGGAGTTCGGTACGGGAACGGAAGGAGCATTCAATTCATTATGGCCGCGTTTGCAGCTGCAATCTGACGCTGGAAGAGTACGACAAAGTGGGCAACGGGTCGTGCATCAACTGGAACATCTACTACAACGAGTGCCGAGTGATGCACAAGAATCCCTTCCAAGGGTCCGTCTCCTTCGACAACATCGGGTTCGCGTGGGTGGCCATCTTCTTGGTGAGTGGCCCTTGATCCTTCTTTCATTCGTTGCCTTGCAGGTGATCAGTTTGGAAGGCTGGACGGACATCATGTACTACGTGCAAGGTAAACGCGCGAGGGATGCTTGAGTCACATTCTTTCCTGTGCAGATGCCCACTCCTTCTGGAACTGGATCTACTTTGTGCTGCTCATCGTGATCGGCGCCTTCTTCATGATCAACCTCTGCCTGGTCGTCATCGCCACGCAGTTCGCGGAGACTAAGCGGAGGGAGACCGAGCGGATGCTTCAAGAACGAAAGCGAATGCGGTCTTGTGGATCGTTGAGTGAGTACCCAGCCATCCTTTCATCCTTAACGAATGAACTTGCAGCCAGCAGCGATCAGGGAGTGGCCACCTCGTCGAAGGAAGGCGGAGGGGACAGCGTGTACGCGGCTCTCGTCCGGCTGATCGGCCAGTGCTTTCGGAGAACGAAGCGCTACCTGAGCAAGAAGTTCGCCAAGTACCGCACGCGAGGGCAGCGGAACAAGAAGGCGGCGGAGAACACGCACATGGAGCTGCGCGGACGAGCGAGCGACGCGTCGAACGATTGCAACGACGGACTGCTGAGGAGCAAGAACTCTCTGCGCAAGCATCGGGACCAAGCGGAAGAAGTGGAGCTCAACCGGCGGGTCAGCATCGGGATCAAGTCGAACGGAAGTACGAAAGGTTCGTTTCGAGCCGAAAGAGGCCCAATCGATGGGCTTGTTGCTTGCAGGAGCTCGAACGGGACACAAGTATGGGAACAATTCGCTGGAGCGTTGGGACGAAGTGAGCCGAACCGACGAGCCGAGTGCCGAACTGCTGGACGGCGACGAGACGGCCGCTCCAAAAACCCGAAAGTCCAGCCGCCGGAAGCACTCGGCCTCTTCATCCGAAGCAGAAGACACGCGGCACAAGGACGGCTGGTGGAATCGCTTTCGACTGGCGGTCAAGAGTTTCTCCAACAGCAACCACTTCACTCGTGGCATTCTCGTTGCGATCCTCATCAACACCGTCAGCATGGGCATCGAGCATCACCAGCAGCCCGAGTTGCTGACCGCCACCCTCGAGTACACGAACTACTTCTTTACGGGCCTGTTCGCATTCGAGATGCTGCTCAAGATCATTTCGGATGGGCTGTTTGGCTACGTGGCCGACGGTTTCAACATGTTCGACGGGTGCATCGTTGTGTTGAGGTGCGTCCAAAAGACGACCCACCTTTCCATTGCTCCTTTTTTCTTTTAGTGTGCTGGAGTTGTTCCAAGAAGGGAAGGGCGGATTGTCCGTCTTGCGCACGTTCCGGCTGCTCCGAATCCTGAAGCTCGTCCGCTTCATGCCCGCCCTCCGCTATCAACTGCTGGTCATGCTGAAGACGATGGACAACGTGACGGTCTTCTTCGGCCTCCTGGTCCTCTTCATCTTCATCTTCAGGTCCGTTGATATTTCTATCTGCTACGCTTTGTTCTTTCCACGGAACTCTCCAGTTTCCACTACAAGCATTCAAATTTACGCAATCCTGCCGGTTTTATTTCTTGTTTTCGAAATTTCTTCTCCACGCTTATTCCTCTCATCTATCGCTCATTAACATGTTTACAGTATCCTGGGTGAATCTTTGTTCGCCTGTTCTTTCTGCAAAACGGAGCAAACACCAACGGGCGAAGTGAAGCGTTGCGAGCGGAAGAACTTCGACTCTCTTCTCTGGTCAACAGTCACCGTCTTCCAGGTAGTTCACTCGCCTCTTCTCTGTGCTGTTGCTTTGGTTTGGATCGTGGTAGTGATGAAGTGCAAGTACGTGTTTTGACGTCGAATGATGCGTACCGGCCAATTGTCTGTGCTTATGCTCTACTCCTTGCTTGCCGGAGTTTTGCTTGACTAATCACGTGGTCGTTGTGTTGTAATGGTTTGCATTTCATTCTGCTCGGTGTTCACACGTTCGGTTGCCGTTTCTGCAACCACCCACAACCGACGGGATGCCAGCAAGTGGAGGATAACCAGAAGAGGATGCACTACGACACGCTGTTGAAGGGCATGCTGACCACCTTCCAGGTAACTCTTGTGTTCAAACAGGTTTACGGATGAAGACCGCGGCGACAGACTGTAGTTATTGTTGGTGAAGTTGTTCTAATGTTGTGTCTATGGCATCAATCGCTGGCTACGGGTTCTAATCGATTCGTTTAGGTGCTCACGCAAGAAGACTGGAACATGGTCAGTTCATCGGCCTTTCGATGATCCGCTGAATGCTTTTTTAGGTCCTCATCAACGGCATGTCCCAAACAACGCCATGGGCAGCTCTCTACTTCGTCGCGTTGATGACCTTCGGCAACTACGTGCTCTTCAATCTGCTGGTCGCCATCCTGGTCGAAGGATTCCAGGAGAGCAAAGAAGAGGAGAAGCGGAAGCTGGTGCGTGCTCTCCCTTACTTCTATGACCGATCGATCGAAATTCAGGAAGACGAGGCCCGAAAGCACGCCGAACTCGAGCAGGACAAACAGCAGCAGGAGATCAAGGAGCTTCTGTTCACGACCACCTCCAAGCCCTACATCGAAGCCCGCCGCAGTGTGAGCCAGTGCACGTGCCCGGTGGAGAACCTTCGCAGTCTGCAAGTCCGTCTCGAGAATCGTCAACGAACGAGGTCGAGTGTTTCTGATGCGGTATGTCGTTCCCACCGCTTCTTTTGTTCGTTCATTCGACCTTTGTTTTAGGACGGCTTTTTGCGCGGACTGCGCGAAATGCATCGCCATTCTCGCAACTTCTCAATTGCCGACCCCCGGCACGGAGAACACCTGCTGCTTGTGGGGAGCAACGCCCGCTACGGCCACAATCCACTGCGCACCTTGCACGAAGCTCGGCGGGGCCATCTGGGCGACGAACGGCCGAACCGCTTGATGCGTCACACCTCGTTGGTCCTGCCGCCGAACACCCGCCTCGTCGACGAGCTGCACCACGAACATCACCGACGGCAGCGAATGAACAGCTGGAGTGGACTGCACTCGCTGCTCAACCCCAACTGCCCCATTCACGGACGACGGGCGTTGATCGAAGCGTACGCGATGAACAAGTACCTGAAGATGAGCCAGGAGCTGAGCCAAGCTCTCGCCGAGCAGGAGCGCAGCGAAGTCGAGCGGAAGAACAGCCGTTGGAATCGCTTCATTCGCAAGACGTGGATCCACACGCGCGCCGACCACTCGCTGTATCTGTTCTCGCCAAAGAACCGAATGCGCATCCAGTGCTTGCGGATCACGCAGAAGAAGTGGTTCGACTACACGGTCCTCGTTTTCATCGGCATCAACTGCATCACGCTGGCAATGGAGCGGCCGTCGATCCCGCCGAAGAGCATGGAGCGGATGTTCCTGAACGTTTCCGGCTACATCTTCACGTTCATCTTCACCGTGGAAATGAGCATGAAAGTGATCGCGAACGGGTGCTTCATCGGCAAGGGCTCCTACTTCAAAGACGGCTGGAACATCCTCGACGGCGTGCTCGTGATCATCAGTCTGGTCAACCTGATCATGGAGTGCTTCGTAAGCGGAGGTACGTCTTCTCCGCTTCTTCTAATCCCCAATCCACGCATGCCTTCAGATTCTCCAAAGATCTTCGGCGTGATTCGAGTGCTACGACTTCTGCGCGCCCTCCGCCCACTCCGAGTGATCAACCGGGCGCCGGGCGTGAAGCTCGTGGTCATGACGCTGATCAGCAGTCTGAAGCCCATCGGAAATATCGTCCTCATTTGCTGCACCTTTTTCATCATCTTCGGCATTCTGGGCGTTCAACTGTTCAAGGTGGGGACATCTCTTGATCACTCCAATGACCTCCCTCTTGCTTCAGGGCATGATGTATCACTGCGTTGGGGCGAACATCGGGAACGTCACGAACCGAGCCGAGTGCGAGATGGACCCGCGCAACAAGTGGACAAATCACCGCTACAACTTTGACAATCTTGGCCAAGCTCTTATGTCTCTATTTGTTTTGTCAAGCAAGGACGGCTGGGTTTCAATCATGTACCAGGGGATCGACGCTGTCGGCGTCGACATGCAGCCGATTGAGAACTACAATGAATGGCGCATGATCTACTTCATTTCCTTTCTGTTGCTAGTCGGGTTCTTTGTACTGAACATGTTCGTCGGAGTGGTGGTCGAGAACTTCCACAAGTGCAAAGAAGCTCTGGAGGCAGAAATGAAGGAAAAGGCGCGCAAAAAGCGAATGGAGCGGCAGATCAAGCGGCAGGAGTACGAGCGCACCTGTCCGCAGAAGAGCAAGAAGAAGAAGCCAAAGAATCAGCCCTATTGGACCACCTACGGACCCACGCGCTCCACAATGCACTCGATCATCGCTTCTAAGTGCGTTCTTTCCACCAATCTCCTCCTATGAACACAAGTGTTTGCAGGTACTTCGACTTGGCGATCGCTGCGGTCATCGGAGTCAACGTGATCTCGATGGCCATGGAGTTCTACATGATGCCGATGGGGCTGAAGTACGTGCTGCGGGCCCTTAACTACTTCTTCACGGCCGTCTTCACACTCGAAGCCGCTGTCAAGTTGTACGCGCTGGGGATTCGGCGATTCTTTCGCGAAAGGTTCGAGAGAAATCCAACGCATCACTCATTTGATCCCACGGCTTCAGGTGGAATCAACTCGACATGTTCATCGTCATCCTGTCCATTGCGGGCATCATATTTGAGGAATTCGAAGCACTCGAGCTCCCGATCAACCCCACGATCATTCGAGTGATGCGAGTGCTTCGGATTGCCCGCGTGCTCAAGCTCCTCAAGATGGCCAAGGGAATCCGCTCGCTGCTGGACACGGTCGGCGAGGCCCTCCCGCAAGTCGGCAACCTGGGCTCTCTGTTCTTCCTCCTGTTCTTCATCTTCGCCGCCCTGGGCGTGGAGTTGTTCGGCAAGCTGGAGTGTTCGGACGAGCACCCCTGCGATGGGCTGGGCGAACACGCGCACTTCAAGAACTTCGGCATGGCCTTCCTCACGCTCTTCCGCATTGCGACCGGCGACAATTGGAACGGCATCATGAAGGTTCGTCTTTTGCTCACTCACTCGAATGATTGCGTGTTCAGGACGCACTTCGCGACGACTGCGACAAATCGGACTCGTGCCAACGGAACTGCTGCGTTGATCCCATCCTGGCGCCGTGCTTCTTCGTCATTTTTGTTCTCATATCGCAGTTCGTCCTCGTCAACGTGGTGGTCGCCGTGCTCATGAAGCACTTGGAGGAGAGCAACAAACGAGATCAAGATGCCGAAGGTACTCCCTCGTTGTGGCCGCTCATTGGACTTCTCTGACTTTCAGCCCAAAACTTCACGGACACCGACTTCAACCGGACGGACACGGACGGCGAGGAGACCGACGCCGCGATCGCCGAAGACAAGGACGAGATGGTGAGCAGAAAAACGGATTGTCCTCCAACACTTCGTTTCTTTCCAGAACTTGGCCGCCATCGAACGCAATCTGATCGAAGTCGAGGAACAGCTGGTGGAGGAGGTGCTGGACGAGGACGAGAGCGAAGAAGAGCCCTCCACCGATCCCAGCCCCACTCGTTCTCACCACGTCCAGCTGTACCAAACCGAACGCCCGTTGGTGAGTGGCGGCAGCCTGCGAGCCGGAAAGACGTACACGAACACCCACGAGCAGTTGGGTCCTCAGTCGCTGTCGCTGCGTTCGAGTCGCTCGGCTGCCCATTCCTCCGGCTACGCGGACCAATCTTCCGATCCGCGGATCATCAATAAGCTGTCCACGAGTTCCTTCCTTCGTGACGACTTGTGATCGCTGCATTCTCTTCCTGTTCGCCCTTGTGCATCCAAACTCTCAACTGACATCCGCTTTGTTCCCTACAGACTTCACTTGTTACCCGTCGGTTAATTGCTCGTCTTTTGCTCTTTGCGGTCATTCTACTTGAGCTCAATCGGAAGTGGGCAGCAAAGTTCTCCGTTGTTCACGTACTTACTCTGCATTCTGTTGACAACCACCTACCGGTAACCTTTCCGTTTTTCTTTGTTCTTCCTTCCGGGCCTCCACGTCCACTTTCAAGCCAAACTCCCATGTAGGTCATGCCTTTACTCATCTTCTTTTTTTGGTCATGATTGTGCCTTAAATTCTGCAAACGTTCACCATTCCGACTGACCGCAATTTCTCGTCCGAAATCGGCTTTGAGGACTCCATTTCAATTATGTCAGGTATTGTTCCTTGTTTAAATAAATTATATTGCTGAATGGCGAAGTGTTGGACCAGAGAAGACCATTGGGACGGAGCAAGCGATGCGATTCGAAATAAACACAAACAAGATTGCTTTCGATTGCGAGCAGCAGAAAGATCGTCCGAAAGATTACGTCGAGCGAGTCGATCAGCGAGAATAAACAATTCATTTGCATACGGCGGGCGGAGAATGCCGATGGTTGTGGACGATGGGAAGGATTCGCGTCCTTTCTCTCGACCTTTCTCTCTGCAAGTGAGTGGCGAGTGCGCGCTCGGTTCTTCCCTCCATCCCTTCGCAAAAACTCCGCATCGAGGGTCGAAAGGATCCCGCGTGGAAAGTCGGTGAATAAAGCCGTGAATCGGGTGCGAGTCTTGGCGTTGCGTGCGCGTTCGAGATTCGACTAAGACAGGATTGTGCTTGTGCACCAGTGGAAAGCCGCCTCGCGGAACGGGATTCAAGAGCCGCGGGCGGAGATGAAAAATCGACTCGCAGTTGTTTTTGTTTTCGATCTTTTTTGCGTGAATGCGCGTTGCGATCCTTTCGAATGGCCAATGAAGGGGATGATTTGTTTATACGTTCAGGGAATGCGTTCCTTTCGAGGATGACCGTCGGCTATCGATCATGAGCGATCAACCGACTGCTTCGACGTCCACCGCCGGCCCGAGTCATGGGACTGCGGACGCGCGGGGGCCGGCGGGCGAACGGGAGTCACCGCTGGATCCCTGGTTCGACTGCGTCAAGTGCAAACATACGAGCATCCGAAAGAACAAGCCCCACTACTACCCTTCCGTGCCTTCATGTCCTATGCTCACTCCTGCTTCGGTCTGTTCGCATCCCCACGCGGCATTCAACGAAATTTCCCCCAAATTCCAGACATGTTCCGAGTGATCAATGCGGGCGCCGTCGAATGCCCGAGTTGCCGAAAGGTCTCGAGCAAAGACACGATTTTCGACGACTTCACCTACGAAGAAGAGCGGACGTGAGTTTCTTTCGATTTTCTTCCATTTCTTTCCTCTTCCTTTCAGTGGGTGCCAGCGAGCGGGCTGTCCGAATCCCTCGCCGGACAACGTGATCGTGAACTGCGAGACGTGCCAGAAGTACCTGTGCGAGCCCTGCTACTCGACCCACGATCGATCGCACAAGTTCCAAGACGTGAGTCATCACTCAGCAGCCTCTACATCCTCTATCTCCTCGCTTTCAGTCTTTCACATACATTCCGATGGCCTCGCGGTGTTCGGTCAACCACACGCCCACCGCGAGTCATGAGCAACATTTGCGGTTGCGGCAAGGTATTCAGACACTCATGCTTGATTCCATCATTCCTTTCCTTGATTCTAGCGTTTGTGCGACGCGTGCACTCGATCTCACAACTGCGGGGCGCGGATGACGGCCGTCAGCGACCTGATCGCCCGCTCGTCCGCGTACATGACGACCATCGCCGACAACGACCGAAAGATCTTCACCCAGTACCAGAAGATGTAAGTTCAAGGGTTGCTTCGAGTGTGACATCACACCGTTTGTTTCAGCCACGACGCGCTACAGAACCGAAGGCGCGAGATCCTGAGCGTGTTCCACAACAACCGGACGGCCCTCTCGATCCAAGTGGTCAAGTACGCGTCCCTCCTGATCCAACGCTTCCAACACATCGTCGACCACTTGGACGGACTACAGCGCTCCGTCCTCACGCAACTCTCCAACCACGAGATGCTGATCGGGAACGAGATGAAGAAGTTTGCCGATTTGGTGCGAGCGGAGCATCAAATCGCGACCGTCCGCCCGCAGAACGCGATCCCTTTCTTCTCGTTCATCAAGACGGCCTCGTCGTACGCGGCGGAGTGCAGCAGACACAAGAACTACAACATCGAGACGCACATGCCGATGGTGAACGTGAAGGTGGAGGCGAAACCGCAAGAACTCGTCAACTTCCTATCGAATTTCGGCGAAGTCCACATCAACTCCATCAAGACGGTGAGTGTTCGGGAGATTCGCGTGCAACCCGTGTGGTCGCTCTCCTTTCAGACGACGGTCTCCAACTTCGACACCACCAAGCTGCTGTTCGACATGACGCCCAAGATGAATCCGTTGGACGTGCAGAAACCGACGGGTAACCCAACGAGTCTCCCTCCCATCTGTTTCATTTCGCTGTTTGCAGGTTTCGTTCTGCGTGCGTTGAGCGGCGGCCACTACAAGGACGTGGACATGGAGCAGATTCGGCGAAAAGTGAAGCAGATCAAGGACCCCGAAGAACTGCAAGACCGCTGCTCGCAGCTGGAGGCCGAAGTCACGTACTACAAGCGGCTGACGCTGGAGCTGGAGAACCAGCTGAAGGAGCGCCAGGGGAGAACCCTCCAAGAAGGCGTCCACTTCCACGACGACGAGCTCCTCGTCGACTCCGCAGCAGGGGACGTTCAGCCGATCGAACTCCACGAACAACGGACCGGTCCAGCCGCAAGCCACCACTCCGCAGGCCCAACAGCAGCAGCGGAACGCGTACCCGACTTTCGGCAATCAGTTCCGCCAAGGCGTCCCGCCTCCAACTGCCGTTCGTTCTCTCGCTTTTAGCTTGCAGTCATCAATGTGTTTGCAGCAAGTGGCCGGCCAGTTGAATCGAGCCACCGCCCAGCCGCCCCACCAGCCGCGCCGAGTGCAGGCCCGTCCGCCGGCCAACTTCAACGACCCGTCAGTCATGTTCCCGCACAATCAGATGGCGCAGAACTCGCCCACCTCTCCCTTCTCGATGATCTCCCACGGCAACAATCGGATGCCCAACTCGCCGCTGGTCAACTCGCCCAACCGCGTGCCCTTCATGCCGATGTCCCCGGCGGCGATGCAGATGAACATGCTCCCTCGGCAGGGCATCTCTCCCCAGCACCTCCAGCAGCTGTGCCAAATCCAATCCGCCCAGCGGATGCAGGGCTTCTCGCCACAAATGACCATGAACTCCCCGGTCGTCAACCACCAGCAGCAGCAAATGAACAGCGTGCCCCGCACGATGGCATCGTTTGCGTCGACCCCGCAGCAGGGATCTCCCGCCTACCCGTCGGTGGTCAACCAGTACCCGGCCCGTCCGACTCCGCCCGCCGTCCATTCGCACAACAACGGAGAAGTGAGTTCATTCCTGCCGCATTCCTCCGTATTAATTCCTGCGTTCCAGTCCCAACCGGCGACTCCATCGGCGAGCGGCTCCACGACGAACCCGCGCTCCGATGCCGTCAACCTCGAGCACGATCCAGAGGCGATGGAAGTGGACACGAGCAACGGGGAGTTGCGCGGAGGAACGGGCGTTGTGAGTGATCGAAGAGGGTGTTCTCATCTGATTCCGATGTTTCAGGACATGACCGTCCGCGAGTACCTCACGGGAACTCCGGTCGTGCGGCGGAACAACTCGTCCGTGCCCGGCCCGGCCCAGAGCGGCAGTTCGACGGCCGCCCCGAAGGAAGCGCTGGCCCTCACGCCCCAGAATGGAAGCGAGAACTCGACGGTGAACGCGAATGGTCAGAATTCCGGTCAGTTAGGAGTGCACTTGTATTTTCTGCCCAATGCTTAACGTTGGAAGTCTTTTGTTAAATAAATTTTGTTGTTATGACTCTCGCTCGTTTTAGGCACGAAAGACAAGAGTGCAGCGTTGCTTGGGGGAGCGGCCGCCCAAAAGGAGGCCACTCGATCGGCTTCCGTCCCGCAAATGCCCGCCGGTTCGTCCAACCAAGAGATCGCTCCAGCAGAACTCGCCCGCCGCCACGATCGAGCACTCGAAAAAACACAAACGACATCGAACGGACGAGTTCCAGCAGGCGTCCAGCAGCAAGACCTCGACCAGCGGTCCCCAGGTCGTCTCCTCCTCCACGCCGGGCGGGCTGAAGCTGCGAATTCGGCTGGAGAACAACGAGAATCGGGGCAGCGGGCCGAACCTCGTCGCCGTCCAAGAACCTCCCCGGCAGCAGCAGAAGGCGGACCGAGTCGAATTCGAGGGTTCTCAAAGCGGACCACAACGAGGGGAACGCTTCGACGAACTCGTCCAAAGTGTCGCCCGACGACTGGGTACGTAATTCGCGTTGTTAAAGTAGTTAGACATTGTTGTTGCAGGACGACTACTGTTTCGTGTGCTCGGAGGGCTGCGATCAGAAGACGGGCACGTTGGGTTGTTGTGCCACCTGCCCGCGAGTGTTCCATCAGCTGTGCCACCTTCCGCCGTGCGAGACCCGACCCGAAGACCTGCCGGACGACTGGCGGTGCACCATGTGCGTGCCGTCGGATCCCGTTCGCGAAGCCATCGAGAACATCGACAACAACGCGCTTCTGGTGAGCTTTCCATCGCCTTACGCTCCTAATCCATTTGTCCCTCCCTCCGTTGCAGGCCTGCGCAAAGGTCGTTCTGGCGTGCTTCGAAGATCAGGCCAAAATCGAGTACTTCCGCAAGCCGGAGATGTACATGAGCCACCTGGAGGGCTGGGCGAAGATGGACCTCATCAACGTCGCGAATCGACTGGGCAACCGGAAGTACACGAGCATCCCGCAGTTCCTCGAAGAAGTGAACGAGGTCTTCCGTGCGTGCTCCAAATACAATCCGGTAAGTTCCCTTGCAAGTGGATCCTTCCGTTCAGTCCTTTCTTCCTTTCAGCCCACGAGCGCGATCGAGATGGCCGGCCGGGACGTGTACAACGCCTACTACAAGGCCGTCCGTCAACACCTACCCGCTTTTGCGAAGGAGGTGTGGATGTGGGTGAACCTGCACGTGAGTCCACTTTTCCCTTCCGAATTCTCCTCGAATGCAACTTCATTCTAGAAAAACGAAGTGCCTCGCAAGAAGCGCCGGTTGAACGCGTGATGTCCGAACGACGAGTGTTCCCTCAAACCTTTCCTTCTTTACGTATCTGTAATGAGAATGTGGTCAGCACGTGTATCGCAATTTTTACGCATTAAATCGTTAGACTTTCCCTTTCTTTTCTGATGTCTTCCTGGATTCTATTGAGCTCTGGTCTCGAATCAACCGCCGTTCAAGCCTTTCAACGCATGGTCGGGATTGAACGCGGTTGCTGTCTGTGTTCTCCCCTACTGGTAGTCTCTCCTCTCTCTAATCTCCACCTTCAAAGAGTTTCCACTTCCAATTGATCGTCCTCGTCGAATTCTTTTCCAATTTTTCGAGCTTACGCACTACTTACACCCGAATTCTTCCGCTCTTCCCTCCGTTAGACGTCTCGTTGAACTGCACAACGAGTGATTCCTTTCCAACTTGACGACGTATTTATTCTTCAGACACTCGACGTAGTTCTCGTCAATCGAATCGGAATCCATTGTGCAGACGTTCCTCTGTTTCTTTTTCCAGCGTGATCTTCCAGTTGTTCCAGTTTGCGAGCGTATTTATTGACTTCGCAAATCCTACACGTCTCTCATAAACTATTCATAATTTGCTCGGCGAGTCGAAGGCAACTATGTACAAGAAAGAACGAGGAGAGTCACCTAACGATGTGATTCTAGCCGTGTCTAGACACTACGCTAATCGAATGGTCCGTCTGCTTCACATGTGGCAATCTCCGAAGTCGTAGGCCGGAAGGAGGAAAGGATGCTGGAAGGAGGATGAGGACGAGAAGTTCATAAAGAGATGGCTTCTACTCACCGGATTGTTGAACCTCCGCGACGGCCGTCGCAAGTAAATCGGGTCGATCTCCTCGTTTACGATGAATTCGGGCAGCTTTCGGTTGGAATCACTCAACGACTCGTCGACGGAAGCGTTCCTGAATCGATTTGCTTTGAGGAGGACGGAGGGGCGAACAAACCGTGATGCTCGTTGCAAGCAGTTGATTCGTGCGTGTTGATGATAGCGGTTGTTGAGGATCATGGAATCCCGGGCAGTGTCCGGTCCGTCCCTCACGTTCCGCATCAACGTCGAGATGCAGTAGCGGTTCCAGTTGCGCTCGTCTCGTTTGGACATGTACACGAGCACGAGCAACAAAGCGGCCACTTCGGTGCACAGGAAGCTGACCTGATCGAGAGGGCATTCGGTGAAGGCACGAATGAATGCACTCACTTTGAAGACGATAAACGAGAAGCCGTACGAGTAGTAGAAGAGAGGGTCGTCCATTTCGGAAGCCGCGAACATCTTGTTGCCCACTTCTCTCGACACACCCGACATGTAGACGATGATGCTGTTCAGGTCGGCGAGTCCCGCGAAGATGTGCAGAATCGTGGCGATGAAGAGCGAGCGGTAGGGTTTCGGTCGTTTGGAGCAGACGACCACTCCGACCAGTCCGCAGAGGTCCAACAGACAGCCGAGGAAGACGAAGAAGAAGGACGGCCGAACAGAAACTTCAAAAGCAACCCCCTCCATTCAACCATCTCTTTCGATTTGCCGCTTACATTCGATCGAGCTGGTCACATCCGAGGGCTCTTCCTGCGAAAGCATGTCCACCCCATCGCAGTGGTAGGGGGTCACCGCTGAACTCAAATGTTCCCCCTCAATCCAACTTCCTTCCACTCACGATCAACCCAACAGAAGAACCAGGGCCCGAGGGTTGCGTTCTTGAAGTAGCGAGGATTCGTCATCACGTCCTCGAAGCGGTGGGTCAAGTTCGGATGGACGAAGTACCGCAACACTTCCGACGTGTACAGCCAGTGGTTCGTGGAGGCGGCTGGAGTGAAGCGATCGTTCGATCATGCACCCAGCTTCCTTCCACCTACCCACGAAATTCGACACGCAGCCGAGGGCCGAGGCGCAAAGGGCGCTCTTGATGAAACGCCGGCGTGTCTCATCGTTGATCTTCGTCAGTCGGTGCTGAATCACCGGCAGCACCATTGGACGGCGAATGGGCCCTCCTCAAGGCATGAACGGGGAAACGAAGATGGAAGGAAGTGAGTGGACAGTCGGGTGACTTCCGAACCGAGTGGATACTCGAGATTCCGCCGAATGAAGACGGAAGCGCTCCGCGACGTGACCGCAGTAACCGCCAGAATTCACTCGGCCGACAGCCGGCCGGTCGTCGTCGGCGGGCGTTCGGATGGACGGCAGACGGCGGACGTCGAAGAAATTGGATTTTACGTGCGAAGAGCACAAGTCGTGGATTGCTTCGAATTTGTTTTCATACCCTCGAAAATCGAATATGCAGAGGAGGAAGTCGTTTTTGTGGTCATTTCCGCCGCGCTCCCTCCACGCACGCAGCATAATTCGCTCCTTCCGTCGGCCCTTCGGTCGAATCAGGGCGGGCGACGTTTCGAAACATCGTTCACATGATTCCGATTGCCAATTAATCTCGCCTGCTCACGAACATGCCCACTAGTACGAAGAAACTCGACAGTTGTTTGTCGCCGGGAACACACGGCTGAGGTTTCTGTTCGGATAATTGAAGGGATTCCGTAGACTACTCGGGCGGTTCCTCCCGATCGGATCCGGATCGTTTGCTTTCGGGAACTGGAAGGCGGCTCTTATCGGTTCCTTTTGATCAGCGCTTTCGAAAGCCGGCGATCAGGGGATCCCGCCGCTGTCTGGTTTCCCGCGCCCGTTTTTTGGGCGCCAAACGGGCGGGCGGGCGGCTGATGGGTGAGTGATTTGTTTCACAGGACGACTTCCAATTATTCCTGCTGGAAAGATGCGATTGGATTGAATTCGCTGGGTGCTTGCGTAATTTCGTATGATTGCTTGATGAGATTATTGGCTTGTGAGTTGTTCTTCGCTCTTTGTTTACAACGCCGCCCGGCCGGCCACTCTCCCCTCTCATGAGAATCGGAGTGCGAACGAGCGAGGCGACCGGGCAGCACCGAGATCTGAACGGGGCGAACGGAAAGACGGGCGGCGGCGCGGCCACGAACCCGCCTTTTGCAACGATCCCGCACGAACCGCTCCGTCCGTCCGCTGGTCAGAGCGCCCCCCGCTGCTTTCCAGGGCGTCCGCAACGAGCGGGCAGTCAGCTTGTTTTTTGAGCGGGCGGCGGAGAAGAAAAAAGAGCGAAGCGGGGGCAGAGCGGCGGGCGGGCGGCCTCCACTTACGGACTGATTTCTCCCACTCTTCGTTGTGCCGTTTGTTGTGCCCCGACAAAGGTGTTCGGGTTGCGTCGGCAATTGCGGCGGCGTTCGGTCCATCTTCTCCGCTGTTTACGGCGGCCATTCAGTCCGTCGAGTGGAAGGCGGGTTCTCACCGTCGGCCGCCGCTCTGGCCGCGTATAAAACGGGCGGATGGCGCTGATCGCCGCATTCCGCCGATTCCGATCCCCGTCCGCCCCCACTCCCTTCCCTTCCGCATTCCTCCTGCCGCTTCCCCTACCGATTCCTCCCCATTCACTACTCCCGTCTACGTCGACTCGAAGCATGGGCGTTCGAAATTCGGGTCGGATCAGCCAGCAAAGTCGATTTCACTTGGTATCATTTGAGCGATCCTTTGCGACTGCATCCTTCGCCCAATTTCGCGTCTTTTGCAATCCGCCTGCCCTCAATTGAGCCGAACCGACTGTTGAACAGGATGGTCCGAGCACACATGGAATTCAATCCTTGCGAGGAAATTCACAAGCACACCGAAACAGAAAGCGGCCATCACTCCGCTCCTCAACGAGGACGTTCGTCTTGAGCGAACGGCGGAGGACACACAACAAGACGATCATTACCACGTCCTTCCTTGCAAGGAGGGCTCGAAAGCAAAGCGGAGAAGCGGGATCATGGAATTTCGCAAAGAACCAAAGGAATCCCTAATTGGAATTCGATTAGAACAACCGGCCGCCGTCGATCCGCTTTGGTTCGCGGGGGGCGAGCCGGGAGACGCGGAAATAATTGGCGGGCGGACTTCCTGCTGGCCGTCACTCATCGCCCAAGACGCCCGTCCGTCTGTTCCCGCACTGGTCGACGGTGAAATCCGCCCGTTCGGATGTCCCCGGATGTCTTCCGCCGCGCCCACTAATCCCGCCGCCTCGGCCCATCGTGTGCATCAGCATAACAAGGGAGCGCATTTGGAGGGCTTCCCTCGTCTCATGATGTCAACTTTCGTAGAGCCGCCGGTGCTTATAGCCGGCCGGTCAGTGATGAAAAAGATGCCCCTGGCGAATTCCGCGTAGTCTCCGCTCAAACGTATGTTCCCAGCGTCTGTCGGACGGGCGTTCCTCAGCCAAACCCGAAGTGCTTTATTGTGGCTAATGTCCGTTGTATTTCCGTCTAAAATTCCCTCATTCCTCCCCCGCAACTCGCCTGGTAAGTGGCTTTGTCGCTGGAACGCCCGCCGTCCTCCCGTCGATCACTCGTCACGAAAAATGAGGTACATTTTTTTCTCGAACTCGGGCACTCGAAGCGGGTTTGTAGCGTCGAGGACTGACCGGGTGAACAATACAAAGCTTTCTTTTGCTCCTGTTCCAAACATGCGGGTCGAACTTCTCTACAATCTGCTTTTAATCACCACTCTGGGAACACCAACCAATTACGTGCGGGAACAAAAAGAACGAAGTTGCGGTTTTGTTCGATTGGTATCCGCCTTAATTGAGCTCGAAAGGCGGCTGGCTAAAAAAGGTAATGGGCGACCATTTCGGTAGATCCAAGACGCTTCTTGTTTTTCGTCAATCTTTGAAATGGGCCTGAAGCAGTGGATGTTGACACGCGAGCACAAAGAACTTAATTGCACACACACATAATGCAAGACCTAAACATTTTACAGACACGTGTGAAGGTTTGTATTCGCCCTTAATGAGGCCACTGGTGCTGGACGGGGTGATGAAGAGCAGCGGCGTGCTCCCGGCCTCCGCAGTCGTGAGGGCGAGGATGGTGCCCGATGTCGGTGGAATTCATCGCTATAAGCACTTTCACAGGTAGGGAGTCCGGCCGCTCGTTTCATTGTGCTCGTCGCGTATTGTCCGCTGACTAAACTTGGCGCGCATTCGACGAGAAATGTAGCCTGAGGGTTCTTGGCTGTGGATTGGCCGCATGCTGAGGTTTGTAGTTGTTTTCCACCCGGGGAAGAAGAATACGAAACCCGTCAGGAGGCAAGAAGCAGTCGGGTTTTCGGCCGGGTTGGCTACTTTACGCACGCTGACGTCTTTTTAATGCCCGTTCGCAGCCGCTTTGGACGGATTGAAGAAATCCCCGGCTTGTGACGTCGGCTTCGGGTCGTCACTCTCGCCTTTACGCAATTCGAAATCATCGGAGCTTCTTTGCGGCCGGCCGTTCGCGCGATCTGCCGACTCGTGCAGCAATTAGCGAAATTAAAACGGCCGGAAGTCGCGACTTAAAACGACCTCCGAGAAATCGAATCCGCTTGTCTGCGATCCACCCATCGCTTTCATTTCAGGCCGTTGGTCCTCGACTCGGTCGCAGTCGGCAAGGTGGACGCGAGAAGCAGCGACAAGAAGGCGGCCTTCCTTCACCATAACGAACTGCCGGCCATAAAATGCAACAAGAACGTCATTGGCAGGTATCCACTTTCCTTCCGTCCTGCTCGTGGTTCGTGCATCTCCCAAATTGCAGCGGGAAGACGTCTGTTCGCCATCAAAAGAGCACTTCCACGCAGTCCTCCGGGCAGCGTAGCTCCGTTCGATCGAAGCAGAACGGCAACCTTCCCGTCGAGTGAGTTCACTCTTCTCCTTCGACTTTCCATTGATTCCTCCGTTTCAGAAGAAGAATTGAAACGTTTGCGATCCGGCGACTCGGCCAACCTGCCGCCCATCAACGGGATCGAGAAGAAGGTCACGAGGAGGAAGAAGCACATGAATGGAATCCAGCAAAGAACGCGGCTCTTCAACGGTACGCATCGGATGGAAGCTTGTGTTGATCGTTGCCTTCGTTTCAGAAGTCAACAGCGGACCACCAAAACTGCTGCGCACTCCAGCAGATCGAATGCAAGGTTGGCGGAGGAGACATGTGAATGGAATGCATCACTGCTTCTTGCAGATCCCACTCCTCCTCGTCGCGCTCGTTCGGTCAACGCGGTGAAGTCGAACCCAACATTCGCCGCTTTGCCGAACACCCGGCTGCACACTTCGTGGGACTACCGAAAGACTCAACAGTCGGCGGTCAAGCACTTCGGCACACAAACGGATTCCTTCGTAAAGACGGTGAGTGCCTCTCTTTCAGTTTGAAACACGACTGCCGTTCTTTCAGCACGTAACGTCAGCCACGCCGTCCACTCTGACGCCCGAACCTCAAACCACTGCCCGCAGCAATCCGGAGAGCAAGAGCAGCAACACGCCCAAGGCCACGCAAACCCAAACGTTGACCGTCTTCACGAAAATCACCGCTCGTTCGGCCGACAACATTCGAGACGTGAGTTCTTCGGCGCGGATTCCAATTCATGATGCCGTGGATTCAGCTGGAAGAACGAAGCGAATTGATGCAGATCATCGACAACGCCCTCGACGAGACGATCGACAAGCACTCCCGCCAACGGGCCAACTACTTCATTGCGTCGAGTGCGCGAAACCTGGAGAAGGTGTGGAAGGACGCGAAGCTGTTCGTCTCGACCGTCCTTCTGCCCCCCAAAGCGTCTCGATGGCCAATCGAACGAGAATCCTCGAAGACGGCGCTCGACGGGATCGCCACGTTGACACTCCCCTGAACTCGTACTCGCTCAATCGACGGCCTTCTTTTGTTGGATGCTCCTTGTTTCTTCTATCAGTCCCGCTACTTCCTTCAACTTCTCAATCCCCCTTCTGTTCTCAATTCGATCTCCTGACGGGTACTTGATTCGAATGCATCTGGCTGTTCTTTTTTGCACACTTGTTCCCGCACAGTCTTCTCGCTTCCCACGACCTCAATTCGATGTTCTTTCGACGCCCCGAAAATAAAACCCCGTTTCGTTCGCTCGTTTGTCGGCTGGAAGCAGGCGGCTGATTGCGTCAACAGGCCGCCTGGAATGAGAGTGAGCGGAAATTCGTCTATAAGCAGTTGCGTGGTCGCCCGTTCTTCATGCAAATTCCCCCGGTTCCAGCGGGTATAAAAGCGCGGCCAAATCGGTGGGCGGCGGTCAGTCGCTGGCTTCCCCCCCCGTCCCTCCATCCCGCTCCGTCTTCCTCCTCCTCCTGCTGCCAATCCCTCCTTTCCCGCCGCGGGAACACAGGGCGGTCAAAGCTGCGACGCCCGATGCTGGACCGCACTCAAGCCGCCCTCCAACGAAGCGGCCGTGTTCCTCGCCGCCGCTCGGGCACGCCGATCGATGGGCCTCCATCGAGTGGTAACATGCAAGAACGGCCAACGTGATCGGCGGTGAGTGAGCCGCCTCTCCCTCCCTTCCTCGCTCACCTCTCGCCGCTCATTTCAGCTCCGTATTCGGACCGCCCGAAATGTGGACTCAATGAACATTCGACGAAGAGAGGCCCCGGAGTCGCGCTCCCTCGTCCTGCGGTTCTTCAACGATACGCTCTGTCAAGGTTTGTTGCCACCATCCGCACTGCTCTAAACCCCTCTCTCCCCTTCAGATCTTCGATTCGATCGGCCGCCCGAGCGTCCGCCGACAGCCGTGGCCCGTGTTCCTGAGCGGAGAAACGGTGATTGCACCTCCTCCCATGCCCCAATTCACTCCCCTCCTCTTCTGTTCAGGGCCGACGGAACGGACGAACTCCAAGGATCGCCCTGGGCTTTAGCCCGATCGCTCGGTGGACCGGAGATCGGGTTGCCACGAAGAAGTGAGTTTGTCCCTCCTCCCCGGCGTCTCATCGTGTTCGTGGCTTCAGGACGTGGGCCCAAAGCCAAGTTCTACCTTCAAGAACCCTGCCCGTCTCCGCTCGCAGCTCTCCGACGACCACCCTGTGAATGTGGACTCAGTGAACATTCAAGGACTCTCCCCACTGCTGTCCCTTCCGGCCCCCTCCATCGGTCCCCCTTTCGGTGCTCGATCTCCTTGTTGTCGATTGTTGTTGTTTATTGCATTTCGTAGCGGAAATAAACTCATGTTCTTTGCTTCCTTGGGACGAACCGAATAGGAAACCAATCGTCCGACTTGCAATCACCTTTTACTTATTGCTTCACGCATCGGAGTATACACAAGACACACTTGAGCGAATCTCTTCACTCCCAAACGAGTAATACAATCGAACTTCCGCAAATGCGATAGAAGAACACAATCAAAGGCTACCCGATTAAACAAATCAATATGGTGGATAAGCAAACGAGTCGAAGTAAACACAACGGAAAGCACGTGTGGAATGGAAGAAGAAAATGACCTCCGGAACAACAACCTTTGATCGAATGGGCGAACGAGCGAACGGAGTTTGGAGGCAAAAGCGGACGAACGGAAGGAGCAATCGGTCGTCTTGAATTGAGGAAGAAGGCGGAGGTCCGACGGTTGAGAAGGGCGTTGAGGGCCAAAGAAAATGTACAGACTAGTGGAGAGAATTGCGGGTCTTCTCTCAATCCAGACAAGAATCAAATGACATGAGGAGTTGCAGGAATCGTTTTCCGTTTGAGTTGTCCGTCAAATCGTTGTGCTGTGTGGAGGAAGTGTGCACTTGGGCGTTGGGCTTTCGATGATCGAAGGGTTTCTTTCGGAAACGAGAAGAATGGAAAGTGGGAGGCTTGTGTTTGGGACTCGTTTAATCTTCGCTTAACGTTACGACAAAAGAAGGCAAGCAATCGAACAAAGCGCGGACCGCAGCACGCGTTTGTGAAGTGAAACGAAGACGACAGAAAGTACATTGGACGAAGAACCAACCGCGGCCAACAACCACGACGACCACGGCGTTCGCTTTCGCTCGCACCGGACTCCGCACGACGAGACGTTCGCACACAAGAAGAGGGAGGAGGAAGGGGGCCTGGATTGCACACACTCAACGACGGCACAGATGTTGTTGATGGAGGTTCCGATCGTTGTACATCATTTGCCCATGCCCGTGTAGAAGTTGGGGATGGACGGGTGCTGCTGGTGCTGCGGGATTTGCTTGGGGCGGCTTGAGGCGTTGATCGATCGGGCCCTGAAACGAGGAAGAATGAGTGGACGGCCGGGCGTGAAGTAGTCAGAGTTTTGCAGTTTCCGAAAGCAAATCCAGCAGTTTACACACACGACTACGAAAAGGACCGACTGCTCGTGCAACCCGAAAGGATCGTGAACACGTGCGGCAAGTGCCAAACGACAACCGCGGTGGCAGAATGCGGATTCACAAGAATGAATGAGTGCAATTTTCGTCTTCCCTCTCATTCCACTACCTCTCTGTGATCGAAGGACGGATGAACGGAGGACAACACACTACTCTGGAAGGTCTCCATAAAACTGGACGGGCCGGGGGCACAGAACGCCGACGAAACGCGCTCGTTGTCCTGCCCGACGTACCGATGGCACATGGTCGGCATTTCCGCCGCGGGATCCCCATTGGCATACGCTTGGAACCTTAAAACACCGAAATGGCCAACCGACTCCAATTTAGCCACGAATCATCACAACGAGAGCACATTTTTTGGGTGGTTCCGAACGAAGCGATTTGGAACGGAAGCTGATGGTCGAAGCGGCAGGAAAGCGATGGCTGTCAACTGAATTCTTCACACGTGCAAAAACCGAGGTCGTGGAACAAACGGGAGGTTATTGTGCGGCTCTATTACGAACCGGAAAGCGAATGGTTGTTTGTGCATTCAGCTGGTTAACACACTCGAACGGAAACACAAGGACAACGAACAGGAATGAGCTCGAAACAAATCGAAGTCGTGCAGCCAACACAAACGAATTCCGAGCGCCGCAAAGCCGCCGCGATGTTTTCGTCTCGATCGAGCGAACAGAAGGAAGACTTACGGCAGGTGCACGTTCCAATCGAAGATGTAGTCCCGCTCGAAGGCCCGCGACCGGAACAGGTCCGCGAACAGCCGGTGCAGGTGCGAGTAGTCGGGCTGCTGGTCGAAGCCCAGGGACTTGCAGTACTCGATGTAGAACACGAACTGCTCTGCAAAGCGAACGAACGATGATGTAGAACGGACAAAATGCAAACGAACCGGGGAATCCGCGGCAGAGTTCCTCCACCGACGTGCTGAGCTTCTTCTCCGCGATCTTCTCGTACTTCTGCCGCTTTGTCGCCGCCTTCAGGCCCTGCCACGGCAGGCTGCCCCGATTGAAGTACATGAGAACGTAGCCCAGAGATTCCAAGTCGTCGCGTCGGCTCTGCTCGATGCCCTGATGCGTGTGGACGGAGGCGTAGCGCGCGGTACCCGTAAGATTCTTGTGATCGCGGAAGGGGATGTGCACACGAGTGCGCTGGTCACGGAATCGCTTCGCCAACCCGAAGTCGATGATCTGAAGCGGACGGCAGTAGAAATCAAACCGTAAACGTGTGGACAACTCACGTAGACCAGATTGCCGCGTTTGCCCAATCCCATGAGGAAGTTGTCCGGTTTAATGTCCCGATGGATGAAATCTTTGGAGTGGATGTACTCGATGCGGGCCAGCTGAAAGCGGAAAGGATGAGCAATCGATCCACCGGTCGGCCAATCGAACGAACCATTTGCTCGGCGAGCAGGAGGACGGTTTTGAGGGAGAACTTGCGGGAGCAGAAGTTGAAGAGATCCTCGAGCGACGGCCCCAACAGCTCCATGACCATCACGTTGTATTCGCCTTCGTAGCCGCACCACTTTGACGACCGGAATGCCCGTTCCGCCGTGCATGAATTTGTACAGTTTGGCCTCGATGTGCAGTTGGGGGTGCTTGGTCTTCATGCACTCCAGCTTGATCGCCACCTCCTCGCGAGTGGTCGTGTTCTCGCCTGCAATTCGAGCCGGGTGAAACAATCGATAATCAATGATGGACGGATGGAAGGCGGAAGCAAGCGACTCACCTAAGTAGATGTCGCCGAACGACCCGCTGCCGATCTTCCGGCCCAAACGAAAGCATCCGCCGACCCGCAGTTCCATTACCCCTGAAAATACGGAATTTTGGGTTGCGAATTGCGGAGAGAAACGGGAAAATGTAATGAGAAGCGCAGAAATCTAATTGACAGCTGGAACAAGACGGGGGCGAGCACTCGAGGATCCAGCGACTGATGCAGAAAGCAAAGCGAAGAATTATCGCGGCGAAAGACGCGCATTAAGAAGCAGAGGGGGGAAGAATGCGTGATCAATCGATAGAACCCCACAGATAACCGCAAGGCCCCCGATGACTAATGTGCGCGTGGAGTGCAATCGATTAACGAACGAACGCCCTGCGGTCCCCAAATCGCCGTTCCCCCCGCACACAATCGAAGGAATCGCCACGTGTCAGCGGGTGGAGTGCAAACGGAAATTGGAAAACAAGAATATCGGATTTATGCGGCCATTCGTGTCCAAAATATTCGCAATCCAGCAATTCTACACGATTTCTCAATCCTCCCCAACCGAACACGACGTTTACCCCAACACCGCCGCGCACGTCCAATCGATCGGGTGGCGCCGCACCGCCCGGCGAGCGTGAGATGGAAACGGGGCGAGGTTGCGAGGGGCGCCGCTCCGCATGCTGAGAAGAGCGAAAAGGCGGGGGACGCGGGGTGCGGGGAGCGGTCGCTCGTCTACAAGAAAGGCGGTTGAGAGTCCGAAAACCACTGGACCTGCGCGCGATGTCCGTCCAGTCGGGAGCAGTCGGTCTGCTGCAATTCCACCCCCACCAGCTCCTCATCGCGCGTTTCATTTCGCACAATAAACAAATTCCCGTCCATACGCACGAAACCGAACGAATTGGCGAGCAGACAGCAGGCAGGAAGCGGAACGCAGTCGCAAGGCGGACGGATTCTCACTTACCGGAGGCAGTGACCGTCGCCACGAGCTTTCGTTGAGAGGCACTGCTGTTGGCAGCCGTCGGTGTTGTCGTGTACGGGGCGGCGTTCTGCGAAACGCACGTGGGCCGTCGACGAGACGCGGCGGTCAGCGAGTTGGGCGACTTGGAGGGCGAGCTGGTCGGCAGGACGGTGGGGACGGCGGCCGCCGCTGCTGCAGCCAACTGCGCGAAATTCAACGGATCAAGCAGCAGGCTGGACGTGGCGGCAGACGGGAGCATCCCGAATAGGAAGTCGGCTGATGTCCGCGGGCACGAGCCGTCGGCTCGCGGGAGGCCACTAAGTCGGGATGCCGAGCGGCTCGCGGGCGGCGCGTGTTCTCGCAGTAGCCGGCGACGCACACGACCACACGACGAAACCCGACCGTCGCAGTGAATGGGAGCGGAGGATGGGCGATCACACTCGGTGCGTGTAAAGTTTGCAACGCCGAGTTTCTTCCCTCAAGTCGTCTTCCATTAGACGCGTGGTCGCTTCTTCAATGGCGGACAGTGCGTGCGAGCGCGACGTCGACTGGCCGGCGGCTGGCTGGAGGCGCGTTGCGGAGCGCGAGCAGCGCAGTTGCGAGACGAAAGCGTGCGGCGACACGTTAAAAAACCAATTCTCCCCAGACGACGCACTCAATAGCGACGGAGCGCATCTCGGCGGTCGTCGCAGTTTCACCGCCGTCCGAAAACGACGACGACGACGACGCGCGCGAGGAGGAGCAGTCTGCGTTGCGCCGCTGGTCGCGCGCTGAGCAGCCGGCGGGCGTCGCAGACGCGCAGACAAAAAGACCCGATCAACCGCCGCGGATTTTGCGCTTGATGACGTCTGGTCGCGTCTACTCCACGCCCGCACGCACGCCCGCGTCCATCCTGTCGGTCGCACGCGCAGAGGCGGTCGAGAGCGAGCCCAGTAAAGGAGTTACTAATCGTAAATACCGTGCAAAGATGCCAGGAATAAACCGAGACGAGAGTGCGCGAGAGTGGAGCGGAATCACGACAAAAAGACCCGCAAAAGGGCAGGGCGATCAACGAAAACCCGGCGGTCATAACGCGCCCTTCGCCGACTGCCGCCGCCGCCACCGCCCAGACGAAGACCGAGCGACACGAGCGGATGGCGGGCTGGACGCGGCGGAACGGGGCGCAATGGCCACGCGTCGGAGCGGTCGAGTCGGTCCGCTCGCCCCACCAGGGCGCCCACAATGCGACGAGAGGCGTTCGGACGGGAGTTTGACCAGCAGCTACGCGTACGCGCCCCGATGGACGAGAGGCTCGCGAGAACGCGCCTCGTCCAAGGCCACGAAGAGTGCGTTTTGAGTGCGTGTTCCGCCGGATTGATCGCGTCCGCTCGCCGAGTGCTGATAACATTCGCTCGCGTACAAGCACATTAATTTGCACTTGTCTGCAGCCAGCAGACGATTCCTGTTTTTTGCTTCGAATCGATTCTTTCTGATCGCAACAATCGATGTCTTCTCTTTCGCCTCTCGACCCATGCATTCATGACCAGTACGGAAAAATGCGGAAACGTAAGCATAACATCGGGGCGTATGGAATCCGGAATAAATCGAAACAACAATTGGAAGCGACTGGAAAACAGACGAATAAAAAGAAGCCGCTGTGAGCGGTCAGTGATCCAAAAGAATGAACGAATGGGTGAGTCCAGTCCTGCGCCTTGCAGGTAGTACGGCTTTCAACTATCCGTTCCGCTTTCGAGCGAATCGAAATCAAAAGATGACCAGAAGGAGGGGAGAAGGATTAACGAAAATGCTCCATATCTTTTATGGACGAACGGTGAGGGCGGCGGAGCGGCTACAAACGAATACAAAGGGGAGAAGACCGTAATGTGAACAATGTAGAGAAAATCGATTGTCCCGTTTCGAGTGAATAGCGATCGCCGTCGGTGCCCATCAGGAATGCCCTCGTTCATCACGGTCTCGAATTTATCGGCTGAACGACGCCGGTAGAGGCCAACCGAATCGATTAAGACTCACAATCCATGCTGACATCCCTGGAGCTCAACGAAAAGCTGCCTTGAACGGACGGGGCGGAGAGCGATGACTCGCTATGAGACGGGGAGGCGCGGCTGGCCCGTCCTGCTCGGAAGGAGGAGCGGCCGAGGTGGAGGAGCCCTGCTTGTTGGCATTCAACTCAGCGACGAATTCGCAGTAGTCCGAGTAGGTCGGCGTTTGCCGCTCGAAGCCGGCCAGTTTGCTCGTCCGCTCGCGGCGCTCCTTCTCCAGTTCGCTCACGCGTTGGCGCAGGTTGAAGATCACCGTGCGGGCACGCGCCATTTGGGTCCGCAACGAGTTGAGCTCGTTCCCGTCCGGGTACTCGTTGCTCAACATCGAGCCCACCATGTTGCTGCTGCTGCTGCTGTTCGAGATGCGAGGTCTAAAACGAGCACGAAGTGGATTGAAAGAACAATTACCTAATGAAAGAAGAACTCACTCATTCTGGGGCGGCGTGTTCGACGGGGCGCCGCCGTTCTCCGAGCTCTGGCTCGTGTTGAGCAGGACACACAGATGGCGCTTCTCGGCCTCCAGGTGATCCACTCGCTTGCTCAGGCTGTTGAACAGGGACTCCTGTTCGTGCTCCAGCGAGTTCTCCATGTCCACTTTCTCGCGTCGCAGTTGCTCGAGCGTCTAAAGCAAGCGGATGCAATCAACACACGGGTGAATGGCCCTACCTTCTGATTCTGACGGACTTCCGCCTCCAACTTGCGCACCTTCAGCAGCAGGCTGTCGATGGTCGTGCTTTGGTCGTGGCTGATGCGGTTGAGGAGCTCGTCTCGTTGCTTCTCGAGCTGGAAACAGGGGGTATTGAAAGGAATGAAAGGAGGATTCAACTCACTTGGAACAGCTTCTTGCTCAGCGTGTTCGTGAGGTTCTCCTCCTCTTCTTCGTACTTCAGAGCAATCGACTCCTTGTCGCTCTTCAGCTTCTGGATGCGCTTGAGGAGCATGTTGGAGATGTACTCCTCCTCCTGCTCCACGCGGGCCTGCATCTTCACGTTGGTCTCGCGCATCTGCTTGTTGAGGATCTCCAGCCGCACGATGCGCTTGATCAGCTCCTCGCATCGGGTCTGCAATCACGGAATGCAAACAGAAGATCAAGGGAATCGACTCACTTCGGCCGCCGTCTTCACGCACAGCAAATCCAACGCCTTCTTGCCCAGGAGGCCCGCGTTCGCGTTCTCGAACCCTCCGTCCGCCCAGTCACGAAGAAGCTGGTCGGAGATGACGGGGACGAGCGACAGGTCGGTTTTGGATTCTAAAGGTGGGAGAAATTAGTCGAATGGATGCCGAATGCTCACCGTTTTGGAAAGACCGCGGGGATTGCTCCAGCGAGCACTCCTTCTCGAAGTCCGAAAGGCGATTCGCCCGTCGCGTGTTCACCGTCGAGCTCGTGGACATCCGCTCGTCGTCGTCATTCGAGTCCGAGGCGGGCGTCTGGCGGCCGCTCGTCGAACGCGAACTCCGCTTGCCGGCGTTGGAGGACGAAGCACTGGGCAGAGACATGGCTGGTCGTGGGTTCCTTCGAGAACCGGCAGCTGAAACCAATCGATAGTGGACGGGAGAACACGTGGATATCAGGGGCTCGTTTATCACAACGCAATACGCGCATCGCACGGGTGAAAGCTTGAATCGAAGCCTGCAGAGCAGAGACGAAGAGCTGTTTTGATGGTGAAGTCGAACAGATTCCATCTCGTCATCGCCGAACGGGTGGCGTTCGTCGACGGAAAAAACACATGAGTCAGTAGCGGAGATCAAAAACAACGGGCTTTGATTAACCCGACCGAAAATAAACCCCCGTTCTCCTCGGCCACATCGCCCGAGGAACGGGAGGAAGCCGAAAGAAATCGATTAAACGCGTTCGGATGATTAACCCAACGCCGACCTTCTCCTCGGCTTCTTTTAGACCCGAGCCTTTTCCGAAAATGTCCACAGATTACTCATGAGCGAACGGAAAATGAATTCAAGGCCAGCGGGCTCATTAGCAAATCAATGATGAGGAAACACTCGCAAAATTGGCGTCTTTTCGTGCCGCTCAATGTAAACAACGGACATAAATTCGAGCACGCTCCAAACGAAAGGCGAGCGGCAGCAAACGCCAACCGCCAGCAGAATGCCAGGCGGACGAAAAAAGACGCGTTGGGTTCTCCGCTCTCGTCCTTTCGCAGCAAGCAGAATCGTTTACCGTTCTCATGTTGTACTCGGCGAACGGAAGGAATTGGAACGGCGCAAAAATGAACGCATTAATCCGCCGTTGCATTCTCGGCCGATTGGAGCAGAGGCAAGAGCACAAGATCGAAAGTTCGCAGGAGTTGCGTGGGTTGACGAGGCAACCGTTCGGCAAGGAAAGTTCCGTTCACTTTCCAATGCTTCCGCAATCGGCGAACAGAAGGAAAGCGAGCTGCTGGAGAAAGGAAGAACTGATTACCGCACTGCATTTGCTTCTCCGTCCGTTTTCTTCTGCTTTGTTCTTTCCGCATGTGTTTGCCACATGCTCCACTCCACTTCAAGAAGGATTTGTGGCTTTCCAATCGGGTCACTGCAATTCCATGATAGTGAAGGCGATAAAGTTGAGGGCTTTATGCCAACTGATTTATGCTTTGCCATTTCCGAACGGAAAGGTCACTTTATTCACTTCGGCACAGCGATCACTTCTATGCCCTTCGGCCGGCGATCGCCTGCTGCTGGGCGAGAGCGTCCGCTCGGGCGGTCAGATTCTCGATGTCTTGCTCTCGCTGAACACGATTGAAATGAGGGGATGCAGGCAGGAAGCCCACGAACCTTTCGAATTTCCTCTTGTATTCGCCGGTCCAAGACGTTCTTCACGGTGGTCACCGATTCGGCCAGCTTCTTGATGGCAACCTTGCACTCGTCGATGTCACGCCGCAATGAGGACTGGAAAGAAACGTTTGTAATGAAATCAATGAAAGGTTGCGGGCTTGCCGGAGTCGACGGCGTTCCCGCTCCCGATCGCGCAGAGCCGGGGGCTTCTCGGGCTCGTCTGTTCACTGCGATGTTGCCGTAAGCATCCTGCAGCTCCTTGATGGCCAAGTACCTGCAATCATTTGTGAGATAGAAGGCCGTTCTCAGTGCAACCAACCGTTCTTCTTCTTCCTGATCAATCCGGTGGGTGAGTTGTGCCTTCACGTTGTCGACCTTTGCCGAAAGCTCGTTGAGGTCTTGGGGGATCTGCCGCTCCACTTTGTCCCGCACGCGATCCTGCACCCGCTCGACGTCGTCCAGCAGCTCGTCCAGCTTTGTAATCTGCCCGCGCACTTTTCCGTAGCGATTTTCACTCGCTTCGCCCAGCTTGTACTGGAGCTCTCGACGGTCGCGATTCAATGCTGCAAGTGGAAAGTGAGCAGTAATTGTTGTGTGAAAAAAGAATACCGTGTTGCATCCTCGAGATCTTTTCTTCCAGCTTCAACAGACCCCTCCATGCTCATCTTGTTCTTGTCCGCCGAAATCGCTTCCATTTCACGTCGCAACTAAACGAACAAACGGGTTCAAATGGCATTAATGACGATCTTACGGCTTCAGTGTCGAATGCGGGCAGTTTTACGTTCTCGTTGCCCGCGCGCACTTCGTCCACCGCGTTGGACAGATTGTTGAGGTAGGAGTTTAGCCGTTCTTCCATGTTGTTCACTTTGCCCAACAATCCCTTTTCGTGCATCTTCCTGCAAGCACCGCTCATTCAACGCCACACTTCAACCTCCGCTTGCCGTGATTGAATCTCCGCATTCATGATCTTGTCGATCTTTTTGTTCCCGATCTCCAGACGAGTCTCCAGGGCGGCGAGTGCCTCGTTCACCTTGTGGAAGCGGTCCTTGTACTTGTTCCGGTCCTGCTGGAGAACGTTCCGCAGGTCGTCCAGTTGAGTCCCGTACGCTTGATGTCGTTCGTCCAACTTCTTCTGGAGGTCGTTCTCTCGCTCCAGCCGCGAGTCGAATTGGGACTTGATGCTCTGGACACGAAGAAAAATCAATCGAAGAACGCTTTCATCGGTTACCATTTGGACGCCGTTGTACTTCTGCAGAAGATCGTCGCGTATCCGCTGCTCCCGATCGTTGAGCGTCTTGGCGACCTCCGTGGTGATCAGCTGGATGCGATCGTTCAGACGACGCGCCTCTTCGTTCAGCTTCTCTTTGTTCAGATCGTTCCGTCGAGTGACGTTGTGTAGGAGTTCGTTCTTGCTCGCTTCCTGCTGCCGAACGTACTCGTTCAGCTTCGCGACCCTGAAGCGAAACAAAGCGGGTGGCTGATGAAGCAGAGCGCTCACGTTTCTGCTTGATTTTGGGCGGCTCGAATGCGCTCGGCGACCTCATTGTCCAACGCCTGCTTCACTTGGATCAGTTGGCTGTGGAGGTCGCGAATTCGAACGTCCATTTGGTGATTGGTGCTGGCCAACTTCTGAATTCACTCACTCGATCATCATTGCTTGTGTTTATTGACTGACTGCCTGATCAGCCAACGGCCGACTTTTGACATCGTTGTTGATCTGCAGAAGGTCGCTAGAATGCCGGTCGACCGCTCCCTTCACCGAATTCAACTCCTGACCAAACAGAAGGATTCGGTTCTCGAAATTCGCGATCTGTCGGCGGAGTTCGTCGAGATCGCGATTTCTGCAATGAATTCTGGTCTTTATTCTTTACTTTCTTGTTTCCATACGAAGGGGCATTCGTTCCACTGGCTATTCGACGATTGAGGGCGTTCTGATTGGCCTCCAGTCGCCTTCGCGCTTGCTGAAAACAGCAGGGGCCGTTAAGCGATGCGTGTGGTCCAAAAAATGAATTCGTTGATTTAAAAATATTTAACTTTTGAATTTTTACTCAGTTTTAAATTCGAAGGTTCCAAAAGTCATGCATCACCCAACTCACGCAACAAACTGTTCACTTACTTCATTTGAATTGACCAAATCCGACTGTTGTCTTCTCAACTGCTGCACTTGGCTTTGCAGGTTGTTCAGAGCGGAGTTGTCCGGTCGTTGCACCATGATCGTTTGCGGACGAGCTTGCGGACTCTTCAAGTGATACCAAAAAAATCACAGGCCTGCAAATCGACCACTCACTCTCGCCTTCGGCTGCGGGACTGCGATCACTCCCTCTCGTGGTCTGCGCGGTCCTTTGCCGGAGGGCCTGAACGATTGGAAGGACGGGTATTGAGGTGATTAATTTAAGGGGCTCACGCTACACCCAAAATGATGTCTTTGGCGGTGTCTCGAGGAGCCTCCCGCCTGGACATGTGAAGCGAATGTCAAACAGCTGAACGAGTGAACTCCGTAGAAGTGGCTGCAGCAAAACAAGGGGAAAAGGGGATTGTTTCCCAACTCGTGCAAGGAGTTGCTTAGCAAATTAGAGCAATAACACGCAGCAAAGAGCTTGGATCAACCCGTGAAGATCAAGCAGTCAAAAGCCTTCCTTACAGTAGTTAAGATGAAATTTTAATTAAAAAGATCGACCGCTTTCAGTCAACAATCACCGCTTCTTTCTTTAGCTCGTCGCTTGAAAGTCGGGGATGTCTGTCGAAAGCAGCGCTCCCATCATATCAACGTAACTAAGGAGAACATTAGCAACGAGTGCGCTCGTGTGTTGTTTCGTGTATTCGTTCCGTTTTTCAAGTGCGGCGGCATGAATATTTCATTCCGTTCGTAAATGCCGAAGAAGCATCGATTGATCGTGGGTTAATTCGGTCTCTGGTCGAACTGAATCACGTAAGAGAATTCTTTCAGCCCTCCTATCTTCCTTTGCGTCCAAGTTGACGAATTACTCCGTTGATTGACGGCCGAATCGATCGCATCGGAAAACTTTGCGCCTGTAGTCGGTTGCCGACGAGACGGCGGTCGCTCATCGGGTGATGCAAGTGGAGCGACGGGTTGTTTGTTTGTCGGTTTGCCCGTGGCTCGTTTGATCCGCCCGTCCGCATCGATCATTCTTCCGTCTTTCAGACACCTTCGAACTTCCTTCCGCGCGCTCTCTTCGGATCGAAAGCGATGTCCGACGATCGTTCCAACAACAAGGTCTGCTTGGTGGTGATCGACGGCTGGGGCCTGCGCGAGGAGACCCACGGCAATGCCATCCACCACGCGAAGACGCCCGTCATGGACGAGCTCTGCCAGGGCAACTGGGCCCAATTGGCGGCGCACGGAGAGCACGTGGGTCTCCACAAGGGACTCATGGGAAATTCGGAGGTCGGACATCTCAACATTGGGGCCGGCCGAGTGATGGCCCAGGTGAGTGGACTCCCGCTTGCTTCTTTCTCATTTCTTCTGACTGGATTGCAGGACATCGTGCGGATCGACAACTCGATCGAGGAGAACACGCTCATCCAGAACCCCGAGCTCGTCAACGCGACCAACCGCGCCATCGAGAACGGCGGCCGTCTCCACTTCTGCGGACTCGTGCGTTGATTTCTCCCATCTCCAATCATTCCACTTATTTTTTAGGTGAGCGATGGCGGCGTGCACTCGCACATCAAGCACCTCTTCGCGCTGCTCAAGGCGGCCAAGGAGCTGAAGGTCCCGCACGTGTACATCCACTTCTTCGGCGACGGACGCGACACGAGCCCGACCAGCGGAGGTGAGCACCTGCTTTCTCTTGTTTATTTGCTTTCGTTTGTTCTTTCAGTCAACTACCTCCAACAACTGCTCGACTACACGAAGGAGCTCGGCTACGGCGAGTTGGCCACGATCGTCGGCCGCTACTACGCGATGGACCGCGACACGCGGTGGGAGCGCACCCGCGTCGCCTACGACGCGCTGGTGGCCAACGTGGGCGAGTCGTGCACCGCCGGCGAGGCCGTGGAGGCGGTGAAGAAGCGCTACGCGAAGGACCAGACGGACGAGTTCCTCGAGCCGCTCGTCTTCGGCCAGGAGTCTCGCATCAAAGGTCACCATTCTCCTTGATCTTCTGTGTTTCACTCGACCATTGCTCGCTTGCAGAGAACGACACGATCCTCTTCTTCAACTACCGCGCCGACCGAATGCGCCAGATTTCCGGAGACGTTCGGCGGCGAGCGCTGGAAGACGCTGGAGTCGAAGCACGAGCACCCGAAGAACCTGAAGGTGTTCGGAATGACCCAGTACAAGAAGGAGTTCAACCTGCCCTGCTTGTTCCCGCCCGTCTCCAGCGACAACGTGCTGGCCGAGTGGCTGTCCAAGAAGAAGGTCACGCAGTTCCACTGCGCCGGTATGTTCACCAGCACTTCCTTTCTCTTCTTATTTCGTTGGTTTAGAAACGGAGAAGTACGCCCACGTCACGTTCTTCTTCAACGGCGGCCGCGAGATCCAGTTCGAGGGAGAGGAGCGCTGCATGGTGCCCTCGCCGAAGGAGGTCGGGACCTACGACCAGAAGCCGGAGATGAACGCCGCTGGAGTCGGCGAGAAGGTCGGCTTTTCCAGTTGCTCATGCATTTATTTGCTCCCCCTCCTCAATTCAGATGGTGGAGCAAGTGGAGTCGGGCAAGCACCGCTTCATCATGTGCAACTTCGCGCCGCCGGACATGGTCGGCCACACGGGCGTCTACGAGGCCGCCATCAAGGCGTGCGAAGCGACCGGTGAGTCCCTTGAAGCGCAGAGAATTGTTGATCATTCGGCCTCTGTTCAGACGTGGCCATCGGCAAGATCTACGAGGCGTGCAAGAAGCACGGCTACATCCTGATGGTGACCGCCGACCACGGAAACGCCGAGCAGATGATCGCGGAGGACGGCGGGAAGTTCACCGCCCACACCTGCTTCAAGGTGCCCTTCACGTGCTCGTCGGACAAGTACAAGCTGAAGACGTCGCTCTCCAACCGCCCGCTGGCCCTGCGGGACGTGGCCACCACCGTGCTGGACCTGCTCGGACTGGACCTGCCGCCGGAGATGACCGGCGTCTCGTTGATCGCATAAATTCCCGGGGCTTTCGGTTTTGTTGCTGTCGATTGGGAGCAAATTGCGGTCACTTCTAGCTGTTATTTATTAGAACACTTGCCGTTCTTTCCCGAACGCCCACTCGTTAGTCCTCCCACCGCGTTTGTCTTCCTTTTGACCCCCGAATGCAACAAACCGCCCCTCCTTGTAGTCATTAGGTTTCTGTTCGAATTGATTGCGGGATAAATAGCCTATCGTTTGCTTGTTTGAACGAGCGAGTTCGCTTCTTTCCCGCTCGAATTTTACGAACGCTTCGGTTGACAACACGCGGGAGAGTTCGGGAGCTGATCGGAGAGGATTTGCCCGCGCATCCCGTCGGCGGTCGCTCTAATCCGTCCGATTTCCCGAGCGCCGCGTACGGACGACCCAAAAGGAAGACGAATGCCCGAACGGTATCAAGGTCGCCGGTTTCTTACGATGTGTTCGATTAAACAGCCGCCAGAGAGAATGGTTGATGGACGGCTGCATTGTTGAAAGCGGAATCGAATGTCCTCCTCGTCGAGCGGAAGCAGCGGCAGCAGTCGAATGGCGGTGAATTGCGTACGGCGGCGTCGGTAATCATTCCAAGGTCTGCCCGGTGGGGCGGTTTGGGCGGCCGCCATTTCTTCCCGCTTCCCCCTCCCGCTCTTCTTCGGCTGCTTTCATTCGAGAACTGATTGACGTTTCGGCGCTTCGGCCTTCTTCCCACCGCACGACACGCCCGTTTTCCGCGTCAAAGCCGTTGGGCGTTTTGTTCAACGGAAGTCGTGCAGGTGATCTCCCAACGACGTGACCCGCAAAGGAGACCACGTCGCGGAGATCCTTCTGTACGATAAGCTCCAGGAGTTTTCATCGAATGTTTACGCGTGTTTCCGGCAACCCGAATGAATTCGCGCGGTTACCGGAAGCGTACAGATCGCGCGAATGTTCGAGCATTCCAATCGATCGATTTGTTCGCGAAACCGAAACGGGCGGTTCACGATCAACGGGCCGAACTGCGGGGTAGCGGAAGGAAGGGGGGGTTTGATTTCGCCCGCCGGGAACCACGAAAACGTTTGCGTCGTTCGGTCTGCGCACTCGTGTCCCCGTTCGTGTTTCGATTTCTTTCGCGCACGCGGCTATTAAACCGTTGATACAAGCGAGCAGCAGCCGGACGGGCGAGGGCGGGCAGGCGGACGTGGGAGGACCGACGGAAACGAGTGTGGCAACCTTTGATGTCGGGCGCGCCGCAGGTAGTAACTGCGATCGGGCTTCGGGATGGGAAGTAATTAGCTCTTCGGCGGGTATGCGGGGGACTCGTCTGCCCGCTCGGTCGACGACGTGTGCGCGAAAGAACACCGCGAAGGTAAAACGGGAATGGTCATGATGTGCGCGGGCGGGCGGTCGATCTTCTTCGTTCTCAGTCCGCCGCCGCCCTTTTCGATTTTGTTCGCCCGCTCGTTGCGCAGTAGCGATTTCTTCGGCACTCGTTCGCCCGCCGAATTCGCGAATTTTCGGGTCGCCGCAAAACGTTTAAACGTGCGCGCGTACGGGCTGAGCTGAATGGAGGGGATTTCGCCGGGCAAACGTTCCTCCTCCGCCTGCTCGTCATTGTTTTGACTCACTTCATGAGCCGCTTCCAAAGCGATCGCGCGCGAATGGACGCTACAGGGTGGGGCGGGCGGGCGGGCGTTCGTGGATGGTCCGGCGGGTGGATTGCGTCAACGCGAGTCGACGAAGAGAGCGACCGAGTGACTGTAAGAAGAGCGAACGAAGAGAAGAATGCCGACGAACGGAGGTCACGTTGAACTGGTTTCTTTTCGTCCCCCCCACTCCTTCCTGGTTGCGTATTCCGCGGATGCGCCGAAAGCACACGCCGATCGGCTGCCTATTGTTGGCGAGCGCGAGGGATCGATTACATTTTGGGGAAGATTTGTCGGCTTTCCTGTTGGCGCAATTATTTTCATTGCATCCGCCGACTTCTGTTCAATCGCCGCCCTTTCGCGCGTCCACGTGCCTTTTGATTTCGCCGCCGAAAGCGGCCGTTCGATCGGGATGTTCGTAGTCGTTCGTTATTCTTTTCCTCTTCGCTCATCACTCTTTCCTTCTTTTCGTCGATGTAATTGGTGTGCTCAACAGTTGGGCGCCTCGATTCCAATCACCTTTTCGATTGGTCTCCGCTCTCGAGGCCCGTACGTTTCATTTCCGTCCCACTCATTCCTTCGGTTCGTTCGTGACTCACCGCCCTTTCGCGGGACTGTCGAAATGTTTGGGCGTCCATGACGTGCGGCTGGAGAGCGGAATCGAATTGGAATTCCGGGATGAAATCAAAAGTCTGTACTTTCCATTGGAATGCTGCGCTCGGAATAGCGCGCAGTGATTCCACTTACCGTTTATCACTTGTTCTTATTACTCGCTCGCTCATTCTTGTACGTGAAAGACGTAACGCGACGACGGAAGATACGCGGTTTGAGTGTGTGGTTAATGAGCCCACAGCTCGTAATTTCGAATGCTCGCTGCGAGCATTACGGGGGGTTTCTTTGTTGTTGTACGCGTCACGGATCGCGCCTCCCCACCGGCGGTTGATTAGACTTTCGCTGGGGGAACGCGACGTCCGTTGTTTCGGATCCACGACAGTCCCCCTCGTTTGTTAATCGAATTAGACGACTGAGGGGTTTGTGCGGGGTTGATGTCTGTTTGGGAATGAATTCGCGAAACGGAAATTCGACCTTTCGCGCCGCGCTCCTCCGAGCTTTCACTTTTGACCTCCAGCTCGTTCAGGCGCGTGATCGACGGCGTTGCACCCACCGTCCTCAAGATGCATCGGAGTGCTTCGCAGTACAGTGCCGCACAGGAGGCCTCGAACTTCCAAGTGGTCACTCCGCTCTACAAAACGAGCGAGAATGTGGTAAGTGGACAGCAATGGGGAACCGTGATTAAAGCGACGAGCTATGTTTTTTGCTCGTTTCTCCTCGCATCACTCACTGCTCACTTCTCATCTTCATCTCCTGTCCGTTTAGAGCACGCAGAGATCGGTGGGCGGCGGCAGTCTGGCGGATTTGTCCCGCAAGCACGCGGAGACCAACGGCGACTACAAGGCGGAACGAACTCAAAAGTCCTTCCGCATGCAAATCATCGATCCGAAGGTCGATACGAACGCGTACATCCCCGCCCACGCGCAGACTCAATTCCCGCGCCACAAGCCGCTGATGGACGACTTCCCCTCGCAGCACGGCAAGCGGTCGTTGCTCAAGCTGGACGCCATGGAGCAGCGGAAGATTCGAGTGAGTGGACAAGAATCTTGCACCGTTCGTCAACACCCTCGCTTCAGAGCACCGAGAGTCGGCCGATCACGACGAACGCGTATCTGAACGAGAGTTTGGATCGGCATCGCGCAATGGAGGCATCAAAGTTACGTGAGCATTTGAAAGCGCGTGAGGAGGATGCGAACAAGGCGTGGAACAAACCTGCTTGGCCCGAATCAAACGTTTGTTGCTTTGCTGCTTCTTTAATTCGTTTCTTTGTTGTTTGATGTGCCTCGAATTGCCTTCGCATTCCTAATTATTCGATTTCAGAACAACGAAGAGTCGTTGCGCGAATTGGAGCAAATCCGCAAGGTTTGTTTGCAAGAAGGTAGAATGAAGCAAGACGGTTCTCGATTTCAGAGCATCGAGACGTTGCAAAAGGTCGGTGTTCGATTTGACCTCTGGGATCGGTGCTTATTGCTTAACTCCTTACGCCTTTGCACTTCACATTGACCTCATCTTTGCTGCAATCACTTCCATCAGCTGTTTCTTGTGCACTGATCGTTGGCCACGCGCCAGCCAGCCATAAGTTTCTTCTCGTCCGCTTCCTGTGGTCTTTGTCTCTCGCGTCCGTGCGGCCGTTACTTACGGCTTATTCCTTCCGCAAATACGACCGATTGAGCGAGAGGAAGTAGTTTGCGCAATATTTTTACCCCCTCTTCTTCTCGACTCAACCCGCTTATTTACCGGTTTCAAACCACCATCTTCTCGTTATGTGTTCTTGTTGTTGAATCGTCTTGTTCTCCACGTCTCCATCGATGGATTAGTGGCTAGACAGTCGTGTGTGATGGTGAGTTCCGTAAATGTTTGTGATGTCGCTTCTAACGTCAATTACTTGAAGAGAGATCAACGATTGGAATGCGGCAACCTTCCCCTTCCAACCGACCCACCGGATGAGTTGCCCGACCCCGGCCGCTTGGTGCGTCAACGCCGAGAGCAGTACCTGCAAGAGGCCACACGGTCGTTCGAGAAACGATTGGTTCTCTCCGTTCGAACCGTAAGTTCTCATTGCACTGATCACCATTTTGAATTAAACTTGATAGTCTGAGCTAAAAAGCGCGTTTAATAACGGCCGAGAAACACGCCCCACAGGTGGATTTTTACAGCACGCGTGTCCAAATGGCCGGAAAGCCTCGGGCAGATGTGCTCACATTCCCGATGCGCGGCGGGATGCGTGCAGTGATCTCGTTGAGTGAAGCCAAGAAACCGCTTCATCCGCCCGCTGCCTGAAGCCGGCGGGTGAAAAGCGGGCCGCGTGCGGGGCGAATTTCCGAGTGGGTGGGCGAGGCGGGAGCGGCCCCGCGGCCCGACTGAGCCCAGATAGCAGACGATCTTTTCACGTTCAAGCACGACGCTCGGCGGAGTTTTGAGGCGCGCGCGCGTGTGAGGGGACTCGGGAACACGCGTCGTCGTCAGTTCGCGCATCTCCGCGTCACATCCCCCCTCTCCGCCCTTGACACTTCAAAGTCCGACTCTCCCTTCCGGCTTTCGATCGGGCCGGCCGGTGCGGCCATGCGGGAGTTTGCCACACGCGCACACTCACCCGCCGTCTCTGATCGCATCCGCTGAACTGCTTGCGGGGGTGTTTGCAAACGGGCGCACGGCGGCGTGGAGGAGTTTGTATCGTTGATTTGACGGCCGTCATTTCTCCCGCTCCTCGTGAGTTCACGCCCTGCCCCGACCGGAAATCCACACCTCGCGCTCGTTATTGTTTCTTTTCTTGGCCGCCGATTCGCTTCCGGGCTTGGCAAGCGTGTTTGCGGATTTCGGAGTCAACGGCTCTCATTCGGCGATTCTCATTGCCAAATCGAGCTCTCCCAAACGTAATACGCGCGGACTGTCCACTAGAAATCTCTTCCTTTTTTTTCAACGGAGACGCTTCTGTTTAATCAGCCCACGTGCTTGTACGCGGTTCCGGGAGGACGGCGGGCGGGATGGTCATTCGACGGCGGTCCGTCGATTCCCTCCTTTTTGGGCCTCCTTTCGGTCATGCCTCGAAAATTCATTCGAATTATTGAAGAAAGCTACGAATCTTACGAAGAACGGCGCAAAACGGTGAGATCTTTGGGTTATTTTTGTCTTCAATGCGCGGATCAGTCAATTTCGATGCAAAGCTCACTCGACTACTTTCCTGATTCCTTCCTTTTTAGGAGCGTAAATGTGAGAACAATGCTGCACCTCAACTGACCGCTCCTGCGGTGCCGAGACACGCCGATCCGCACGAGAAGCTCCGTGCAGCCCACGTAAGCTCTTATTCGATCGAAGCTGTGAGTTCTAAAAGCGGCATACTTACAGGCGCGCTCGCCCGAGTTTCTTTCAACCTCGCGTTTTTGCCGAAGAACAGCACGAGACGTTCGAGGAGTTCGCGGAATTCGAGCAGACAACTCATCCTGGCGCTCAACCACGGCCCTTTCGCTATTTCACCAGCGACGAGAGCGCCTCCGATCGCATGTCGCCATCGCCCGGCCAGACGCAAAAGTCGATCCTGAAGAATCCGCAGAAGATGAGCCAAAACTCCGTCCCGCCGCCTCCTCCGCCGCCCCCGCCGCCGAGCGTGCTCTCGAGAACGCAGCAGTCGACGACCCGCCTGAAGACGCGCTCCTCCGAACAGCCCCTCCAACGCCCGCCGTCCGTCTCGCCCGGTGCTCCGACCTTTCAGTCGTACGAGGAGCGTGAGACCTTCCACGCGATGCAGGAGAATCTGCGGCAACAGCGGGCACGATCTCAAACGCCCCAGTCGAGCCGAACGCCCGTTGCCTCGTTCAACGGCCCGTTCTTTCGCCTCGAGGAAGTGAGCCCATCGCCCGGCTTCGCAAGTGGAGGCGGAACATCCCGCGACTTCCAACGGCCGCTTTCGAGTCAACAGTACAATCGGGCGGCGTCGGGTCAAAGCGCAGCCTCGCCCGACTACGAACGGCAGTTGAACTACGGCGGGGCGGGCGAAACGGTTGTCATTTGGCCGCCGCCGGGCAGCGAAGAAGGCGAACGACCACGGCCGGCTTCCGTCGCCCCGCGAAGCATCACGGATCCCGAACGAGTAGGGGTGTTTGAGCGGCAGAAGCAGATGGAGATCGAGGCTATGCGGCGGCGAGACGAGCGGGAGCAGTTGAGCCAAGTGAAGCAGATGAACGCCACAAAACTCCAACAGCAGCGGGGAGTGAGCAGTCGGGCGGGGTACCACCAGCTCGCCCAGCAACCGGGCACTCCCACTTCTCATCACCTGAATGCGCCCGATGCTCCGTCGCCCGCTTCGAGTGGTCGCGAAACCCACACGCCGATGCTGGGCTCCGATCCCGGCCCGACGCCCAACCTGCGCGTGTTCGAGACCCGTCCGATCTCCGCCCTTTCCGGCGATTCCGGCTTCCCGCCCAGTTGGAAGCGGACGTACTTGGTGAGCGAGCCGGAGATCTCCGCTCGCAACGAGATCCTCCGCAGCGAAGAAGTGCTGGAACGGGAGCGGTTCGAAGTCGACTTGTTGCAACGACGGGACGCGTTCATCGAGCGCCCCGAAGCGGAGCCCGTGATCCAGCGGTTGGGTCGCCGATGGCAGCCGCCGCCCGAACGGCCGTACGTGTGGCCCCACGCTTCCGCCGACGAGCGGGCGGAGTACCAGTGGGAGCCGGTGGTCGGGGATCCCGCGTACAAGCACGAGCGGAAGAACTTCACGCCCACCCACTCGCCGCCGCACTCTCCGCGACGAGGCCGCGGTACGCGACCGTTGGACGAAGTGGCCCAACGACAAACTCGGAACGTGATCCAGCCCTCGCCGGACGGAAGCCACCGGCCGAAGCCCGCCTTCAAGACGTCTCGCGCCACTCCAAGCGGAGGATTCGTGCCGCACGCCCCGAATGCGGTCAAAGTGATCAAGAAGCGAACGCTGGACGTGCAAGGCGGACCGTTGGATCGAGCAGAGCGGGATGTCGAGGTGATTCGCGAGAACACCTTCCATTTGGTCAACGATCCAACTCGGAGAAGGAATTCGGACAACAGTGAGTTCTTTTTATAGTCTTCTTTCGCTTTATCCGTTTCTTGCAGTCGAAGTGAACGATTGGGAGAAAATCTACGACCTTCCACCGCACACTTCGACGGTCGTGAATCGCGATCAGCCGGCCAACGTGGACGTTCGCCGCCGCCTGCAGCTCTTCGAGCACCGCAGCCGGCGGAGGAGTCAAAGCGCTCATCAATCGTATGAAGTAAGCAATGAATCCGCGGTGTGATCACTCATTGTCTCTGTTTTCAGTCCTACCGAGACGCCCCGCCACTTCAAATCAGCACATCGACGACCTCGGGGCACCCCCGCTCGGCGAGTCGCGGTGCTGGCGGGAGTTTGCTGAAGACGGCGAGTCCGGTGAAGTCCACTCGAACACACGTCGATCCCAATCATCTGCATCCTTCGTATTCGCCTCAAGAACGAGCCCCGTCCGCTCGATCTCAGCACAGCATTCGGCGGATCGTGCAGGCCACTCAACCATCGCCCCCACCACCGAGTTACGAACGAGCTCGTCGTTACGTTCCGCCCGCATTGCCGCCGGGAGTTCGGGTACCGAACAGAAGAATTGAGATGGGATACAGGGCCGTTGTTTCAGGCGTCTCGAAATCTCGGACGACGTTCTCCGCCGCCCCAACAGCCGGGCAACACCCGACGGTTGATGCACGCCGTGCAGACGGCGGCAGCCACTCATCAGCACAATCGGCCGTTGAGTGCGACCTTCTACCCGGGCGGCCAACCGCCCTCCCGCCACTCGCAATCCCGCGCGAGTGCCTCGGCGGTCTCCTATCAGTCGCCGTCGAGTTCGAAATTCCTTTGATTTGCGTGCCCACTGCCAATCAACTTTCGTGTTGCTCATTCATTCGCTTCCTGCTCGCTCAATTCTCTTCCGCTGCCTTCAGTCGCCGAAGTCGTCCGGTCGTTCGCTTCATTACGGGTGTTTGTGCGATCGTTTAGTCGAAGGCTTGATTCGAGGATCCATTTGAAGGAAAACTACTCCGTCTTTTCAGATTTATTCGACCGCTTCCACTTTCTTTCTGCTTTCGATTCCACTCGACCGCTCTCTTCAGCCGTTTCCTAAACTATCTGCTCTACTGCCAAACAGAACGGTATCGCCATAATCGTTTCATTGCTTGTCTCTCGTCCGTCCACTTCTCTTCCTTTTCTGTAAATAATTCCAATTAGTTCGCGCAGTTGGAATAAACTAAAGGCTTCAATCGCTACGTTTTGTTGCACAACTAACCGCTTTCTTCTCCTAACACACTGCTTTGCAAGTGGGATCTCCCCTAACGACCTCCGACTCATATCCTTTTGGTTGCAGATTTCCAATGAGCCCAAAAAGGTCAGTTTGAGGAGGGAGGTCTTGAGAGGCGCGTGAAAGTTAGATCTTGAATGTGCATGTTTTGGCTCTGCGCTCAAAATCCTTGCGCTTTGTTCGCATCAACAACGACCTTCAAAGTGCTGTGTGTCGAGTGTCAGCAGCTAACAGCTCGCATCGCCCGATAACCCGACTTCGTTTCACAGCACGACGATTTGGACGAACTGGCGCGCAAGAACCGCGAGTTGGCCGAACGCTCGCGCAGCCGCCGGCAGGAGTTCAAGATCGTCGAGTCGGAGATCACCCGGACGGAGCCCGAGCCGATCCCGCCGCCGCTCAAGGTTTCGTTTGCTCATTGATTTCTTGGATCTGTCGATTCGTTTCGATGCTCATGTGCATGCGGTGTTTTGATCATGAGTTCCGATTGCGTGTGCTCGCATTTCGAACAACTCCCTTCTTTCTCGTTACTCTGTTGTTCTCTAGGATGAGAGAGGCTTTGAACTAACGGTTTAGAGCACGACAGTAACGCAGAAGAACGGCTACTCTCGACTATCCAACGGAAGTTCCACGCCCGCCACAATTCCGCCCACCGAACGAAGTGGATACGCAACGGTAAAGCGGCTTCTTTTTTCCTAATCGTTGGCCAGTGTGTTGTTGTTTGAATGTGGCTTACTGAACATCCTTCCTAACATCCCCCCGCATCCTCAACTCCCGTTCCAGGACGTTTCGTCGGCCACTTGGCAGTACAACAGCAGTTCGTTCAGCCCACGTTCCGTTGTTTCTGTGAACGGCGCGCAGGAGGGCCTGCTGAAAATACGCACCTCCCAGTCGGTTGCGAACATCCTTGAGGTTCGTGTCCGTTCGTTTCCCACTCGCCTGTTGTTTTCACTTTGCTTCGTGTGTTCACTTTCATTTCCACTAACCACTTCTCTTCCGTTGATCACAATCCAATCAATCCACTGCACGCACGGTCAAATCGGTTCAAAACATCGCATGCACATGGCAAAGAAACGAACGATCCGGTCGCAATCGGGAGACTCACGCGCCACTCGCTCGCTTTTAGATCGAAACGAAGCCCTGGCCGCACATGCCGGCCAACTTGCGCCCGGTGGCCGACTCGCCGCAGTCGACGATGACGCGTGAGATGAACGAGACCTACGCTCGTCGCATCAATCGCTACAACTCGATGCCCGCATTGGAGACCGCCTCCTCGCGCGGCACGTTGATCAAGCTGCAGGTAAGCGAGCAGAAAAGCACGACCACGTGAGGAAGTGCACAAGAACGGGCTGAAGAATATTCACTGTCACCTTTGGTTTCCTTGTGTTCTTCTCCAAACCCACTGTTTTCTTCGCACTGTTGCAAACCTTTCACTTCTCCTGGCCCTTTCCTTCAACAACCCCTTTCTTTGCGTGTTGCAGGAGGAGAAGCCGCGCAGCATCATGAAGGTGCGGGAATCGCACGAAATCATCAGCGCCAGCAAGGTGAGAGCGGCTGCGTTGGATCGATCAAACCCTCCGATTTGCAGCCGAAAGTCACCGAGACCGTCCAGCGCGTGGAGGAGCGAAAACGGACGGAGGAAATCGAACGGCGTGTGCTGCGGCGAGAACGACGCCACAAGAGCCATCGTTCGCGCTACGGCCACAGCAGCCACGCCCATCAGGAGGCTCTCGGATGGCACGGAGGCGGCGGCGGTTCGTGTACGCGACCCGTGGCTTTACGAGCATTCTTCTTGAATCGTTCTTCTTTCAGCCTACCACCGCAGCAGTTCGATGAATCGTGGTGGTGGAGGCGGCGGCTACGATGCGGGTTACTATCATCAATATCCGCCCGCTCCTCCCCAACACAACGGATACACCAGTCATCACAACGTTTACTACGACCACAATCCCAGATACGAATTCCCGCCCGCTTACCCGCGCCGAACCGCCAGCGCAATGCTCTATCACTGATCGGCCCCCCGCTTCGTCTGCCATTCGAAACAACCCGCTCATTCATTCGACTCCGCTCAAATGCCATCGCCGTTTTTCTTCAAAACGAGCCATCTTCCGCCCACTCCTTTCCGTTTCCTTCTTTTCGGTTCGACCGCCCGTTCAACCCGTTTCCTCCGCCCATCGGCTCGATCTAATTTCTATTCGTACGCAAAGAAGTTTATGCAAGCCCACAAACCTTCTGCCGACTTTCCTTTCGATTGTAATAAACACGTTCTACTCGACGATTGCTTGCTGAACTCGAAGCCAACAAACGCATGTATTCTTCTTTTATCGCATCGAACATGACCGACAAACAAAAGGAGAGTGAAAGAAACTGTATTGCTGAGTAAAAGAAGAAACACAGAAGGCCAGTGGTCCTCCTTCCGAAGCCGTGTACCCAATCGGATCGAAATCGCAGTGTGTACCGCAGAAATGACTAGAAGTTTGTGCGGACCAACTGTAGCTGTAAAGAAGACTGTGCACAAGGGCCTGAAGCCGAACACGTTGTTACATCGCATTGATTGAATGATGATCGAAGAAAAAAGAAGATTTATACGCCGGAACTGAATGAAACCCAACCGTTCGAAGTCCCCGACCAAAACCGTAACTGTGAAGAGGGCCGAAGAGGAAAGAAAACGTTAGAAACACATGTGCGTGAAAAGAGATGCTATACACTAGGATTTACAGGACATTCGAGGAGAAACTACGGTCTACACGAAAAGCGCCGACCACACAACCACTACCCCCACAACTCGTGCGACTGATGCTCTCATGAAGTGAATGATTGATCGTTCTGCCAGCTTCACGGTCAAATGGACAGATCGAGGAGAGAAGACAAACAAGAATGGAGTTTATCCACACAATCAAAAGTCAGCAGTCGTGTACAAATCGAGGGGAACTGGGAGGCGGTTAGCAGGTTTGGGCGTAGTTGTTGTGAAGCAGAGCGTTCTTCCCTCCGCTGGACCGGTTGGCGGCGGGCGACATCGAGACGGTGGTCGACTGGCCGCCCCAACTGCCGCTCTTGGCCGTCGGGCCGCGAGACCAGTGCACGGAACCGGTGTTGTAGTTGGCGAACGCATTCGAGTCGTTGCCCGAGAATCCGAGTTGTTCGCCCACGCCGCCGCTTCGCTTGGCGGGCGGGGCTTGAAGGCAGGGCGGTCGGACGAGATACAACGTATTGGTGAGCGAGTTCAGTTCCTTGGAGTCGAGCAGCACAAAGAGCTTCGCGATCGCCGCCATGTGGGCGAGCACGAGGCCGCACTGCGGTCGGAGGTTGAGGACGGACATCAGATCCCAGTGCTTCGCGTAGAGATGCCCGCAGCAATGCCACAGCAGTCGGAGCACCTTGCGGCAGTGCTGCTCGAAATCAGCGGGGAAGGGGACACCTGAAACGAGTTCAATAAGACCGACGAAGCGGAGGATCAAAGAACGAACCGTATTTGGTCGGGTAGATGGACTCGTTCTTTCGTGCCGCTTCACAGAAGGACATCACGCAGTCGATGTAGCGACCGGCCGAGTACTGGTACTTGCGGCCTCGCTCGTCGAACCAGTAGGCTTTCCTGAACACACGGCCATTAATGAATGCAAGAAAACGAGGAGAACTCACGTGCAACCGGGATAGGACATCGAAGGACACGTAACGGGGGTGCAGTGATCGGAGACCGTGCCGCAGAGGGCGTTCACGTGCTCGAACAGGGCAAGAGCTGAAAGCAGTCGTTGGATGAAAGGATCGAAGAGGGGAAGGAACTCACTGTGAGTCGCGAGCCACTCGTTTCGATCCACCGCGTACGGCAGTTCGGTGAGCTTGTCGAGCATCGCATCGTCGAAGAAGTCGGCCACACACGCCTCGCTGGACGTCGCCTTGCGGGCCTTGGTCGAGGAGGAGTGGGAAGCGGAGACAACACCCGTCTTCTTGGCGGAGGTCGTGGGCTGGTTGGTGATCGTGTTGGGATTGTTCCGGTTCTCCTTGTTCACGTCGCCCTTCCGTCGTGATCGGCTGAAACGAGAACGATGAATAACGAGAAAAAATACAAGAATGCAATAAGAGTTGTCTTTCAATGAAATTGGTCCACTTTTCTTTCCATCAACCCAATTACCTTTGAGAAGTTTTGATAAAATTACAGCTAAGGAAATTCCTCCGCCAATACTCCAAGGAGGTGCGGAGGCGCTCGAATCGAGAGGGTTCGTGGGTACAGCCGCCGTCAACGGCGTGCGAGGTCTCCGAACACACTTTCGCGCCCATTACACGAGCGGCGGATGAGGAGTGAGTGTGGAGGTAGACGAGTGAGTGGTCGATTGGTGCAGTGGGAGATGTCCGGCGTCGAATGCATGTACAATACGCCTCACAAGGTCCCAGGCAGTCAGCAGAACAGAAAGCAGTCGAGTACTCCCGGTGGTGTTGTTGAACTCAATGGAAGCTGCCGCTGTGTACGAGCATTCCGCTTCACATTCCAACCGGTCGACTGGAAGCAGCGAAGATATTCGAGTCGAATGTTCGAACACGCAACAAATCACGCAGAAACGGGAGGGACGGGCGGCTTCCGTAGAAGGCGAATGCACGTGATGATTCAAACGTTCCGTTACGCCCCGCCGTTCGGGAGTCGAGATCGTTTCGCAGCGATAAGCAACGAATTTCTTCATGCCGACGGACAAAAGGTTACGAAAACGGATGAATACAATCGATTCCTTACGCCCTTCCATCGATGAAGCCTCAACGATTCAAAACACGCCCGCTTCTCGACGAACCGAAGCGCACGCGGATGTTCGTGGGCGATCAAACAATGTGTGTTTTCGTATGATCGGGTTTTAGAGGCGTCTATTTCGCTCAAACGAGTCCCCATGTAGCTGATAAAAGAGCGAATTCTGGTCAACAATAGCCCGAAAGCGGTACACTTCTCTCGCTCTTCCGGACGGCTTATCGAAGGGCATTCCGTTTTGCCGGCTGTTTGCACGGGCGACTTCGGCGGTTTGATGACCGAAACGAAATGCGATGACATTTTTGATACGCTTGGACTTCGGCTCGCAAGTAATGACGTAGCTAGAGCTTAACAGAAGGACGTCATCACTCGGACGAAAACAAAGCGATTCAACCGCCAGAAACGTTGATTCGATTCGCAAGGATTGTCATCAAGACCACAAGCGAGCGCCAATCAATATCAGGAATTGAAAGCGGCTTAGAAGAAAGAAGTTATCAAAGGCGAAGAGCGGCGGCGTTTCGCCGTGACCCGCTGCGGGAGTTCGGGCATGTTGGGATTTCTGGGGGCGGCATTATGAGCTGACCGAAAGGGCGCTCGTTAATTTTGTTTTTTGCTCTTTCTTCTTTCCCGAACGCAGCTGGAGGCATGTCGGTCGGTGGGCGAGCGGAAGGAAGAGCGATCCGATCAGTGCACGCAACGGAGAGCGCGTCGTTGGCACGCGGCAGGGTTCGAAAAGGTGAGGAGCGAGCGGAAATGCTGGAATTCCGCAATCCTCCGATTCACGCACAACACTCGAGCCTCCGCAAGCATCGGGAATCGATGAAGCGGCCACGGGCGTCGCACCTCCACGTCGATTGTTCCGCTGCGGAGCGGGCCGAATGGGAGCGGCGCGTGCATTCGGGAAGAAAGGTCGATGACGAATGGCCGTGAACTCCGAACCTCCGCATGCAGGCGTGCAATCGGCGGGCGTCGAGGCGGCTGGCGCGCGCTCAACACGCCATCAGCACCTGTGCGGGGCGGCAATCAAAGGCGATCCACGAACCAACCACTCCCTGGGGGCGCGTAATCAACCGGCAGACGGACGCTTTCGCTTCTGTCTCCGCTTTGTTCTGCCCGGAAAATTCCGCAACGGGGCGGTAGCGATCAAGATCCCCAGATGCTGATAAGCGGCGCAAAACACGAAACTCATTGATGACTCCCGCACCGCCCGGGCGGAATCCCCGCCGTTTTCACCGCCCGTTCGGCGAGCGCGCGTTTCACAATGGGCGGAAGAGGGCGCGACCCCCGGCCGTCCCGAAGAGCGCGGCCGCATTTCGGGACGCCCGCTTTGATTTTGCCGCCCCCATCGACAAGACGCGTAAACACGCAGCCATCGCCGCGTCCTTCAAGATGTTGTGGATCGGAAACGGTGACGCAACGCGCCGCGGATGGTTTGTTTTCCGGTGAATCGTCGTGGAGACCTTTCCCGATGGGCGTGCGGTTCGCTCGTGCTTATCGACCGACCGACCGACCAAGACGCGCCCGCTGCTGATCGACCGTTTCGGGCGCTCATTTCCGTGCGACCAGTGCAAAGACGCACGCAGAATCCCCGACTAATTGAAATGAAATTTCCATTCGTCCATCATGTTCACGGAAGCGTGCGACACTCCACGCGTTTAACGGCGTGCTGCTCGTTGGCTGGCGACTGTGCAAACAGACAGCCACTTAAATCAATGCTTAATCTCTGACCAACTTTAAACGAATCCGCCGGCTTGTTCGACGAAAAAAGTGAAGGCCGCGGCGGAAATCATTTGAACCCAAGCGGAAGATCAAAGGCGAACGGCTCCAGCGTTCCCCCGTTAATGAGAGTTCACACACAAATCAAGCGGTGCTTGCCACGACGTGTGCCGCCGTTGCAAGTGCGCGTCGAGCGAATTCAAACAGCGAACTGTTCGAAAACCGCCCCGAAACCCATAAATCAGTGTCAATTTTCGAAGCGGCGACTTTTTCCTCTCCACCTGAACGTTCGCAATCGACAGCTCAGAGCAACGAACGAGCGAGTATGCAGAACATGGGAACGTCCGATCTGTACGTTTGTGAACGATCGATTTCTCACATCCCGCCATGAATAATAAGCGAAATTCATGAGGAAAATTGAAAGATGTTCGCTTATGCGTCTTGCCGGCCGTGCAGGTGGCTCGAGGGAACATCCCACATGCACCAGATGTTCGAATCTTTCTCGAATGAAAAGCGGCAAAAAGAAAAACTTACGTGGCAAAGGTCAACAGATTCGAAATCAAGGCCTTAACCAGCCAACAGCCATCTCCGATGACCTCGCCGGATTGCGGCCGCGGGGGCGCCGTTCGGATCATGCCGAGCGATCGGCTGCTGGTCTGCCCGCTGGCCGCCAACGCCGCGCATCGCTGATTGTGGGGCGTCGAGTGGGGGAGGGACGGAGACGGACATTGGGGACCTTCGGATGTCGAGTGGGCGGACAGAAGGTGATCGATTCAACCGAATGAGCTGCAGCGAGAGCGGTCGTTTACGTTCGTGTCCACGGGCAGTTCGCGAGTCGCCGACGTTCACACGAAACCACGATACGCGGATAAACGAGTGGGAAAGCGGGGAGTGGCGGGTGTGAACGATGCCGAAAAGTGACGCCGCAATTTCAAAAGCCGCTGCCCGATTGCATCGGCGTCACTCTTTCGGTAAAATCAGGCGTGCGCGCGCGCGGATTAGTCGACCTTGAAGGTGAGTCTCGTGTTGACGCCCGATTGGACAGCAATAAAAGAAAGCGCGGACAGAAAGGATGGATTTTGTATTCGCCGTTTGCGAGGTGAGTCGACTGAAAGTGGCCGGTTGAGCGTAAAAATCAACAACGAGGAGTGGAATCCGAAACGAGGACGTAGAGCGGAAAAACAACTGCGTAGAGCGAACGGACGATTGGAGAGCCGAGGCTGCGCGATCGTCTTTCCGCCGCCTTCCGAGCGTTCCACAGCGACAAGTCAAAAGAGTCGACCGGACGTGTGCGCATTACGTTGGCTGCAAGCTCGGAAAGTTGCGTGCATCGCTCGAAGGCGTCGCTTCCGGCGTGGGCTACGCGTGGATGCGAGTGGGGGCGAAAGCAGCAGGCGGAGGAGCGGGCGAGGGAAGACGGCCGAGCGAACGGAGCAATCGAAGTGCTGCGCGCGGCTTCTCCGACCGCGTTTTGTCGAAAGCGTGGATCAGCCCAACCGCCTCGTGGCGGTGACGTCGAGGAGTCCGCCGACCGACCGCCGCGGTATTTGGGAGTGGCGTGAGCGCGATGAATAAAACCGAATTGCCCACTCCAAGATGGAAACTTTGTGTTTCGCGCGGCGACGCTCCATAATTTTGCAGCACTCGAGGCGCGTGCGAGCATTCCGCATTCAAACCCGAAGAAAGTGAAAAAGAAACGTTGTTCGCTTGCCCACGAACTCGGAGGATTCACATCAAACTCCTTCACGAATTCAACTCGAACACGAATGAAAGGAACACAACGGCGGCACGATCGAGAACACACGAATCGCATGGATCCGAACTGCCATCGATCGATCGAAGAAGTGGGTCAAGAGATGTTGCTGAAATTTTGCCGTGCATGAATTCGCGGTCTCGCGCTCGCCGCACCCGCTGCAACTCTCGACCGACAAATCGAATTTGCCCTTTAAGGCGGCATTTAACGAGGCCACGGCCACCCGGCGAACAACACGTGCGCAAAGACGCGAGCAGCCGAGAGAAGCCGAGAATTGGGCGACGAATGGCCCTAAAACCAACATGCAAATCAAGTTGCGCAGATGGAAAGACGCGTAGACGGCCGCTTTACGACTTTTTTCGCCCAAACCACCGAGCAAAACATGCCGCTTGGCGAAATTGCGGAAAGTCGTTGGAAGGAGTACGAATTCGCGACATTTGTCGTGAAGCGAACAGCCGGCGCGTCGTCGAGGCCGAGCAAAGCAGCTCTCGTTTTTGCCTGCGTCTTCTCACGCAGACTCAACGTGCAAAAATCAGGCGGCTGGCGCGTGAGGGACGCAGACAAAAAGCGGGCGGGCATCCCCGCCTTGTACTCACGAAACACGTTGCGTATTGACGAAAGCGCGCCGCAGCGACCACGTGACTTTCGGGCATTGGTCGCAATAAAAAACACTCACAATTCGATTCGCACGTGTTCCGCCGCCGGCCGCCCAGACGGTTGATTCGGGAGCGGCCAGCGCGTGATTGCAAAGCGGGGGGCCAGCAAACGAGGCCGCTCGCTCGTCTAATCCGAACCAAAGCGGCCGGCTTTTTAGCATGAGCGAGCGGCGCCGTTCGTCCAGCTTCCCTCTCGGGAGTTGGCTCTTTGGTCAACAAAAAGCGGCCCCAACTTCCCGCTGAAGGGTTCGCCGGATCGCCCACTCTTCGCGCACTTCGCGAACAATCTCGCTCTTTAGCCGGCCGATAATAAAACTTGTGTTCGCTTCTCGAGTGTGCACACATTCGGGCACTGATTTGGGGCGCAAATCCGAATGGAAATAGCCTGTCCTTTGGACTCTTCACAAAATCGCCGCAATGTTCAAAGACCGAAGAGCGGCGAGCGGGCGGTAAGAAACGGCGGGTCGAGCGCGTTTCATCACCGCCCGCCGGAGACGAGCAACAACTCTCCTCTCCTCTTCCTCGCGCACGTGCTGCCGGGCGGACGAAAGCCCACGGAAAAGTGCCGGAATTCGACCGGTGCCAACAGCGACGAAACGGGATCTTGCCGCCTTCTGTTTGCTAAACATTTCCGAAAGCGGCGAGTGCGCAGCGGAAACACGACCACCTCGACCGGCGGATTTTGTTACACTCCCTAACAAGCAGCCCGACACCCGCAAATTGCGTTTCGTTTCACGAGTCGCGAGTCAAAGAAATCGAAATGATTGCGGCACAAGAACGAGAAAGAAAGCGAAACATCCGAACAACTGCAATTTTCGTCTTAAAACCCAACGGCGAATTTGTCGCTTGAAGCGAAGGCCGCTCGCCGTCGTCGCCGCCCCGTAATGCGGTGGAACAACCGCGGGGATTTGGGGGCGAAATTAAAAGTAAACTGAAAGCGAAGACCAGTGTTTGGGTACGACCGAAAATAAACCGGTGCTTGGCACGAAACACCTGCGCATGATGCCGCGGCCGCAAAGGCCGTCCGCCATCATTAGAACATCTGCCGGCGCCGCGGAAAGTAATGAAAAAGGCGGCAGCAAGCCGAAAGGGGCGAAAAGTTTGTCGGAAGATTTGCGAAACGGCGCGTTCACGCGGTCGTCTCCCGAACGAAGCCGCCCTCTTCCCAGCAGTTCAATCAGACGTCAGGAAGACGACCAATCTTACAATCGGCGAGTGTTGACGTCACAAGAAGAAGAGCAAACTGCGGAGTGTTAAGCAGAAGTGTTTAGCGAATGCAGAAGCCGAATAAGACGCGCGGACGCGCACGGACGGTAAGCAGCAAGCGGTGCGGGGAATAATTTTTGGCCGTCCGGTTCGCGCGATGACGAGTAAATAGTGCGCGGCGGGTGTTGTTTAAACAAGACTGTTCGGTCAAGTGCAGATGGAAAGAGAAAAGGCCCGCAGGACGGTGTACCCGCCCGCCTAATTGTTGGCGACCCCACTCACAATGGGCTTCTTTTCGGCTTTCCGCCCCGCGTACTCATCTCCCGCCCGCCGTCGGGCGTTCCTCAAACTCCAAACGGAGGGCGGCCAGCGGAATACAAATGCAAGTGAATGTTTGTGAACTTTTGTGACGGCGAATAAGGACTCAAAAATCAACTTTCGCAACAACAAAGTACCCTCAAGCGAAAATAAACAACCGATTGGGCGATCGGTCGGTGGAGGCGAGGAAAACACGCGCCGCCGAGTGTCTCGAAATCCACGAGAACTGTCGTAGTCAGCGGCTTTACACGTTTGATCGTGATTAAGCGAAAATTTCGAGCGCAATTCGGTGCGACAAGCGGGCGCTGCGATTCGCGAGCATTTACGCCGCAACAACAACAAGCAAGGAAGGAGGCGAGAAGCCGAAGGAAAACGGACGCTGCAGGGAGAATCGGGCGAATCTTCCGAAAGTCGTCATCCGCGCAACGGAGTTGAAAGCGCACGACTTTATGGAATGCGCGCAACCGGAGGACGAGGAGAAAACTTGTTCAATTAATGAGCAATGTCAATTATACGCTCTTGCAGCAGCAGCAACGGGCGGGCGGGGCGGTTGGATAAATAAATAACAGCGGAGAGCACGTTTTCTCGACAGATGAGTTCCGCTCGCGCGATGATGGGCGGCGGGTTCAAACTTCCTTCGCGCGACCACGCGTCTTTCGATCAGCCGATTTCTCGCCTTCACCGCACAACGGGTTGTTCTTCTGCTGACATCTGCCGCCGCCGCCCCCGTCTCCTCGAATGGAAGACCCTTGATGGGGCGGGAGAAAGCGCAAAACAAAGCGGGCAATAGGCGTGAAATTAATAAGAGTGCTTGATTGTTGATCGTTCGGAGAGATTCAATGACCGGCAGACGGGCGGCAAGACCCGCAGGGAGCGTCGCGGACCATGCGCGAATCGAATTTGACACCCGCACGCCTTTCGGGGGCGCGTAATTACGCGGTTTGACCCGCAGTTTGAGATTTCTGACGGCCCGTTTGCGGCTCCCCGTCCACCAGTTGGAAATCCCACTCATGCGTCACGAGCGGGCGGGTTATTCCGCCCGTTTCATAATTCAATAAATTTCTCTCGCCCCGCACCGCCCAAATCTGCTTCCGCCTTTTTTCCTCTCGTTTGTTCGCCCCCAATTCCGAGCATGTCTGCGGTCTTTTTGTCGTCACTTGAAGTGCGGTTCGAGGCAAGCGGGCGGGGGATCTTCTTCGCCCGAGTTCCGGCTAGTCGCGTGGAACAGGTTGGGCGAAAGGCGGGCGCAACGATTGCGGTCGGCAGCGACAAAACGCGACGCTTCCCAGCACGCCGATTAATCAGTTTTGCACGGAAGTTTTGTTGTGAGAAAGGGAACATCGTTCGGAAAAGGGAACCAACCCGATGATCCACTCGAACGTGTCGCGAATCGTCAGGGGGAATCGCTCGAGCTTGCTGACGGCGGCGTTGACGCTCGGAACGGCGGCCTTCGGGTGGGCGGCGGAGTGGTCGGGCGAGCAGGGCATCGAGTTGCTGCAGCCGGCCGGCGATCGCGCCGCCGTCGTGTCCATCGGCTCGTTCATGTTCGCGGGCTCGGGCTGCTGATTCTGGCGATCCAGGAGCGGCGACTTCAGCGCCGTCTGGCCGGCGTGAGCGGACGGCGATCCGGTGCGGGAATCCCCGTCGTCGGTCGGTTTGTTGCCAACAGAGGCAACGTTGCTCTCATCGGTTCCGATCATATCATGTCGCGGCCGGCACTCTCAACCGCAGCCCTGAAATGCGGCGAGCGGTCAGTGGGCGTCGAATCGAACGAGCGAGCGAACGAACACCTGGCGCGATCGAGACACGCCGCCGACAGTCGCCCGAAAATCAAAACAAAAGACCGGCCGGCACACACGCACGTCCCTCCCGTTAGAAATATGCAAATAATGGGAGCGCGTGTTTCGTTCCCAACGCGATCGAGCCGTCATGACTCAAACGAGCGATCGCTGTGCCCAAACGCGTCCATAAAAACGAGAGAAGGAAGGGCAAACGTTGACCGCCGATCGGTTCGGAAAGCGGGAGAAATTTGCCGAGGCTAAGGTTGCACGAGAAACGCGTCAATTTGCGAAGAAGCGATGTCCGAGCGGGTCGACGGCCGGGGCAACAGTTCGTCGGCAAGTGCAAACAGAAAGCAGATTGGAAGTGGACCAAAAGGGTCGATTTCGAGCAAACGAACGGCATGACCGCGCCACCCACGAATCAATTCGAAATGCAGAAAGAAGAAGCCGCCGTGGCGGAGAAAGCGGACAGGCGGGGGCGCCATTAAGAGCGAGCTTATGAGAAGACGAAGCGGCTTTCTCTTGGCGTACAGTCCGCTCATCCCGCCTGCTCTTCCGCGCCCGCTACCTGCGGTTAGGCGGCCAGCAGACAGTGGCGAAATTCGATTAAAAGCGGCACACGTGTTTTCGCAGCTGCCCGCCAATGTAAACCGCAAGAAAAGTGCCGTTCGCAGGCAACAAACGGAACGGATGTGTTGTTCAGTTCGAGGGGGAAATGGGGGCAAATTTTCAAGGAAAACCCCGTGCATTGCCGGACAGGAGCAGGCGCGTTTGCGGTCCGTCCAACTGGCTGCTGGTCTTCTCCACACGTCGCCCCGGGAGAGCCCAAGGGAATGCGGAGCGGCTTGAAAGACGGAGAAGAAGAAAAGCAGCAAAGAGCAAAAAGCGGTCCGATGAAGACACTCGAATGCATCCCGAAAGCAGCGGATCAGCGGGCATTTCGATAATTTCGGTCGCCTCGAGAAACGCGTTCATCTCCGCGCCCACAATCCGCCCGCCCGTTTGCGGCGCACGCCTCCAATCACAAACAAAAACCGTCTGCTCGCCGCTCGTCTTCGTCGCTCACCGATTACTCGGCTGCCCGCTCGCTCGTCCGTTTCGCACAACAATACGCAGCGGTTTGGACCGAAAACACCGCGAAGAGGAAATCGAATTGCAAAAGCCGGCTGTACTGAACGAAAATCTCCAAATAAAGAAGCCGGTAACATGCGGAGCTGCTCGGGTGGGCTTAACAATCGAACAGAAGGAATTAATTTCGATTCACGTCGGGCTGGACAGTCCGGATTTCCAGCGCTGACCCCCAAATTAGAAACAATTGAAACAACGGAAGTAAAACGTAGACGTCGAAATAAACAGAGGAGGAAATCGCTATAAAAAGCAGTCAGGAAACCGCTTTCAATCCGCGAGAGAAAGCGATAAGCGTTTCGAAAAATATTCCAAATCTCGGCCAACACTCGAAAGCCGCCGAACAGGCGGGCGGGCAAATCGGCGGCATGCGGAGGGCGCCGTCCGAAGGCCTTTTTGATGAGTTCGAACGGGGCAAAACAAGAGCGGAAAAGCAACAAGTCGTGGAATGCCCTCCGTTCCCTCTTCATGCGAACGAAACGAAGATCGCAACCCCGGCGTGTCCGTTTGACCGGCGGAGTCCGCAGCGGAAGAGTGCGCGCACCTCGCCGATTTGCTCGCCCGTCTGCGAAACATCCCCCGCTAGGTAAATACGAACGAACAGTCAGAAAGCAGCGTTCCCGGCCGGCTCGTCTTCCGCCGGACATGAGCGGCCGCCCAACTTCGGTCTCGAATTTTCCTCCGCCTGACGTTCGGCCACCATTGTTTTGCGGGCGGCGAACAACAACCCCATAACGAGAGGAACAAGTTCTTCATGTGCGCCCCCCAATGCAAAACCAATCCTCTTCCTTTTCCTCACGATGCGGCCCGTCAAAAAAGACCGCGGCTAAGCAGCGGCCCTCTTTGCTGTTGCCTTAGGGTGCGGGCCCACATTGAGAGGAGCGACCGCTTCCGCACGACGAACTTGCAGCCACTTCTTCGCACTGCCGCCCTCTTCGTCGACCATGCCCGTTTAGTCGGCAATCGACCAAAAAGGAGTGATTGGGAGGGAGGAGAACGAACGGCCGGAAGCTGCATTTGCCTTTTAATACTCGACACCTCCGAAAACAGCCGACAATCCGGGCACTGCCCTCATTTACATGCGAATAGTTCGGCTGAGATCGCTTGCGTCACAGCATAAACCCCCGCATGAAAGAATAAGCTGACGATGACACTTGACTGCGCACGTTTTCGTCCCTCAACGCATGGATGCTTTTTTCGTACGTGTGAGTGAAGTGTACAAGCAACAGGAAAAAAAACATACGACTGACTATAACTTCTACTGACAACAAGAGGAAGATGACTAAACAGACGATTCATTGAAATGACGCGTTTATTCTTCTTTTGCAATTACTTCTTTCTGTCTGACGTGCAATCGAATGTTGTTGGTCGGGTACTTCTGCTCGGATTAACCGAATTCTTCGCATCAAACTTAAGATGACTGCTGCGGCAAACAGAAGCGGCAAGGACAGGCCGGATGATGAAAGTCGTGCGCAACTTGAACGTGAGCAGTGACTCAATGTTTGCGTTTAGTTTGATTGCGCGCGGGTGGAGAACGGCGGCAGGCCGTGGGATGAGGCGGGAGCGCGTGGATTGGGCCAAAATTAATGCCTCTCCTGCCCCGTCGTTCTGATTTGAGTACACAAATCGAAAGAGTCCTTCAAAAAGCGGGACGCGGAAGACGAGTATTTGCCCGCAACTCTTTCGTCGTTCCGGCAAACCGTTTCTCCGGATCAATCGAGAAGCCGCTTGTTTCTGAAAGGATGTTCAAAAGGGTGATATCTTTCCTTTTTACTCGCTCTCTGTTTTGCTCAAAGAGATATCAGGTAACAACTGTTGACCATCCTCGGAAATCACTTGTTCCAATTTACAGCCGCCGATCCTCCCCCCGCCCGCAGTTGCTTCCTTCACCGACGATGATTCCGGCTATTCGTTGTCCTGGTGGGCGGGCGTTGGATTCGTGGACTTCTTCTTCACGTACAAGAAGTTTCCCCGCTCGCACCGGCCACTGGACGGGCGTTGGGTTCGGCGAACAGGTGAACGATTCAATGCGAAACGCTTGAAACACGAGGGATGTTCAGGACATTCAAATGGCCCTGATCGAAAGCCAACGTGAGCGGGTATCCGTTTCGAGTGCCGCCCTCCACAACAACCGGCAGCCGCTGAAGCTGCCCACCGCCAACATGGTCACGCGCGGCGACGGGACGATCAACGAGGACGAACTCCAAGCCGTCTTCTCCGTTCCCATCTACTATTTCAACAAACCGTGCGAGCGGTGGACGGTAAACGAGCTCTTTTCCCATTCCAAAACAGTTGGGTCTTCTTCCAGTTCTTCACCGAGCCAACGCAAGTGGGCGTCGCGTACAACGGCGTTCCGAAGGTCCAGACGGTCTGCAACATCACTTCTCTGTGCAAGGCTCCCAGTAAGCGGTAGGATTCAGAGTCGTTTAATGGACGGGCCGTTCACTTCAGAAAACCTTCAGAAGTTCAAGTCTTATGCGCGACAGAACGGGCAATCGATCGACGTCCAGCTGCCGCCCGAGGTCACGAATCTGCTCAGCAAGCCCTTCGATGCGAACTTCAACATCAACGGCGAAGTTCGTGTGGCATCCGATCAGAACGGGCAGACGAGCTTCGGCTACAATCCGACGTCCAACTCGCAAGCCTACGGCACGACCACCTACCAGCAGCCCTACTCGTCGGGAATCAACACGCCGTTCGGCCAGTTCGGCGTCTACAGCAACGGCGGTCAGCAACAACAAGGCCAATACAACGGAGGATCGCAGCTCTACAACAACAATCCCTACGGCTATCAACAGCAGCAACGACAGCAGCCCTTCAATCAGCAGAACGGCGCCTTCTACGATCCCCGCTTCCAAAACGGACAGAACGGGCAGAACATGAGCTCGTTCACGGTCGAGAATCCCAACTACAAGTTCCTGCCCGACCAGCTCAACTACCAGTACGAAGCGAATGCCGGCCAGCGCCCCTTCTACGACCAGAACGGGAGCCCGTACAACTCGCAGTTCGTCACGACCACCGAAGAGCCAATTCGATCGAATGCGGAGCAGAACCGCCTCAACTACCAGGACATCCAGCAGAACGGCGGCGTGCAGAATCCGAACAGTCAGCAGTTCACGAACAACATCTACGGCTACGACTACCGCAGCAATCTCCGGGCACTCGCTACACCATCAACGGTATGGTGGACGTGCACTCGTCGAACCTCGCCCGCTTCAGGCAACGAGCAGCAATATCAGCCGCCTCAGACGCAACGCTTCCCGAACGGCCGCCGAAAGCGACAGTCGACCTTCCGCGGCACCGCCTACGAGCATCAAGACGACAAGTTCCCGCGCGTTGAGAACACGATCCCGACGTCCGCCTTCTTCGACGACTCGGCCAACCGAAACACGGGCTTCTCGACGTCCAACTCGTTCAACACGAACACCAACCAAGGAGCCTCCATGTACTACCCCTACCGCACGGACGTCAACGATGCGAGCTTCGGGCAGAATCGGCAGTTCTCGCCTTCTTCGTCCGCCTACGCGAACAACTACCGCTCGGATCCGTACGGCGGCGGATCGTCGGCTTCTTCCGGCTACCAACTGAGTCCGCACTACATTTCGCCCGATCAACAAACGACGAACGGCTTCTCGACCAACCAGAACGCCGACAACACGCGCTTTTTCGATTCCACGAACAACGCCCGTTTCGGAGTGAACAACAACGGCCGCGTGTTCAATCCGCAGAATCACGACGACATTCGCCAGTACGACGGTTAAGCCGCTTTTCGCCCACACGCCAATCGATTAATCGCGCCGCTTTCAGATCCCCAATGTCAGGGAAACGATCCAGCGTGGTGTAAGGATTACGCAAAGAACTTCGAGCTGTGGTTCCGCTCGTACGGCGGCTCCCAAACACAAGTGAGTGAAGGAGAATGAAGCGAAGCGATCACTCACCGTTCGCATTCAGGGATTGTGCCCCGCTCTCCGCAATTCCCTCTACCACTCCGATCACCACTGCTGCCAAGCCGTTCGCGCTCTCAACTGCTGATTTCTTTAGTCGACTATCGTAGACGGGAGGTCGAATTCGGTTTCGTAAGAATAAACGAATGCATCCGAAGTTCTGCTGTTCGCTTCGTTCGCTTCTGCACGCAACGATTTCGAACTGAAAGGAAGTTGGTGAATGCACGATGAGCCGGAACAAAGAGAACATCCTTGTTCCATGGCTTCTGCTAAAGCTATTATGCACTCCGGCATCAACAGATGGTCTCGAAATAGAAAGAAATGTTTCTTATTTTGTTCTTTGTTGGACTATTCACCTTCTTGCTCGTCTTCATCAGCATTGGCTTGTGCTTGACCCACAAGAAAGGCCGCTACGGTCTCCGGTTCTTCGGCCCGCGTCTTCTCCGCCCACAGCCACTCGGATCGTTCTCGTCACTCCTCACGGTTTGTTTTCTATGAGGATCGTTTAATGGCCTCTATTTGTTTCAGTTATGTCAGCATTGTGGGTGCAAATTCGACCGCTCAGAACGTGACTCCAAAAATATCCCGAGCGTCCGACTCCCGTTATCAAAGCGGAAGTTGCCGCCCGGAGAGCAGTGCACTCAAAACGGCCACCTCGTCGACGACCGTGAACAAACTGCGGGTTCCCGATCATCAGAAAAGTGCGAAGATCTGGTTGATTTGATTTCTCTTAGAATAAACTCTCGTTTCCCGTTTGAGTCGATGGTTTCCGGGAAAAGGCGGTCATCTGTGGTTGGTCGGCAGTCAAGCACAACCGAAAGTACACGACGGGCTGCCGGAATGTCATCAAATTCACGTTAGGCTACGGAAAAGGAGCAAAAGCGTTCATTTTTCGTGCTACACGCGGAGAAGCGAGGAAGACGAACGGGACGTGTGTGTAAGTTGCATAATCCGTTGACAATGAGCAGCACATTTGCACCTTATCAGCGCGTGCTTCTTCCTGCTACTCGTCGCGACGAATTTGTGATCAAACAGGAGAATGCGGGCGGTGCGGGGACGAGTGAGAGCGCGCTTCAGTTGATTTATGCCTTAATCCGCTACTCGCATTGAAATGTCCGTCAAACGGAGTGCTTTCGCCTTTTCGCCCCGTCCCCATCCACTCAAAGGTAAATCGTTTGTTCTTTCGGTTTCCATTTACCCTTCCTCTTTATTCAGATATCTCCAGTTGATCACACTCGTCGCCTTATGGCTGATCGCACATCTTTTTGTTGCCTATGCGATCTACACGAACTTTCATCGAGCACTGGCCGTTACGATCGCTCTGTTTTTATTGGACGTTTACCTTGATTTACTCTCTTGCATTACCGCCCTTTCCTCGATGCGAGAACCGAGTGGAGAAACGTGGATCGAAACGAAGTGGAATGCGGCCACTCAACGGGAGTTCAAGTACAAAAACCTCGTCAAATTGTAAGCAAATCAGCGAACTCGCTAGTCAGGAGGAAACAATGCGGCCTGTTCAGGATTGCGATCACCTTGTTCGTAGCGGGCGTCTTGACGTGGCTGGCCATCGACACGCGCGGCGATCGGATTCGTCTTCGTTCACTCGTCGGAATGGCCGCCTTCATTCTGATGGCCTTCCTGTGCTCGGCCAACCCGTCGAGGATCAAATGGCACCCGGTGGTCGGAGGTCTCGTCCTTCAGTTTTGCGTTGGACTCGTGGTTTTGCGCTGGAGCGTTGGAAATGAAGTGATCAAGTTCGTTGCCGATCAGGTTCTTGCTGAATTGAACCCGTTCCGTTTGTTCAACGTCGTCCCTTGTAGGCAGTGACGTTCCTGGACTTCACGAGCGTGGGCACAAAGCAGGTCTACGGCTTCATTGCGGACATGCCCGACATCTGCGGAATTCGAGCGAGCTTCATCTTTACGGTTCGTTTCACATGATCATCTGTCGTTCAAATTTCACTCGTTTTGTAGAGCCTTCAAATTATCATTTATTTCGGTTCCGTTGTGTCCGTGCTCTTACTACTACGGGATCATTCAAGCCGTTCCTTGTCGCGGATTGCCTGGTAAGGAGCTCATTTCCAATGCGTCTGTCTTTCTTGAATAGCAACAGGCTGGCAGTCGGGCGAGGCCAACTGAACAAAATAGAGAGAAGAACGCAGGGACAAATGAGATATTGCTTCTTGCAGGTGCATGCAACACACGATTGGAACGACGGCAGCCGAGAGCCTGAATGCGGCCGCCTGCATTTTCCTTGGACAAGTGCGTTGATGAGAAGGAAGAACAAATGAAGAGTACCGCATGGTTGCAGACAGAAGCCGCCATCCTCATCGAACCCGCGTTGATCTCGATGACCGACTCGGAGATCCACTCGGTGATGACCGCCGGCTATGCCTGCATTGCGGGCTCGTTGTTCGCCGCGTACATCGCTTTTGGGGCGTGCCCCACGTACTTGTTCTCGGCCACCGTCATGAGTGCTTCCGTTTCGTTGGCCATCTCGAAGATCATCTATCCGGAGGTCCAAGTGTCGACTCAAAAGAACGCTCGAGAGTTCAAATTCGCTCAACGGTCAGTTGCTTTGAAAGAAGGCTCGATTTAATCTTGAGCGGTGCAGAGAGGCGTCGAACGTGATCGAATGCATCAGCAACGGGGCCGTGCACTCCGCCAAGTTCGTTTGGGCCATCGGAGCGAACTTGGTCGTCTACACGGCCCTTCTTTACCTCATGAATGCGGTGATCACGTACTGCGGGAATCTGGTCGGCATTCAGGACCTGACCTTCAACGTGAGTGTGTTGCATCAGAAGATAGACAACGACGAGCGTTGCAGAAAATGCTGGGCTACGCCTTCTTTCCGCTGGCCTTTCTCATGGGAGTTTCAGATGCTCCCAATTGGGATGTAGGTCCCCTCCTTCTGTTCGATTCATTCTTTTCGTTTAGAGCCAAATTCACGAGACGTTGAAGGTGGCTGAGCTGATGGGAATGAAGACCGTCTTGAACGAATTCATCGCCTATCAGAAGCTGAGCGAGATGGTCCTTCAGAAGGAATTGATTGGAGTACACTTTGTTAGTGTTCTCTCGAGTAATTCTGTTGGAATTAAGAAACGAGCGATCATGATGGCCACCTACGCGTTGTGCGGCTTCTCCAATATCTCGATGATCGGCTCACAAATCGGGATTCTCAGCAGCATGTGCCCGGAGAGGAAGTCGTCGTTCTCGAAAGTACGTGAACAAAACGAAAGACCGCAAACATTTTGTCTTTTAGGTGGCCGTTCGAGGACTGATCTCAGGCATCTTCTCCTGCTTTGTGACGACTTGCGTTGCGGGCATTCTGGTCGAGAAGCCCGTCTCGTGCGGAGTCGTGACACACGCGAGTACTTGCCTTGACACTTCGCTCTGAGCCTTCCCACGTGTAAATTAAACGCTTTTGGTCACTCCGTTTGGGCAACAGTTTACTCCACTCACAATTCCAAGATTTGCGACGGTCCAACTAACTTGAAAGTACGGAGAGGATACAAAAGACGGGCATAGTTTATTGATGGAGGAGACGAGACCAGGAAAGGTTGATAACTGAAAGCACTTGTTGGGCAACAAGTTCCGGTTATTTAACTGCCGGCTCGTTCGATTACCGCAGGACTTCGAGTTCAACACTCGACCTTCGAGTCCACCGATCGCTTGCCGATGCAGGGATCGAAGAAGGCCGGTCGGACGGGGATCGGGGCGGGCATCGCGGGGTAGGCCAACGGAGCGGGAGGCGGCGGCGGCGGAGGAGCTGAAAGATGCACAAGTTCAAATTGTAGATGCCGTCTTGTCTTTGAAGACAGCAGAAACCGTCGCTTACCTCCGGGAACAACTCCGTAGATGGTGCGCGAGACGCAGACCGTGCCTTCTTGGACCAACTCGGGCGGGCACAAGCAGATTCCCATCGAGCAGACCGAGCCACCGGTGCATTCAACTCCAGGCTACACGACAAGAATGAAAGTAGGTACCCTTAAGAGTCAACGAACTTCGCAGCTGGCACCAGGGAGAGCCTGAAGATGAACAAATGAGATAGTCGCCGACTCCTTGCTTACTTGAGGGATCAGACGACCGGCCGGAGCGGGAGCGGGGACGGCGGCCGGGATGGGCGGCAGCGGCAGGGGCATCGGGGGAAGCGGAGGAGGCGGCGGCGGGGCGCATCCGACGACCGGACTGTAGAGAGCCGGTCCGGGGCAGGCACAAGCGCCTCCCATGCATCTAAAGCGTGTGTTCAAAAAGGATAATCAGCAAACGAAGATGAATGATTCAATTGAAGGAATGCAAGACCAATTCGATGAAAGAAAAGTGATTTACGCCGCCGGAGCCATGCAACCGCCCGGAGCGCAGGCCGGCGGAGGGAGCGGAGCCGGAGGCGGGGGAGGCGGCGGCGGCGCGTAGGCCGGAGCACAACCCAAGGCGGGACCACACGGCGAGTAGAGCGGAGCTGCAAGATTCAAGCCATCAATCCAGAAAGCATCAGTTTCACTTACGGCCATACGCTTGCCTTCGCACGAGCTCCCGATCGCCGCCATTCGAGGCGGCAACAGGCGGAAGGTCCGCGGCATTCACACACGCGAGGGCCACGAGAGCCAAAGAGGCCACCAGAGCGTGTCGCATGATCGGGAGTCGAGTGATCTGCAACCAAAAGAAGTCAATCGACCGCACGCGACGTTTTAACGTCCCCCTAGTGGCCCACTTGCGCGCATTCACGCAGACGATCGACCGCCGTATTACCGTACGCAATGCAAATAAAGCAACGTAGACGCCGCGGGCGCGAAGAGGCGCGCGTCCAAATTGACCGACCGCCCGCATGGAACGAGGGAAGAACAAAAAACACAAACAAAAGTGAGTGGGGGCGGTCGATTGCATGAATGAATGTCCGCACGATGAGTGGAATGACTGGCCCGATGTCCGTCCCGCCCGTCTGCACGTGAGAATTCGATGGGTGCGCATCGAGATGGATGGCCGACCGGCGTGTTCCGCTCCACTTTTATAGGGGGTCCAATTCGCGCGGTAATTCGCGTTTTTTGTTGTTTGCGCGCGATGGACGCTTCCGCCCCGCAAGGCGGGTGGGCCCAGGCGTTACACGAGCGGATTTTACCCGCCACGTCCTTAACATCGGAAGTGCGCGCGCGGTAATCGAGAGCGAAGAGGCGGCGATTCGTTTCGGGTGGCCGATGAACGATGTGCGTGCGTGTGCACGAATGAGAACAAGAACACGAGCAGAATGGACGGCCGCCTACACGGGCTGCTCGCATTGATCCACTGGCCGATTCAATCGACAGACAGCAGGAAAGAAAGGCGATCCCGTGAAGATGCATGCCTTAAGTAGACGCCCAACGCAATGTCTAGTCCGGAATTTGTTGAAAAGCTGAACGAACGGCGAGTGTTTGTGTTTGCCTTCGATCCGTTATGGTCATTGCTTTTGTTTTTTCGACTACGTTGCCGTCTGTTTTTTCAACACACGCGCGAGGAATCGGCGCATCAGCAGCGTCCACTCCACGGAATTCCTTACGCTCTTAACGCGATTAGACGCGCGACGGGTAAGCCGATCGCAAAACACGATCAAGTTCCGATTGTGCTCGAATTGCACTCCGCTCGTCCGTCCCGGCCGGCCGCCAGCTGATTTTACTGCTCACTTTTTGCCCACAGACGAAGTGACCAGCGGAAATCACGAACCGGAGGCTATCGGATGTCCGCAGAGGTTGACGTTGACTTCGAAATACGTCGTGATTTTAACGTACAACAAACAAACGACGTCATCCGCAGGCACAACTCCTTTATTCGATCAAAATCTCGTTCCGTAAACACCGTGGTAGTGCGAAAGGCGTCGATTGGAGAATCCCGGCAGCACCTGCTTCAATCCAAGCGTCAAGAGGGCGACCGTCTCTTCGGCCTCGTAGTTGGCACTCAGATCGTGGTGCGTGCCGAAGATGTTCTTGATGTGTCGGCTGCAACAATCCTTCTTCTATGATCTAAGAGTTCTTCTAAGCACATACCTCATGTAGCCGCCGCGAGCTCGCAAGTACCAGCGGTAGAGGAAGTAGACGAGCAACGTCAACAGAACGGAAATAATTGCGATCGAAGCACACATGATCGTGAAGTAGACGGTGCTTCGAGAGTCCACCACCGCAACAGCGATGTGTTCCTCAGACACCGCGCAATTCTTAATCGTCCAAGGATGAAAGAAAAACGAGACGAACGAACTTCCTCATCTGAATTTAGTCCGCAGTTGTCCACACCGTCGCAGAAGAGCGTGCGCGGGACACACAAGAGCGGATGGTTGGGGCACGAGCGGAAGAACGTGTTGTAATGCGAACAGGAGAAGCGAACACCCGATACGACGAGGGAAATCCGCTCTTTGATTGCGGCCAGGACGGAGGGCATGAACCGGACGACAAGCGGCGACTCGGCGTAATAAACCTGAAGAACGCACGAATACAAGAAGAAGGCAGAATGAACAAACCAAGTAGTGAGAACAGCCGAAAGAGATGTTCCGCCCGTTGATCTCCAGCAAGACCAGATTGTCGAGCACAGCGCACGTTGTGGGCGTCATCTCGATTCGATTGGTGAACGTGAGCAGGAATCCGTTGTAGATGAACGGATCGTTGTGGAGCACGATCTGCAAGCAGAAAGAAAGGATGAACATGGAGGGCAGAAGACGCTCGCCTTCTTGTAGTAAGACGGCCTTTTCGTGGGTGCAGTCATTAGTCCTGTGAGCACGATCGACTTCTCGACAGTCAATCCAACACAGACGTCTACGTAGAAGAAGAAACAAACGATGAAGGCCGCATTAACCCACGGCATGGCCGAGTAAAATTGGATAAAATGCCCGCAAGGGCGGCGATGTTTGAAGGAAGAAGCGGCAATTGAATTGACAGCCTTTGACCTTCGACTCTCTTCTGTTGATTTGCATATTGTTTGAAGATAAAGAATAACGTTCGGTTTCTTTGAACACGAAGAAGACCGCGGTCATTCTCCTCGCATCTGTTGTTTTGGCTGAATGGTCCGGATGACCGAAAGAAACCTAGGATGAACATCCATTTATCGCGCTTGGTTTTTAATGCAATTTGCCATCGCCTCTTTCCGACTTCGTTTCAAACGAGTCGGCGGTGGTGTTCTGCAAGTCGCTACGGCAACAAATCCGTACTTCAAATGCATAACAAAGCAATCAAAACAACCTCCGAACTCGACCTTAGCCGGTTTGTTGCTCGCTTCATAGCGACAACGGCTATCCTACCGAAATGCTAACCACTTGATTGTCTGCCAGACTACAACCTTCCACCAAGCGAGTTGAGCAAAAGATATCGACAACAAACGATTCGTTTGGTAAACTTAAAGCAACTTGTTGCTGTCCGGTTACCACGCGTGAATTTCGTCTGTTTAACGAACTTCTCGAAATTAGCCAGCTGACTTCACGTTTGACCGCAAGGAGGCGCTGACACAACGGAAGGCTTATTGGCTTGCGGATTGCAATTATTGAGGGCGGGGGTTGCGGCCGCGCACCCTTCCGCCCGCATTTGCGCGCACCATCTTGGACGCCGCGGGACGTGGCTATTGGGGCATGAAGGGGACGAAAACGGGCGTGTGTTCGCCGGCCACGGCAAGCGCCCGTCTTCCGCGGTTAGCCCACCACTCGCCCACTGGCAACCAAATCCGAGGGAATCGGAGAAATGAAGAGGACGAACGAAGGCGTCCGTTTGGCCAAGGCCAAAAGCGGAAGGCTCGTGGTTTCGCTCGCTGACCGCTGGCCTTCGGACATTGCAGTTGCGGAAATTGTTGCAAGTTTGCGGTTGCGTTCTGCATCCTTTCGCTTCCTCCTTTCGCGAATGTCAACAAGCGAGTGAAAGGAGGACGATGACGGAAAGAAGAAAGAGGAGAAACAGGCGGAGGTCGAAGTGGATGATTCAGGCGGTCTCCTCGCGTTGTCATGGTCTTCGTTATACGAGCGGTTGTTATTTTTTTCGCACAAACGCGCGCGTGTCGCAATTTATTTGCCTCCAATCCGTGGAGTTCACATCGCCTTTCAATTGCTTTATTTTACCTTAAAGAAAGAGTTGATTGCAGACCTCCCGGACTGACCACACGGCTCGTGAGCGAAATGGAGATCGGAAGCGAGGGCGAGAGCAAAAATGCGGCAGCTGCTGCGGCTATCGCCGCTTACGAGGCCTCACGATCGATGCAAACCTCAACAACGAGTTCGTCCAGTGAGGTAAGTCGAACCGTTTTGTTTTCATCCCGACTTGTTCGCCGCCCGCGCACATCCCGCCCGCCTTTCACTTATTTACCTTCCTCGCCCTCCGGTCGCCGCCGGTGCACGAGCATTCTTTTGCTCCGCGTAAGTGACATAATTCGGGAACTCGCAAGCCCCGACTGGGAACGATGAGCTGCGGGGATCATTTTCCTCTCCGGGAAGCAGGGGGATTGGATTCACGAATGGTTGGGGTGTTGGTGTTTGTTTCCTTTCGATTGAATCGAACCCATCCTGCCCCTCGAGCAGCTGATCGTCCACGAGGAACGGGATTTTCGCCGTTCCGTTCGCCAAATTCCTCAACACTCGATTTTTATTGATTTTGCGGGCGGAAACCGCGTCGATTTCGATCCCTCGCTGTTTGCGGGTGGATGTCGACGATTGTGGTGATAAAAGCGATAAGATTTTCCTGCTTTCTGTTGATCGGAACCCGTTGACTCATCGGCTGTTCGCGAATTGCGGCCGACGGTCGTGATCGGGCGTCCTGATTTCATCACGTGGCTTTCACGCGACACGTGTGTTCTGCGGAAATTAGTCCCGATTTTTCAGATGCTTTCTTTTTGCTTCGAAAGCGTCGATGCCGAATGAAATGTCGGCTTTAATTCCGCAAAATAACGAGCTGTTGGGGCAGTCGGCTAACAACCCGCGCGTTCTCTCCACTAACCGATGCGGGGGGTCGATCGCGAGTCCCGCACAAGCCGAACAGTGCGGCGGCGGCGGCCACGGCCCTATCACTCGACTCCCAGCATTATCATCCCCGCCTGCAACGCCGGTCGCACTCCTCCGTCACGGCGCCCGATGTGTTGACCGGAACAAGGCCCTACCTTCACTCCTTCCAGGTGTTTATGGCGCGCAGCCGTCCGGGCAATGTCTGAGAAGGTCCAAATGCTGGCTTCGTCGATCTACAAGGAGCTAGAGCTCATGATCCAAAAGCACGGTGAGGAGAGCGTAAAGGTACGATTTTTTACGTCTTGTTTTCGTTTATTTCACGCCATTTTGCAGAAACTCATGCCGTTGGTCGTGAACGTGCTGGAGAGTCTGGATTCCGCCTACTCGGACAAGGACGAGCACATCGTGGACCTCGAGATGCTGAAGGAGGAGAACGAGCAGCTCTTGAATCAGTACGAGCGGGAGCGGCAGATGCGGAAGTCCCAAGATCAGGTGCGTGATTCTTCTGTCTTGTTTTTATCTTCCGTTCGTTTGCAGAAATACGTGGAACAAGAGGAGCTCCTGACGGAACAGAACCGAGAGCTCGAATCCAAGCTGGAGAACGTGGAGGCGAGCGTGCGGATGTTGGAGCTGAAGCTGAGGAATGCCAACGATCATCGTGAGTCTCCCTGTTCATTCCTTTGCATTCATTTTCATTGTTCTCCTCTTTAGTGCAACGATTCGAAGAGCGAGAAGTCGAGCAGAAGGGCGAGTTCGAGAAGCTGCACGAGCGCTACAACGAGCTCCTGCGGACACACATCGACCACGTGGAGAAGACGAAGTACATGATGGGCTCGGACAAGTTCGACATGATGCAGTCCCTCCCGCCCGGCCACAACCGCGGGATGGCGGCCAGCGTGGACATGAACGTACGGGGTATCTCCGACATCATCAGCGCCACGCACATGTCCCAATCGACCCACGTGGACATGAACCTCGCCAACCACATCAGTGCGGAACGTGAGTCCTCCATTGTTGACCCTTCCCCTTCAAATCTTCCGTTTTGCAGGAGATTATCACGACGAATTCGGGCAGAACACGGAGGATCTCCTCAATTCGGGACGCGAAGAGGGCAATCCGATCGTCGAGGAGTTGGAGCAGCACGTGTCGGAGAATCCCGGACGAGCGTGCCGCTGTGGAAGGGCTGCGTGAGTTCTTGCCAGTTCCCCGTTCTGTTCTTCATTCCTGTTCGTTTGCAGGGGCCAGGAAGCTCAAGACGACGCCCTTGCTGCCGAGCTCACAGGTACGTTCTTTCTTTGCCTTCTTCTCCGAGAAAAGATTCGTGGATGACGGCTGGAAAGCATTGATCGAGTCCCGAAATGCGCTCTCTGAACTCTTCTCAAATCTCTTCTTTGAACAGGCGCATTGGTTGATCCGGCGGAATTCGCATCAGCGGGTAATTTCTGTTGTGAAATTCGTGTGCTTGCGACCACTTTTCGATTTGTTTAATCCGGAAACCAAACAAGCGTCCTCGTTCACTTAACACGTGATCTAATTCTCTTTTGCGAATTTCCAGTCAATGATGCATTCATTGGTACGTTCTCATCGGAAGTTGTCTTGATGTTCCGTTCAGTTCGAGTGGTTGTGATTGTTTGTGTCGTGCGCATCCAACAAATGTGGTCCTTGTGTTTGTGAGCGAAAGGGAGGAAAGCGTTCAGCAGCTAAAGTTTCTGCGGTTTTAAACAAACGAAAAGATGACTGGGTGTTCACTATTCGTTGTGTTAGTGCAAAAGTAATCTCCTATTGCTTCTTCCATTCCTTCATTTAATGGGAGAGGCAGCAGGAGATGAATTGATGGTTGTGGCTTGATTGTTGATTCTGTTTGTGTTCCTTCGGTTAACGAGTGACCTTTCAGGCATGGGCCGCGAAGTGGACAACCTGATCAAGGAGAACAGCGAGCTGCTGGAGACGAAGAACGCGCTGAACATCGTGAAGAACGATTTGATCGCGCAAGTCGACCAGCTGTCCAGGTACTCGCCCTTCGTTCTTCCTGGTTGATTCCCTTCGTTCCCAGCGAGCACGAAGTCCTCCAGGAGGAACTGCGCACGCTGGAGGTCGTGAAGATCAAGCAGGCGGAGAAGATCCGCGAGCTGGAGGGCGAGCTCAAAGCAATCAAGGAGAAGATGAACGCGGACGAGCAGGAGGATCAGGACATTCCGATGGCCCAACGGAAGCGATTCACTCGCGTGGAGATGTCCCGCGTGCTCATGGAGCGCAACCAGTACAAAGAGAAGCTGATGGAGCTCCAGGAGGCCGTCAAGTTCACGGAGATGCAGCGAGCGAAGAAGATGGTGCACCCGCAAACGGCCAACCGAAGCAAAATTTGGGACTTGTACGTTTCTTTTTTGATCACTCGTTTATTCTTCCCCCTCACTCTTCAGCTTCTCCGGCTTGTTCGGTGACGCCCCTCCCGCTCATCACCAGCCGACCCCCAAGCGATCTCCCAACACCGTTCGGGCCGCCCGACAGCAGGCCCTGCGGAACATCGACATCGAAGCCAGCAGGTACGCGTTCTGTTCATTCTGTCCATCAGCAACCTCTTCCTTTTCAGTGTGGCCGAGAAGCGTCGCGCGGATCGTCGGCAGCAGTACAAGGCGGTCAGCGAGCACATGAAGAAGGAGGACGAGAGCCGAACGCGGGCCTACGGCTGGTCCATTCCCGCAACCATCGACGCCCAAGCCCCGCTCTCCATTCCCGGTGCCCGTTTGCTGCCGCCCGCTCCTCGACCAACAGCCGTCGCTGAAGGTTGGATGGAAGGAAGAGTGAAGTGATCACGAGCAATCGTTCAGATCTGGTGTGCGGCGGGCGCGATGCTCCACGGCGGGCTGAGTTCGGACGGGAACTTCATCATCGGGGACTCGATCTTCTACTCGGACCCGCTGAAAGGAATCTCCGAGAAGATGGAGTCTTCTTTGGTACGTTTCCTTCTTTTTTTAGGAGTTGATGGCTCCCCTCTCGTCTAGAACTCGAAGCTGCTCGAAGAACGCTTCATTTGGGAGACGAGCAGCCTGATTTGGGTCGGCAGTTCGAACGAGAAGCGGAGCTACGTGACGATCCTCGACGCGAACAACCCGAACTGCATTCTGGAGTGCTTCCCCGTCTGCACTTCGCACATGCTATGCATCTCGTCCGTTCCCGGTTCGTTTCCCACTCCCTTTTCTGCACTCTACCTTCGGTTTCAGGCGTCCGTCAAGGCGACTACATGGTGGAGGAGAAAGGCGAAGACCAGCTGAGTCGAGACGGCGGCTTCCTGAACACGCTTCCCGCGGACATCGGAATCCACGAGTCGTTCGGCCAGGTCTACTGGGTCCAGCTGCGGAGTTCGGACGTCGACGACGTGCCCACGTTCTGCAGCGTGGACGAGAAGGCGTCGCCCAAACGAGCGAGGGATTGTGCGTTCCATTAGAATCCGTCTCTGACTTCATTTCCCTGCTTGCAGTCAGCGTGAGCGAAGCCCCGGCCGACTCGTCGTCGGAAGCCGCAGAAGCGGGTGAGTCGACTTCGATCACGTTCCTCACTTGTCCGTCGTCGGGGCCTCCATTGAATCCTAATTCGGCTTCCATTCGTTTTCCCATCTGTTGCTTTCGAACGGATGGCCCAAATTCGTTCCCACTGTCCATCCAATAATCACAACCAAACATTCCGCAGCTGCCACCCGAAAGAACGTCGCGAAACGTGTGGGCTTCGAGATCACCGGCCTAAACGATCCCGCCGGGGTTTCTAAGTGCACGGTCCTCGAAAAGGCGGCCGCCGACCGCTCCGATTTGATCCCGCCGCCCCAGCCGCTGGAAAAGGAGCCCGCTGCAACGGCCGACGCCCCGCCAAAAGGTGCTGATTCGTGGTGCATTTTGGTGGTTGTTTCTTGGTGGTGTGGCCATGAGTTCTTTCTTTTCTCCGCTTCGACGAGCGTCCCAATTCCTTTTGTTGCTGAAGAGCCCTTCACCTCGAAAGGGCGACAATTTGGTTGATCCGAAACGAAACCCCTTGCTTCCTTTTGCTTTCCGGGAATTGCTTTTGGTCTTGGTCTCGTTTATCCTTTGTGTTCATCCCTGGCTGCTTGAGCGCTGATCACCTGGTTCCTGTTTAGATGAGAGCAAGCGGAACTACGTGGCCTACGCCAATCTACCGCCGCACATTCGGGATGCGTTGAGCAAGTACGAGAACCAGGAGGCGATGACCACCGCCCTGCCGACCATGTGGATGGGATTGGAGAACGACTTGTGAGTCCTTTGTGCCCACTTTCTTCTCGTTCATTTTCGTGTGATTGCAGCATCGTGATCCACTCGTCAGTCCTGAACTGGCGGGAGTGTCTGGTGCGAATCAAGATGCCCGACGCCGTCCTCCACATCCTGTACGTCTCTCTTTGATCAGTTCAATTAGTGTTTCTTGTTGATTTCAGGCATCACAAAGGTCGAGTGTTCGCCGCCCTGGCCAACGGGTGCATCGCCGTCTTCCATCGCCTGCAGAACGGCCGGTGGTCGACCGAGGGCTACCACATCATTCGATTGGGCCAGGCCTCGAGCTCCGTCTGCAATCTGACGGTCGTCCACGACAAGATTTGGGTCGCCTATCGCAACTGCGTGGTCGTCCTCAATCCGGACAGTCTGATCGTTGAGGTGAGGACTCACGCCGGCTCTTCTGTTCACGCACTCTTCGTTTCTTCCAGGACTCGTTCGTCGCCCATCCCCGAAAGGACTCCCAAGTGAGGCACATGGTGTGGTGCGGGAGCGGCGTGTGGATTTCGATTCGCCTCGACTCGACCATCCGCTTGTACCACTCGCGGACGATGCAGCACCTGCAGGACGTGGACATCGAGCCCTACCTGAGCACGATGCTCGGCTCCACCAAAATGGACTTCCTGCACCTGCGGATCACGTCGTTGATGGTCGTCAACCGGAAGCTGTGGATCGGCACGGGCACCGGAATGATCATCGCCGTTCCGCTCTCCAACGAGAAGGCGGAGAAGGTGGACGTCTCGACGAACGACGCGGACTCCCGCAAGCCCGAGGGAATGAAGCCGCCGGGCGCGTTGATTCGCGTCTACGCGGCCGACCAGAGCGGCGACGGCGGCGCGGAGAACAAATTCATTCCGTTCTGCAACATCTCGATGGCCCAATTCTCCTTCCACGGCCACAAGGATTGCGTTCGCTTCTTTGTGTGCGTCCCGTCAGGTACGCGAGGGCACAAAGGAGACTGCTGATCGCCGTTTGTTTCAGACGGAGTTTCCACTTTGACCACCTCTCTGGAGACTCGCAAGCTGCTCGTGCTCTCCGGTGGCGACGGATATCTGGACTTCCGAATCGGTTTGTTCACCAGCCAAAGGATTATCGATTGATCATTGTTGCGTGTTCAGGAGGAAGACGAAGAGGGCGACCAATCCAACTCCGACATTCGTGTGCGCGACATGTCGCACATCATCTCGTACGAGATAGAGACGCCAAATCCGTACAAATCGGAGCCGATCACAACTCCCGAATAAGCAATCCCCGTTCGCAAATTCCGTACTTTCTTCCATTCTCCCATGCGCCTTCTATTCCTCGTGTTTCTCCCGTTTCCGTTCGGCATTCATCGGTTTTACAATTAGATGTGTCGCTCTAGATTTTATGGTTAAAGCTTAAATAATTGGTACATGATTTGTGCTTGCTACGGGTCCCGATTGACTAGTCACCACAAAAGAAACGATATGCGTTCCCACGCCTCCTCTCCGGCATTTAAACCCTCCTGATGACCAATTCTTCGTTCGTTCATGTACAGCGCATAATTCCACGAAATAAAGTCCTGAATATGGTTTGCTCGTTCTTTGTTTGCTTGACAATCAAGCTGATCAACAACCTTGAATGCACACAGATCCCAAAGGACGAGTTTCGAGCAAGAGATGAATTTTGGATTACGCAGGGAAAATTGGTCGACGAGTGCTTTACGACGAAAAGGGTCGAATTGTTGTGAAATTTGCTCGTTTGTGTACTTTTCCGCATGAATCAGACGATGCGGAGCCCATTTTGCAAACGAATGGCAATAAACAAGCGGACGAGCGGAAGGAAAGCAGCGAGCGGAAACCCCCGCTTGTCGGCCGTTTGGGTCCCGCCACGCAGTCCGCTGTTGACGTCACTACGGTAGCTTGCTTTTTGGAGCCAAAGTTTTGCGTTATTGGCGCAAATAATTGCATTATTCTCGTTTATTCGCGACTTTTATTGTGCGCGCGAGGTCTGAAAAAATTCAGCGCAATTTATTACGTCGATTTGTGCAAAAATCCGGTCGAATTTCCCCAACTTTTGCGATTTATCGAAGTCGACAGCTGGAATTAATTCGTGCGCGACTCCGCTATTAAAATGGACGCTTCTTCGGGTGCCCGGCTCTCATCTATTCCGCATTAAGATGCATTCGATTCCTACTCTCGACTCCGCCGGCCACTATTGATGGAATTCATGGTGCTCAACTGCCCCGCCACCCTTCCATTCACTGCTCCGGACTCGGCATCGCTCCTCTCTTCTGCTCATCGGCGGCTCGCGGGCAGTCCCGCCCTGCTTCATGTCTTCGGCTGGACGTCCATCGAATTCGACCACCGGTGCCGCCAGCAAAGGTAAACACTCGAGCGGCGGATTGGGCAGCGGACAGGCGGCGGGGAGGCGGCTGCGTTCCAACAACACCGGCAACGCCCTCAGCCGCTCCCCGTCCAAACGCCACGATGTCGCCAACTCGCCCACCAAGTCGGGCGTGGGCAAGGACGCGAAGCACGACGGCTCCACGCAGCGGATCCTCGCCATCCTGGAGTCCGTCCCCAGCACCATCTCCGTCTCCTCGCACCCGTCCAACTCGCTGCCCTCCAACTTCAACGTCGGCCTGAACAAGAAGAACGAGCGGGCGGAAGTCGGGACGCTCAAGAACCGCGCCAAGGACGGACGAAATGGCCAGACCAAGCGAGATGCCGGCCGTCCATCGACCCAGGGCTCCGCGAGCGGCGTCGGCCGTCGTCCCCTCAACGCCTCCCAGCGGATTCTCAAGAAGCACGCCGGCCGACGGGCCAACCGCCAAGCCTCGACGAACAAATCCAACGGAATGCCGCCGCCGCCCGTCCCCACCAAGATGCACTTCCGGGCGCGCGCCCTCGATCCCCAACGGCAGATGCCCGTCACGGTGACCAAGTCGTCGAAGAAGCCCGAAGGAGTGATGGAACTGGAGATGCTCCACAACAACAAGGTCCTCAAGAGGCCGCTCTTCGACGTTCCGTCCGGCATGGAGAAGGAGGAGGAGAGGGTACGTTCCATTCCGCTCATTTCTTTGCATTGCCTCGATCTCGTTTGCAGGAGCTCCACTTGAGGAAGGCCATCGAGGCGCAGAAGTCGCTGACCGGCGAGGGCGTCTCCATCGACCACTTGATCCCCATCCGTCAGGTCACCGAGGTGCCGTCCGACGAGTACGCGAGCACGTGGAAGGGGCGGATGTCCACGACGAAGCCCGAGCAGTACATTCCCCTTCGAAGAAGTGAGTCCTTGATTCCCCTGTTTGCATCGTTGTTCATTTGCTCGTGCTTGCAGGTGCCTTCGATTTCTGCGACGACGACACGAGCTACGATGCGGACGAAGCGGACGCCGAGTTCCTGGAGACGAACGGCAACTTCGTCAGTTTGGACGAGTTCGAGAAGGTCATCGAGAAGCTGGAGCTCGCGAGTCGTGAGCGGGTCGCCGGCCTGCAGGAATTTCCACCGCTGCCACCCGGAAATCGTGATCGAGAAGCTGGAGCGGATCTACGACTACTGGCTCGAGCGAAGAATCGTGAGTTTCCTCTCCTTCCATTCATTTCATTTGTTTGATTGCGTCCCTCTTTCAGAAGTTGATCAGGAGCTGCCGAATGAACGCCTCCTTGGTGCCCTACGTGCCGAACAAGTGCCGGGCGGGCGAGAAGGACAATCCGTACATCGCCTTCCGCCACAGGGGACCGAAGGTGACCACTCGCCGCAAGCAGAAGATGGACACCGAGCACTTCGGCGCGATGCTCAAGCTGGCGGCCGCCGTCCGCCGCAGCCACGTGCTGAGCAAGGGGCTGGTCGCGCGAGAGGCGCTGAAGATGAAGATCGTGGACAACGACATCGAGATGTTCGACGAGCAGTTGGAGGTTCTTCGGCAAGGCGGGACCCTCGAAGATCTCCCGGACATGAGCGAGCAGCAGCCGCCGAGCCTGTTCGCGAATGCGATGCCCACGGCCAACAAGTGGCTTCCGACGGTGAGTGTCCCCCGTTCATTCTGTTGATTTATTCGCTCTCTTCTCCGTTCAGGCGTGGCACGAAGTCGCGCGCACGATGTTCGACGACCCGGGCTCGCGGCGGGAGGACAGCCTGCAGGCGGTCACTTCGCGGCCCGGCGCGGAGGACGGGCAGTTCGCCTTCCACCGCCATCGCCACTGCGTCTACCGCATGCCCCGACCGTCCGACCCGTCCGCCACTCCCCAACGAACCAATGCGGGTACCAACGAGCGTTCGAATGGCCAGCCGACGGAATCCGCCGAGCAGGAGTCGTCTCCCTTCTCCGAATTGCACAAATCCCAGAATGTTGTCTTCAAACCCTCGCCTTTCGTCTTCCTGGACCGCTCGTTGTGGGGCAATCTGACCGGGGAGCAGCGGGATGTGGTCTGCAGATCTCGTTTCGGCCGGGGCGGGCGGTTGTTGTTGGACTTCCTCCGAAAATAAATGGGTCGAGTATTGCGGCATCTCAATCACACTGTTGCATTCGCTTTCTTCGATGCCTCTCCGCATGTCCATTCAGTTCCAAGCTTTACTTCCTTCCTTTTTTCCTTTTTTACCCTTTTTAACTTTTGTTTCCCCTTTCGTTCACTGGGAGCCGGTTCATCGAGTGGGCGTTGTAGCAGTTGGATTCTTCCATTAAACGAATTGCTTTATGTTCCTTCTTTCTATTCGGACTTCCGACTTTCGTAAGGTTTTTAACTTAATCGATTACCTCAGCTGTCGACCTCGTGCATTTGTGTCCTCCGATCTTCTCTCCACTCTCTTCGATTCAACGTGCGCAACTTCTCCTCGTTCTTCCTTTCGATTCCGACCGTTCGGTTCGGTCGCCGCTTCTTAATTCGAGTTGGTATTGGACTCGGCTCGTATTTCTTTTGGTTCAGTATGTCCTCCATTGCAAATAAAACTGCGGGTTCACGCATTCCGAATTTCATCGCTCGTTCGAACACTCACGAGTACGAACGGACGGACCACGTGCTCGAGCAAGGGGTCGGAAATCAGAGCAGACGGACGTGATTACGCAAACAGCCGCCTCTCGACGGGCGTCCGCAGTCGTTTCACAAGACTCGAACGGGGAAGCTGATGGGGGTGTTGAAATCAAACGAGTGCACTGCTCTCTGGTTGGCGGGTTTAAAGATGGCTGGTGGATTGCTCGCGTGACGGCGGAGGAAGGTCACCCAGCCGAAGGGCTAATTGCGAGCGGTGGACGGCCCTCCCGGTTGTTTTGACGACCAAAAGCCACGTCCTCCTCGCCGAAATTGCCTCCCGAACGGGCGGAGGGTTTCGCAACGAAAACCGCCGCTCGAGCGGGGAGGTGAGTTGCCTGCCGTCTCGTCTGCCATTTCGATCAGAAAGTTTCCAGAAGCAGGTTGTTCCTCGAGTTTCGTCCATCACCTTCCACTCGTTTCTGACCGCTTCCTTCCGTTTGTTTTCCTCGATTAACACGTGCCATTTCTAAACATTTTTGGGTTGGATTTAAGAGCTAGAATTCCTTCGTTTCCACCCGGTTTGCGGCCATTTCGCGGATTTGTTTCGTGCGTGCTCGAATCGCGATTCTTCCCAACTTCCCCCTTTACTTCTTGCCCGTTTTCAGTTCGAATACAAACAAAGATGGTTCGTCGTCGTGGAGCTGCCAGCCCGAAGCCGAGCGGTCCCGTTCGCGCGTCCTCGCCGCCGCCCTCGTACCGCACGTCGGCCCCCGCTCCCACCGCTGCCGCTCCGGGCGCCGGCGGCTACCAACGCGCCGGTGCGGCTGGGCCGGGCGCCTTCGGAGCCGCCCCGCCGTCCCAAGGGCCGGGACTCATGGGCCAGATGGCCGCGACTGCCGGAGGTGTCGCCATCGGCTCGGCGGTGGTAAGTGGACATTCACGAGTTCTCTTCTCAACTTCCTCCTTACAGGGCCACTCGATCGGCCGCATGTTCGACGGCGGAAGCGAGAAGCAGGTCGAGCAGGCGGTCGGAGCCCCGCCGCCCCAGAACCAGTACCAACAGCAGCAGCAGCAGGCGCAGACTCCGTGCGAGATCGAGTGGCGTCAGTTCCTGGAGTGGTGAGCTCCTTCCACCTTCCACTTTGTTCACTCTTCCTTCCGAATTTCAGCAGCCAGAACCAGCAGGACATGAGCATGTGCCAGGCGTACAACGACCTGTTCAAGCAGTGCAAGGCCCGCTACCAGATGTAACCCCTCCACGGACGAACGTTCTCCCGCTCTTCGTCTTCGATCTTTAGGCGTGTGTGCAGTTGTGATTTGAGAGAAGGAATAAACGGTACAAAACGGAGCTTCTTGGGGTTTCTCTCGTGACTGAAAGGCATTTCCATGCGTATATCTGCTCTTCATTCCACAATCCTCCAATTGATTGCTCTCCTCCAGGCCGAAGAAACCGAGAGATGTCGGCGGTCGGGTTCATCGGCCTGGGGAACATGGGCGGCTTCATGGCCCGCAATCTGCTCAAGAAGGGCCGCCAGTTGGTCGTGTTCGACGTGGACAAGAACAAGGGCGAACTGCTCGTCCAGAACGGCGCCATCCTCGCCGAGCACCCGGCCGAAGTGGCGGAGCGCTCGAAGGAGGTCATCTTCACGATGCTCCCGAACAGCTCGCACGTGGAGTCCGTGTTCACCGGAAATAACGGCTTGCTGCAGTCAGTTTCTCTCTTTCCCTGTTCCCTCTGATTCGTGTGCATCGAATTGCAGGACTCTGAAGCCCAACTCGCTGTGCATCGACTGCAGCACGATCGATCCCGTGACCACCGCCTCGCTGGCCAAGCAGACCGCCGAGAAGATGTCCACCTTCTTGGATGCTCCCGTTTCGGGCGGCGTCGTCGGTGAGTGAAGAGAACCCGAGGGAATCTCGTTTCATTGTCTGCTCTTCTTCCAGGTGCCGAGAACGGAACGTTGACGTTCATGGTGGGCGGCCCGAAGGAGAGCTTCGAGCGGGCCACCCCCTACTTCCAAGAGATGGGCAAGAACGCCGTCTACTGCGGAGAAGTGGGGGCCGGCCAGTCGACGAAGATCTGCAACAACATGCTCCTCGGGATTCACATGATCGGAGTGGCCGAAGCGTTGAATTTGGGCGTGAAGTGAGTGCTTCCGATCAACACACGACTTCATCTTCCTGTTCAGGCTCGGCCTCGACCCGAAACGCCTGACCGAGATCATCAACACGAGCAGCGGGCGTTGCTGGAGCACGGACACGTACAATCCGGTGCCCGGCGTGATGGAGAACGTTCCGTCGTGTCGGGACTACGCGGGCGGCTTCGGGAACTCGCTGATGGCCAAGGTGAGGCGAAAGATCGTTCCATTCAATCAATCTCTTTCTTCTTTCAGGATCTGGGCATCGCGCAGAACGTGGCCACCCAGTTCCGTGCGCCGATCCCGCTGGGCGCCTTGGCCCACCAAATCTACCGCATCCTCTCCACGCTGCCCGAGTTCAAGGACAAGGACTTCGGCTCGGTCTACGAGTTCCTGCGCAAGGAGTCGCAATGAGCGGCCGGTGAAGAGCCGAGCGATTAGAAGCAATTAGTTGTCCGTAGATCCCCCCCCTTGTCCTGTTGTTGCCATTCAAAAGCGGTGCGTGTACCTCCTTGCCATGAGCCCAACGCCCTCCCCGTGCGGTTATTCCAAATAAACAGTTGCTCAACGTTGAGAACCAGCGGAAAATCGGAGAGAAACAAGCCAGAAAAGGTTCCCAACCGAAAAAGAAGATGCTTTTCGGTCGGGGACGAGCGAACGGCGATTGGAGCACCTGCCCCGCTTCCTTCCTTCCTCGTGAACCGACGGCTTTTTTGCGAAACGGACGCGAAAGGCGGCGGTTGATGAGCGCGACGCTGAAGGACGGCAAATTCGGGCAGCGCTCTTTTCGATGCGTCGATTTCAATTTGTTTTTCTTTCTGCTCATGCTGTCGTTTGCATTTGTTCGCTGCGATCGAGGACAAAAGACCCCTGGAAGAGAAGCTCCTTTCAATTGACCTCTTCGGATTCCAATTCCTCCCCGCCCTTCGTCCAAATGCCGAGCGTTCGGGCGGCCCATCATTGTGTGCGCGGGTCGGTGCGGAACGCGCGATGGACCGTTTGGAATCGCGGGGTCTCGTTCGTGTTTTTTCTCCGCTTACGGACTGCGGTTTATGTTTTGAGAAAGTGTACGGAAGGAAGACGAAGGAGCAGGAGGAAGAGGAAAGGACGGAGAAGGAGCGATTTCTCGCACGGCGCGAGCGGGGCTTCCGGTCGCGTTTGCAATCGGGCGGCGTGTCATCAGCGAGTTTGCGTTCGTTTGGGTAAAGAAACCGGCGAGAGGACGGCGGCCGAAAGGAGTGATGCATCCCACACGAGAGCGCTCTCGCTTCCTCAATTTCTGCTTCGGATTCTCGCGTCGTTACGAATCGGAAAAATCGTGTTTTGATTGCGTTTCGTAATCAATCATTCCCCTTCTGATGGGCACGCTCGTGGATGACGAAATTCCGATTAGTTTGCAGCTGGACTCGAATGGGTGGAACCGGAGATGGTCTACACGAGCACCGCCTTCAACTCGAACGCCCTCTCGTTGCCGCCGTGCACCTCGCAGAATGACTCTTTTGACCCGAATCCCGCCTTCTTCTATCCGCCCGTGAGCGCCTACAATCGTCAACTGAACGCCGATCTCGCCGCCGCCACTTCGGCCTCCACCGACATGGACCGCTTCCTGCCGCCCGGCTTCCCCTCGAACGGCGATCAGACGGAAGGCGGCGAATGAACACGACGCATAATTTCGTGAGTTCTCGTTTCTTCTGATTGTTTTATTCTCTTGTGCTGCTTTCAGCCCGATCCCTCGGATACCCGAGGGCATCCCGCACGGAGAGAACGAGATGGACGAGGGCCCAACCGCCTTTCCGTCTTCCTCCCAACAGCAGATCAACGATCCCTGTGCTCACCTCGTCCAAGTTCTGCTATGCTACCACCAGGTGAGAGGATCTCTCGGCTTTTCCGCTTCACTCTCTTCCCTTGTTCAGGGCGGCGAGGATCCCGAATTCATCCGAAAGGCGATCGAAAGCCTGGTCAAGAAGCTGAAGGACAAACGAGACGAGCTGGACGCGCTGATTTCGGCCGTGACTTCGGGCGGCAAGCAGGCCACGTCTTGTGTCACGATTCACGTGAGTTCAACCACTCGCATTCATTTCATTTCTCTTCTCCGTTCAGCGATCACTGGACGGTCGTCTTCAAGTGGCCGGCCGGAAGGGCGTTCCGCACGTCGTCTACGCGCGCATTTGGCGGTGGCCGAACGTGGGCAAGAACGAGCTCCAGAAGCTGCCCATCTGCACGACGCCCTCCGAACATCCCGACCTCATTTGCATCAATCCTTTCCACTACGATCGAGTGGTCTCCTCGGCCATCAACATCGGTTCGTTCAGCCAGCAATCCACTTCTGTTCAGTTCTGTTCCTGCTCTTTTTCAGACATGAACACGCTTCGGATGGACCCGTTGAACAACTCGGGCGATTCGATGGACACGCCCGGGCCGGAAGCAGAAGGGGCGTGTTCACGTACCCGCACTGCCCACCGCCCGCGGCCGGAAGCTCGAATGCGATGGGGAGCTTCGAGATGGCCGAGTCGTCCAACTCGTCCAGCAACCTCCCTTTCTTGATGTACGGCCCTCATCAACAGCCGTCTTACGTGGTCTCCCACCTGCCGTGCGGCGGAACGATCAGCAGCACGGCGCTGCCCGGCTTCTTGCAGCAGGAGCCGCCCATCGGCCACGGCTTTCGGATCAAGGCGGACGAATCGCAGGGCTGGCTGCCCGTCCCGCAGCCCGCTTCGATCGCCGCTCCCGAGCACGCGCAGGAGGCGTCGATTCCGCCCAACCACGTCGTCTTTGCGACCAACAACGACGGCAAGACGGCGCAAAACATCTTCGGCGTGAAGCGCTACGATTCCTTGAGATGTGAGTGCATTTTTGGAAAGGAACGAATGACCTCCTCTTCCAATTTCCAGACAACCTCGACCACGTGCAGCTCCCGATGACGAACCGTAAACAACGAAGGAGTGGATGAGGATTGAACTCAAATGCACGATCGTTTTCAGCAACCCAACACTGGTGTTCTATTTCGTACTATGAATTAGACACGCAAATTGGGCAGACCTTCAAGGTGCCGCGAGATCAAGCCGAGGTTCTCGTGGACGGCGGCATGAATCCGGCGGGCGCGAAATCCGGGCCGCTTTTGCCTCGGCGCCCTCCCGAACGTCCACCGAAGTGAGGCGTCCGAGAAAGCACGGTACGTTCCGCTCCTCCATTCACTCGCTGATGAATGAAGGGTTGATTGCAGAATTCACATCGGCCGAGGAGTTCGTTTGCGCTGCACACCGGACGGAAGCGTCTACTTGAACTGCTTGTCGCTGAAGGGCGTCTTCGTTCGCAGCTACTTCCTCGACTTCGAACACGGCCTCATCTACGGCTCGACGGTCCACAAGTTTTGTGTCGGATCCGAGAAGAAGGTCGGTTCTCTTCGTTCTTTCAATTTCAGCAGCTCCTCCTTCAGATCTTCGACTTGCGTTGGGCCTTCGCCGAGATGTGCGAACAACGGCAGAGTGCGCAGATCGCCGTGGCCGCTCAGGCGTGCGCGGTGGCCGGCATCACGCACAACGCCGTCGCCCCGTCGGTGATCGAACGAGCCGGAACGGGAGTGGACGACCTGCGACGAGTGTGCTGCACGATTGCGATCAGCTTTCGTGAAGGGCTGGGGCGCGGGTTACAATCGGTCCACGATCAAAGAGACGCCCTGCTGGATCGAACTGCAGCTCCACCGACCGCTCCAGCTGCTCAACAGTCTTCTGCGGAAGACCGACTGATCACTCCTGCTCCTTTTCTCCAATCGTTTCTACTCGCTCTTCGGGTTCTTTGTGACTCAAGCCCTTCCCTTCAAGCATGTCCTAATTCAAAACCAAAAACAAGCGGCCTTTAACTCTTCTCCAGCTCTCTACTCTCGATTGCTCCGAGTTCTCCTTCGCATTTGCTCACTTCTTCTAAATCGTACTTCTTTCCTGTCGATCTTAAGCATTCGGACTGTTCGCATTAGAAGTTCTTGTATTCAATAAATGCATGACAAAACAAACACCGTACAGTATTTACAGCACAAGAATGAGCGTTGGCCAGTGGACTCATTGTGTTTCTTTGCACTCGAAAGGAAGAAGAAGACGATCGGGTAGTGGAGAAATGCATCCGTTCAGCGGCCTTTTTGGTATTCGGCTAGCGGTTTGATGAGCCCCTCGTCGTACGCTTGGAGGATGCAACGGCACACGAACGTGTATTGATCCTGAAAGACAGAGAAATCAGCTACTTCTTTCCAGAATCCAGCAATTCACGTACCACCGTCTGAATCAACATTGCCCGTTGATTGCGCATGGTCTTGACCAAATCCAGCGGATAGACGGGCTCGTTCGATTCGATCAAACAGGCCGCTTGCTCCATGAGGATGAGGACGCCCGTTCGGCCGATGCCCTGCAATGCGGACAGATTCAGTCGTTTGTTGGGATCGTTGACTAACCGCTGAGCAGTGGACGATGATCGGATCGAGGGAACCGTTTCGTGCCCTTCGCACCTCTCCGACGAAATCGATGAAATGATTGGGGCTCTGCGGGACGCCGTGATCGGGCCACGCGGTGTATTGCATTTGAGTGACCAGACGCTCTTCTCCTCGCTAAAACATAAGTGGCAATGAAACGAGGGTGAAAAAGTCGTTGAACTCGCCATCTTGTTGCGCACGGAGAACTCCCGATAGAAGCAGTACTGCTCGGCCCGCTCACTGAGGTTTGTGATCACCAGCTGCCCGTACTCCACGGATTCCTTGCGGTTGGGCCAGTACTGATGGCACTTCACGCGGTCCTTCTCCATGATCGTCGTCAGCATCACGATGGTCGTCGATCGTTGCTCCCAAATCATGACCCAGAAGTCGCCGGCCGTTTGGGGAAGCGGGCCTTGAGTCGCGATGTAGCGGTTGACTATCCCCGTGGAAGGGATCTCCATCTAAACGAAAGATTGAATGAACTCCATTTCTCTTCCGACTTACGATCACGTGGTTCGCGTTGATGTAATCGCCGCTTGGCGCGTGCTTCAAGTAGACCCTCGTGGCATCCAACGGGCGGATGTCCCGATAGCGATTCTTGCCGACGTTGGCGGGAAGAAGCGAGTCGTCCATGGTCATGCCGGGCTTCTTCCGATAGAGCTGCTCGAACTGCTTGACGATTGTCTCCGAGTCGAGAGCCTCCTTCAGGATTCGCAGCGATTGGGCGAGTTTGTCCGAGCGGGGGATCGCTTCCGAGACGTACTCCGCTTCCGGAATGGAGTATTGGTTCTCCGTTTCGTCCAGTTCGCCGTAGCGGTACACTGAAAGCGAGGAACATCATTCAATTGTACTCTGCTCTGTCACTCACCATTCGGCTTGATGGTCAAGGCCATCTCACGATACGTGCGGAGGCTGCGGATGAAGGCGACGACGTTCGAGTAGGACCACGAACTGATGTCCTGCCCGTTGATCTTGACCACTTGATCGCCCTCGTTGAGTCGGGGGAAGCAGCGGTCAGCCGAACTGCCCGCAATGATCCGACTGATGATCACGGGATGCGAGCAGTCCGCCCCGCCGGTCACGTTGAAGCCGAAGCGTCCCTGCGCGTCGGGTTGCATCTGCACGATCACGTAGCCGTCCTCGCTGTTCACGCTGCTCGCCGGCGATGTGGACGGCGGCCGTTGGGGTTGGGCGGCCATGTCCGCGCGCTTCGCGGCCGAAGAGTTGATGAACTCGCCGTAGAGTGCCTTCAGACGGCCGTTGCTGTTCGGCATGATGCCATTCCGCAAAACGGGCCCGTCGGTCAGCGAAACAGGTGCACTCTTCTGTGTGGGTGAGGAGTCGTAATTGATTCCATTCGCACTTCTTCGCTGAGCGCCCGTCGACAGGTGATAACTCGGGAATTCCGTGCCGTTGATCGTCGACCCCAAGGGCGAACTTCCGTTCTCCAGGTACGCGGCCCGCACGTTGACGCCGTTGTGTTGGCTGGAGATCACGGGGACGGGCGGTCGGGAGTTGTTGTTCGCGTACGCATGCGTCGGGTAGACGTAGGAGGCGGGCAGCAGCGGGGAGTTGTTGTTGAAGTGCCCCCCACTGGTCGACGAGGAGGACGAGTTGGAGCCGTTGGTGTACGAGTGTCCGTTCGACAGCGGCGGAGATCGTGCGTAGACGTAACGATGCGGCGCCCCGTTCTGCCCGTTGATCAGCAGCGAGTTCCGACTGCTCTTCGGATGGGCGGTCGGATGGTTGCCGTTCTTCTGCCGACTGGCGGAGTGCTGAGATCCGTTGCTCAATTGACTCGACGAACTGGACGCCTGAAACGAAAAAGAGTGAATAAAGGAAGACAGTAAACATTATGTTTCTTGTTCTTTTAATACACCTGCCATTCCCCCACGCATCCCCTTTCTTTCCAAACGTTTCTTTTCTAATCGTTCGTACTTTTGAGTTCAGCCGCTCGGCCAATCCGTTCGACTTCGAGCCCGCCTGATCGAGACGTCGAAGATCTTCCGTTTGCCCGTCCTCCTTGGCCGTCTTCCCAACAGCCGAACTCAAACCGACGACGCTGATACGAGGCGCCACTTTGGGCAAACGGCGGCGAGTCGTGTTGCCCGAGTGCGCGCCGTGCGTCGCCTTCAGCACGTCGACGGCCGAGGGAACGTCGGCAGACACGATTTTCGAAGTGGAACGATTGCGATGAGCGGACGGAAGCCGGGACTCCCGGACGGGATCTCGACGAGAAATCGGGAGTTTGTCGAAGTCGGCGGACGTCGAGCGGGGCAACGTTTCGATGATGAGCATTCTGTTGGGCATCCGCTCCCTCATTGTGTGCAGCATCGATCACAAACCAGCCCGCTGCATAACGAGGAACTGCAAGGAGAGCAAGCGGTAAACGAGAAGAGAGCGAGGAGCGAACACGACAGGGAATGAAGCAAATGCTCAACCGCTCGTTGATCACGAATTTCAAATCGATTAGCAAAAGAACGCCGTTGATCGTGGGCGAAGAGAAACCCGCCGCAGATCCAAAAGACCAGCCGACAGCTCGCAGCGGGGAATGCGGCCATTTGCACGACGGAAAGCGATCGTCGGCGGAGGCGGTTTGAGCGAAATGCAAATCGAAGTCATCAGAACGGAATTTTAATGAGGGCGGGTGTGAAAGAAGGTCAAATCCGATCGGTCCTTCTTTTCTCGCTCCGCGTTCATGCACACGGTAGTCGGAGGAATGGTTTTTTCGCGCATAATAAGAAGAACAAGAAGGCGACGAAGAAGAAAGAAGGAGAGTTCTTCATCAAACAAATGAAATCTCGGTCACTTCAAAAACTAACGCGCTCGTCGAAATCCCCGTCGGCGACAGTAACAAGGGCGATCGAAGAGCGAAGACGGGCGAGACGAGAACGAGGTGACAAAAACAACAACCGCCCATGACCGAACGAACATCCCCGCCCGCGTGCGCTCGATTCGCGGTCGTCTGCGATGAATCCGGTGGAACTCCCGTTCGCATTTCCGCGCTGATTTTCCTCCGCACCGACGAAATTCATCGTCTTTCTCAGCCCATCTGATCGAACGAATATCCTCCCCGTGCTTCCTGCCCCGCGTTCTGCGAACAAAACGGGCGGTGAGCGCAAAGCAGAAGGAATCCCCCCTAATGGACATGCGCGACGTAACTCCGCTTGTTCTTTCGTTCGTTAATGACGCCGAAAAGAACGTCGACGGGCGACATTCAGGAATTAAACGACAAGAACCGGGGCGTTTGAGAGAGACGGCGAGCTCGTGAGCGAACGAAATCCTTCGCACGAAACCGCCGCGTTTTTCTCAAGTGTTTTGAAGTCCCGAAGATCACGAATCGGAAAGAAATTCTCGCCGTTCCCCTCCCGAATGACGTCCGATCCCAGCGGTTCGCACGGACGAAAACCGAAAGAGCGGCGGGATTACTCAGCGGCCGCGTGGTGAACGGAAGCTCATTTGTCCAACGGCCAACTAATTGGATGATGAGGCGAACAAACGACTGTACAAACAAGTGCGTACGAACGACCAATCCACGAGGCGCACTTCGCCCGCGTGCAGGCGCGGACAGTCGAAAGGCGTGCGAAAGCGGGTGGGTCCCTCCGCCGGGCATGAGCACACTGTTGCGACACGCGATCGAACAATGCGGGGAGTGACGACCGCCGCCGATCGGACGGCCGTCCGGTGCGAAGACCCCCAATGACGTGGAAATTGCATAAAAAGCGACGAGAGCGGAACGGCGAAACGAGTGTCGATTGCGCCCGAAATTCCCGAATTGCTTTCGGCGCTCGAGAGGCAACAATCTTCTTTTGTGCACTCGAATTGCACGCGCGTGAATGGAAACCAAAAGAAGGCGCACACAAGCAGAACGATTCGTCGCAATTCCTCGCTTATTACTTCCTTGTCGAATTCGTTTCGTTCACCACCACTCATTTGTCCCCAATCATTTCGAAAATGGACTCACCGGATTCGCATCGTTGAAGATGGAGGAGTGGGCACGAACGGGCTGCCAGGAGCCGCCCTCATCGTCGGACATCGAGTAGACGGCCGTCCGGCTGCGGATCGGGGCGGGCAGCGCGTTGTTCAGAATCAACGAAGCCGAGTCGTAGGGCGAGGGGCTGTGGCTGTGCCGGTCGGCTTGTTGGCATTCGACCATCGGATTGAAGCCGCGAGCGTGTCGTCGCTCAACGCCCAGTTGCGGAGTCAGCGAGACCGCATTCCAGGACCTCCGAGTGGCCGTCGGCTGCTCCTCGACGGCCGACACTCCGCCGCCCGCACTCTCGCCCAGGCTCAAGCTTTGCAGGCTGGTGGCGAGCGTTGTGTTGGAAGTGGACGGCGGACGGATGCGCGGCGGCGGATGATCGACCGGCGGCTGTTGGAGGATGGTGGACGGCAGGGCGGATGTGTCGGTGATCGTCCCGTTGAACACGACGCTGTGCCGGTGCGGCTTCTTGGACGGAGTGGCGCTCTCACTGAAAACAAAACGATTCAGTGGGGGCTCCGCATGACGCCGTTAATCCTAACAGCCAACAGACGACCGCGATCATTCCGGTCGCCGTTCGCCGCGGCTGAAGGCAGAAAGAAAAGCAGAAACGTTACACTTTTTGTTTCAATGGAAGTGGTTCTTTTTGTTTCAAAGTTTGCGATCAGCTCGATTGAACACGAGTTTTGACGTTTAGATCCCTCATTTTGATCCACTTACCAACGCCTCCGATTGGGCAACGTGCCCAGATAGGAGTGGTCGATGCCGTTCAACCGCAGTTGTTGTTGGAGGGCGGACGCCCGCATGCTCGACCGCATTTTGGCCTCGGCCAACGTGACCGGCGGCCGTTTGCGCTTCGGGACGGGCGAGAACAGGCGTGCCCGGAGGGTCGGCAGTTGATTGCCGTTCCCGTCGAAGGAGTCCAGCGAGTCGTGGGTGTCTTCATGGAGCGACCGGTCGGTGAACGTGTTCTCGTTGGAGTCGCTGGGCGTCGGAGTGACCGCATTCTGTCGGTAGAGCGTCTCCGCCCACGGGCCAACGGCGAACTTGAGCATCGCAGAACGAGGAGGTGAGCTTAGTTGAAGCGCAAGGAAGTTTCGATCATCGTCCTCCAGAATCAGCAGCAAAATGCGCGCGGCTCACTGCCGCCACTCGCCGTCCATTCGCGTGTTAGAGGACCTCAACATGAGCGCATTTAGAATTCGGCACACGAAATGGGAGGATCTGCCATCAGCGGGGGACAAAACGAGCTGGCCGCGACGAAAAATCGGGGGCGGAAGTTGCCAAATGAGTGCGTGAATGGAAGCCCATGAGGAGCCGGAAGAGGGTGGAGCTCAGACGTCTTTCGCGTCTCTTGTACTCCACTTCGACTCGTCAACGAAACCGCCGGCCCATGGGAAAGTGGAGGGCGGCGGAGAGAAATTCACGCGGCGGCCAGGCGGCACGCGAATCGGCCGGTTTGCGGTCATTTTTTGGCGCGACAAAGCGGCTTTTCGACGTTCAATTTGCGAGGGCCGCAGTCTCGGATTGCGGAAAGTGGATCCGAGGGCGCGCGGCCGGCCCGAAATCGACTCCCGCCATTTGGCGGCACAATCGCGCGCACTGTCGGCGCAATGAGCCGCTCGAGCGAATGGCCGGTCGAGCGGGTCAAAAGAGGAACGGTTCAAACCGCCCAACAAGAAATATGACTACCGATTGGACAAAGGACCCCAAGGAAATCTGATTGTATTCCCGGCTTGTTGTCGTTGATTCCCGAACAAAAAACCCACGGCCAATGATGATAAAGTGCGAGCAGTTAGTCCGCCGGGAATCAGGACGACCGGCGGCATTTTTTGTGCTCAGCGAACAAAGCGGGCGGTCCTGGGCGGGCATAAAATGGACACTGGACATGAGTCCGCGAATTCCAGCGCGTCCGGTTTTTAATGCCGCCCTCGGACAAGTAGGAAGGAAGAAAGAGGAGGATGGACGACAAAGACGTCTTCATAAGAAACGTCCATCAGTCGGGGGTGATGTTGAGATGAGCGGACACCACTCGGCCCCGAACGGACTGTGATTTGCGGTCGGTTATGCCAACAAACGACGGCGGTCATCCTCTGTTGGCTGGTTGCGAAAATAGGTAGCTGTTTAGAAGAAACCCGATGGATTGATCGAGCTGAACGTCGGGAGACGTGCGAACATGCACTCGATCAAAGCGAACGGATGCCCCAAACCCCCGATGTGTTAGGGGGCCGCGGAGAAAACAATACTTGTCGACATTTGGTCCCCGCCCCTCCTCTTCGCTTCAAAGGAATCGAAATCGGCAGTGTGGGCGAAAGAATGAGTGATTGTGGCCCCGACATTTACGCACACAAAAACTGAAAGGAGCATCGCGAACGAAAAGGGGAAAGCGGGCCTCCAAATATGCGAAAAATAAACACGCCCGTCGCCGAGAGCAGATTCCAGAAGTGCGTTCACGTACGCAACGCAAGAACCCGATGTGTTTGTGGTGAACGCGTAAAGTAGAGAGGGCTCTCAAGACGCAAGGTGTCCGTCAGATGGCCCCCGGCATGTGGGGCGAACATTTGCAATTCGAACGAGCATCCATTGGAACACGTCCGGAAACTCGAGACGCCCCACTTCAATTACGAAACGCCTTGTTTTCAATTAAAACAACCATTTGAAGGGCTCGATTCGCGAATCGAACGACCACTTATCGTCGGAGACGAGCGGAAGAATTCGATTGAAGTGAACGCTTTCCCATCAAACGGATTACGATGACTAATTGGCCGAATGGCCGACCGACGGCCAAAGTGGCCATTCCATCATTTCGAGCGAACATTCCAAGACGTTCTGTTTGCGACCAATTGAACTTGGCATTCGATTAGTCACAAGGATGATCAAGAAGAGAAAAGAAAGCGGCTCGTACAAAGAAAGGAGCATCAAGCGGCGTTCACTCGTTGATGCGCATTCCGGGCGGCTAATCCCCCCCAAACAGGAAGCGTGTGATCGGCGGGCGAACGAAGAGGGATGACGCTTGTCGGTCACGGAATGAGGCGTGATTTCGGAGAAATGAGTGAGCATTTACGGCGAGCTATTAGGGTTTAATGAATCCAATTTAAACCGCCCGCCGTTCGCTCTGCGGATCGCCGGAGAAAGAGAGAAGTGAAGGCGAAAAGCAGAAGAGTCATGCCTTCGGATCGTTATTCAGCAACAATCTTTGCTTAACGATCGTTAACATCAAGTACCGAGCCGAATTTCAACAGAATGTGGCGGCCCATTCGGGCGGCTCTCGAAGTCGCTCGAAAAAAGAACGACGGCGAGGATGGCGGGGCGGCGGTGTGGGTCGGGCGAGCCGGCCGAAAGCTGATTACCTTTGCAACAGGATGTCGTTTGAAAGCGGAGAGGCGATCGGCAGCCGACCGAGAGGAGGGCGCCGAGTTCCGTCTCGCTTCGGAGGGGCGTCGAAAAAAATTGTGGAGATAAATTGATGTTTCGGGACCCTTCGGCCGCTCCGTCCAAACCCATTTGCCTCGAGCGGACAAAAACATGGGCGCTGGACACGAGGAGCCGGTCAGTGGCGATCAACAACCGAATGAGCCCGCAGGACGGGCGGAGAGGATGGGCGGATGAACGGCCCTTACATGACGCAACAACTGACCACTTGGCGCGCCGATCGGCCGCGGCCGCAGATTGTGGACAACACGACGAGTACTCGGCGAGGAGGGGATGCGCGCAAACTCGAGATGAACATCGATTGGGTCCCTCCGCTCGCGCATCTTCTCGATCACAAAAGCGGATTTACCGCCTAGTACCAACAAAAGGAACAAAAAGCTTTTAAGCACTAATTGTAAGGTTGTGCTCCAAAGCAGGTAGTTGATTTCATTTCTTGCAAACGTTTGACCCACGATTTCATTTGTGAAAACCTACACTGCAGCCGCCGAAAGGAGCGGAACGGCATCGTCCACGGAGTGTCGATTGGGCGGCGGTCGGCAGTAGTGACGAATCAGAAACGGTAGGGGACACAACGCCCGACTGGGCCGCGGGCGAACGTTTAGATCGTTTCGATTGGGTTGAATCCAAGCGGAATACATTGCTTTTCGTCGAATACAACGAGCTAAACGATCCGTCGGAGGTGGAAAGATGATCAATTCGCGAGAGATCGGTGATTATGCCGACGAACAGCCGAAAGGACGCGGCGGCGAACGTCGCGCGCGTCGCCGATCGGATTCCGAACCCCCGCACACGCCCGATAAACGCCGCCCGCCGCCGTTGCGGTGAGAAAACAAAACGGGAGCGGGAATCACCGCCGATCTCGAATCAAGCGCCCGGTGGGCGAACGAACGAGGTCGCCGTGTTTCAAGTGCAATTCCCATCCCCCCACTCATTGCCATTCGAATCGAGCGGCGAACTGCCGTTCAAACGTTCACCATTCGTGGTTGAAAGCAAGAAAACTGCGGAAATTAAACGTTCCATTGACACACGCCGTCCACGAATTTTGTCCCACGTGTTCAATCGAGCTGATCGTTTCTTCCGTTTCTTCTTCTCCAATCTCAACATTCGAAGCATCTGCCGAAGCCCGAGCGGAAAGCGGAAAGCGGATTGACTCACCTGGCGGAAACCGTGGACTCGTGATCGGAGGGCGGCTCTTCGCACGTTTTGTTTTCAACCTCCGCGTTCTCCACGATGATCTCAACGGTTTGCGAGTCCTCGGATGAATAAGAGGCCGACGAAATGCGGGGATCGGGCGGCACTTCGCTGCTGTTTTGGGAGGTCGGCGTCCTGATCGCCTCGTCGGAAGGCGGCCGCTCGTCCACGACGTCGACCAGCTCGCTCGAAGCGGATCGCCGCAGGGCGGTCGAAAGCGAAAGGAAGTTTTGCAGGAGAGACTGGGCCGAATTGGAGATGCCGTTCAGCTGGTTGATCCCCCGTCGGAGAACATTCGAACGAATCAACGAAGAACTCCGTCGGGGCTGTGATTCGTTCGAATTGCTGCAAATGCCCGACTGATCCAAGCCACCAAACACAAAGCAGAAGCGTTGCATAAGCGATAGAAGCGAAAAGAATGCAGTCTCGTGCTCCTCACCCACCTTCCCGACTTGTTCGACGGCGTCTCGTTCGTCGAATCCGAGGACGTGGTCGAAGGGGCAGACGTTGAGGATTGCTCGAGATGGGCGGGATTCGAATCGCGGCCTCTCGATCGCCGTTCGGGCTCGCTGCCCTTCGAGACCTCCGTTCCGTTCGTCGACTCGCTCTCGGTCGTGGAAGGAAGAAGCGGCCGCTCGTTGATCGGCGGTCGAGGCGGGAGGGCGTGGGCGGGGCGGGAGAACTGCCGATCGCCCAAGCGTCCCTTCCGCTTCTCCTCTTTTATCGTCTGGTACTCCTGTTCTTCCCGAGTAGCGGAAGCGGGACCCCAAGTGGAAGAGCGAGCGGACGGAAGTGGCCGGTGGAGCGACCAGGCGGAAGAAGGTGTGATGTTCGATCGACGATTGCCAGAGCATCTTGCAGTTCTGCGCCGAGATCGCGTTGAAGCTCAACTCGGTGTCCACTCGATCCTGCAACAAGAATTCCAATGAGAATGCGAACGATTAGCGCTCCAAGTACTCACCGCATTCTCGTCCGCAGTCAGAATTTGCAGGAGGAAGTTCTTCCGCTTGAAGCTCAGCTTGATGATCGCCGCCCAGGGGAACGAGTGGACGCGCGTTCCGTTGTCGAAGACCGTCACTCCGTTGCAATTGACTCCGACGGTGATCGGCCGCCCGCAGCCGTCCTTCGCCTCGTACAAGTCGAATCCGTAAAAATCGAGGCATTTGGCCTTGACGAGGAACTGCAGCTCCGCATCTGCCGGGCTCAACCCAACTCGCAGCGCGTGGAGTTCTCGGATTCGCTTGAGCAAGGCGGCGGATTGGGTGGGCAGCAGGCGGAAGGAGTTGAAATAATCGTCTCCGTGCTCGGTGGATGAGTAATCGCCAAATTCCGCTGGATTGATTTCATTATTCAACGTTCACACTGGCAAGTCACTTCACTTACATTGAGCAGCATAACTGCCGAGGATTGCAGCCATTTCTTCCGTGCACGGCAGTCGAGCGTCCAGAAGGTCCTTTCGAATTTGGAGGTACACTTGGAAGCGGGTGAACTCTTCGGACAGCTTGGCGGGATCACTGGCGTAGAACTTCACGCGGAAGAACAGATGAAATGGCGGGCCTAAAACATAAGCGTGCATTCACTGCTGTCTTCCGTTAAGCACTTACAGATCATTTGTCTCCTGATCGACTTCTTTGCGTTGATCCATTTCTAAGCACAACGCAATCAAGACGGAAGAAAAGAACGGCCCTTACCAGACGAACGGCATGAGAACCGGTCACACACACGAACTGGAGGCCGAAATAATCCCGTTCAGTGAGGTCGAGGAACGTGAACACCTCGTTCAACAGCTCTTCGCCCAGTGCGTTCTTCTGCAAGCAACGTGTTCATTAAATCTGTTCTCTTCAATGAGGTGTTCAGTTTTCTAATGGTCACTTCGAAGTCGATTGTAATTCGAGACCAATTGGTCTCCCGTGGGACCTCATCACGGGGGACAAAAGAAGGTCAATTTACGCCTTTGCGTGTCCGTTTTGCATTTGCGCCCAATGACCACTGCGGGCTACGTTTCCCATTTGTTCGGGCCATCATTCATGGCAGATTAGAGGCGACAGAGCGGGCAAGGCGACCAAAACGCTTCAATCATAAACGGAGCGGAGCGTGGATTTAATTCCGCTTTTGCCGAATACCGCTGCATTTTTGCACAAAAGCAAAAGACATCTACGACTCGTACGAACAATCAATGGAAACTTACGGGCACGGTGAACTTGTGTTCGGAGTCGTCGAGGAAGAAGACGGAGCAAACGATGAAGTTGGCCGCCCCGCCCTCCACGCCGCCGCTTTCGCTCCCGCATTTTCGCTTTCGGCTCGAAGTTTGTAGGTACCCGAACCGCGAAACCGCATAAAATCTGCAACCAAGAAGCGTGTAAATAAACGAACAATGCAAGAAAGCAACGAAAGAACACGCGTGTTAATTGGGCTTGCGGATTTCTCCCGACCGCCCGTTCTGCTCGACCACGGTCGACGATCGGAGGAAGACGCAGCGAGGAACGAAGATGACCGGCTACTCAAGTGGAGTTGATGCCATTAAAAGCATTGATGACAGAAAGGAGCTACCCGGCGGCGAGCATCAATGCGGAACAAATCGCCGTCAATTGTCGAGAGATGTTGCACGAGCTGTGAGATTCCCAGAATGTTTCATAACTGTTCGTTTGTTATAGCTCGCGACGCGAAGGCACGAACGATATAACCGCAAAATAGTAATAAAAAGAAAGAAGGAAAAAGAAACCGTGAACATGCGGGCCGATCGAGCAAAAGGGCGGCATTCCTCGTAATGGAATCAAGATCGTGGATATAAACACAAAACGCGCAATGCCCGTTGGGAGGGGACAAAAGAAGGCGGAAGAAGAAAGTGGGAGGAGACACCGCGTTCCACTGGAAAACCGGGCGGCTCGCTTGCGGTCGCCCGTCTACGTTGTCGCCGATGGCTCTTTCCGGCGGGCGGGCCGAGTGGGGGAACCGCCTCATCATATCCCGCGGATACCTTTCGGGACCCCCCACCCTCCACTCAAACCTAATTCTCACTTCAACTCGGCCGGCTTTCCGGATTTTCGCGGATCTTCTCGCGAGCGCCGGCCGCTCGGCCGCCCGAAATTCCCGCATATTGCCCCGGCCACTTAATTTTCATTCCGGCCCGCGGCGAGCGCATGAAGGAGATCAGGCGGAAGCGAAGAAGAGTTCTCTTCCGCTTGTCCGGTGAAAATACCAAAGCGGACTATCAAAGAAGTTGGGTGGTCAAAAATGGCCCTGAAAGCTTGAAAAGAAGCGCGAACGGTAAATAAGAAGCAACTCAATTCAAATGTCGCCGGTAGATTATGAGTAAAGGCGGGAGGTTCAACGGGTTTTGGTTGAGGACTCCGGTTTCCGTCCGCTCGACCACGAGAAGAAGAAGACCGCCGAAACAATCGGTTCCTGCGGTTCCGGGCGGTGAGTTCTGAAGTGGAGGACGAATCGGATCGCGCGGGGCGGCGGCGTGCGTGTGTGGGCATTTGTATCGGGAAACAATAATTAATGGATTCCTCCCGCCTTTTACTTTCGCCCACCCCGAACTTCTTCATTCGACTCGGTAATGCGCGCGCGGCGTGTGAAATCCGTCGGCTCACGAGAGGCGTGAAAGGAGCACGAGAACCCGCCCCAAACACAATGCCCGCCAACGTCTGATTGAATGCGGAATGAGCAACGGAATGAATACAAGGCGCTCTCGAAAAGGGGCCAATAAATTCCGCCCTGCGTGCCCCGATCGGATCGCTGCGACAATTATTGTCGTCGTGCAAGTGGATCCTCCGGGGCGAAAGTTCAACCCGCCGAGCGGAAGGCGGGCAAGGGGGCGGCCATAAAACCCGAAAATCAGCGAGACGCCAAGTGGACCCCAAAGGGCGGGCCGCTAATCCCGAGTGCTTAATTGAGGGACCGAATCCAACCGAATGATCGGCCGCGAAGGTGAATGACAGCGCAGTTCGCATTGTTGCCCATCAATCAGGCCGAACGAAGGACGAGCCCGTGCAAGAAAAACGATTAGCTCGTTCGGATTGAAACCAAACAACAAGACGAAGAAGCAATCAATTGCGCAACCTGGATACCGATCTTCCTTTTCAGCAGTTTTGCCAAGCGCGTGTTTACTCGGCGGTTATGCAACCGGGAGCGTAGTGGATGGCGGGATGAATGTGTGAGCGAAGGGGCAGTCGGAAGTGGGGAAAATCCACGTGCAGTCAACCATGAGCAACAAACCATGAGAAGAGCGGGCGGCGAGCGAGTCAATCGGAAGTCGTGATCCCACGTTCGCAGTGCGCATTTGCGGCTTTCGAACGCCCGCCGCTCCAAAGAAGCAACCGAAAAGCGCATAGCGGGCGTTAAAATTGGCGGATTATGCCTAATGAATTGAACGCCTTTGGCGGGAGTTCGTTTGGTGTTGATTCGGCAGCCATTAGCGCCCAATTTGACGCCTAATTCGCTGCCGGAGATCAAACCAACATGCCCGCTCGCGGAGCAGATGTGCCCGTTATGGGATAAACCCGGAGCGCGAAGAGCGTAAAGAGCCGAAAAACGAGTGCATGCGCGCCCGAAAGTCACGACTATCCACACAAACTCTCGGTTTTTGCAACTGCGCAGCCTCCGCAGTGCAGATCTAATCGCATCGGGGGTGGGTGGATGGAGGGCGCAAGCACAAATCGGCGGGTCGGCGGTCAAACTCGCAAACATCCTAATTTGCCGACGACAGATCCCGGCGATGAGCGGCAATCGGTGGACGTACGGTTTCGCCGACCGTCGAACCCAAACACTCGGCGCTGCCCCTTCCGCCCATTCACACACTCCGCATTTCTTCTGCGAGTTGTCGGCGAGTTCGCGGCGTCCATTTCTTTCAATCTTCGTCATCCGCCTCGTTGTCAGCTCGGCATTTCGGGCGGCCGACGACGAGCTCCAAAAAATTTGCATTGCCGCCTGCCACGCGCGCCGACCGGCGAACACCTGCCGCATAAAACGATCCGTCTTCACCGCTGTTTTCTTCGCCCTCCTCCTCGCTCTGCGCAAACATACGATTGTTGCATTCAACGGAGAGGGATGGGTGATGAGTAGGTCGTGTTCAATTAGGCGCCATTAATCAGCGGCTGTCGAGAACATCCCCAGCAAACAATCCGAACGGGCAAGGGAGGAAAGTAGGTGACCGTTTCGAGAGGTTCATCTCCCGATGAATGGAAAGGAAACAAACAGCCGCACTCACACAATTAACCGCCCAAACGAACAGGACGCAAAGGTTCGGAGCGAAGGGAGAGGACGGAAACGAAAAGACGTCAACCGACTTGAAATGTTTGAATTACGTTGGAGTAAAAAACGTCGACCGGAATGCAACTTTTTCGGGGCCGCAAATCAATGCATGAAAAGGCTCGCTTCTGTCGAGTATTTTTATGCAAAAGGTCGAGGGCAAAAGGCGAAGTGGACAGCGGCCATGGATGGAAGTCCCACCCCTCCCGCCCGCCTCCCTCCTGTAGCTCTCGGTGGTCAGTCAGCATGGAAGTGAAGGCGGCAGTGGACACTGCGGCTCGCGCTGTGGGCGGCGAGTGAGTCGAGTACATGGACGACGACGAGTGCCATTTCGCGGGGATCGGCGGGCCGCAAATCAAACGGCCGACACAAAGAGGACGTTCTTTTCATTCCTCTGCAGAAACACATCGTTTAATTGCGGTATTCGTCGATGAACGTCGATTTAAAGAAATGAAACAAACCTTGCGATTCATAATGTTCACATCCGCATTCGATTGCAAATATGAAAATTAAAAATGTGGGAAAGCAATTGGAACTGTACAGACGGCTTTCATTTATTTTCACATTTGTCGTTTGAATCAAAGGCCGTAAACAAGCACCTGCCGAATAATCATCCCTGTGTCCCCGAATGAATTCGCTTGTTATTTTCTTCCTTCGCAATTCGGTGGTTCCCAAAAGGCCGCTGCAAGCGAGCCCAAATGCGAGTGGTGAGCGCTGCGATCGATCGTCTGGTGTGTTTATTTCCGAGTGGATTTGAAGTTCGGCTGATTTACGCGCTCGAACCCCGCACTTGTCGCTCGTCTGCTCTCCTTCCGTCCGCCTAATCATGCTACTAACTGCCCGCATAACCTTTGTTTGCACAGCACTGATCCCGGTGCTTGATGATAAGACGGCGGGAAGGACGAGAGCGAGCAGGAGAACAGGAATACTTACGCATTCAGTCGGTCATTCAGGCCTTTAATTCTTTCTGGCTGCCGCACCGAGTGCGAACCGCTTCATCAGACGAGCGTGGGGCGTTTCATAATCGTCGCGGGCATTCGCACAACAACGGGCCGCCTGATCGTCGTGTTTCTTTTCAGCGAGCAACGCCTCTCTCTATTGGAATCGATTAGAACATGACTCATCGCCGGCTTGAGCGAATTCCCACTTGCTGCTGATGTAATGTAAGTTTGACGCATTCCTTTTATCGAGTTGTGTGTTCCCAACACACTTTGATTCATTCCCATTGAAACGAGAGCAAAGAATATTCGCGGCCGCTCGCCCGTTTGTTGTTGACGACAAACCGCTCGATTTCGCCCACCTTTGCGCCAATCCCAGCGCACCATTAACCTTGGAAATTGGGTGTGGAACGGAGGGGGCGGTAATTTCGGTCGGCCCTCTAATGAGGAGCGCGTCCCCGAACCGAAGCCCCAAATCCCCCGTCCGCCGCCTCCGCCGTTCGTTTCGCCCCTGTTGTTGCCAATCCAGTGGAAGAAACTGGCGCCCAGTCGTTCAAATCGATGCCCCTTAACTCCATTACCTTTGTTTATTATTCGCCGGTTTCCTTCCAGCGGGCTCACTTTTTCCGCCACTTCTGCGTGTTTGTTTTGCTTTCCGACCTCTGCTTCCCGGTGCATAATTCCGAGAAAATTACCTTCGAGCGGATTCCTTGGGAACGTTCGCCAAAAATCACACTCCTCCGCATTTCGCTTCCTTTTGGCGGATTCTCGATCGTAAAAACAAGTGAAAGGCCGCTTTTTCATACCGCTTTTGTACAAACAACCGCCGATCGGCCGCCGGCCGGCTGGGTGGGTGAGCTTCTTGTTGGTTTCGAGTTGAGACAATTTGCGATGGACGAATGAGTCACACTTGCGAAGCGGGCGAAATCGTTCCGCTGCGCTCATGTTCGTTGCATCGAGGGTCTTTCCGTGGGGCGCAAACCAGTGAGCGTTGTGGTTTGAACGAGGAGTGTGAAAAGAAGAAGACGCGGAAAGCGGGCGGCGAGCAGGAGGAAGCCGGCAGAAGGAAGGTCGAATCAAACACCGCGTTAAACGGCGCGTGTGTTTTGGCTTACCGGCTTCGATTCCACTTTTTTGCTCGTGCGCGTCACTCCTTTCGCCGCCTTTTCGTCGGTCGCGCCAGATTCCGATCGGTTGAAAATTTCGCACCGCCGTCTGTGCGAATTCACCGTCGAATTGACGGGCGAAATCGAATCAAAGTGAATGGAGCGGGCGTTATTTTTGCGGGAGATCGTGCCGAATATTATTCTTTCTTCGCTGTTTGCAGGCAGTTCCTGGAAGACTGGTGCAATGCCAGTCTTCTTATGAGTTGGCGCTTCTCGCGGGCCTATTCCCTCATCAGCACCAACAGCTGGAGCTCCATGTCCTCCTCCGGGCAGCCATGATCACTCGAGTGCGCCAACCGGCGGCGGGTGTTCGTCAATTCCGACACGCAAGTGCAGAAGTATTGTACGAATGAAATCAGGTGAGTTCCATGCCTCTCAATTACATTAGTTTGTTGTCATTTGTTCCGTTTTCAGCACGTGTAAATACAACGCGTTAACTTTCTTGCCCAGATTTCTTTTGGAGCAGTTCCGTCGGTACAGCAACGTCTTCTTCCTGATCATCGCCCTCCTCCAGGTGAATCCTTCTTTTCCTTTCCACCTTTGTTTATCCCGCATTTTGCAGCAAATCCCCGACGTCAGTCCAACCGGAAAGTACACGACCGCCGTCCCGTTCATGATCATCCTTTCGGTCTCCGCACTGAAGGAAATCTTCGAGGATCTCGTGAGTCCCTTTCTTTTCCATCTCCTTTATTCTTCCCGGTTGTTTAGAAAAGAAGGCGAATGGACTGGAGGGTGAACAACTACGAGGTGAACGTGTTCCGGAACGGCGACTGGGAGAAGACCACGTGGGAGAAGGTTTGTCTTCCTTTCCTTCTTCTTTCGTTTCATTCGTCGATTGCAGGTGAAAGTGGGCGAAGTGGTCCAAATCCTCTCCTCCCAATCCTTCCCCGCCGATCTCGTCCTGCTGTCTTCGAGCGAGTCCTACGGAATGGCCTACATCGAGACTTCAAGTTTGGACGGAGAGACCAACCTGAAGATCCGCCAGGCGCACAACTCCACCTGCCATCTGATCAGTGCGGACGTGCTCAAGAACTTCAACGCGGTCATCGAGTGCGAGCCCCCGAACAAGCACCTGAACGAGTTCCACGGCAAACTGTCGCTTTCGAACGACGAGGTCTTCCCGTTGACGTTGAGCCAGTTGCTGCTGCGGGGTGCTCGGCTGAAGAACACTCGCTGGATCATCGGGGCGGTCATCTACACGGGACACGACGCGAAGCTGCTGATGAACTCCAAGACGGCGCCCCTCAAGCGGTACGTCCTTTCATTTCGTTCTTTTCCGCATGTCGCCCCGTTTAGGTCGAACATCGACACGCTGACGAACCGAAGGATCATCGTCCTCTTCATCGCGCTCGTGATCTTGGCGCTGGTCAGTGCGACCGGAGCGGAGATCTACAACCGGCTGTACCTGGAGAACGCCTTCTACTTGGGCCCGGCCAAATCCTTCAACTTCGCCTACAATGTTCTCACGTTCTTCATTCTCTACAACAACCTCATTCCCATCAGTCTGCAAATCACGTTGGATCTGGTCCGTGTCTTTCAAGCCATCTACATCAACAACGTTCGTCTCTCTTTGTTCGGTTCGGTTTGAACGACTCGGCTTCAGGACATCGAAATGTACGATCCGGTGACGGACACGCCGGCCAACGCGCGCACCTCGAACCTGAACGAGGAGTTGGGCCAAGTGAAGTTCCTGATGTCCGACAAGACGGGCACGTTGACCAAGAACGTGATGAAGTTCAAGCGGTGCACGGTCGGCGGCGTGAACTACGGCGACGACGAGAGCGAAGAGTTCCAGGACGAGTCGCTGATCAAGAACTTGAACGAGAAACACGTGAGCACTTGCCTTTCCTCCTTCGTTTGCATCTCGTCCGCTTCCAGGAGACCGCCCAGCAGATCCACGACTTCCTCCTCGCAATGGCCGTCTGCCACACGGTCGTGCCCGAAATGGACGAGAGCACGAACGAAATCAACTACCAGGCATCGTCGCCGGACGAGGGCGCGCTGGTGCGTGGAGCGGCTTCGGTGGGCTTCGTCTTCTTCAAACGAACGCCCAAAACGCTGGCCATTTACGCGGTGAGTGATCTAGACCGGTGTAATGCCAAAGAAGGCTTGCGAATTTAGAACGGAGAGCAGATCGAGTTGGAGCTCCTGAACGTCCTCGAATTCAACAGCGACCGGAAGCGAATGAGCGTCATCTTGAAGTTCCCGGACGGCAAAGATTCGGCTGTTTTGCAAGGGAGCGGTACGTTTTCTTCTTCCTCGAACAATGAATCATTTCGTTTGTTGCAGGACAACGTCATCATCGAGCGGCTGGCCCAGCACGAGAAGGACGCAATCTCCACCTGTCAGCAGCATCTCCAGTCGTACGCGGAGAGTGGCTACCGGACGCTGTGCTTTTCGACCCGCACACTGGAGGACAACCTCTACCACTCGTGGAACAAGGAGTTCTACCAAGCGTCCATCTCGCCTCGAGAATCGCGATCAACTGCTGGCCGATGCGGCCGAGAAGATCGAGAAGGAGCTCGTTCTGGTCGGGGCCACGGCGATCGAGGACAAACTCCAAGACGTGTGTTGTGCATTCGGAATTGAATTCACTTCATTCCGGTCGCTTCTTCAGCACGTGCCGGAGACGATTCGTGCGATGATGGAGGCCGACATTCGCGTGTGGATCCTGACGGGCGACAAGCGGGAGACGGCCATCAACATCGCCCAGTCGAGCGGCTTGTGCCACAAAACGACTCGCCTGTTGATCCTCGACAAGACGGGCCTCGAAGCGGTGATCGCGAAACTCAAGGACTTCAACGAAGCGGTTGGTTCCTTCTTTCTCTTGACTCTCCGAATTCATTCCCGCATCTTGCAGGCCAAGAACCTGCAGGAAGCGAACGTCGAGTTCGCGCTGGTGGTCAGCGGCGACGCGTTGCGAGAAGCGGTGAACGGAGAGGCTCGTCGGCTGTTCGCTTCGTTGGCGTGGCTGTGCCGGGCGGTCGTCTGCTGTCGGATGACCCCGATGCAGAAGGCGGAGGTCGTCGAGTTGGTCCAATCCATCGGAGATCACATCGTGCTGGCGGTGGGCGATGGAGCCAACGACGTGGCCATGATCCAAGCGGCGAACGTGGGCGTCGGGATCACGGGCGAAGAAGGGAATGCGGGCGGCTTCTGCGAGCGACTACTCGATCGCCCAGTTCCACTTCCTCCGCCGGCTGCTGCTCGTGCACGGGAACGTGGAACTTCGAGCGGAGTGTCAAGGTGATCCTCTACAGCTTCTACAAGAACATGTACGTTCTCTTCCACGTCAAAATGGCAACTTCCCCCTCTTGTTTCAGCTGCCTCTACATCATCGAGCTGTGGTTCGCCTTCTTCAGCGCGTTCTCCGGTCAGACCATCTTCGATCGGTGAGTGCTCGTCCTTCCAATCTCTTATCCACGTGTTTCCTCGAATCGTTTCGAATGGACGATCGCTATGTTCAACGTGATCTTCACCGCCTGGCCGCCGGTCATCATCGGACTGTTCGACCGGCCGATTTCCGCACGGACGATGATGCAGAACCCCTCCCTCTACAACATCTTCCAGCAGAGGGCGTTCTCCAATTCGGTTCGTCTTACCGGAGTGGCCATCTCCCCTCTATCTGTCTGTTTCAGAGGTTCATCCTATGGATCGGGATTTCGTTGTGGCATTCGATCCTCCTCTACTTCCTCTCGTACGCGGTCATCGGGGCGGACGCAACTTCTTCGCTCGGCCGAGACGGCGGATGGCTGATGCTCGGGAATGCCGCGTACACGGTAGGAAGAGGTTGACGAAAAGGATCAAACGATGAGAGCATTTCAGTACGTGATCACGACGGTCTCCCTGAAAGCCCTGCTTGAATGCGATACGTGGACGTCCGTGATCATCGTTGCGACGTTCGGCTCCATTCTTGCTGTGGTTCGTCTTCATGGCCTTGTACTCATGGGTTCGTTCCTTGTGCTCCGATCGTCTCCTTAGTTTGGAGTTCAGATCTGGCCGATTGTGGCGATCGGAGCGGACGAATCCGGCATGTGGTGGATCATGATGTCGAGTCCGCTCTTCTGGATGGGAATGATCTTCATTCCGGCCACCACGCTGCTCGCGGACTTCGTAATTCGAACGTGCGTTCACTCCTGTTTGATCGAATGATTTGCCTTGCTTCGTTTCAGCCTGCAAACCACCTTCTATCCCTCGCCGCGAGAAATCGTGTGCTTGAAGGAGAAGGGAAAGTTGCGGTCGAATTTCGACGACATGGAAACCACCACGTACGCGCTTTGATTATTCGTGCACCTAACACAAACAACGATGTACTGATCTCCACCACACGCACCTCTAACATTTCGATTGCTTTCCATTCAAATGCGGTTTTGTTTCCTTTAAGTTCATCAGTACGTCGTTCCACACACCCGTGCGGCTGCTCATTCCCGTCGTTTCAGCGGTCGACATCCGTCTGATGGTCGCTTTCGGTCGGGGCTTTCGCTCGTCGCCCTCCGAACGTCGCAAATTCAACGGCACTTACGAGCTGTCCGTGCGGGAGTCCTCTTCGCTTCGTGACGTGCACAACGGCGGCCGCGAGGAGTACGGCGCCGTTCCCTCCACTTCTGCCTCCGCCCCCGACCGCTTCCAAACCACCTTCGCCGCCTACTCGAACAGTGCGGCTTCGCTGAACGGGGAGGAGTTGCATCCGAGCAGGTGAGTTCAACGTTCCTCTTCCAGCAATCGACCGACGATTGCTTTCAGGTACGAAACGGAGTTCACTCCTCTCAGTCAGGCGAACCGTCGGATCGCGTCGGCCAGCATGCTCGAGCGGAACGCGCAGCGTGAGTCTCCTTCATTCTCCTGCTGGGCTTCTATCGCTTGACGTTCAGACGGCTACGCGTTCTCTCAAGAAGAGCGGGGGACGATCGGGCAGACCCAACTCATCGGCCATCACACCTTCCATCGCGTCTAATTCCCCTCATTGTTTCTCTTCTTCGTATCCCTTCACATATCCGCATTATTCGTATTCTTTTCTATCGTTGTTGCTGCACCGGTGTTGATCTGCTGTACGGGGTGTTTCGTGTGCGTGTAATTACGGCCAGGTTTTCGAGGATTGTTCACTTGTTCGAATCATTTCTAGTCGGGTCCTCTCTTCTCATATCAACCAAACATTCTCCTCCAAACTTCTGCCAGAATCATCGTATATTCGACAAACTTTTCCGAAGACGACAGTTGCCTTAACTTCTTCTCTTATACGTGTTTGTATCTTCTTTGTAAGCTGCACGGGCAATCGAATCGACGAACATAAACCACGACTTCGCAAAATGACCCATGTTTACTAGGCGGCTCTAAATTCGACCCGTAGGAAGGAAACAAAAGGCAAGACAATGGGAGGGGGAGAAGTAGGGGGAAAGTAAATGCGATCCGAAGTGAGGTGGGCGATCAGTGGTAAGGAAGAGCCTCTTCAAAGAAGAGAAGGCATCGGCGATATGCAAGGGCACCACACGGCATGTACACGCTGAGATCAGACGTGAGAACAAACGGATTACATCAAGTAGGGCGGGAAGAGGAAGGGCGACGGGTAGCGAGTGTACTTCATGATCACCTCCTTGCGGCACAGCGGGCAGATGTTCTGCTCCTCCAGCCAGTTGCGCAGGCACTGCTCGCCGTAGATGTGGCCACAGGACAGCTGAAAACACGTGGAATAAGTGGGCACCCGCGGATGTGTACGCCGGCTCACCTTCACTCCGCGACTCGTACAACGGTTTTGATTCTGAAGGTCGACAGTGTCCTCGTCCATCGAGCCGTAGCAGATGATGCACCGCATGTCACGCAGTTCCTCCTTGGACGGCCGCGTTCCGAGGCGGTCGATGCGCAGGCATTGCAGGAGGACGACGAACACGCGATGCACGAGACTCGCCACGATCGCCATCTGAAAACGGGCATGAATGAAGGGAAACGGAATCCAATCGAACCTTGAAGATGAGGTACGGCAGGCAGAGCCAGATGTTCGCGAAGAAGGCGTACCATTGGATGACCGGCAGGCAGGAGCAGAGCAAAGCGGCCACGTACTCGACCAGCTTGACCAACTGCTTCTGCTGCAGGCGGGCGATCGGGAACGTGCTCAGCTGCAAGCAGGGATGTCCACAACGAAGCAGAAAGGAAAGACCTACCGTGACGTTGATCACCAGGACGGCGTCCATCGCGATCAGATTGGCCATGCAGATGACGAAGAGCGTGTAGATGAAGCTGTTAGACTCGACCACCTTGAAGCAGAGGGCGTCGATGTAGGGCGTGTGGTCGATCAGAAGGTAGAGGACGACGTTCCGGCCGACCACGCGCAGCAGCAGAAACAGCGGGCGTTCGTTCTTGTACATCTTGAAGCGTTTCAGGTTGTGGTAGAAGACGAAGCGGGCGAAGCCGAGCAGAACGCACGGGAGGGCGGTGACCAACGCGTGCAGTCCCAGCAGGAGGACCACCAGAAGGAAGAGCAGAATGCAGTTGAAGGGATGTGCTTCCGGGATCTGCAGCCAGTGATGAGAACAGCAATCACCTCCCAACCACTCACCAAGCACTTGAAGCCGATCACTTGGATGAAGTTGCGGACCAATCCCGAGAGCAGGCTCGCGATCGCGGCGGAGTCCGTCTGGCCGAAATTCAGGGCCTCGAAGCCGGCCTGCGCTTGGGTGAGGTCCGAGTTGATCTCGACGTTGAACTGGAGGGCCGGCCGATCCGAGTGCGAGTGGCCGCCCTCCTGCTCGTTGGGCAGCGTCTCGCGCGTGCGGAAGCTCAGCGAGGCCCGCTCCGAAGTGGACGCGTCCGTGGGCGCCATCTCGATGGTCGTCGGTTCGATCTGAAATCAGGGGGAATTCGGTGAAAAATGAGCGAGCGGACGGGCGTAAACAAACGTACCACATCGTCGGTCTGTGTTCCACGCGTGATGAAATCCGGTGGCAGCAGGCGATCGTGGTGGTCCATTCGGAAACCCACGTTCTAAATCAAACAAACAAGAGTTCGGAGATGAGGCGGGCGGAGCGGCCAGATAAGCGGAATGAGCAAACAACAAATGAACGACCACCCGCACGGTCCATTCGCCCAAACACCTGCACGAGAATGGAGGCGGCGCGGAGGGATCACGGTCGACGATCGATTATTCCAAAATCAGGAACGGAAGCGTCGAAAACGTTAAGCCGCCCGCTTCGTCTGCTGATTTTCTTGTTTTCCGACGGCTGTTGCGAAAGGACAACGAAAATCCATCGGTGCGGGAGCAAACGGCGGCGAACAACCGGCCGGCCGCCGCACGCACGCCCCGCATGTGAGCAGCGCGGATGGCTGTGGAGCGAAGAAAGCGATCCGCCACTCAGTCAGTCGATTTTATTTCCGATTAAAGAGCGAAACGGAAAGCGAAAGTTCATAACGACGACCCGCAGCAGAGAAATCAATCAACCAAACGAACACAATCGGATACAAGCGAGAACCGAGAGCGTGAAGGAAAGCGATCGGAAGGGGATTCGTTTTATTTATGAGATCAGTTTGGACCCCGCACAAGCAATAAACAGCGATGATTAGCACGTGGAGAGGGAAAGACGGGAATCTCCTCGCAATTTCTACTTCTTTCGACTATTGGAAGCAAAATCGAAGGAGAATTCGAGGGCAAGTGATCAACGAGCGTATTTGGAGATCGTGTACGGAACGGAGCGGCTTCTCGACGGCTTCGTGTGCGTGTCATAAACGCCGACATCGTGGTAGGAATCGACGGGCGGCATCGATCGGCCGTAACGGAAGCGGCGGCGGTCCATCGGGTACCGCGAGTCGTAGAGGTATCGCTCGTCGGGCTTGTTGCAAACCATGTAGGCCGACACCCCACTGCGACCAGCTGAAAGGAGAAGAATTATGCGTCCGCATGATCTTCGGCTGAAGATTAGAAGTACCTGTGCAAGAATGACGATCAGAAAGACGACGATCGCAACCGAGAAACCAATCCGCAGTGCGAGGAGAATTCGGTAATGGCAGCCATCGCATCGAATGTCACACGAACGAGGGCGGATCCTGCCGAAACATGCGGAAGTCGGAGCATCCAGCGTTGCCTGAAAGTCGAGAGCAAGTGAACAAGAAGTAGAGCTTGAAAGAACTAACCGCAACACCTGAACGCTTGCTGTAGTCCGATCCAAGCTCTCTTGCACGATGCCCGCTCCCTGGAGTAATGCTGGACCATGTAGTTGAGGGCATCGGACAGCTCCACATCGATTCCATCCTTTTTGTAGAGGATGTAGATTCCGGCGCTCAACGTTGCCATGAGGAGGACGAGGACGGAGAAGCCGTAAAGCCCGAGGAAGAGGCGAGGAACCTCCGATCGCTCCGCAACACCCGATCATGGCGACCACGATCATGACGGCGCCGAGGACACATCAGGATGTAGGAGAAGGCGTAGAAGGTGGGCGCCTGCCAGAAGGCCTCGTCGACCGCCTGCCGGTAGCGTTCGCTGAGGAAATCCCGAAAGCGGCTGTCCACTCGCAGCCAAACGCCCAACGCCAACGTGGCCGTCCCGACCAGAAGGAAGAGGATGTTGAAGCCGAAGATCGCGAACTTCGAAAAGGTTGCACAGCTGCTCTCTCGTTTGTAGTCCTCCAGAATTTGGATGTCGTTCCTGAAAGAGACCTCAGCTAATGCAACGGAAAACACGGACAAACCTCGGACGATAGGGATATTTTGCAACATCAAGCGGTCCGGTAGTACTGCCGAGTGGGTGTGTAACGAGCGGGCGCCTCCGGATTCCCGTACATCTTTCAATCTCGTTGAGAGTTGACCGAAAGAAGTGCGAAGATAGAGCCGGGAATGTGATTTCGTTCGATCCCCCAACGCTCCACCGGACGGAATGCGGAAAGCAACGAGCCGCGAAGGTGCGGCTTGAGGAATTGCCGATTACGTGCTTTCGGTCCGTGCGATTGGAAAACTCGAAAGAAGCGGGCGGGCGGCGGGCCTCTCGCTCACCTTTCGGCTGCGCTCGCACTGAGTCAGCCGCCGGACATGTTTGCTCTCCCGTCCACACGCCCCGCCCGACCGGAGGACAAACGGGAGGGCGGGAGGGCAACTCGTGCGCGAGTGGACGGCGGCCAGCGAGCGGATTTCACGTGAGCCGCGCCGTTAGCCGCCGGCCGCCTCGCGGTTACGCGGGCAACCGTCCAATCGGCAGGCAAGGGGTTAGACGGCGGCAATTCGCGGGCGTATTGTTCGATGAAAAGCGAATAGCCGAAAACAAGCGAGAATTGTTGCATCTCAATATCTCAAACAATCGCTTTTATTAATTCAACCCTCTGTTTCTTAAAGATTCATGGTGAACAAAAAAAAAAGAGCGGGGGGGGGGGGGGAGGGGAGGGGGTGGGGGGGGGGGGGGGGGGGAAAAAAAAAAAAAAAAAAGAGGGGGGGGGGGGGGGGGGGTGGGGGTTGGGGGGGGGGGGGGGGGGGGGGGGAAAAAAAAAAAAAAAAAAAAAAAAAAAAAGGGGGGGGGGGGGGGGGGGGGGGGGCGGGGAAAAAAAGGGGGGGGGGGGGGGGGGGGGGGGGGGGGGGGGGGGGGGGGGGGGGGGGGGGGGGGGGGGGTGTTGGGGTTTAAGGGGGGGGGGGGAAAAAAAAAAAGGGGGGGGGGGGGGGGGGGAAAGGGGGGGGGGGGTTTTTTTTCCCCCAAAAATGGGGGGGGGGGGGGGGGGGGGGGGGGGGGGGGGTTTTTGGGGGAAAAGGGGGGGGGGGGTGGGGGGGGGGGGGTTTTGGGGGAGGGGAAAAACAAAAAAAGGTTTTAAAAAACCTCCCCCCTTAAGGGGAGGGATCAGGTCTTCTTTGTGTACACAACCCGTGCGTGTTCCAAATAGCCGCTCTTCGGATGAGTGGCCGTCCGCATCTCCAGAATCTGCTCCAGGTACTGGTCGTCGTGGAAGATGAATGTTCGCCGTAGCTGCAATGCAAGCAAAAAGGTAATAAAGCCTTTCAATCAAAGCTCACGTCTTCGACCGGCAAGATCGCGAGAGAACGAAATCCGCCCGATGTCTTTGAGCACCAACTGCAGGCTGTTCGGTTTCACGACTCCCACTTCATACGTCGTGAAGCCTGAAGTCGCGCCACCGTTGTAAAGAGCGAATCGAAATGCGGAAGACGAACCGTTGTTCCCGGTGGTCATCAAGGGTGGCATTTCCGTTCGGATCGACGGTCAGGAATCCCCACTCGTCGTGGAAGTGGTCTTTCGTCGAGTGCGACCACGCTCTCGCCCTGCAACTCGTTCAATCAGCAAGAAATAGCAAGGCTGAGAACACTTGCGTGAAATTCATGAACTGCACGTTGGTGGTGCGGGCCTGCGGAGCTTCGTTGATGATCAGCTCCTCGCCGTACGTCATCGTGGGCACCGTCGGCCAGACGACCTTGCCCGAGAACTCCGACCGCCACTTGCCGACCAGCCAGTGCAGCTTCTGGTTGTGTTCGTTGAGGGCGGCATTCACGAAACAAACGAAGAGCGAAAAAAGGAGAAACCGATCGAAGAACATCGGGAGAGCCCTGCAAGCGACCTCCAATCAACAAACACCCTATCGTGAATCGAACGTACGTTCACGTGCGAGGATCAAAAAAGAACAACGAAATCCATGTAACAAAAAGACGAAAGCGGTCTGAACCTCCGCCGTCGTCGTCGATCTCCTCGTTTCGCCCGCTTTTCTTTCGTCGTTCGTCTTTCTCCCTTCTTTCTTCGAGCAGAAGCCGTAGGTACGCCGTGCGCGCATCCCCCACCCACTCACACCGCAGGCGGCGGTCTGATTTGGATCTTCGCGGAATGGATCCGCCGAACACACACCAACGGATTCATTTCGAGCGAGCGGCTGTCGCTGAACCCGAGGGTTCCGTTCCGTGTCGCTCAGTGAGTACGTGAAATATACATAGTGTTTTTATTATCCTTTACAAATCCACCAACAATTAGACGAACGAAATTCACCGAGTCGGGGGAAGAGAAAAGAAACGGAATTCTGCTCGAAAGAAGGCGGACATCTAAACGAAGAAAACGGTAGATCAATCAACAATTTGCCAGCAGGCAAGAGAGCGAAGAATAAACGAGCAAACAAAGAAGACGGAAGGAAGATTAAACCAAGAAATACGCAGGAAGACTGAGAGGTTCAAACGCGAGTATTAGACCGGAAATTCATGGCGCATTAGTGAATAATTAGAACAAAGAGTTAGAAACGAGAATAATCACAAAAATTGGGACAATTAAGTACATCTATTGAACAGCAGAAGAGGACCGAACTCATTATTAGAACAAAAATACGATAGATTAATAGCCGTATGTGTGAAGTAAACCTTCGAAACGCGCAGCGTTTCCGCTTGCTTTTGTGTTGAAAAAGAAGAAAATAGAAGTTTGGTTGCTGGGTGTGAATATGTGTAATGTGTACAGGCGAGTGGGAAAACGAGGGGCTCGAATAATCAAGAACAATCGGAGAGGAGGGAGTATTTCTGTGCAAAACACGGGAATGCAAAGAGACCGAGGACCCTTGGATCACGAACGTGTTCCGCATTCGACTACGACTAGGCGTTTCGTGACTAGAAAAACTAAACGTTGGGCGGAAGAGAACCGTTTAGATAATTCTCGTTTAATTGCAGGTGCAACGAAGAACAAGAAAACGTGGGAAGGTCGGTAGAATCAGGAAACGGAAGCCTCAACTCGTCGGGATTGGTCCAATATGGAAGAAGAGGGGTGGGTTGAAGAGGGTCGCCGGGCGGTGATCAGGCAAGCTGAAATGCGGGCATGAAAGCAGCTCATGAGTCGAAAGAACAAACCGGAACGCTCGTCTTGATCGCGTCCGTTTCCATCGGCGCCGTCAGTTGGGCCGCCCGACTGGTGCCCACGTCTCAGCCGTCCTCGAGGTGAACCGGGGGATGCCGCCGCTCGCCGAACACACGCAGTGCTTCAGCAGTTCGGTCAGCCGGTCGTTCTCGCGCCGCAAGGCCGTGTTCTGGGTTTGGAGGAAGGCCTGAAGAAGCCGCCAGTTAGTTCGCGAGTGGAAAGAAAAGAGAGACGAACCTTGTCCTGCTCGAGTCCGTGGACGCGGCCGATCATCTCGTCGTGCTCCTCCTTCTTTCGCTTGCGATATCGAACGGCGGCGGCCTTGTTTCGCTCGAGGATCGTCATTCGGCGCTCGTCCGGCGGCATTTCGCTCGTGATCGACCGCCGGCCACGACCGCCACGGCCGGTGGGGACGCCGTCGGCACTGGAAGAAGCAGGAAGGTTGTGAATTCGGACGATCGTTCCGCTTACTTGTGGTAGCGGGCGTACTTCCGGTGGGGTTTGGTCTCGGAATCCGTGGCCAGGTGGGAGTTGGGCTGCGAGCTGAGGCTGCTCTCGCTGCTCGCCGCGTTCATTCCGCCCAGGCCGTCGGTCTTCAGCTCCAAACGGCCGTGAGTCGCCTCGTACATCGAGTAGTTCTGCAAAACGGCAAGGGTTATTCACATGCCCCCAAGCCACCCCACCTGGAGCGGCTTTGCAATAAAAGGCTTCACCTCAGCATTCGAATCCCACGGGTCCACGGAGGCCGCACGATGGGGATCGCTCGGCGGGAAGGTGCTGCCGTTGCTGTGCTTTTGCAACCTGAAGCAAGACAGCGATGATTCGAACGGGTCGTCCGGTCCACTCACTCCATCAAGTGCGAGGTGGATCGCGGGGAGATGTTGCTCAAGGCGGGACTCGCACGCGGCGCCATCAGGCCGTTGGAAGCGGGGCCCGAACTGGTGGCCGTGGCCTGGAAGCCCGCGTGCAGGTTGGGCATGCTCTGGTTGGCCGACGTGTTCAATGCGTTGAGGGAGTTCTGGTTTGAGATCATTGTGGCGATGCTCGTCTGATGCTGCTGGAAGAGGGCGGCAGCGGTCGAGGCGGCGATTCCGGGCTGCGAGATGGACGCTGAATCACTGGGCGCGGGGAATGCGAAGCCTAAACGCCGACCGATTATTTCGGACTCCATCGGTCATTGCGGACTCACCATTCGTGGCGATATTCGAGACCATGGCGGCGGCGGCCGATGACGTCGCCGCGTTGTTGACCGGAAGGAGTGATTCGGCGGCGCTGCTGATCGCGTCGGAGGTCACCGAATTGACCGTGGCCGTCGGAGCGATCGCCGGGTTGTTGTTGGACGACGCGACGGCGGCCGCAGCGGCGGACAGGCCGGCGACCAGCGAGGAGGTAGACGGGATCGAGAGTGTTTGTTGATTCATGTTCATGTCGAGGACCGCATTCAGGACGTCGGCCGTGCAGGGCGTTCGGTTTCCCTCCTGCTTGACCAGCGTGCTCGAATCTCGGAGCTGAAAGGAAGGAGCTGAAAAAAGAAAAGACGGAAAGCAACGCTCACCTGCTGCACCTTCCGCGTGAAGTCCAGGTTCTTGCGTAGCTCGTCGAGCTCCAACGGAAGCACGTTGCCGAACAGGCTGGGCGACTGGGCGATCGAAGAGGGCAGTTTGAGGGCGGTGAGTCCGGCGGGTGTTGTTGGGAGGCCGAGTTGTGCGCCGTTTAACCGCTGCTCCGCCGCCTGCTCGGGCGTTTGGCCGTTGATCTGCATGTTCGCCTCTCGGAACTTCACATCGAACGGGTTGACGGTGAGGCATTTCTGGATGATCTCGGCCGTCGAGGGCATGTCTGAATAAGAAGGGCGAATGAATGAAGGCGGAATGATCGATCACTGATAAGCCCAGCTTTCTTTTCAGTTTCTTTCCCCTTTGTTTCAAGTTGATGAACTTACGGGACTCCGTCGGAGTGGGCGTCAGCGTGCTTAGAAACCAGTCGAGCATGCTGCTGCTCACGAGCTGCGCGTTGCGGGGCTCCAGCTTGACTGTGGGCGAGGTTCGGGGGCGCACTCCGGCTCAAAAAGGAGACCACCGACCGCTCGAATCCAAGCCCGGCCCGGCAGGATCAAGAGGACAGAAAAAAGGAACCCGGTCCGGCCGCTTAAAGAGTGATGCCATGAATCCCGTGCGGTGACACAAAACTCGCGCAGTCAATCGGTCACGAACGCGTGAATGGAAACGTCAAACGGGAGCGTCCCCCATCGAAGCAAAAGAGTTTCCTTGCGAGCCCCGCACGAGCCGGCGGCGAGCACTCGAATATGCGGAAAGTCGGGCCAGCTGAATTCCGAATTGCAGGCACAAGCACACGAAAAGATCGCGGACATGCACTCGCCGACTTCGTGCCGTCAAGTTTCATGAAGAGCGAAGGCGTCGGACGGGCGCGTCGGCCACGAGCAGGAGGGCGAGAGCGGACTTGACAGCGCGCCCTGTGCGTGCGGCGACCTCCCGCGGCCGAGCGGCAACGGACGTGTTCGCGCATTCATCGGCACGCACCGTTCGGATGTCCCCGCCGTCCGCTTTTTATGTTTAATTCATTTTCGAAGAGCCACCGCCGCAGTAGAACGAAAAGAAACGGCATGAATGCCTGATAAGTGGACGAGTGAGCGCGCCGTGGCAATGCGAAAACGCCGCCCCGGCTAATGAGAACGCCGCCCGTTGATGTCGGCCGGACGGCCGGCCGGTGCAAATGACGGTTTGGAGACGACGCGCCGTACTGTGGTAGAGACAGAGCGGCGAACAGTCGAATGATGAGTGCAATGAGCGCATGATCAAAACAAGCGAGAGGCGGTGCTCGAGACGCGAGACCGTTGGCCGCATCTTCCTGCACGCCGACCTCAAAAATCATTTCTCGGGTGGAGGATGGCGGGAGAGCGCGCTGAATTGTTCGACGGAAAGCGGCCCCGACGCCTCGTTTGGCCGCTTCTGACTCACGTCCACGACCAACCGTACGAAGCCGCCGCTCACCTTTCGATTAGTCGGCAAGTTGCGATGGCCACGAGCGGCGGGTAATCGTTCGATCAGAATGTACTTTGGGAAGGAATTCGAGAAGAAGAGGAGAAAAGGAATGAAGCGAATGAGGAGCACCGCAATTGTTTGTGTTCACTAATTGAACGACGCATAAATTGGCCAATCTGCACGCCGGACCCCGAAACGGCGCGGATACAAAAAGCGCGACGCACGTGCTTCTTGACGGAAGGCACAAAAAGAGCAAATTGAAACTCACGTCCGCCAACGGCGCCGACCTCTCCGCACACGCCGGCAGACGAAACGACGTCCGACTGTCAGTCGAGAGAGAAGGAGGCGGAAAGACCGCGGGACGTGCGGCACACACGAATGGCATGAGCGAACGAGACGAAGAAGGAGCGCGGCGGCCAGAGAAGAACGACACAACAAGCCAACATTCAAGAGGCCGGTTTGCGACATCCGCGCCGCCGTTTGCCCTCTTCGCCTCGCTCAAAAAACGGTCGCCGTGGCCCTCGCACAGGGCGCGGGTTCGCGGAGAGCGGATGGTGTGCGAACGAACACTCCCGACTTCAAGCCCCCACCGCGCCGCCGCCTTTTGCGGCCGCCCAACTTGGGGCCGCGGCGGACGTCAACCGCAGGGCGTTCGGGAGTTTCGCCCATGCCGCCGCCGCCGGTCGGGCGCGCCGAGTGCGCGCTCTCGGGCTCGAAAATGGGCGCGCGTTTCGAGCATGCATGCGAAATGGTCAAAGGCCGCAGCCGATATGCGAAACCCCTCTTCCGGCGGTCGCGCGCCCGCTCGCCGCCGCCGCGTCCCCAATTGCCGCGGAGCGAGGGCAGCGAACGGGGATTACCGAACGTGGGCGGCCGCGCGCTGCGAAAACGAAAGCTCGCCGTCTCCTCTTCGTTCCGCATTGAATAACAAGAGAAAATTATTAAAAGTGACCGCGTGCATCGAGCAAAGAACGCGGTAAACAAGGCGCGCGGCAAGGGCAGACGAAGGCGGCAAACGGCGGGAAAACAGACGGACGGCTCGGCTAATCGAATTCCTCTCATCGACTGCCGCCGCGCGTTTCGGGCCGCGACTTTCGCTCTTTCGCGCCGAACGCCCTCACCCACCACGAGGGCACGTGTTTGTCGGTCGGAGCGGAAAGAAATGTCACGAACAACAAGCTCATCGCAATTCGCACGCCCGCCCGCCGCCGCAGTCGGTCGACTCGAACGGAAAAAGTGGACTGATGACTGGGCGGAAAATCTCGACCGCTCGGCTTTCGCACGACCACGAGAATTTGCGGCCTCGCATTGCTCGAAGTGTTGCGGCCGGGCAGACGGGAAAGGAGCGAGACGGCAATCGGCTCCTCATTTCACAATCCCCCCCCCCGAAGTGCCGCCTTTTGTTCCCGCATTCCGGATTCAAACTCCGCTGAATGCTCACGTGCCGAGAGCGAAGGTAGACAAACGGCATCCGCTTTGTGCTCCCGTCCTTTCGCAATTCTCGAACGCTCTCCTTCCGCCCCCTCGCCGGCCGTCGTCGCACGGACGAGCGGACGGCCGCCAGTCGTTCCGGGATTTGCCCGAACGGATGGCGGCCACCGCTCGAACAGGAGCACAACAATCGGCGAAAGTGAGCTTTCGGCTCGCGGCGGATTGAGAAACTTGGTTGCCGGGCGGAAGTTTGCCCCGCAACCTCGGGAATGCCAAATGAAACGAGCAAATTGGTCCTCGGTATCCGTGGCCGAGCGGCGAGCAAACAGGCCGCCTGCAGGAGGAGGAGGACGTGGGCGTGCGTTTATCTGACAGTCGCCCCGCCGTTCATTTGCAGTCGCCCGGCTGTCGGAAATCGAAGAAAACACGCCAATTTGCGACCCGTGCGCAGGATTGACGGGCCACAAGCCCAATCGCCCACCGGACGGGGGACTCATTTCCGTCGCCCGTCGACGACCGCCGGCAGACGGGGCGGGCGGGCGGGCATTAACGCGGAAATGCGAAGACCAAGAGTCTACTTGTCGCTTAAGAAAATCCACGGCTGTGCGGATTCCAAAGTCCGTCGAACGCCCTGGACTGCTGGCGAATGAAAGGGGATTACGGTGAGTGAAGCCTAATCTTCATTATGCACACACGCACCCAATCCCCCGTCCATGTCGTGCCACCGGCATCCGGCTGCAGGCAGGGCGCGTAAGAGGAGAGGAGTGCGAAGTGCATGGGAGGAGGGCATTGTGTTTGCCAAGGGGCCTTAGTTGACCGCAAGCAAACACGCGAACAACAGGAACTGTGGCGTCGCGTGAACGACCAGAAGCAAATAGAGGAAGAAGGAGATCTCGCCTCGAACGCCACGAGAAGCAGGACTCGTGATCGGACGGATCGATGAGTAATGCGGGAAAGCTTCGGGCAAAATAGCCGATCGAAAGGTCACCGCAAATCACATGCCTCGCCCTCTTACAAGCAACACTGGAGTAAACAGGCAGAAAACGTTGGCGGTCGCATGACGGAGCGGCGATCCGGGCATCGCAGGGGAGTTGATTTCAGCGCGATTAGATGTGGAAAAGCGGAAGAATATGGATGGAGCCGACGGCACGAAAATCCCGTCGCCACCAGCTATTCGACGGCATCGGTAAAACTCGGGCAGGAGGCTAACCGGCGAAGGAAGGCAGATCCTAATCGAGGCAATCCCCCTGCAAACACATACGCCGCCGAAGGGGCGGGCGCGGAGTAAGCGGAGGTTAACCGAGTTAAAAATGTACCACTTACTCGCCGCCGCCCCGTAAATGACACGATTCTGCCCTCTCCTTTGCGTTCATTAGTGCCTTTGTGTTCCCCTCGTAACTAATTTTAGAACGCCGCAGGGTGCAAAAGTGAAAAGATTTTAGCTGTTGACGTTCCGTCGTCCGAATGGTGGGCACAATCAAAACAAATCGGAAGCGGAGTTGCAAACGGGGGATTTGCCGCGAACACGAAGCGAACTCTCCTCGTTCAGGCATCTTGGAAGTGTTAGAGACAATCGATGGCCTTCACACTCCAATAGCCGTTTAATCACCTGCTCGAAAGGCGGCTATCGTAGCGCATGGCCGGCGGGATAATTGAGGCGAGAAGCATTTCGAAAGGAACCCTCAAGCGGAGAGAAACCTGCCCAATTTTCGGCAAAGAGATACCAAGAACATGCGCTCGAATGACATTTGAATAGAGAAGAGCGGACAGGTGAAGAGGCACACGGCCATCGCCCAAAGGCGGTAATTTGGCAAACGGACAGGTCGGGAAGCCTTGAAAGCACGTACCGCTTGAAAACAAAAAGAAATCATCAGCAACGTGCGTCGGATGCAACCTCTTGTCGCGTATTCACGCTATTGACCGCCGCGGAACGAAACCACACGCCCGCTTATCGCCGAGGCCAAACGAACGGAGCAACGCGATAACGAGGGCCTCTTAATTCGAAGTTCGGTCGGCGGCCTCCGCGACGTCGCGTTGGCAAGGCGGCCGGGCGGGAGCACACGGGAAGAGGGCGGGCGGGGGACGACGGGCGGGCAAGCAACCGAAAAGGACCGAACTCACTTCCGGCGGCGACGGCGGATTTGTTCGACCGGCGCCCAAGTGGGGGCTATTGAATAAATCCCCCCACTAATCTCAATCGACCGCCAGCTGCCGGCCAAAAACCGTCCGTGAATGGAAGGAACGCCGTCGTGACAATGGTCGCGGTGGTCGGCAAGCTAATTGCGACGTGATAACCCGTGAAAAACGGCAAAGCAAGGCCGAGAACTTGATGTCTTCAGACGAGGGCTGGCGGAAGGAAAGACGGCGAGTGATAAGCGAGTGAATTGTGCCCGACTATTGACGCGAAGTCGATCGTTTGGGTCCGAAGGCGGCCGCGGCTCGGCTGCAAGTGTTTGTAACGACGATTCATCCCCAACGTCAGAAACCGCCGACGTTGACGCAATGTTTGAATAAGCAGAGACAATGCCGATCGAAGAGAGGCGGCGGATGCATGCTGCTGGTCCTCTACTTTCTCTCTGATGAACGCAAACAAGCGGCCGCGTCGAAAGGCGCGAACGAAGCGAACGGCAAAGAGCGTCCCGCTTCAGCCACAATCCCGAATTAACCTTCCCGAATTCGAATAGGCGACGCACACACGACAAGAATTCGCGATAAACGAGCACTCAAAAGCGGACAAATTCGAGACTTGCAGTCTGCCATTCTTTGCGTTACCTTCGCAAACAACCCGAGAGTGGAAAGCGAGAGAAGACGCCTTAAAAGACGCGCCGTCGCCCCCTCCTGATCTGTCATGTTGAAAAGCGAGCGGAAAACCCGCGATCGGGAAGCAGAAATGACGTTTCAGTGCGGGTCCCTTCGGAATGGCAGGCAGTGCGCAACATGACGAAGAGCACGCGAAAGTTCAAAGGGGAAGAGAGGAAGCAAGAGAGAAGTGAAAGTCGGGGCGGGCGGGTTTAGCGGGAGGTGTGCGGGGGGCAACGCGGGCGACCGCGCGGGCAAATAGACAACAAGAGCCGCCGAACGCATACACGTACGTTCACTGACTCCGCGAATTTCCACTCACTCGCGCTCATGAGTAGAGCGCACTGTTCCGCCGCAGTTCCCGCACGAGAGCGACGACCCGAAGGCCGCGGGCGGCAGAGCACGCCGGCTTGTCAGGCGTCCGGGACTCATCACTTTCTACTTTGCTCTTTTGATCCACACGCATCGTCGTGCTCGTCGTTGCCGAACGCAACCTCCGACCGTTTGGGCGGGAAGCGTTCAACAATCAAGCGGCGGGTGGTTGGGCGAAAAGATGCCCGAATTATGCGCGCGAGTAACAAACCGAACTGCTCGGTGCTCGCGCCGTTCGACGAACGGTCTTCCGTGCAGACACGCGGGTTGATCAGTACCACCCGTACCTCCAGTGTCCTCTTACGACATCTCTGTCGAATGATCCCTCCACTCGGGCCGCACGGGGTTCACACTTGTCGGAAGTTGGGCGGAAGTATAAGCAGATTTCGATGTCTTAAGACCGCAGACTTCGAGCGGAAATCTGCTCAAACCAATCCGCTTGTCTTCCTGCTGCCCGGCCGGCCATGGAATGGACGAGAAAACAGCTTTCGTAACGCGAATCTCTCCGCTCCACATTCAATTCAGATGATTGAAAACTGAATGCACGTGTCGATGCGTGGATTTGAGGGCCGCCGTTAAGAAAGCTAAAGAATACGCAGGCATCCGCGGACATGAAGCCGGCGGTCGCTTTTGTCAAACGAATCGCCCAAGAACTTCAGCTTCTCACACGCCATTCACAAATCCGCGACCGCTCTCGAGAAACAGAAGATTGAGCAAGAATTTAATCAACAGATGCACGGTCCTTCGAAAGACGGCGAAACGAGGACCAAATCGCGAGTAGACTGGAAGGAAATGACCGCCCATCCCACCTGATCTCGAATGTGCCCAGTACATCCTCTTCTACACGTCATTTGAACTCGAGTACGAAAGCAAATGAACAGTCCAGATCGGCATTGAACCCGACGGCATTGCTCTCCAATCAACAACCGCAATTTGCCGCCACAAGACGGTTGTAAGCGAGCAAGGACGTTCCGCTTCCAACCCCTCGAGCTCGTTTTGGACCACCGAAACGCACTCTTCCATCGTTTTTCAACAATACCGTAGAGACGAACGGAAATGCAGAAGATTCACGTCCTCAGAAGAGCAATGCTCGCCTTTTAGCCCGTTGTGATTCCACCAATGGAAGGCAGAGGGCATTCGGATGACCAAAGCAGACGCTATGGAAGGGATCAAGAAGCGTTGTTGAATGAAAAGAAGAAATCAATCGAACTTTTCGACGAGACACAAGCTCCATTCAAGCGGCCAAAACGGCTTGCTCTTTGGTCCAAAAGTACGGGCGTTCTTCGGCCGGAAATGCCGAAAGTTCAGCAGCTCTTGAGAAATTCGCCTTCCCAGTTCAATTCCGTCGCCTTTCAGTCGCCGCAACGGGATCGAAGCGGAACAAAAAGAAAACATCCGATTGAACACGCCCGCTAATTTGTCGTTACTTCCATCCGTCGCGGGTTTATCATCCCGAAATGGAAGACGAAAAAGGGAACCGCAGAAATCAGCGGGAGAAAGCGTGCAAACGGAGAGAATCGCGTCTTTGCCCCCCGCAGACTCCACTGAGTCATCGGAACTCGAGAACGCTAAGCACTGAGCGTCGCGGGGTCAGGTTGGCTCTTGGGTGCAGCCCCGAAATTAACGTCCAGGAATTGAAACGCGGCATCTTAACATTTGCGAAGGCGGGTGATTCACTCCGCTCTCGCATCACGACTGTTTGGTTTCGAAGGTCGAAGGCGGTAAACGGGTGATAAAAAGAGCACAGCTTCAGTTTCCCGCAGTTGTTTGTACCCGCTCCCAACTAATTAGTGAAAAGAATGCACTCACCTCCGACAAGATGGGGCCAGATCACGTTGGACGGCGAGGACATCGTGGGCGAGATGCCGAGGAACACGGGCGTCTCCAACGTGCGAGCGGAGACCACCGGCTCCACGGGCTCGTAGAAAGGGGCTGTGGAGTTGGTAGGAGGACACCTCGGGGATCTTGAGCTTCTTGCCCGGCACCATCTTCATTGTGACTCGAAGATGGGCGCGTGGGGGAGCTGAAAGAAGGGAGGATGAATGATCGGATGGATCGTTCGAGTCGAAGCGGGAGCGAATGTCAGCCGACCGGCCGACAACGAGATCGAAACGAAACGATCGAGATAACAAATCCCCGCACATTCACACGACCAACACAATGAAATGATTACCGTACGCACGAAATCGAATCGAAATGATCACGTACGCGATGCGAACAGTCGAATGCTACAGAAAGAGCGAGCGGTCTTTCGATTTCAACACACGAACGGGGCATTCCGGACGAACGGACGGACGGACGGATCGAATGAGCGGGATTTGCGTGGCAAAAAAGAACTCCTGCCGCCAATTCGGAGGTCACGAAGGGCGAAAGTTTGTCTTCTCGAACTCGCAACAGTTGTGCCGCCGATTCCACTTCCTGCGGGCGGGGCGTGGGACGACGCGTGTTTTTGTTTAATGGAACGTTTCCTGCCGAAAGGTCAGTGTCCAATCAAGCGGCAGACGAACGACGGAACGCCTTGGCAAAAAGGTCGCTCGAGAAGGGGCGGAAGATGAGCTCGCTGTCGGCAATCGAAACCAGAATCTCCCTCAGCATCAAAGCAATCGCGCGCGTTCCCCGCCCGAGAACGAGATCTCCCTCCCGAACATCGCCGCTAGCCCGCTTTCACTCGATGCCCCTCAAATGAACCAATTCGATTTGATCCACTTGAAATTCGAACATGAACGCCATTCGTCTATGCGCCTTCGTTCTGCTCGGCCTCTTTCCAATCCAACCGGCCCACGGACAACCTACGGAAGACGTGCCCAGTAAACGGTAAAGTCGGGAAGGAGAAAAGGGCCGACTATCCGTCAGTCTCCAACGTTTAGTTCACGAATACCACCTCTCGATCCGCCTGCCCGCCATTGACAACATCACAAACGGTGAGTCCTTGCCCAAGTTTCAACAAAGAGTGGAAAGAGAACACGTCACTTCGATCAACGAGAATCCACTGGGAAAAAGGAAAAGTACTCGTCAGTGTTTATTTTCGGGCCGATCACGAATTTCAACCGAAACTCGGCTTTCCCGTCCAAAAAAAGCGGCGAATAAACAAGGCAATCGCTCGTTGTCATCGGTCCTCCCCATCCCTGCGCTTTCAGGCGAGCCGAAAGGATTGCGCTTTTCGGCCGTCGCTGCCATTCGCCTCTCCGCCGAACGCAATCTCTCGCGCCTCGAATTGGACAGCCGCGATTTGGAGATCGAAGAAGTGCGCGAGGGGGCGGCGAACATTTCGGAGTGGGGAAGAGGAAGGAGGCCGCCCGCTCGAATGGACGACATCTGCGTCCAAACTGGCGATCCTCACGCCGATGATCGCCCATCGTCCGTACGCCTTCACGATCAAATATCGCGGCCATGTTCGAGCGGCGGCCGACGGCGGAATGTTCGGCGTCGGGTACGAGGCGGCGGATGGGCGGCGAAAGTAAGCGCGGGCAAACGGGCGGCCGTCTGCGCTCGAGTTTACAACAACATTGCCGACGAACGCACGATTCAGGGCGCTTCTGGCCACGCATTTCGAGCCCTCGAAGGCCGCCTTCCTCATGCCCTGCATCGATCGTCCCGATAAGAAGGCGATCTTTCGGCTGGATGCGTCGATCGAGCAGCAGGAATCCAATCACCAAACACCAGCCCCTCCACTCACGCTCTTTCCACAACACGCCATGCCGCGGATGGAGCACACGGAAGAGTAAGCATTCCAACACAAATGATGGACCAAAATGAACTCCCAGCCGTTCAATCTCAAAATCTTTCGGCCTCCGTCGCTGTCAGTCTTTCGTCACGTTCGAACAAAAAGCTCGGACAGGAATCAAAAGATCGAACGAAAACGTTGGAGAAAAGCCGACGGGAGCTCATTTTGCGACCACCCTGCTCGAAACCAATCGGCGTTTTGTAAAGAACAATTGGCCGTGCGAAGCGACCACGGACGATCGTCGGCGGCTCACGCGCACGTGCACACTAATGCATTTCGACGGTGCGAATTTTGCAAAACGAACAGCCAGAATGCGGATCTTTTCGTGTTCATCCCATCGAAAAACGAGACGGCAGCCAAACTGTTGCTTTAGGGACGGCCGCCGGTTGGTGCGATTCGAGAAGACGCCTCCCATCTCGACCTTCTTGATCGGAATGGTTCTGGGCGAGATCACGACGATCGAAGGCCGTTCCAATTCAAACACATTGGTAGGAAGAGAAGGAGCAGCACAAAGACGAATGAATCACTTCGGTTGAGGTCCGAGTGGGAGCGGTGGCCGATGCTCGAGCGGATTTGGAGTCCCTTCTGCAAACGGCGATCGAGTGTCTGGACACGATGGAAGACCATACTCGGAGTGAACTACACGCTCGACAAACTCGGTATTCTGCCTTCCCTTTGGAGCACAACTGATCCATGTGTTTCAGATCACATCGACACGCTCGAACTGCCCACTCTTGCAATGCAGAACTGGGGTCTCATCACGTACGCGAGTCTTCTCACCCAATCGACCGCTCTGTCGAACGTGGTCGTCGAAATGGACCGAAAGGCGACCATCCTCCACGAGACTTCTCACCAATTCTTCTCGAACCTCGTAACCACGAAGAAGTGGGGCCAAGAGTTCCAACACGAAGGAATCGCTTCCTACTTCGAGACACGAGAGCGTCGAAATTCCACCGCCGAGGAGTTGGAGTACAACGTGAGCGCTGCTTGTTGCATTTGTGCACTCACTTTGTTTGTTCCTCAGAAATACCGGGCGATCGAGAACATGATCGAGGGATTGGACGCGATGGACCACCTTGCAGCACCCGATCGTCACGGATGGACCGCAATTCGACGGTAATCCTTCTCTTTCGATTGACTGGCTCTCGAGAAGGCTGCAGATGTCACGTACTTGAGCGGTGGAGCCGTGGTGCGGATGATCGAAGCGGTTTTCGGTCGGGAAACCTTCGACCAGGCCCTGCGCGTGTACTTGAATCGGCACTCGTTCGGTAGTGCCACTTACATCGATTTGATCGATGCATTCGTTGAGGTCAGCGGAGTCCTGAAGTTTCCATTACTTCTTTTTGTTGAAGGCGAGCAACAGTTCGTGGATTTGCGGACAAGAGCTGACAGTTCACGACTTCATCACTCCTTTTCTGCTGCAGTCGGGATTTCCCCATCGTTCACGTCGAGCATCGAACGGGAAAAAGTACGTGATCAAGCAGCGAGGAACGCGCGGTAGAAGGTGGAATGTCCCCGTGTTCTTCACCGACGGACGAATGACTCCAACACTCGATTGATCTGGCTGTTGAAAGGTTAGTTCAGGACTGCCAAGTCATGACTGCTTTGCTTCGATTTAGACAACTCGATTTGCGGAGACGCCCGATCATTGCTGCGAACCTCCGGCCCGCTCGTTCTTCAATCCCCAATTCCAAGCCTTCGCTCGATTCCGCTTTTCGCCCATCGTCTCGTCGAAATACAGGAAAAACATCGATCGATTGACCGATGCTGCACTCACGACCATCCTCTACGATAAAGGGCGGGCAAGTAACCGAGTCTTCATCTCTGTCTGCTTTTATGATCTTTCATTTCAGGTTTCACTTTCCGCTCATCAAACGAGTGCTCCGAAGAAAGCAGCCCGTCTATCCGTTCGTTCTTGAACGAATCCAGAACGTCCTCGCAGACCAGTTCGAGGATCAGATTCCAAAAGTGGGTTCCAATGGCCACAAGTGGGTACTTCTAATCGAGGTTCGTGTAGAAGTGGAAACGTCTGCTGGAGCCCACTTATGCGAAGGTTTCCTGGAGCAGAACCGCGAGCATTCGGGAAAGGTGAAATGAACCGGAGCAGTGAAACAACTTCCGAGATTGCAGACTCCTTCAACACGTCGGACTTCCGTTCGCCGTCCAAGTGGGTATCGGAAATGCAACGAGCGAAGCCGCTCGCTTGGCCGCCGACTTCCATCATGACTTGCCGGGAAGCGGCTTCCATCGAGTGCAATCGGCGAGTGTTCTCACAAAAGAAGCGACTTGAATCATTTTTCGTTCAGCCTTCCCGTCGAAGTCCGCCCGGCCGTCTACTGTGCGATCAACCTGTCGACGAACCGAACGACTCGAAGCTTTCTTCGCACGTACGAGCGACTGCTGAAGAAGGAAGTGCTGTGGAAGAACAGATTTTCGTCCGAAATCGAAGCCTTAGAGTTCGCTGAACAATGCCGCTTTTCGTAATAATCTCCCCTTTTCTTTGTCCCACTTGCTCGATGAATAAACGAGTGTTTGTCGTTGCTTCCGCGAGTAAAAACCCGTGATCAAAAGGGATCATTTCCGGTGACGACGACCTTGTTTATTCCCACGGCCCTCCTCGCCCCGATCGAGGGCGGAGAGCGGAAATCACGCCGCGAAGTGCGCCGCCTTTTTGCGTTGTGGCATCCCGTCGGTTGGCGCGTTGGTTTCGAGCATCAACGGAAAGCGTTCATCTTTTCCCTCCTCCAGCCGGATCTCCAATCACCGATGAAGGAACCGCGTCGCCGTTAGCATGACAAACGACCGTCTGCCAGCATCCCGCTGATGATCACGCACTCTGCTACCGCCAAAGTGGGCCTCCCGTTCGTCGCGGGCCAACTGAAGGAGATGAACGTGATGCCCGTCTCGCCGCACGAGAACCTCACCGAGTTCCTGATGGACGTCGCCACGAAAGTGAGCCCGCCGTTGGGGGTCGGCGCGTGGCTGATGGAGAACAACACGGTATTCGCTCTCTTCAACGGAGTCGCCCGCCACAGCCCGCCGGCCGCCGTCCTGCTCCTCACGAACGCGATGATCAACAAACGACCGGGTAGGCAGCCTTTGTTTCGAATGAGCAATGATTGAATCAACCCGTTTAGATTCGATCAAACTCGGCATCGAGATATACGACGTGGCCTCACCGGACAAGAGCTCCAGCCCGACCAGCTCCACGGAGTCCAACCTGGTCGTCGCGTTGATCGTGATCATGGCCTTCTCTTCGCTCGTGTCCACTTTCATCATGCCGCTGGTGGAAGAGAGCCGGACGAAGTTCAAGCACCAAGTAAGAGACCCTCCACTCATCCCTCTAATCGAGTGGATGCTTTCAGCTGCTGCTCTCAAAGCTCCGCACGTTCACCTACTGGTTCTCGTACACGCTGTGGCACTTGTTCACGTACACGATCTTCTGCTCGCTGCTTGCAACCGTCTTCGTTGTGTTCGGCTGGATGCAAGGCCGGCTGCTCGAGTGAGTGGTCGAGCGAGCTGTTCGTCAATGATGGTCTCTGTTTGCAGGTGCTTTTTCATCTGGTTCCTCTACCTTTGGAGCATCCTGCCGTTCGTCTACTGCTGCTCGTTCATCTTCAAGTCGCCGGTGAAGGCGTACGCGGCCCTGCTGTCGTGGAACGTGGTCGTCAGTCTGTTCGCCCTGCTCGCCGACGTCACGATGGAGGCGTTGGAGTGGAAGTACACGAACGAGTTCCGCTCGATCGTCTACGTCCTCCTGCCCCCCTACTCGCTCGGCCGCTGCATGGTCCAGGTCACCATCCTGGCCGAAGTGACGGCCTTCGAGAGTGCGAGCACCTACCAAGTCCTCCGACAGATGATTTGGTGCATGGTGGTCTCGGGCGTCATCTTCTGGACGCTCCTGATCTGCATGGAGTCCAAACAGTTGGCCCGAATCATCCACAAGCTGCGCTGCCGAATGCGGAAGAACTCCTACCAGATCGTGAGTCTCCGAATCTTCTGTTCACTTTATTGTTTGCTTTTAGGTGAATGCCGAGATGGAGATGAACGAGGACGACGACGTGCTGCGGGAGCGGGACTCCGTTCGCTCGCTGGGCGACGAGAACTTCGCGCTGGCCGTCCGCGACGTGTACAAATACTACGGGGAATTCTGCGCCGTCCGCAATTTGACGTTCGGAGTCCGCCAGACCGACTGCTTCGGGCTGCTCGGTTCGTTCCTTCAATCCCCTTGCCTCCACTTGATTGTGTCCGTTTGAAGGCGTGAACGGAGCGGGCAAGACGTCCACCTTCAACATCCTCACGGGCGATCTGCTCGCCGACTCGGGCACCGCGACGATCGGCGGCGTGGACGTGAGCGAGGGCCCCGTGATCGCCTACTGCCCGCAATTCGACGCGCTCGCCGGCGAGCTGACTGGCCGCGAAGTGCTGACGTTGATCGGCACGCTGAACGGACTGGTCAACGTCGACGACCGAGTGGCCAACGTCCTCCACTGCATCCGGCTGACGGCCCACGCGAGCAAGCTCGTCAAGTTCTACAGCGGCGGGCAGAAGCGGCGGCTGTCCATCGGCGTCACGCTCATGGCCCGCACCCCGCTGATCATGCTGGACGAGCCGACCGCCGGCATCGACGCGGCCACTCGGCGGAGCATCTGGCACCTGCTGAGCGGAGTCCGGCAGCACAACGTCGCCATCTTGCTCACTTCGCACAGCATGGACGAGTGCGAGGCGTTGTGCAATCGGATCGGCTTCATGAACAAGGGCGCCCTGATCGGCATCGGCTCTAGCCAACACTTGAAGACGAGGTTTGCAGTTCGAGATGACGGACCGATCTTAACGGCCACTCCTTTTAGGTACGGCGGAAGTTATTTGCTCACCTACACGCTGGATAACCCCACCGCCGCTTCGGCCCGCTTCTTGGACAACCTCGTGATCAGTGCTTTCAACGTGAGTCCTTTGCTCGATTTATTTTCGAGGATCGCTCGTTTGCAGGCCGAGAGCACCTCCGATCCGCCCACATTCCCCACCCAGCACTGGGAGATCCCGCGTGTGTCCGGTCAGCTGTGGAGTTCGATGTTTCGGAAGGCGCAGGAGATCGCCGAGAAGTACGCGCACACGACCCACCTGCCGATCGGAAGCGACCAGCCGATGATCAAGGACTTCACTCTCACGCAGAATTCGCTGGAACAAGTGTTATTGCGGCTGGCCGAAGTGTCCACGCAGGAATCTCAGGTGTAACCGTCTTCCCACTCTTTCCACTGTTGTATATTCTGTTCCTTCCACTCGTCTCGCTCAATTCGCATTACTCCGAGCACAATGAAAGCCCGATGTAAATCCCCGCCTCTTCCTTTCTTTCATCCGAATGCTTTGCTTCTCGTTACACGCACAATGCCGCCTTTACACTTGTACTTAACCCCCGTTCTTGCCATGGTTCTGCACAAAATTCCCACTTTCCCAGGTATGCATGCTTCGTCCGTCTGTCGCTTCTTTTTTTCTTTTTTTTAATGCGGGTAGTTGGCCTTGCGGACATTCATTTCATTCACTCGATGAACAAGCAAAGTAAACACGAACGCTGCGAATCGAGCGAGTGAGCTTGGACCGCCGGAAAAGACCGCATGCTGCCGCAGTGCAGGCATCAGCTAGCGGAAAGCGGCTGATAAGATCGATTCGAAGTGCACCACACGCACAACGTCCAATTGGGCGGAGTTTGCGAACAACGTCTGCTCAAAGGCTTGCGGCGTTCTTTGCTCGTCGATTTCAACGACAAGCGATTAACGCAATTGCATCCTCCAGTTTATACTTATAACATTGTAGACATCAATGTCAAGGAAAAAATAGGAAGACTGAACAAAATGAGGAACATTCGATCGGAAGAGCGCTTGGGAGAGAGACGAAAAAAAGGACGAACGGAATTAGTGGTCAGTATTGAATCTTCGCATGCGCGTAACTGGGAGAAAAAAATATAAAAGACACTTCCAACGCGCTTATTTGTTTTGTCCATTCACTACCTATTTCTTCATGGCGAGAGTCGTGTTTTGTCATCAAACCGACGTCGAAATTGTCGGTTTTGCGCGTGAAGCCTTCTTGAGCAAAAAGCTGGTTGACGGCCGTTATTAGCCGCTGGTGCTCATTCTAAAAGCAAAGACAAGTGCATTTGAACAGTAATTGCAACGCACAGAATGGCTGGTGGGATTAGGCAAACGTAGCGGCCTGCGGATCACAACCTTCTGATAACCCGCCCATTTTGCCCGATTTCCAATAAAAATGGAACGCTCAATCAGATCGAGCATCTGCTTCTTGAATTGCTCTCGTTGGTTCTAAACAGTCAATTGATTCGGAAGCGCCAAATGAACTCACGTCGAAATCCTTGAGATGAAGCCACGGCAAACGTACTTCCAGAACAAACGTGCTATTTAACGACCGCAGATTCTCGAAGATGCCGTCATAAACCTTGAGCGCTTTAATGCCCCACTGCTTGGGATGTTCGACCAGCGGAATTGCTTGCGGATATTGCGGGTATTGAAGATCAACGATCACTGTCTCCACGTATTCGTTCGAGTCAAAGCTGGAATAGAAAGATACCCTGTTTTTACATTCCTTCAGCTTACGGTCCATTCTTCACGAGCTCGTAACCAAACACGGCAAATTCCATCACACGTGCGCGCACCCGAAAAGCGGGAGCAACGTCTAAACAAACGTATCAACCGTCCGTATACGTATGGAAACGTACAATGAGAGCTAATGCTTTTAAACTCGACTTGTGCTCTTTCGATTGGCTTTGAAGTAGAATACGGAACGAAAAGAAGGAAGTCCTGCGGAGTGATTGACTTGAAGCGAACGATAACGGATGGCAGAAATTCTCGAAGCATGTGAAAAATCCAAGTGGACCGTCGGTGGCGAAAGCTCGCCACTTCAAGCGTCTCCAAATGCGTCAAGTCTGAAGCCAGTGAATCAACTGCGTGACTCAACGAGCAAATAACTTACGGTCCAGTGTGGAGATGACCTCTACACAATTGCGAAGCACATCAAAATTATCGTGTGGCCGTATGATCAATCGAAATTCGAAAATTTCGGTTCGACCCAACAACATGAATCGTTTGAAAGTACCAAGATTCGCATTCTCGTTCGATAGAGTAAATCCTAGAGGTCGACGAGAATTCATGATCAACCGGATGCGTCCATCAAAGACGAATGCCGGGCCCCGGAAATAGCGGTCCTTCTCGCTCGCCGAAAAAAAAGCCGTCAAAAACGAGCGGCCGCAAAAGAACACCCGCAACGTGCGTAGTCGAAGAGCCGCACATGCTTGCGAGTAGCTGGGAGCATTCGAATTCGATGGATTGTTGTGCGGCAATGTCGTGCTCAACGCGTGCACCATCAGAGCCCGTCGAACAGCCCGTTTTAACTTCGGTTTCGGCGTCGTCTGCTCGTTGATTTGCTGGGTTTTCCGTTTGATTCCATGACAAAAGACAGTCGCCGTGCAGTCCGATGACATCTCTAAAAGAAACAATCGTTTACGTTCGGAGATAAAAGCACGGAATTGATGTAGACGACGACGATCACGCAAAATGGAAGACAAAAGTATTCGCACCTTAAAAGTTCCTTTGACTGCCGCTGCCGCTTGCTGCTGCTTTTATAACTTGGAGAGGTCACCGAGCATCCGTACAAGCAGGCGGTGTGTGAGAAATAAAAGGGCTGCTTGACCAACTGCCTGTTTCCCGGCACGCAATCAATGGTAAACTGATAGGGAACACACTCGCGATCTGCTTCAAGTTGAATCAAGAAAATGCTCGCTTTGACCGCACGGTGTAAAATTGTTAATACCGTATTCTTTCTATTAAACGCCCCGGGGCGTTTATTTTTCGGATGGGTCCGAGGGGGGGGCATTTATTAGAGAGGGAGCGCTTGTTTTTCACAGTCGGATTGAACGTCAAAGTTCGTGAAAAATGAGCGCTCAAATCACAAAACAGGACAGAAAACCGCATAAAATCAAGCCTTTCGAAGAGAAACGACTGGATTATGGGCGAGAATAAAGGGAAACGTGTTCTAACTGTGAACTGTTGAATGTGAGACCGTGTAGCTTCTCGAGATCCCCTTTCCCGCATTCCCCTTTTGGTTGACTCCGAAATGTTTGGCCTTAGCGTGCATGAAATAGGACGTAAAGTAGCAGAGATTGGCGAGTTGCGCTACCAAAAATCCCAATGGGTTGATTCCTTGGTACTCAAGGGCATTCGCAAGTCTATTAACCGTCGCAGGGCGGACGATAGAACGGGCGGACGGCCTGACTAAAAATCCCGCTGCATGACAACTCGCGGCCGGTACCACTGCAAGGCAGAAAGTGGTAAATCGAGGAGTTAAGCGTGTACAGCATCGTTCTAGCGGCCCTTTAATCAACAGGTCCCGGGCGAGAAGGGTCTAAGGATCATCCAAATTCTTTCACATTAGCTCAGTTAATGATTTCGAGGTACTTTGCGTAGAAAAATGCGTCCTTTCGTTTGATCGAGATAGACGGCCCCCTGGCGTGCTTTTTCGCTTTGCCCAGCGATACGATTAGGTCGCTCATGCCTGAGGAAACCCCGAAGCAAGCAAAGTAATTCGAGTATCAATGTAAGGTACATCATTAATCAACCAAAGCACCGGTAAATAACGAGCAAAAGCCCGCAACAGCATTACCAAACCTTTTAACACAAAGGCTAGGGCTTAAACATTGCATTTAGACCTTTTTCCGAGGGGAGCGTTTAATGGAGAGGGGCTTCTATTGGAGAGGGGGCGTTTAATAGAGAAAATACGGAATCTGAGCACCCTACATGGCGTTGGACGTAAGAATGAAGGTTGCACTCCCATTGAGACAATTTCTGGACCCTCCCTTTTTTGCCTCAATGACCTTCTCTCAAGTCTGAGTAGAAGTTTGGCGTAAAGTTCATGCGGTCGAAACGCCGATTTCTGGTCAAACTACGGCCAAAGTGATCGACCTCCGGATTAATTTGCGCCATGTGTTCGGGGGCTCGACTGCGATTGTTCGCAACTTCATGAATTGAGTGATACCTGGGAAGGGCCTATTTGAACGGGCTTTCAAAAGAAACTATTGCACACATCAATCGCGTTCGCCTCTTGGCCACGGCGACACAACGATAACGTCATGAAACTTCGGTCAAACGCCGAAAGGCGGGTTGGACGGAGAAAATCACCGACCACAGGACCAAGCGTTCAAAAATGACGATCTTCAGCGGGCTGGAGCTTCTTGTAACGAAGGATAGAGCAAAAATGTCAGTAGTAACTTTTTTTTTGTTTCGCCGAGAGCTACAAAATGAGTCCGAGCACACATCATATGGCCAGTGAAAACTAAAGGCCTCTTCCTTGTAAGTTTGACCCGCCGACCTTCTCCTGCAGCAACGGAATGCCACAGCGGCCAAGCACCCGATCATTTCAGCTTTTGCCGCAAACCTGCCGAGCGGTGAAATTTGACGTTTCCGTTGGCGGGCGGCGGGTTGAGAGGGCGAGAAACCAGCGACTTCGACGGCCGCCGAAGCCGCAAAATCGCCGGCCGAGTGGAAGCGATCGCCGCAGGTTCGTTCGCTTTTGCTCCGATTTTCTTTCGATTTCTGTCGAATCTTCGACGTCGATTTACTCGAATTTTGCAGACGGACCACTCGCCGCCGCGCTCCACCGAACAAGTCGCCGAGCAGCACGCCGAAGCGGCCGCTGCGTCCGGCGGCATGGCCGAAAACGACCACCACACGGAGATCCGAGTTCGTTCTTATTTCCGTTCCACTCATCTTTCTTTCGTTCTTGCAGGAAGGCGAAGAGGCGCGAAATTCCGTCCCGCCCGTGGTGACCAACGGGAACGCGAACGAGCCGCCCACTTGGCCGCAGCCTCGCGATGAGCTGATGCCCAAGGACAACGGCGGTTCGTTCCTGCTTCGATTCGCCTCGTTTCAATGCGGATTGTTGCAGCCGGCGCGCAAGAAGGCACTTTGTCCAACGCACCCACCGGCTCGAAGCCGCCAGCAGTCGCCGGCTGGGAGACGCCGCCGCAGGTTCGTCACACTCATTCGAATTTCAATCGACTTTTGCCGTTTGAGGAGCCCTTGAAGGGGATCGTTCAGCCGCGGTACATCCCGCCGCCCGGAAAGCCCGCGCGACGCACCAACTGTCTCAACCGAATCAAAGGATGTCTTCAACAAAGGGCTTCGGATGTGAGCGCCCAGACGTTTTTTGTGCCTTTCGATGCGAACAGGTGGAACGTTTTTCGCGTATGTTTACCTTCCTTTTTTGTGCGTCATTTCGCTGTTCCAGTATCACGCGTTCGTCACGAAGCCGATGGATTTGGGGACGGTCGAGAAGCGGCTCAAGAATGTCCACTACGTCGGAGCGCAGGAGTGTTTGAACGTAAGTTGTTTGTTCGTTCTTCTTTGTGCCGGGCAAACTTTCCGCTAACACGAGCACTTCTTTCCGCTGCACACAGATCTCATCTGACATGTAAACTATCAATTGATGTTGTATGTTTTAAGTGCTAAGCTTGAACAATTTGACGCCTTCCTTTCTGCTGGTAGTTTGTGACTGAATGTTCAATTCGTTTTTTGGTTTATTTTCGTGCATTCGCCTACCTATTGGTGGTGGTGTTCGTTTTCACTCGCCCGCCTTTCCGCCTGCACCACTTAAGCTTTAAGTTCAAAACAAACTGAACCCGATTAATTGCTTGTAGGTTATTCTGCAGAATTATTTGCTACTAGGACGTGAACAATGGCCAAAATCTGAAGTTTAATTTTAAACTGAACAGAATGTTTTTGACGTAAGTTCGTGTGCTCACTTCTCCTTTGCAGGACATCAAGCTCGTTTTTCGTAACATGCGGGCGTGCGGGCAGCCCGGCCACCCGCTCTCGACGTTGGCGAAGGAGCTGGGAGTGTCCCTGGAGCGGGAGCTGCGCGCGCTGCTCGCCGGGGTTCGCGAGTATGAAGTCGACGAGAAGGGCAGGCGGCTGCCGCCCCACCCCTCGATGCGACGGCACGTCCCGGCCGGGATCCAGCAGCCGCCTCAAGGCCCTCCCGGAGCGCAGCAACCGCATCGCCAACCGCCTTACAATCGCCCCCGCGGACCTCCGATGGTGAGTTCGCGACGAGTGAATTTCGCCCATCTCATCGACGCGTGATTTCAGCCCGGCCAGCCGCAGATGCAGTGGCAGATGCTGCCCCAGCAGCAGCAACCGAATCAATGGTCTGCGCATCAGGGGCAGGCCGTCTACATGCAGCAAGGAGGGCAGGGCGGCCCGCAGCAGTCCAACATGCCGCCCAACCCGCAGCAAGGGGGTCCGCCTCATCCGAATCCCAACCAGGGGCAGCCGCTCAGCGGGTACGCGCCCTCACCGCAGCAGATGCACCAGGGGATGAACGCCCAAGCTCCGGGTTCCGTGATTTCGATGGACAGCCAGCCGATGGTCTCGAATCCGCAGTCCCAGCAGCCGCAACCGAACTTCAACCTGCCTCCGCATAATCCGAATCGATCTCAAGCCCTGCATTCCCAGGATCCGGAGAAAAGGAAGCTCATCCAGCAGCAGTTGGTCCTCCTCCTTCACGCTCACAAGTGTCAGCAGAGGGAAAAGGTGAGTGTGAATCCTCTCGTTCACTTCTCATCGCATTCTCTTCGTTGAGTCCGATACCGGGAATCGCGTGCAGTGCAATCTACCGCATTGCGGGACCATGAAGGCCGTCCTAGACCACATGATCCACTGCAACAACGGGCGGGCGTGCAACTACCCGCACTGCGCATCCTCGAGGCAGATCATCACCCACTGGAAGAACTGCAGCAAGGACGATTGCCCCGTGTGCAAGCCGCTGAAGACGTTCAGTCGTGAGTTCCTTCTTTTCGTTTCATTAACTCGATTTCTTTTCGTTGCAGGGACGGGCGGCTCGAACAACCCTGCTTCGAACCTCGAGCCCGGCAGTCTGTACTTGCACTCGTCGATCGACAGTGCGAGCGGCCTTCTGATGGACTACAACCCTCCGCTGACCAAGTGAGTCCCCGCTTTCTTTTGATTGGATTGAGCGAGTCGTTTGCAGCGATCCCTTCCGCTCGGCGAATCCGCCCAACAAGGTGGCTCCCTCGAACGGAAGTGGGCGGAACTCGGCCGGTTTCGCCACGGACAGCTTCAACAACCTGCCGCCTCTGGATCCGCCGATGCAAGTGAAGGAGTGGCACTCGCTGATCACGTTGGATCTACGGAATCATCTCGTCAGCAAGCTCGTCAAGGCCATCTTCCCCTCGCCCGACCCGTCCGCCATCCACGACCAGAGGCCGAAGGATCAGATCTTGTACGCACGGAAGGTGGAGAAGGACATGTTGGAGAACGCGAACAACAAGGAGGAGTACCACCACCTACTGGCCGAGAAGATCTACAAGATCCAGAAGGAGCTGCAAGTGAAGAAGAACCGACGGCTTCACGAGCAGGGCGGCGGCGACGACCCGAACTTCCGTCCGGGCGGCCCGGGCATGCCGCCCGTCCCGATGAACAACCAGCACGGGATGCCCGGCGGGATGCCCAACCAGGCGGGACCGATGGGCGGCGGACCGGGCGGACGAATGCCGCCTTCCTACGGCTTCCCGCCCGCCTTCGACCCGTCGATGCCCAACCAGCAGCCGATGCAGGTCCAACATCCGCAGCAGCAGCCGCAGAGCCATCACGGCCTGCACAATCCCGTCGCACTTTCGAATGCGACTCCCGCCCGTCGGCCCACTCCGACCGCTGCCGCCCCGTCCACTTCGCGGCACGAAAAAGCGCCCGTGGACGAGAAGGTCTTCGACAGCAATGAGCTCCGCGCCTACCTGAAGCCCATCCTGGAGAAGCTCATGCACACGGAGGAATCGATTCCATTCCGTGCGCCGGTGAACGCCGAAGAGCTGAAGATCCCGGTAAGCGTTCAGGAACGAGCGGCTCTTCACTGATCGGATTGATTGCAGGATTACTACGACATCATCAAGAATCCGATGGACATGTTCACGATGGGCAAGAAGCTGGACTGCGGCGAGTACCGAAACCCCTGGGAATTCTGCGAGGACATGTGGCTCATGTTCGACAACGCGTGGCTCTACAACCGCAAGAACTCCAAGGTGTACAAGTACTGCACGAAGGTGAGTGGACGTCCGATCAAACTCTCCTTTCATTTTCTCTTCTTTTTTTCAGTTGAGCGAAGCCTTCATCGAGTGCATCAATCCGGTCATGCGGCAGATGGGCTTCTGTTGTGGCCAAAAGCTCTCCTTCACGCCGATGGCCCTCTTCTGCTTCGGCGCGTCGACGTGCATCATCGCCAGGGACCAGCCGTACTACCTGTACGACAGCGGGTCTTCGCAGTACAGCGTGACGGTCTCCGATCGCTACGTGTACTGCGTGAAGTGCTTCGAGGCGCTCTCGCCCGAAGGGATCAACCTCAGCGACAATCCGAACGACCCGCCGAAGTGAGTCCTTCCGCAAGGCCGACCATTCATTCATTCTTCCTCTGCTTTCAGCATGGCCTCGAAGGACAAGTTCCAGCTGCTCAAGAACGACCAGATCGATCCGGAGTCTTTCGAGAATTGCAAGTGCTGCCGCAGGAAGTGGCACCGCATTTGCGCCCTCTACTCCAAGGAGTTCTTCCCCGAGGGCTTCATCTGCGATGCCTGCCGCGTCACGAACTCGATCCCCAGGCCGGAGAACAAGTTCACCCCCAAACGACTGCAGACGTGCAAGCTCTCGGACTACATCGAGAACAGGGTCAACACCTACGTGAAGAACAACTGCAAGGCCAAGTGCAACTACGAGGTCGTGATCCGAGTACTCTGCGCCTCCGAGAAGGAAGTCGAGGTGAAGCCCTTGATGGAGGCCAAGTGAGTTTCTTTCCTTCGATCGAACGATCGTTCATCTCACGTGTTCAGGTACAAGTCCGAAGGCTTCCCCGAGAAGTTCCCGTACAAGACCAAGGCGATCTTCGCGTTCGAAGTGATCAACGGCGTGGAGGTGTGTTTCTTCGGCCTCCACGTCCAGGAGTACGGGAGCAAGTGTCCGCCGCCCAACCGCCGTCGGGTCTACATCGCCTACCTCGACAGCGTCCACTTCTTCCAACCGCGAGAACTGCGCACGGGCGTCTACCGCGAGATCCTGCTCGGGTACCTGCAGTACGTCAAGAACCTCGGCTACACGATGGCGCACATCTGGGCCTGCCCGCCATCCTAGGGCGACGACTACATCTTCCACTGCCATCCGCCCGAGCAGACGATCCCCAAGGCGAAGAGGCTCCAGGACTGGTACAAGCGCATGCTCGACAAGGGAAGGCAGGAGGAGACGGTCTACGAGTACAAGGACATCCTCAAGCAGGTACGTGCCCTCCTCTCCGACCATTCGTTTTATTCGACTCGCTTTCAGGCCAAGGACGACGACCTGCAGTGCCCCACCACGCTGCCCTACTTCGAGGGCGACTTCTGGCCGAACGTGATTGAAGACTGCATCCGAGACGCGAAGAAGGAGGAGAACGAGCGCAAGAAGCTGGAGCAGTCGCGTCTGAAGAAGCTCAGCAAGCAGAAGAAGAAGGCCGCTTCCGGGACGGGCAACGAGGTCACCGACAAGCTCTTCAGTCTGCTTGAGGAGCACAAGGAGGTCTTCTTCACGATCCGGCTCGTCTCCCAGCAGGCGGAGCTGTCCATCAACGACATCGACATCGACGACCCCGACCCGCTGGTCCCGAGCGAGCTGATGGACGGGCGCGACACGTTCCTAAGCAAGGCCCGCGACGAACACTGGGAGTTCTCGTCGATGCGGCGAGCGAAGTACTCGACCCTCTACTTCTGCCACGCGCTGCACGTCGAGAGAACCGCGCCCGTGCGCTTCTACGAGCTCTTTGCGGTAAGTTCTCTTTCTTCTACATTTCCTTCATTTCTTGCTCGCTTTCCAGCTGCCCAGCCTGGGGATCAACAGTTCGTGCATCAACTTCTCCAATGTGACCATGGAGAGCGACAAGTTCATCGTGGTCCGCGAGAAGGTCGGCGAGTCCGCACAAGTCGTGATCATCGACGTGGAGAACCCGAAGGACGTGATGCGGCGGCCGATCAGCGCCGACTCGGTCATCATGCATCCCTCGAAGAAGATCATCGCGCTCAAATGTGAGTCCAGCCTTCCTTCGTCTCATTCCTGACTTCCTCCGTCCCTTCCAGCCGGCAAGCAGCTCCAGATGTTCGACATCGAGCAGCGGTCGAAGTTGAAGTCGCACATGAACACGGAGGACGTGATCTTCTGGAAGTGGATCAACGAGCAGGCGGTGGGCCTCGTGACGGACACGGGCGTCTTTCACTGGAACCTCGAGGGTTTGTGCTCGATTTCGATTGAACGTTGACTGATTGCGAGCGTTTGCAGGCACCCAGGCTCCCGTCAAGATGTTCGATCGGCACATGAACCTGAAGGACTGCCAGATCATCACGTACAAGTGCGATCACACGGGCAAGCTCATGCTCCTCCAAGGCATTGCGGCCAAGGTGAATTCCCGCATCAAAGATAGACCAATCATTCGTCCGTTGCTTGCAGGACAACCGCGCGGTCGGCTCCATGCAGCTGTACAGCGAGGAGAAGAAGGTCGCGCAGCCGATCGAGGGCCACGCCTCTTGCTTCGTGCAGTTCAAGGTGGATGGCAACCCGCACGCCTCCAACCTCTTCTGCTTCGCCGCTCGAACGGCCCAGAACGCTAGGGTACGTCTTTTGCTCTTCGAAGCTGCCGCCTATTCACTCCTCTTTTTCAGCTGCACATCATCGAGGTCTCGACGCCGCCCAGCGGAAACCAGCCGTTCAGCAAGAAGCAGGTGGAGATCCAGTTCTCGCCCGATGCGGCCGCCGACTTCCCGATCGCGATGCAGGTTTGTTCACGGACGAACGGTTCTCCCATTCATCCTTCGTTTGTTTCCAATCGTCGGCCCCGTACGGCGTGATCTTCATGGTCACGAAGCACGGCTACGTACAGATGTTCGACATCGAGACGGGCGTCTGCATCTACGTGCTGCGGGTCTCGTCCGAAACCATCTTCATCACCGCCCAGCACCAGTCGCTCAACGGCTTCCTCGGCATCAACCGCCCCGGCCAAGTGCTCGCGATCGGCATCGACGAGAACGCCATCGTCTCCTACCTGAAGACCCAACTGCAGAACCCCGACCTCGCGCTCAAGATGGCCACCCGCTGCAAGCTGGAGGGCGCCGAGGACCTGTTCGTGCGCAAGTTCAACCTGTTCGGCAACGGGCAGTACGAGGAGGCCGCGCGGGTCGCCGTCAACGCGCCTAACAACATCCTTCGGACGCCGAACACGCTCACCAAGTTCCAGCAGGCCCCGGCCGTTGCGGGACAGACGAGCGCCGTCCTCAAGTACTTCAACGTCCTACTGGAGTCGGGCACGCTGAACAAGTACGAGTCGCTGGAGTTGTGCCGCCCGGCGAACGCCCAGAAGCGCGGTAGTCTCGTCGAGAAGTGGCTTTCCGAGGGCAAGCTCGAGTGCTCCGAAGACCTCGGCGATCTCGTGAAGACGGTCGACGCGAACCTCGCCCTCAGCATCTACCTGCGAGGGAACGTGCCGCACAAGGTGGTTCAGTGCTTCGCCGAGACGGGCCAGTTCGAGAAGATCATCCTCTACTCGAAGAACGTCGGCTTCGAGCCCGACTACCTCTTCCAACTGCGCCAAGTGATCCGCACGAATCCGGACGCCGCCGTCCAGTTCGCCATCAAGCTCTCGACCGAGGGACCGCACGGAAAGGCCTTGGTGGACCTCAACCAGGTACGTTCCCTCCTTCCGTTTGCTTTTCATTGATTTCGATTTCTTTCAGATCGTGGACTGCTTCTCGGAGGTCAGCGCCGTCCAGCAGTGCACCAAGTTCCTGCTGGAGCTCGTGAACAAGGGTTTCACGCTGGACTCGGAGCTCCAGACGCGCGTTCTCGAGATGAACCTGGCGATGAACCCGGCGGTCGCCGACGCGATCATGGCGAACGGCCTGCTGAAGGACTACGACCGCCCGAGTATCGGTCAGCTGTGCGAGAAGGCGGGCCTCATGCAGCGCGCCCTGGAGCACTTCACGGACATTTACGACATCAAGCGGACGGTCGTGCACACGCAGCAGTTCAACGCCGAGTGGCTCGTGAACTACTTCGGCCGGCTGTCGGTGGCCGACTCGCTGGACTGCCTGAAGGCGATGCTCCAGGCCAACCTGCGACAGAACCTGCAGATCGTCGTCCAGATCGCGTCCCGCTACACCGAGCAGCTCCAGACGCAGCCCATCATCGTCCTGTTCGAGTCGTTCAAGTGCTACGAGGGCCTCTACCACTTCCTCGGCTCCATCGTCAACTACAGCCAAGACCCGGACGTGCACTTCGCCTACATCCAGGCGGCCACTCGCACCGGGCAGCTGAAGGAAGTCGAGCGGATCTGCCGCGAGTCCAACTGCTACAACCCGGAGATGGTGAAGAACTACTTGAAGGAGGCCAAGCTGTCCGATCAGGTGAGTCGAAAGACGGCGAACTTCTTTCATTGATTCACTTCTCCGTTCAGCAATCGCTGATGATCGTGTGCGACCGCTACGACATGGTCCACGACCTCGTGCTCTACTTGTTCCGCAACAATCTGCACAAGTCCATCAAGATCTTCGTGAACAAGGTGAACGCCGGCCGGCTGCCGATCGTCGTCGGTGCCCTCCTGGACGTGGACTGCAGCGAGGATGCGATCAAGCAGTTGATCGTGAACACTCGGGGCAAGTTCGACATCAACAAGCTGGTGGAGGAGGTGGAGAAGCGTAACCGGTTTGTTCTCCATTGAAGGAATCCCATCTTTTATCCGAACGAACGCTTTCAGCTTGAAGCTGCTCTCCGGCTGGTTGGACAACCGCGTGCACGACGGGGCGACCGACCAGGCGACGCACAACGCGCTGGCCAAGATCTACATCGACGCCAACAACAATCCCGAGCGATTCCTGCGCGAGAACCGGTACTACGACCCGGCGATCATCGGAATGTACTGCGAGAAGCGCGATCCTCACTACGCGCTGATCGCCTACGAGCGGGGCAACTGCGCCGAGGAGATCGTGAAGGTGCGTGCAGAAACAAGGAGGGAAAAAAGCGACTAATCCCGCCCTCTTCAGGTGTGCAACGAGAACTCCCTCTTTAAGAACCTCGCCCGCTACCTGGTCCGTCGACGGGACATCGCCCTCTGGTGCTCCGTGCTCGTGGAGGACAACCCGCACCGTCGATCGCTCATCGACCAGGTGGTGCAGACGGAGTTCGCCGAGACGCGCGACCCCGAGGACATCGGCGTGACCGTCAAGGCGTTCATGTCGGCCAATCTGCCCAACGAGCTCATCGAGCTGCTGGAGAAGATCGTGCTCGACAACTCCAACTTCGGCGAGCACCGCAACCTGCAGAACCTGCTGATCCTGACGGCCGTCAAGGCGGACTCCTCGCGCGTGATGGATTACGTGCAGCGTTTGGACAACTACGACGCTTCGGACATCGCCAACATCTGCATCTCGTCCTCGCTCTACGAAGAAGCGTTCGAGATCTTCCGCAAGTTCCGCGTGAACGAGTCGGCCGTCCAGGTGGGTTCTTTCGTTCCGTTTCCCCACTATTCTCTTCGTTTCTTCAGGTGCTCATCGACAACATCCGCAACCTGGACCGCGCCTACGAGTTCGCACAGCGCGTGAACGAATCGGCCGTCTGGCGCTCGTTGGCGCGTGCCCAGTTCGTCGAAATGAAACGTTTAAAGGCGGCGGTTCGTTCTTTTCATTTTTTCTGTTGTGATCGCTCTTTTCAGTCGGGGCAGTCGAAGAAGTGCGGAAACAACGGCGCAGAGCCGCTCGGGGAATTAGTAGGCGACCAGAGCTCATTTCCTTTCTTATTGTGGCTTTGTTTAGGACAACTTGGGTTCCCTATCGGAAAACGACCGCAATAGTGTTTCACAAGAGTTCCTCAGCTAACTTTTGCTTTTCATTGATTGTTATGTTTGTTTTTAACTGAGCTTTCATAAAATATTTTGACGCAGTGCTTCGACCTGAACGAAACTGTGCTCCTGATTTGCGGAAAGTACCTCGGTATGTGTCGTTGATCTCCGCATTTTTTCCACTTTCTATCGGTTTAGGCGGCGTGATCTTCGACAAGCTGGACCCGACCAACGAGCAGCTCAACTACCGCATTCTCTTCCCGCGCCGCATTGGTCAGACGTGGCACTTGGACGATTTCTGGACGGAGGACGGGCCGTACGCGGCCGCTTCGGACCTGAGCAACATCCCGGGCGATCCCAAGTACTGGTCCACCGGTTTCCTCTCGATTCAATTCGCCGTCGAAAGCTCGTTCTTGGAGGTGAGGTTCTCCCACCTTCTGTCTTCAATCAGTTCTCCTTTTCGTCCAGATGGTGAACAAACCGATCGATTTCCCCGTCTACTTGCAACGGATGCCCGCGCCGGAGTTCCGCAACAGCGGGATCACCGTCTTTCTGAAGCAAACGCCCCTCTTCTGGAGCCTCATCGTCACAATGACCATGGTGCACACGGTGAAGAACATCGTCTCGGAGAAGGAGGCGGGGATCAAGGCGAGTGTTCCTTCATTCCATCCTCCGAGAATTCCCCTGTTTGCAGACGTACATGATGGTCATGGGCTTGGAATCGGTGGCTTTCTACGGGGCGCATTTCGTGATCGGCCTCTTGAAGGTTACGTTCATCCTGGGCACGTGCGCCGCCGTCTTGGCTTCCGGACTTGCGGTATTCCATTCGTTGTCCATTTCTTAGTATTGACTCCGTTGCTTTCAGTTCGTGAGCAGCTCGCTGTTCATCCTTTTCTCTTTCCTGTACGGGCTCTCGGCCATCAGCTTCGGCGTGCTGATTTCGACGGCCTTCCGGAAGCCGTCCATCGCCCTGACGGTCGCAATGATGATTTGGTTCCTCCTGATGATCCTTGACCAGTTTTTCTCCACTTCGCTGCTGGATGTGTGCCGTTGCTTCCTCGTCTCGCTGAAGCCCTACAGCGCGCCTTCAAGCTCGGCGTCAAGTCGCTTTCGATGGCCGAAATCACGGGTAATTCGCCGAATGAAGGTGCCCATCAATCATTCGCCTTCTTTGAGCCGCGTACTTGGGCTGGACGAACATCTTCGACAACTTCAGCCATTCGTTCGCCTTCGGGTTTGCGATGCTGATGCTCATTGCGGACATCCTGCTCGTGACGCTCGTCTCGCTGTATCTGGACGCCGTTTGGCCGACGGACAACTCGCCACGCAAACACCCGCTCTTTATGTTCGGCTACATGGCGGCATCCCGCAGCGAAGTGCGCCGGCTTTTTTGCGCTGTGGCATTCCGTTGGTTGGCGCGTTGGTTTTGAGCATCAACGGAAAGCGTTATCTTTTTCCTCCCTCAGCCGGATCTCCAATCACCGATGAAGGGATCGCGTCCGCCGTTAGCACGACAAACGACCGTCTGCCTCCGCGCCCTCGCCATTGATCATGCCGCCCGGGTTGGACACGAATCGACGCTTGATTTTCGCTTCGATCTTCCTTCTGATTCTTCTATTGGTCTGGACGAAACTCGTCGTTTTCTTCTTTCCTTCTGGTGCTCGTCGTGATCGGAAGGTAGGTGGCCAGCTTTTCTTTGGTCATATTCGATTGAGTGCCAATGTTTTCAGTCTTCTGGCCGCCATCTTCCTGTTCCTGAAGAGCCGCTGGGATGAGCTCCACCCCGAACTGGACAATCTGTGCGACGCGTACCGCTTCCGGCCCTTCCTGCCCGGCTTGTTCCTCTCGTCCCGCTTCTCCAAGAAAAATCCCGGCAGCAACAAGGCGAATGGGAAGCTCGCCGTCACCGAATCGACGAATTTGGATCGGCTGTTCGAAGAGGTCGGTTTCTTCCTTTATCCCCTTGCTTTTATCTCGTCTTTAGATCATCGACTGCCTGCTGTCCGACTTCGTCGACCCGTGGTACGTGAAGCTCACGCGAGGACCGCAAGTTCCAAAGCTCCCTGAAGCGGATCTCCATCCGAACGCTGCGGAATTTGGCCAACCGACTGCGGCGAGTCGATTGGGTCGTCCTTCTCACGCGCGATGTGGTCGACGACGTTGCTTCGCACATTCGGTTGCATCGACTCGCAAAGGAGAAGCTGGCCGAGCAGGAGCGGCTGTTCAAGACGCAGCGAAGGAAACCGGACGACTTCGAGTCCATCTTCTTCGATGCCGAGTACAAAATGGAGTGCGAGAACACGAAGTGCTGCCGCGACCTCATCTCCACGTCGCCGGCCTACGAAAGCGGTACGTGCTTGGACTGGGATTGTTTTGAATGATCCCGAGCGTTTATTTCCAGCCTTCCTCCACGACATCACCGACGTCCTCCTCTTCCTGCTGCTCCCGCACGAAGAGTTCCGATCTCGACCGCTGCGGTTTCTGGTCCGCGAAATCCTCATCTCCAAAGTCTTCTTTCCCGTTCTGAACATGTTCGCCGATCCCGATCAGATGAACCGGTTCGTCATTTGGCTGGTTTGTGCTTTCACGTTCATGTTCGCTTGAATAACACCTCTGTTTTCAGTTGAGCGACACGCGTGTGAGTGCCGACGACTTCATTGCGGTCCTGCAAACGTGCGATTCGGTTCAAGACGTACGTTCTTCTCAGACGAAGTCATTTTCCTAATCTCCTCGAATTGATTTCAGTTGGAGGCCATGCTGGAGTCCGTGCAAGACGAGATCAGCATTCTGTCCGCCAAGAGCAGCGCCTCAACAGGTTGATCGCATTTCTTTGCGTTCGTCTCAACGGGCTTGACTTCAGGCAACACGCGGAATGAAATCAGCAGCTTGGAGGGCATCGCGCGGCTGATCAAACGGCGAATGCAGCGGCTGGCCGCAAAGGACACGCCCGACCAGAAATCCGTTAGCTTCTTCTTTCTTTTTTTATTGCTGTCTGTTTCGATTGCAGGTGTTCTACATGCAGCAGGACGAAGACGAGGACGTCATTCAGTTGAGCCTCACCTTCGTCTTGACGAACAACACGGCCGTCGCCCGCTTCTCCAAGTTCCTCGTCGAAACGGGCTTCCACAACTACCTGGACTGTTACTTGGCCATCGAGGTTTGTTCGAAACGAAAGAATCCGATTGATTGATCGCTTTCTTCAGGGCTTCAAGACCAGTGTCGAGAATCAAATGCGGATCGGCACGAAGAACCAAGCCGTGGATCCCGACCTGCACGAGACGATGAAAGAAGCCGCGTTGTTCCTCTACCACCAGTACTTGTCGCTCGAGGCCGTCACAAAGGTCCCGATCGAAGAGGAGTTGGTCAACAAGTTCCTCGCACGCATGCGATCTGACGCCCCGTACGACATTTGGTTTGACCACATTCAAGCACGAGTAAGTGGCAAACACCCTTCTTTTTTTGACCGCTTGTCAATTCAGATCGTCGAGCAGCTGGCCAACGACCGCAACTTGTACCCCGCCTTCCGCAAGAGCCCCTCCTACAAGGAGCTTCTGGAAGAGCTGGGCGTTCTGATGGACGAGAGCGCACTCACGAACGACCGCTCGGCCCTTTCGAGCAGCTGCAAGTCCCTCTCGAAAGCCTCCCGGCTGGCCATCGAAGTGGGAATGCTGGGCGTGGGCCAAGGTCCAACGAGCGGGGCGCCGAAGTGTTCGCCATCTACAACGTGCGCGTGCAGAAGATCTCTGACAGCAACGAGGTCCTCTTCGTCGTGGAACGTGATCCGCCGCTACTCCGACTTCTTCCTGCTGAACACGCTGATTTCGAAGAAGGTGGGCGTGCTTCAGGCCTTCTTTCAATCCAGTCCGTTTGTTCCAGTACCCAAAGCTGCGGTCCATCGATTTCCCCGCGAAGAAGACGTTCAACAACCTGCAGAAGAGATTCCTGGAGCGTCGTTGCAAGGCACTCAATACGTACATGAACGCGAGTCCTTTTCCGCTCGATCCAAAGACATTCAAATGCATTGCAGACGATCATTCAACCGTCCATTCTGCGCACGAATGCCGGCCTGGAGGACGAAATCCTGAACTTCTTGAGCCAGCAGAAGTACATCGGATCGTCGGCCCCGCTGCCTCGGAAAGGTTTGTCCTTCCATCACCCGGCATTTCATTCGTTTCGATGTTCAGATCGCATCCGCCGTATTCGATCCCCATCAAGCACACTGCGCGGGCGATCGGAACGGCCGTCACTGCGGTGCCCGATCAAGTCTCGCGGAATGGGGTTGGAGATCAACAAGGCCGCCACGACCGTCATTCGAGTGAGTCCGCCTTTCAGCAAGTTAGTAGTCATTGTCCCGTTTTTTTCTCGACTTCAGTCCGCAACCACGAGCACCCGGTCGTTGTCGCACTACGATCAGCAACGAGTGGCAGCGAACATCAACATGGAGGTAGCCGCTTACATGCTTTGTTCGCAATAAACCTTCCCGCTTGCAGGACGAAGAGAGCATCCCGCTCCGAATGCTCATCCTCCTGGTGGACGAACTGTTCGGACTTCAGAGCCGAAATCAATGGTTTCCGAAGCCGGAATCATCGCAACGCTGCGTCATTTCCTCCACGTGACCTACGGGCAGTCGTTGAATCGAAAGATCCTCTCCATCGCTCAATGGTTGACCTCCGAAGCTCAATTGTCGCAGTTCCTCATCTCCATTCGGTAAGAACAATTGTCATTCGAGGCCAGTGGGATCCATTGTGTTCTTCAGGAACGGGTTGAAATCGAAGCGTTTCTACCAAAAAACCGCTCCAGTCCGCCATCCCTCTTCCGCGCCCAAGGCGAAGATCCTCGCTCGTTGTCTGATGCTCTCCGCAGTGCCCGGCCAGCTGAAGTTCGCCTTCGGATCGGCGGCGACCAACGCGGCGGTCGTGAACCTCAGCGATATCCTCCAGAATCCAACGTTGAATCGACGCCTTTTCTACGTGCTCGTCGAGCGCCTCCTGGTTTCCGTCTTTCCGCAAAACAACTTCAAGGAGCTCCTCGCCATCCTGCATTCCAAATCGCCACGTGCCAAGCATTGATCGAAAGTGCGCATAACTCCACGCCTTTTTCATTTCTCCCATTCTCCCACATTCTCTCATGCCTTTCAGTTAAGTATATTTACGGATAGAAATCTCTTTTCACTTCGTGTACAGTCCTTTTCGGTGATTTCTTGAGTCCTTCCTTTCCTTCGCAATGGTATTGTTTCCGCTCTGAACGGGTATTCTTTTGTTACGAACGAGAGAAAAAAAAAGAATGTTCACTTCGATCTGAACAGAAATGCGGAGAAAGGAAGTCGTTTGTCGTGTGTTGCCGTCGGCTTCGAGCCCGCGAACGGTCGGTGGATGGGCGGCGTGAAGAAGCGGGGCCGAATGAAGATGGAAACTTCGGCCACGCGACGGCCGCCCCACGTGATGCCCGGGTGTCCGCGAAAGGCCTCCAGATCGGAGGTGAGCGTCTTCGCGCCGCACGTCTCCGCGCCCATCCACCAGCCGCCGTGATTCCGCGGGCAGAAGTGCTGCTGACGGTCCCACGTGACGAACGGGCGATCACGAGAATAAAGCAACTCGTCCACGTCTAAATAACTCCATCCAATAGTTGCCTTCCCCCCTACTCACTCGAGAAGAGCGGATTGTCCACGAGGAAGCGGGCCCAAACTCAGCTTGTAGCCCGTCGGACTCGTCCGCAATTGCGAAGCTCTCGTAGCGGGCGAGAATCTGATGTCCTTCTCTCGTGCTGACCGCATTCTGATGACCATTTCGTTCACGCACTGCCGTCCGGCCGTCAGGCTGTGCAGTCGATCGTTCCCGATCCAAAACTCCCGTCCCGGGTCTCAACGTCCCAAAGCCGATCTGCAATTCGGAATGAGGGCAATGTACACCATCCAATGGCTACCTTTGTAATCCGCCCACGTCTTGTTGAAGTGCAGTTGAGGTCGGCCACTGTCGATGCATGACGGTCGTCCAGCCGCCGCCGAACAGCTCGAAGTCGCAGAGCAAGAAGAAGGGGCATTTGCCCGCACTGTAGCAACGGGGATCGAATGCGCGTTGAGGAAACGAAGAGTTGGCTTCCGGGATGCGAGCGCATGATCTCCGAACAATCGCACGGAAATTCGGTCGGCTTTCCTTCGTGTTCTAAAAGAAGCTAGTTGGTGGATTTCAACGAGAATGGCAGGTACCCGGCTCTCGATTGCCCGTCGAGTGGGTGTGGTGGCCGGCAGTCGGCTTCGACTTCTCGCAGTTGGGAGTCGGGCATTTTACTAAACAGTTCTCGATCAGACGACAACGACTGACTTCCACTTACTCTCGTCTGAACCGTCCATGCAGTCGTCTTCGTTGTCGTTGATCCACGACTCGTGAACACAATTGGAGTTCGTCTTGCATTGGAGCACGTGGTCCTCGTAGCACAGGTTCTTCCACTTGCGATCCACGCAAAAGCGATCTTCTTCTCCTCGCTCCACGCACTTCCCGCAGTTCGAATTCGTCCGCTTCACGGCCGTGTCGCAAAGAGTTTGATTGAAGCCACACTCTAAACGAAGGTCTACAATCGAACCGAAAGGAGAGCGCACCTTCGTCAGCGCCATTTGAGCAATCGGGAATGCAGTCGCGAACAACCTCGAAGGGAACGCAGTTGGCCGACGGCTCGCTTGGAGTGCAATCGAACTCGCCCAGCTCGCAGCGCCCCGGACGGGTGTGCTCAGGATAATCTTCAAACGAGGTATCAATTGACAAACCATTTACCGAAGCAACCTTTTGGTTGTGGCTGGGCAGCGTAGACAAACACAAGCATGACGTGAGTTGAAACCAACCCGAACCAAACGGTCATTAGAGTTCAGTTAAGTGAGGAACGCAAGACCCGAACGTTCTCTTCACTCAACTGTTCTGCCGGCTTGTTGGAATGCGGCAATTCCTCCTAAACGATCCCCCGCTCGTCAATTGACTCCAACAATTTCGCCAAAACGGATAGCCGACAGGTTTTCGCTCGATTGCCGCTTTCCGCCCGCTTATTTCCGCCCCCTCCGCAGGCTCGCGATACGAACAAAAGGATTCACTTCGAACGCATTCTCTTTCTCATATACAGCCAAGAAAAGAGGCCGAGAACATGTAACCTGATGGGTAACGACCTCTGATCCGAGTCCGTCGACAATTGTCTTTCATCGGGCAGCTAGCAAATGCGCAAGAAGAACGCTAGTCGCCTGGATGAAAGACGAGTGTTCGAGGAACTCGAGGGTACGGTAGCAAGACGAGCTTCTTAGTGGACGCTTGAATGGCCAACAGAGAGGAAGGCGCGATCACCGGAAGCTCATCGCGCATCCGATCGAACTGACTGTTGTGGCGGGAATCGAGGCGACTGGTGATCGTCGGAGCTGTTGATCGAGCAGACGGGTGTGTTTATGCAGATTGGGGCCGTCGGGTGCTCTTTCGCTTGATGGCCATCCGACCGCCGGCCTTCGCTTCCGGTCCCCGCTTTGAGATAAACAGTGCGCGTTGTGGGGCTTCCGTTTGTTGATTCCGTCGATCAATCAGCGTGTCCGCTCGTCGGTTTCTGTGCTTCGAATTCGTTTGGTGGAGGATTCAAACGGGTGGCTTTTGCCCCGCTTGTTTCCCAAGAACTTTTGAAAAACATGATCGAGTGGTCGCCGATTATTTTTTCGGTCGGTCTTGTCACAGATGATGTGCAGAAGGCGAAGAAGCAAAGGAGCAACATCTTCGAAACGAAACGTCATGATCCGGCGGCCAGAAAACACGCCTGCTTGCCGCCAACTGTTGTTCGTTGCGTGTTCAGTTACATTCGTTCGGCGGTTGTTTTCAAGTGGATTCAAATCACAAGCGACGACTGGCGGAGGAGCGGGGAGTTTCAAAACGAACGCCCCAAACTCCGGCCATCAATCCCGAAGGAAAGCAAGCGCCTCGAGTGTGTTTCTTTCAACCTTTACTCCAACCATTTCTTTTCACGTGTGCCCGACGAACGCGTGGCAAAATGAACGATCGCCGAACTCCCGCCCGGGCTTTGCGGAAAGGCGGGCGGGCGGGCGGGCGGAGGAATGGACCCGCCGACTGGCCGACACTTGTCCATCTCTTTGGACCTCAATCAAATCGCATTGGATCGAGGCGGCGAGTGTTGAGCGGCGAAGAGGGACGACGAGCGAGGCGCCCGCCGAACGAACAGGCGGCTTGCCACGATTTCCCTTTCGCTTCTTCGTTACGTCGCTCGAGCGTCCACGGAACTCGTCAACAACTGCATTAGCCGCAGCCGAGGGCCCGATCATGAGTCCGTGAGAAGGCGGCCGGAGTTTGTTTTTGCCCGTTCGGATGCGTTCGATAAACAGGAGGCAGTTGTGAGCGGAAAATAGCCCCTGCTCGTGCCGCCACGCCCTTCGCAACAGAACGGCCGATTTCCCGCTGATTGGCCAACGTGCGATCGAGAGGCCCGCCAACGGGTTTCGGCCTTCTTTGCTTCGAATTTGAACGTCCGAACGGCTGCCGAATTCACTTTTCTGCTCGCGTGTTTACTCGTCGACGCAATGGCTGAACTGGTCACTTGGTTCACGAGCCGATTGGCGATTCTGAAACTCCTCCAATTGGTAATCATTTCCCTCACCCTTTCATCCTTTCTATTTGACTTTCTTTCAGCTCTGCTCGTTCATCACGATCATCTTCTTGGTAGAAGCAGGGTTTGGTTGGCCTGGCTTGTCCTTCACTTACTGCGTTTTTTTTTGTTCATTGCAAAAGAAGGATCTTGGCCGCCCGTTCCTTTTCCGCTTGATCTCACATTCGGACCCGCCGCTTTCAGGTGGACGGCAAGATCCAATGGACGTTCTACTCGATCGTGTTCATAATCGCGATCATTCTGTCGATCATCACCTTCCTCACGTTGGTCTTCTACTTTCTGCGCCTCCACGTGCAGCAAAACAACTCTTCCTTGGGTCCAAATTGTGAGTGAAAAAAGGGGCAACGAGTTGAAAGCGAGGTACTTGCAGGAGCTTGCCTTCAACGCCATTGCCGCCGCCACCTCTCTGGTCTTCTCCGCCGTCTTGATTTACGACCTGGCGCGCATGTGGGGCGGCGACTTCAGCCACCATCGGTACGGCCCACCGGCGAACATCCGAGAGGACGGCTGGCGGAATCGAATCTTGATCATCCTGGTGAGCGGAATGAACCTTTCCGATGAACTCATGTCCTTTTTCCTTCAGTTCGCCCAACTCCTCAACACGGCCTTCTACTTCGCCTCCTTCTACCGAACAAAAACCAACGGATTGAAGTGAGCAGCCGGTCGATTTGCTCTCCGTTCGCTTCGAACACGACGGATTCGTTTGCTTTAATTCCCACACGAGTTTCCTCCTTTTTTTGCCCACGCTTCTACGCACAAATGCAAGCAATGTACAACGGTGTTTAGAGTTAGTCAAAATAAAACTGTTCGCATGAGATCAGATGGAAGGCAGTGGTCGTAGTGCTTTTCGGATGGCCTCCACGTCGTCCGCACACAACTCGGCTTCTCTTTGAGTTCGATTGCTAAACAAAGGAATGAACGAAGATCGCCTTTACCATGCCTTCGCCTACCCGTAACTAGCAGTCATTATTGCGTTCGGATCAGCGGAGTGCCTCAAGCCAAGCACGTGGCCGAGCTCGTGCATCACAACAAACTCCAAGTCCGGACCCCCGCCCACTCCGTCGATGCTCCAGTCTTCTGCACCGTCCAGATGGATGACTCCATGAGGCGGGTAGGTCGAGTGGGCGACGATCCCGCCGCGTCCATCCAGCTTCTCCCAGCAGTTGTGGGCTCCGAGAGCGAACGAAATGGAAATGTGCGGTTGCCGTTCGTGGGTCGAAATGCGGGACTTGTCCGCGTAATCCGAAGAGAAGTCCACGAATCGCAGCCGTCCTCCGGATCCTCGCTCCCACTTGCGAACTCCACGGACAACCGTTCGTCTAAACGAGTGCGTATGGAATTGAGGACATTCGATTACCTTGCTGTCTCGTATTCATCCTCACTTCGGAACAAATCGAAGGGATCGTGGAATTTGAAGGTCAAAATGCAGGCAGACCGCTTGAATGCGTGCAGACCTTAAAGAAGAACAGAAATACGCACGTTCATTAAACAAAGGGCACTTAATGTATCGTTTGCTTCGATGCGAAAGAGGAACAGCAGGAGATCGAGAGTAGAGAAATATTCATGAATAACTGAATGGACAACAATCGACCTTCTTGAAAGAACAGGCATCAAGCAATCGTTTCACAAGATAGTCGATGAAAGTGAGTGAACAGCTCGAAGCGGAAGCGGTTCCTCAAACTGCTCTGGTTGGATCACTAGTTGATGACAAGTGTTGCCGAAAGAAGAGCTCGATGTTCGACTAGTGAAAGTGAAGAGAACCAGTTCGTCTTCCGTGGGAGAGTGACCACCGAGAACTTGACTTCTTGACCCACATTCCCCGCGATCATCCATTACTCGCGAACATGCCCGTCAACGCCCGTTCGTCTCGACCGCTTGTTTGTGATGATCGATGAGGGGAGATGATGAGAGGGCGGGCGATCGGAAGTGTAAACCGGTTATCGACCGCAGAAAATACCTGCGAGTAGTGTGTTTGGAATGCAGAAGTCTTGTATTTTGCTCCACTGGTCTATGCAATGAGAAGGTAGCTCTCTTGAGTTCTGATGAACACAAAGCAGTGTCTCGCTTCTTGCCGACCTTTCAGGAAAGAAAGGAATGCGATAAAAGAGGAGGAAGAAAGAGCGAACAGTCCGCACGTCAACAAAGGAGGAACGGCGCGTAGTCCTTCGCTTATCACCTCCACTCCAGTGATGTGTTATTTTCTAATTGCATTAAACGCGTCCATTTCACTCCTCACGCTCGCCCGACGTCGAAGGCCGTCGGCTTTCATTTGTTTTGTCGACTCACGTGCAACCGAACGCAAACGACTGTTCGCGTGGCTTGATACTTCTGCGATCGTGTCCCAATGATGTTGTTCTTTCCGGGATGGGTCGTTTCGATCGCCGTTTATTTCCTTACGTTCTCCCGCCACTAACTAAACGGCCCTTCTCTTTCAGAAATTCACCTCCCAACAATCACGCCCGTCTTTTCTTCGGAATGCAAGAAACCGATGATGCTGCTCGTGTTCGTCCTCTTGCTCATAAGCCAAATGGCAGCGTCTAGTGATTCCGGCCTCCACAAAAACCCCAGCTCCGTTGTTCCAAAGTGAGTCCAAAAGAGCAGTTAGCCGTGTAAATCAAAAAGGATGTTTAGAATTTCATTGCGGAGACAATACCTTGTACAACAAGTCGGTGGAAGTTCTGAGCACAACCACGGCCGTCGACGAAGTTCGAATCAAAATGCGGGAGTTCTTGCAAACGTATCGAAGTGGCGACTGGGCGATCATGGTCTCCATCTTCCAAAAGGTCCTTGCGTTCATGTCGCACGACGAGGGGAATCACGGCCTCGGTCCTGCACGACTCGAGAACCCCAACCTCTGCATGGTGGCCCGTTTGGATCAGAGTATTTCCCTGGTGCTCGTTCGTGTGTATCGGGACGATGATATGAAGCCAGCCAAGAACGGGCTCCGTTCCCAAGCCCCAAATCTGCCGCCATAGGCGTTCTTGCGTGTAATCGGTTCAACTGGCCGTCCCTCCGCCCGTCCTCGCTTTTCGTTTCGACGTGAGGCCCTTCACGACGCCAACCGAGACGTTCATCCATTTTCCCCGTCAGTCCGCCTTCGGATTTCGCATTCTTCTCCTTCGCATTCCGAACAGTTCGTCTTAGTTACCAGTGCGGCCAAGAAACCACCGCTTTTTGACCTCAACACCAACTATCCCCTTCGATTATCCACAATTGATTGGATGTCTGACCTTTAAGTACACTTCCGCATTCAGTAACTAATCAGATGCTTTCTATTCAAATGCGTTTCGTTTGTTTGAGATCTCCGCTTGGTTCCCTGTTTTGCTTATAATCGAGTGATAAACAGGTATCGATTTCCGGTTAGTCATTGCTCAAACAACGCTTTTCGACGCGTTTCGATCGGCCGACGAATTTTCGCCGCCGGCTGCGGTCGGCGGAAGCGGGAATTCGCTGCCGACCGTCCCGAAAGTCGGCTCGTGTGTTTGTTCCGCGTTTTTCGTTTCGTTCTCTGCCCCGAATTTGATTTATTTCGGTATTCTCGCTCGTGTGGCATTTGATTCGAACCCCCATCGCCCAGAAGGTTTCTTCCAATGACGAGAGGAATGATGGTCGCCGGATAGCCGTTCGTATTCCCGTTCCTTTCGGCCCATCTTCTCGTCTTCTTCGTTATCGAACGATGAGCAACGGTTCGGCGGGAAGGCCGCTCGGGTTCCAAAAATTTCTCCCCCGAGTCCGTTTTGGTTTGGAAGCCGGCCGGAGGTCGGGGCCGATTTGAAGCGTATTGCGGTTTCAATTTTATAAAAAGAAAGCAGACCGCGGAGAAGAGGATGGCGGTCGAAGAGCCGCAAATATTTATGGTTGTTTTCTTTTGGGCCCGCCCGTTTACTCCCGCTCTTTTATCGGAATTCCTCCTCCTTTCTTCGTTCTTGTTTCATTCGCGCGTTCAATCGTTCAATCTGAGGACATCTCGAACGGTCTGAAGAAGGCGAGAAATGCACGTGAAAGGCGATGAATCACTGGAATTCGAATGATGCGAGACGGAACTCGCCCACTTGCCGGCAGTTCCGGGGTTGCTTGTCGAAGATCACTGGCCTCTAATGACTTCTGATGGGCAATTCTCTGCTTGATGCGCAAAAAAAAAGCGCTGCTTACTGGTCTCTTCGGTTTATATGAACTCCTCTGCATGGTTTTCCATTTCAAATGCCCGCACGTCACGAACTGAAGTACTTTTGAACACTTTTGGTTCTCAATTCCTCACGATGGAGAGGCGAAGAGGAAGAGCGAAGGGCGAGGCGATTCGGTGTCCAATACAAAAGCCGCTGGGGAATGAATCCGGCGGGCGGTTGACGTTTGGCGGGGCGAACGATGACACATTCGTCGGTGGACGACGGAACGGGACGCCGCCGGCCGGCCCCCGATTGCGAAAGCGAGGACGGCCCCACCCCGCCCGTTCGAACGCAAACCCGCCGACACGACCCCTTGCACATGCACCGGAGTTTTAATCCCATTCCCACCAGGTCCTCATCCCCTTCAGCGATGTCCGCCCTGTTTCCGTCCACCCACCTCCATGCCGGTGCTCCCCGGTCGTCTCTTTTTGGCGGCGGCGACGGCGCCGACGGCAAAAGTGAAGACGAGCGCGTTTTGGCGCCGATGGCGTCTTCGTTTGTTCGCTTTCTGGAAGACAACGTGCCCGCGGCGACGGGCGGCGGCGTGTGCGCGTTCTTTCGACTTTTAATCGTCAGTTTTCGCCCTGCCTTCCTTCATATCTCCTGTAAACCATCTTCGATTTCGGTCATCGCCCGCAGATTCCCGCTCCCAACCGCCATTTCGGTGCGCCTTCGTTCGCTTCGCCGTTGGCAGGGGCTTTTAATTTCTTACCTTGCTTTCGAACGGCAAATGAATTTGTGTCGAGGATTTACCTGTGAATTCCTAGTCATTGTTTCAATGACGAGCTCTTTGTTTGCTGTCCGCATTCTGTGTTGATGTGCTGTTTGACATCCGGTTTCTTTGGGTCAACGAACGCCGTGGTTCTAAAGGCTTCTAATCAGAGTTTACTTTCGTTAACCTGAACGCCTGAAGCGGATCTCTGCTGGGGATCATTGCGAATTCGTTAGGGCCTCGCGGATCTGCTGGTCCGTTTTCTTCTATTTGGCCGAAACGAAGCGTACAAGCTGTGCACATAAACAGGGGGCAGAAAGAGGGATCGCTCGCGAAGGGGCAGCGCACGACTAATCACCAGTGGATTCGGCTAAAAATGGGATCAGTATCGTAATCGAAAGGCTATCCATCAGTTCGCTTTCCACGTTTTCATCTCCGTAGCTTCTGAATCGTGAGTCGACTAGTTTGTTCCGCGTGAACACGAAGCGAACTCGTCGAACTGCGAACAGAATTCGCAAAAAGACGGCGGTAAGCCCCTGCGAATTACTCCAGAACTACGCGAATGCCACCACACCGTGCTCCGTAAGCCCTCTTCATCCTTTTGGGTTGCCGCCAGTTCTCGCCCCTTCCTCTCCGCACGGCCATTAGGACCTTTGCCGACGGCATTGACCAAACACATTCATTTTTCAACGGGGCGAATATGTGGGACGCTCATGGGAGGGCGGCCGGTTTTTCGTCGAGACCGCTCTTTCGTGGCCGCGCTTTTTTGCTTTCCTGCTTTTTTGGCATGACCGCGGCCATCAAGAGCGACACCAACGGGCGGCGGCCGAAGGCGCGGAGAGCCACGAGGGGCGCCGAAAGCGAACAAAAAATGTTCCACTGCCGTCCGCTCCACTGTGGCCTGATATCCTCGGCTATTTCCTGTTTCTTCACAAGTTTCGAACAAAATTTCGCGTTTTGTTTTTGGTTCCGCTTCTTTGGTTCGCGTGCACGCTGCAGTTTCCTCGGTCTGGGCCACAAGAACCAGTCATTTTCTCACCACTCTTCTTTTTCTAGCGGGCGTGATCCTTGTTCAATCCTTTGTGTTGTGCTTCGCCCTTCCATTGAACTCAGCTTTCCTGTTGCGAACATTCATCGCTTGCCATGGCTGCTAATTAGTTCAATGGGAGCCCTTCCAGTGGAGCTTTCCGATCCGTTCCTCCTCTGACGAACGTTTAGATCTGCTATTCAGTTCCCTTGATTTGTTTTCTGACCTCCTTCAAACGTTTGATCGATTTCACCTGATTGGGGGCATTATCGGCTTCCATTCTGCTTACGGTCGTCCTTTTCGCTTCTTTGGACGTTGACCTTGTAAGGGCTGCAGACTGGCCGTCGGGAGTCCTATCGATCTCATCGTTTATTCAGCGGACTCCCGTCTTTCTTTTTACCCGACGACAAAAACGTTAAAATCCGGTCGGCGAACTTCTCGCCTGCTTTGAGGTTCTTCCTTCTTTCTGGGGGCCCCCTCTTCTGCTAACGATCTTCAACGAACACAATCACAACGATCAATCGCTTTTGAGCTCGCGGCATGCCTTCTTGTAATTGTTGTGGCTAATTAGCGATATCGTTCGGCAACCCTTCGTTGTTCCCTCGGTTGATGTCCAATTGTTTCCGGCTTATTTAGCAACGTTACCCGCAATTATTTACTGTACGCGGTGGGAGTGGCTCGTCCTGCTCGCTGTTTTGGTCTTGAGGAAGAGAATTTCGGGAATTCTTGGCCAAACGTCTTGACGACCGCTTGCGCAGAAAATTTCCGATATTGACTGACTTTTGCTTTGGCCCGTTTCCATGACCCAGTTTCTTGTTACGAAGCCTTAACGGACGCTTGAAATCGAGAATTTTACCTTGTGAATGCGGGATTTGTTCCAGCGCGTGATCCGGTCCGAGTGTTTTGGTTTTATCCGTTCATGCATTCCAGGACTCCCGGCCAGGGGAGGGAACATCCCAAGGATGAAAGACCGTCTGACAGCCCCCAGCAGGCGGTAAGCACTTTATGTTGCCATTTATTATCCATTATCTCTTCGTTCTTGCAGGCGAAGCAGGGCGATGACGACCACGAGGACGACGTCAACGCCCTGGACGTCAGCCAAGGCCAATTCATGGAGGAGTTCTTCGAGCAGGTGGAGGAGATCCGCGGCTCCATCGACCTGATCGCCTCGAACGTGGAGGAGGTGAAGAAGAAGCACTCGGCGATCCTCTCGAATCCCGTCAATGATCCCAGTAAGCAAGATTCTTTCATTCTTTTCCATTATTCCGCTGCTTTGCAGAAACGAAGGAGGAACTCGACGAGCTCATGGCCGAAATCAAGAAGACGGCGAACAAAGTGCGAGGGAAATTGAAATGCAAGTACTCTTCTTGAGCTTTTGTTGATTGGTCTTTCTCCCCTCTTCAGTGATCGAGAACAGCATCGAGCACGACGAAAGCGGCGGGACGTCCGGCGCCGATCTGCGAATCCGAAAGACGCAACACTCGACGTTGTCGCGGAAGTTCGTCGAAGTGATGACCGACTACAACAAAACGCAGACCGACTACCGAGAGCGATGCAAAGGACGAATTCAGCGACAACTGGACATCGGTGGGTGTTGGTCAGAAGATCTTCTGAATGCCTTCTCTCGTTTGCAGCCGGCCGGCAAGTGGGCGACGAGGACCTGGAGGAGATGATCGAGTCGGGCAATCCGGGCGTCTTTCACGCAGGGAATCATCACGGACACTCAACAGGCTAAGCAGACATTAGCCGACATTGAGGCCCGCCACAACGACATCATGAAGCTGGAGTCGAGTATACGCGAACTTCACGACATGTTCATGGACATGGCGATGCTCGTCGAGTCGCAGGTTCGTCCACTTCTATCTTGCTCGCGTTTATTTCCGTTCGCTTGCAGGGCGAAATGGTCGACCGCATCGAGTACAACGTGGAGCACGCAAAGGAGTTCGTCGATCGGGCGGTTGCGGACACGAAGAAGGCCGTCCAGTACCAGAGCAAAGCACGACGGGTGAGTGAATTGGGTTGTTTGCGGCAAAGGTTCAACATTCCTAACATTTTGTCCGTTCTGTTGTGCTTGTGGTGCATTTTTGATGTCGTTAGTAGTGGGGCTGAAATTCACGAGTGGAAGACGAAAATGCCTGATCGAAGGGCTTATTTGCGGGCACTAATCCACGTTAATCGGTTGATTTGCAGAAGAAGATTTGTTGTATTGTGATCGTTGTTCTCGTGTTGGTGGTCCTGATCGGTTTCTTGATCCTCTACTTCGCCATCATCAAGCCGGGCGGTGGAGGCGGCGGAGGTCCCAAACCGACGAGGGCTCCGTCGAATGCTCAGCGAGAGATCAGTTAGCGAGCGAGGAACTGCTGATCCCCCGACCGCCTTCCGTTGATCGTGATGTAAATCTGTTGTAGATTGTTCCAATGTCTTTCTTTTGTTCCGAAATGTTGTCTATTGGCTCAATTGATGTTTTGCCCGTTCTTTCTAGTCATTCGTTTCTTTCGACTAACACTCACTCGGTGTTGTAAACTATTGGTGTTCGCAAAGGAGTGCAAACCTCTCTGATGGCTTTAAGTTCCGCGTAGATTGCAATAAAGCAAAGTGATCGTTCGGTTTCGTGCGTGTGAGTCTTGTGTTTCGGTTCGGTGTTGTGGTGCAACTAACAATCAGGGCTTGGATTAACAGCAAATCGAGAAGAATGAGCGAAAAGCGGAGGAATGGTCGGTAATCGAGGGTGTTTTCAGAAGAAGATCATCATCCTCATTTGCGTCGCCATCCTAATCATCATTCTGATCTTCATGGGCCTCACGTTCGTTCCGAATCCCTTCTAATTGATCGCTCGTCTTCCACTCGTCTGTTTATCCGGTGAGAACCCTCCGTCTAGGACACGTTTGTAGTTGGTTAGTTCACTTTCGAGAAGCCACTTTCCTTCCGTCTGATGTTCTATTGACTGTGAATGCTTGTTATCACGTAAGGCGCTTCACATTCAATCGAAAACTCCACTTTTGTCGCTTCTTCCTACGGGAACCTTCTTCCTTTGCATCATTTTTATTCTTCCTTCCCTCATCCGCTTATTAGGCAAGACCTTTCACTCTTCTTCTTTACGCATTCAACTGCTCAAATCAAGACCAATTTGGCCATAACACGTGCTTCCAACGGAAAAGCGGTCCATCCTTCTTCCTGTTGCTCCCTCTTCATCCCTCGCAGTCTGTTCTTCGCAAATGATTCCTCCTCCTGTTCACTTCACAACTGCAATAATTCCTCCCGTGAGTTCGTTGGTAATAAGCAAACATTCTCGCTTCAATCCTCCGCAAATTCCTTCCTTTCACGTCGATCTCTGCTGATAGTCCGTCTTCTAGACTAAGTTATTCCTCCTCCTTGCTGCTTCTCTTCTATTCGCACTTTTCTGCCGATCCAAAAGGCAACATTCGCTTTCAACTGACTGTTCCTACGCACTTCCTTCCTGAGACAACGGAACACACCTCTCTGTAGTTCATTCGAGTTAGCCCTTCCTCTTCATTGGCATCCGCTCCGCTTCCATCTTCTCACTTCCTCCTCTTGTTTCTGTTCGTCTATTATCTCATTGACTGCCTTGCTACAAGCTTTTCGTTCTATCATTCGTTTTAATTCAATTCGCGACTCTTTTCCGATTCATCTTCGTCTCGTTCACGTTGTGTGTTTTCTCCTCGATAATAAAAGACGATCACGTACGAGCGGGAACGGGATTTATTAACGAAAGGCGGTAACTCGAAAGAACATTGCATGTACACGGCAGAAAGGTCGAAAGTCCACTATGGACAACCAATTGGCATCAATGGGGCGAAGGGATCACTTCCACGGCTTGTTGAAGATCACTTTGTACTTGCTGATCATGTTGACGAAGATCTCGGCCACTCGCGTCGGGGAGTCCTCGTGCACCGCGTGGCCGACTTTCGGGAGGACCTCGTACTGGAACATGCCCCGCATTTGGCCGATCTGAACAAAGCCGAACATGAGGATCGAAGGAAACAAAGGAAACTCACGAGAAGCTCCTTGTCGAGGCGATCCGCGCTTGCGAGGATGAGGATCTAAAAAAGTTACGTTGTCGAATCGGTAAATAGAGGCGAGAGCTGGCTGAGAGGATTTCTGGCGGACGTTTCGTAATGTAAAATACTCACTTTGACGGGCGAGCATTGGAGGAATTTCTCCGACAATCCCGCGAACCAGCCGACCCAATGCTCCTCGCTCTTCGACAGGTTCACTCGCCACCGGTAGACCTAAACGAACAAACTTCGTCAAAACTCATGGAGTGCAGTGCTCACCTCTTTTCCGCTCGACTCGATTCGTTTGATCTGCGCGGGCATCGAAACTCGGGCCGCCCGAACGTTCCGCGTCGCGTGGGACTCGACGCACCATCGGATCGCTCGCTCCACCGAGTTGAAGGTTTGCGGGCGACCGCGCAGCACGTTGTTCATCATCGTGAGAGCGGCCATCGCCGGTGCCCTCGACGACGTCGATCACCGCCATTGCGACGACGTTCGGGATGAGTTTGGCGTGGACGAGGTGGACGGCGAGGGCGCCGCCCATGCTGTGGCCGATCACGATCAACGGGGGCTTCTTGTCTGCGAACACGCGCGTGTAGATGTTCTGTATGGTCCCTGCAATGATCAGACATTCATTGATTGGAAGAGAAAGACGAAAGGAACATACTCCAGCTGTTGGGCGGTCGAGAGATTCTCGTCGGCGGAAGTGGTCGTCTCGCCGTGGCCTCGCAGATCGGGCGCAACGATCATGCACTCGAGTTTTGCGCTCAGTTCTTCCTGAACGGATCTCAATGAAAAAACGAAAAGGTGGAAAGAAAAAAACTCACGGCCAGGCACGCCCACGTCAATCCCGAGTAGCCGCCGCCATGCAGGAGGAAGAAGACGGGGCCCGAGTCGCCCTTCAGGTAGACCGTGAACTTGTCCTCGTTGATCTCCAGCACTCGCTTCTCGGAGAAGAATTGGTCCCACGGAAGCGGCGAGAAGTCTTGCGCCATTTCCGGACGTGGATCCCTAAAGAGGGGGAGTGAATGGACGAGTGGGCTGAACATTAAATAGAGGTTCCAATGGTGAACTAAACGATCGACCAAAAGACGAAGGTAGAATCACTTACGGTACGGAAAGTGGGCGAGTTGTAGACGAGATTTCGCTGCGACTGGAACTCAAAGTCCCCTCTGGACTCTTCCGTGGTAGTCTGATCGCTTCGTGTAGCTCCGTAGAACGTACTCAGTGGATCTCCTTCATTGTGGCCGGAGATTCTCGCGATTATACCCGGATAACAAGAATCTTCTGCCTTCTCTCGTTGCCCGACGGTCAAACGGGGCACACTCCACGAGTATTGATTTTCGATCGGGCGCACTCACTTGTTCGATTGGATTCGTTTCGCGCGTTATCGTATTGCCCTCACATCGCTTTGGACTGCAAAAATCGTCGCGGAGGCGAATCCACCGGTTGGCACGTTGTTTACCGCACCAGGTTTCCTGGACGATTTCTTTGTTTCCGTGGATGATTTCGATTTTTCTGCCGCCAATCGCGAGCCGTTCGAGCCGATCGGGCGGAAGTGCGGGAAATTCGGGTTGTTTTCGCGAGCAGGTGTTCTCGATTAAATTCCGCTTCGCATTTTAAGTGGGGTTTGCAGGTGCAATTGCCGGTTTTCCGTTCGGTTTGTTTCTGCTTTCGATTCCGATCCTCGTCCGCTGATCGGCCGAGAATTCCGATCTCCAACCGAAAATCTCTGGACCGCGCGGCAACTTTTGATGAAATTCGGGGATTTCGCGTGCCCTCGGTTTGTTCACCTCGCTTCCGCATTTCGACCGTCCGGTGAAGCGCGCGGGCGCGGACATCCGGAATTGACCTGTCCGGCGGCGATGAGTTTTGCTACGGGGTTCAGCGAAAGCCGAAAGACGGGCGGCGAAAAGCGCTCCCTAGAGGAAGGAAGGACGACAAGCGATGAGAGGTATTGCGGGGCTGAAGGAGCGGCTGGAATGATGGTGCGCCCGTGTGTTTCTGTAGCGGGCTGGCTCGCCCGAAGAAAACCGTGCTCGCGAAACAACGGACATTTTTACGTGTATTTTACGTTTGACCATTCGATTTGCATTTGGGAAAATTCGGTACGAATTAAATTCCCGCTCGGGCCCAAAATTCCGTCGGATTTTCGATTTCTTTGCGCAAAATCATTCCGCTTTCCTGTCTGCTCTGCACTCTTCCAATCGAACGTGGCGCGAATGTCCGGCGAGGCGCGGCTCTCATTTCGATCAATTGCAGGAGATCTCATGTCTTTTGGTCGGTGCCTGTGCTCGAAGCGGACAAACAATCCCTAGTACACGTGCACACCGCGAGGACCTTTGGATTCGTGGGAACTTCCAATCATCAAGTGAAAGGTACGAGTTTTTTCCCATAATGCGGGCGTATAAATTCTTCTCGTTCGCTTTTAGATGGCCGCCCTTCCCGTCGAACAGGCGACGTTGGCGAAGGACGTGATGGAGTTGGTCCGCGTCGCCGACCTGAAAGTGATGACCAGCAAGTCCATTCGGACGCAGTTGGAGACGCAGTACGGCGTCCCGTTGCGCGACTTCCGGAAGCAAATCGACGAAGTCATTCACCAGAGCATCGTCGCACTGCGCTCCGAGAAGAAGGCGAAGGACGAGGAGCCGAAGCCGAACCAGACGACCAACGGGAACGCCGCCAAGCGCCCGTCGCCGGCCGCCGCCGCCAACAACGCCAGCGACGAGGACGAGGACAGCGATGACTCGTCGAAGATGGTCGACGGCATCCCGATGGACGACGAGGACACGGACGTCTACTCGGCGGTCAAACGTCGTCGTGCCGCCCAACGCCCCGTTCCAACGCAAACCGCCGGCCAAGAAGGCGAAGAAGGAGAAGACCGGCCGCAAAAACACCGCCTTCACGCGCATCTGCGTCCTCTCCGACGAGCTCTACGCCATCCTCGACCGCCGCTACATGCGCCGTTCGGACGTGGTCAAGGAAATGTGGGCCTATTTCAAGAAGAACAACCTCCTCGACCCGAAGGACCGCCGTTTCGTGATCCCGGACGAGCGAATGCGCGCGGTTTTGGGCTCTCGTCGTGTGCAAGTGAGTGCAACTTCCTCGTTTCCTTTCTATTTCGCTCGTTTAGGCGTTCGGAATGATGAAGATCCTGAAGAATCACATCAAAGACGTGGACTTCCTCGACGAGGACGCCCGCCGCACGGCCATCCACGAGATCGAGCAGCTGGAGGACTCGGGCTTCATCATCAACCCCGCGTTGATGCCCAGCTCGTCCAACAGCACGAACGACCGGACGACCAAACCGAAGTCGGAGATCAAGAAGACCATGGAGAAGCCGATGGTTCGCCTTTCGCCCGCTCTGGCCCCCGCTTCCGCGCCTGCGCCCGCCCCTGCGTCCGCCCCCGTGGTCGCCACTCCGCCGCCGCCCATGCCCGAAGCCAATCCCTCCGGCCGCCGCCGAGCCGCGTGGCAAACTCGTCCTGCGCATCTCGAAGAACAAAGACCGCGTACGTTCACTTCTTTTCTGGTGCTTCGAACACCCTCCGTTTGCAGGTGGTCTCGGTGAAGGTGAACGACGAGACGGAAGCTGCCCAGCCGCTCGCCGCTCCGCAGGCCAACAACGCGGCCGCCCACTCGCCCACTTCGAGCAACAGCAGTTCGAGTGCGAGTTCGAGCAGTGCGAGTGCCGCGGACATGGAGGCGCCGCCCCACTTGGACCCCGAGCTGCCGAACGTGGAGGCCGCCTCGCCCGCCTCGTCGTCGTCCAGCGACTCGTCCGACTCGTCGGATTCCTCGTCCTCCTCCTCCGCCAGCTCGCCCCAGCAGAAGGCGCCGACCAAGAACGGGAGCCGCGGAAGTGCGTTGAACGAGGACCTCCAACTCAGCGAGTCGGATTCCGATGACGACTAGTAGGTGCGACTTCAGCAATGCGGTTTCTCTTCCGTCATCCCACCATCTCGGTTGTGTCGCCTTTTCACTTTCTTTTCTGCCGACGTGTATGGCTCTTTCATCCATCGTGTGTTGTTGTATTTAGAGTAGAGGGCCTCTCGATAGATATTCCCCAATTGAAAGTCATTAACGCCTAGTAAAGGAAGGTCGCCGTCATATCCGCAATTCTCTGCGTCTAGTCGCCTTTTTGTAGTGCCGATCTGCTTCTTCCCTCTCTCTCGTCCGAACCAAGTTTTTAATCATCGGTCTCAGCTCTCTTGTTGCTAAAGGTATCCGCCTCGTTCTCTGGGTTTTGTTACGGATGATCGTTGCTTCTCGCAGCTTTCCCCATGGGTTCATGCAGTTGTCCGCGCTTGTTTGTTGTTGAATGAGCGGGTTTCTTCCTCTAGTGGATTCGGCTGCCGACGCTTCTCTTCGAGTCGAGTCGTGGTCCGCGCTGCACAATCCGCTGCTAGAAACCTCTCATCGTTGTTACTGTTGTTGTTGCCAGAAAGAGACGAACACCAAATTACTTTGCCGCGAATTTCTTCGTCGTCCACTGTTCGTTCCCTCGCCTCTACCATCTGATTCGTGTGCAGTGCGGTTCGACCGCTTCGACTTCGGTTGTTGCGCCCGCGAGTGAAGCCGTAATAATCACTTTGAATAAACTTTTATGGTGGCCGGGCGGTTGCGTTTGAGTGAGAAGTGGCTCGTGTCCACGTTTCCGACTGCCTGCATTCGTTTCGTGCTCGTTCGTTTTGATCGGTCGGTCGCTTGCAGGGGCCAAGTCCGCACGAGCGATTGAAGATGAAGATCTTCGATTGGTTGTGCTGGTGAGTTCTTTCCGTCCCGTCCGTTCGTCGACTCATCTTCCTTTCTTTCAGGTGCGATGCGCCGCATCGCGACGAGTCCGCGCAGTACATCACGAGCGACTGCAACGGGACGTACGCGAAGAAGCCCGTTTTGTGCACGGAGCAGCCCAAGCCGCACAAAGAGGAGGCCCGCACGCCGGTCAAGAGCAACGGAGTCTCGTCCACGCAGCTGCCGAAGCAAAACGGAACGCCCGCGGGTTCGACCCGGTGAATCGTCAGCAAGAGGTGAGTGGTCGTTCCTAATCATCTTCATTTGATCGCCTTGCCTTTCCAGGTCTCCACTCCGATTTCCAAGGAGATCGACCCCGTCGGCGTGATCAAGCCGGCCGAATCGGACTCGTTTGCGGTGCCCAACTTCCCGCTCGTCGAGTCCACTGTCCGCGGCTACCGCGAGCTGGTCGCCCGCGTGAAGGGGATCATGAACGACCGGCAGACCAAACTGGAGAACCTCCTCAACCGCCCGCTGCCCAACGACGTGGACGAGGACGTGCGGCCTGGCGCGCGGCAAGATCATCGTCATCGGCAAGAACAACCTCGCCACGTTCGAGAAGTTGTTGAGCGTGAGTTCTTGACTGGTTTCGTTCCGTCCTTATTCTTGTGCTTCAGGACGCCAAGGACGAGCCGCAGCAAATTCAGGACCTCACCGGTTTCTGGGGCCTCGTGCACAAGGAGCTCCTGGACGTGCAGCGAACCTGCGGACGCGTCGAGGACCTTCGCCTCAACAACTGGAAGTCGATGCCGCGCCCGGTCACCCCGCCGCCCACGGTCCCGCAAAACCGCGTGAAGACGCCCGCGCGCACGGGCGGCCCGCAGACGCCGTCCCGCACTCCGAAGGCCAACGCCAACCCCAATCTCCGCGCGTTCTTGGCCCAGAAGCGCAAAGAGATGCAATCCAACGAGAGCCTGAGCAACAAGGTCGAGGTTGCCGGCCCGTGAGCACCTGAGCAATCGACGAAGCTGTGCGATAATCCTCTTCCCGATTCGAACGCATCATATTGCCATTGTTTTCTCGTGGCATCCTTCTTCCCTTGTGCTCTCCTATCTGTACATCCTTGCTCCGTTATCCTCCGACGAATCTTCGATCCTTTTCGAAAGTTTTACTCCCCCCTTAACACACGCACATCCTCTGCACGTCCATGTATCATCAACACGCCCATCCTTTAACATATTCACTACGTCTTTCTAAGTCCTCAAGTCTGCAAACTACTGGGTTTTGTGTCTCCTAATGCCTTGCTCATTCTCTTCGCCGTTGCCTTGGAGTAATTCAATGATGATTCGAAAGCAATAGTCATTCGTCTGCCCCTCAAATAACTTATGCTAAATCCACATGTTTTGTTCAAATGTTGCCAAAATTTCTAGTTTCTACCAACTACGCGGTCCTAACCCTTCTTCTAGCCTTTACGCCCATTTGTGGTTTCTTGTCTAACCTATTACTTTAGTCATTTCCTCTTCCGATTTCAAACGTGTTGTTCCTGATGGCCGAAGGTGTGGATTGTTTTCTCAACGTCCAATTGCTGTCCCTTGCGGGCGCCGAACGAACGACCTTCTTTCCCGTCTCGCCCCACTTCCTAAGCATTTGAAATGAATGCAAGAGGGCTTCGATGTCATCTTGTGTTCATCCCCTTCCTTCCGTTGATTTTCCTCCATGCTCACGAATATTTTCGATGGTCTTGGTCTTGTTTTCTGGGGATCTTCTTGTAAATTATTCCTGTTCGCCCGCCCACCTCCACCTCTTCCTAATTGCCTTATTTTCTCTCGTTTAATGCTCGAATGCAAACATCACGTGCAAGTCGACTGATTGAACGGTTTATTGTCCGCAAAAGAACGAAGAATAAAGCATTTCTCGGGAGCTCACAAGTCGGATTGCCGCAGCTCGTTGCGGAGTCGCTGAATGTGGAGATCCTCCCGCATCCTCTCCAGCGTGCAGTCCTTCTTCGAAAGAATGTACTTGTGCTTGAGGAAGTCGTTGACTGCGAACGGCGAACTGTAGACAGGATCCGCTGCGCACTGCTCGTCCTCCGAGTTGCTTGCGTAATCGTTGGGCAATAGCCACATCCCGTTCCAGGGATCGTCCTCGTCCAGCTTCTCCTCTTCCGTCGATCCCGAAGGTTGGGCGAATTCGTCTGCAAGAACCGACTCGATGGAGTCCCGGCAAGTGCGGACAAACCAGAGTGGAGGATGCGTGAGGCCGAATCGCGAGTCGACCGTCCTTTCCGAGATCGTCGGCAGCAGAAGGCGAACAGAAAGAAAAGCAGGAACACACTTCCAAAGCCGAGCAGGCAGTAGGCAAGCGGGAATGAAGAGGTTCCTTCTGCAATGGCAACTCGCTGATCGATGGAATACCTCTGTTACTCACCACTTCGACGGAAGGTGAAGACTTCCGACGGGCGAGAGGGCGCGAAAGGCGGCCGAAGGGATTGGACGTAGAAGTCGACCGGCAGCTCGGTTTTCACTTCCTCCATCGAGATCGACGGCATTGGGGTGTCGTTCCACAAAGGGGATTGTTTGTGGCTCTTCAAGACTTTGAAGGAACTTACGAATCTCTCGAACGACTTCTCGCCCTCCACTCGGTAAGAAACACGGTAAGGAAGTGGCCGCCTCCACCGCTTCCCACTCCAGTGATCGCTGGGCACTCATCCAAAGATCGGCGGGGGCTTCAAGGACGGAACAAACTAAACAAAAACAAACAGCTGTTACTCGACAGTCTCGTCTGCTTACCGTAGTGGTCGTCGAGACTGCAGTTCGCCGAACCGAGAACGTTCGAAACTTCGAGCATCAGTCGGAATCTTCCGAACGGCTCCAGTCGGCCGATTGCAAAGCTCGCTTCTGCGGAGTCGTCCGTCTTCGTCCACTTCAGGGCCGTTGGATCATCCTTCTGTTCGGCAGCCACTCGGGCGTAGAGCAACCGGAAGTTCTGCTTGTGGCCCCCATCGTATCCCGGCTGAATCTCGACTTGAAGTCCGTCCTCTCCGTTGCACTCGACGGAATGGGACTCGGGGCACTGCGGGAGGGTGTTTTGGATGACGAGCGTGAAGTTTCGAACGACGGACACGACCGAGTTGGAGAGAACGCACTGGTAGAGGCCGTGATCATGAAACGAGGCATTCGCGACGGTCAGCCGTGTTCCCGAGATCTTCCGCTTCAAACGAAAAGCAATAAACAATTGCCCGCCCAGAGAATCCTCACCATTTTCCGCAGCCAGTATTGAGTGGGCGGCGGATCTCCAAATCCCGCACAGTCGATCGAAAGCGAATCGCCGACATCGACGGTCGCCGTGGGCGGCGGCTCGTGGCTGAACTTCGGCTCGGAAGCGACGACCACTGGAAGCTCGTGAGGACTGAATGGAACGAGAGAACTCACAATGGAACTCGTAGATTTCACTCCGACCGACGACGTTCTCTCCGAAGCAGGAGAAGAGGCCCGCATCCGATTGGGTAACGTTGCTGAAGACGAGCGATGAGCTCGCCGACAACTCGTCGCCCGTCGGGTGATCCCGTTTTTCAACCAGGAAATGCGCAACGGCGGCGGGTTTGCGTCCATCGGGCATTCGAGTTGACCCGACCGGCCCTCTCCGAGCACGATCATCTTGGGGCTGTTCGTGACCAGTTCGGGCTTATCTAAACGATCAGCAATTAGAGTGAACGCTGAAGAAAGAAAGGGTTTACAGAAGACGTTCAGGAATGCACGCGTTTGAGCATTGGGCGGATGTCCGTTGCTCGCCTCGCACTGGAAGAAGCCGCTGTCCGTCCGCTTCACGTTCATGATCCCGAACTCGCCGTCCTGCAACATTCGATGCCTTCTGCTTTGTTTGCTCGTGTTCCGCTCACTTGCAAATGTGATCGCAGCCCGACGTCCAGCGTGTTGATGGACATGCCCGTCTTTGGTCCACAAGTAGGTCATCTTCAAGGGCTTCCCGCGGGCGTTGCATCGCCAGAAGACACTCCCGCCTTCGATCACCGTCTTGTTGCTCAGCGGGTACTCAAGGACGGGTTCACGCCTCAACTCCAAGCGGGCGTGATGTTCGGCAAAACCTTCGGGGTTCGTGGCATGGCAAGCATACAGACCCTGAATATCGTTTCAGCCATCTGCTTTGTTTCCGTTCACCTACAGTGTCCTTCTCTTCGACCCGTTCGATCTCCAGCACCCTCGTTTTGCTGACGATCTGGCCATCCTGCAAGAAACTCGAGTGTCTCGCTTCTGTTTTTTCTGTCCTCACTTTGATCCACGTGATTTGGGGCGGCGGGAGGCCGTTGGCTTCGCAGGAAACGCGGAACGGTTGCTTCTTGGAGGCAAACAGTTCGGTTGTTTCGTTTGTCGGGTAGGTGATGGTCGGCGGGACTGAAACATGCAAGTCAGTTTCGTTGAAGAACGCGATGCGTGTGTTCGATCAATTCCTGCTTGTGTTTATCTCCTCCTGCGATCACTCTGGAGTGTTTCTGCTCTGCTCAGGCTCTTTATTCTTCTGCGAATTCTGTGCGTTCCTGGTGCGTGGGAGTGTCCGAATACAGTGAAATGGGAAGTCCTTCACGTTGCCGTCAGTTCGCACAGCTGGACAATCACACGAACTTTGAAACAAGCGATCTGCCCGTTTGCTCTGCTAACACCCGAATTTTTCGCCTCTTTCTCGAACCTTCGAGGCGCAAAGGTCAAGAGTGGCAATGAACAAAAAACAAAAGCGAGTCGTGTACAAGTGATTGGACGGCGTGCGCCTCTCGACCTTGTCGCTGCTGTTTTGAAATGAGTGCCTGCAGAAGACGGAAGCAAAACGATTGACCGTAGATGCTCGACCCGATTCTTTCGTCGGTTCTAACTTTAGGAACGCGACTGGTTGTTGGTCAACAAGACCACCGGCGGAGAGTCCAGCAATTACGGTTATCGCGTGTAATTGCCGCCGATGTCGGCCGGCCTTGCACTTTTGCCTTGAAGGGATTGGTTCGGGGCGGCATTCGCCTGTGACCTCGATTGTCTGCAATGCAGAAAGTGCACGCGAGTGAAACGGCCCGCTTGCCTCCATTTTCGGCAACACGCACCGAACAAAAGGATTGGGGTGAGGAAAGAGGTCGGCAAAAGCCTATTGATCGCGCGGGGTGGTCGTCGTTTGCAGGAGAACGCAATAAATTCACACGTTTCGTTGACCGAAACATCTCCCTTTTCGCACATCAGCAAGCGAGACCCGAAAGGACGGGCGAAGTGCGCAGCCGAGGCAAGGGAGAAACCAAAAGATCGCCCTGTTCTTTTAGACGGACGACGGCAACGGCGAAAGACGAGAGGAAAGTGAATTGATGTCCGAACAAGCCGACGGCAACCGAAAATGCTGCACGCGCATGTGTCTGCGGTGCTGCTCCGTTATGTCCGCTTATTGCTTTTTGATCGAGCAAACGAGTAGGGGTAAGACCCAAACCGGAGATGTTTGACGTATGACGAGAGGACTTTCGATTGGGCAACCCGTCTGTCTGCTGCGGAGACGGGGGCCGGTCTTCTTTTCGTCTGCCGTCGATATCGCCAATCTGCGCCCCCTTTGACTCGATGCGCCCCGCTGATCGATGAGCGCACTTGTAGGCTAATTTTCGTCTGTTCGATCGTCTTCTTTTTTCTACCGACTTCTTACCAACGTTCACTCGTTTTTGTGCGAATTTCTCCGATTCTTCGAAAGCTTCGCGGTTCGAATTACGCCCACCAACCGTAACGCCGACGACAGGGAGGCGCCGTTGATTCGGGGTCAAGCGAGCGAAAGGCCCCGTCCTTCATCAAAAACTGCAGTGTTGTCGGCGTGTTGGGGCGATTTAACGTGTAGGCGAAATCGGGGTGGAAATGAAAACACAAAGTGGCGCCTCCTCGTCATCAACCGCACCGTTTGCCTCCGACCTTCACTCACCCACTTCCGCCCTCTTCGTCCGACCGCAACTTCGATCGGACACGAGTGGAGTTCGGCGGGCGAACGTCGTTCCGCGTTGGCCTTCGCTCGTGTATTTTGTCCCCAATTGAATGAACGAAACAAGGAGCGCGTTCGAAAACGTGATTTTGGCGTGTGTTCGATGCGGGGGGTCAATCGGTCGGGAGCACTCGCTCGCTCGCTCGCCTCCTTCGTTCGCTCCTCCCGCCTTCGCCCATATGCAGCGAGTTGTCAAGCGGGCTGTCCATCGGGGCGTCCGTCTTTTTGACAAAATCCACTCGACGTTCCTGCCCCACAAGTACGTTTCGGGTGTTCGCGCCTGTGCATTAGCGAAGAATGCCGATCGAGAGTTGAGTTCGTTTTTTCGCAGAAGCGCGCGCCCACACGCCAGCAATGAAAAAGGTCAACAAGGGAGCGCGCGAACGCCTTGAACGGCAGATTACGGTAGCGCGAAAAGAACAAAAACAAATACGAACGGCGCGTAAGTAGTGGGCGCTGCGAACAGATGGGCGGCATTGTTTGAGACACTGAAACAACTCGCCCGCCCACTCACGTCCTCGCCGCCGAACATGCGCCCCGGAAAGAGGACGAATCGAACTCCAAACAAACTGACTCATCCCTCGTTTGCTCGCCGGAGTTACGCGGCGTGCGGGGTTCATCGAGGTCGAACGGGGGGCTTTGTGAGTACTTCCGGCCGGGAATCCGCCGAGTGACAAACTTGCGTCAGCCTGACACTGCCAGGCCCGATCAGCTGTGGAAATGGGAAGTGGAGGCGTGGAAATTGGCGCAAATCGAATGGACAATTGATGTCAACAAACGGTCGAATGCACACCGCCCCCTTTTGTCCACTTCTTGTGCAAATCGAGCGTAACTCCGCAGAGCTCAAAGACTGCCGGGCAAGAACTATAAATACCCGTGTTCTATTGAGCAACCACCGGCTACACTAGCGCGCAATACTTTTTCTGCTCCTAAAAGTCCGTATCGCCGGATACGAATGCCGTGAGCTACTTTTTATTCGTGTATTTCGTTACACGGAATTGTCGGGATGCCCGGAACGGACGTCTGCCGTTCGTAGCAAGCGGTCGGTCAAACAAAAGAAACCACCTCGTCCGAGGTGTTCTTTAGCTGGCTGGATTACGATGCTTGCGGCCAGAGGGCGGAGCGGGACGCGCAGAACGGGGCGTGGTGCCGCCCAAATCGGGGCGCAACTGCAAAGTTTCCGAACAGAAAAGAGCGTCGCGCAAATGTCGAATACGCGGAATGAACGAACGGCGGAGGGAAGGACATTCGTGGGGACGGCGAGGCGTTCGGGCGATGGCCGAACACTCGGGCATCACACGCGATTCGTCCCACCGCCCATCGGCTGCCCCACCGGTGCGGAGGGCAAAAGTTTAAAGCGAAACGAGTGACCGGTTTTCGAGGGGAGTTTCGCTTAAGCTGCCACTGCCCTTCCGCCGTCTCGTCGCATTGAAATGTTGCGGACGTCTCGGGGTGAAATCAGCGAATTTTTGAGCGCGACGACGGCGAGAGACGCGACCATTTGACGGGGCGCTCTCGTTTGCGCATCCCCTCCAGGCGTCCTTCATGCTGGATTTGTTCTTTGCACCCTCGGAAGTGTCTGGGAGTAAAAAACACGATCAGAGAAGCGAAAAGAAGTGGGCGCGTCGTTGCGGACCGCCCGCACTCGATTGGAGGAACTTTACCGTACTTCCGCGTCTCCTTCCGTCGTTCCCACTCGCCGTTCACAACCCGCAAGGACGAGCATTTGCATAGGAAACGAAAGTGCTAATTCGAATGTTGCTTTTGACCTTCACTCTGCATTCTTCGCGCGTGTTCTCTCTTCTGAATGGCGGCGAGCATCTTCAGCCGATGAACGAGTGTGGTCTTCATGCGCGGCCTTGCACCGGGGCGAGTCGTTGACCCAACCGGGGGTGCCCTTTTAAATTCGCCTCTCTCGCACCTCACCGCCCACCACCACGCCGTCGTTCGTTCGGGGCGTTCGGTCTCGGGTTTTTTTTCACACTTGCGATTCTCGTTTGACCGCTCGCCCTACCGCTTCCGCTTTTTGCCTTCGATTTCCGCTCCGCGGCCCCCACCGCCCCCATCGCCCGTGCAGAACTGACCTCTAACCAGGAGCTTAACCGTCGGTCCGTGGGCCACGGCGGGCGGGGCGTCGTCCGAGAAGTGGGTAGTCAGGCATTGATAATCGGCCTGATCTTCGGCTTCCACCGAGTGAATGGTCAATCCGAGGTCCTTCGAGCGAGTGATTCGACCTGAAAGCAAATGGTTTCACTTAATGCCGCCACAAGCTGATGGTTTTTAAAGTTTGATTTCCTTCGCTATTCACTGTTAGTTTCTATTGTTGTGCCTTCCTTGACTCGCTACTTCTTGATTCGTTTGTCTTGAATTACACGGACCACAATTTGCGCGTCTTCTGCACTTTTTGGTTTTGAATCGGATATTTCGTGCAAACGCCGTCGGCGACAGAAAGGGCGGCCACTTGTCTGTCGAGTTGGCCGTTAAACTCTCCGTTCGCATTTCGTGACCAGGGGAACGGCCGATTTCGACGGCAAGGTTTCAACATGACCGGCATTCCGAACGAGCCGGCTTGGAAACATTCTCGCTTTTTCGAAAAGCGGATGTTTTTGTTTACGCCCCCGTCCCGATTTATCGCATCTCTTCTTTCCCAACGCCGCGGGCTCGTGATGACTGCGCGCGTTAGCCGGCGATCAGGAAGAATTCGCGCCGCTTCGTCGCTGACATTTGAACTCGCGTCATGCGGCTATCAGCGGATGAATCCCGTCGGCACGGGGAGCTCCTCTTCGGCGCAACTACAAGCCGCCGCCCCCAAAGCCCTTGACCCGAATGTCGAAAGCCCGCAATCCGAATAATCCCGCACGGGCGATTGATGGGCGCGGCTTTACGGCGACTGTCTGCTTTCCACTTCGATGTCTGCTGATTGCGGAACATCCGCCGACCACGGCGTCGCTTCGGCCCCGGCCGTCTGCCGTTCACGTCGCGGGGTGCCCGCTGAGCGCGCCGCTTCTTCACGCCCGCCGGGTCGTACGTTCCAACCCCAGCAATCATTTTATCGCCCCTGCATCTGCAGCCCTTTTTTTGCGGGGCGCGCGCATGTGCTCGCGCACCACGTACACGGCGATATTTCATTTCATATCTGCTGTTCCTCCGCAGAAGCGGCGAGCGGTCAGCTGTAGCGCGCCGTTCGATGCCGTCGGGCACGTGTTCGACTGCTCCACATTTCGCGAATTCGCTTCGTTCCGCCCGTCCGTGATCCATCAACGGTCGGTCGTTTGTTCGCTGTACGTGTGGGGGAGTGCGCAATAAATTGTGCTTGATTTATTCGATGCCATTATTCATGAGTCGTTCATTTCAGGAGATATTGGAGACGTTGCGCGCAGGGCTTCTCGCCATCGCTAGTCGGCCATTTCTCACAACACGGGTCTCAATTGAGCGCTCCGCCTTGCTGGTTGGCGCGCTCCGCACACTTCGCTGGCTGCATCAAGAAGTGCCACCGTCTTGCCGAGTGCGATCGTCCTCTGTTCGCTGCCTTCTTCCCAGCCCGCGCACGATCATCAGACCACTCGACTCTCGACCCAAGGCGGCGCCCGGGACGCCGTCGGCTTGTCTTCCATAGACTAAGCTGCGGTCTCATCCACCCCGTGCAGCCGCCGCCCACCGTAGTCGGGGATGCGAGAGCGCGCTCGTCAACAGCCGGTCAGCTTCGTCTGCTTCACGCCGCTCCTGCTGGCCGTCTGCAACGTGGCCGCCGCGCGGACCGTGGATGAATGCTGCCGTTCGCACAACCTACCGGAGATCTGCGTCCGCTCGCTCTGCCACCCGCTCAACCCGCCCGATGAGTTCGACGTCTACGACATCTTCGGCAAGAAGGCCGACTGCTCCAAACACCTGCCGGAGATCGCCCAGTGCCTGGCCGACGGACGCGACCACGGGCACTGCTGCAAGACGGCGACCGAGGACAAAGAGGAGAACGCGTGCTTCGGCCTCTGCGAGGGCGTGGGCAAGATGACGAACACCTGGAAGGAGTATCAGACATGTCTGGCCATCAACCTGCCTTCCATGTTCCGATGCTTCCAGAAGGGCTACTCTAGCACGCCCTCGCCGCCCCTTAGTCCCCGCCTCGACACCATCGACACGACCGCCGTCACGCTCACGTGGGACGCGCCCGAGCACAACTCGGGCGAAGTGACCAGCTACAAGGTGGTCGTAGTCGAGCAGCGGGAGGCGTCCGCCAAGCAGTTCGAGCCCCGAGAAGAGTCGGGAGACGGCGAAGCGATCGTGTTCCTCGAAGGCCGCGGCCCGAAGCAGCTGGAATCCGAGGTCGTGGGCTCGACAACCGCCCGCGTGGAGAACCTCATCCCCGGCACGCTCTACAACGCATACGTGATCGCCGTCGGCAAGAACCCGACCGAACGCTCTCTCTCGTCCGACATGCTCGACTTCCAAACGGTCGGCATCCCGCCACGCGTCCAGCCCTACAAAGACGCCACTCAAGCCCCGATGAACGCCAAGTCCGTCGTGCTCGCCTGCCGCTTCTACATGAGCAGCGTCTCGCACTCGACCGCCGAACTCACGTGGCAACATCGCGGTCTGAGCGAGGGCGATTTCCAGCCGGTCACCGAGGGCGCCCGCTTCAACTTCTCGCACTACATCTCGGCCTTTGATCGGCCCCGCGAGTACATGATGATGCTCCAGATCCGCGACCTGAAGGAGAGCGACTTCGGCACCTACCGCTGCGCCGTGAGCGACAAGTACGGAAAGGCGGACGCCGAGCTGCAGCTCTCAGTGGCCGCCGTCCACGTCGCCGCCAACCGACCGCCCGACACGCCGATCGACTGCTGCCGTCAGCGAGGCGTCGAAGAGCGGTGCATGTCCATGTGCGGAGCGGTGGACGGGAACGGCGGGAAGCGCTACATCGCCCGTCCCTACATGCCCTTCAACTGCTCGATTCACATCAGCAAAGTGCTCTCGTGCGCGATGCCCGGAATCGACGACGGCGGCTGTTGCCTCATGGAGCACGTCCCGCGACCCTGCATGTACCTGTGCGACAGCTCCGTGGCCCCGAGCAACGCCATGGACCCGCTCTGCCTGCAGTTCCTCAGCCCCGTGCAGGGCTGCCGAGTGCGCGGCGTGGAGAAGCGGCCGGGCAGCGTGGCGAACCTGCGGACGCAAACAAGTGCGGGCACTGACGCGATGGTCATCCAGTGGGACGCGGCCATCAACGCGGAGATCTACTACGTCTACTGGCGCCGCTCCCACGACTCCCACTGGCAGCAGAAGTCGACCGTCGGGACGTCGAAGAAAATCACCGGCGGCGCGCAGGAGATCGTGCTGGTGGCCGCCAACTCCTACGGCATCTCCCACGCCTCTCGCTTGACGGTCGGAAGTTCGAAGTGATCCGTTGGTTCTTTCCTTTTTTTGATTCTTTGCCGCCGAGTTATTGCATTCCCCTTTTCTCCCTCCCACTTTGGGCCTCACGGTTTTGCGGGCTTCCGTTTCGTAAAAAGTTATGCTCGAATGATCTCTGGTTACGTCTTCTAATCACCTCTGCTTATTCCACGCGGTTCATTCCTCCTCCCTTCTTCAATCTACCTTGTCCAAGGACTAACAACCCGCTTCGAACGCCCTTCGATTAGCCGCGGCGTCTCGATCCCCCCACGCACGAGTAGAAAGCGGTTGTTTTTCTTTGCCACGAACAGGTCGTTTTATCTATCGAAATCTTAGGGTACTTCAGCCAAAGAAAAACAAAAACGAGCAATTTCACTCGCCTACGGTTCTGTTTCCTAATTTATTCGTCGTTACGTCGACTATTGGTAGTGATCGCGTTGAATCGTCCCCGTTCGCTTTGCCCGCTATCGGCCACTCGGCTCGTGTTCTTCTGTACCACCTAGTTCCTTCTAATCAGCCCACCCTCCCGCTTCGCCAAATGTGCAATCACTTCGCGTTACTCTCTCTATTTGTCAACCACTTGCAATGACTTCTCCCAGCAAACCCATTTATGCAATACGCCCGATATGTCATCGATAGAGCCGCTTTCTCGTGTTAGTCGTCTTTTGAGTCGGATGTAAAAAGGCATTTAATCGTTACGCGTATGAATAAAGTAGAAGTTGGAAAGAGTATAGGATTTGACTGTTCGAAAGGAATTTTGAATCAAGAATGCCCCAAAAGGAACCAACCTTGCATTTCGAGTGATGCGTGCCCGGTTTCGTTGGCCAGAGCGCTGAAGATGAGGGTTCCTTCTCGTCGCCATTCCAGCGTGTAGGTGTTGGATCCGTTCGTCTGGAGGCTGCAGGGCAGCAGCACCGGCTGGCCTCTGCGCGCCCACAGCGTTTGAAACATGGCCTGAAAGCTCGTGATGAAAAAGCAGAGAAGAACGTAAAAACAAAAAGACCTCCGGGATCGCGAGGTCAACTGGCTGTTTACTGCGTTCCGGCGGCGGCCAAGTGTCGACCGCTGTCCACTCGCGGCGCCCGGATCATCCGGCCGCCAGTCGCGCCGCCGTTCAACTTCGATAAATCAACTAACCGATCGCGTTCTGCCGCCTTTCGGCCGCCCGGTCGGGTCAACGGGCGGCAATGGGAGGGCGGTATTCGTTCTTTAATGACACGCCTGATTGTGTTCCGCTTCTTTCCGGAAAACGAATGCGCTTACGAGTCGAAGGTGATGTTCACAACTCACTCGGCCTTTTGATTGCCTCAGCAAAGCCACAATAACGATGCAAATAGACGAATTGTTCGGAATTTGGTGCGGCTAATAATTGCTGTTTGTTTCGTTGTACTGCGGAGCGGTTGACATCCGAAATTCCCGAAGGCGAATTCAAAAAGCGAAACCGTTGCCCGCCGTACGGACATCCGTCAAATTCGAGCATAATAAAGAGCCCGTCCACACATCTTTCATCTCTCCGCCGGCTATCGTATACGACGGCCGAAATGCCGCCGATGAATTCTTTCTTCTGCCCGCACGCGCGACTCGGCCGGCAGCATCCTGAATTTCGTCACCTCGCCGCTCCTAATTGTCCGTCGAGAGGAAACGCGCGTGCACGAGGAGGAATTCCTTACACGAACGAAGAGGACCGTCTACCCGACGAGCATCGACGGGCGGACCTCCGACTTCAATTTGGACCCCCGAATTGAAGATCAACAAACAAATCCGGGTGGAGTTTAATGACCGCCGAGCCGACCGCCGAGTGCGTGAAGACGGCCGCCGTAAACATCCTTCTCCGCAGACTGATTATTAAAACAAACCGACTCGAGTTCAAAACAATTCTGCTGATTGGATTCCGTTGATTTCCACCTTCCTCTCGCCTCCTCCCTCCCGCATCGTGTGACAGTTGATGGCATCGAAGGGCGCACAAAAGCATGATTAACGGCGGACTTCGAAGCCGAAACGGAAGCCTTGCGCGAGGTGCTTAGAAATGCGCAGCAAACGAGCGGCCCCCAATTGGAATTTTGCTTCCTGGTCCCCAATTCCATCTGCTTCCGTTAGTGTTTCTCGTTCGGGATCTAATTAAAAGAAAGTCCATCCGTTTGCTTCTTGACCTTTCAGGTGCATTCGGCGACATCGAAAGAGCGGCCTCAACAAATGGGATTTAATTGTGGCCGATAGGCGACGAACAATGCCCGCCGCCGACGGCCGGCCGTCGAAAGTGCGTGGCGCGACAAGGAGGCGGAGTCGTCCTAATGATGAACGGGACCGCCGCCTTGTTGTTGAATACCGTCGCATCCGCCTGCTTAGGACGCATTCAAGACCGCCTCTATTCCACCCCCTCCTTTCCGCTCCGTCCACTTCACGCCCCTGGGCTTCCCGCAATTTGTTTTATCCACGGGCAAGGAGAGCCGGTCCACGAGTGAAATTTTACGAATCGGTCTTACGCATCGAACGGCAAACGGAGCCTGTTGATCGTTCGATCTGGGTGGAGCTCTGATCGAAAGCTTCGAACTCCCATTCGACTACCATATTTCTTCTGCTTATTGTTGTTCTCTTTTGTGGTGACAAGCTTTCATCGCGGGCTTGTTTTCCCAATTACCGTCCACAATAATCAGTGGAAGGGCGGCGGTTTCCGAGAACGCGGCCAGAATCTCCGGAGGTTCGGGTCAGCAGATGAAGTGCGCGAGTTAATAAGAGCGGAGTGCGTGCGGTCAATAATTTCTGTGCTGTTTGTTCGTTTTGCGCCCACTCACTTGTTTTCGCTTCCAGCGGTGGGCATGCGCTGGAGCTGATTCCTTCAATCGTGCTCCTGCAAAGCGTTCATCCAGGACGATCTCTCCCGCTCGCCACTTCCAACCCACTTCTTCTCGTCTCCATCCTAACTGCAATGGACGCAAAGCAGGGCGCTAATCACAGCGGTCTCGACTCTTCAAACGGGAGATACTTGGCGGCGGCGAGTGCTAATGACAGGGTCAAAGCCGTCGAGCCGCCGGCCGAAACAATCGGGCAGATGCCCTTTCCGATCATCGAGGCCTCTATTCTGATAACCTTTGTGGCCTCCGTTGCTCTTTTGGTCAACCTCTACCTGCTGAACGTGAGTTTGGAGCGGTTGAGTAGAGCAACAGAGATTGTTTGCAGTGTTCGCGGTACCTGCGACGTCCAATCAACGTGAATCTGCGGCTATGCGTGAGCCTGACCGCCTCGAATGCGGCGTGCGCCTTCTTCTACATCCTTTCGAACGTCCTCAACGTGCTCCTGCCCGCGATCTACGGCGGGATCATTTCGAACTGCTTCGCCATCTTGATTGAGGTAATTTGCGGGAGACGAGGAAGCAAACAGAGCGTGATTATTGCTTTGCTCTTGGAACACGTGGGACCGAGAATTCGTCGCCTTCGTCAACAACTCCGTTCTTATTAAGAACGCCATTGGAAGTTGAACGAAAAGCTACAACAAAGGCCGGAGGATTAAAACCGAGTGTTTTATGTTGAGAAGCCAAAACGAGCACTCTCTTCATTGCGGGGCTTCTTTTGGCCCTCGGGTTGAACCGAGATTAATCCACCGAGTTTCTTCTAATTACACGCCCGTTCAAGCAAACCGGAGACACGGGTTCCGAGAACGTAGAACAAAGAACGAACTGTAACTGGCGAGATTTCAGATCCTCAAAATCGGAACGTTCTTTGCATCGGTGTTCACTCTGCTCTCGCTGGCCCTCAACCACTACGCGGGCATCATCTTCCCGCTGAGACGACACGCGATCACGCCGACGGCCGTCCGGACGGTCATTCTGCTCGCCCACTTCGTCCCGATCGCCCTCTTCATCCTCCTGTTCACGCTCGTGCCCGGCGGCTTCCGAGCGGAGAAGGCGTTCGCCTTCTTCTCGCGGCGAGGCTGCGAGAACTCGCAGATTTTGCACGTGTTCGGCGTGCGAGCGATCATCGCCTCGTCCGTTCATCATCTTCGTCTTTCTCATCTCCGCCCTCTACCTGCACATTCTGGTCCACATGAAGAAGGAGTCGAACGATCCGATTCTTTCGTCCTCGAAATCCGTGCACAAGCCGGCCACCAACCGGCGGCTGATGATCACCATCCTGCTGCTCGTCGGTTCGGCCGTCTTGGGTTCGTTGCAGACCCGGAAGTCGTCTGGACGAGTGGTTTGATTGCAGGCTGGCTGCCCACTTTGATGCAATTCATCCTCGTGTGCCGCGAGTGCGTCATCCAACTGCCCGCTCAAATCACGTTCTACATCTCGGTGGTCGGCCAGTTCATGAACGTCCTCAAGCTCCTGGCCGATGCGTTTCATCTACGCGAACCGATTGGTCGAAGTCCGCTACGCCCTGTGGCGATTCCATCAGGACATGCGACAACGAATTCCAGGTGATTCGAGGGGACCAATTAGGGAAATGGAGGGAGGAGGGAAGGGGAGTCAATCACAAAAGGGCACCCGGCAGACCTCCGGGCGAGGGCTCCCATTAGGCGGCTATTGAACCTTTGGTCGCCGACGGCACGAGCGGGAGTGATGGGAGAAAATTGGGAGCCGGTTGTTTTAAGCTCTCTGGTTGACGCCACGCGTTTCGCGGCGGCGGCCAAAAGTCGAAGAAGTGGACACGTACGAGTTGGAGCCCGACTGACGCCACCGATTCCCTTGCAGGCTGTCAGCTGGAGGACGCGCAAATGGAGATGCCGCCGAAGTTCGCTCCGCTACGCGAAAAGCGGCCAGACCCAATCGAACGCCACGACCAGGCGGCACATCAAGAAGAACAGCGAGAGTTTGTGCACGATGAACTCTCTCGCCAACAACTACCAGTCCGTCGACCCCAATCCCTCGTGTACAACTGCCCTGCTGGAAGACAGCAAAGAATAACGAATGGTTCTCCCTTGCTTGTTTCTTTGAGCGGTCCCGCTTTCTCTTGTGTCATGATAGCTAAATTAAATAAACTTCTTTGTCAAGAAGAGTGATGATTGGTTAGAAGTGGCGATCAGTGTGTTCGGAACGTGAAGAAGACTCCGATCCCGCAAGGAAGAACGACGCAGAAACAACATCATTGTGACCCGAATAAAACCGGATTCCGGACAGCCCACACCCGCCTTCCGTGGGATCTTCTTCACGATAAAAAGCGAGCGAACGATCGGAAGCGGCTGGTTGACTTTCACTCTCCGACCTTCAATCCGCGATGTTGCACTCAATTACGGTAGTCGTTTGTGGCCTGCTCTTCTTGCCGGTGTGTCCCAAGCATCCAGTTTAATCTCGTTTATACTTGATCATTTGAGGTCCTTCCCCTGGTCTCTGCCAGCTCGTATTACGGAGCACCGTTGGGCTCGTGGAAGAACGAGCACGGGAACGTGATCGCGAACGTGTGGCTCGCGAATAAAACGACCATCCAGATCACCGAAGCGAACTTGCCGCACGGTAAGTGGCCGAACAAAGAAGTCCGTGGAGCTCCTGCTTGCAGACGTTCCCCACAAGTTTGTGCTCGAAAAGGAGGGCGAAACATTGGAGCTCACTGACTTCTTCGTGGTGCGAGGCAATGGACAGCGCGCGTTCTCCACCGAGGCGTGAGTTCAACTTGTCCATTCCGAATCGATTATCGTGGGTTTGTTCAGGAAATCCCTCGATCAACTCGGAAATTACGGCCGCGCCTTCCTCGTCATTCCGGACCTGAGCGGGTGGGAATCCTTCGGCATCTTCAACACCGAAACGCAGGTGCCTTCATTGCTCTTCAAGCAGCACTCATTTGTGGGTTGAAGATCACGATTTCTTCCGTGGATTTGGAGGCCGAAGCTCCCGAACCGTTCTGCTGCCTCCAGTCGATGATCAACCCCACGATGGGCATCATCGGGAAAGCACTACAATGTTTCTACTGGCCCGATCAAAGTGCTGGACTCCAAGACCTTCCTCATTCCTTCGCTGGCCTTTGAAGGAACTCGTGCGCCCGGCAAGTCAATTACCGCGTACATCCTGCTCGTGATTTCTTGCCCCTTCAATGTCACGGCAAACCTGCAATCAGATGAACTTCTGGGCGTTTCGCCAAAGATAATCGCAGCCGGGCCGCCAATTTCGCGCCCTTCAACCATTCACTTTCGACCTTTCAGACGGCTGGGTTTTCGCCGGAAACGGACCGGTGGATCAGAACGGACACAAACTGCAAGTCTGGGCCGGGACGAGGAGAAGTGAGTGCAGTGGTCACGCATATCAAGAACGAAGCAAACTTGCTTTAGACACTGTGCTCTGCACGAACACTACGACGGGACGACGGACATCGTCGCCCGACTGCCCGGCCAGCTGACCGTCTACGACGTTGATTATCTCGCGATGTTCTGCTACCAGTACGACGTGGACTTCGGGCACGTGGACCTTTTCCAGCTGAAGAACCGCGAGATCTTCGTGCCCGCCTACCTCCCGCCCGTCGCCAGCGGTCCCCTCCGCCTGCCCACCAAGTGCGATTAATTGCTTAATGAATCGATTGAATAAACCGGAAGGAATACATGATCGGAGACGGTTTATTCGACAGACACCTAACCGCTCACAACCCAAACGGACAAAGAGTGTTCTCTTCTAGAAGGATCCTAATCGACGGACATTCACGACTTGATCAACACCGGCTCGTTGTTCTTGTAGCTCTTCGGCGGAGTGATGGCGGACGAGGCGAACACGTCGTCCAAGATGGCCTGAAACGAGGGAGATGAGTGGAAAGGGGAGCGGGATGAAGGGAACTCACCAGCGTGAAGCTGCCGACGAACATGGCGACGCTGATGGCGAGGTAGGTGTTGAACTTCGTCTGCAGTTCTCCGTGCACCTGCTGGTAGGGCTGGCAGGGCACCGGCGAGTAGTCCCACGTGATCGGCGGTCCGGGATTCACGGGCGCGTCGTGATGGCCGCAGCGACGCGCCTGCACGCGAGCCGATTGGGCCTGACGGAGAACGGAGCTCATGCGTCCCAACATGGCGAAGGACTTCATCGTTGAGGGCGGTCAACCGAAGCAGAAGTGGCCTACAAGCAGAACGAAGGGATTATTGGGAAGTTAGAAGGATTTTCGCGAATTTTCTCGTCGGACGCGAAAAAACCCGGCGAAATAATTGATTGTTGAAGGAAAACGGAAGAATTTTAGGACGCCACAACGAGGAGAATCGAAAAGAAGCGGTCTTTTTTCGTTTCAATCGAGTGGATCAACGGAAAGAAATCGAAAGTGATCGGAAATCCCCGAAATTCCCGAGCCGCAAGCCGACCGACGGCCGCCGAGTGCGGGCGGAAGGAATGAAGAACGCGGCAGTCTGCGGCGTGTTCCCAAAGAGCAGTCGGCGGTCCGCAACGCGCCGAAAAATCAATAATCGCCAACTTCGCTTTTCTGAGCTAAACGATGCGTGAGGTCCCGAAATTAGTGCACTGGAAACCCGTGGAATTTGCATCCACTTGTTCGGTTTGATTGAATCCGATTGACAAGTGGACGAGTGGGCGGAGGGCGACTGCGAGGATGACGTTGGATTTGAAGGCGTTGGAAGACGAGCTGGTTCGTTCGTTTCACACACCTCCTGTCGATTATTCTTTTGACGCCGATTCATGAATTCATGCACGCGTGTTTCAGCCGTCCGTCTCCGAATTTGCCACGTCCACGAGCAGGATTCTCAAAGTGAGTGGATGGACGGGGAACGACTTCTCATGTTTTTCTTCGATTTCAGGACAAGGAAGATGACTGCAAGAAGCTGGGGATCACGCCGCCTCTTTTCATTTGCGCCCCCATGGTTCGATACTCCAAGTACGTCTCCCCTTTCTCCCGACATTCGATTCATGCGCTCACTTTGTACAGGCTGGAGTTCCGGCATCTCGTCCGACGCTACGGAGTGGACCTCGCCTACACGCCCATGATTTACGCAGGTTTGTTCTTTCGCTTCTTTGCTGCTTCTTATTCGCTTTGTTCCAGATTGCTTCCTCAAATCCGAGCAATGCCGAGCGGTCGAGTTCCCGACGGACGAAAACGACTGGCCGATCGTCCAGTTCGCGGCCAGCAAACCGGAGGATTTTGCGGCGGCCGGCGAGCTCGTCTACAAGTGAGTTCAACTGCTTCATGTTCGTTCGATCACTTCTGGACTTCAGGCAATCGAAGGGCATCGACTTGAATTGCGGCTGCCCGCAGCGAGACGTCCGCTCGAAGGGCTTCGGATCGAAGCTGCTGGAATCGCCCGGAGGTCATCGCAGACATCGTGAAGCAGACGAGAGCCCGCATCTCGGACCCCGACTTCTCGATCTCCGTCAAAATTCGCATCGCCTACCCGATCGAAAAGACGGTCGACTTGTGCCGTCAGGTTTGTCCTCAATCTCTCTTCATCTTTCAACTGAAGCCTTGTGTCTTGCAGGTCGAAGCGTGTGGCGTGTCGCTGATCGGCGTCCACGGCCGGACGGTCGAGCAACGAGCCGAAACGCCCGACTACGCGGCCATCCGCCTGATCAAATCCTCGCTGAAGGTGCCCGTCTACGCGAACGGAGGCTGCAATTCCTACGAGAAGGCGTTGAGCATTGCGGTCGAAACCGGTGCGGACGGTAGGCATTCCTTGTTTCTACCAGTCCTCTCATTGACTGTTGATTGCAGGAGTGATGGCGGCCGACGGATTGCTCGCGAATCCCGGCTTGTTCGCCGGACATCCCAAAACTCCGATGAGCTGCATTCAGGACTGGGTTCGTCATTGCTTCTCATTCCGGTTTCATCCACTCACTGGCGAATTTCAGCTCAAGATCGCTTCCAAGTCGGACATCGAATTCCGCACCTTCCATCGGCACATTTCGTTCATGAGCAACTCGGTTTTGCCGCGCGCCCACCGGCCGCTCCTCGCCCAGTGCAAAACACAGCCCGAAGTGAACGAATTCTTCACGAATTTCTTTGTTGATCGTTGTTTGGCTTATTAAATTTGTTACGTTTGATGGAATAGTTCGGCATGTTCATTCATTGCACGTTAAAACGGTTCAAAACGATACTTGCTGTGTTGAAGTGAAACGAGAGAGCGTCCTGAGTGAATTCGTGTGTTTAGGGGGAATGCTTCATGGCTAATGGGTATTCCTTTGGTGGCCACGCAATGCATTCTCCTCCTCCTGGTCTCCGCTCGAGCTGTCGGGATGAGGATACGAGGCACGTGGGATCCCGCAGAAAACCGCCTGCTGATCGTCACTCGCTTCGGCATCCAGCCCGTGGACCCGCTCATCCCCAAACGACCCTCGGCTTTGTGTTCGGGAATGTGACGTTGGAGCAGAGCTTTAAGAATAGGGACACAAGTGAGGGTTCTTGTTGCTGCATTTCAAGACTCCCTCTTGGATTGCAGGCAACTTGGCCATGTTCGTGATCCCCGAGAGCAAACTGCGGAGCTTCCAGCACGGCGACATGTGGCAGTTCGATTGCGACAGGATCCTCAAAGATCTCTCGGCCGTCCTCTACGAGCCGCGTTGCTTCAATCGGGGCAAACGGAGCGATCTGATGCGCTGGATTCCGTGCCCGGTCGATCAGTTCTGCGTGGACGAGACCTCCAAAATGAGCGTGATCCCCGGCCATCAGTTCACTCTCCGGCTGGAGGAGCCCTACGTGCCCGAGTACTGGCACTTGATCTTCGCCTCCTGCTACCTGGACACCAACTGCACGTGGCGAGAGACCGCCAATCCAGCGCCCATCGAGTACGACGTTTGGTTCACGAACGGGCATCCCTCGACGGGCTCTCTGAACACGCAGTTCTCATTCGAAGAGCAGGTAGGCGTTTGATTAAACAGGAGAAGTCATTCTGCAATGGCTTCTTTGCAGAACGTTCTCGAAATCATGCTGCTCGCGTTGTTCTTCTTCGCCATCCTCGCCCTCCTTCAATGGAAGGCGTGCACGAAGTCCCGTTCGCACGAAGTCCCAATGCGCATGAAGATCGTCTCGTGGATCATCGTCTTCGAGTTCTGCAGCCTGAGCCTGCAGATCCTCAATTCGTGGAAGTACGCGTACACGGGCTCTCAGTTCGAGACGATCACGTTCATTGCGGAGGTTTGTTTGCTGCTCACTCGTGGGCTCTACCATCCCTGCTTTCAGTTCCTCCGCAATTTGAGTGATTGCGCTCTCTGCTTGATCCTTCTGCTGCTCGGCAGTGGGTGGTCGCTGCGGAAGCCGGGCATCCGCCTCGCCGACAACAACGCCGTCTTCTACCTGTGGGCGGTCATCTCCACGTTCCACATCGTTTTCTTCAGCTACGGTTATGTGAGCAACAATCCGGGTACCGATTTGTTTTCAATCCACCTGTGCTTCCAGCTCTTTATGGAAGACACGAAGAACTATTCGGACTTGCTGATGCTCCGCACGGCCAAAGCGTTGATCATCATTCGACTAGGGCAAGGGCTGTGGTTTCTGGTCGAGATGAAGCGGTCGTTGGCAGCGTAAGTGTTTTTTCTTCTCCCGATTACACGAAGAGCATTTGCAGGGAAGCCGAGAACTCTCCACGGGCGGTCTTTCTGACGCACTTCGGAGCCGCCTACTTGGTTTGGTTCAGCTACTACGTTCTTTTGGTCTTCGTCTCGCTGGTCGTCTCCGAGTTCTACCGGTTGAAATTCGTGTTCAGTGAGTGCTTGTTGTGTCCTTTCATTCTTTCGTGATTCCTCTTGCAGGCGTGACGATATTCGCCAATGGAGTGGCGATCGCCTGCCTTCTGCACATCTTCTGGCCGGGCGGCTCCTATCGGCGCTTCTTTTCCTCCGATCTCATGATGCACCGCACCTTTTCGACCACTTCTTCGGCCGGGGACAGCGAGGAGTTCGATGCCCTCATGACGGCCGTGATCGAGTCCGACGACGAGCCCGAAAGCCCGTTCAAGTGATTCCTCCACGTTGTTGAGCTTCCGATAGTTCGCTCGAGTCCGTGGAAGCACCGCACGATGCATTTCGAACGGGATCCCGAAGGCCCCTGAAGCCCTTCATTCGTTGTGTTCTTACCCATTTTTTTTTTTTGGTGCCATCCCTTTTCTTCCGGGTTGTTGAGCGTATCCCTCGCAATGCAGCATATTGTGTTTATTTATTGAATAAACTTTCTACTTTGAGAAGGGCCCGTAAGAGATGAAAGGTGCTTCTTTTGGATCAACAGGCGATCACGAACAGATTTGGGTCAAGGACGCGAGGTTCGATATCGCCGGCAAACAGGCTTAGCGAGGGGCCCACGCCGGCAATACGCGATCGCCGAGCGGAGTTCCGAACGAGATAAGGGAAGAGGGACTTCGAAGCGAGATCTTCCTCTTGGTCACTCGCCTCGCGATGTGGTCGACGGTGGTCGGCATCGTCTTCCTCCTGCTCTTCTGCTCGGCTGCCTCTGCCCATCCCTCCTTCGATGTTCCCGGCGAGGAATTGAAGTGCCTCGTTCAGCAGCAATGGCTCGCTGGTCACCCGCAGATCATCGAGCTAGAGACCTTTGCACGCGGAACGAAAGCGAAAGGGCCAAAGGTAAGTGGTTGCGTGAACCAGATCTCAAATCTTGTTGTCTTCCCTTGCAGTCGCCAACGAAACGCAGCTCTACTTGATCGTCTCTCGTGCTGATCGAGCGGTCCCGGATCCACGTACGTGGATGCGATCAACTCACTCGTCCGCGCTGCTCCAAACCTGACCGCCGTTCGGATCTACGGCGGCACGGTTCTACGCCTACGCTTCTTTGAAAGACCTGGACGCGCCGATGGATACTTTCAGAAGTAAGTCTTTTTAATGCAAAACATGCATACTCTCCGTCCACTTTTCCAGGCCGTCGACCATCACTTCTGTTGAGAGAAGGGAATCTTCTTCGACTTGTTCGACTTCACTGCGTTGGTACTTCGTGTCTCGCTTCCCGCAAAAGAAGTACATGGAGGAGATGCGGTTCCCGAGCTGATACGCATGATCCGGAAGCCGCCGATCAACATGACCGCCAAGGCGTTTTCTTCTCGCTTCACCGAAGCGATGCTCGAAATGTCTCCTTCGCCCGTCCAAGCTCGTCATCAAAACTTCGCTACGTTTCTGACAAATTCGCGAACCCGTGCTGATACGACCGCCTGGAACGCGATGGTCTCTGCTCTGAACAAGCACCCTCTGCACCGGACGCCTCTCTGGTGTGACCGCCAATGGATGTTCGACAAGGAGGACAAGTGGGCGCCCTTCGCTCGATCGCTGTACCCCATCAACGGCGAGCCTCCGCTCAGATGCCACCGACTTCGAAGAAACATTGCTGCAAGGCGTGTGATTGCCTTCAATTCACGATTGCTTGTCCTTCTTGAGCTCTCCAAATTTGAATAAACACCACTCGTTCGTCAATAACTTTTCCTGATTGATTAAGGAAAGAAATGTAATGCGATTATCGTTTGTACACGATACAAAAGAAGCATGGATAAAGATGTAAATCGAGCAAGTGAGACTGAACGGCAGTGTGTACAGCACCTCATTTCGAGATCCAAATCGGCCGTCTTCTGACTGGCAATCGTGGTTCAGTTCACTCTAGCGAACGTCTTCTAATCCATCGAGACCATCGGAACTTGCAGTCGTTCGAAAGCGGTCGTGTAAAGCCAACTCAAACGTATTTCGAGAAGAAACTCATTTCATCTGCAAGGACCAAAGGATTAATGTGAGGAGTGGGCAGCCAGCAGCATACCGACGAAACACTCGCACGAGACGCGCACGTTCAAGTTGAACTTCTGCCACACCTGGCATTGCTGAGTGCCGACATTCCGAAGGAACGACGAAGTTCATGTGCTTCTGCTTGCATTTGCCGTGAGCTGAACGAAGAAGGATCAATGAATTAATGGTCGGCTGTGGATGACTCACGGTAATCGTAAAAGTAGAGGCAGGCTTTGTCTTCGTCGCACATGACTTCGTTGATGAACGGCGGGAAGAAGGTTTCTGGCAGCTTTCGAATGGCTTGGCACGCCCCGCAAAGCCGCAAGTAGCCGTCCTCCTCGCCGCCCCGCTTGTCGCAGCCGAACGGGACCACGTGCACGTCGCCGATCATCTTCTGCCGCTTGGGCGCGCCGGCCACGTCGTCCGATCGACGCGAGTTGCCGAAACTGCGGAGAAGATCGTCCGTCAGAACGTGCCGCTTGAATCGCACCTTCCGCGTCGGTCATCCGAAGCGACGGGGACATGACCGTTCGACGGGGCTCCGCTCTAAACAAGACACTTGAAACGAAGGAAGCGTGTGAAGGAACATACAAGGTGAGATTCCCGAGGCGAGAAAGAACGTCCGGGGCACGAACATCGCAACGCAGATTGAGTTCCGTCAAAATGCGCTCCAGGGCCTCGACGTTCCGTTGGACGGCTTGTTTGTTGGACTTCTGCGACTTCACTTGCCGCTGAAATTGAATCGGGTCACTTCACTTAAAGGGGGGCCAATGAAGGGGCTGTAGAATTCTTTTGTGCCCCCTACCTCACCTCGTACTGGTCGACGATGGAGCGGTCGAGGAAGCGGAAGACGCCCGAAACGTCCCACGCCATCAGGTCGGGGTTGTACGTCCCCTTCTGCTTTGAGCTCGCTGACCAACTCCGCTTGCGTGAGCTTCTTGCACTCTTCGACCGTGTGGTTCTGCTGAAAGAAAAGAGATCGTTGAGAAGTGAGGGGAAAGAACTGACCGTCGGTTCGAAACGGAGCCGCTCGACGGCCGTCGTCCAAGTGGGTCGTTTGGACGCCGAATGCTCTCGGCTGGGCGGGCGGGTGGGCTTCGTCGGGAGTGGGCTTCGGCGGCTTCGTTTCCTGCTCCTTCTTGTCCTTAGGCTCGTCTTGCAAGGGAGTAGTCGTTTCAGGCTTCTTCGGTCGTCTGCTGAGTGGTCGCCTCGGTTGTCGAAGAAGTGGGCGGCTCGCCTGAAGCGGTTGATGGAAAGTCATTTCGTTGCTCTCAACTCACTTGTCGTTGTCGAGGGCTCCTCGGTTGTGGCGCGAACGGAGTCGTTTCTTCTTCGACCTTCTCGACTTCCGGCGACTCGTCCTGCGTGTTCGACAGAACGGTCGTGTTTTGGTCGGGCGTCAGCGAGGGAACGGCGGGCGGAACGAATCGTTTCGACTTTCGATCGTCGCCGTCCAACATCCTGCTCACGTTGGCCAGCGTGCTCTCGAGGAAGAGCTTGTACTCGCGAAGATCATTTTCTGAAACCACAGCATAAGAATGAAAAAGATCAACCGGTTGGCACTTACGATTCGCGCGAAGGATGTCGAAATCCCTCCACCGATTGGAATCCGAATCCACGTGGAAAGCGATCACTGTCGCCTCGGTGGTCGTTGATGTCGGGCGTGTAGTCGAAGGGGCTGTCGTTGTCGTTGCGTTCTGCTGCTTTGTCGTCGACTTGGCCGTCGAAGTTGGTCGAGGCGTCGTTGAGGTCGGAGGAGGCGACGGCGTCGTCTTGGGAGCTTTCGTCGAGTTCAAGTCCTTCGATGCAACACAGAGCAGAGCAACGAACAGGATCAACGAATGGACGTGGAAGCAGACGAGCATCCGAGTGCACAGTCGGCGGCCCCGCGAAGAAGCCATTGCAAGCGAGCAGTGACCGCTTCGAACTACGAGAAGTTCACGTTCGATCGCTGGGGCCGAAGTTCAACCGCAATCAGAACGAAGCGGCGAGGAACCCCTGGGCGACGGGCGGATCGTGGAGCTTTCGGTCGGGGCGGCGAGATCCGTTCACTGGCGGCGCCTCGGGAGGAGTTGAGCGACTGGAAACGACAAGCGATCAGTGACGAGAAGGAGCTTTTTTGGATTCACAAGGCAGGATCAAAAACGCCGTCAAAATCGGCGCTTTCACCGGCGATCTCCATCGGAGGCTGATCGGGGGGATCGTGTTGAATGCGTGAGAAGAGAAAGCGACGGCGGTTTAGTAACGCCGAGACCGGACGATATCCCCGGCGCCTCCGACGGCAACTTGCCAGCCAGCGGGGGATCTTCGCAGTTCGTTCGCAGACGGGCCGCCGTCTAAACAAACCACACGCCGAATGGACATCCCGAGCACAAGAAATCGGCCAGGTTCTTCTGCTATTTGTGGACTTCGATGCGGAATTCGGTTGTCATCCTCGTTTTGTCAGTTCGTAGTCGGAACGGCTTTGTGTTTCGATCAGTTGCATGAATGCCAATTAGAGGGTCTTAATCGTGCGTTTGCATGCGCAGCCAACTTGTCGCTCGGCGAAGTGCATTTGGCGCGACCTCGATCGCACTTCGGCGCTCGTTGCGCGATTGCCGTTTGGAATGTCCGATTGATATGATTGACGGACGCCCGGTCCCGTCGCTCCGCACAAGATTTACGTCGTTGGGCGGAAAAAAGCAGAAGCAGAAAGACGACGACGACCTCGGCGACGGCCCATCGTTATCTGATTGCCGCCTCCGCTGCAGCCCGCCCGCTCTCTCTCGATCACGGACCGCCGGAACGAAATGCAGAGAAGTCTTGGGCGTCGATTCGAAACGTCTGCAGTTCGGACGTGGGCGCGCGGACGGCGGCGATGTCCAACAACGCCCGTTTGTTCGTGTATTTCCGCTCTTTGTGCTGGTCGCGGAACAGCATTTTATCAGCCGCCCGCCCTCTCCTTCGGGCCCCCGTTGCCGGCGGCGGTCGTTCGGCGAGAGAATCGGACGAGAATGCGGAAAGCGGTCGGTCGTTCGTTCGGCAGCGATTCGAATCGTCCGGCGGAAGTGCAAAACAAGAAGCACGGGCGGCGGGCGGACGGACGAGCCTCGCACATAAACACAATTCGATCGCCGAATCGATGGGACGACCCCATGAATATGCAGTTCGCGGGGTTTTGTGTACATTCGATCAGGTCGTTACGCCGTCTCGCCGTCTTTTCGCCCAATTCCCATTGCTTCCGTCAACAGGAAGCGGAAGGAGGGGAACACGGTCAATTCGACCACCTGGTCTCGATTACGGTCGATTGGGAGTCATTGGAGGGCGCAAAACAAAGGAATCGGTTGATTGACGTCTTCATTTCCGCTGACCACTGCGATAAGTCGGCGTTCCTTTTGGGCTGCTGGACGGTCGATTTGTAAGCAGCGGAGTGTAATTTCGCCGTTGCAATCGCGGGTGTTTGGAACGCAAGCCGTCCACTCGCCCACGACGGCGATTCTAATCGATCAACGCCGAAACTCGGCGTGTTTTCGAAGGCCTGACACGAGCCGCCGCTTTTGTGTTGGCCGCCTGGACGATCGTATTCACGCACAATCCACGTCTTTCGGTCGACTTCGTACAGACGAGCGGGGCCGCTCGAAGGTCCAAAGGTCGACCTTTGAACGGGACGGTTGTTTCCTTTTCGATCGCCGCCCTTGAACGTTTTCATTCGATTCGATGCGAATACCACGTCATCCGCAAAGGGTGTCGATCGGGGCGGCGGAAGGCCGCTTGATTCGCGTCCGGCTAACAGCGCCGACGCCCGCCCGCCCACGATCATTCCGCCGTGTGTGCGGCCGCCGCTCGTCGACGGAGCGGAAATCATTTGAAAAACATGAGGCCGCCTCGAAATCATCCGCATTTTGTTTCATTTCGTTGAATTCGCTTCCCGTTTGCCTTCCGCCGCTTATCGAGGGGCCGCCCGGCGGGTCCGCGTTTGGCGATCGGCGGGCCCACTGTGCATTCGGAGAGGGGCGGCAGTAGCCGCTTGCTGGTCGCCCGTTTTGCTCCGGACGAACCGAAAACGGACGCCCGCCCGCTTGCCCGCCGGGCGATCAGCATCATTTCATCAAAAATCTCCGCCGCTTTCGACCCGAAACACCGCCGGCGATGAGCAACAACGCGGGGCGGACACGGGGCGGCCGGTCGAACCGTTTTGCGGTTCGTAATCGAGCGCATTCCCCGCGACTTGTACGCGGGACGGTTGAGGGGCCGCTCGGCGAGGGGCGGGGCCGCGCTGACCGCCCGCCGCATCGACCGCCCCACGCTCGTAATGCGATGAGGAGGAGGTGAGCCCAAGCGCGCACCTTTTCGTTCGCAGCGCCGGGCGGCGAGACGATTCGAGGCGCGTCGGCAGGCCCAAAAATTGTAAACGAGACGGTCCGAAGGGGGAGGAGCGAACGATTGGCGGCGGGGCTGCCGACCGCCCGATTTTTTGCTTATCGCCGGGCGCCGCGGTCCACGCCGGTCGGCTCGTCAGTTCGCTTTTCGCGTGCGGTTTTGCCGGCGGCCGCGAATCGGTCGGCTACCGGCCTCCGTCGTCGTTGATCCTCGGGTGAGTTCGGGGCTCCTCGTGGTCCCCAATCGGTCGGGGCTTTCCGCTCTCGATTCACACCTGGTGGGGAGGACGGGAGCGGCGGGAGGGGCTCATTTATTCTCGGTTAATCTTCTTGTCGCGACTCCGAGTGGGAAGTTTGCAATCGGGTCGGGGGCGCCGCCTTGCAGCGATTTTTTGTTCGGGCCCGTCTGGGGGGACGACAAATGCCCGGGCGGGCGATGAGCAACTCTCCCCTCCCCTCCACTAATGGGCGAACAGACAAACTGCGAGCGGGCGGCGAGGCGAGCCGTGCAGCCCCGCATCCAAAAGGTGCCCGCCTGCCGGAGAGTCCGCACGTTGTGGGATCACAGCGACACGAGCGGCCAGCCCCCCTTTCGACCGGTCGAAGTTTCGTGTGCGGCGGCGGCGGGCGGCGAGCGGGGCGATCAGCGGTTTTTTCGTGGGCTTTCGCTCGCCCAAAAACTTCTCTGCGGCCGGTCGGGTTTGTGGGTCGTTCGAATCATGACGCGGGGTGTTGCGCGTACCGAACGGGGCGGCCGCCTGCTCGCCGCGGCCCCCTTGTTTGGCCCCAGACAGACGATCGCCAGACGAAAAAAGCGTCGGCGATCGGTGCGGCGCTGCGGGCTGTTCGGCGGGCGCTAATTCGGCGGCCGCGTCCCGCCTTCATGTTTTGGTCGCGAACGCGCCCCGCCGATCTTTTCCGCCGCCGCCGCCCGCTTTCTCATTCCGCCGGTGGTCGGCGCGCTCTGGCTGGGAACCGACGGCGGCCGCTTTGCGGTCGTCTCTCCCGCCGGTCGATCTCCCCGTCTTCTGCCCGCCCTTTATCGCTTCGATTCGTCCATTCCGTCCGCCGTCTTCCACCCTCCGATCAGTCCACGAATTTCGGTAGCGTCCTCGAAGACTATTAGATGTGCTCTCGGCCGGCTCTCTCGGAGCTGAGATCATCTTCTAATAGCCTTTGTGTGCGTGATGTCCGCTTCCTGTTCGTGGGCCCATTGATCGATTCACAACTCTACTCTACCATTCCCTCTACCTACTCAACTACAATCATTCCCGTCTACAATCAATTCCAAGTCGATTATTCTCCCTACTCTACGCCGACGGACGCCGAGGGCCAAAGTAAATCCGAAAATCGATGATTCTCGCCGATTCCACGGTCCGTGAGATCATCTGATTTTCGTATTGACTGGCGGTCTGATCGAATCGAAAGATTCTCTCGTACGGTAGTGTTTCGTGTGAACAATGGATTTTGTTTGCATTTCGAATGTCCGCCCGCCCTTCCGCTTGCCGCCGGCCGGGACGAGCATCAAAGGAGTGATTCAGAAGGCTGCCATTCGCGAATCGGCTGAATTCTTTCGAAATCATCGCTTCGATGGGCGGCGGCAAGCGGAAATGTTGTGAAGACTCAATCGCTGATTCATTCGCTCCCGCCGGCGGGTGATTGTAATTCGAAGGAGCATTCGATCGTCCGACAAACAGCAGGCATTCCTTTCGAGCCGTCCGAAGAGCACAACAGACGACAAGCAAACTGCAAACGAGCAAGTGGATTGGAAACCCAACGATTGAAAGCACAAACACACAAACACACACACAAAACAAAGACAAATAAGGAGGAAGATCGCCGAATGTCCACCTTCACGCCGTGCGAACATTCCGGGAACTGGCCGGGCGGCGTGAACGTCGGCCGTCTTCAGCAGCAACCGTGAAGTGCGTGGCTTCTCGCTTCCCTTTCGGCCTTGTGCAGTGATGCAGGCCGGAATTTGATTCAATCAGCTGTAATTCTGATCCAATTCCCCAGCGGAATGCCGACAGCGAAAGCGGCCGGATTAGCACGCCGCAAGCGTGTCTCTTCTTCGAGAACACGGCAATTGTGTCGACGCGTTGAGCAGCTTCACGTTTCTGCGAATCGCTCTCCTCTTTTTGCTCTCTCCCTCGTTCAACTCGCGTTCCTTCCTTTCCGTTCGCAACTCCTCGCTGTCCACCTTTTTGCCACGCGGCCTCGACCAACGAGAACGAGGATGTGCGACGAGGTTCAACGTAATCTCGTTTGCTCCAGCGGCCACGAATTCCCGAAAAAAGATCCCGCTTGTTACGAAGCAGAAGAGTGAAGAATCAAGCATCAGAAATCGGATTCCAGTGACAATTACACGAAGCTCTTCAATCCTGTTTGCCATCCACTCATTTGCGGCTTGAACTCAACGCTCATTTCGTTCGTACTCCATTTCGGGAGGTGTTGAAAGAACCGTCGAATAGCCGCCTTTATTCGCTCGTTTGTTTGATTTCTTTTCGAAAAAGAAATGCCCGAAGCAAACTTCTCGTGTGTTGCTACGGTATTCTCCTTCCCGTCCCCTCTTTTAATTGCAATCAGAAGAGAAGATTTCTTGTTGCTGCAAGTAGACGTTTTTTCTTCCGACTGTTCTGCTGACTGAAGACCCGCTAACTACTCGTTTATGAATGTTTTGTGTTGCCGAACTCAACACCGAAATTCGGCTGTTCATCCTTCTTTGGGCTCTTCTTATCGCCTTTCAAGCAGACATCACGCTCTTCTGCGGGTCCCAAGCGAACGCTTACTCCCTCACTCGACTCAATTAATCGTCGCCTTTTGCAACCCGAATTGGTATCTGCACCCGTGCACTGATTATCTCCGTGTTTCCGCTCGTTACTCGTTCAATAATCGCTCGTTGATCCCAATAGAACACCAAAAATACCCACTCATCAAGGACTTTCAGAAATGTCTGGAAGTCCGGAATTCCCGCACCGAACATCGCGGTTGTTTTGGAGCATAAGAAGAGCCGTGAATTGTCTCCGTGGTTGACTTCGATGCCGTCCTTCGAGCACCGCCCAATCCCCGCTTCTTCGGCGAACGGCTCGACTCGAATGTGAGCGTGGACGAGGGCGTAATTGGCCGGCAGCGGTGGGCTGGACGATATCCACGTATCCGGCCGGCTTGTTGTTGTCACATTCACGATGATTGGGTATGTTTTCTTTGCTCTTCGTAACGTTCGCTTACTCTCTGCAAAAGATCCACTAAAGGCTTAGCTTTGATGCGATCCGCAGTCCTTCCCTCGGCTAATTGCCCCGATTGTTGAGGAAGCAAGAAAGAGGAAGAAGTTCGCGTCTTTGACCGTGCCTAACGAGCACACCGGAAGTTAATCGAGGTCAAACGCCGACAATCCGCGCCGTCCAGACATCACGGACGGCCGTTGTTCAGCTTTAAGCCTGCAGATTAGCCGCGAATACTTAATTTGCCCGCTTTCGCATTTGAGGCTTCCTCTCCATTGAACTTACTTCACCATCCGATTCCTTCATTCCGTCGCTTCCTGCTGAGCAATTTCGCAATCCGCTCGTTCGGCCAATCCTTTCCCGAATGAAAGGAAGGCCCGCCTATCGAAAGCAAATTGGAATCGCGACGTTTAATCGCCCCTTCGATCAGGACTCCTCCGGGGATTCCGGCCGTCGCTCGCTCGTCTGGTGTTGAGGCCACCGACTGCAAGGGCAGTTGTGGCCATTCTTTTCGTTCTGCTCCTTACCCGCCTTTCTTTTTCTCAATTGAGTTCTTAATGTTGGTGACAAATTCCCCTCCGAAGTTCATGAACCACTCGTTTCTGCGCTCGATGCTGACGACAAGCCGGACGAAGCGGGCGGTCGAATTAGGGACGGTGATGAGTGGGGCCCAAGCGAAAGGATAATCGCGGACGTATTCCTTCCATTTCGGTCGTCCGAGAACACCCCTTAGCGTTCTCCTTCCTTTCATCTCCGGCTGAATGTGAACGCAGCAGGAGGAGGAGGGCAGAAGTTCGGTCCATAAACACGAATTCATCATCCGCTTTCTTCCCCGAGCTCCTCTCCTGTCCTTGTCCGTCGCAAAGCCGACTGTATCCGCCGGCCTCATTGTCTTCGCGCGGCATCAGCACACGGCGGAAGGTCCTCAAATCCTGAGCGCGAACGAATTTGCGGCCGCCGAACGACGGCCCGAGCGATTCATTCAGCCGGCGGGCGTTGAGGCTCGGGGCGCGGAACGGGAAATGCCCCTAATACATTTTGTTGCGTCGTTCGCAAAGGCACACGAATTCACGGATATTTTTGCTCGTTTCGCATTTTTCACCGTCCGCGTCCATAAGAACGAAGAGCATTGAGCCGAGGGGAATACCGTCGATTCCTACAGACCCATGAAATTTCTCCCCACCGCTCGCCGGCGTTGTCGCCCCGCTCTTTTGCGAAAGAACGCTCGGTTGCATTAGTTGGGCGAGGCTTTAATCGGCGTAAAACGTGTTGATGGCGGGAGCAGCACACCTTCGGCGGGCTGCGGGGCTCGCCGTTCGCCCCGACTGGCCGAGTTTTCAATTGCCGTCTCCATTCGAGCAGACCGCCGATGCATTTGGTTACCCGCCCGCATGGCCGCCGCCAATCTCCATGCTACGTGGACGGCGGAGCATCCCTCTTTCGACCGTTATAATGTCCACAGACTGCTTCCTCGTCCGGTCGAATTTATCCCCCGCCGGCCGGTCCGCTCGCTCACTCCAACACCTTTGGGCCAATCCTCCTTTCGTCGACTTTTGTAGTCCTTGAAGTCGGACCACTGCGTCATCCTCGTTGACTTCAATCCCTCTCAATTGGGCGCATAATTCAATTACCGTGTCCGCTGGGAGGTCAAACGGCGCCTCGACGAGCGGGGTTTCGGCTTTCGTGTCCATTCGGAGGCCGTTTGAAACGGACTTCGCTTGTTTGCCCTCCGTTATGCCCGCTGCTTGTCTCTTTGCTCTTGTTTGTGCGGGTCGAATCGCTACAAATTTTCGACCATGAGCAAGCGGAATCCACGGCCCGCCGGTCGGGTGCGAAAAGGCAAAACGATTAAGAGCGTCCGATTGTGTGCCGCCTTGGGTCGGAGATTTGCGAACAATTGGACCGCGATATCCAACGGCCGCGAGGTGTTTGGAATTAAGCAATTTCCGGTCTGTTCGAGCGAGTGAACGTGCGTCAAACAACGTGCTTCTCGCTGTGGAACGACCGTTTTTGTTGCGCTTTCCCGCCCGCCAACGGCCGAACGCTCGGGTGGTGTTGGAGTTGTGGCAATTTGGCGCCTCCAATCGAATCATGAGCCGAACCCAATCACGTGCGCCTGCAAACCGAACCCGACGGACGCGCGAGAAGTGAAGATTTCGACCAACGCTCCTCTCTTCTGCTTTCTGGTCGGCACCCACCCCCACCCGCGTGGCCGTGAACAAAACGCCCTTGTACGTTAAATGAGCCGTAATTCGAGTATTCCCGTTGGCCGCAAATTCTTCGTCAAATCGAGAAATGAATTTCGTCGAACGGCCGCTTCTTTTTGTTCCGCCCGCCACCACCACTTTCCCATCGGCTCCTCGCTGCAAAATACGCGTTTTCGATTTCAACCCCTCCGGCCAAACGGATTTGAGTGTGGGCGTATTGTACGAATAGTTAGCGGGAGGTGTATTTTTAGTTCCCGGTGGTCATTCCCGCCCGTTACGCGACTCTTGACCTCCCGTTCGGAATTAAACGAACGGCCGCCTGCTCGTCGAAACACGCTATCAAGAGGGCACGGCGCCGTTCGACGGCCGACGGGCGCTCAAACCTGATATTATTTTCGCGTATTTTCGTCACGGGCGCCCTGAAAGCGGAACATAATAGTCGAAGAGGGCGACGAGGAACAACTTCCTAGTGGGTGCTCGTTCGCGTCTACAATTGCGAACTTCAAGGCGGCGGAGGAGGAGGAAATGCGAGCGGAAATGGTTGATGAACGTCCTGTGATGCCCGCCGCTAATCGCCTCCTCTTGGCGACTTCATCACGTACGACGGGCATTGACGACGTGAATCTCGCGGCTTGTTCATCTCTTTCATTTGGTCCCCTGAATTGCCGCTAGACGACGTCCACGTGATCCTTCGGTTTGCTCGCGATTATGCAAATTTCGGCCACGAACAAAGGCGACGCCAGTGTCCACTTTGCCCCCCTCATTTTAATTTTATCTGCGCCCCAAACGTGAGGACAAGACGGATATGTTGACGGCCCCGACGAGCCAACTTTAAACTCACGCCTTGTAAACGAAATGAGATGCGTGCCGGCGGCGGTGTAGAAAAGTGAACGTGCCCGTCGGTAGGCGCGCGCGTCTCGCCGCCTCCCCAACGACGACATCACAATTTCTGTTGGGTTTGTTCCGCTTAATTCGTTTGTTGCCGTCGATGTGTCGAGCCGCGAGCCTTCCGATTAAGCGCGTATTTCCGTTCGTTCGCTCGGACGACCCACAATCGGGCCTTCGAACGTCGTCCTTCATTTCACGCCTCTCCCCTTCGTGGATGTTCGTCCCCTTGCTTTTATTTTTTACTGTACGCGGATGATGGAGCGAGTGGAATGCGAACATCTCGGTAGAATCAAAACAAATGGCCGCGCGGTTGGGTTATGGGGGGAAGTGTTTCTGTTCGGGCTTCCCACTTCCGGCCATCCATTTCCTTCGTCTTCTCGCCAGACGATCGGGGGCGGAGGTATGAGACGGCGGGCAAGGAGAAGAAAGAGCGGAAGAAGAAGAGCGGGGCGGGCGGTATTGGACCGAAGTGGATGGGGGATTATTAAATGATAAGCCAGTTCGAGCCGACTGCACGACGCATCTTTGGACTCGTGAAAACCGAGGGCCTGCTCGCTGCATGTGAGTCTGCTTAGTGTTTGCTGCGTGTTGCTGAACGAACTTGGAGCCGTGGACGAGTAATCCACGAGCGGATGGACGGAGGAGGACGGCTTCGGACGTGCAACCGGTGGGCGATATGAGAGGGGAGCTTTTCCTTCTTAAAATGGAATCCCCGCCTCCGCACTCGAATCCCGCCTTCCAAATCCGTCCGTGGAGGAGGCGAATGTTTCGGATTTGTCTCCTCCTTCGATTGTACTCGCTCTAATTTGGGTAGTCAATTGCTCCCACTCGTTCCATCGACGATTGTATCCTCGTGCAACTGCTCGTGTTTCTTTTAATTGGCCGCGTGAAGAATGTTTGGATTTTAGCCCGATGGAGAATGGCGTTTAGTCATGTGTCGATTGAGGCCACCGGCGGCGTGAACAGTTGAAACAAAACGCGACGATCGTTTCTGCCCGCCGCGGAGTTTGCAGCCGCGACGGGACGAGGAGTCATTAGTGCGATCTTGCCAACGAGCAGCTGTTTCTGATCACTCATTGCGCTCGTCGTCTTCGTCGACCACGTGCTTCTTGTGCGACCACTTGCTCGAGCACAAACATTCCATGTGATTTGCGCATGTCGAACGTTTCCGCCCGATGGCGTTCCTTTCAACGGTGTAAGCAGCATTCATTTCCTTCTTATTCGTTCGTACGAGCATTGCGCAGTTGTGTTGAAGAAGCGGGCATTCGGAATGATGTCGGTTTTATTGCCGTTTAGTTCGACAAACGCCCCGCTCGCTAATCGACCGCCGACCGGTGATTATGCATTCTGTCCGCGTATTGCGAACGTCGAGTGGGGCGGGCGTGTTGCAGTTTGTGCTTAATGATGAATGGGATCCGCCGCTCTTCCGAGAACACTCCCTCGTTCGGTTTTGAGCAAAAGTTCAAAAAAGCGGGAGTTGCGGGCGGCGAACGTCTCGGCGTTCCAACTCCCCCCTTTCATCCGCCCGAAAGGCCAACGGACGCAAAAAACAAGCAGGAATCGAAAGCAAATATCACTTGTAATAGAATTGAGCAAAACACATCGTCTATTTCCATCTATTTACTGCTTGCTTTCAGTATGGCATGGCAATTCGCACTGATCATAAGCCAGTCGATCGGCGTCCATGGACACGCCCTTCATCCGATCGCCAGCAGTCGGGAGCAGCTCCTCGTCGCGGGCTCGTCGGCCGTGGACTCGTCGGCGGGATCGGGCGAGTCCACACGAGCAGAGCCCGCCTCCCACCACGCCCACCACCCGCACGTGCATCACCACTTGCATCACACGGCCGGGCTGTCCGCCTCCACGACGCCTCCGCCGCCTCCGATCGGCTTCGTTTCGCAGGGGAACTCGTTCATTCAGTTCACGGAGCAACAAATCGCTTCTGCACTCGGAGCGCGCCTGTGTTTGGGGCTTGACGACGTCTTTATTGCACTACTTTTGGTGAGAAGAAGCTCTTTCGTTCTGCGTTTATACTCCCCTGCTTTCAGATTTTGCTCATTCTGCTCACGATTTTCGGCAACGTGCTCGTCGTCCTCTCCGTGTGCCTGTACAAACGAATGCGAACGTTCACGAACATCCTGCTAACCTCGTTGGCAACCGCCGGTGAGCGGAGCACTAAATTGGAACGAACGATCACGCGAGAATTGCAGACCTGTTAGTGGGATTGGTGGTGATGCCGTTGGCGCTTGATCGATCTCCTTTACGATCACAACTGGCCGTTCGGCCGGTTGCTGTGCAGCATTTGGGCGACGACCGACGTCCTTCTGTGCACCGCCTCCATCCTCAATCTCTGCGTGATCTCTTTGGATCGATACATGGCGGTAAGCAGCGTTGACGAAGAGCTTCGTTAATCGGTTCTCCATTAGATCACGAGTCCACTGAAGTACCCGCGGACGAGAAGCCGACTGATGGCCACTCTTCTGTTGAGCTCCGTTTGGTTCATCTCGCTGATCGTCTGCTCGCCGCCGTGGTTCGTGCCCGGCTGGGGTCTGTTCACGCAAGAAGCGGCGAACACCTCGAAGAACGAATACGTGTGCGGCTACTCGCCCTCGATCCCCTACCGGATCTACAGCGCTTCGGGCAGCTTTTACATTCCGCTTATGGTGAGTCTTTCGTTCAGTTTGGATTCGATTGAATGGTCGCCTTGTTTCCAGATCATGCTCTCCGTTTACTTCAAAATCTTCCGGGTGGCGTCCGAGCGAGAGAAACTCATGAGGCAGAGCTTGGGCACGTGCCGTCTGAGCAGGCGGATCGACAAGACGAGGAAGGCGACAGCAACTACTGCAATGCAACAATCACAATCGGTTTGTCGCTTCGATTCCTGTTGATCAAAAGCAATCCTCGTGTTCAGGTGCGCAAGTGCGCCAACCGCTCGTGCACGAGAAATGCAGGTGCTCGCCGCCGAAAGCCCCTCACCCACGACATAATCACTCGCTTTACAACAACGACCGACTGGAAATCAGGCAAGTGTTGCGGAGCCGAAAGGTGTCGTCTTATTGCTGAGTCGTTCCAGGGATTACTCGTGCTCACCCACAAGTCTCACCGCAACGAGAGCAGACGCGAGCATCATCGACGGGATCTCCGAAGCGGACTCTCCCATCCACCACACGTCCAACAACCACGTGGACGAATCCGGCGGGAAGACGTTGAACGCGATGGACAGGGAGAGCAAATCGCTGGTCAACCTGACCGAGAACGGAGATGGACGAAAGGTGAGCGATTGACGCCCGTCCTTGAGCATCATTCGTTCTCTCTTCCAGCACCCACCCCGTCGGAAGAACACGGAGCTCACCGACGTCAACGAAACACACGCACTGCACAACGACCGCCTCCAGCCGCATCACCTCGTGGCGAAAGCTCAACAACACTACCACATGCACGGGCCGGGAAAGGCGATTCGCGGATCCAAGGAGAAGATCGTGTACATGCGAGAGCGGAAGGCACTGAAGACGATCGGAATCGTGGTCTTGGGTTCGTTTGTTCCCTTGACGGGTGCTTGATCGCCGGTTAATTTCAGCGTTTATCATCTGCTGGATGCCTTTTTTCGTGATCTACCTCATCGAGGTGTTCATGGAGCGCGTGAGCAATACGTACTCCTTCCGCATCCTCAGCGAACTCTTCCTCTGGTTGGGGTATTCGAATTCGGTAAGCAGGCTAACTTCTGTACTGTGGGCCGCGTTCATCATTTGTTGCAGGTCCTTAACCCTCTCATTTACATCTCCCACAACGGGGATTTCCGTCGTTGTTTCCGCGATCTCCTGGGCTTCGGCTGCATTCAACACCACCGGCGGACGATGAGCGTCAAGAAACTCCAGCAACAGTCGACCGTCTTCTGAGCGGGCGCCCATTCGATCTCACGATGCTCGATCTCGTTCCTCGCAATCGACGAATGATCTCGAACACTCGCGCGTCTTCCAGCCGTCCCGATCTGAACCCCCCCGGTATTTCCTTTGTTTCCAGCGAACGCTTCCGATTGCCGAAGTGTTTGCCGCTTGTTTGTCTCCTTTCTACGGGTTCTGTCTTGCTTTTGCCGGCTGACTTCCTCGAATAAAGAGTTGTTACTGGGAATCGACATTGGCCTAAGCAGCAGCGAGCGAGTAGTTCATTTATTTAATGCGCGTAGAAATCTGAACGCTTTACATCTTCAAGCAAAATACTTCGTATGTCGACTGACCGCAAACCCGAAAGATCAACAACAGGCAGACTAAATGTACACGAACAGGAGGACACAATCAAGAAAGAGGATCACATGCAAGGGACATCACCCGTAGTAGCGCTCTTTTAACGCGCGGTACTTGCGGAGGGAGTAGAGGGCTTCGAGCTCCTTGACCACGAACTCGGCCCGCTTGACGAGGTCCTCGATCAGCTTCGGGTCCTCGACGTTCTTGTTCCGCACGAAAGCGTTGTGCAGGCGAGGGTGAAACCAGTCGGCTCCCTTCGGATACTCGCGTCCCATGAAGTACAACTGAAAGAACGACGAGCTCAGTGGCATCTCAGAAACAATTGAACTCACCGTCTTGTACACGGAGAGCACCTTGTTGTAGTGCGGATTGACGGCCATTCGACGGTTGGCAGAGGAAGATTGACGGAAGGGACCTGAACAAACAGCTCCCGTGAATTTTCGATTAAAGACGTCCTGGATGCGCGGCCCGGAAACACGCTCGAAAAGGAAAGTGGAGTGAAATGAACAAGGCGGCTGAAACTCTTCCATTTAATTAAGCTTTCACTGAAAGCTCAGGGCCCGGGATTTCGAGCAGTAAATCGCCAGTAACCAGGTGTTATTGTCCACGAGTTGCGCAGATCGGGGACACGTGGGCGCAGCTCGGGCGCTTGATCGAAACGGAAAATTGGTCCAGGAATTCGGGAGAATCGGAAGGGAGTGTTGTGTTGGCTTGAGGGCAAACGAAACGATGTCCCTGATGCTGCTCCGTTCGATCCAATCGAATTTCCTCCGTTCGGCGGTCGCCTCTCCGAGCTTGACGATCGAGCGATGCGTCCACCATCACATGGAGCGGGAGAATCACGACCTCTTCATCGGCAAAAAGCGCTCCAATCCTCAACGTGCCAATCGGAACACGCACATCAATGAGAAACGATTCCGAGCCGTGAGTTCCTTCTTCCCGGATCTTCCGCCCATTCACCCACGAATTGTTTGCAGGCGCGTGGACGGAAGTACGTGCAAATCGAGCTGCCCGACTACGAAGAACGCCGCCGCATCGAGAAGGGCGAACTGAGTTCGGTCGAGTTCCGCACGGCCATGATGCGTCCGCGGCATCAACCCGGGCCGCGACATCTCCGGCCGCAATTGGCAGGAGGCCCAGTTGACCTTCCAGTCGTTCTGTGAGTTTTCTCCCTTCCGATCAACCGTTTACCATCTCTGCCGATTGCAGACGGTGTGGCCGATCCGCAGGTTCTTCCCGAAAGCTACGCGCTCACGGACTACGAGGAGGCGGGCGTGAAGGGTGCGGCCAAGGAGGTGAAGAAGCGAGTGACGGATCGCTTCAAGAACGTCTGGTCCTCCTACTTCAACGGAGTCCGTCGCATTCGAAAGAAGGAGGGATTCAAGAACTTCAAGTCGTCCGTAAGTTATCTCTTGATTATTCTTCTGATCACACCCCGCTCTCTTCTCCAGACGTTCGCTCTCGAAGCGGAGCAAATCTACGAGGAGGCGTTCAACGCTCTGGCCGCTCGGGACGTGAATCAACTGCACCGCTACGTGACCGAATACGCGTACCCGGTAATTTCCCTTCCGATTATCGCCTTCTGTTTATTCCTTTCGGCATTTCAGAAGTTGTGGGAGGACGTGGAGCGCGGAACGCTGGTGTACAAGTGGGTGGGCGTGAAGGAGCCGTCGAAAGTCCTCTCCGTTCGCTGTGCCGACTACCCGCAGGACACGGGCAACGACATCGCCCAAGTGATCGTCCGGATGCACATCGAACAGGTGAGCGACTCCTTTCCTTCTGTCTTTGATCATTGATCGGCGTGTTCAGATCTTCGCGCTCTACGACCGCTTCGGAAAGCTGCTGTTGGGAAATCCGACCGTTCCGAAGGCCGCCGTCGAGTACGTGGTCTTCGAGAACCACATCGCGGCGACGGACAGCCGGTGGCGCTTCCACGACAAACTCTACCCCAAATGGAGCCAACCGAAGTCGGGATTGCACGAGGTGATCGGAGAGCACGAGAAGCCACTCCAGCTGGAATCTCCGCCGCCTTCCCGAAGAGGAGGAGCAGCGGGCGCAGAAGTGATCCGCCGGCCGCTGCTCTTCGATCGTTGTTATTTTAGGAGATGTTTGTTCGTTACGTTCGGCATAAATTTGAATTTCTTTCATGTTCCCGCCTTCCCTTCGAATCCATCAGTTTGATTGCTGATCGCGTATTTCCGTCTGCGAGCTGGGCACCCCGATTGGTCAGGCTGTCGCTAATTGATGTCCGCTTTTTTGCGGTCGGAAGGCTGTTTGGGCCGCTTGATTGAGCGAGCGGCCAAGTGTTGTGATTGATGGGATCCAAATGGGCGTGCATTAATCCGCCTGCATGTGGGGATTTCCAGTTATTTTTATTTTGCTGGATTCTTCCGAACGGCCGTTCCAGTGGAGCAAAAATCCATTATCCCCCGATTATGTCCGTCGATTTCCCGTCCTGCTCGTAAACCTCAAGTTTCGGCGCGGATTTTGCACGCACCTGAGCAATTGCTAAGCGACTAAAAATCCGCCGGCCGTTTGGAATTCCTCCCGCTTTCCTTCCGTTCGCCCCTCGCGTCCTTTTCGGTTCATTAGGCGGGCCAGCGTGTTTTTATGAACGTTCGGTTTGTTCGAAATGAATTCGTTTGCTTGCAGGTGATCCGTCCGTTCGAATTGGATCGTGCATGTAGAAGACGTCGGGGCCCGTTCGCTTCAATTGTACCAACGAAAATCCCTGGCCCGTGGCCCGTCTCCCTGCCAACTGCACGCACTGCAGATGAATCGAATTTGTCGCCGCTATTTCCGTTGCACAAATCGAACGTTCGTCTCCGCCATCGCCTACATGGTCCTCTTCATCTTCGTCTTCTCCCTCCTCACCACCCACTTTTGGACGGCGACGTCGAATGTGAGTACAATCCAGTTTGCGTCTTCATCCGATTATTCCCTCTCGTTTGCAGGAGCAATTCGTCCGAGCACAACACCTTCCGAACCAAGTCGTCGATGGCGGCGGTGCGCACGAGCGGATCCAAGTGAACAACAACCCGCTGCCGGTGGAGCCCGTCCCCGACACCAGGAAGTCGCCAGGCAGAAAGGTCGTCAGTTCGTGCGCAATCATGCCCGAAAGCCGAAAGTCGAGGGTCCCTACCCGCTTCTGGCGGCCAACAACAAGTTCGTCCCCTCGCGCCGGATCGTCCACCTGGATCTGAAGGGCGGCGCTTATCGGGTTCGTTCCCAAATCAGCCGTTCAATTGATTCGATTGCTTCTCGTTTTGCAGCCGAGCTTCTTCCCGCAGCTCTTCGAGATGTTCGTGCGGATGAACTTCACGGGCGTCATGCTCGAGTGGGAGGAAATGTTCCCGTACACGGGCCGCTTGGCGAGTGCCTTGAACGGAAACCACTACTCGATGGAAGAGGTGCGTTTGATCTGCCCGTTATTCGAACTAATCTCCTTGCTTTCAGGTGCGCGGGATTCTGAAGTCGGCTTCTGATCACGGCCTCGACATCATCCCACTCGTCCAAACGTTTGGGCACTTGGAGTTCATCCTGAAGTTGGAGGAGTTCTCGTACATGCGCGACGACCCCAACTACCCGCAAGTCATCTGCTTCGCCTCCAACACGTCCTTCGACCTCATCCGCGACATGATCGACCAGGTCGGCAACGTGCATCGGGAGTTCGGGATGAACACCTTCCACATGGGCGCCGACGAGGCCTTCAACTACGGCGTCTGCAACGACACGGTCGCTCTCATCCGCAAAGAGGGGAGCAAGGAGCGCTCGATGCTGTGGCACTTGGCCCGAGTGGCCAAACACATCAAGAACACGTTCGATGTGAGTTCAGGAAGGCTCCTTTTGCCTTTCTATTCGGATTGTGTTCCAGGTGACGGTGCTGGCCTGGCACGACATGTTCGCGCACGTGATGGAAGACGAGCTGAAGGCCTACGGGCTGACCGAACTCCTGCAGCCGGTCGTCTGGTCGTACGCCGAGGACTTGGACATGTACCTGCCCTTCTCCACGTGGCTCGCCCTGAAGCCCTTCAAGCGAGTGTGGGGCGGGTCGGCGTGGAAGGGAGCCGACGGACCGCACCGCTTCTTCTCGCATCCCGTCCACTACATCCGCAACCACGAGTCCTGGGTCCAGCAATTCAACCACGCGTACAGGGAGTTCGATCGAATGGAGGTCCGTGCTCGTGCTTGCTCTCCTTGGTTCATTCCTTTCGATTGCAGGGGCTGATCTACAGCGGATGGTCGCGTTACGACCACTTGGCGATCCTCACCGAACTCATGCCCGTCGCCATCCCCCAACTCGCGATGTGTGCGGAGACGATGCTGGAGTCCCGCCCGATGGAGCTGAACTACCCGAAGACGCGCCAATGGCTGGGCTGCGATCCGCCAGCCGACAAGATGACCTACGCGACTGGCTGCAACTTCCCGGGGGCCAAGGTTCGTTCTGCTTCTGATTACTCGTTACTTCGTTCGCTTCAGATCTACGAGCTGATCAACGACTTCGCCGCCCGCCGTCTGCGAGCACTCGCCTTCATCAGCGACGACTACGAGTTCAACGGATGGCTCTCGAAGGTGGCCGCCAACTACTCGGTTTCCTCTCCCATGTACATCGAGGTCCGTTCAGTTGTATTCTGCGGACTCCAATTCATTCCACTCGTTTGCAGAAAATCCTCCCGACCATCGACGTCCATTTGGGCCCGATGGAGTACATTCTGAAGGAATTCCGCAAGGAGATGGCGCCCATCTACTTCCAGGAGACCATCGACGAGTACATCTTCAACTACATGTCCGACGTGGTGGAGTTGTTGCGGGAACGCCGCAATCGCGCCGTCCAGCTCCGCACTCAACGCCATTTCCCCAAACGGCCCTACGTCACGTATCCCAACCCCGAATTGTGATCCCACCGCCTCTCTCACTCTCCTTCGCCTTCTAGTCAGTCGTTTGTTGGTCATTCACCACGATATTCAGGTTACTCGAATGCGGCAATTAGTCTTTTTGGACCTCTCTTCTTTGTAACTTCCCCGGGTCTTGTTTGGGTCGTGCCTGCTAATCCGAAAGGAAGCCCTCTCCACAACGATTTGGACCGCACCGGTTCGATTTTCAGGTATTCCGTAGAACTTAAACGATTCGGGTTGTTCGTGGAAGAAATCATTTTTTCGGGAAGGGCATTTGAACAGCGAATGGGCATTCGGTTCATCATTCACTTCGACTCGTCTCCGTTTGGTTTCCACGATATCCACCGAGCTTGCAATAATTCCACAACGTGCCTGTTTTCCCTTTCCGCCTTCATCCTTCGTCATTCCGTTGTACTCGAGCAACTATTGTCGCTTTACGCATCACCCAAAAGGTCTATTCGTCGTTACGTCCAGCGTTAATAAATTCCGTTGAATACGCGAGCCTTGTCCGTGATTGGAGTTAATGCCACGAATAACGAAAGCGAACAGATCCTCGTTGGACGCCCAGCAAGACCCGAACAGACGAACGCAACGCGTGAGCAACGAGCGCGCTCGTGTTGACGGCCGTGTTTGCGGGACGAACAGCGAGAAGTGCGGCTGTTTGGCGTACGATTCGGATGTTTACCCGACCGGTTTGCTACGGAGATGAACAGAAAGAAGTGGGTAGCGGTGATGATTGACAACACGCGCACAAAAGAAGACCGCAATAAATCAATAGGTTGAGAGGCATGAAGAACAACACTCGCAGTGGTGATTTTTATTGAGCAAACCGCAGTAAGACGAGACGCTTTCGGCTTCTTGCTCCTTTCCAGTGTCTACGGTACACGTCAGACCGCTCCGTTCGGCTTCGAAGGAGGGACAAAGGTCGTTGCGGAAAGGTCGACCGAGTCGGAGACCCGTGGGCAGCGAGTGGAATGTCCCACTCATTCATTGGGGCTTGAATCATTAGGCGAGCGAGCGGCCGAAACAAGCGGAAAGCAACTCGGAGGTCGGCAGTTCGAGAAACTTTTCGAAACTCGCGTTCCTTTCCGCCTCTCCTCATCCTTCCGATCGACGCGTATTGCGTTCGAATTGACGCCGAACCCATTTGTTCGTCGCAATTGTTTACTCGCCGCGCCGCCCAAGTCACCTGTCCAATGGAAGGGGAGTGATTTGAATGCGGAACAATTGAGATCTCACCGGACTGATTGGGCAACCACCGCCTGCGAGGTCATTCGGGGCAGGGCGGAAGGGATCAAGGCGGAGGGGACGTCCGAATTTCCGCGAACATCTCCAAATTACGAGCCGAAAATGTCGGCTACTCGACGACGTTGAAGAGGCCGACGGGGAGAAAGTGCTTCGATTGGTCGTTTTCATCGCTTCCGTTTCGTCTTCCCTCTTCCCTCAACTTCGTCGCTGAAATCCCATCAATGGAATTGGGGCGGTCGGCTTTCTCCTCCGCCCGCCCCGACGGAGAGACCGCCGATTTCAACGGAGACGCGCGGAGTTCCTCTGATTCTTCCCGCATAGCGGAAAGAACGGGCGTGAATGAACGAGGTGAGCGGTCGAAACAAAGGAACACGAACGGTCGGGGATGTTCGGATTCTCGCCCTCTCGTTTTCGGTTTGATCTTCTCGTGTTTCCAATTAGTATTGATTAATGAGTTCCCTCCGTTTTCACTCGCCGCTCGTTACACGTCACCCGCACGCGAATCGGCACGTCTCGAGCAAAAAGGTCGCCGCCGATCGGGAAGCGCGGCGAATTGGCGGGCGTCGCGAAAGCCGCGACTTGGAGCGAGGGATGCGTGACTCGTCTTCATTTGTTTCTCCTCTCGTTTGCATCTCCGTTAATCTCGTGCAGCCTTCCGCGCTTCCTCCGCTTTCCAACTCATTAGTAGCGATTTCAACGAGCGCTGCAAGCGGCATCTTCTGTTTTGATCGCCGTCTCTTTTCAACGTGTCGATCGGCTGTACGGTAATTAATCTCTGGTATTCTTTTGATCGATGGTCCCATGTTCATCGTTCGTATTCTCGAATTACCTCCCCGCGACTCAGAATTGCCAAATGAACGGCGAAGGTTGCGCAACGGTGCGGTCGTTGATCGCGAGACGACGTTCGCGCCGTTGGCTCGGCGGCGGTTCTCCGATGGCGAGGCGGTTTTTATTGTATTACTTTTACGTGCTCGCCGCTCTTTCCTTTGTTACAATGCGGGCGATTCGATCCGAGATGCGCTTGGAACATCTGCGAAGGAGCAGGTTGACGACGAGAGAATTCCCGCGCGCTCCGCGTGCGCGACGTCGCCCCGTTTGTGTGCGTAAATAAGAAGATAAAAGTTTGAGTTTCGGTTTGTCTTCGACTTATTTCTCGGGCTTCCTCGCCGTGGTGTTCTGTTCCTCGCCGCTCCGCCGCCCTCACTCAACTCTTCGCTCGCTCACCGTTTATCCGCGTGCACGTCTCGGGCGGGTCGTTTTACGAAAGAGTTCAAATCAAGACGTTCGTTCCTCTTTTCTTCTCGCCGTCGTTCCTCCGCGCGATTTCCCAACGTCGTGCTTTATCGACTTGTGTTTGTTGCACGTTCGTTCTCGTCATTTCACGTCGCTTTCAGCGGCTTCAACACGTGGCTTCAGTCCTGGCGGCTGCGATCGTTTGCGTGAGCGATGGGTTCGTTTAGTCGGTGGTCCGCTTACGGTTTCGTGGGCCGAACCACTCGCATCCTCTACTTCTCCACCAACTTGCTCTCGATTGTGAGTTTCTCACGGCTTCTGTTCTTCTCAATCACTTTTTTGCTTCAGGTCCTTTCGTTGGTCGTCCTCATCTACGGCTCGTGGCTGTACTGGAAGCTGGCCGAGTATGCGGAGCTGCTGGCGCCGAGCCTGTACGTGGACGTGAGCCGGATCATGATCGTCGTTTCGCTGCTCGCGATCGTGAACTCGGTCTCCTCCGTCTACGGCGTCTTCAAGGAGCTCCGGTGCATGATTTACTCGGTGAGTACTCGCTTGTTCCTTTCGTTCTAATTGCGTGTCCCGCTCGTCCTCTAATTGGCTCGCCCATTCATTGAGCTCCAGACATTGCTTCCTTCCGCATTCGTGACGTTCTTTTCACTGAAATGAGCTCGATTTCAGTTCTCGGTCGCCAGCTGCATCATCTTCATCATGCTCTTCATCGGCGGCATCATGGGCTTCGTTTTCCAGTACAAGGTGAGCGGAGAGGAGTGTTGTTGATGTTCGAACGGGCTTGTTTGTGTTCTCGTTGACCACTTGCACCGGCTCGATTTCAAGTTCACGTTCTCGTCATTTCAGTTGGAGAACCAAATCCTGCTGCTGGACCTCAAAATGTCCACGTCACTCCGCGAACTCTACAGCCTGGAGGACATGCCCGCCATTACGCAGGCTTGGGATACTCTTCAAACAAACGTAAGTCGATCGTTTCGCGTTGGTGGGCGGCTTTGAACGAGTGGAAGGGAACAAAAAAGTGCCCTGCGGTTCGTGTTCTCCAGCCAATTTCGAAGCGACGCGCCCGCTCGTCCGTCAAGGGCGTGCATGAAATTCGGCCCTCATTTCTGCTCTCCTACGCTTCGAATTTCTGCAAAACAATAAAAAGAAATTAGAATTCCGGAAATTAGGAATCTCCGCGGAGCTCTCGCGTCTGTGCTCGGCCCCTAATAATTGGTTTCTTTCAGTACAAATGCTGCGGAGTGAACGGAACGATGAACTGGAACGTGTGGATGCAGTCCAAGTGGCACATGCACTACCGACCGGAGAACGCCAAGCCGAAGGTCCCCAAGTCGTGGTGAGTGTTCGAAATCCCCTTGATCCACGTGCATTCTTTCGTTTCAGTTGCTATCCGGGCAAAGAGGCCGAATGTCAAGATCCCTTCATCGATGCGCACAACATCACGAATGTCATCTACGAGGACACGTGCTACATGCCGCTGAGAACGGAGTTGTTGTCCGTCGTCCACGTGGCCTCCTGGCTGTGCATCGTGCAGAGTGTTCTGTTGGTGAGCATTCCGAGTGTTCCCCTTCCCGTTCGTTCATTCCCTCTGCTTGCAGCTCGTCCCCGCCCTCTTCGCCGCCATCTACGCGCGACTCATCAAGAAGTGAGGACGGACGTTGGGAATTCGTGGCCGACACGTGCGGGCGGTCACTCACAACTCGCTCGCTCGCCCCCTCTGGTTCTTTCGGGTCATCTACAACGAACAGCTTTAACTTTGCGTTGCGACGGGACCGACCGCCTTCTCCGCTGCCGCAGTTTTGTTTGCAGTTCGATTGAATAAACTTCTAATTACTCGCCGTCTGGGTGGGAAGTGGACGAGTGGGTGCGAACAGACGTTTCCAAAAGGAAGGAGTGTTTGTTGTTCCGCGTTGAATCCAGCAAAGAAGGATTGTGTTCGAAGAATGGCAGGCGAGAGATCGACCTTTCGGGAATGGAACTCTAATCACAACAAGCGGACGAAAAGAGGAATGCCTGGCTGGCGGCGAGAACCAAACGGCCGCTTTGACACATTCGCTCGCTGATAGGCGCCGAGAAAGGAAAAACACGAACGAGCTTATCAGAAGGCGTTTCGACGACCGCGGCGACATTTTGATGGCGCTTCGTGCGTTTCACGGCCCCATCGGTGCGGAAATCCACGCCTCGTTATGTGCTCCGAACGGACGACCGAGCGAGCGGGCGAAGGACGGCGCCTGCAACGCTCGGCCGGTCGCGGCGGATCGTTCGGGAATGAAATTGAAGCAACGGAAGTTCCGTTCGTATTCAATCGTAGCCTCTTCGTTTGTTTCGCGTCTCTCTCTGCCTCTCTGGCGAGCTGCTCGTATTGCTGGGCGTTCGTTTCACGGGGGCGCCGGATTGTTTTCGCTCATTCGGGATGCATGCGTCTACCGCCACGTGCTTACAAGTGGGAAAAACGCGATGCAAGCGGAGCCAAACGGTTTCGTCGAGCATCACAACGACCAGCGACGACCTCCGAACTGCCGGCGGGCATCGCGGGCGCTCGCTTTCCACGGACGAGCGTCACTTGACAAGCGCGAGATGGCCGGGCGGAAATCTCGCGGAAATGCGGCGCCTCGGGTCTCGGCCGCTCGTGTGTGTTCATACGAATTTCAAATTTGAACTGGCGGGTTTCAGCAGTCGTTTCTTCTAGGGAACAGCCGTTAATTTCACGTCCCGCCGCGGCGTTGCGGTCGTGCCTTTTTGCACTCGCACATCCCGCGTCTTGAACTTGGCCGCACGCCGACCGTCGAGTGTGCCATTGCGCCGCGCGTACACGATGGCCGACAGCAGCGGGCGGGGCGAAGAGTGCCCGCCGAACGTTCGTCGCGTAACGAAAATCAGCGAGAGCGCGACCGCCACAAACGACTTGAGGGCGGGGCCTGCGGCCGACCAACGAGGCACGGCGGCGAGCTCGTCGGGCGAGCGGCACACGAAAATCGTCTCGGACGGCAACGTCGCCGGCGGTCGGGTCGAAACTCCGAACGACACACCCGAACGATTGGCGCGACGTTCGACGGTGGTGGAATCGCCGTCGACCAACTCCAATTCCTCGCTCTCCTCCTTCCTCACGCCCCGCACGCGGCGTTCGTCCACACACTCACAACTTTTCTCGTCCGCCGCCCCGAAGACGTCCGCCTCGCCGTTCGGGCGCCGCCACCGCAGCTTTGCGGGCTCAATGCGGCGACCGGTGATGTGGATCGACTCCGTGCTGGTGGGCTGCAATCCGATCTTCCGCCTCTTCACCGTCTGCATTCCGCGACGATCGAGCAGCGCCCGCTCGGACCAGCAACGCGTAGGTCTTCGTTTCGAATGTCCTTTTTGTTTTCGCTCCGTTTCGTGCCCCCGCTCAACACGCACTCCTCAATCCCGGGAGTCGCGTGGATTCATTCCCGCTTACGGGGAATTGAAGGAAGTTTTTACATGACGAGAGCAAACGAAAAAGCGGAAGTTCCCAAAAACCCAATTGGTTTCCGTTCATCCTCGTGCCCGTTGACCGAAGACGCCAAACACAATTACGATCTCCGCATCGGGGACTCGTCTCCAAACCGCCGACCCAATTTCCACTTTGCGAAGTTTCCAACTCGATGCGGGGGAAGCGGATCGCCTTTTTGGCCTTTGATCTCGGTTCGATCCGATTTGTACTCACTCACGAGTCTGGGGTTCCTGTTCGACTGGTGGCTTCATTTGGGCTGCAGATTCTCACGCTCAGGCGGCGGCAGGGGTTCTTTGGTATTCAGACGCCAATGCGTGGGTTCGAAGGTTGTACCCGGCATGCGGGCGGGCAAGGCGGCCGAATTGGAGTCCCCCTGCCCGACGGCACCCCACGTGGAAAATTGTTCGAAATGGCGGGGCGGATGAGGACGTCCGCTTATCCGCTTAACGCCATCCGGCCTGCGGATTAACACAGCTTGATTGTTCGTGTGCTTGCAGATCTTGGCCAAATTCAATGAGAGCGACAGTCTTGCCAGTTCGGGCTCCGTCCAAAGCTATACGGTGCGCCCCCGCGGACGAACAGCGGGCTTTCCGCAACGAGAGCTTCGGACCACGGGCGGATTCACTTGACGCTCGACTATGACTTTACAGCCAACAAGGTTAGTCAAGATTTCCTTCTTCGAATCCCGTTAAGCCGCTCTTCCCGCCAATCCCTCTTGCTTAGCGCTCGTTTTCGAACGATTAAGAACACAAGACACACGCTTAAAAACAGGCAGTTCTCGGAAAACAAAAGAAGCTTAAAAGTCGAAGAAGATTAGGGGAGCGGAATTCGAATGATTTCAGCTCTCCGTGACCATCGTCGAGTGTCAGGACCTGCCGGCCGCCGATCGCAACGGTTCTTCCGATCCCTACGTCAAACTCACGCTGTTGCCCGACCGGAAGCCCAAATTCGAAACGAAAATCAAGCGCAACAACCTCAACCCGCAGTTCAACGAAACCTTCCTCTTCAACGTGCCTTACAACGAGATCCAACGCAAAGTGCTCCAAATCGTGGTCTACGATTTCGATCGGCTGAGCAAAGACGACCGACTCGCGCAGATCGCCATCCCGCTCAACTCCGTCGACCTGGGCGAACTGGTGGACCAATGGCGCGAATTGGAGCCGCCGGAGCCCGTCTACGACACGGTAATCCTCTTTTTTTCTTTTCTCTCTGAACACTCGGCTTGCTTTCAGGAGTCCCGACTGGGCGACATTTGTTTCTCCACGCGGTATCGCCCGACCACGAGCACGCTGACGGTCACAATTATGGAGGCCCGCAATTTGAAGAAGATGGACGTCGGCGGCTCGTCGGGTGAGCGGGGGAGGAAGGATGAACTGAATGCATTGTGCACTTTAGATCCGTACGTAAAGCTGCACCTGTTCGATCACAAGAAGCTGATCATCAAGAAGAAGACGACCATCAAGTTCAAGACCCTCAACCCCTACTTCAACGAGACCTTCCAGTTCAAGGTGTCGCCCGAACAGATGGAGGTGGGAAAGAGTGCATGCGGTTCATTCCGTCCGTCTAATTACTTCCGTTCAGAAAGTGCACTTGGTCATCAGTGTCTGGGATTACGACAAGCTGAGCAAGAACGACTTCATCGGCGAGGTCTTCCTGGGCTCCGGCCACTTGAAGCTCACTTCGTGCAGCCTCGCGAGCCAAGAGATGTGGGCGGAGATGCTGCTGACGAGAAGGCCGGTGGTTCGTTGGCACACGCTCCAGGGCCGCGAAAAGGATTGATGCCTTGCGCCCGCCATTGTTCGCGTTAGAAGACCGGTTATTTGAGTAAATCCAATCCCTTCTTACTGGCAGTTGTGCACGGGTTGAATGGGCCGAGCGAAACCGAAAATAAACATTTCTTTTGGACGTGGACGGGGGCGCTCTCGGAGGTCCGAATGGTCGGGTGTGAATTATGATGAAAGGCGGTCCGGTGACGTCGAAAGAAGTGTTGTTGTGTCGATTTCTTTTCTTTTTAATCCTTCTTCCGTTTGCCCTTGACTTCCAGCTATCCCGCACGGGTCAAACATCAGACGAAATGAAAGGACGAGTAATTAAATTTATTCATTAAACACCACGGAATGGGAGAGATTTGTACAACTAACAGGCAGGCAATAATCGCAAAGAAACAAACGAAAAGAGATGATCGAATTAAAAGGCAAAATGGTCGCGTAGAAGGCCACAAGTGCCGAGAGGACGGGATTCGCGTGCAATTCCCGGCCCCAATCCTGTCGCCTTTGAGTCCTCTTAATTCCATTACGAGAGGAAAGGAGTGCATTCAACAAAATAACGAGCCCTGTTCGGCCTAATGTGCGTGCGACAAAAGAGAGGAACGAATTCGGGGTTCCGATGAAGCCCGCGGTTTGAGTCCTTTCGCTCGCGTATAATTTGCTCTAATGAAGGCACAAAAAGGATCTCCGTCCACCACCACCGCTTGCAAGTTGCACTAACAATCAGCATAAATAGCGAGAATAAGGCAAAGAATTTATGAAGGGAGAGATAAGTCTTGAATGGATGGGATCAAAGAATCACCGTGAGGAGGCATTTGCTAACGATCGTTTAAGACGGTCGTCCTCCTTCGCCGGAGCCCCCGGAAGTTGCCCGGCTTCTCCTCGGCGTTCGGCTCGTTCGCTCGGGTGCGGTTGGACGCAAACGAGAGGACCATTTCCTTTAGAAGGCCGAGTTCGTGCCGCAAGGGATTCGACCGTCCTGAAATCCACGAGTGAATGGAGAAATCACGGAAGAAACCGACCGTTCGAGAGCAGAGTTCTCTTCGCGGAGTTGCTTCACTCGCTTCACGGTGTCCACTTCCTCCTGCCGCTTCTTCTGGCGCGTTTTGTTCACGGCCGCGTTGTTCCGTTGCCGCTTTCATCGCGTACTCCTCGTCCGGGAACTCGTCGTCGTTGCCGTCGTCCGATCGGGCGGCGCTGAAGCTGAGCGGCGTGCTGGCCGTGGACTTCGCGGCACTCCGCTCGGCTTGTCGCTTGCGCGGGCGTTCGCTCATTTCGTTCAACTGAAACGACGACCATCGACAGTGATGCGAGACGACTTGCAAGCAGTATGAGAACGACAAGGAACGTTCTTCCCTTTCAACTAATGCGTGTGTGGGTTTAAAAGTTTAATCTTCGTTTAAAAAATCACTTCAAAGGACTCGTTACACGAAACAAGCGAACAACAGTGGAAGCATGAGGAATAAACAAAATGGACGTTGTGACTGAGGGAAATGTTTGAATTGTGCTCGCTAATGATAGAAACTACGTGATTAACCGTTCAGTTGAAGGATTCCTGGTTACAACGAAGGGAGCAAACGGGAGAGGATGAATTCGTTTAGACGAACAGAGTAAGTGAATTGAATTATGCGCAAGGCCCCGAATGGTAGCTGAAGAAGAGGAGAGGGTATGTACAATCATTAGAAACAAAGAGTCACTCGTTTGGCACTCGAGTCGGGTGACAGGTGGGAGTAGCAAATGCACGTGGATTGGCGGAAGCAGAATACGAACGGCAAACATAAGAATAAGTGAAAGGCATTAAGTGAATTTGTTCAATTCCTCCCGCAGCAGTTGTTCACTTGTTGATGGGCCCGATCGATCAGGCTGATGGCCGGCGTTCCCGAACCGTCGCCCTTGTATCCGTTGTACCTGAACGACGAATATCGATGCAACCAATGAGAAATGAAAGATGGGCTTACCGGTCATCGCTCGTCTTCATCTCGTTTGTGAGTCGCGTGGCGACCTGCTGGAAGAGCGCATCGACATTTGTCGCGTCCAAGGCACTCGTCTCGAGGAAGTAGTCGAAACCATTGGCATCTGCGAAGCTTTTGCCTATCCGTTCGGGCACCTCTCGCTCGTCCTCCTTGTCCACTTTGTTACCTGCAAACAATCGGCAATCAAGAAGAATACGAAGCAAAAGCAAACGAACCAACGAGAATCTTCAGCACCTTCCGATTCGCGTATTGCTCGATTTCCGACAGCCATTCGGGCAGGCAGTCGAAACTCGGCTGGCAGGCGACGTCGTACACGAGGACGATCGCGTGGGCCACTGCGGTAGTAGCTGGAAGATAGGCAGAAGTCAATGGGAAGAACCCAAACGGAAACAAACCTTTGAGTGATCGATCGGAAGCGCTCCTGTCCGGCGGTGTCCTAAAGAAGAATTGGACTTGAGAAGGGGCCGTTCATCGAAAACTCATACCCAAATCTGCAGCTTGATCTTGTCGTCGCCCACTTTCACCGTCTTGATCATGAAGTCGACGCCGATGGTCGCGGATTGGCCGGGCGGGAAGATTCCCTGAAACGAACGGCGTGGACTTCCCCTATCCCAATCAGTTGCTGGTTACCTGAGTGAACTTCCGAACGAGGCACGTCTTTCCCACACCCGCATTTCCTGCAAACCAACGAACTCGCCGTCCATCCTTTCCGCGTGACGAAACTCACCGACCAAGACCACTTTCTGAAAGAAACGTGTTGAATTAATGCTCACATGAATATTCACGAGTGCAGAAATATTCAAAAAAGCAGGAGTAACTCACAAATAGATACTTGTAGTCCTCCATTCAGACGGTCCTCCACCACATGAACGCCTGCAACGAACGACGCCATTGCATCATCGTGGGTCCATCCGCGAACGAGCACGTGTCGAAATACGCGGAAGGCGGGAACAAAAGGCGGTCGATGAAGTGGAATGCGAACGAACGGCCGCCTCGGTTGCAGTTCACGATAACACGACGACGAATTCGATCACCGTTTGGCACGGATCGCTTGTTTTGGGTTCCGATCGTGACGTCGAAATTGTGCACACGTAAGCGATTTGCAATCACGCGTGGAAAACAAAAGAAACACGCTACCCTGCGAATGACTCACTCACGCGGGTGGTTGGGGACGAGAGGCGATTTCGCCGATCTTCCTGAATTTCCGCCCGTTCAGCGCAGCAATCGAACGAAAGAATGAGCAAACGTGCGCACTCATCCCTTTCGCGTGCGGGCGAACTTATCGCCACGCTTTTGCTGAGGCGAAAGACGAAAAGTTTCGTTGCAGGAATATTCGCAGATGCACCAGAGGACGAAGAAGCAGCGGAAATTCTTGCGAAATGTATTCACATTTGGAGTATTCCTTCGTTCCGTTCAAATGTTTATTAGATCCGAATGAAAACAAATGACAAACACAAAGCGATAGCGATCAAATCCCACCCACACCAAGCAGTTTAAAAGAACATGACTTTAAGAGTTTTTCGTATTAAAAACAACTAGATATGGTGCAAGGAACTACAATAGGTAAACGATTTACTTTCCGTTGTGGATGAAAACAAAGCACAAGTTACGTCCGTTGAAGCGGCCTAACCAGATGGCAACTATTTCTCTCCTGGAACTTTCCTCTCTGGATGTCCAATACGGATCGACGTCCTTCGTTCTGTACGCAAATTCTGTCTTTTCACCGAAGAATTGATTGATTGCCGCCAACACTCGTTCGTAGTCGCTCTAAGCACTTTGATAAAAAATCGTCAGTAATATAAAACCTACGCGACAGTTTTGGGAGTTGGGAGGTGGATTTGTGCACGAATGGCAAAAGCCCTGAATCCCGCTTCTTCCGCCCAGTCGGAAACCAGCTTTGACCGATTGATCAAGAAGTCCATCAGCTTGTTGAAACGCGTGCGTTGTTTCTTAAGGTTCAAGTCATCGTTGAGTAACAAGACATAAACTCACTCCCATAAGACCGATTTGAAACCAGGCAAAATAATGTAGAGAATGAACTTGTTGTTCAAAGACCGCAAATTCCTGAAGGCTAGACGGAAGTTCAGAGTCGCTTGCTCGCTCCACGGCGGCCTCCCAACAGTATTGAAGGAGAGCTGCGGCGGAGTGTACCATGAATGTCGGTTGGGTTCGCAGTTAACTATTAATCTTTCGATAGTGGCGTTTGATTCAAGGCTGAAAAAAGAATACATAATGCTTAGATCAAGCATTTGTGCTAACGGCCCACTGTCGGCGAGTGATTCCAAGCAATGAACAACCTCAAACGAACGAGCATTCACTCGAAAACACAACATCGGATCTAAACGAATGCTGCTTACAGTAAAACTAGCCGAAACGGGCTTCGGCCCTCTCGGCTAGTGATGACAGAGGCTTAAAAGCCGCCTGCGGCGGCTTTAAGCCTGTCAATCCATTGTTCAATTCGTGAAACAAATACCAACTTCAACGATAACTGACTTCCCTGTTACACCCGAGTTCAGCTTACCCAATATCGAATCGACATTCCAGTCATTTGCTCGTTTGTTATAACCTTCTACCGTTCATGCCGTACACCATCCTCGCTCGTTTTATTGCGCGCAAAATCAACCCGCGTACTCAAACGCAACAAATCCCCGGCTCACCGACATCATCACACACTATTTGACCGACCATCTACCCAAACTCACTGCTACTATTCGGCCTCTAAACGTCAGTTTGTGCAGGTCGCCCACTTAACTACGTCAAACATCCGACATACTGCAAACTAACGACGTCCAAGCCACAACCTTCTTCGTTTTCGTATCATGCACTCGCCGATCATTTACAAAACGATCAGTTTCTAATCCATCCATCTTATCCATTACCCGCTCCCTCAAATCGCAATTTCATCATTTTTGCTCCACCTCCATTTCCGCTCTTATGGCCCATTTCTTAGCCAATCGTCAAATCCAAGCATTCTTGACTAATTCCAGCTATTTATTCCTCTCCGGTATCGATTTCCAAAACGCCGCTACCCGGGATCGAACCATCGACCTTCCCGTCGTCCAACCTCACGCGCTACCCACTGCGCCACACCTCCCGCCACTGCACCGTGGCCGTTCAAATTGCAAACTTCGATAAAAACCTTAAATCAAAAATCGTATGAAATATTTTTCGTTTCGCCCTACCTCCTCGAGCTCCTCTATCGATTACAAAAAACCCCATTCAAATCCGTCCACCCGTTCCCGAGATCTCACCGTTGCTAACACCTCCCCAGTGCCCCGCTTACATATAGGTGGATTCCTAAGAATACCAGCGGCGGCGTTCTCGTAACTGGAATTCATCGACACACTTTGAACTGTGTTCGATGACGAGTACGGGGCGAGCAGTAGAAAGCTTGACTATGCGGGGACGAAAAGTAGGAGATTTTCTTCTGCGGAAGAAAATCTCGAAGCAGATGGTAGACCCACAAGGATTTTGCGTCCAGCAGTTTTGGTACCAGATCTCCTCCAACCTTGGGCATTCTAAACGAGCCAAAGAGTCGCAAGAGAGAGATCTGCAATCACCTTTGAATAGCGACATCACTTCGATCCAAAAACGAAGCAACTCAAAGGTGGGCGTAAACACCGTGGATATCCACAAGTCTACGTTGCGCACTTCGTTCGGCATAACAACAGCAAGCGTTTCCTCGAATCGGACTTGCGTGTCGTCCAGTAGGGTAAGGTTTCCAAATTTCTTTGAAGTGCATTGGATAACGACTCCCAGACCGCTGAGACGAAGCCTGAACGTCGGCGGATTGTTCTGTTTGTCGTCGGGCGAAAGAACGCTTCGGAAAACGCGCGACAGCTGAAGAACACGCAAAGGCGCAGTCGAAGAGCTGCACGCGCTTGGATGACGTTGGGAGCGTTGTCGGATCGTTGTGCTCCAAGCGATGACAGTATGCTTGATACATCAACGCACGGCGAGCCGCCGGCTTCACTTCGGCTTTTCCGGCGTCCTGTTGGCATGTCTCGCTTTGGTTCGAACGCAGGAAGAGCGGAGACCTTCTGGTTGTCGCTGGCCATGCCTACTGAACAGGAACCATTGGTTAGAAAGGAACTCCTTAAGATCACAAAAACGCGCTAACAGAAAGGAGGATTAGAGTACACGCACGCTGCCAAACGTTCCAGCGATTGAAACATTACTGATAGTTCTGCTGCAATTCACGTTCTCTTTTTTAAATTGGTCGTTGAACAACCTGGTAACGAGCGGTTCAAATATGCCAGCTGCAGTCCCGCCAACCCCCAAACAACCGCCGAAACAAGGGGTGCGCCAGCAGAGGTGCCGAGGCATGCAGGCAGGTGGCCGGCATTGCTGCGTTTCGTGCATGTGCGTAAGGAGCGTACTACCACTCTTGTAGTCGGCCCTTCCACCCACGACGCCGCACGCGATCTGCTTTTTTTCAAACTGCTTTCGGTAGTTTGTGCCACAGCAGAAGGTTCACCTTTAGTAATGGCGTACAAAGTCGCGGTACTGCTGCGCGGCGAAAGCAAAACAAATGAATTAGGTGATAAATATCCCTGTCACTGCGCGTAAAATACCTAGTCCGTTAAGCAAAAAGTCTGTACAGCGGGTTGATATCTCCTCGCAAAACTCCACTCAGATTCCAACACATGCAATCACGGTAGAGTCTACAAAGACGTGCGCGAACGAATCAACCAGCTATGCGCGCAGTACAAAACGGCTGTTGAAAAGACGCAAAGCCCGAAGGTCTCGTGCTGCAGAAGATTCGGTGAGATTCGAGCTGGGTGACGTTCCTGGACTCGCTGCTCCAGACCGCTCTCCTCGCCGAGCGCGCGGACACGATCCGCCTGCCCACTCGCGTGCGCTACTTGCGCATCGACCCCAACAAGCACCTGGCGAGCGTCGAGGAGCGAGGTTTGTTTTTGGCTTTTAATTGACCTCCACTCATCGCTTGCGTGCTTCAGACGGAATCCAAGTGGTCGAGTTGCGCAACGACATCGCGACCAACGGCTGCGTGGCCGGCGGCGTCGAGTGCTGCGACCTCACGGCCCACACCGTTCAGCGGCGAATGCAGACCTCCGGACAGTGTTCCTGGAGAAGCTCTTCTTTGTCAAGCACTTCGATGACAAGTGAGTTCTCCCAATCGAATGACATCGAATTCAATGCTCGATTGCAGGGCGCTCGCCGAGTTCCCGCGGGACGTCCAGAACCTCACGCAGTACCGCGGCAGCGTCAAGTCGATCATCGCCCAGGGATTGGCCCAGTGGGAGAGGCGGGCGTGCTGAGCACCCCCCGAACGCCACCCACTTCGCCCAAGCGTTGAGGGAGCTGAAGAAGAACCACGTGAAGTTCGACGAGGACGCGTTCGAGAAGCTGAAGGGGACTCCAGTGCACGCTGGCGATGGCCGTCAGCGACATCTTCGAGAACACCGACCGACAGCGAGGAGTTCGCCGAGCAGGTGGTCAACCAGATGCGCTCCGTCTTCAAGTCCTTCGACGGCGATTGCTACTGGGCGGCCGCCTTGTTGCACGACCGACTCCTGAAGACCGCGCAGGTGAGCGCTTTCCGCCTTTATTCAATCCTCATTCACTTGCTTCTTTCAGGACGTCTGCATCGAGAACTCCGCCGGACATCGCAACATGTTCGGAGGAATCGAATTGACGTCCAGCGACCAGATCAAGCACTGCCTGGACGGAATCAACTCCCACCCGCTGCTCGAGATCGACTGGCACTGCGTGGGCCCGAACGTGGACGACCTGGACGAAAACACGCTCACCCAGCTGGGCGCCAAACGCCACAAGCTGAACATGGAGGACGCGGACTTCGCGCCGACCGCCGACACAAAGGACTTCGACTACATCCTGCTCGACCGCGTGCTGTCCAAGAAGCAGAAGCCCGCCGAGTACCTGCGACGATGCGGCGAGCTGCTCCGCGATGACGGCTTCGCGATCGTGGTGGAAGTGACCAACGACTACGAGATCGTCCTCTTCGTCGACGGGCTCCAAGGAAACAACGTGGACTCCGGAGATGACCGTCGCGTGTACGGCGCCTACTTCACGCGCCCCCACTTGGAGGAGGTGATCGCCGAAGCCGGCTACCGCCTCTGCCTCCGCCAAACCGACCCTGCGCTCAACGCGATCGTCTACGTGATCCGCAAGACGCCCGAGCAGCTGCGCGAGCCCGAATTGATCGACATCGACGACGTCGCCGAGTTCACGTGGATCGAGCCGCTCCAGAAGCTGGTGGAGGAGCGCCTAAACGAGCCCGAGCACAAGACCGTCTGGTTGTCGAGCACGAAGGTCCGCAACAACGGAACTCACGGAATGGCCCTCTGCTTCGTGTAAGTGACCAGCAGTTTGATTCGAATTCCCTCACTCATTCCGCTCGTTTCAGCGAAGAGAACCTGAAGTACAACCGCTTCCGCACGCTGGCCGACATCAGCGTGAAGAAGAAGAAGAACCGCGAGGGACCGGTCAAGATCAAGGTGGAGGATCCGCACATCCAACAGCTGCTCCAACTCGACCTCCACGCCAACAACTATCGCGACGGCGTCTGGGGATCCGTTCGCCACATGGTCGTGCGCGACGACGAGGCGCACACCTACAAGGAGGTGGAGCACGCGTTCATCAACACGCTCGTCCGCGGTGACGTCTCCAGCTTGACGTGGGTCGAGTCGCCCAACCAGTACTTCGAGACGACGCCCGATCGTCCGTCCGAACTCGAGCTGTGCCACGTCTACTACTCGGCCGTCAACTTCCGCGATGTGATGCTCGCGTACGGCCGCCTCTCGCCGGACGCCATCCCCGGCCAGTTCGCCGATCGCGAGTGTCTGCTCGGCATGGAGTTCTCGGGCCGCCTGAAGAACGGCACGCGGGTCATGGGCATCCTGCCCGCCCAAGCCCTCGCCACTTCGGTCATCTGCAACCGCGAGTACACGTGGAAGGTGCCCGAGAACTGGAGTCTGTCCGAGGCGGCTACCGTCCCCGTCGTCTACGCGACCGCCTACTACGCGCTGGTGATGCGCGGCCGGATCCGCAAGGGCGAGAGCATCCTCATCCACGGCGGCTCGGGCGGCGTCGGACAGGCGGCCATCGCGATCGCGCTGAGCTACGGCCTGACCGTCTACACGACCGTCGGATCGCAGGAGAAGCGCGAGTACCTGATGAAGCGCTTCCCGCAACTCAAGGACGAGAACTTCGCCAACTCGCGCTCCTCCGACTTCGAGCAGCACATCCGCCACTGCACTCGCGGCCAGGGCGTGAACCTCGTGCTCAACTCGCTCGCCAACGAGATGCTCCAGGTTTGTTTCCGCAAATGAAAGAACAGCGGTAATTAATCCGGATTGCAGGCGTCCGTCCGCTGCTTGGCTCAGCACGGCCGCTTCCTGGAGATCGGCAAGGTGGACTGTCGCAGAACTCGAGCCTCGGCATGGCCGTTTTCTTGAAGAACGTCACCTTCCACGGCATTCTTCTTGATGCCATTATGGACCAGTCTGTCGGCAACAAAGAAGACTGGCTGGAATGCGCCCGTCTGCTCGAGGAGGGCATGAAGAACGGAGTGGTCGTCCCGCTGCCCCGCAGCGAGTTCGCCTCCGACAAGGCCGAGGAAGCCTTCCGGTGAGTCCTCGCTCTCTTCGTTCCTCAATAACCGCTTGTTTCTTCCAGCTTCATGTCTGCCGGTCGGCACATCGGCAAGGTGCTCATCAAGGTGCGCGACGAAGAGCCGCAGACCACGTGCCTCCCGACGCCGATCAAGGTGCGCGCCGTCTGCCGCACGCTCTGCAACCCCAACCACGTCTACCTGATCACCGGCGGTCTCGGCGGCTTCGGCCTCGAGCTGGCCCAGTGGCTGATCAACCGCGGCGCTCGCCGGCTTGTGCTCACGAGCCGCTCGGGCATCCGCACCGGCTACCAGGCCCGCTGTGTCCAGTTCTGGCGCCGTCTGGGCATCAAGATTATCATCTCGACGCTGAACATCGCCCGCCCCGACGACGCCAGCGAGTTGATCCGCGTGTGCACGGAGCTGGGCCCCGTCGGCGGAGTCTTCCACTTGGCGATGGTCCTCCGCGATTGCCTCTTCGAGAACCAGAACGTGCAGAACTTCAAGGACGCCGCCGAGGCCAAGACTACGGGACGATGAACATCGACTACGCCACTCGCGCCCTCTGCGACGAGCGTCTCCGCTGGTTCGTGGTCTTCTCGTTTATCACGTCGGGTCGCGGAAACGCGGGACAAACGAACTACGGCTGGTCCAACTCGACCATGGAGCGCATCATCGAGCAGTGTCGCGAGGACGGCTACCAGGGCATCGCCATCCAGTGGGGCGCCATCGGCGACGTGGGCGTCATCCTGGAGAACATGGGCGACAACAACACGGTCGTGGGCGGCACTCTCCCCCAGCGCATGCCCAGCTGCCTGTCCGCCCTCGACATGTTCCTCAGCTGGAACCACGCGATCGTCTCGAGGTTTGTCTTTGATCCGCTCAAACAGTCCACTCATCCGTGTTTCTTTCAGCTACGTGAAGGCGGAGAGCGGCGGCAACCTGCTGCAGACGATCGCCCACATCCTCGGTGTCAACGACATCTCCCAAATCAACCCCGACGCCAACCTTGGTGACCTTGGCCTCGACTCGTTGATGGGCGTGGAGATCAAGCAGGCGCTCGAGCGCGACTACGACATCACCCTCTCGATGAAGGAGATCCGCACGTTGACTCTCAACAAGCTCCAGCGGATGGCCGAGAGTGGCGGTCAGCAAGGCCCGCAACTCCAGGCCAACGCCGAGCTCGACATGAAAAGGAGAGCGAACGCGAGGCCCAACAGAACTCCGTCGAGGTCCTCGAGCAGCAGATGAGCCAACTGTTCAAGATGCGCGTGGACGTCAACGATCTGGACCCCGAGGAGAGCATCGTCAAGTGCAACAAGATCGACGAGGGCCCGACCACCTTCTTCGTCCATCCGATCGAAGGAATCGCCTCTCCGCTCAACCGAGTCATGAGCAAGTGCACGTTCCCCGTCTACTGCTTCCAGTTCACGCGGCAAACTCCGACCGACTCCATCGAGAGCGGCGCCCTCCGGTACATCAAGGTGAGTCCTTCGAATCGATCTCTCTTGTACTCAATGTGCATCCACTCTTCAGGAGATGAAGCAAGTCCAGCCGAAGGGCCCGTACCGAATCATCGGCTACTCCTACGGCGCGTGCATTGGCTTCGAAACGCGATCAAGCTGCAGGAGATGGACGGACCGGCAGCGTCGAACGGTTGATCTTCTCGACGGATCTCACTTTACATGCAAACCTACCGAAACGTGAGTGTCGCCCACCGTTTGCCTTTCCAACCCACTCGTCTGCAGGTCTATCGGCACGCGTTCGGAGTGTAGGGGACACGCTCGTGAACAACCCGCCTTCGAATCCGAGATCATGTGGCGATGACGCTCCGTTTCGCGAACGTCGACTACCGGGATCTGAATGGAGATGCTCAACTGCCCACGTACAAGGCCCGCATCAACAAAGTGGTCGACACGGCATGAAGACCGGTCTTCAGGCCCCGGACCGTTGCGTTCGCGTGCGCGGCGATGCGCTCGAGTTTCTGATGGCGGACAAGTACGCGCTCTCCTCTCTCATGCCTTCAATCATCCTTTTCTTTCAGGTACAAGCCGGACAAGAAGTTCCACGGACACATCACGTTGGTGCGAGCGGAGCACGGCGCCGCCCGTGAGGAGGATGTCGGCCGTGACTACGGTATCAGCCAGTAATCCTCTCCTGCACCGCTCACCCTTCATTTCTTAGGTCCTGACACCTGCGACGTCGAAGTTGTGAGTGGTGACCACGATTCCATGCCGGCGACACAACGACACCGTCAGATCATCAACGACATCATCCACGGAAGCGTCAAGATCTCGCTCTAGCTCCCGCTATTTTATTCGTGGTTTTCTAAACGTTTCGTTTGGTTTTAATCCCCTTTAATCACGGGTTAAAGAAACGTTGAATAAAGCAACTGAGAAATGAACGAATTGTGAATTCCGACCGGGAATTCGACCATGTGGTTCGTTTGACAAAAGCGAGTCATCTGATTCGAGCAGAAGGTCGCTTGTCGATTGGGGTCCTTGCTTTTACTTGCTCATTCTGGGAGGTAAACGACTGCATTTTCTGGGGTAAAATGCGATCAAAACTTCGTAAAAAGACAAGGATTGTCGCTCACTCGATCTTTAGGTTCGCAAGAGCTATGGCTTTGGAAATGCTCGCGGTAAAAGGGACGCCGTTGACTGCTTTCAAGAGAAGGCAGACGCGCTACCCAACCCACAAAACGGCGTCCTCTGCCCATTTGGCTCGTTGGTCACTCGGTCGAGTTCCAGCGGAAGAGATCTTCGGCCGCATGCCAAACAGCCGCTACTGATCGCTTTCCGCCTACACACTCCCTACACGCCGTCGCAGTGATGGAGTCCTGCGAACCTGGTGCTGTCGTATTCGTCCAAACAATGGATTATCAGCGGGGCGAAACGCGAAGCCGGAAAAACGCTCTTCCATTTCGTCCGGGCACGAAATGCTGGATCGAGGTGTCGGAATATCGCGGTGGCGAGCCCCGTTGCGTGAAGATTGCAGCCGAAGGCGACACGAAAGGTTTGAGATGCGCGATCCAGGTCTTCAACCCCCGCCGAATCAAACTGCTTGATCGTTTGTTTATCATGCCGCTTCTGTGTTCATTTGATGCTTGTTTACAGATGCGGAAATTAAATTCAATGCATGCCAGTGGATCGACACCGGAATGTGGGATGGCGCCGTGTTGATGAAGGTCTGGGCGTTGGAATGTACAACGGCCAACGACGAGAAGGCGACGATCCCAGAGAATTTCCCGGCCCGCATCCAAAAGCTCGAAGCAGATGCTGCAAACGACCAACGGAAGTTGTAGGCCGTCGCGGAAGAACTGAGTTCATATGTGTTCATTCGTTGTTTACTGCTGTGTTTAGAACGCAGAGCTGAAGGCCAAGGTCGAAAAACTCCAACGAGCTCTCAAAGGCGTTCAACCTTCTACCGGCAACGAGGCGTTCTTGGCGATGCAAAAGGGCGAATACACCGACTTCAGCGCCTGTTGATCGACGGAGAGGATATCAGGGTCTGTATTCGTTTATTCACCGACTGCCTATCTTCTTCTTTGCAGGTTCACAAGAGCGTTCTCGTTTCAAAAAGCTAGTTCTTTGCCGGGGAACTTCGCTTCCGACCCGAGCAAAGTGAAGCACACCGTCGAAGGTCTGCAGCCGCCAGTCCTGAATCGCATGGTCGAGTTCATGTACCGCGGACGACTCGCGGCATTGGAGCAGGATGCTCGCGAACTGTACGTGGCGGCTCGTCGTTTCGGGGTTCTCGGCCTGCTGGCACGTCCCACTCATCAAACGAGTTCCTTCCAATTCGCTCGTTTAGGCCGAATGCACAAAAGTGATGAAAGCGGGCATTTCGACTGAAAATGCCGCCGATCTTCTCCTTCCTGGCCGTCCGCAATGACGACCGCGAGTTGGCCCAATTCGCTCTCGACTTTGCGGAGGTGAACGGCCGGCAAGACGCGCCTCTTCTTGGCCCAGCCAATCCTGTCGCTCGTGCCGAACGAGCTGGAAGTCTTCCAAAAGATCGTGTCTTTGATGCAATAATGGGAGCCTTCTTCTTTCTACTACTGTCATTGTTGTGGATGCCTCGAATAAACTAAGGGATGGGAAACTTTATAGGCAGTAAGCAAGATTGCTTGCTACGTCTTCACCGAATAAACATAGCTGTTTGCTTAACGCCGCAAACAATTGACAAGCCGTTTACTCGTTTGTTTCAAGGTCACTAAGTAGTGAATACGTTCGCTTTCAGCCCGCAGACCGAATCGCCCACGATTAGTTCACTCGTAATTGAAAGAGGTTCGTTACTTCAGCGAACAGTGTTTTCCTTGGATGAGCCAAAATTGTGTCAGTGGGCAGATTTCGTTTCGTTCGTGACGACATGAGCGTGGCGTTTCGTGCATCCGACGGTTTTAAGTCGCCCCGATCCCATGTAAACGAGCACGCGGCGGCATGCATGAGTGTGCGCGATCGACCGGCGATCCGCACAAAAGGATAGCCGCTGGTCGCGCTCGTGGCTCGAGACAAGTGCGAATACCGAGGGGCGAAACGACGAGCAAGAGAGAGATTGCGGGCGGAGAGTTCGGCATGAGCGTAAGCATTTACTGTCGCCCCGACCGACCGACCGACCGAGCGGATCGCTCTCTGGACTACCGGGCGGAAAGAGAAGGCGGACTGCCGATGGGCGTGCGGCTATTCGCGTCCGTCCCGCCGGCTACTCGCCTCGCAGCCCCCAAAAACGCATAAAATTTTTCGTTCGTTTGGGATCAACATCCGCCCGCCGAACGAAGACGTCGTTTTCACTTCCGTTCGGGGCTGCTTGCCGCTAAACCCCGTCGACTACTCGCCGCTCTTGGCGGCACATGGGCCGATTGCTTCTCCGCTTGTACTTTTCCTTCCACTTGACCACCGAGCGGCTTTTGTTCACACGAACGACTTCAAGATGACTTCGTGGCTTCATCTAATTGACTTGATTCTCGTGGTGTTGTGTGCAATCGGTGAGTTCTTTATCCGATTCTTTTGTGCATTCAAAATTATCCCCGAACGAGCGGAAAGAATGCCCTTGACGTCTTCTTTTGCCTGCGCTCTTTGCATCCGCGCACTGACCTATTTCGGCGATTGAGCACAAGCCGCAAAGCAGCGATATGCAAAACATGCCCCTCGAATCCACCAAACCTAGCATTCCTTCGAACGTTCTAATTGAAGCGACTTCTTTTTAGGCGGAACGAATGCGGCCGTTCACGATCGCGGCGATTTCGTGGCCCCGGGCGTCAAGCTGCCGGACAAATCCAACCGGCACGCAATCATGCCCTTCTCGCTCTACAAGCGGCGGCTGGAGGAACGCCAGCGGCTCGAATCGGAACGTGACCGCGACTCCACCACCACAACGACCACCCAACAGCCGGACGATCCCCAGCAACCGGTTATCCTCTACCTGCCCGCCTTTCGAAATGCCAATCGAGCTCAAATTTCCGATTTGAACCCCGAGGATGTGCACAGGTTGGTGGTCGATGAAGAAATGATGTCGAAATGTGGGCTTTTCACTTTATTTCAACACGTGTCATGCTCTCAACGATTTCCCGTCGATAGACGAGTGCGGAGAGGAGGAAGACGTAGAAATGTATGGCGAACGTCGGAGCCCAAATCGGGTTAATCAAACAGATGCCCGCGGGAGCACGAGAGCGTCACGTTTCGCGCTGCTCTCGCCGATGGCGAAATGAGAGGGGATTTCGTGGGGAAAAGGAGCAAACAATACAGTGCAGCCGAGTAAAACGTAAATGATTGCAGTCAGACGGTGGATCGGCAATCGGGAACAAATTCCACCGACTCGTCGTCTGCCGAGCGAACGATCAGCCACGCGTTGGACGGCACGAGCCAAGAGAAGCCGTCGTACTCAACGAGCAACAGTCGGCAACCTCTTCCCTATCACAAGTCGATGTAAGTGAGGACCGTTGATGAACTCGAAAGAATTCGATCGTTGCAGCTTCCGGCCGCGCACAAACCAGATCGTGACGAACACGGAGCAGCGATTTCTGCCACGAGCGAATGCGAACACGCCGAGCGTGCAGCCGAACCCGAACGTAGGAGGACGGGAGTGTGCCCGAGCGTCCAATCGTCTCGCCCGTCCACCCACAACCTCCCAACTCCTTCTTCGGCACTCCGTGGAGTCGATCCAGCCGCCGGCGGTCGTCAGAGCGGAACCAACACGTGCGGGCGGCGCCTATCAACCGCAGCCCGTCTACTCGAACATTCTGCCCGCCCCGCACAACGCCCTCTCGTCCAACGCGTCGCCCAACAACCTCGTGGATTCCATCTTCTCCCAGTCGCAACTTCGACACGCGCCTCCCCACCCGCCGGCCGTCGGATTGCTCCCACAAGCGGCCGCTGCCCAACCGATCAACCCGCTCCAAGCGTTGACCCAATCGGCCGGCGGACCTGGGCGGAGGCGGCCAGGAGATGTTGAATCCTCTCCAATTGCTAGGAGGCGGGGGAGGATCGCCGTTGGAGACGATCTCCAAGCTGGCGAGGAATCTGTTGAGTCTGCCGGCCGGCAATCCCCGAACTCTTCTCTGCGATGACCAAAGCGCTGAGCAGCGGAGCGGCTGCGGAAGGCGCGAAGCTCACGAGCAACGCGGTCATTCAGCCCGCTTCGGCCCTTGCAGCTTCGGAAGCCGCGGAGAAGATCGCTCCAGCCATCGCCGCCGAAACGTTGATCTCCAGCGCGAGGGACGAGGACAGCGCAAACTGTGAGGGCTTCTTCTTTCTGTCAATCATTCCACTTTTCTTCCTTCAGCATCCTTGAAACTTCTGAGCATTCTGCCCGAAGAACAACGAACGTTGCTGGCGGCCGCAATTCAGAACGGCGAACTCGACGGGGCGACGTTGGCTCCCACTTTGAGGTCAGCACTTCCTATTCTGTTTGTGCAAAACGAAAGAAGATTGCAGCAGTCTCCTCGAAGCCAAAGACAAGGGCGTCCTTCGGTCAGAGAACAAACTGATGGAGTGGATCCAGCAGAACCGACCGCGAGCTGCCGAACGGGAGGCGCTCGAGGGAGCGAACGTGATCGCAGCGGACAAACTGCCCTACTACGGACGATACTGCGGGTCTTTCGGCACACAGGTGAGTACAAAGAAAGCAGACGCTCTTCGATTAGCAGCCTTGCTTGGTGTTCAGAACTCAACCAAACACTTCAACGTCGTGGGAGCGCTGTGGGCGGTGGACGAGCGGCGGTTGATCGTCTCCAAGTTCCACTTCAAGCCGGGCTCCAGCAGTGGTCAGTTCTCATCCACTCCCGTCTTTTCACTTCTCTTTCTGCAGAGAACGTGACCTTTTGGGCCGGTCCGGCGAACATCACGGGCAATCAGGCGGACATGTTCCCGAGCGAGAACGGCTTCTATTTGCGGCCCGAACCGATCGACTTGAACGTGTTTCTCGCTTCGAAAGTGGAGGTAGGCAAGCACGCTTTCGTTGTCCCTCTCTCATTGTCGCCTGCAGGTTGTTCCCGCCAAGGTCACTCCGATCTCGCGGAAGATCGAGAAAGACGCGACCAACGGGACGGCGGCAGAAATCGAGGAGCTGGAGGAGGAGGGCGGAGAGACCGGCGGTCGGAATCTTTCGGCCAACGAGCTGCCGACGAGTCAAGCGGGGCTCCATTCCGTTGCACTTCGCGGCCGTTGCGAACGAATCCGATCAGAGCGTCAATTTGAAGTTGACGGTGAGACGAATCACGGGTGTCCTTTCGTTTATTCCGTTGTTTAGACGAAGACTGATGCCTCCACATCGACAACTACCGCTGCTCCAACAACCACGACGACAACGGAGAAGCCCACCACGAAGCCGGAGATCAGCTTCGGGCACGAGGCGAACTTCAACCGACATTCCGCGAGTTCGTCGAACGAAATGGTGCCGTTGGATTGGTACGCGGGCTTCCAACCGCTGTTGCTGACGCTGCCGGAAGGTCGCAGTGTCCAGCAACTGCATTGGGTCTCCATCTTCGACCACAAACGAAAGGTTCGTGGTGGTGTTTGATTGAACATCACTGTCCCTTGATTGCAGGAAAGCACTGCGGTCGTTTGGATTCCGAACGGCGTCGCCTTCCGCGTCCCAACCGCCGTCCAGTTCCGTCCGTTGACACCAAACGGCGCGCACAAGGTCTCTTCCGGGCCCCGTCAAGGTGGGCGTTCAAACAAGGTGGAATCCAACGAATCATTTGTGTCAGGTTCTCGACACAAAGACCATTCAAATCGAGAACTTCAATCTGGAAACGTCTCCCGAAATGCCCGTTTGGTTCCTGGTGGGGAAGGAGATCGTGCCGCACGCGGAGGGCCAAATCGTGCCCGTCTTTGACAGGCGAGTGGAAGCGCGGAATGAACCTCTCACGAGTTGAAGGGTTTGCAGAACAAACCAGGAGTTCGACTGCGACTCCTTGCGGGATTACCAGAACGAAACGGTCACCCTCCGGCTGCCCGGATCAATGGACATCAAAGACGTCTTTTGGTTCTCCGTTTTCTCGATCACCAAAAGCGTTTCTTTGTCCCAACTCTACCTGCCCTACAACGACCTTCAATGCCCGCCGGATCTCCTTGGAATCGCGGTACGAGGACCGTTCGATGTCTGTCTGCCGATCACTTACCTTTCAATTTGCAGACACCTCGCTGCGTTTGGAACCCCAAATGAGGAAGTGAATGGACACGTGCAGCGTGAAGATCACTGCTTTCTTCCTATTTATTGATGTGTGTGTAAATGCCGAATTAAAGCTCTCCTCTGCTCAGGAACAAAATAAAGTCGAAAATTCACAGGGCCCAACTGAACGGGACGACCATTGGGTTCTTCCGCTCTGGACGCGTCTTTTGTTTGTTCGTGCCGTCGGAACGTGATCGGCGGGCCGGAAGCCAAACGTAGAGACCTTTAATTGCATGTCGGCCGGTGATAAATGAGCGATTGTTTTATTCGGCCGATCACTGAAGAACAATACCCACTTGCCGAGGGTTCATTACCGCTTTCAATCCTTCTAACGAACTCTGAGTCGCAGATCTCTTGCGTTCAGTAGCCCAAAGATTTGTTGGTCTTGTCCCGCTTAATCGCTTTTTGTTGACTTTTTGTGAATGACCTCCGGCAGCTCATTATCAGAAACCGTGTTTCGTTCCATTTCTTCGAAGAAATGCGGGACCTTTGCCACCTGTTCTTATCAATGTACAGCGTTAGAATGGAGAATGCAAATTGGATTGCCTTTCCGCATTCTTTTGACCGTGTAGGTGGTGATCTCCCTTATGAGTCTGGATAAGGGCCGCTGCAGGCACAATCAACCAGAGAACATCGTTCCTTGAGTTCCGGAAGACCAGAGGTTGAAATGAAGTTTTTCAGACCACTTGCAATTTCCTCGTCCCGCTGGGGATTCTCGTTCGAACTTATTGCATTTGGGCGTTCTTTCGGGCCGCCGCCTGCCCACTTCTTCCGCATAACCTCTGCAATTTCCGCCATTCTCGTCGTGATGATCCCCGCGTGGCCGGAGAAACGGAGACGAAGTTTATTTAACGCACGTCCCCCGCCTCGTCCAAATGAGATTTGAATTTCAAAAAGAGAAACGAGCGACGTCAGGACGTTGCGGAAGAACGCGTGCCCTTGAGCGCAATTGAGTTCGAACCGAGCGGTCGGGCGGGCGGGCCTGATCGAATTGCGCGCGTTCTGCGGATGGACGCGAAACAAGAGCGGAAGGAGGCATCGATGAAGGGGAGGAACAGCAAGGAAAACAATGCCTTCAAGAGTGTTCTAATGTATTTCGGGAATGGCCGGGCGGCAGTAAGTGCGGGGATTAGGAGAAGTGGCCTTTCGGTCTCCGCGAACAGGATCTTCTGCCGCAAAAGAAGGCGGATCGGGTTGAATAAAAATGCGCCTAATTAAATCGAGTACCCGACGGAATGCGGGGACCCCAATTCGATGGCCGGATTCGGCGGTTCGAGCGGAGGTTTCCGTCCTTCCCAATGCGTCACTTCGTGCCTGGGCGTGAAATTAATTCCTCCTTCCCGGCAAGCAACTTATGGCCTGCTTTTGACGGGCAATTGTTGACAAAGGCATTCCAGAAGGAAGTTCCGCCGCGGACGGAAGCCGCTTCTTCGTTTATTTCTGCAGCCTCTTCCGTTTCGTCCGATTTAAACCCTTTCCTCTGGGGACCGTTGGGGAAGTGATTATTCGATGTGTGAACCAAACACTTCCGCAATCGGGAAGCGAGCCGAAAGATGACTCGAATTCGTCTTTGAGCCGCTTCGCCCACTTCCTCATCGTTTGCCATCTTCTTTGTACTTCTTTCATCCGTTCATCTCTCGGCTGCTTGTCGGAGTGAACGGAAAGCGGGCGTTATGCAAATCCGACGAGCAATCGTTTGGCAAATCGCCCCGGGCGTTCGAAGCGCGTGAGAACGGCGGTCTGCGGAGAGGAGCGGCTAATTTTAGTCTGCTCTTCAACTTCTTGCCGCTTCTAATCATTGGGTTCGATTGTATCGAAGGTCAGTGGTCATGCATTTTTGATCACCTCTTTGGAAAGGGCATCCCTTCATCTAATTTGTCACCCCTTGCGGCTGCATGACGGTTTTTAATCGCCTTCCCGAAGCGTTCGGAACAATTGAACTTCTCTGTCTCGACCATTCGGAAGTTTTATTTCAACCGAATTCCGTTCTGCACTTTAATCATCGCAATGTCCCGCCTTCCACCCAATTTTCGAGTCCAATTTGTGTGTTCGTCTTTTGGAGTGAACGTGTGCGTCTGGCCGCCCATCGGGCGATTAAGGTCGAAAATGGTGATGGGGGGGTGAGGACAAGTGGAGACAACGGGGATGCGCATAAAACGGGGAAGAAAGCGGGGGTGACATGAGGTCGCTGGTCTTTTGCACCGTTCCCTCCTCCCGCTCCTCTTTCGGTTGATTTGAAACGTTGACATCCGCGGCGCTCTTCCTTTTGTATGTTGCATGTTTCCTCGAGCGACGTGCAGTCCGAAAGTGCAAGATGGGACGATGAAATCAAATGTTGTTCATTTCATTTTACGGTCCCCAACAAAGTTACGCTCCCCTCTTTAACTGATGGCCGATTGTCGAAGAAGGCGGGAAGAAAGAGGTGGAGCTGCTGGAAGCCCGAACCTCCGTCTGCGACTTCTCCCGCGATGCGCACACGCACACAACGGGGCGACGTGTAGCCAATTGAAGGCGCGTTTATCACGGACGGGGACGGACAAATCCGAGTCGAAGAATAACGACAAAGAACGTACGGGGAACTTCGATTTGCCTCGAATTCGCCCACCGCCCGCCAGAAGGCGCGAGAAGGAGGAGGAAGACGGGGAAATAATGTGCCCAAGCGCGGAATTCAAAGCCGAAAAGTCAAAACGGTCCACCGGAGAAGAAGTGCGGAGGTTTCGGCGTGGACGGCTGGACGCTCCCCACACTCACTGATTTCCCGTCTTCATTGTTGTGTGCCGTTCCAACCGAATTGCCCGTCGTAAATTGTGGGCCGACGGCGACCGCCCGTCAAAACTGTTGTTGACTTCCTTTGTCTATGCGTTTAGTCGAGCCGCTGGGACCGTGCGGGGCGGCTCTTGATGCCGCCGTCCATCGTCCGCGCCCGTCTGGCGCGAGGTTCCTTTGTTCCGCGCAATTTCCGCCTTACCTCCCTCCCTGCCTCGCTCGTGATCATCCCTGGTTTTGTACTCTTGCGAACAAAACAACTAATAATTGCTTTTACAATGGCTAATTATCGTTGTTGTTAGCGCTTGCCGGCCCTGATGAAAGCGCGAAATGCCCGTTTGCCCGTCCTTTTCCGCTTGGTGGTTGCTTGCTGGAAAGACGCCAATTATTTTGATCTTCCCCGAATGCCTGTGGGTTTCCCGTGCACAAACCCGGCTTTACGATTGTTAGGATGGTGTCCTCGCTTCTTGTAGCCAATTAAACACGTCCTGCAGAACGCGGGTATTCGCCGTGCAAGCGGCAATCCCAAAGTACTCGAAAATCCCTTCCAAACTTCATTCATTAGTAATGCGGACGCGTCAGCAGAGGGTCTCCGTGACTCTCCGATGTTGCAATTAGTCCGCAGGTCATTGGAAGCTCGCTCGTTTCATTTCCGGGTCCTAAATCCCATTCTTTTCGGATGAAACGAACGATGAACGCGCGTAACGTGCCCGCTTAAACATCGCCCTTTTGGCCGCTTCGAGAACGACGAAACAATCTGAGCACAGGCGCGTGAAGCTCGCCCGGCTATTTATGCAAACGTTTTGTTCGACACCATTTTAAAACAACAGGATGGCCGGCGGGCAAAACTTTTGAACTTGGGCGGAGGGCGGTGGCGTTCGGGTTGGTCAGATTGGAAGAAAGGAGCGCCAAAGAGCGGGAGGAATACAACACACGTGGCTGAACGGCGGATGTCGAAAAGCGACGAGTTTTTGAGCGTTCTCCTTCATTATTCGGCCGCTCGTTCGTTCGCTTCTTATCCCCGCGTCGTTTCATCGCTTTCCGTGAACGAAGGAGCGGGTTTACGAACGGCTAATACGCGAAATCCCTCGATTACTGTACGCATAATGTCACGTACCTCCCCCGTCTCGAATGTTTTGATCTCCTCGCCGCGTACTCCGAACCCAAATCACCGGCCATCGGTCAAAAGATTAGGCCTCGTTTTTACCCGTCTTTCTTTCTCAACCCCTCTGCTCGAATGCCGTCCTCTGCACAGAGAAGGACAAAGGGATCTCGTCTGTTTGCCGTTCTTTCCGAATGGTCGGGGGTGGGCGTTCGGATGCGCCCGCCGTTCGTTTTCTTTTCATTCCTTTCGATTCCGAATTGCCCTATCTTCCTCGCCAATTCATAATCATCCTTCTACTTTGTGCACTCCAAGTTTATTTTCGAATTCCCGTTCAGTCGACCGTGAAGAAGGTAGCCGGGGTTTGTCTTTTCATTCGTCAATCAATTCCGTTTCGTGCACTTCTGCTTACCGCTCTTCCATTCGAGTGGAAGCCGGCGACGGCGAAGAAGGGCAGCTTAAACGTGGCCATGATTTAAGCCGCTTGATTAGTCGCTTCGAAGAAGTCGCCTGTTTTCCTCCCAACTTCCCCGTCTGGCGGAATTACGGCCGTTGGAGCAGGTCGAGCGGATTTGTGCATTAGGAGAAGGAGGTTCGTCCTTCCCTCCGTCTAGTCAAACCGCTCGTCTTTGCGTAATAGGACGTGCGGATTTGAGCACAACACTCGAATTCTTTCCCTTCATCCCGATTTCGAACGAAGCTGCGCGACTTTCAGGAAGTAGACGATCGCAAAAGATTAGGCCGGTGGGGAATCCGCTTGTGTTCGAGGCGGATGGGCGAGCGGCGCGAAATCGAGGGTGTCGCTTCCTGGTCGGCCCACGGGGGCAAAAATCGCCTCCCAGGCGCCCTCGGGCAGCTCGTCCCCTCGAACGGAAACACTTGGGCGGCAGAAGCCGTGGGGGAGCCGAGCGGATGGCCGCTGCCCAGCGAATGTGAATGAGTGGAATATCCTAATGAGAGAGGGCCCGTTCAACTTTCACCACGTGTTGTCGTTAATCTCTTTTTTGCATATTCTTTTTCGTCCTCGTCCCCACCGAGCCCCGGACGGCTCCCGAAAGCACGGGGCGCGCGCGCGTACGTAACGACGACCGCCGACAGCGAGCCGGGGATTTGGGGCGCGGATTTTCCGCCGAATTTGTTGATTCTCCCAGCGTTCGGGTGGTATTTTGTGGGGACCGTCTTTTCGCCCCAATCTTTTCATTGGTTTGGGTCGGGCGTTCATGCGAACCGAATTGTCTGCCCGGCGGGTCCCACGAAAATCGCGCGGGTTCATCTCTTTTATCCCAACCCCAATCGAAGAGCATTCCAAGGATGGCGAGAGAGAACGCCTGAATTGAACTCTGGAATGTTCACCCGTTCAGTTCGTATCCGCTGTTTACATTCGTCTATTGCATCTGCTCATCCGTGCGTGCACTTTACACTCATCCTTCCGTCTTTTCGACTCATTTGTTCTTCGTTTAGTCCGAAACCGTCGATCGTGGCCGACGCACGAGTGGGTCGTAATCATAGGGAGTAGGCGCGCGTCGATCACTCGTCGGCTATGCGCAATGAGACGCCACTGCTGCCAACGTTCATCCAATTGGTTTCGGGCGAAATTGCGGAGGAAAACGACAGCCAGTTCCAAATCACGTACAACGTCGGGCATCCCGCAACCCAAATGGCGACATCCCCTGCTGGCCCTCCTGTTCATCTGTTTGTGTTTGTTGACGGTCTCCGGCAACGTGCTCGTTGTTGTCGCCGTCTGCACCAAGAAGTATTTGCGAAATCCGACCGGATATCTGGTATTTTCGTCCCCCGAATCGCCCATAAATCCCCCGTTCTTCTTCAGATCGTCTCCTTGGCTTTTGCGGATCTCATCGTCGGCCTGGTCGTTATGCCGTTGAATAGCCTTTTCGAAATGACCGACCACGTGTGGCTACTGGGTAAGATTACTGGACACGGAAGAGATTACGCAAGCGGCTTAATCCTTTGATGCTTCAGGACTGACCATGTGCGACATCTTCCACGCTCTCGACATCCTCGCGAGCACAAGTTCCATTTGGAATCTCTGCGTTATCTCGTTGGATCGCTACATGGCCGGGCAGGATCCGATCGGCTATCGAGATCGGGTGTCGAAACGACGGATAACAATCGCAATCATCGTCGTGTGGGTCATGTCAGCATGTGAGTTTGCTTTCTTCCTTGGTAGCTCAAGAAAAGAACAGACATCACACGTTCTTGTTATTCTTTTATGGATGACTTCACCGGATTCGCAACTTACGATCTCAATGCACCTTCTTAACGATCTGCTTGACGCCCACAAATTGCCGAAGAAGTCCGGTGGAATGCGGACGGCGGGCGGGTTTATTTGGGCAATTTTCTATTTTTACTGTTCGTCTCTCCCGTCGACTAATCCACGTCTTCTCGATCCAATTATCTGCTCGTTCGTGTCGGCCGACTTCTCGAATCTTTACCGCGAAATTATGCAAGCAACGATGAATGTTTAATCGCGGGCCTCGAATTCGCACTCCTCCTCACCCAGCGAGCAGACGGAATGGAAACGAGAAGACGAACAGAAGGGGGAATTTAAAGAAAGCGCCCACGCGTTTCGTGGATTTCGGGTCCTGAGAACGGGCGGAATGTCTAATTATTCCGCTCGATAATTGGCGTCTTTTCGCTTCGTCGCCTAACGTCAAACCGTCACGATTAAATTTGGAAGCGAATAACCGGCTTCAAAGAACAAGGAAGAGACCAACCAATGCGCAAAGAAGGAGACTTCCAATTTTGCAAGCAAAGAACAATGGACAAACATTCTCAACTACTTTCAAGGTGCCTCATCCTGATTGTTTGCAGGCCTCTCCTTTTCCGGCGATCATTTGGTGGAGGCACACGTCGCCGCACTTGTACGAGGACCGAGTAAGCGACCAAGCAACACAAGATCTTTCACTTCCGCTTCTCCTTGCTTCAGCACAAGTGCGTGTTCACGGACAATTGGCTCTATGTGGCCTTCTCATCGCTGGTCTCTTTCTACATTCCGATGATCCTCATTCTGTTCGCCTACGGCCGAGTGTTCCTCATAGCGACTCGTCATTCGCAGCAAATGAAGTGCGGAGTGAAGAAGGTGAGTGGAAGGAGCACGCAGGCAGACGTTCCGTTCGATTTGTTTTGAATGAACGCACTCGAGCGTTCGCTCTTGCAAAAGAACTTCGATTGACGTCAATCGGGACCAGGAAGGACGCTGCTAACTTGTTGTGTTGCAGGTCAAACAGAAGAATCGCCGACCGGGCGAGGGCGGTCTGCTGGACGACACGGCCGCCACGTTGCGGATTCACTTCGGACGGGCGAAGCCGCGCGGCCGGAACAGCGCCATTGCGAACGTGATCATGGCGGCGAACGGGGCGGCCGTCACGACGCAACGGTTGAATCGCTTCCGCCAGACGGCCGGCGATTCGGCGGCTGCGGGCGCCCACTCCGAAGAACACACGCCCCGCATTCATCGGTCGACCGACAGCCAAACACGCTTGAGGCAGAATGTAAACCGGCGAAAAACGAAAGGATCTCTTGACTGATGAACGGTCTTCAGGACTCCGATCGGAGTGTGTCTCGCAACTCGGCCGCCAACCAGCCGCTCCTGCACAGCGAGCGGAGTTCCGTCGAGTCGCGGCCTGCGCGCACTCGACCGCTGAAGTCCACGTCTTCGTCGACTTCCAGCCGTACGACTCAAACGATGTCCACGCCCGGCAACAACAACAACCACCCCAACTGCGAGATCCAAATCGTGACCAACCCGGCGGACAACAACAACCATGCGATGGACGCGCTGACGATGCCCCGCATGCCGCGCGAAGACTCGATTGTCGCCTTGTCGAGCAAAGTGAGCGCCCGAATACCAATAAGTGCATAAGAGTGCCACTTGTTGCAGGACGAGAACAACGCAGAAGTCACGACCTGTCTGCTGCCCCAACAACAACTCGCATACAAAAAGAAGATGGGAATGCGGGAGAAGTCGAGGCAGATGATGAAGTACGTGCACGAGCAGCGAGCCGCCCGCACACTCTCCATCATTGTGGGCGCCTTTATCCTCTTGCTGGCTGCCCTTCTTCATCGTCTCTCCAATCATGGCCATTTGCGCAAAGGTGAGACCGAGGAGAAGAAACACCATTAGCGTCTCCTTTATTTCAGTGCGTTGGCAATCAAGAACTGGTCTTCTCGATCATCACCTGGGTCGGCCACTTGAATTCGATGTGGAATCCGCTGATTTACTCTCGCTTCTCGCGCGATTTCCGGAAGGCCTTCACCAGCATTCTGACCTGCCAACGGTCGAAGCCCACCCAAAAGGCCATCAAGACGCCGCTGAACATCGTCTTCGCGCAGTTGGTCTCCATCACGCAGTTGGGACAACAGCCGCCCCCTCACGAGCCCGAGTGATCTCCGCCCTTCGGCCGCGCACCCAATTCTTCGTACGGGAAGCATCAATCGAATGATCCTCATTTGTTCGTCTTTTATTCCTTCGAATCAATACAATTGTTTCTTGTGTGCATACTGTCTTTATACAAACGACTCATAAACAAGTTCAGGGATCAAAAAAAACCAACACGTACGATCGGCAGGCACTGCGGATTGAGGCGAGAATCCCGTGTGTTGGACGAGGGAGGCAATCAGTTCAAATTTTCATCCAGAACTCCTGATCGTGGGCCAAATTGAAGAGGGACTCGAATCCTTGGGCTTTCGAGTTCCACTCCGTGAAGTAATAGTAGTAGCCGTCTTTGGTGATGGCGATCAAATCCTGCAAAAAGAAGAATCGGTTGGAAGCGAAAAAAATCCGCTCACTTGTTTCGAAGTGGAGACCTCTTCGGGCAAAAAGGCGCATTCGGCGACCTGCTCGGGATGCGGCATCGTGAACTGCATCAAACTCCTGCGCTCGTCCTTTCCGAAACGAACGTGGTCGATGCTGAAAAGAAGGAATAAACGAACTGCAGTTAAATTGAAGGAAGGAACGTACATTCGTTTCTGATTGGAGCGATCGTCCGCCTTCTGGCTGACCGAAAACACGTGGATCGTCCCTTGATCGCTGACGCACGCGAAGTAGGAGGAGTCGCAGGAAAATCGGAAGCTGCAACGACGAAATGAACGCCTGCAGCGTGGGCCTGCACCCGACCATGAGAACTGCGCGTTGTGCGTTCCCCGCCGCAGTTCGTAGAGTTGGCTCTTGGTCTGCGTGTCGAAGATCTTGACCACGGTGCCCTAAAAGCCGGGGAGTAGGAGAGCTCGGGTGGGTGGATTCTCGCTCACCTTCACGCTTCCGGTGGCGATCTTCGACGCTTGATTGTCGATGGCAATCATCGCGATCTTCGAGGAGTGCGCGTAGATGGTGGCCGGAGCGCTCGATCGAGTCTGGCTGGCATTCCGCAGATTCCGTAGCTGAAACAAGCAATCACGTCTTCTCTGCACCCAATTCTCACTCACCTGAACGCTGCCTTCTTTGACGTTCGGAAAGACGAGGTACTCGTTCTTCGGACTGGGGCTCAACGCGCACAAGCCCTCCGGATTGAAGCCCGTCTCGTCGTGGGCGGCCAACTCGAACGACTCCATCGAGAAGACGTGAATGTGAGTCCGTTGGACGACCACAATCCTGCAAAAAGGACAGCCATCACAAGAACGAATAAAAAGAACCGCGTACCGAGTGGAGAAGACCAGAACGTTGAGGATGGGCGAGTTGACCGTCAATTCCACCGTGAACTTCTGCTTGGCGTCGTCCCAGATCATGACTGGAACGGAAGACGACAGTGAGAAACAAATATAGAGGGATAAAACCGACCGGATTTGCTCGAGAACTTTGGCCGCGGCTCTCCGGCGACCATTGCGATAAAATTGGAGCGGTCGAGTATGGCGACGATCTTTATGCTGCCGACCACGTCCGTTTCTGCAAGCGGGTGGAAATCAATGGTCGTTTGCGGTAAAGAAAGAACTCACTCAGATTGACGAGTTCCACGAGTGGACGCGAATTGAACACCCGAACGCCACTGTCGGTCGCCACGGCGAAACAATCTGAAGGCGAAAGGAAATCAGCCACGTTCCTTACTTTCGACTATTGAAAAAGAATCATCAAATGCTCACCTTGGAGAGCATTAAAAGGCGATGTGCTTGATTTGCGGCATCATCGGTTGGCCGGTCATAAGACCCAAAGAGGCGACGAGCAAATGGGATGCACGCTGGCTGCTGGTCGAAGAGGTCCGCCTAATTACATAGCGGGTAAGGCCTGAAAGGAGCAGGAGATTATCCGCGGTCACGAACGTCGCGGAAGAACGCACACTTGAACTGCTTTTTCGGGCGCCAATCAAATCAGCTGGGCCGACCAGTCGGATGTTATCGGCGGCGTTAGAACCGGTCCTGCGTTGTGCGCATGATCGAGAGGAAAATCGGGCGGGAACACTTGACACTCTCCGAATAGCACCTGACCGTCACGATTTCACGCGTGTCTCCCTTACTCGCTCTGTTACGGACGCGGGCTCATTAGTTGGGTATTCGTCCGAAATGGAACGAGCAAGAAATTACGGTCACAAGACCAAAGTCTTCATTGATTGAAGCCGCTTGTTTCTTCAGACAAATGCCCGTTTGTTTCCTTCATTCATTACTCACTAGTTGATGAAAGCCTTTATTTGGGAACGAACGACCAATTGCAACAACTGCCCCTTGGGCGACCGTTAATACCCGCAATACAACTGTACATTTGTGGGAAATGGAATAATTTAAGTGAAATGTGGAATTGTTGGCGGATGGACGGGGGCGACTAGAGAGCGAGAAACAATCAACGGAAAGTGAGTGAGGGAACTAGAATCCTTTCTTCCGCTTGCCCTTGTTCTTCTTGCGGCAATCCGGGCAGAACCAGGGCTCGTTCTCGTCCGGCGCCTTCAGCATCCCCACGCAATGCCAATGGAACCAGCGATCGCAGCCCCCGTCGCAGCCGATCATGTCCGACACGCCGTCCACGTACGCCACCGAGCAGATGGGGCACACCCACACGTCATCGTCCGCGCCCGCGTCCTCCGTGATCAGCGCCGGCGAGGGATCCTTGGGGGCGGGCGGCGGCGGTTCGGGCGTCTTCGAGGTGCTCTTCTTCGGCTTCTTTGGCGCCTTCTCCTTTAGCGAGTTGCTGCTTGACGTCCGCTCGAAAACCTTCGATTTGGACGGCTTCTCCTTCGGCGGCTTGGTCGACGCGCTGCGGACGGACGTTTCGGCAGTGAGGACGGGCGGTGCGTTCCGGAGGGCGTCTTCGATCGTGGTCATCGGCAGCGAAGGCGGAGCGGCCGGCTTGGGCGGCTTCGTCTTCTGCACACTCGGGATTTTCGGCTGGCTGTGGCTGGAACTCGACTGCGGGCGTTCGGCGGACTTCGGAGCGGACGGTTCCTCGCGGTCCTTCTTGTGCTTCTTCTCCTTCTTATGTTTTTTGTGCTCCTTGTCCTTCTTCTTCGCCTTCTCCGTCGGATCTAAACAGGAAGGAACTCAAATGAAACAAACAGAACGAAGAACGAACCCTTGTCCACGCCTTCCGGCTTCACCTCCCCGGAGCGCTCAGCTTGGGCATCTTCAACGGAGAGACCACCGGATCGCCGTTCTTCGCTTCCTTGGCGGGCGGGATCGGAGTGGTCGAAGTGGACGGGACAGGTTTGGCCTCGCCGTCGCGCATCTTCCGCTTCTCCTTGTGCTCCTTCGACTTTTTCTTGTGCTTCTCCGACCTGCAACGAAGGAAGCGAGTTAGAACCACGCGGATCTACTGCTCCACTTACTTTTCTGCCTCTCCGCCCAACGAATCCCGTTGCTCCTTGTCCCGCTTCTCCTTCTTCATCGACTTGTGCTTCTTGCGGGGCGGCTCATCGGGATCGCCGCCTGCTGCCGGCTCGAAGTCGCGTTTCACGAGCAGCTTCTCGACCATCGCCGGCGTTTCGCTCGGGGCCGCGGGCTCTTGGCTCAACAGCGGCGGCGTGCTGAAAGGAACCCCGCGAATCAAATGCCAAACGACCGCAAACGCACTTTGTGGGCGACGTCTTCTGCGGGGCGCTCGCTTCCTGCGGGCTGTGCTTCACGGAATCATTGCTCGCCGTCCGTCCGATCCGAATGGTCAACTTCACCGGGGCGTCTGCAATCAAACGGATGAGTGTCGTGAAAAAGCGTGAGGAAGGAGAAGTCAGCTGAAATACAAATCTAGTCGTCGTGGACTTTAAACGAAAGTACGTGCAGTTTGAAGCGACAAGAGCGCATGACCAACGAATCGGATAAAAACTCACTTTCGGCGGGCGAAATGCGGGGCGGCGGATCGGTCCGAGTGCTCGTCTCCTCCGTTCCGTGCCCGTTGGCCGTTGCTATGGCGGTCGAGGGCGTGGTTTCGGGCGGAGGCGTCCGCATGGACGTCATCAATCCACTCGCGTCCGCTTCGCGAGCCAGCGACGGCATTTGGATCGTGGATTTGTCCCCGGCCGACCTCCGCTTCTCTTTGTTCTTCTTCTCCTTGTTCCGCTCGGCCGACTTGGTCGGATCACGCTCCTTGTCCCGCTTCTTCTCCTTTTTCTTCTCCCGCTTCTTCTCCTTGTCCTTCTTGTGCGACTTGTCCTTCTGCAGGATCGAAGGTTAATCCGGACATGTACTTTGAAAGACGCACCTTAAGCTCATTTGCGACAGGCGGAGGTTGGGGAGTCGTCAAAGGTTGATCGGGAACGGGCGTTTTGACCTTCACGACAGGAGCCGCTTGTTCCAGCGGCGGCGGTGGCGTCAGAACGGGTTTGGCTGGAGGTTTCTCGACGTTGTTGTTGGCTGAAAGCAACGTTTCAGTGCAAAGAAGACCACAACCATCTACTTACAGGTAGCTTCGACTTTGGTGGGCGGCAGAGGAACAGGGGACGCGGGTTTGGGCAGCGGCTTTGGCGTCTCGAACCTGAAAAGACAAATCACTCGACTAAAGAACATCATCGACTCACCGTTCGGGCGCCTTCACGGGAGGAGGAGCCGCGGCCGAGAGCACCGGCGGAGGAGTCGAAACGACGGGCGGGGCAGAAACGGCAGCGGGGAGAATGGGCGCCGTGGCGGACGGGAAGACCGGGGCGGTCGGTTTGAGCAACTCGCCGAGCGTCGTGGCGGGCGTGAGGACGGGCGCTTCCTTCGGGTAGGGATCGCGATGCTTCTTGCGATGCCTCGACTTCTCGCCATGTGCGCCGACCCGTTCCTTGTCCTTCTTCTTGTCCTTCAGCCGCTTCTTCTCCTTGTTCTTGTGCTTCTTGATCTGAACAGGCGGAATGGAAGGACCAAACGGAAGAGTCGAAAGCTAACCTTGTCGACCAGCGAATTCAAGCTCGTCTGCTTCAACGCGGTTTCGGCCGATTTGAGCGTCGAGTCGGACAGAACAGGCGGCTTGCTCCGAGTCTGAACAAAACAAATGCAAGAATGAAAACAAACGGAAGCACATACGTGAGAGATGTTGGCCTTGGCCGTCTTCCGCATTTCCGCCTCTTGATGCTTCTGATTGAACAGCTCCATGTCGAAGCCGAGATCATCGGCACTCAAGGCGGAGAAGTCGGGAATTCCCTTGAAATCGGGCAATTGCCTGAAGCGAACGGAATGCACACTCGATCCGCCCACTCCTCGCATACCAAACCACGGTGGGTTCGGGATTTTCGATCGGCTCCACCTGCATGGAGTCGATGCCCGAATCCGGCTTCTCGCCCTCTTCGGTCGGCTTCGACCCCTCGCCGCCCTCCTCGGGCACTCCGTTCTCGACCGGTGGCTTCCGCTTCCCGTAGAGGAGCTCCACTTCTTCGACGGCCGGCACGTGGTCGTCGAAGGGATCGGCGAAGAAGAACTTTGTTTCGGATTTGGAGTCGACGAATTCGGCAGAAGGATAGAGAGGAAGCTGAAATGAGCGAGCGAATCACACACGAAAGCACAAAACAAACGGACGGTTGAGGTAGGAAGCGAGAGGGTCCGCACTTGCTGCACGTACTCGTGGAGTTCGGAGATCGAAATGTTCTGCGACTTGAAGGCCATGTTGAGATCACTAATGGTTGCGGACTGCCGACCGGCTGCAAAGAAGGGGTGCATTCACAAAGGAGCAGGATGAAATGAACTCACCATTCTCGCTGAAGTTCGACACGCGATGGCAGAGATCATCGAAGTAGCGCCGCATCAACGAGCTCATGATTTCGATCGCGTCGGTGGTCGCCGCACTGAAGCCCAGATTGTCGAGGATCGCGGCCGACGCCTGCGCGAAGTGGAAGTTGGTGAATTCATCGACGGGATTCTTGTCATCGTCCAGCCAATATTCCATTAAATGTGCGCTGAAACCCACCGACCGAATGAATAATTGAACAACAAAAAGAACATTCACGGACAAACGAAACAATCGGTTAAAAAGAAGACATCAATGTGAACAAAGGTGATCGACAGGAAATTCAGATGGAGATTCGTTCGAACGATTCCGAAAAGTCCACGAGTACCGACAAATCCGAGCAATTGCGAAAAGAAGAAGAGTTTGTCGGATGAAAGCGGACCTTTCGAATCGTCGAATACCGAAAGACCGGTGGTGGGAGCAGGAAGTGATCCCTCTGCTTCTATTACCTTCCAATCAAACCACTTCGGAATGAAGTTCGCAGTAAAACAAACGGAAATGAAATGAAAACAAAAGCGAAAATACAGGCGGGAAACTGGTGGCAGGCGGCGCACAACGCGCGCATGTACGCACCAGCCGCCGCCGTCGGTTCCGCGCCCAACGCGCCGCCGCGTCCATCGCCGCTGCTCCGGAGAGACGAGCGGGGCGGCGGCGGAAGCGTCCACTGCGGCGACGGCGGAGAGGAGCAGGGGAAGAAGCAAGCGGACCGCTTGCCCCGCTTGAGGGTTTTCTCGTTACATCATGTGCGCTGGAACCAAAACGCTTGCCAAATTTTTGCGAAGAGCGTGAATTTAGCCGCTCACTTTAATTGCATCTCGACGCCTCCGCCCAGCGAACACGATTGCTTTCGTTCGTCGCACGTGCTCGCCGTCGTTGAGCTTCTCGATTGCCGGCGGCGAGTGAGCGAGTGGATGCTCGCCGATCTGCGCGTGGCATCCGGATTTTCGTGAATTTCTTTCTGTTTTCGTTGTAGCACGAGCTGTGGCTGGCGCGGATCCTTGCGTTCATCAGTCCGCATTCATTTCAACTCATTCGTTTCGAATTCAGGGGCCGACCGGAGCGTCCATCGGCTGAAATGGCCGCAAACCCGCCGATGGCCGCAATGGGTGGGATTCCTTCGATGGCGCAGATCCCGCCCAATCAGTTCTACCCGCCGCCGCCGCCGCAGCCCTACCTGGAAGCTCGGATTATCGAGATGAACCAACGACTCTTGGCTTTCTTCCACTCCAGGGTACGGCTCAACGTTCAAAAGCATCTCAATCGACTTCTCTGCTTTAGACGAACCTCTGCGAAGCGGACGTTATTCAGTGGTGGGACGCGTTCACGCACGAGTTCTTCGACGACAACGCCGCGATGACGATCACGACGCGCGACAATATTCCCGATTCCAGATACTGTGAGTCCTCATTTGATACTACTCTGCCTATTCGCCATTGTTTGCAGGTCTCAATCGCACACTCATCCCCCGCTTCTTCCGCTCGATGGTCGAGAACGGAGTCACGCATCTGGAGTTCGCCCCGCAGAACTGCCAGGAGTTCGCCGCAGCGAACGGCGGCCCCCAGATGTCCATCGCGTTGAGCAGCGAGATGGTCGAAGTGCAGATGATGCTCGAGAAGCCGGTGGCAACAAAAGTGAGTCCACAGAACTGGTCGATCAATGAGGATGTTCGGGTGTTCAGGTTAGCACAGTTGCTCGGTTCTTCATGGAGTTCTCGCCGTTCGACGAAACATTCGGCTATCGAATAAGGAATTGGGTCGCGGAGCTGCGGCCCGCACTCGAGACCTGCCAGATTCCCGACGAAAAACTGGTGGGTGTTCTTTTGGACTCCCGGAAGAACTCTTTTCCCGTTCAAGGACCCCGAAGTTCTGCGGCAGAAGCAGAACGGCCTGACGATCTGCGGGCTGCCCATTGGAGTCGTGATGTTTCTGAAGATGTGCATGGTCCTCTCTCCGATGCAACGACTGATGGGAATGTGCAAGCAGTCCAACGGCCACTTCACTCCCCAACACGCCCTCAAGGCGGCCGTCTTCCATGAGTACACCCGAAGGCAGGAGAGTAACGCAGGTAAGCAACGATCGACCATTGACGCCTTCCATCACGCGTGTTTGCAGCCGCCGTCGCCAACGGTCCGCCTCAACCCCCGGTCGAAGAGCCACAAACGAAGGCGAAGGCTCCGAGGAAAAGGACGCGGAAGAACGCGAACACGAACGGAACGACCGGCACGACGACGAACTCGAAGAAGTCGAAAGCGAACGCAAATGCGGGCGCGATGAACAACGGCCAAGGGATGCCCGGAATCTCCAACCCGCCGCCCTTCTCCGTCAATCCGAATGTAAGTGGCGAAAATCGAGTGAATCACGAGCAGACTGGCCGCTTGCAGTTCAACGGAATGGCCAACTACCCGCACGAAGTGCTCACGGTCAGCGAGCCCTCGATGATGGGCAACGAGTTCGGCGAGGCGGACGAGAGGGCGATTTCGCGGGTCGAGAACGCGCAGTACGATCAACTGTCGATGAGCAACCCGAACATGATGAACAACGGCAGCATGATGGGAAGTGTGCCCCCGCACATGCTCCCTCATCCCCCAATTATCAACGGATCGTGTAAGTAGCCAGCCGGAAAGCACAAAACTAAACGAAGCTCCTTGCAGAACGCTCGACGAACACGGGACGTTGAGGCTTGACAAACGGTGATTACTGGTTAAACGCGGCCCCCCATTCGCTCCGATTTCTCTTCGCTTCTCGTCCACTTTCATCCGCCGAGCGCGCTGGCAGCGATCGATCGATGGAGGCGGGCGAGAGCGGGAACGAGGCCTGCGATCAAGATCGGCTTTGATTTGCCGATTGAAATGCGGCGGCGGGTCGGCCACTTTTTTCTCCCGTTCTCTTCCCTTCCCATCAGTTATATTCCAACGGAAAGTGAATATTCATTAGCAAGCCCGCGATTCTTCTCCGAACACTTCGCATATTTCTCATCCCGCTTCTCGTCCACCTCGTAATTCCTCTGTTTCTCTACTTAATTCTCTCCCTTTCACTTGCTGACAGAAATCCCATCCATCTACCGCACGGTATAACGACGCCTTCCACAGATCATGCCTTTTTCCACACGCCTCGCCATCATGCTTGTACATCCAACTCTTTCTTTGTCGCTAAATTGCAATAAGATTTTTATTTCTTGTACCATTTATTCGCTTGTTCCTTGCTAGCCCTGAATCGCTTTTACTCTCAAGTATTTGTTTCTTGGACGCAACTTTTATTCCTCCGCGAGTTCTTTCCGTTTCATTCTCGGCTGCACGACAAAAGACGCCAATTATTCTCCGCATTTGTAGTATTTCTTTTAGTGCCCCGTATTCCTCTTCACAGATTTTAATAAAAAAGAAATCTCATTGTCGTCGGTTGAAAGAAGGAATCGAACTAATTTGTTTATTAAAGCGTGATCAGAACTCAATCCTCTTCGGCTGTCATTGGAGCTCTCCGGTCGTCGCGAATGGCCGGACGAGTGAACCCGTTTGTTCTGGCTTATTAACACACAACGGAGTGCTCAACACACTTGGCAACTCGGCCGGCAGAACGAAAGCATCCACCGCGGATTCCTCGCGCACTCTCCTGCAAACCGAATGATTGAAATACAAGAAAGCGAGCTGCTGTCGACGAACCGATGAAGGCCCAGAACGGACAAAGGAGGTGCTTGTTCGCGCAGCCGGGTTTCGGTTTCGGCGAGTAGACGTCTTGCAACGTCTCTCCACAGGATTGACACGCGCGTTGGCAGGTGGGTCGCATCCAAAAAGGCTGCAAAAAGGCTCTGGTTTATCTAGGAGTGGCCACTCGTACTCACATTCTTCGTGCATTCGCCCAGATCGCTCCAGAACTGGCACAATCGGTGGTAGTTGAAGCAAGAAGCGGGCGTCGTGGTCAACAAGGTGGTCGTAGTCGAAGTGCTCGCGAACTCGGTGGTCGACGAAGGCGGGGCTTCCGTTTCTTCCGGTTCCTCGATGCCCGGCCGTCGCACAAACGACGAGCCCTAAAGAAGAACGTAAATCTGGACAATAAAAAGAACGTGCAAGCATCACTTCAAAGCACAACTTGAAATCATTACAACAAAAAGGATGCAATAGAAATGATCGAAGCACAAATCAAACGAGTGCACCTTCACAGTCACAGCATTCTCATCATATCCGCTCGGTGGCCTCGTATTGACCTCTTGGGATCCCTCGGTGGTGTGTGGCCGGAAAGAAGGAGGGGCGGCCGGTCCGTCCAACGGCCGAGTTTTCCAGCGCGGGAGGTTTGCCCGTGGACGAGCGGTAAAGCGGCCGTAAGACGGCGGAGGGGTCGGTTGAGTGGTCGTCGTCGTGGGCTCGGTGGTCGTGGTTGTTGGCCGAGGGAGTAGTCGTAGTTGTGGTTGTCGTCGTGCTCGTCGTGGTCGTCGTCGGGATGGTGCAGTGGATTCCCGTGGACACGCACTGATCAGCTTCTCGCACTGGAATTGAAGTTTGAGCCTTCGGACTCGTTCTCCTCCTCTTACACGAGCAATTGCACGTTCCGCACGTTTTGGCGCAATTGATTCGCATCCAGAAGACGTTCAGATCGCACTCGCCGGCCACCGCCCAGAAGCAACACAGCTGAAAGCGAAAAGTGAGCGGATTTCGGAATGGACGGCCTCCAACCAAATGGGAATCCGTGCACTCCTCTTCTTTCGGTCGCTTCTCATCGACTGGAGTCGTCGTACGGCTGAGTGTTCGTTGAGTGGTCGAATGAAGAACGGGAGTCGTGGTGCTTGCGGGATGATTGCCGAACGTCCGTTGCAACGCCCACGAGTGATCGCGATTGGACGGCGACGAGGAGGAGCGGAACTCAACGGCTCTCTCGGAAGCTCCGCCCGCTTGTTGGCGGCCATCCGGTCGGGAAGGTGGGGCACGAACTTGGGCATCACCTCTCGATTCAGCTCGTTGTTGGTTGTGCTCCGAGTGAAGGAAGTGGGCGTCGTCGTGTGGTGGAAGGGAATGGAAACACGCGCCCGATTGCCCATTTCGGTCGTGCCGATTCTGAACGGCATTCCTGAACAAACGGGTAATTGCAAGGGCGGCTCATTAGATTCGAACAAACCGTCGATTCGAGGCGACGAGAACACACTCGCGCGAACGGTCGTCGTCTCCACCTCCCCGTCGACGGTCTGCAGTCCGCTCTCGCCGTCCACTTGGATCACTTGACCGCGTGTGTGCCGCGGGACGTGCTCCGTGGTCATCGGCTCCTCGTTGGTTGTCGTTGTGGACGGCAGAGTGGTGGTCGTTGCGGGCGATTGGAAGACGTGTCTTGCCGTCGATTGGAACATTGCGGCGCGGTGATCGGCGTCCACGCGAAAAGCCGTGAAGCCGAACGAGTGACTCGTCGTGGGCGGCGGGGTAGTCGAGGTCGTGGTTCGTTCGGTTGTTGTTTCAGTGATCGTCGTCGTCGTTGTTGTGCTGGTGGAAGTGGTGGTTGTTTCGATCGGCGGCTCGGGGGTGTTCGGCGCGTGATTGTTCCCACTGCTTCTTCCCAACGAGGCCACGATGTTCCCATCGAACGGGTTTCCTCGAGCAATGAAGATGTCCTCTTCGGCGGGCGTGGGCATTGGCTTCATTTGGGAGTTGCGGAAGAAATCCTCGTAGCGAGTGCGCAGCTCGAGCAGGCAGAGCTCGGGGATCGGATGGCAGCCGATGTCCACGTCGATCTCGTTGGGCGACAGCTCCACGGCACACGCACTGGTCGGCAGTTGATGTTCGGGCGTTTCCGGACACAACGAGCACTTCGCCCCTTCGTCGGGCGTGAGAAAGTTGACGAGATTCTCCCCGTTCGCGGGAATACTCGTGCCTAAAGCCGGTGATTGATCAGAATGCACTGTAGAACGAGAAGAACGTACAAATGTGGGCATTTTCCTGCATCCAAGCGTAAATGCTGGGCGGCCGCTCTCCGACATCTGCTTGAGATCGGCCATGCAGGAAGGAGAGGAGGAATAGGAGACTGATTAGACGGCGTAATATTCGGCACATTGACGGCAGTCGGATGTCCACCGAATGATTGAAAGCTAAGCACAAAGACGAAGGATTAGTCGGACGTAGACGAAGGCAGATGTCCGAAGAGCTCAGACGACTTTTACTTTCGATCGCGAACGGGCGTGGGCGGAAACGCAACAATGAAGAGTGGGACGATCGGAGCTCGACTGTTTCAACTTTCGATTGACTTCGCAATTAGCTCGGAAGATGCATCACGCACGTCGGGCGCTCTTCTCCGCTCCGACCGTCCACGCCGGACAGCGGGCGGCGGACGACGAAAACAGGAGCATATCGTAAAAGCAACACAAAAACGAGCGTTCGAATGCCCTCCGGGCGCGCGTGCCGAGAGAGGAGCCGCTTCTCGTCGACTGTAAGTGGCTAAATGACTCCACTCGTCAATCAAACGACGTGCGCGTTCGCGGCGGCAGGACAAAAGGTTTGCGCTCGGCGCGCCGTAAGCGCTCCTCATCGACGAGAAGAAACGGACGTCGAACGGAGCGCCAGTACGTGAATAAACACGTTGCACATCCGCCGCCCCCGCCGAAGAGCCCAGCCGGCGGTCAAGCCGTTCGGAGTCCATCGAGTGCGGACGGCGGCGGATGTCCAAACCGGTGCGCAATGAGCGGTCACGTACGAACGGGGGTCGGCGATGTTGCGAACACGCTCCCCACCCGCCGACATCTTTTGTGTTTCCAGCGGTTAGCGAGCAATTAGCTGCGATCAAAGTTTCGTGCTGCCTCGAGCCCGAAGCAAAGGTCGCAACATGCAAGTGAAGGCACCGTCGATTCCCGCTTGCTGCACGGCTTATGGCCTCGACCTTCGGTGAGGTTTTTCATCAGAAGATGCGTGCAGTTGTTGGGAAAACGAGTAAAATTAATCGAATTCCAAACGCAAGGTCAACAGAAGCCGTGGAAGTTGCTGCCGCCTTCGGAGGGCGAAACCGCATCGCGAATCCCGACTGACCGTCGATCCTCCCTCCCCTCTGCCCTTGCAAGCAATTTACAACCGCCGTCAAGCGGCCGTCAAGAGGGCGACGGAACGAGTTTGGAGGAGGCGGCAAACGCCCGCATTGACCGACAAATGCAAATTTAAATACTGGAGTCGAGACAACAAGCCGCATTCCAACGCCCGGGCACGCCCGAGGGACACCGAGCGGCGAGCAGCGGGACGGCGGCGGTCGGACGTCGTTGAGTCAATTCCAATCCGCCCTCGCGGACAGCGGGAGAACGCGAGATGCTGCCCGCAATTAAACGCCCCCTACAATCTGATCTGTACGCAAAGCGGCAGAGGCGGGAACGATTCGAGTGGGTTGATCGGACGAACGGCACGCGGCTTTCACCTCCCCGCCCACCCTCTAATTGAATTCCGCTGATTGATCGCGAGCACGCCAATTCCGTTCGCCTCGCCCACCGGATCGCTTTTAATCAACCCAAAAGTCAACAAAAGACCCTCCTTCGATGGCCATCCAAAAAAGAAGATCGTGAGCCTTCGGGGGATGCAAATCCAATCAGCTCGCCCACTCGCGGCTTCTCCGTTGAGACTCCGGTGCGGGCGGGCACGTAAAGCATCGCCGAACGGGGATCCGACGGCACTCCACGCGTTGAACAAACACAATTGCTCGAGATGCAAGAGACAATTGAGAGTAAACAAAAAGTGCAGAACGGTCCATGTGCTTTCCATTTCATCTTCGAGCGTCGAATCTCGTGAGCGATCCAAAGAAGCGATCAGAAATTATTGAGGAGTTTAATGTTCAATGGGAATGAATGATAACAACAGAGAGGGCATCAAGCGATGTGGAGAGTCAATCGGTGGCCGCGAGTTTCCAGGATTCCTTTCGAACTCAGAGGAATTCCCAACGTCTGGCATGAAGCGGCCAGATGCTGCCGCGTGATCCCACAACGGTAGAGGCTGATGATGATGTGAGAGCGGACTTTCGGCTGTCGGAACCACGCCTCGATCAGGGCACTCACGCCGCTCGTTGTGATGCGGACGCTGGAGAGGTCGAGGGTCTCCACTTCGCATTCGCCGGACAAGAACAAACTGGAACAAGGGAAGCAGTTGATGAACGAACGGCAACAATCACTCACTCGGCAAAACGGAAGAGCGTCGCGTCCGAAATGGCGTACGCGTGGCCCGCGCTCTCGTGCCAAACGCGCAGCGATGTGAGCTGCGGGAGGTTGTTCTCGATGAGGTCGTCCGAAATCAACGACGCCGGACTGCAGATCTCGAAGCCTACATCGGAGAGGGTGCTGAGATTCGACGTAAAGAGATTTTTCAACTGAACAAAATGAATGACTGAACGGGGCAGTTGGAGTCGAGACTCACGTGTTCTCCAGCATTCTCGTCGAACACGCACCACAGGAAGTAGATCTGAGAAGCGCCGAGGTGATAGCGGGAAAGACGCCGCAAAACGGGGATCGTTTCGGCAGGAATCAGTCCTCGAATGAACAGCGAAGAAGTGGAGAGTCGACGGAAGCAGTTGATCAAGTGCTGGAAGCGAGCAATGAACACCCCTAATCCATTCGGGACGACTCACTTCAATCGAAGGCATCGCGTAACGAGTGGGAATCATCCGTTCGTCCAGCGGTACGATGATCACTTCTCCTTCGTCGAAGTACAATTTGATCTGAACGGGCGACCATTCATTCCATTCGATCGAAAAGCGAACACACCTGATCCTTTCGCACTTTCGGCAGCTCGTCGTTGTGCTTTCGGACCAAACGACGCAGTCGAGTGCACGTTGCCTCCATCTTCGTGACCGTTCGTCCATCACAATGCTGCAGGATCCGCAGCAGGACTTTGTCCTCGATTCTAAACAAACACTCATGACCGTAACGAACGAAGCAGACGACTCACGTCGAAGAGCGAGATCTTTGGGAGGCGACCTTCTCGTTCTGCTCACACTCGCCGGCCGTTCCAGCCGCTGCCCGTTGTTGGCCAGAATGCCCGAAATGAAGGGACAGAGAACGGTGAAGAAACGCAAGACCGCGTGCCACATCTTGAGCAGCAATCGCTGTCTGAAACTGCACGTGGATCACAATAAAATCAGCCGCTTCCTCTCCAGCTTACATCGGGAGCAACGGCTGATTGTCGGGATTGATGGCGTCTACTCGAACCGTTCGCAGGGAGTCCCAATTCTCCAGCCGCTCGTCGATCGACCCCAACGCCACTCGGCCCGATCCGTACGCCTTCAAGTGAGTGCCCATCGAACGGGAAGTGCGACGAAAAGAATGGGCGGCCGCCGTAACACTAATCATTTCGTTACTAGTTTCGATTAATTCGAATAGAGAAGTACGGATGGACACGCTGGAGCTTCTTTGTAGCGGGGGCGATCGCAGCGTTCGTTTGTTTCAAGTGCGGGGGAATAAAACGAGTGAGCAATGCGAAGACCTCGTGCTCAAGCGTACGGCGCGAACGTGCAGAAGAATTCCTCAAAACGAGATACTTGAGGCCGTCCGCCGCGGCCCCCAACGGCCGCTCGCTCGGCTGTCCGCCGCCGTGCGGCCCATTCGACATTCCGTTTCGACACCCGGCCGGCCGGCCGCTTCTTTCTTTCTTGCGGGAACGCGGCCGTGGCACTTTTTGCGGTCGCCGTCTGCTTCTCGTTTGCCAATTTCTTCAGACCTGACTTCTGGCGGTTGAATTCGGATGAGCTCGTCGATCACATCGAAACGACAGCGCTTCACTCACGAAACTGAGCATCCTGATCCAAAAGCCTTTCTTTTTTAGCCTCCCAAAGAAACAATTGAAAGCAGGCATTCTTCATTCAAGTCATGAACATAGTCGTCATACGTTTTATTTATTGATCTCATTGTGAGACACACATTCTGATCAGTGGTGTATTCGAGAAAGAATAACTGGCACGAAGAAGAAACCCAGGATTGCTGCGGACTCGATCGTCAATGTACAGAAAGGGAACCGGTAGATGCATGAGATGAATGGGAAGGATCGATGACTCTCCAGAAATGCTTGAGCGCCTCGTAGTAAACGGCCACCATCAGCGCGCCTCCCGTGCACTTCAACGAGTTGCTGACCGCGCCGCGGAAGAAGGCCGGAATTCCGTCGTTCCTGAAGGCACACAATCAATCATTGCTGGTGAATGCAAAGGCTCACTTGTAGGTCTTCAAGAAGCAATCCAGCGATCCCGCGTAGAGCTTGTCCGCCTTGCCCGACTGCATCATGAGCTTTCGGCGGACGGTGTCCATCGGGTAGCACGCGAAGCTCGAGAGAGAGACGCACGCCTGAAAGCGAGAGTAGACGTATGTGAACGAAACCATGAGGAAACTCACTTGAGCGATCAGCCAAACGGAGACGAAGCTCAGCTTCTTCGGATCGTCGGTGATGGTGCCGCGGATGGTGTCGAACATGCCGAAGAAGACGGAGCGGGAGATGGCCACGAACTGGAGGGAGACCACGAATCCGCGGTAGGCGCCGGCGATTCCCTCGGCCCGCGTGATTGCTTTCAGGCAGTGGGTGAGGCCGCGGAACTTCGACGTGCCGTCCTTGTTCGTCTCGACTGCGAGACGAGTGCGGGCGACGTCCAGCGGGTAGAGGAAGCACAGCGAGGTCACTCCTCCCGCTCCTCCAGCGCAGATGTTTCCTGAAGCAAGCAGCAAATAGGACAGCAATGGAAAAAGGTGGACTTACCGAGCACGAATCGACCGTAGTTCTTCTTTCGATCGACGTCCTTGAGGAAGAGCAGACGGTAGTAGTCGCGGAGGACGAAGTTCATCGCGTGGGAGGGGAAGCAACGGGCGACCGTCGCGCAGTTCCCCCGCCACAACGACAGGACGCCCTGCTCGGCACACAGACGACGAGTGCAGTCGAGGATCCCGCTGTAGGGCAGCTGGTTGGAGGCGATCGTCATCTTGTGCTTCACGGTCGTGTGTTGTTGCAGTTGGAGGATGAGTTTGACGCGATCCATCGGGGCGACGGTCGTCTTCGAGATGGCCGCTGCGAAGCCGCCGCACGCGAAGCCCCGCACGGCGTGACTCAAGTCCGCACGATCAGACGTCGACGCGATCGAACTCATCCTCCCGCAATCGATCGGAGACTCCGCAGAAGTCCCCAAGAGTAAACCCCAAGTCTGAAACAACGGGAGTAAGTGGAAAGATCGAGACCGATTGCACGCAGACACGAGCACGAGTGAACGGTGCAGACAGTAAAGAATGTTGCCGAAAGGAATGAGCAAGCCGGACGGAAAGCGGGCGGGCGGGCGGGCGGGGGTTGCCCCTCAAACGCCCCGAAATTGATAAGCGGAGTGGTTCGAATGGACGCGGGCGGAAGAATCAGACCATCTGCATGCTTTTCAGCTGCCCGTCGATTGTCCACACAAAAGAGTCACGTTCAAGAAGCCGCAATCGACGAATCGATCGCTTCAAAACGACGCCGGGAGCACGAAAAAGCGGGGGAACTCGCTGATAGGAGGGGCGGAAGACGAAAAATTTCGCTCGTTCACATGCTCCCAACGGGCTGATCGCGAGCTGAATTTCACGTGGACAGCCGAAGCGAAGCGAGTGGACGGCCGAAAAAGCGACGCCGTTCAATAACATCCACCGAACAACAACGAGCCCATCATTTTGCACGGCAAACGCTCGAATTTTACCCACCGAACCGATTTCAACCGATGAATTCGTTCATCTCCCGTCCAAGAAGATGATCAGGCGGCGACCGTCAGCTGATCGTTTCGCAATCGAACGGCTTTGCGAGGCGAGTGCCCTCCTCTTTGGAGTGATTGATGAACGGATACGTTCGGATAAAAATACGCGGTTCGTCCAAGCGATCAAGAAAGGAGAACTAAAACCAATCGAAGATTCTGGCGATCGACCGCCAAAGGTGGAGGAATTTCGCTCAACGAAGAGGTCGAATATCAACATTTTACTGCCGCATAGACATCACATTTTGCAAAAAAGTTAAAAACGAGCAAGAACGGAAAGGAAAGTGGAAGGATTACTCGCGGGTGTTTGCTCAGAATCGTTCCTGTCGAGGTGACTCATGAACTCGAACGGCCGATTAGACAAAAAACGCTACGTTACCTTCGTTGCACGGCTCACTTGCAACCTTCCGAAATGATCCCCCTATGGACTGCTTGATTAGCTCTTGATCCTTGGAAGCGTGATCCAACGAACGCTTCCGAGCGTCCGGTTTCCATACGGTAGAGCCAAAAATAGACGCTGCTTTTGCAGGCTGCACTCCGCTGCGCCCGAGCGGGAGCACGGCCGAAGCGCCAGTTTTGTTGAAAACAATCGCTGCATTGGATCCGAATTGTATCCAGCGCCATCCGCCGGCTCCGATCCAATGTACAACCATTTCGCCGGCAACCAGCAGCAGCAGCGGTATCGCCCGCAAGCCGTGAGTGAACGCGCCCGCTTTGCTCCGGTAGGATCGCCGAGATTTCAGCGGCCATCCACCAACTTCCTCCCGATCGCGGTGAAGAGGAACGCAAAGGGCGAGGAATGTGACGACCAAGTGGTGCCCGACGGCGGGCGGGACATCGAAAAAATCTCCAACCGCGCCTTCGTCCAGCTGTTCATGTCCGGAAAGCTCGTCCTCCCGCCCGACTACACCAAAGAGTACACGTTCGGCGTGGAGGACCTGCGGAACTTGGGCGAGATCGGGCACGGACGCTTCGGTGTGGTCTGCAAGATGATCTACCAGCCCACGAACTACGTGATGGCCGTCAAGGTGAGTTCTTCCCCTCTTCCATTTGATTCACGGTCGTCTTCAGCGCGTCCGTCTGGTCTCCAACCAGTACGACGATCACGAGGACCAGCGGCAGATGAAGCAGCTGGAGAAGGAGGTCCAGATGATCCAAGAGGCGTCCGCGTGCGCTGAGGTCGTCAGGTTCTACGGGGTCACTTTCCACGAAGTTTGTTCTCATCCTTTTGTGATCCTTTCGATTCATTTCGTTTCAGGGCGACTGCTTGATCCTCATGGAATTCCTGGACGTCTCGCTCGAGCGGCTGTACAAGATCGTCCACCGCCTGGCCAAGAAGACGTTCAGCGAGGACGTCCTGGGATGCGTGGGGGTCACCGTTTTGCGGGCCCTAAACTGTTTGAAGCGGTTGAAACAAATCATCCACAGGGGTCTGTTCATTCGATCATTGTTCTCAATATTCCAGATTCTTTCTTTAGACGTGAAGCCATCCAACATCCTCCTTGATCGACGCGGCAACATCAAGCTGTAAGAAAGGGGAAGGAATCTAACCACGACCTTTTTCGTTTGCAGGTGCGATTTCGGGATCTCCGGCTACTTGGAGGACTCGATGGCTCAAACGAAGGACGTGGGCTGCCGGCCGTACATGAGCCCCGAACGCCTCACGGCGTCCATCGACGGCTACGACATCCGCTCGGACGTCTGGTCGCTGGGCATCACGCTGATTGAGAGCGCGAGGGGCGTCTTCCCCTTACCCAAACTTCCACGAGAAGTGTTCGTTTCTTTCGATGGACCTGTTCATCGATGAGTTCCTTTGAATTGCAGGTCTGTTCGCTCAAATTGAGCAGGTGGTGGTCGGAGATCCGCTCTTCCTGACGCCCGCCGACGGCTACGCACCCCACACGACGTCTTTCGTCAATGTTTGGTGCGTTCTGTTCACTTCCTTCCATCATTTCGATTCTTCTTCCTTCCAGCCTCACAAAGGAATACAAAGACCGCCCGAACTTCGACGAGCTGATGGCCACCGAGTTCGTCCGCTACTTCTGCCGTCTGCCCAATCGCGTGGACATCGTGGCCTCCTACGTGCAGGAGATGCTGGAACTGCACAACTCGTTCCTCAAACTGAACCCCAACCACTCGTTGGACTGATCACACCTTGTTTCCATGTACAGCCGAATAAACTTTTACGCAAATTCGGGCGTGTTGAACGCAGAACTTGGCTGCGGGGAAATTTCTTTTTTGTGGCTCTTGCTTGTGATCATTGTTGAAGGAATACATGAACGCCGGGATTGAAGTCAAGAATTGAGAGTGAATAAAACTCGAGAGAATGTTCGCGACGAACGATGGAATTTGGAAAACTTGCAGCTTCTTTTGTCGCCTTCCATTGGACATCGATTAAATGAGCGGCAATACGTGGGGAATCTTTTGTCACCGAGCGAGCAGCTGGCCGCGGCCTCCCCGCCGCTCTCCCGCCCGCTCGCCCGCCGCCCGGCCGTCATGTTCGTGCGCGAGACGCTTCGCCATGCGCCCGAAAATCGATGCCCATTCACTTGAATCCATCCGGGCGTAGCTCGACCCCACACTGCCGCTGCCGCCTGGGAGGAGAGGGGTGATCCGAAGAGTCCGTTTGTGCACCCATTTGTTCGCTCGCGTCGAATCGCCGCACGGCGCAGGCTGAGCAGTTGGACGCGCATTTCCCGCCCCGAACGTCCAGCCGATCGCTGCTTTCCGTTCGCGACTCAATCCGCCGGCAACGCTCGCTCGAGCGGCCTCCCGTCTTCGCATTTTCTCCCTCTCGTCAATCCCACACAAGGAATCCGCGGGTGTCCAATGGCGGACGCAACGGTGAAGAAGGAGGGCACCAGCCAGAACGTCCAAGTGTCCGCGATGGCGCAGAACATGTACCGAGTCGGCGGTGAGTTTCTTCCTCGAATTTACGCAATTAATCGAGAATTATTGCAGACTACGTGTACTTCGAGAACTTCCCTTCGTCCCCGTACAACATCCGGCGGATCGAGGAGCTCAACAAGGTGATTTCTTCGATTTATTCCTCATTTTCTTCAAATTCATCTTGTTCAGACCGCTTCGGGAACAGTCGAGGCCAAAGTCGTGTGCTTCTTCCGCCGACGTGACCTGCCGGCCGCCCTCCTGAAGATCGCGGACAAAGCGGAGCGGCAGAGCGAAATTCGTGGGTTTCCTCGAATGCTTTCTATTTTTTTAAATCCTTGCCAATCGTTCAGTCTCTCGGCCACGACGCTGCTTGTTGACGCGCAAGTCGGTCGGCAACTCGAACGGCGTCGCGAATGGCGAGGAGGAGGAGGAGAACGGAATTGCGGAGACGCCCGACGAAGGCGGCAGCTGTGAGTTTCTTCCGAGGTTTAATCCGACAATTTCTCGTCGATTTCAGCCAAATCAAAGGATGCTGGGACCGCCGAATCGGGCGGACTCGCCGGACTGCCGAGCGGCGCGGACAAGCTGGAGCCCATCGAGGTCCATCGCCTCCGTCAGCAGGAGCTCTTCCTCAGCCGCCAAATCGACACGCTGCCCGCCACGCAGATTCGCGGCAAGTGCACGGTCGTGATGCTGAGCGAGGTGGACGCCGTCGAGAGCTACAAGAACCGAGAGGACAGCTTCTTCTACTCGCTCGTCTTCGACGCCACCAACCAGACCCTGCTAGCCGACAAGGGGAAGATCGACATCGGCGAGCGCTATCAAGCCCAGATCCCCGACCGCCTTTCTGATGCGACGATCGAGCGGGAGCGGAAGAAGAAAGCGCGGCGAGGAGGACGAGGAGAAGGAGGACTTCAACGAGGACGGCGGACCTGCAGATCGCCGAGGCGGACGAGGAGCCCGAGAAGGACGTGAAGCCGCCCGTCCGCACTCGACGTCATTCGCGCCAAATCGACGACATTTACGAGACCCGCTACGAGTCGCTCGTCTACCACCCGTACCACTCGCTGACCGATCGGGACATCGATCAGTTCCTCATCATCGCCAGGTGATCTCATTCGCTCTCCTCTTTCAATTCAATGCTTTCCTTGCAGGGCCGTGGGCACGTTCTCTCGCGCGTTGGACACTTCGTCGACCATGAAGCTGCCCTCGCTGCACATGACCGCCGCCGCCGCTTCGAGGGACGTCGCCCTCTTCCACGCGATGGCCCTCCTGCACCAAGCGAACTACGACATCGGGAAGGCGGTCAAGTACCTAGTGCCGCCGCCCAGCAAGCAGCACTACCCGTTGGATGCGGACAAGGGCACCGGCCACAACACGGTCAGTCTGGGCGGCCCGATCCTCTGCCGGGATCAGCTGGAGGAGTGGTCGGCGGCCGAGGCGACGCTGTTCGAGGAGGCGATCGAGAAGTGCGGCAAGGATTTCCACGACATCCGGGCGGAAGCGGTGAGTCGACCTCGAAGACGTGCACACTCACTTGTTTCTGCTTTCAGCTGTCGTGGAAGTCGATTCGTGACATCGTGGAGTATTACTACATGTGGAAGACCACGGCTCGTCACGCGGAGATGCAGCGCACGAAGTTGGCGGAGCAGGAGAACAAGCTCAAACAAGTGTACATCCCCAACTACAACAAGCCCAACCCGAACCAGGTCGGGCGGCAGAACGCGTCGAACGAACTCGTCAAGAGCGCGTCGCCGTGCGAGAGCTGCCAGACGGACGAGTCGACCGCCTGGTTCGCGTGGGGCCCCGCTCACCTTCAATTGCGCCTCTGCAACGACTGCTGGGTGCACTGGAAGAAGCACGGCGGATTGAAGAAGGTGCATGAATACGGTGAGTTGTCCATCCCTTTTTTCGACTGATCACTCTATCCATTTCAGAGGCCTATGACCTGGACGGCGCCACTGACTTGTCGGCCGGCCGGGGTTTGGCGGGACGCGGGAATGGGGTGAGTTCGTTTCACGGGTCTCCTTGATTGCTCCCGTTCTTCTAGCAGCGAAGTGTGAACGGAACCCCGTCGAAGATGACCTCCGGCCCAGCACTTCTACCAGGGCAAAGACCGCGGCGCCTTCTATCTGAACACCACCTTCCACGTTCGCCTCGCCCGCGGGTATGTTTCTCCGATCGGCACCAACGATCATCTCCGTTCTTTCGTTTCAGCATTGCCCCGCGAAATATCTTCAACATCCGCAAAGCCGCCCGCTCGCCCACCAAGCCGATCGATGCGACGGCCATCATCAACCACTGTACGTCTTCCGTCCATTTTCCTTTCTTCCATTCGATGGATGTCCGTTTAGACTACTCGCGCCCCATCGCCGACATCCTCCGCACGGCCAACGCGATCAAGCTGCGGCAGAAGAGCGTCTTGCCGCAGGCCCTGGCCGATCTGCTAACCCGCCTGCACAATCAACATAGGCGCGAATAATTCAATCACTTATTCTTCTCCTCTTTTTTCCTGTTTGTCCGTCGTAAAAACATTGATTGTGTGCGATTTCTCTTTGTTTTCCCTAATTTATACCCTCGATTGCCTTACTGTTCCCAAAGCCTTCTTTTTGTTCGCATAAAAGCCGAAAGCTTAAAATGAGCTCCGCCTTTCGATCTCGCGCTCATCCTCTAATCGTCTGCTGATTTTTTGTCCCAATTTTTAGTGTATTATCGATTGTTTCCAATTCCTGTATGCGATTACTCCAGTCATCCGTCTTCGCGCACCTCTTTCTTCAGTGTTTTCCAATTTCCAGTCATCTAATTATTCTTCTTGTTCTCTCGCAAGTTTGCCCCTCTAGTCTCGTTCCTTTGGCGGACACATGATTGTTGGTTCATAAAGAAGAACACTCGCGATCAGTGGGGTTTTCTCGAACAACCCGCGATGTTGGTCAAAGCGACGCACAGAGGGAGCGTGGAGATCAAACAGATCGACTGTCCTCCAGCACTCAAAACAGAACAATTGTTGCTCTGTTTGGCGTGATTGATTGCGGGTTAAGTTGGAGTTATTTTTGGACCACCCGCTTGCTCGTCGTCATCCGCCCATTCGCCGCACTTGTTTTGGGTGGAGGAGCCGCGTGTTTACGACTGCGGGTGGGCATCAGCGATGCAAAACCGCCGAACGTGCGTTAAAACTCGCACCAATCAAACCCGCAACGCTGGCTGCAGCTCATCACAACCCGCTCTGGTGGATGATTTTCGAACCTTGATTCTTCTTTCCCCTTCGACGTCAATGATCATCGGAACAAACACGTGAACGCACGCACCGCGTTTATCCCCGCTGCGGACAGAAGAACTCGAAAAACTTCCGCCTTGGGTCAAGGTTCGATGGAAAGTTGTCAACAAGGAACGGGCGGACGGAATCGAATGTTGTCGAAGCTGCGCACTTGAGTCTTGACAACAAGTTGGGGTGATGGATGAAGAGGAGCGGGAAACTTCCCACGAATTCCGTGGCTTCTTGTGTGCGAACCGCAAGCCTACAGCAGGCGCGCGAAAGGCGCTGAAACGAGAGCGCCAAATTTCGCCATCAATTTACAACGGTTCTCCGATCGCCGAATGGACGTCCGTTCGATTGTGTGAAGCCGCCGGAGGAGATGGAGGGCGGCGGCGGGACAAATGACATGTGATTAAGACGAGCAGAGACGAGTAAACTTGTTTAAGATTGAAGACTTTTGAAGATGATGATGACTCCTTCCAAAATAACACCCCCGCCATTCGTCCTTGCGCACACGATCGGCGGGCAGAACGGCAACAGAGAGCGAAGTTCACGATGATCAAGAACAATCCAAGCGGGCGCGTCAGACGGACGAGAGGCCGACCGTCGGTCTCTCAACTTTCGACGTCTTCCATCGACCACAGCCCACTCACTCGGCGGCCGCAAACGGCATCGGTCGGTCGATCGGGTGTCGCAAACGAATTTTGGACTCGTTGCGTCAATGAGTTCGTGTTTCCTCACACGGACTTTACGCTCGTTGTGTTTGTTGACAGGCGGCAAGCGGTCGGAAGTCACGTACCTGCGCTGTCGATTCGCATTCGGTTTCTTTTGTTCGTTTCCAGCACCTCAATTGGGCGGTTTAATGAACTCCTTGCGGCGAGTTCGTGGAAGCGATCCACGTGTTCCATTGGGCGGCCGTCGGAAATCCATCGTTCAGTTGGGCGAATCGAACCCTCCCGCAAACAACCCAACCGACACTTTCAATCAGAAGTAAACAGAAAACACGCAGTTGTTTGGATTAGACATGAGTAAGTTCGACTTTAAAGGTCTGATCCTCGCCGGCAAATATTTTTAAAAGTCAACTGCCTAAACAAACATATTTACTCGACTCGTACGGTAAAAACCAATTCGAGTCCGCGGCGAGTCGTCGATTTGCATGAATCAAACACGTGATCCAAGTGGGTCGGATTAAGGGCCGGTGGGAAAACACGAGGACGGGCGGGAAAACTCCCAAATGGTCAGGGCGAGGTGAGTGGGGCGGAAGATCAATGGTCATCGTAGGGCGGGACACCGTACCGCGCGTTTAGCGAATCAGACGACCGAATCCCCCCTTTCGTCATTCCGCTCATGTGCAGTCGGGAAAGAAGGTGGAAGAAGGCGGAGTCTGGCGTCATTGTAGGTGTGTTTATAAACCGGCGAAGAAGAAGAGGCCCGGCCCGCGATCGTTCAGTTCGTCTCGCGAGCATCATTCTGATTCAATGAACTGTCCGTCCGTCCGTCTTTTCCGGGTAGTGGCTGGCGTGTGCGTGCGGGGGAGGGGGTTAACGGGTGGCGTTTCAGCTCCTGCACAGCTTTCTTCCTATTTCTTTCTATCCACTGATTACTTTCCTCATAGCTCACTTGTGCGCCCGATGGACAACAAGAAGCCATCAATCATCTATTCCCTTCCCGTCGTGTCCCATCATTGCTGTCTTGTATTCCTTTCCAGTAGTTGTAGTTGTGGATAAGAAACAAGTCCATTGCATTTGCCGTGTGAATCACAAATGGGAAGCTGAGTGCGGAGCACACAAAGCAGATCTCCATGGAATTTCAAATCATTGATTGGCATTGTTGTGAGCGTGATGAAAGCGGGATGTGAAGTGCACACAAGCAGCAACACACTCGCAAGCAACCCCTGTAAATGCGAAACCTTTTCAGACGCGCCGGTACGTGAGTGAACGGAGCGGATCGCCAAAATTCGACGTCAAATTCATCAATCATGGAGCCGAAGAAGCAGCAAGCGAGCAGCAGCGGGTTCGAAGGGATCAGCGATTGGCGGAACATCGGAATCATTTCCGCGTTCTCGTTCGTCGACGCCCTCCAGTTCTCCTTCTTCGTCACGTCCTTTTGGCCGTTCGTCCAACAGGTTCGTTTCGGAATCAGTTCAAGATTGTTTCGGAGTTCGCTTGAAAACTTGAAGCAAAACTGAAGAGGCGCCTTCGAGTCCGGAAAACCGTTCGCACGTTTCAGTGCTGCCGAAAAGCAAACGAACGATCATTCGCTCATTGCTTTGGCCGTTGATCCGCAAGGCCCGCGTTTCTTGTCCTGACCGGACCCTCAAGCGGCGCCCCGCCGAAGGACGCGAGAGCGATCGTCCGGTAACTCGAAAACATTCAAAATTGAGGCCACACGCCGTGGTCTCGATTCAGCCACTCCCAGAGAGCAGAACTAATGCGAAGAGTTTAGTTGGACCCAACGATCTCGCCCACATTCATCGGAATCATCATGTCATTGTCGGGATTCGGTGAAGCCTTGAGTGCTCCCCTGCTGGGCTACTGGGCCAATCGATGTGGACGAGTGAACCCGCCGCTCATCGCCTCCTTCTGCATCTCGATCGTCGCCAATCTCAGCTATCTCTGCTTGAATGCGGTGCCCAAAGAGTTACCGGGATCGCCCTTCTTGCATCTCGCTTTTTGTCCGGTGCGGGGAGCGGTGAGTGCAACAACTGCGGACAACCTGATGATTCTGTTTCTGTTTACAGGCAACCGTGGAACGTTCCTCGCGTACACGGCTTCCGCTTCGACGAAGAGCGACCGAACTCGAGCGATGGCGTTGTGCGGAGGCGGCGCGTTGATCGGGTTGACGGCCGGGCCATCCGTCCAAGTGTTGTTCACGTGGCTCGGACCTCAGGGCTTCTCGCTGGGCCCCATTCGCTTCTCGATGTTCACGGCGCCCGCCCTGCTCGCCTTCATCATCAACGTCCTCTGCGTGATCCTCCTGAAGATCTTCCTTGACGATCGGCTGGACAATCGAGGAAAGGAGGAGGACACCGTCTCGCGGATCACGGTGACCGGCGCCGACGACGACTGCACCATTTCGGAGGACCTCGAAAGCCAAACCGAAGCGCCGATTCGAGCGGACGTGCTCGCGATTCTCGTCTGCATGTTGACCCGCGCCGCTCGGATGCTCATCACGGCGAACATCGAATCCGTGGGCTCTCCGTTCTCCGAAATCATGTTTGGCTTCGACGAAACGGAAGTTCTCCGCTACAACTCGCTGGCGCAAGGCGGCATCGGCCTGCTGACGACCATCATGCTCGCCGTCTACGCGTTCACCAACTACACCAAGTGGATCTCCGAGCGAATGAACTGCATTGTCGCGATGATCGCTCTTCTGTTCTTCCATTTGATCACGTTCTCGTATCCTTTCCTGCCCGGTTCGGTCGAATGTCCGGTTGATGCCAACGATCGTGAGTTGCCCTTCTTTCGTTACGCATTTCTCATCCCTATTCCAGAACCTCTCTACTCGTGGTGCGAGTCGCTTCGACCCATCAACATGTACCTGTACTACGGAAGCTGGACGACCATCTATGGGATCTTCCTTCCGTGCTTGAACAATTCGCTTCAATCGTTGTACTCGCTGGTGCTCGGGAATGGACGGCAGGGAACGATGCAGGGCATCAACCAAGCAGTCGGCTCGCTTTCCCGCATTTTCGGCCCTCTCGTCATGTCGTAAGTTCCCATTCGAAGCAATCAGATCACCATTCATGCGTTCAATTGCAGGACCACTTTCACTTCTTTCGGACCGCAGGCCACTTGGGCTGTCGAGATCTTCACGCTCACCCTCTTCCTGTGCATTTGGTTCCTCGCCTACCGCCGACTGGTGCCCGCTTCGGAACGCCGCGCGAACAAGATCGCCCCCGTCGACCACTCGTTGGATCTTCCCTCCAAATCCTCGTCAATTTCCCTCTAAGATCTCAACCAAATCGATTGATGTACATACCCCTCTTGTTTGTTTCCCGTCACACCGCCCAGCTTTACGACCTAGTTCCCACGAAGTCTCAGTTATTTCGGCCGAAACGAGGCTAATCCGCTTTAATTCCGTTTGTTTTTGTTCGAAACGATGACGTCGCAAAGCCCTGGAACTTTCCGCTGCGATTGCGTTTGACTGGTCGGATTTGAATAATTCGCACTAATAATCTCTCCTTTTCTCTTTCGTTTTTGTACAGTTGTACATAGACAGTTTTACGAGTGATTGTTGATCGGTAATAAACGATGTTAGATGAGTAACAGTTGGTAGGGGCAGACAGAAAGCAACATGTGTGGTCTTCTTGCTCTTAACTCTTTTCGTCTCTGGAGCAAAGATTCAAGGTGGAAAGTCACGTGACCACCCTTGTTTCAAATTATTTGAAAATGAAGCCACCAGTTTGACCTCAACATACGAAGAGTCTTCTTTCGACCTCCCAGACCGTCTTCGTGTACAGTAGTCAATTTCTCTGCCGTAAAAGTCTGCCTTACTTCCGACTAATCGATCTAAAGAATTCTGCCCTCATACGCCGAACGCCGGCTTTGGCAGACCGGCTTTCCTCGAGGTGTCGACGGATGTTCTTCGGACTTCCTCCTTCTTTTCGCGCTTGTTTTCGGTTGGACGAAATGTTGAATCCACGTTCATGCAAAAATCAAAAGAAGTACATCGATCCCTTGCTGCAACAAACCGCGGTCTTGTTCTCCGACGTTTACCAGCGCGCTTTCCGATCCAATTTTGATTTCGGTTGTTTCAGATTCCAGTGCTCGAACGAAATGAACCGCGAGTCCATCTTTCCGCTCGCCTTCTACGCGGTCAACAAGCACCTCGCGATCTCGCACTGCTCGGTCACTCAAATGATGCAGGGCGGCTTGGACACGCTGAGTTACCAAGGTGCACTTCCGCGTAAGTGCTCGCTGCCTGCCGTTCATCTGTTTATTCGTGTACTTTCAGCAAAACGAACCGGTGGAGTTCGAGATCGGAACGTCGACCTGCTCCCCCAAGGAGACCTTCAACCACTACAACATCGAGCGCTTCTGCAAGTTCGCGAAGATCGAGCGCCCCCGTTCGCGGACCGCTGAATCCGCCTTACCGTCACGGCACCTGCATGTTCGTGCTGATTCACCGCGAGGGCGACGAGCACTTCCAAGTAGGTTCCCTTCGATGCTTTGGAACTTCTGCAGAGTCAACGCAATGCGGGCTTCAACACCTCGTGTTCAAACTCCTCATTCATTATTCTTTTCGGTTTCAGATTTCGTTGAAGGTGAACGGCGATCGTTCGGAGACGTTCGTGTTCTACACCAAGCCGGGCTCCGACTACATCGCCGTCCGCTGCACGGACACGAAGCATTTGGTTCGTTTCTTCCTTGCTGCTTGTGACTACTCTCCTTTGCGTGTTCAGATGAGCGGCTACATCGACTTCAAGAACAAGGAGGAGTGTCTGGCGGCCATGGACGGCGGAGGACTCTGCGTCGAGGAGCCGACGGTCGTGATGATGACGTGCGGACACGTGGGTTTCATCCCTTTCCTTCGTTCTGCTCACTTTTTCGCTTTCAGGCGGTCTTCAGCCCGTCCGGCTCGCCCAACGTGAAGTGCCCGAAATGCAACGGAAAGCGACGGAATGCTTGGAAATGTTCGCTTTATTTTTGCTGTTTCCAGTGTCCAGCGGCAAGCCGCGCAAGGCCAACTTCCGTTCCGCCTACTGCATGAACTGCCCGCACAAGCGCTGCAAGAGGCCTGGACGCCATGATCGCACCCGTGCGAGTGCATCGTCTCGTGCCTCGACTCGGCGAAACGCGAAGATGTGTGCCCGTTCTGCGAGACGACGCTCACCCACGTGCAGGAGGTGCTCGACGCGAAGCAGTGAACAACAAATCTTCTTGGTTTAATTGCCTTTTAATTTCCTGTTAGTCCCTTTGTTGCGTTGTTAAGGGATGAACATTGTAACTGATAGACGGCTCGTTTCCACTCAGCATAGGCATTTAATTGCATCCACAAAGACCGAAATGAACAACAACAATCGGGCAAACAAGAACCAACAGGACTCGTGGCTGCTGCTCATTCCACCGAGTCGAAGTCGATGGAATCCGCGTCGTCCGTGTCGTCCTCCGACACGAACTCGACGGTGTCCGTGTTGACCGGCGGCAAGGGCGGGAGAGGAGTGGCCGCTCGGTGAGTTCGGCGGTGCTGAGCGCGTTCTTTGGCCGATCCATGCGAATGATTTGGCCTCGCCGCCGGACGACGGCGACATCGGGGGAGTTTCGAGGACGGGCAGCGTGTCGACTTTCAGCGGTGCCACCAAACGTTTCGTGCTCCCGCTTTCTTTTTGCTGCAATCCGGTGTTCAATAAGGAAACGATGGAACAACGAACAACTTGCGTGACGACGCTGCAGGTCCGTTCGTTTCGCTCGCATTTGCGGGATGATCTCGTGCTCGATGAAGATCCGCTCCATGATGTCCAGCGCCTCCGTCAAGTAGCTGATGGCGTCGTGGTAGAACTGGGCCTCCGCACAGAAGTGGGCGACGTCTCGCAGGTAGAACGCGAGGCCGGGATGATGCGGCGGGAAGCAGTGGCGGAGGCAGGGCTCGATCGAGACGAACGCCCGCATTTTGGCCTCGGGATTCAGCTCCGCCCAGTTCACGTAGTTGAGCACAACGCGCGTTCGATACGCGTTGATGTTCGGGAGGAGGAGATTGCAGCTGGTCAGGAAGGCGGTCAACTGCTTCGCGATGTCCGCCGGCGAGAACTCGTCCATTCGGTCGATGAAGTTGTTGATGTCGCGCATCAGATAGTTGGCCTCCATCACGTGGAATCGCTCTTGGGCTTTCCGGCAGTTCGGGCAGCAGGAGCGGCCGTCCGTTTTGGTCGCCTTCTGGCCCTGGACGATCACGGGAATGTCGAGATCATCCTGCAAGCCTTGGGATGTGAGAGAAAAATAGAGAAATGAACTCACGATGGTGCAGAATTGACACTTGACGGCCGTCAGCAGATGATCGTTGGGGTCCGTGCATCGCGTGCATTGACAATCGAAGAACCACGTGTCTTTGAGTTGCTTCTGTCGCTGTGCGAATGTGCTGCAAGTGGCCACAAAGGATTAGAAGAATCTGCATAAAGGCCCTTGACTGACCTCATCAAATCAACGTAAGAGTAGAAGCTCTTCCGGTTGTCCGAAATGTCCGCTTTCGGCTTCAATCCAACGAGGATCGATTTGAAGCCGACAGAGTAGAAGACGGTGTCCGGAGCGCACGAGTGATCGTAGGAACACAGATCCAGGTAGAGCCCCTTGCCGACTTCCTGAAAGACGCCGGGCTATTGAGTTTTCAGGCAAATCAGGAGTACATTCTGGTATTGAAGGTCGGAGATCGCATGTCGATTGACGAAATCCCGGCAGTGCAGTTTGAAGACGTCGTCCCTCGAGGGCAGGTCGGAGGCCGCGTAGAATTTAGAGAGCTTTTGGTAGATTTCTGTAAACTATTGGGGGTGAACAAGATAAAAAGAACTCACCGTTGAATTGAGCGGTGTACTGGTTGTCATTCGCGAAGTCTGTTTCGTGCGCCCAGATCTCCATGATCGTTCGCTTGGACGTCCGATCGGCGTAGAAGTCGACAATCTTCTTGTCCGCGCCGGTTTGGATTGCTGCAAACGGGAACGTTCCGAGTGCTTCCCGTCGTGCACCCACCTTGTAGCGGTGAGCGATTCGACCCAAAAGACGAACTTCGACGTCGGGCCGCTCGACGCCCTTCTTCAGCCGCTTGTATCCCGCGCACTCCGGCTTGTGATCCTTCTGCGCCAATCGCTCGCACTCGGCGCTGCAGAAACCGGCCATTCCGCATTTGCCCGCACATGTCCTGAAAGAAAGCGATAAACGAGTGAAAGCCAATTCTCCGAACTCACTTCAGCGATTCTTCTTTCAGGCAGTACCAACAGAAACGATGCAGGTAGTCCGCTCCCAAAGCATAGGCGAACGGGAAAGACGTGATTCGGTTGTGGGGCTCGGCCACGGGCTTCGGCTTGACGGCGGCCTCGGCGATCGCCTTCCTTCGCTTCACTTCTTCCAGCACCTTCGCCGTTCGATCGTCGACCGATGGGTTCGGCGAGTGTCCATTAACTTCGATTGTGACCGTTGGCTGCGGCTGGAACGCAAGCAAATTAAACGAAGAAGGCTGGAGGGAAATTACCGGGACGACCGGCAGCTCTTCAACACTCGCGGACGGCTCCTCAACAGTCGCGGGCGGCTCTTTGATCACGACGCTTCCCATTCGGCGGGTTGCTCGCCGCGGGAGGCCGCTTTTGCGCGTTCTTTTGACCGCCCTTCTTGTTCTTGCCCATTGTGGGACGGGAAACAACGTGCGGAGGAGCGAAAGAACGAAGTCAGAATGAGCAACAAAAAATGAATAACATTGGAGTGCGATCGACGAATTTGCAGCGAATTCCCGCCTCAAAATGAGCGCCTTCGATCGGAGCGGCGGGGCGGCGGCATAAAGGAGACGGGAGCCCGTCTGCTGGACGCCCGCTCGGCCTTTCTTTCCGCTGGGTCGGCCGTGATTTTTGAGGGTGGAACAAGAGGCGTCCGCTTGCAGACATCCGCGGACTCTCGAGCGGCCGTTTAGCGCTGGGATGAAAGCCCGCCGGTCTGCAGTGAGGAAGCAACCGATCAGCGTGGCCCATTGGACGAAGAAATCGATCGCAGTGCACAGGAAAAACACCTCAGAATGCTTTCTTGTTTGTCTTTGTGTGTGTTTTAAATAATCTTCCTCCTTGCTAACGATTTGCAATGTGTAAACCGTCGTCTGAACGGTTTGTTTGAACAATCGAACGCTCCGTTTTGTTCTCGATTAGTGCGCAGAAGAAATGTGCGGTCGGGAGCGCAAAGCCCGCCGATTGACCTCCTAATTCGGTCGATCGCCTCCAAAGAAACGAAACCCAAACAGAACAACACACGAGTGGACAATACCCGCAGCTTCGATCCTCGCAGTTCGTAAAAACATTCCGCCAGTTCGGCGGCGGAAGTAAAAAACGTTGGAAGCGTGCGCGAGGAACAACAAACGTCTCTAACCGCCCACTCCCCGCCGACTCGCGCGGTCGATCTCGTAGCGGTCGGGTATTGTGCGAGGATTAACTCCTCCCGGCCCGAACACACACGATCACCATTCGAATGACCAGCGGCCGCCTGATGCGAGTGGACCGCGCGGCGGCCGGAGGGACCGCCCGAAATTGAGCTTCGGTTTCAACGTGGCCATCGTGAAAACGAGCCGCGCGGCCGTCGTGGAGTGATCGGCGAATGTGATCTCCACAACGATCACGCAACTTCTTTTCGACGACACGCTTGAAGAAGCGAGGAGTTCCAATTGGATTGACTCACTCCAGTTCGCCGATCAACTCCCGATTCGGCGAAGAGGGCGTAATTGCTTTCTTTCTGTGATTCACCTTTGTTTCGCTTTCTGCCCGTGCCCACAATCCTCTCTGCATGCATTATCTACGCGTGGAATTCGCCCCGTTTGACGCTTGAATCATGCATCCGTTTGGAATCCCGAGTGTTGCCGGCCGCATCATCCCCGCCTTCCTTCCCTCGTGGGCGATCGGCGAACTAATGGACCGTTTCGCTTATCGTGATAACATTCTTGATCCCAACGACCCCCAGCAACTTTTAATTGATTTCAGCATCGTAGTCATCCCTTTTGCGTATGCTCTTTATAAACTGCGAACCATCGACCGTTTGATGAACAACGTCGTTGCGGCCACCGAACTGCTGCTCCAATGATGTTCGAAATGAGGCGGCCGGAAGAGTACCGTGTACTCCCTGCTTCTCGTTTCTCTCTTCTCGTTGATTCTTGGGAGTGAAGCCGGTGAGTCTTCGCTTCCTTTCACTTTCATCTTTGCGAGGGCTTTTCAGGTTACAAGCGAGCATGCTACTTCACGAACTGGTCCCAATACCGTCCCGGCCGAGCGAAGTTCACGCCCGAAGACTACGTTCCCGGCCTGTGCACGCACATCCTCTTCGCTTTCGGGTGGATGAACGAGGACTACACGGCCAAGTACCCTCCTTTTTCTCTGGACTTCAATCATCGATTGAGTGATTGCAGAGCGTACGATCCGGCGGACCTTCCGAACGATTGGGCCGGGGCGGGCATGTACAAGCGGGTGACCGCGTTGACTCGCATCGACCCCCAGCTCAAGATCCTTCCTTTCGTTCGGCGGCTGGAGCTTCGGCACGCGGTTGTTCCAAGGAATGGCCGCCACTCCGTCCACCCGTCAAACGTTCATCCGGTCGGCCATCGAATTCGTTCGAAAGCACAACTTCGACGGGATCGACATCGACTGGGAGTACCCGAACGGAGAGGGCGACAAGGAGAACTACGCGCAATTCCTGAAGGTAGGGTCTGGTGATCCCACCCGTTCATCAACCACCGATTGCAGGAAATGCGGGAGGCAATCGAGTACGAGGCGCGTGGAAACCAACGGGAACGACTTTTGATCACGGCGGCCGTTGCGGCGGGCGTGAAGAACATCGAGAAGGGCTACAACATTCCCGTCATGTCGAAGTGAGCGCGGTCTTCGAATCCTCTTCACTCTTCCCGCTTCTTTCAGCTTGCTTGACTTCATCCTCTTGATGTCCTACGACTTCCACGGCGCCTGGGAACAATGCACGGGCATCAACGCTCCCCTCTACGCGCAGACGGGCGAGAAGGAGCCGCTCTGGAATGTGGTGGGTTCTTGGAAGGAACACACCTTCCGTACTCTTTTTTCTCGTTCAGGCGGGAGCTGCGAGCTACTGGGCGGATCACGGGATGCCGCGCGAGAAGATCATCGTCGGAATTCCCACTTACGGCCGGGGCTGGACGCTCACGAACGCGGCCGGCAACTACGCGATCGGCGCTCCGGGCAACACGGCGCGCACGACGAAGTTCGTCGGCGAAGCGGGGAACGGGCGCCTACTTCGAGTTCTGCGAGATGTTGGCCGAGGGGGCGCAGCGGTACTTCGATCAGGCCACCCGCACTCCCTTTCTTGGTCAAGAACGACCAATGGTTCAGTTACGACGACGTGGAGTCGGTCAAGTACAAGGTTCTTCCTTTCTGTTCAGTTCATTCTAATCGTTTCGCTTGATTGCAGCTGGACTTCATTCGACAGAACGGCTTCGGAGGGGCGTTCGTTTGGACGCTGGACATGGACGACTTCAACGGGCGGTGCTCGAACGGCGGAGGAGTGCGCTATCCGCTGATTGGAACGATCGCGAAGGAGTTGGGCGGGATCGACATCAACCTCGTGGCTCCCACTCCCGTAAGCTTCATTCCTTTTGTGGCCAGTGATCACGCGCGTCTTGTTGCAGCCGCCGTTCGTGCCTTCGGCCTCGACGCCCGCCCCGTACGGACAGCAAACGTGGACGCCGCCGCCGCCCACCAAACCGTTCCCCAGCGAGCTGGACACGACGTGCATCGGGCAAGGCGACGGATTCCGCGAGATGACGGGCGTGTGCGGCGAGTTCGTCCTCTGCTTGAGCGGAAAGGGCTACCGGATGCCCTGCCCGAACGGTCTCGAGTTCAGCCGCGCATTGGGCTACTGCACTTTCGTGAGTCCCTCAATCTCGAGCAACCCACTCATCTCGTCAATTGAAGCCGTCGGTCTTCTGGCTGTGCGACCAAACCGCCCTACAGCCGGACGTACATGCCGATCTCCGCCACCACGACCATTCCGTCCGTGCTCACGAAAGAAGGTGGTTTGCTGGGTTCTCGTAAACGTCCACTCATCCTTCCTCTTCCAGCCTTCACGTGCGAGGGCAAGAACGACGGGTTCTTCGCGGATCCCGCCTCCTGCTACCACTTCTATCGATGCGTGAACGGGATCTCGTACCACTTCGACTGCCCGGTCGGGCTGAAGTTCAGCAAAGAAACCAGCATGTGCAACCACCCGAATTCCGTCAATTGTACATAAATCGAATCCTTCCTTTCCTATCGTCTTGCAACTGGTATTGACCGTAAACTTTTATTTGTAAATAAACTCGCTTCTACTCACTGACTACTCGTGGCGGTGCGAGAAGTTCTTGGGCATTTCCCCCCAGCCCTGCTGTGAAAAAAGAAAAAGAAGTGCAGCCCGAACTGGAGCGCAGTTGGATCAGCGGCCCAAGCAAGTACTCCAATCAGGAAGTCGGAAGAAACACCTCTAATCTGTGGAATCACGCCCGTCTTCTTCGACTGCAAGCGAAGAACGATGGCGGCCACGATCACAATCGCCGACTGAAAACGAAAAAAAGAAGCGGAAGTGAAGCGGAGAGTCCTTCTTCAATCCTTCTTTCGACTACCGATCGCGCAAAAAGTCGAGCAATGGATTGCATTCGTGCCACGAGCAGTGGACCCCTGTCCCATGCGGAAAAACCCGACGCAATTCTCGTCCATTTCGTGCGGAACCCGCAGGCGGCCGCTCATTTCCCGTTTTCTTCCGCCGCTCCGATCGGTTCGCTCGCCGCTCTCGCCCGCCGCCCGAATGTCCGACTTTCCGCCGCCACGATTGCCACGCCGTTCGTCCTCAAGTACGCGAACGGGCACGACGCCCTGGACGCGGCCGTCATCGGCGGTGGTTTCGGTCGACTGTGAGCCGCGCGGCCGGCCGTTCGCCCCACCGTCCACCCACCTCGTTTCAGCCGCGCCACCCCCCCCGCCGAAGGACAACAAGCCGAAGCCGGCGATGTGGTCGCGAAAGGTGTTCGTCGGCGGCCTGCCCGCCCACGTGCAGGACGACGAGCTGTACCGCGTGTTCGGCGCGGCCAACCGCTTCACCATCAACCGCCCGAATCAGTCCGGTGAGTCCAACGAATGAACCCCACTCACTCACCCTTCGTTTGCAGGGGCCATCCGCTCCAAGAGTTACTGCTTCTTGATCTTCGAGAACGCCGAACGAGGTCGAGTCGCTTCTCCGCTTCGCTGGAGTACGTGGACGGCGGCTTCTTCGCGGACGTGTGGGCGGGCAACCGGGTCGTGAAGGTAAGCCGCAAGGTCGAGGCTTCAAACTCATCTTCTCCTCGTTGCTGCAGGTCCAAATCCGCCCGTTCAACGTCTACGACGCGAAGTACGTGGCGGATGCCGAACGCGCCGTGAACCTTCGCCTGACGGTCTTCGTGGGCGGCATCTCGCGCACGAGCCGCGCCGTCGACCTCGTGGCGGCGTTCTCGACGTTCGGCGAGGTCGCCGGCGTCACGATCGACCTGGACCCGGAGCTGCTGTACCCGCGCGGCACGGCGCGCGTCTTCTTCGCGTCGATCGCCGGCTACACGCGCGCCATGCGCCAGAAGGTGGTCCACGTGCGCGCCGCGGAGGAGGCCAAGTGCTACGAGTTGAAGCCGTTCATCTTCGACAATCTCTGCGAGAACTGCTTCTCGCGCTCCATCGTGCACCAGAAAGGCCAAACACTTCTGCGGCGCCCCGTCCTGCCTCTCGTACTACTGCGACTCGTGCTGGAACCAGGTGCACGCGAAGAACACCACTCGCGCGCACCACCGCCCCTTCAACAAGGGCGCGCTGGGCCAGGGATCGGTGAGTTCTTCGTCTCCAGTCGGCCGTTCCAACTCGCTCCCATTCAGCCCTCGAACTCGCAGCAACACGCGAAGCACTCGCCGTCGCCGCCCGCCTTCCTGCCGACGGTCAACTTCGCCCGCTCGGCGCCCGCAGGTGCCGCCCAAGTTCGCCGTCGGCTGGATGGCCCAGATGCACCGCCCGCCGCCCACCAAGTTCTCGCTGTGATCCGCCCCGCACTCCTCTGCACGTGTTAGGGATCCTTTAGTGTTGCCGCAATTCATCCCCTTCGTAGCAGGAATCCATTCTTAGTTGTCGTTGTACCCTTCTTCGTTTGTTTCGTTTGGATAATGGTTGAATAAAGTTTGTGTGGTTAGTCGGTGTCGATTGGCGAGTGAGTGATGTAGTGCGGGAAATTCGCGTTGTAATCTATTGATAGCGGCCGATTGGTTGCCAACTGAAAGAAGTGCCGGCACCTTAAGTTCACGCTGTCGTCTCGCACACTAAGCGGGCGATTGTTGGGCTGCCGACAGGGTACGTAAAAAACTGTTTGTTCGCAATTCTTCTCAAAAAGACAGTCTTCTCGCTGTAACAAGGACATCTGCTTTGAGGTCTAACGGACGCGCAAATCCTTGGCCGCCGCCGTCAAAGGAAGGCCAAAAGGGCGCGAATATGCGGACAAACGATCGGCGTCTTCCCCCATCCGGCCGGCTTTCGCTTTCCGCCCGGGATTTTAGGCGTGTTCATCCGCCAATCTGCATTCTCTTTCGACCTTTCCGGGCTCCAACGATCACGAAAGTCTTTGAGAAGCGGGAGCGCGTTTGCCCTGTTCGAAATCGCGCGGCCGTCCTATCATTCAATTTCGTCCATGCCTCTCGACTCTCCTTTCAGCTGCGGCCACAGTTCAGACGCTCATCGCGCAGCTCCCGTTCGCGGAGCTCCGCGGATGTCCGCAGCGCTGGAAAGGACGGTCGATCGTCCGATTCGCTGCGCGGAGCAGGTGCAGAAGAGCTGCTTCCTCACTCGAAGGACTCATTTCTTTGCGATTTGCACGTTCCAACGGTCAACAAAGTAACCGAATGAATTCCGCAAGATGCTCGAAGAATCGCTCCAACAGAAGCCGCAAATGCGGAGCGGAAGTTATGAGAAGATCGTGGGTCGTCGAAAAATCAATAGGCGAACAGTCGGCGTTCATACGCACATGCGGACGGCTATTGCTCATCAACGCCGCCGCATTTCCCTCTACGAGGTGTTGTTCGGGGTTGCGTTGTTGTCGATTGATTTCCGGTGGACAGTCGTGAATCTCGTCCCCGCAATTCCGTGCGTGATTATTGCTCCACATCTTCCACTTTCCCTTCAAGTCCACTCCCGCTGCTTTCAGGTGGCCGATCGCCGTCGACGGGTTCCCGAAAATGGAGGAAACACAGCGGCGTGTGAAGACGGCGGTGGACGGGATGATCGACGAGCTGGACAAGAGCCACCTGCGGGACATCCAGAAGCGCATGTTCAGCTGCTCGGCCCAATGCTGCGAGGACAAGCGGAGCAGCCGCCAGGCGATCGAGGAGTGCGTGGAGCGATGCAACATCCCGATGAAGCGGGCCCAGAACTCGCTGGAGACCGAGCTGGGCACGCTGCAGGATCAACTCAGCCGATGCTCCATGACCTGCTACGACAAACTCGTCCAACAGATGGGCATCGACGTGGACAAGTACACGGACTCGCAGCTGAACACCTTCAAGGAGAAACTCTCCTCCTGCGTCGACACGTGCGCCAGCGACCACCTCAAGCTTCTTCCCAAAATCCGCGATCGTCTGCTGAAGTCGTTGCGATAAATCCGCCCATTTGTCCCCTTCCTCCTTTCTTAGGCATAGGTGTTCCTTTTAGCTCGTGGGCAGGGAGTTGGTTTTCTATTCGTTCCCTCTTGATTGCGATTGTAATTCCTTCTTTTGTGCCTCGTTCTTTTCGCCATCGACCCTCGAATGTTGACTGCTGCCTCTCTGCTGTGGATTTCCGTTCCCCAAAGAAGTCGTGTTGTTTCGAAATGCTCCGCTCAAATCTTCCCTCATAATCCCGAGCATTTCGACTTCAAATTGCCGACCGTGGATGTGCTCAGTCCGGACGGGAGTAATTTCTGTTGCTTCAAGTGCTATTCGCCTTCTTTTGTTCGTGAGTTCTTTGGTTCGGATGCGTGGTTGTTCGATCGGATAATAAATGGACTTCTATCTGCGCGTTCGTTTGGCGAGAACTTCCGTTCATCTCGGAACCGCATACCTTCTGCCTCCTCTCTTTCTCCCTTGCATTCGATTAATTTCCTTTGTTCGTTCAGGTGGTGCGTGTGGAGGGCAGCCATGAATTCACGTACTTCGCTTCGATGTTGCGTCTTCGGGCTGCTGTTCGTCGTGAACCAAGCGGTCTGCGGCCGGGGGATCACGCTGCCGATCGTCGACGACCGCCAGCCGCCCCAAGCGGGGCGAGTGTGCGCGTACGGCGACATGAACAAGGACCGATACACGGACCTGATCGTCCAACGCGGCCCCAAGCTCTACTTCCTCATGCAGCACGAAAGCGGCGACTTCAGCGCCAACCCCCGGTACACGCCCATCGATCTCGGCCGCAATCTCGAGGTCCACTGCACGGTGGGCGACTTCAACGGGGATGCCGTTCCGGACATTCTCGTGGTTGCTGTGAGTTCCCTTTCCGCTCATCCGTTTACTCTTGCCCCGCTCCTTGCAGAAAGTTCGAGACACGTACTCGGCGTCCATCTACTACGTGCAAGAGACCTCCCACATCGAGGTGAGCATGAACCAGTCGTACATCGAGCAGCCGGTGGTCATGGACGTGAACGGCGACGGGATCTCCGACGTGTTGGGCTTCGTGAAACAACAACGACGGCCGTCCGTCCATCTCCTGCATCCAAGGGGAGCCGCTCGAACGCCTACGAGAACTGCGCCTATCGATTCGTCGGCGGCGACTTCAGTGCGGGCGTCTATCCGCACTTCCCGCACGTCTTCATGGACCTGGACGGGGACCTCTCCTCCGAAATCATCTTCGGCCTGAACAGCGGGAAGGTCAAGCTGGAGCTGAGCGTGTGGAAGCTGGACAATTCGAGGTGAGCTTCCTACGGTTCCTCGAACACTCCTCATTCCTGCTGTTCAGCATGTACTGGCGTCAAACCAAAACGCTCATCCCTCCGCTGCCCGACAACCCGGAGATTCGCCACTTCGGAGCGCCGTTGGTCGGCGACTTCAACGCGGACTCGAATTCGGACGTCCTCATTCCCGTCTGCCGCGAGGCCAACTGCGCGCGAGTGGAGAAATTCCTCGCGTGGTCGAGCGTTTGGAACAAGTGGGAAACAATAGCCGCTGGACATGAAGGTGAGCATTCCACTCGTCGATCCTCTCATCGGAGTTTTTCTCTCCGCCTTCAGGAAGCGGAACTCGTTACGGAGCCCAACTCGATCGTCACGTTCCGCGTGGGCGAGTTCTCGCTGGACGGCTACCCCGACCTGATCGCCACCGTCAAGATGAACGGAATGACCGGCCCGATGATCCTCGAGAACGTCGCGGCGGACAACGGCAACAACTTCTCGCGGTTCGTTTCCTGCGGATCTCCTCGTTTGATCCGTCGATTGATTGCAGCCGCTTCGAAATCAACCTGCAGAAGGACTTCCGAATCATCATGCCGGCGGAGATGGCCAAGAGCACGATCGTCATCAGCTCCTTCTTCGACGTCAAAGAAGACGGCAACCTGGACATTCTTGTGGAGTACAAGAAGGACGAGTCCTCCACCTTCATCGACTTCATCAAATGCGACGACAAGGGCGACACGACCTTCCTGAAGATCCAAGTGTTCTCCAACGTCTGTGCGGACGATTGCCCTGCGACTCCGATCAGCGATCGAGGTTCGTCCATTCCGTTCCACGCATTTCCTTTGATTGTTCGGGTTGTTTGCAGGAAGCGGGATCTCGTGGGTCGGAGCGTGCGCCGCCTTCTCGATGTCCACGTCCTACGGAGCGCCGCGAGTGTCCACTCAATGCCAGCTCCCGCAAACCTCCTACCGCACGTTCCACTCGCCGTTCGTCCTCTTCGGGCTGGGCCGCTCGCCCAACTTCGTCGACATCGTGAACCTCGGCAGTCCCCGATGGCCGGCCGACTCGTCCAATCAGCACTACCAGCTGAAGCAGATCGTGCCCAACTCGCGAGTGATCGTCGTGCCTCCGGAGCGGGACGGGAACCACTGGCAGAGTCGCCTCTACCTGACGCCCAGCAGGCTAATCATCCAGTCGCTGATCGTCCAAATCTCCGTCTGCTTCATCCTCTTCTGCCTGGTCCTCGGCCTCCACCTGCGCGAGAAGAGGGACGACCGGAGGGAGCGGCAATCCCAATCGCATCGCTTCCACTTCGACGCCATGTGAAGGCGACGTCCATCCGAGTGTTCTTTCCTCCTTTTCTATCCACATATCAAATTCATGGTGCCCGCACATGTACCCCTTTTCTCCTCCTCTTGTTTCATCTGTCATCCCCGTTCTGTGGTTCCGATTGGATGTCCCAACAATCACGATGTTAGCCAAATACACGCTTTACGCTCTTCGCTCTTCGTTCTGTACATAACCACGCACATTCGACTTTCCGATTCGCACACGTGTAACTAGAAATCAGTTAGCATTCTTCAACATTCTTTCCTCAATGTAATGAACGTTCCCCAATCTGCTCTTCTTGCTTCGCGCAGCTTTAACGCTCTTCTAGTGCATTGCTTTGGGTTGCTCGACGGGACGAGTGCGTGCCGGAGAGTTGCCTCTTTCGAAGGGATTGTGGCGGGTCGATGCGATTTCTTGTTTCTGGTTTCTTTTCATCTTTTTCAAACTAAACGACTGCTAACTTATGCGATCGACGAGAGAGCTTCCGTTCGAGTTGCGTGGAAGATCGGGAGCGGTTCCCCACCCTTCCATTGCTGCTCGAGTCTTCGATTTGTACGGGAATATTCGAATGGTCTTTGTATTAAACACTTTTCAACGGCGTTCAAAGGATTCGGTTGCATAACGAAGTTTACTTGCTTTCAATTACATCTTCATGCTGCTCGTTCTTGATTCGAGACAAACGAGTCTGTTGTGTTGAGGCAACCGAGCGGGATTTTGGGCCCCAGGTTCCCGTTTTGGTGTTCTTTTCGTCTGTGGTCCACTTGCAAGCAGAATGGGCGAGAGCTCGAAGAGTGCGCTTCCGGTTGGTTCTTGTGTTCGTTTTTCAACCTTACTCCTTTTTCTTTCAGACGATCAAGCGGCGCCTCTACGTGGTCCGCCATGCCGGTAAGCGGCGCTCTTTGAGGTTTCTTCTAATCGATCGGTTCTTTTCGAACGCGAGGACAACGTCAATCGGGACTGGCAGCGAGTGCACCAACGATTCACCAAGGACAACTCCCCGCTGAGCGATCGTGGCCGCCGGCAAGCCGAGGATCTCCGCGAATAGTTCGGTTCTTTCGTCCATCTCTTCTCCCGCGTCTCTATTGCCCGTTTCAGCTTCAAGGACATTCCCATCGATGAGGTGATCAATACGAAGAGCAGACGGACGGCTTTTCATCTGACTCGCTTGCAGGTTTTTGTGTCGCCGTTCGATCGGACGATGGAGACCGCGACCATCCTGCTCGGCGACCACCCCAATCACATCCAAGTGGAGCCGGGACTTTGCGAGGTGGGGAGGAAGGAAAAGGTTGACTGCTCACCGTTTTCTCCGTTCACTTCAGGCGTTGTACTTGTGTCAGAAACCGCAGCCCGGCTTCTGGCCCATGTACGAGCTGGTCCAGAAGTTCGAGCGTGTGGACATGGACTACAAGCCCGTCTTCCCGCCGCCGATGCCCAAAGAAGGAATGGGCGATGAGGGGTGTGTTCCCCGACTGGAGAAGACGATCGACACGATCCTCGCTCGCTGCCCCGAATCGCGTGAGTGTTCGCGCATTGGTTGGGAGGAGTGAACGGCTGTTCTGCAGGCAACATCGTGCTCGTCGGGCACGGCGCCTCGATTGCCGCCATCCACCACGTGCTCATCAGCGACTTCAGCTACGTGGGCCAAGCGACCGTCAGCATCTTCGACGAGAAGCCGCCCGGCTCGCGCAAGTTCGAGTGCATCCAGTCGAGCGGAAGTTCGCATCTCTCGAAGGAGAACCGAAAGAATCTGCGTGCTTACTGAAGGGTTCACTTCCTTTCTGTTTCGTAGTTACTTCCTGATCACATCAATAAAGTATTAGGCCGTTTGTGAGTGTTGTTGTTGTGTTCTTTCGAGAATCTCACGAGTTTTCTCGACAGCTGCGAATAAACGAGCCAAAGTCCATTCGTTCGGCCGTTCTCTTCGCTTGTGGCCGCGGATTACAACAGCCCGCCGGAAGGAATGATGGGCGGGCGGGGAGCGAAGAAAGCGGACGACGCAAAGTGGGGCTGGTGGGCGTCGATCGGCGGCCATTAGTCGGCGGACTTCTTTGCGGATTTCTTTCTCGTCGTTCGCTCGGCTACCGTACGCGCGAAATGCGAGAGCGTTGGAGCCTCGCCGTTCTCCTCCTCTTCGCCCTCGCTTCCGTTGGACGGGCGGCGGAGGCCAACCAGAATGAAGACGACGACATCAAGCTGCAAACTCCCCAGAACTCGTGCAGCTTCTACTGCTTCATCCTGGGCAAGGAGGTGAGTTTGCTTTCGATCTCTTTTTGCTCTAATTCAACGCTTAATTTCAGGACAACACGATCGTCCAACACGTGAATGCCTCCATGCGGTTGAACTGCACGCACGTGGTCTACGGCTACGCTCTCGTCGATCGCCAGGCTCGTGTCCGCGACCCGAACAAGAACGACTACCCGATGGCCGCAACGTGGGGCAACTACCGCTACTTGCTCGAGTGAGTTCTTTTCGATCACACCTTCAATCCTTCGTTTCTCTTCGTTTGCAGACTCACGAAACAGCAGCCGCCCATCACCACGCTGCTGGCCATCCGCGAAGCTCCGGGTGTCGTCCACTTCATCGACGACCGCTTCGCTCGTGCTCGTGCCATCGGCAACATGGTGGACAAAGCGTACTACCACTACTTCGACGGCCTGTACATCAACCTCCGCGGCGCCTCCTACCTCTCCTTCCACTACGAGAACTTCGTTCGCGACCTGCGGATGGAGATCAACGGCCGCGCGGCGCTTGAAGGGGACGCCTCCGCTGAAGCTGGTGATCGCAGTCGACGGGCAGGACGCCTTCGAGGCTCACCACAAGTTCGTCGACTACGCGCCGATGGTGGACGCCTTCTACCTGAAGAGCGACGAGATGATCTCGGCCGAAGACGAGAACACGGCCGTGTTGGTCGAGCCCCTCTACCCCGACACGAACGTCCTCAGCATCGACGTGATCAGCGAGACGGCCGAGCGTCTCGTGAAGTACGGAGTGCCGCCCGAACGGCTGGTCATCGGGTTGAGTGCGTGGGCGCGCGGCTACGAGCTCATCGACGGCAACCAAACGGATCACGGAGCGCCCGTCTACGGCGTCCTCCAGTTGCCCGGAGACCATGCGGGACGACGGTCGGTTCGCCTACCAAGAGGTGAGTTTCCCGTTGAGTCATTGGAATGAAGGATTCGTTCAGATCTGCGACCTGGTCGATCACTCGGGCCTCATCTACCACGAGAAAGCCGCTGCGGTGTCGTTCGTTGTGAATGACACCCAGTTCTTCTCGTACAACCCGCCCACCCACGAGGTGGTCCGCCGCAAGGTCCAGTGGATCTCCTCGCACGGATTCGGCGGCATCGGGGTCACGCAGATGGAGGCGGACGATCCGAACGACCGCTGCGAAAACGGCCCCTACCCGCTCCACTCGCTCATCTCGCGCAGCTTCAAGTGCTCGAAACGCCATTACGACGTCCGACCGGACGACCAGCTGCAACCGGGCGTGCATCTACCGACCGAACCGCGCGCCGATCGCCTTCGAGGACCTGACTCCCGAATGGTGCTCGCATCTCATCCTTTCGTCCGCTGGCATCACGGTCGGTTCCCACGAGAAAGAAGAAAATTGAGGTGTTCTTTCAGTCCCTCGGAGCGGTGGCCGAATCGGAGGAGTACAAGCAGGCGGTGAAGGAGTACGTGAAGTGGGCGGTCACCAAGAAGCCGTGGCTCATCCTCTCCATCGGAGCGGACGTCCCGATCGACGACTGGCAGATGGTGTTGGCCAACTCGACCGCCCGCCGCGTGTTCGTCCAGAGTGCCCGCCAAGTGAGCGATCTTTCTTCTGAACTCCAAGAACAACCTCTTTTATTCAGTTCCTCGTCGACAACAACGCTCGCGGAATCGAGTTGAGTCTCGTGTCGGACGAGTCGCCCGCGGACGTGCAGCAAATGCGGTCGAACTTCGACACGCTGCTCGAGGACTTGCGCAAGGAATTGCCCCGAAAGACGCTCTTGTTCGTGACCGTCACGGCTAGCTGGACGTTCGCGGAGGTCTACAACTCGACCACTCTCAACCGGTACAGCAGCCGCTTCTTCAATCGAGTCATCCCGTCTGTTTAGGACGGCCGACTTCATCATCCTCGAAGGCCATCGCTTCCATCGGTCGAACGCCGTCTTCACCGGCCACCACTCGCCGCTCTTCTCCGATCCCCTCCTGCTCGACAACACGAACAAGTCGATCGTGAGTTCGAGAAGAGATCCCACTTCTCTCAAACCGGATTAAGGATTGCAGGACGGAATGTCGCGCGTTTGGCTGAAGTCCGCCGTTCCCAAGGAGCGAATGCTGATCGGCTTTTCGGCCGTCGGCATGTCGATGTCCCTTTCGGCGAGCTCGCAGGCAGCAAAACCGGGCGGACGACGAGCGCTTCCTGCGGATCGACACGGACTCGACGCAAGTGCGGAGCGATCGGAAGGGAGGGCCGGGAACGGTCTCGCAAACGGAGGTACGCGCTTCGAGTGTTCCGTTTGTTCATCCTCGTGTTCTTTCAGCTGTGCGACGAGCTCGTCGGCTCGTCCACCAACCACCGCTTCATCACCGAGCTGGGCGTTCCGGTGGCCGTGAAGGGCGACGAGTTCTTCGCCTACGACGACGTCCGCTCCGTCCAAACGAAGACCATCTGGACGTCGATGAACGGCTTCGGCGGCGTCGCCTTTCACGCGATCGAAATGGACAACGCGGACGGGAAGTGCCCGCGCGGCAAGAAGTTCAGCCTCCTCAAAAAGATCGCCAGCACTCAGGTGAGTCCTTCAATTGGAGTGCTTGTTTGATCGTTTTGTTCAGGCGTGCAAGGACTGCATGCTGAAGCCGAGCCCGCAGGACGGACAACACCCGTGCGATCCCGCTCCCTTCTCGGTGGTCTGCAGCTACCGCCTGCCCGATCAGAACGAACCCCAACCGCTGATGCCGACCGACATCCCGTACGCCAACTGCACGGAGGTCGTGGTCGAGGACGCGTTGTGGAGTGCGGACGGACCATCTGCGCTTCCGCGACACGAACGCCCGTCAACACCTGGTCGTGCTCAAGAACCATCGGGAGCAGAACGAGGCCGCCGCCAAGACGCGAGTGATCGCCGCCATCAAGTGCACGATGCTGCCCGAGAAGCTGGAGGAGATGCTGAAGAGCGATCGGAACATCACCGCTCTTCGATCCTCGAGCACGTCGCCCGCTACTCCTTCGACGGCGTGGAAATGCGCTGCGACCACGTGCTCACGGAGAAAACGCGAGCGGACTACATGAAGTTCACCCAGCTGCTCCAAGCCCACCTCCACTCCTACCACCACTACTCCGCCTGCCCGTCCACCCTTAGCATTCGGTTCGTGTCCACTGCTTCTTCAATTGGTTAATCAGCCACGTGCGTGTTCAGGATCCCCGTTTGGAACACGAACCTGGACGCCAAGTACGACGTGAACGTCCTCAACAGCCTCGACCACGTCGTCCTCGAGCCGTTCGAAGTTAGCCAACACGCGCGACTCATCTCTCCGCTCTTCGGGCTGGACAAGTCGGAAGAGAGCCACGCGATCGTTCGTTTCTTCGCGCAAATGGATTGAATTCTTCCGTCGCACTTCAGGACTCGACGATCGCCGCGTGGATCGAGGCGGGCGTCTACTCGAAGAAGATCGTGATGCACATCCCGGCCTACGGAATCCAACAGAACTTCACGACGGCTCCTTGGAGACGATCGGCGCGAGTGTCGAGCGGAACTACACGATGGTCACCCAACGCGACGTGAGTGGGCGGTCGAGAAGATGCAAGAGGACAACTCGCGTGTTCAGATCTGCACGATCACCCAAACGGCGGGCGTCAACGAGCACACGCTCTACGATCTGGTCGCCGCCTTCGCCACGACGCCCCAACGCCAGTGGATCACGTACGAGACGGCGCCCATCGTCGCGTACAAGGCGAGGCGGAAGAATAGGGGCGACGTGATCACTTACTCCCACTTCTTTCAGGTCGACTACGCGATCCGCGAGAAGCTGGGCGGCGTCGGACTGGTGACCGTGAACAAGGACGACTTCGCGAACATGTGCGGCGACGGGGCGTTTCCCTCTTCTGAGCACCGTTCAGCAGGCCTTCTGCACGTGATTTTTTTGCTTCTTTTATTCCGCACACAAAATACTCTTGGATTGAATAAAATGATTAATTGGACTGAAGACGGTGAGGAGTGAACGGTTTGGAGTCGGTGGTTCAGCAAGTTCCGCATGACTGCGGGCATTCGTGGGACATGAAATCAGCGTAAATCTGAACAAACAACCAGTAAAGAGAGGAATGTAGCCGTGTTACCGGATTGTGGCACAGTTGAATGGAACGCGCACAATCGGGACCACGATCCCGACAGTCCGTCTCGATTTCTGAACGTAAAGAAGACGCTAGCTGTTTCTTCGTATTGTCCACAACGAACCGCGTCCATTGCGGGCATCGCGGTCGTTGTCGTTTCCGTCCTCTGTGCTGTGGACGTTGCGGACGGGATGGCGGCAGTTGTTGCAGCTGCGTGGACAGTCCCTCTCCATCAGCGGCTGGTAGATGGGATTGTTGCACAAGTAGGAGAGTCGCGAGCAATCCGGCCCCCGGTCCTCGCACTCGCCGCGACCTCTGCCCCGTTCGTTGCTCCGATCGCCCTCTCCGCGTTCTCCACTCCGCTCCAAACTCGATCGACGTTCGTCCGTCCGCGGGCGGAATCTCCGAGTCGTCCGCGGGGTCTCCGAAGTCGTGGCCGTCGGGTCGGTGGAACTCGTGCTTCCGCTGGTCGTCGAGTTGCCACCGTCTTCCGCATTCTTCTCACCTGAAAACGAGCAATTAAAAGGAACCTCAAACAAAAGGAACTACTTTCGCAGCAATAGGAAACTCCGTTTAAGAACTCGCAGCCCAGGTTGGGGTCTCCTTTGCACACGTAGCCGCCTTTGTGAGTCCTGGAGGCCACACACTTGAAGACGGCCGGGAATCCGTCCGGGCATGTCTGACTCCAAACATTTGAAGCAAAATAGAAGAAGAGGTAGACGGCGAGCAGTTGGGACTTCATTTCGTCCCACTGACCGACTGGAGTCGCCGCTTCCGATCGCACAGGACTTCTGGGTGATCAGAAGCCGCCTCACTTTTGTGTTGGAGTGATACAAAAGAACGCGGGTTTTTATGGTCGATTGTGAAGGCGGGGAACAAACAAGAAGAATGTGTACAAGATGCGTGTTCACGTTTGTTTGTGACTAGCAGAAGCGGATCTCCGACAATTCATCTTCTTGCTGCTGTTTATTCGAAAATGTGTGAACAATAAGAAGTTGAGTCTTGTGAAAGGCTTCTTAGTGCAGTTGGTGTCTAATCAAGAGGTCTACTCGGAGATCAATCGAAAAGAGTAGGGAGTAAAGGAAAGGAAGATCACAAGTCGTGCCCGATTTCCACGATCTCGTCGACCAGGAAGTCCAAATCCTCTTCGGTGATCGCTTGGTTGGAGATGATCATGCGGAAGAAGTTGGGACGTTGTTTGTCCGGCTGGTAGCCGACCATCGTGGTTCCCCGTTCCATCATCCGCGCTTTAATTTTCGGAGCAATCTGAACGAGAGCGTTGGATTAACGGGTTCTCACGGCTGCTCGAAAATGGCAGACGCCTTCGGGCGAAATTCGCGTCTCCTCGAAATCCAAACATTTCCCGTAAAGGCCGCAAATATTCGAGCGAAAAGGATGACGTTCTGTCGGCAAACAGTCGGAACGAAACGCGGAATTACGAACCTTCTCCAAGCGGGCGTTCTTCTCCTTCAGGTCCAAATGGCGCAGGCTCGGCGGCACGTACCAAAAGCAAATGTTCAGGAACTCGGGCTGAATGCTCATCATCAAGAGTGTGTTCAAAGAAGAGCAGCAAACTTTGTCGACGACCATCTCGTAGCCGGGCGTGTGCTTGATGCGGTTCGTGAAGTAGGCGGTCAGCTCCATCAGACGATTGATCTGCTTGCGGTAACCCTCCATTCCCTGCAATCAGTTGTGTGCTGACAGACGTTCAATAAATAAACTCACCTTCGAGCGCCACATCAACCAGAACTTGAAGATGTCGTTGTGTCGGCCGCACTGGATCACCTTGTCGCCCGTGTCGTAACTCACGTCGTACGGTTTGTCCTGCTGGAAGAGGTAGTCGGCCGACATCTGATTGCATTGGAACAGGAGGCCCTGAAAGTGAATCAATTAAAGAATGTGTGTGAATTGATAGAGAACGCACGTCTTGCTTGATGAAACACGCGCTGCATTGCAACAAGCAGCCCATCAGTTTGTGCGGATTCCACGTGACGGAGCTCGCCCGGTCGAGTCCAGTCAGCTTGTGCCGATGCTCGGGGCTCAAGAGCAACCCGCCGCCCCACGCTGCCTGCAAGCCCTCGCGTTCAGTTTTTTCGTCCGTCTTCTTCCACTCACGTCAACGTGGAACCAGAGCTTGTGGCGATCGCAGATGTCCGCGATTTGGGGCAGCGGATCGAAGGCGCCGTAGACGGTCGTGCCCGCCGTGGCCACGACGAAGAAAGGAACCAATCCCTCCTTCTTGCACTCGACGATCTTCTTCTCCAACGCCTCCGGAATCATTCGCCCCTGCTTGTCCGACTCGATGCAGAAGCAGTAGTCGGCGCCGATGCCCAACGTCGCAGCGGATCCTTTGATCGAGTAGTGGCTCTAAAGCGCACACATCATGGCCGTCTATGTGGAAGACGACCTACATTTTCGGAAGTGAAGCAGCAGAGGGTCTTCGCTCCCACTCATGCCCAACGATTTGATGCGCGGGTAGTACTGATGGCGGGCCACGTTCATTGCGTACATGTTCGCAATCGCCCCGCCTGAATGCGCAAATCAATTCTTTTTGCTACAAGAGGGGAACGAACCGGGAGTGAACGTTCCGTCGCCCTTGTCCGCCGGCCATCCAATCAGGTCGATCATCTTCCGCATCACTTCCTTCTCCATGAGGATGTAGAGAGGAGAGATCTCGTACGTGAACCTAAGGATTCTACTTCAACTCCTCTTTTCCACGTTTGACTCACATGTTCGTGTTTGCAGTCGCGGTTAGCCACTCCCCGGCCATCGAGACCAAGTCCAGCCCGCAGGAGATCTGATTGAAGAAGCGAGGATGGCCGGTCTTCACGCCCAGCTTCAGGACTTCTTGACACGACTGAAACGAACACTCGGTTGATTGCCTCTCTGCTTGCCCGTTAGTTCACTCACCTTCACTAAACTGTCCAGCGGGAGCGGCTTCTCGGGGTCGAGAGGTCGATCAGCTTCTTCATCTCGTCCGGATGGTGGAATTCGAGGATCTTGCTCGAGCGGTCGTTCAGGTCCTTGATGTAGTCGAGCAGAACATTCACCACTTCTTGCAGGAAAGCGACCGTTTCATCCCACTTCTCCGGATGTTGAGGCGAGATGTCTGCAAGTGACCGAAGGATGAGTGATTAGGAGTGGCTAAACAGGAGGTCACCTGCCGCAATCAAAGTTTTCAACAACTCGGAAGCTTCCTTTCTTCGTCACCATGATCGAAGAAGGGAGAGCGGAAGAACAAAAGGACGACTGTATCCTCACAATTCGGAAGTGAATCGTCGGAGGTTGCGGAATTCGGACCGCTTCTCCTCGTTTTTATCGATTCGGTTCGAGGATTTGGGTGGAGTTTGCGAGTGCTTTCGTTCTTTTCGCATTTCTTTCTGTGCGCCCCACAAACACATGAGAGAAAAAACCGGCCGATTGTTCAAACGGGGGGCTTACTGTACGGTGGGCGGCCGGCAGATGGGCGGCGCGAACTCATCAAACAACGGCCGGGCACTCGTGGAGATTCGGGGGCCGCACGGCCGTCAAGCGCGGCAAATCCCACCGCCGAAATATTGAAGTTTTCATTGGACGTCGTTTGGGTCGTCGCTGGAGAACAAAACGCGGGGACGTGCGCGTCTTTAAGGCAAATAATGACGAGAAATCGGAAAGAATGCCGTCCGACGTGTCCGCAATTCTTAACGCCCGCCACCACTCATCCCCGCCGTCCGCCCGCCGTCTGCCATCATGCCCGAGTTCCCGAATTCGAATGACGACGAGCAGTAAGAAACATCTCGAGTTTTGCAATCCAACGTCATGCAACTCAAAGAGCACTCAATCTGACGTGTTTTCTGTTGTACGCATGACACTAATCGTAAGGTGAACGGGTCGTCAAAAGACGAACAAAGAATGCCGACAGATATTTTACGGCAACCAAGCAGCTATGGACAGCGATCAAAATCGACCGAGTTCAAGGGCAAAAGGTCACTGATTGAACGGCAAAAAGGCTCAAAGAAGGTCAACTCGGGGATTGCAGTGATCGTCAAGTGGATTGAAGGAGATAAAAAGAAAGCGCCTTTGAACGAGCAAGCTTTTGAGCCGTCAACTCGCTCTGCGATGCCATCGACCGCGATCGGCATCGTCTTCTTTTTGCTCCTCCTGCTCTGCTGCTTCGGCTCACCCCTCTTTCGACGTTCCCGGCGAGGAATTGAAATGTTTCGTCCAGCAGCAATGGTTGGGCGGCGATCCCAAAGGTAGTCGAACTGGCGACGTTTGCGCAGCGGAACGAAAGCGAGAAGGCCAAGGGTACGCGTCTGCTAGCGAGTGAAAATCTCAGTTCCACCCCCTTTCAGTGGCCAACGCAACGGACCTCGTTCTGCTCGTCTCCCGTGCTGATCAAGCGGCCTTGAGCCACGTACGGCGAAGTGATCGACTCGCTGCTCCGTGCGGCACGCAATCTGACGTACGTGCGAATCTACGGCGGCCTCGTTCAAGCCATCCAGCCTTCAACTGATCTGACCGCACCATTTAACGCCGCCCAGGTGCGCCGTTCGAATTCAAACCACACATCCTCGCCTGTACTTCAGCACGTCGTTCGCCTTTTCTTGAGCAAAGGGATCCTGCCCGCGACCATCGACATCACGATGTGGAACCTGGTGGAGAGCTTCGATCAAGACGGACTCCGCAAGATGGTGCCCGGTTTCGTACGCGACCACGTGAAGCCGCCCGTCAGTTTCACGCACCGAATGTCTTCGTCTCGTTTCACTGACGCGACGATCACCGCCGTCGTCCCGCCCTACTTGCACGCCGTCAACAAAATTCGATGGCTGGCGACCACCTGCGAGGACTCGGCTGCGTGGAATGCGATGGTTCTTGCTCTGAACGAGCAGCCGTTGTATCGAACTCCTCTGTGGTGCGACCGGCAATGGATGTTCGATTCGAAGGACAAGTGGTCTCTCTTCGCTCGTTCGCTCTACCCCATCACTGGAGACCTTCCGCTCAATGCGAGCAAATTCGAAGACGGATTGATTGCTTAGAATTGATGCCTGCTTGTCGTTCTCGTGTTCATCCAACTGAATAAACACCCACTTTCTGCTTGTTTGATCCGCCGAAGTAATCAGCCGAAAACGAGCGCCAAATGAGTGCAGCTCATTTCGATGACGAAAATCACATCCCTTAGATTTTATTCCCCAACAACTACGAGTCGAATCAAATACGCTTGTAGCGAGTATAGACGAATAAATAATAAATAGCATGTCAATTGCACACCAATTCTCTCGATGACACAAGCTGCACAATCAGGAAGAAGGAGAAACTCGGGCGACGAGAATTTCAGCAAAGAAATAGCCCGAAGAAGACATTTGGCATCTGGCTCAAACACAAGCGAACCGTTTGATCATTCGTTGTTAGGATAAGAGAAAGATGGAGGCAGAGGGGAAGGAAGGTGGAAGAGCTACACAAATCAACAACAATCAATCGATCCTAGACGGAAATGCATCGGTTCGTGGACGAGTTTTGTTCCCAAGAAGCATTCCTCCGCGTGCCGCTCATTGACGTCGTTTGTTCGCGTCCACTTGTGGGCGGCATACACGTTTGTGGTAGGCTTGAGCAAGTGAGTTGATGATCGAGACGACGAACATGACGATCATCCCGAAGACCACCAGCGAAATGAGGTGTTGGAGGAGAGAAGTACCCTGCAAACAGCCCCGATCAACCTTCATCCTTTCGCTCGGCGAACTCACCGGTTCCTTGTATTCCTCGTCCGGACTGCGGTGGAGCTTCCGCTTCTGCTCGTTGAGGAACTCGCGGAAGATGACCTGCAGTTTGGGCCCGATCGCCGGCACGAGCTTCAGCTTGTTGATCAGGTGATCCATGTGGTGCTCGCTGAAGGCCATGATCACGAAGACCATCTGCAATACAAAGGAAATCAGCTGAAAAAGAAAGAGAGCAAACACACCTGCAAGTGGGCTTTGACGATCGCCTTTCCGATGAGCGTCGCTCCGAAGAATCTCCAGAAGGAGATCAGCGAGTGGCCGCAGACGATGCCCGCCAAGTCGAAGAGCGGGTTCGGGATCGAGGCGCAGGCCAGGATGCCGAAGAAGCCGACCTTCAGCACCGACTTCTCGACCCACAGCTTCAAGCGGTCGATCACCGACTGAAAGCGAAGGAAATCCGTCAAACTCCACGCAATTGGAGAGAAAACTGACCAATTGGGACGGACCGCCAGTCCGCTGGCTCTCGATGTGCGCAATGTATTCCGCGTAGTCCTCGTCCTCCGGCTCCTGCCCGGAGAGGCGAGCGGCACGGGCCATGAAGTAGGGTGGGAGTTCGCCCAACGCCGTTCCGGCGCCCCACATGAGACACTCCAGCCGCACTTTGTTCATGATCGCCCACAGCGTGACCTCGCCGCCGCTCGTCGGATCGGTCGGGCAAGTGACGCTAAACGATGGAGAAGGTATTCCTGAGCAGATGCAAAGAGAACTCACTCTTCGGGGTAGGGCGGCTCGGGAAAGTCGAGCGAGTGGCACTCGAAGGCGGCCAGCGTGACGCGCGCGATGTGCGGGCCGAGGTAGATGATGAACGTGTGCAGGCCGGTGCCCAGCCCGATGGACGACAGGACGCCCAATCCGATCCAGTAGGCGCACCAGAGGACCGTCTTCTCTATCCGCTGGATTTGGTTCTGATGCGGGCCGGGCGCCGTGTAGCCGTAGTAGGAGAGGATGAGTAGGAGCGGTCGAGAAGCCGACGAGAGTTCGGTGGCCGGCGATCCTAAACGAGAAAAATGTTGAAAAAGGGAAGAAATCGAGCGAAGGACACTTACGAAACGAGGAACTCCCACAATTTGCAGATGAGTTCGCGCACCGCATAGTAGAGGGTGATTATCGGTTTTTTGTACAACACGATTTGGTCCCGCTCTAGTCGCTGCAGAGTGGAAGCGGAGGGCTGGCGATTCATATTCCCGTTTTGTTTCGGTCTGAAGAAGCGAATGGAGAGTGTGATTATTGGCTTGAAGGCTCGAAGAGCAAACACACCTGTCGGAATTGTTGGTGTTTGTACCCGCGTGTCCGTTCTGCTCGTTGAAAGACGACGACGAAGCGGTCCCGTCGCTGGATCGGCCCGTCCGCCCGCCGGTCCTCCGTTGGGTCGCCGGCGCGTTCTGCCCGCGACGGTTCTTCGCGCCTTTTGCCATCCTGAAACACAAGAACTGTACCGTCCGCACCCACGGATTTAACACCAACGCGCGCGTGCAAACCGCAATCTCTTCCACTTGGTTCCGTGTGCTGAAAAGTACGTGGCGCCTTTTCACGGCTGCCGGTTCGGCGCAGTTTCCCGCCATCGATTTGGAGCGGTGGGCGAAGAAAGCAGGCATACGGCTGCTCGTTCGTCGCTTTCTGCTCGCCGTCCGCTCTCCGTTGGCTGCTCACCGCCAGATTCCGTCCGTGTTTGCTGGGGCAAATCGTGTTCCGTCGACTCATTTCTTGAATAAAACAGATGGAGGGGTATTGGGTCACGACCCACGTGAAAATCTGTCGGTTTCCTTCGTTTCCGAATTAATCAGCCGCTTTTTCCCGTTCGCCCGTGTTTCCGCTTAATTTCCGTTTATTAATCAATTCCCTTCCTTTCAGTTCGCTTCAACTCCAATGGCCGACATCGAGGTTCCGGAGAGTTTCGGCGAACGTCTGGAGAAGGCGAAGGGCACGCCGTTGCCCAACCCCGGAGTCGCCCAACCTGTTCGACCGCGAGCTGCATGAGAAGTCGAAGGAGCAGTTCGCGTGGGGCGCCCCGTACGACGCCCGCTTCCCGCAGGTTCGTGATTTCCTTCGATCTTCTATGCTCCAATGTCCGTTCAGGTGCGCAAGCAACGCCACTGCTTCGCCTACTTCGTCGACTACCACCGCTGCAAGGAGCTGATGGGCGAGGACTACCAGCCGTGCAAGTTCTTCCAGAACGTCTACAAGGATTTCTGCCCCAAGTGAGGCTTTTCTTCCGCTTCCACCCCACTCACCACTCTGCCTTCAGGTTCTGGGTGGAGAAGTGGAACGAGCTCGTCGACGAGGGCCGTTTCCCGGCCAAGTTCGACCGCTAAGCCGCAAAGACGAGCCCTCGACGTGTAGCCCTTCGAATTTCCGCGTCCATCTGCTAAGGATTCGTCCACTCCCCACACGTTTCCCATCCTGCTACACTCTCGTTGTCCTAGGGTTTTGTGAAAATAAACAAGTGTTTAGAGCACAAATTTGGGATTAAGGGGGGGGGGAAGAAGGGCCGGATTTCGCCGTGTGTTTGCACGCGGTTTGCCGCCAAAGAGAAAGAAAGTGTTCGAGTGTGATCGGCTGTTCGAAGTCGTTGCTCTCCATTTTGCAAAACCTCTATTTTCTGTCCACAAGCAGCGTATTCATTCCGTTGTTAAACGAGAGACCGCTTGAAGCAGAGAAGCCTTCGTTCAGTTTGTCTGGATTGGAGTAGAGTCTTCCGAGCTCTGCAGGATGTTCTGAAGAACCCTTTTGATGCGTGTGTTCCTTTCCTTGTTCACCCAGTTCCATCTCTGCTCGATCTCACCCACGATCCCTGAAAAAGAGGAAAGCGATGGTTCTTTGTCGCAGTGGGGAATCGGGAAGGGGGCACTTCGCCCACCCGCCTTTTCGTTCGGTCGGCCGCCGCTCCGATCGGCCGCTCTGCCTCGAGTTTTTGTGGTGGACGGCAGGTATCGAGCGAATGTGATGTTCCGTTCTGTTCCCGGCCTCATTTCAACGTATTCTCTCCAACATCTGCTCCTGAATGCGTGGAATTTCTGCACCCAATCGTCGATTGGCCGCCTGGCAATTCTTCCAATCGCTTTTTCGCCGTGTTTTTGTTGGTTTTCCGAATACTTGCCGTTTTCTTCGCGTTCCCTATCTGCCAGTTCTTCGATCTTATTCACTTCTCCTGCTTCCAGGGTGATGGCCGAAATTACGCGAGTCTCGCCGGCGGAGATCCAACGGCGCGAGAACTTCCTCCGCGCCAACCAACGCGAGCGCACGACCTTCGATCCGTTCACCTGGTCGTACCCGTGGAAGACGGCGGGCGTCACGGCGGCGATCGGCCTCTGGGGCATGTACTTCCACAATCTGTACACGCAGAAGCCGTGGTACTTCGGTGAGTTCAGTCCTCTTCCTCTTGTGTGCATTCATTCGAGCCGCTTCCAGCGATCTACCCGCGTACCGCCGCCTCTGCTCGCGGTGACCGCCGTGGGCTACGGGATGGGAAAACTGCGCGAGCATCACAACCGCACTCGTGACGCGGTCGTCGACCACTACATTCGGGAACATCCGGACGACTTCGAGCGTCTCAACGACGGTGAGTCCATTCTTCTTGCGTTCTCTTGCTTGATCGCCCTGTTTTCAGTCTACGGACGCCCGTACTCCAACGTTCTCCTGCCGTGGTGTGAGTTCAGAGCGCTCGCGGCCTTCGATGACGTGTGTTCCTTTCAGACCCGCGCCGTGTCGCCTACAAGAAGTTCGATTGAGGAGCGATTAGGATCCAAATGTGGCTTTCGTTTTGTATTTACGGTCCGTGTGTTTAGAAATAAACTTTCCGTCGGATCGAATCGATCTCGAATGATCACAAGTGATGAGTAATGCTTGTTTTTTACGAACCGGAAATCCCATGATTTCTTCCCCTTGCCCGCCCTCTCGCAGGCCGATGGGAGGCGAGATCGTGATCTCGATCGCCGGCGAGACGATGCGAGACGTCGAGGACTTCCGGCCAAACGGCCATCGGCTTGTTCATTTCTCGTCGTTCATTCGATCGAAAAGAGGAAGCGGTCGGCGTTCAGCTTGCTCTCCGCTTCAAACGTTCGCATCTTCACAGCGCGACTACCGTAACTGGCCACAGATTCCGCTCAATAGACGAATATGGTAAGTGGAAGCGTTTGCCTTTTCCCACAGAACAGTCTTGTTGATTAGCGTGCATTGGGGTTGTTTGTCGATTCAGTTCTCAGAATCGGCGATTAGCCTTGGAAATGCGCATTCCTTATTGCTTCTTAGCAGCATCTCCCGCGAAATCACGATCAGTAGGACTGATCGTCGTCGTCTTACTGTCGTCTCGATCACTACTGATCCGTGATGTTCGATCTGGAACGCTCATACCGGGTAAAACACTACAATAGCTTATTAGGCTAGCCATCCTTAAGACAACAGAAGGGGCAAGGGAGGGCAGGGCAAATCCACTGGTCAGACATGTCAACTGGCGGTCGTGTCTCCTTCCCGATATAACGAGTGCGGCCGGGGGCGCGTCGGCAGAGACAAAAAACCGCAAAATTCGTTCGAAAAGCCATTCCGTTTGTGTTCACAAGTTCCGCCCGTTCGGCCGGGTCCGGTTCGCCCCAATCACGAGCAAACACTCGCCGATCGGGTGCGGATTCAAAAGATCGCGCGTTCAAAATTCGTCGACCGACGGAGAGCCGAACGAAACTGAGCATTTTGATTTCAGTCTCGCCAGCGGGGCATCGATGGTTGGCGAATCGCCTTATACCGACCAATCAAGAGTGAGTTCACTCGGTTAATTCCTTGATATTATGCTCGTTTCTCGTCCTTGCAGACTTCTTCGTGAGAATGCTGTCCGCAGGCGACGCCAATGTCTACGATCCGATCGGCTCGACGCTCGCCGAGCAGAACATCCTGCCGCTCGTGAACGAGATCTTCCGGACGGTCGAAAGCGGTCATGTGCCCACCTTGCCGCCGATCATCTCCGCCCTCGGCCTGCGCAATCAGGAGAACGAAACGCTGCTGATCGTGGCCGCTCGCTGCGGTCACGCGGAAGTCGTCAACCACTACCGCAATGAAATCGACGTGGACGAGACGGACAACGACGGCTGGACGGCCCTGCTGTGCGCGGCGCACGAAGGACACGCGGACTGCGTTCGGCTGCTGCTCGAAGCGAACGCCGCCATCGACCAGTGGGACTTCATGGGCTGGACGCCGTTGATGTGGGCCTGCTACAAGAACCGCCTGGAGGCCGTCAAGGTGCTGCTCGAGTACCACGCGCACATCGACATCGTGGGCGAAGAGGACGGCCTCACGCCGCTGATCATCGCCGCGGGCCGCGGCTACGCCGAGATCGTCCACGTCCTGATCAACGCCGGCGCGACGGTCAACTCCACCGACAAGTTCGGGAGCAACGCGCTGATTTGGGCCGCGCGCAAGGGTTACACGGAGATCGTGGAGGAACTCCTGAATGCGGGCGCCGATGTCGACGCCGTCGGGATGTACAACTCGACCGCCCTGATGCTCGCCGCCCGCGGATGCCATCGGAAAGTGGTCGAACTCCTGCTCTCCCGCGAGCCGAACGTCAACGTCGTCGACTACAACGGGCTGTCGGCGTTGGGGATCGCCGCGCGCGAGGGCTACACGGAGATCGCCCAATCGCTCATCCACTCAGGCGCCTACGTGAACACGGTCGACCGCTACGGCAACTCCATCCTGGCGAGTGCCGTCCGAAGCGGGAACATCCACCTCATCCGCATGCTGCTCGAGAAGCACGCCGACGTGAACGCGAAGGACTCCGAGAACCGAACGCCCCTGCACCTCGCCATCGACAAGTCCTACACGGACATCGTCCTCGCCCTGCTGGAGAAGAAGCCGAACCTCGAGCAGAAGAACAAGGACGGCGACACGGCCCTGCTGCGAGCGGTGAAGAATCGGGACATCGCCCTCTGCCAGCTGCTCGTCCACTCGGGCGCGAAGATCAGCGCCGTCGACAACGCGGGCGACAACGCGCTCCATTTGGCCCTCCGCGCCCGCTCCCGACGTCTCGCCCAAATCCTGCTCGTCAATCCGGGCGACTCCAAGCTGCTCTACCGCCCGAACAAAGTAGGCGAGACGCCCTACTCGATCGACCAGGAGAGCACTTCGCCCATCCTGCCCACCATCTTCGGCCCGATCGGAATCGACGTCGACCTGAAGAACCTGCTCGGCTTCGAAGCGTACAGCGACGTTCTGGCCGACATCGTGTGCGAGCCCAACCTCTCGCTGCCGCTGACCATCGGCCTCTACGCCAAGTGGGGATCGGGCAAATCGTTCCTGCTGCCGAAGATGCGCGAATCCATGAAGAGCTTCTCGCGAAGTTGGCTGGACGGCCTCGAGCTCTACTGGTCCTGGACGTTGATCTTCACGTGCTTCATCATCTGCGCCATCATCTCGCTGCTGGTCGTCGCCCTGTTCACGATCAGTCAGGCGGCGTTGAGCGTCTACTACCCGCTAATCTTTGGAGCGGTCGCTTGCATCCTGCTCATCGCCGTCTACTCCTTCATCTACTACGGCAGTGAAGTGCGACCTGTGGAACGGCTCGATCGCGTTGGCCCGCTTGATCGCCCGCTCGCCTCGCCCGATTGAAGTTGGTGCTCAGCTTGGCCACGCTGAACGCGCCCGTGCGGACGGACAAAGAGCTCATCGTGAGTCCCGTCAGCTTCCTCTTCTCCGACGACCACCGGCTCTCGTTCGTGGGCGGGGATCAGGCCCTCACCAACATCGTTCTCTCGCTGTTCAATGCCGCCGAAGAGCACTTCGGAGCGATCGCCGTCCGCCTCTTCTGCGCCTTCAAAGCCCAGACGCAAACCGAGTCGAAGCTGCGGACGTTGTGCGGGATTCCCGTCCTCTTCTTCTTCATCGTCAACTTCATTTCGTTCTTTCATCGCCCTCGTTCTTCTCGTGCAGTACATCACGGGCGCGGACGAGATGACGGGCGTCCTGATCGGCTTCATAGTGTTCACGACCATCTTCGTCATCTGTGCCTTCCGTCCCGCTCTATCTGCTCGTCGTGCGGATGCTCATCAACACTCCGCAACGGCGAATCAAGAACCTCTCGCACCGGTTGCACTCCATTCCGTTCGAGCGGTTGATCCAGAAGCTGCAGAAGGAAGTGGACCTCCTGACGTCCCTCATTCACGCCCTCGACGCCTTTACGAACTCCCAGACGCGGCTGGTCATCATGGTCGATGGGCTGGACAGCTGCGAGCAGAACATCATGGTCCAAATCCTCGACGCCCTCTCGCTGTTCTTCAGTTCGCGCCAGAACGCCCCGTACATCGTGATCCTCGCCGCCGACCCGCACATCATCGTCTCCGCCCTCCAGAACAACCTGCGGGGGACGAACGCCAACTACGAGATCACGGGCCACGACTACATCAAGAACGTGGTCAGCATGCCCTTCTATCTGCACCACACCGCCCTCCAGCAACTCCAACGGCGCAAGAACGCGACCAACCCGACGGCCAACGGCGGCTGGCTGGAGCGCAGACGATCGGACACGTGGAAGGGCTCCCGGCTGTCGTTGCGCGAGAAGGAGGGCCTGAATGCGGCGGCGAACCAAGCGGCCGGCAAGGACAACCTCGTGAATTCGCTGATGTCGAGCGAGTTCAGCCAACTCTTCCCGTCGCACGACTATTTCGCCAACATGAACCCCCGATTGATGCGGCGGATCGTGAACTCGATCGCGCTGACCGGCCGGCTGCTCCGCTCGTTCGAAGTCGACTTCTCGTGGTTCCTCCTCTACACGTGGATCAGCCTGCTCGAGCAGTGGCCGTTCCGAGTGACCTTCCTCGTCGACTGCGCCCTCGACAATCCGGACGACACGATCACAATCTCCGACCTGTACGCCCGCACGAAGTCCCACCTGCCGACCAAGAGCACGCTCACCGACCTGGACCGGAATCCGGCCGAGTTCGAGCAGATCATGAAGCGATTGGCGACGGCGAAGACGGAGCAGCTGACCGTCGGCCACCTGAAGTCCTTCTCCGCCTGCACCTCCAACCTGGATCCCTACTTGAAGAAGCTGATCCGCGAGCAGGTGATCGAGGAGCACGGGCAGACGAACGTCGACGAGGAGCGCGAAGTGTCCTCCTTCTACCTGTTCGAGCAGAACCACCTGCAGAACGCCCAGTTCCTGTTTCGACGATCCCGAAGTGTGGGCGACAGTCACCCGCCCGCTGCCCAAGATGACGATCGCCGACATCTGCAAGCTGGTCGAGCGGCTGAACATTTCGAGGGAGCGGATCACGACCATCACGAAGTGCTTGGTGGACAGCAATCCTGAACGGATTGGCCCTCCAGTCGTGCGACCTGAACGATCTCCGGGAAACACTTCAGGTACGTCGGTTGCATTCAATTTTTTCTTCTTATTTCCTGTTGTTTTCAGCTCCCGCTCGGCGACTGGACGCTCTTCAAGCTCTTCATCGAGGCGCTCCGCGTGTGGCGGCCCGATGTCCACGCGGGCGGCCGATGCGGCGGGCGTGAAACACCGCCAGCCGAAAGCGTTGAGCGAGATTCGCGGCAGCACGAACCTCATCAGCATCCACGAAGAGCAGACGACGGGCAGCGACCCCGCCGCGCACGACATCGACGACCACGAGCGGGAGACGCCGTCGCCTCAAAGCAAGCTGGAGACGCCCGAACTGGAGGGCGAGAACGGCGAACACGGGCATCCGACGCACGAGCAGGAGCACGAGGACGAAGACGGCGACAGCGCGCGCTCATTGGCCGGAAGTCGCGAGTCGTTGCTGAACAAAACGCACGGCAAAGAATCCAAGTGAATCCTTCGTTCTTAGTTGTACCCCGCCTAGTTGTTCGGTCTCATTTGCTTAAGCACTCGTTAGTTTCTTCACCCACTCTTCCCAACGGCCTTAATCCAATGCGAACTTCATCTCACTACCCGTTGTTCACTTAAAACGTGCAATCCGTCCCTTCCTTTCGGTCTTTTGGTTAGAGTCCCCGCATAATTAGAGAACACACTCCACCATCCAACTGTTGTCTGCTTTAAAACCCCCTCCGCTCATTCCAGAACAAATTTCTAACGGCCATCCGAATTTCCTCCCAACGGTTCGTCCAAATCGTCCGGTCTTCCTCTTCCATTATCCCAATTTCAAACACGTCTTCTGTTCATCCACGCATATCCCGAGTTCAGCTGTGTTACACGCTTTTATTGCTCTCGAATCGCACAAAATAATTAATTAAACCTTTATGCTCAAACAGGACTTTCTTCTCTTTGCACCTTCAATTCTTCTCGTGTTAAACGCGCCTGTACATACAATAAACCGGTAACCGTAGCGAACTTGGCGGATAGAAATCGGCTGATTACAAACAAACAACGGAGCCCAAAACAAAACATTCGATCGATCATGAGGAAGTAGAGGTGGAGGTCTCGTCGGTGTCCAGGATCTTCCGCAGCTCGGTGCTCGAGGACGAGCTCTTGGAGGGCTGCGGGTCCAGCTCGTGCTGGATCACCATCGGCTCGTTGGACTCCAGGTTGGCGGGAGTCACGGTCTGGAGCGAACTCTCCCGCTCGAGGAACTCCACGAATTGCTGGCGGAGCTCGCGGAAGTTTTGCGGATGCTGCGGGATGGACGGCGAGGGCCCGCGGAAGAGCGATCCCCAGCCCTTCGGGCGGTAGGAGTCGGCGATCCGTTGCTTCTCCTTCAATCAAACTAGATGAAAGCAGGGAAGCGAGTGGAAACGAACCTCCGACGTGCAGCCGATCAAATTGGCCAGCAGGAGGGCGCCGTCCGCTCGTTGCTGCTCTTCGCAGGTGACCGCCGACACGATGAACTGCCGCAGGATGGGCGGCACGGAGAACGTCGTGCCCACAAACTTGATTTCGGCCGGATTGCCGTCGGCGGGCGCCGTCGGGACGTGGGCGGCCGGCTTCCGGTTCTCCAGCAGTTCGACCTCCGCCCGCAGGTCTTGGATGCGGTTCTCGGCCAGCTGGAGTTGTCCGAACACCTCCGTGTAGTTCTTCTCGGCGGTCTCCTTCTCCGTTTGCAGTTGCTGCAAGCAAAGAGGAATGAAGGAAGAAGGAAAAGGTAGAACTCACGTTGACCAATTCGGAGAGGTCGGAGATTTGCTTCGAAGAGACCTCTTCGGACGTCCGCAGTTGATTTTGGCACTCGACGTAGGTGGACTGGAGGTCCTTTGACCGTCGTGCTGATCCACGTGACCTTCTTCTGCAGCTGCTCGTTCTCCTCCTGCTGCTTCTCGAAGTTGAGGCGGTAGCTGAAAAACAAAGCGGACGAATTGGATGAATAAAGGGAAGAACTCACTACTCGACCTCGTTCTCCTTTTGCTGCACGCGAGCGTTCGCCTCGTCCAACTCCTGCTGCTTCTTCTCGATGCGGTCCTGCGTGTAGCGGCGGTAGATCTCCGCCTCGGCCGAGCCCTCCACCAGGTTCTTGCGCTCGTTCATCAGCTCGTGCAGCTTCTCCTCGGCCTCGGCGGTCTCCGATTTCAGGCGCTCGTTCTCGGCGCGCATGGACTCGATGCGCTGTTCGTTGCTCATGTTGCAACCTTGCAGGTACTCGTTCTCCTGCTTCAGGCGGACGATCGTGGCGTTGAGCTCGTTCAGTTGCTAAAACAAGTGATGATTGTTCGGTAATGGCGGCGAATCGCGACTACCTGCTGCAGCTCGGAAGAGTTCGCACTGCCGCGGTTCGCGACTTCGGTCAGCTTCTTTCCAACGTCCACCGGAGAGTTGATGGAGGGCCTCCTTGAGGTCGGAGTTCTCCTCCGTCTTGCCCTCGAGGCCGTGCTCCGCGCGCACCTGCTCCACGAACAGGCAGCACTCATCCAGCCGGTTCTTGAAGTAGTTCGCGTTCTGAACGAATGAGAGAACGTAATTGATAGGTTGGACGGCAAACGAACCTCCTTGTCAGCCTCCTTCTCCGCCTCGTAGTGCTGGACCAACTTCTTGCGGTCCGCCTCGTACTCCTCGATCACCTTCTGGGCGGCGGAGAAGCGCTGAAATCCGCCGATGATTTCGTTGCTCGGATCTTGGCGGACTCACGGCCTCGAAGTCCTCCGTCAGCTGCCGGCGGATCGCCTCCCGTTCGGCTTCGAAGGACTCGTGCTGCTCGCGGAAGCTGGTTGTTGTACATCTGGATGGAGGTGTTGGCCTCGCGGACTTTGTTCTCGAGCTGCAACGAAAGGAATCACTCCAGCCCATCCGCCTTTCTTACGCACCTCCTCGATCAGGTTCCGGTCGGCGATCGATTGGGTGAGGTCCGTGGTCAGGCGCTCCAACTCGGCTTCCAGACGGCGCTGCTCTTGGCGAAGTCGCTCGTTGTCGTTGTAGAGAGCGTCCAGTTGGGAGTTGCCCTCGAATTCGGACTGCAAACAGAAAAGTCAGTCATGGTAATCGCGACCGTAAAATCGAATAGAAACAAGATGGAATGCAAAGTAAAGCCCCCACATCCTACATACTTTTTCTTGTGCTGCAGCTAAACGTTCTTTCGTCTGTTCGAGCTTCCGTCCGCAACCGCTCCACTTCTTTCGCTCCAGCCTGTGCCTCTTGAGCCGCTCGGTGTTTCTCCTCGAGCACTCGTTCGATCTCGCCGTTAGCGTTGTCGAGTTGCTGCTGTCAACTAAACTCCCGAAGATCCTAATCCCCGGTCGATGAATTCGAGTCCCCTACCGTCTCATTACGACTCCTCAACTCAATCTCCACCGCCTCCCTTTCGGCCACCGTGTTCGACTGAGAACTGGAGCGCTCGAGAGCTTCGGCTAGCTGCTGCTTTAGTTCGTTGCACTGCTCGTAGTACATGACTGCTCGTCGTCTACACGCCATGACTAGAGCGGGGATGGGCTAAATTATAAGGCAGCTACTAATCGACCGTCCGATTATGATTTTTGAGTAATGTAAGACCCCAAAAGACAGAAACCGGGAGCGGAAGGAAACAAAGTGAGAACTCACGTTCATGTCCGAGAACGAATCCTCGGAGGTGTGCCAGCTGACTCCGATGTAGCAGCGGGGGAAGCCCGACTCCTGCGTCGACTCCTCCTCCAACTCCAGCAGCTAGGAAGCAACCGGAACGTGAAAAGAAAAAGGACAGAAATCACTCACGTTCTGCGACCACTCCTGCAGACGGGCGTACTCCTCGAGCTCGTGCTGGACGGCGATCAGCTTCTCGCGAATCTGGAATCCGATCATTTGAATGGGATCGCTTGGAAGTTCGCTCACCTTGTCGTCGGCCACCGAGTCTCCCTGCTGGGGCGACTTGGCCGCCTCTTGCAGCGAGAACTGGACGAGCGACTGGGTCCGCTGGAGTTCGCGGGCGAGCCCCTCCAGGTACTCGTACGCCTCCTCGATGGCGGCCGACGGGGGCGCGGGAGACGGCTGGCGGTTGATGAGCTCCTCGTTCTGCTTCAGGAGCGCGTCCATTTGCTGCTGGAGGGCGCGGTTGTCGTCCTCGACCTTCGCCACCTGGGCGCGCATCTTCTCCACCTCGGCGGAGTGGACCTAAAGCGAGAAGAAGAGAAGGTAAATGGTTGAACGTAGAGAGGAAACAAACCGCAGCGTTCCGCGTCTGGATGGTCGTGAGTTGCTGCTCCAGCCGCTGGCACACTTCCTGCCGCTCGGAGCACTCGTTGAGCAGCGAGTGGTTCTGAAAGCGATTGAGGTAAATGAGTAATTGGAGGAAGGCGAACCTTTTCGATCAGCTTGGACATCTCCTGCCGGAGGCTCTCGACCCGGTCGTTGCTCTTGTTGAGGGCGGCCTTCAACTCTTCGAGCTCCTCGGTCGAGACGGCCTGATCGTTCCACGAGTCGAATTGGGCCGCTTGCTGCTGCTTCGACTCCTCCACCTGCTTGGACAGGGCGGTCAACTAAACGGATGATCGAACGAATGAATCGACAAGGAAGGAAACGAACCTGCTCGGAGAGGGCGGCCTTCTCCGCGCGGACGACTTCGAGCTCGAGGGCGGTTTCGCGGTCGTCCCGCTCGCCGCCGTTCGTCCAATCGGAGAATCCGTTCGAATCACGCAGCTTCTCGATCTCGTGCTGAAGAATTTCGATGGATAAAGGCGGACAGAACAAGAGGACTCACCTGCGCCTTCTCCAACTCCAACTCCTTGGCGGCGATCCGATTGAGGAGCGTCTGGCGAGTGACCTCCACCTCCTCGTAGGCCTCTTGGACCGAGTGGGTGAGCGTCTCGACCTCTTTGGACCGCTCGGCCAACTCGCCCTGGCATTTGATGAGGTCCCGCTCGAACTTCACGGCCTGATCCTTGTGGTACTGAAAGGAGACCGAAATAATCGCGAAGAATCCGAAGAATTCCACAAACCTGCAACTCGTGAGCGGGATCGATCTCCGACTCGGTGGCCAGCTCGGAGGAAATCCGCTGGACGAAATCGAAGGCATTCGATCCGACGGCGTTGAGTTGATCGCGCCAGCGCGACATTCCGCTCGATCCGCGAACGTCCGCTCGACGAAAAGAATTCCGAAACAACCGACCACTCCCACGTAGAACAAGACAAAATGGAGCGGAAAACTCGTTTCCAGCGTGCAACGGCTCGCCAAGTTGCCAACTCGCAAGTTCCGACTCCCGAGTGGAAATCCCTTGCTGCTTGGAAAGGTGGACCTCTTCGTCGATTAACCACCGTTTTGCCGCTGATTCGACCCGTGGAGTTGATCACCGATGCTATCCACCCATCACGTGCGTAAAAACGAAGGGTTCTTTTGCAACAAACCGAAACCCGCAAGAAATTGAATGGTTGCACGTTCTTGAAACGATGAGGGGAACACGATCTCTGGCATTCCCATTGTGCCAGTTTGTACTATGGCGTGATATGCGGGTATCAACGAACATCAACTATTGCCTTAACAGTGTACACGAAATTCGGCACAACAGTCCGCATTGCCGCACTAGTGGTTTGCAAGGAGCTTCGTTCTTGCGCTCCCAGGGCCCAAAGACGTGCTTCTTTTTGCGCCCAAGGCCCTTTTCTTGTCTTCTGCTTCAAGTATGCAAAAGAAGGGGTTGGGTTTCAAAAGCCTTTCAGAGCGAGCTCGTCGCTAAAAACTAGGGTCATCAACGGGCTTTTCTTCATTCGTCTACCGTTTGCACCGACTAGTCAGGGCACAACGCCTTTGCATCGATCGCATGAAGTCGTGGGTTTTCATCGTTGTCGTCTTCCTTCTGCACCATTGCCGTTGTTCGTACGACGAATGGGGGTTGCGGAGTAGAGGCCTACACGGAAACCCCCTATAATGCTTTTTACGGAACGAGTGATTTCAGTGATGTGAGTCTTTGATTTCACTCGATCCAAACGTTTCTTTTATCTTTCAGAAAGATCGTAGCGGGGGTCCTCATGGTGGGGGCCATCGTCGTTTGCTGGTTGATCGCGTTTTGTTGCTGCGAGTGCGCGAGGCAGCTCGATACCGGCGAATGGAAAGAAGGCGGCGAAGCGGAAACGACGACCATGCTCCACGCCACACCTGGACACTCGAAGATCGGAAGCGACCACCTCCGCGACGGTAAATCTACTGCCTACTTAGTGGACGGTGGTCAAGCAACAACCTCTTCGACCTCTACAAGCAAAGCTCGTCAAACAGCTGTGTATGTTGACGAATGAAATGCGAATGCAGGACGTACTGATGGCTTCGTTGATCCCCGTTACCGTTATCTTTTCCCATCAGAATCCTTTGGCCTCTTGGGTTCGATCTGTTTTCTGATCTCAACTTGTCAATAAAGATGCTCATCTTCAGCAATAAACCATACTGCCTGCTCGGTTGGTCTCTCAAATGCACATCTGACGTAGAGGTTTGATCCATCTGCAAAAGAAAGCTCTTCCGGCTTGCGATCCACTGGTCAACGATCTGCTGCAAACGAGAGGGTCACTGCAAAGCGTTTCGCTGACCCGCAGGTGGATTAATCCATTCCGGCGGCCGTTTGAGGGATTACAAACCGAAATGCAACGGATGAACGAGTTTCGTTGGTTTGCGGGAATATTCGGCAGGCTTCCGTTGTTGTTGGGTTATTGCAGGTCGGCCGGAGAGAACGGAAAACGGTCTGGTAATTATGCGCGCCGCTCCTGCCAACACCTCCGCCTCCCTCGTCCGCCCTCCCGCCCGCCCGGCGATCGAAATCCGCAGCTCGGGACGGGCGGCGCGGACGGACAGTTGGGTTTGAACTGAAATAATTTGAGGGCATCGCTTCGGGAAGGTCATGAAGGGGGCGGCGGTTGCGCGAATTCCGCACGTCCACTCGAATATGAGGGCGAATGACCGAATTCTCCCGTACGGCCGGCCGCCCGTCGAAACGAAGAAAATGGTGTCAGAGGGCGTGGTGTCGTAATCGTGTACAAATTGTACTTCTTTTCTTACGGAAACGTGCGGGAGTTAATTGAATTTCCTCCGTTCAACCTCCATCTTCTCATTCCGCTCTTATTGTCGCATTTAAGCTTGGTTACTCGTGCTTCCGTTCATTGGTCACTTTCAGTTGTTTTTCCATTTCAGTACCCTCGAGCTAATGGTTTGAATCAAAGCGTTTTCAACATGATCAGCCCACTGCCGTCTTACCTGCTTCTTTTCTTCGCCCTTCTACTTGATGCTCAGCAGAACTTTGGAGATGTCGGCAGTTTTCCGCTTGTTAAAGGTGGGCAATTGTGAGGACTCTTACAAACTCTTACTGTTGCTCCTTGCTGTCGTGAACGCAATGTGCACGGCCAGTGGGATCACTGCCTCCATCGCCTTCGATCGCCCCTTCTCGGGGATCATCTATTCGATGGGCTACGGGAACGTTCATGAGTGCGTCTACTACAACGCAATCCTCACGGAGAACGTTTTGTTCTCCATTCCCCAATGATCGCTGCGGCACTCGTTTGACTCACAACATGCACGAGGTGAGTTCACCTTCCTTGCGATCCTTACTAATCGTTGGAGTTCAGATGTTGGAAACGATCGAGAATCGCGTTTACGTCCAGATGGACAAGGTGACTCAAACAGCCGCCGACAAACAGTACGCATTCGTTTGCCAGGTAGTTCCTGTAAGAGCTTGTTTTATCGTTTTTGAGGTTTCTTTCAGCAACCCTACTCGCCGACAACCGTCATGACAAATCGAATCGGGAATGACATCCGCCGACATCCGGTGGCATCGCCGAAACCAATCATTCCGATCGTTGGTTCGTTTGATGAACTCGCTTGAAGATGATTGAATCGTGTGCGCGTTCAGACAATCGACCGTTGAACACCTGGGGCGCTCCGGTCGTGCCCAGCTCGATTTTTCACTCGTTTGAAGCACGTCCGAGTCCCTCCTTCCCGTTCCAAGCCTCCCGCAACTCCCCGCCCGACACCTACTACTCACAAACAGCGTTTACGGTAGGCTAATGACGACTTCTATCAGGAGTTTCATCGTTTTTAGACCCCAAAGCAAACTCAAACGTCTCACGAATCGGACAATTCGGTTGTGGATTCCAAGTTCGAGCCTTTCGCGAAAAGCGCCACCACGAGGGCGTACGGAAACCGAAGCTCGTGGTCGATCGTCAACACGGACACGCCGCACGTGATCGACGACTTCAATCCGGCCGCCCCGTCCGCCCCGCCGACCACCGAAGGCGACTCGGATTTGTTGCGAATCGAGCACGAAGAACGCATCAAGACCACTCCTTCGACCGTCGACTCGACGAACGAAAGCTCTTCGACCTTCGCGTCGATCATTTCGCCCAAATCTGCCAACAGCATCGATGCGTGAGTGCTCGGCTAGAATGAAGAAAGAACTCATTCACTCGGTTCAGGGCGGACATCCAGCCGGAGGCCAAACTCTTCGCTACTCAACGCTTCGACAAGCTGAGCGAGAGCGTTCGATTGGAGATCCAACGGGGCGAGGGGCCGTTCAACAAGCCGATCAACAGCACGATCACGATGGGCGAGACGATCACGCTGACTGTCCAGGGCAAGGCGGCAACAAAAGGTGGGAGAGGATCCAACTGAAATCATACATCGTTCTTCCTTTAGATGAGAAGCAATACAACATGTTCGTGCACTCGTGCTACGCGACCGACGAGAAAGTGAGCACAAAGGTCCACTTGATCGACAGTTCGGGGTTCGTGGGAAGACTAACGTAATCGAATGAATCGATTGCTTTCAGCTGTGCGATCCACTCGCAAGTCATCCGACCGATGCAGCGGCTACGAGTGAACGACGACATCATCTACTACTTCCCGCTGAAGGCGTTCCGCTTCCCGGCCCGGAGAGGTCTTCTTCTACTGCTCCATCGACATCTCGCCCGCGTACAACTTCCCCGAGATGTGCTCACAAAAGCCCCATCGACGAGTGCGCGACGCCCCGCGCGATCAGTGGCTGGAGTTGTTCCGCTCGAAGAACGTGACCATCGAGCTGCCCAACAGTTCGCACGTGGAGAAGATCGAGGGCATCCCCGAACACCCGCCCGCCGGCAACAGCGTGAGCCTGGTGGGCGGCATTCTGGGCGTCTCCGCGTTGCTCGTCGCTCTCGTCAGCATGGCCGCTTATTTTCGGTACCGGAAAAGGTTCTAATTCGATTGCTTTCAATAAATCCGCTCGCTCAGCTAGAATCCCTCCACATTTATCGGACACGATCGAATGAACACAGGAAGCACACGTTTGCACTTGGATCGAACGCTCACAACAGCGCGTAGTCGGGAGTAAAGTCTCGTTTCGAGCTCATTCCCGTATTTGCGTACAGAAGAATTATATCAGAGAGAGTGGCGAATTAGAAGAGGATCGGTAGTCAGGAAGCACAGGACGAATATGTACAAGCGGTTGCGGGAGCGATCGAAAGAACCTTACAGGAATCGAGATTGCGAGAATGAAGAGTGGAGAGAACGAATCAATAGTTGCGAGTACTCGGCTGATTGGCGAACGACGAATGACTGGTGTTGATCGGCATGCAGGTGTTGAATTGCTGCGATTGAGCGTCGTACGCGTACGTGGAGGTGGGCGGCGCGTAGTAGCTCATCGAAGTGGCACACGGCTGCATGTACGCGTTCTGCAAACGAACAAACGATCACTTCGATTAACCAAGAGGATTGCTACCTGATAGATCGAGTACAGGTTGGCGGTGTTCGGATACCACTGGGCCTGCTGCATCGGCTGATTGCCGCGGTTCCCGAACTGACCCGTTTGGATTTGCATCAAAGACATCGGCTGCTGAAAGCGAATAGAAGTGAATGAAATGTGAAAAGAAAGATGGACGAACCTGCGAGGGCGTGTACATGAGCGACGGCGGCTGCCACGGGTAGTAGAGGCCGCCCTGATTGGCGAGGGCCATCGGAGTGGAGGAACCGGCGACCATCGCGGAAGAGCTGCCCGACGGGCCGCTGAACATTCGGGGCTTGGCGGTGGAACGTCCGCTGTCCTGATCGGTGTACGGCTTCCCGCTGATCAACGTCTTGAACTCGTGCTCAGGGCTGGAAGCAGGGAAGAGGACTGAATGAGCGGAAGAAGTGAACGAACATTTTGGCCTTCGGGGTCTTCGACGAGACGACGTTCTTTCCGCTCTGCCCGACGTTGTGGTCCAGCCCGAAGTAGGCGGAGACGCGGTGGACGATCATCCTCTCGTAGGAGGTCATTGGCTCGAACGAGACCGACTGGCGAGACTCGTCGTTCATCAAGGGCGATCAACGCCTCCTCCGTGCGCAGGATCAGTTTGCGGTCCTTCTCGTTCTTGTGCAGCGTCTTCACGATGAACGCGTGCAGGTCCGTGTCCGTCGCATCCGTGAAGCAAGTCGAATCTAAACGTTAACCAGAGCAATGCTTTCATCCTCTCGTTCGTCTTCGCAACGAACCTTTGGAGGCGGAAGACGAAAGAGCGGGCTTGGTCTGCGAGTTCACCAACCGAACGCTGTTCTCGGCCGAGCGCAGGTTCGTGTCGTCGTCGTCGCAGGTCGCGTTCGAGCGGACCAGCGCCTTGCGGAAGTGCCCGTTCTGCAATGGAGAAATCAGAGATTGCAAGCCGAAGAAAAGGAGACTCACCTCCGCTTCGTTCGTGTTTCTACCGTTCGCCGACATTCCAATCAATTGTTCAGTCGTTCATCAATCCTGAAGCAAAAACAATAAATCGTCTGATCAATTAGAATGGAAGGAATAAAAGATATTCGAATGGTTGCAATAACCAGGCAATGGAAGTAGGAAGAACGACGATCAATTAAACTCTTATTTATTCCCAACGTTCAATAAATTAAGCTCCAATCACTTGCGACGGGTTCAAGACTCCCCGTTCTCGACCAACGAAGGCACTTCGACCGCCAGCCACGGGCCCAAGCCCAGCGTCAACACGTGCGCGATGCCGAACTTCGGGACGTTCCGCGCCCACAGCGGCTTGAAGTGATCGCTCAGGCAGATCTTCCCGCCGCGGTACATCTTGGCCGTCTTCCCGTCCAGCGATGGGATGGCGATCTCGGGCGCGGTCTTCGGGTACGTGATCGGAATGTCGAATTCGAGGTCGAACTCGTACCTGCAAACAAGACGGAATGATGGCGAAATTCGGCGTTCGACGAAAATAAACAAGTCTGAAGCCCGGCCCGTCCACTTACTTGGTCATGTTGTGGTAGTACCAACATTTGCCAAACCAACGCGTCCCGTCCTCGCTGGACTCGATGCGGAACCAGTCGGCGTCCTTCTGCTTGTTGGATTCGATCAGCTTGATGAGCGTCTGCAGCTCCTCCTGCAGCCGCTCCAGCCACATGTCCCCATCGCGAGGTCCGGCGTTCTTCTTCAGCACGGGAATGTTCTTCAGCGTCTGCTTCGCGCTCTCGTCCATTGCCGCCGGCGGAACCTGCAAGCACGAAGGTCGCCCGTCATTATCCAATAACAAAAACACGCTCTCGCCCGCACTAATTCAATGCAAAACTGGCTGGCTTGCGGCGAAGAAAACAAGTGAACAAACTGCAAGAAAGGCCCCCGAAATGCATGAAAACAAACGGAAGAGCAGAACGGCAGCTGCCCGTGTGGCGCTCAAATTTTCCCGTCCGAACCCTCTCGCAGGGCAGACCGTAGCGAGAAGAGAGGTGCAATGGTATTCGCTTGTTGTCCGTTGTGGAATGTGATTCGTTGGAATCAATCATTAACAGCAAGTGTCTGAATGCAACGCAAATGAGCATCCAATTGCAACACAACTCCAAATAAAAAGTAACACCGTCAAAAACGACGGTTATTAAAACTGACCATCGACTTTCCCCTTTGTTTGTGTACAAAGTGGAGCAGCCCCGCCAGTTATTTGTGCCGTTCCTTCTACGTGTTTCTTCTTTTTCGTTTCCAATGAGCACAGAGGCCATTCGAATCGAGCAAACACTCGCAAAGTGCTTCCTTGTTCGCTGATTCACGAAATCGTTTCCTCGACGTCTCCCTGATTTCTAAATTTAAACCCCATCGATTCGAAGTTCCGCCGCCTCTTGCGCGGGCCGATCAAAACGATCGTCTGGCGATTGGGCGAAATGAAAACAAAAAGTGGAGTGGAAGTAAGTGGATTAATCGTGCATGATACCCCGTCCGAAGACCCCCGTTCCGCATTCATAACTCCCGGCGATTTGCACAACGAATTGAAGACGGCGGGAGGAGGAAGCGACTGTTCAAGTGCACGAATTTCATAAACCGAATGTTTGTACTGGCTTCATATCATCGTCAATTATAAAAGTGGACGTTGAGGGCGGGCGGGAGATCGTGCTCTTAATCCACTTACGCGTCTTGGAGTTTGTTCGTGCTTAAGAGTCCGCTTATTGTCCGTTTGCTCCGATGGCCAGCGGTCACAAACGAGCGGTCCGCATTACGCACTCGCTTGTTCGGCCGGTCGGTTGGCCACTCACTCGCCTCGCTTATTGAATGGGGCTTAAACCCGCCCGGTCGCATCACGGTTTTCTTAGCCGCCGTCCGCGATCGGCGTCGTGCGCAACCTATTTGTAACTTTATGTGTTGCTCTTTTGTGCAAATAGTCTCTTTTACGGTGTGTGTCGGTCACTAGTCCATCGGGTTTCTTCTCGATCAGCCCGCTGGGTAGGGGCGAGAGGAAAGCGGGGTGTGCGCGGAAGGGGCGGGGGATGTAGGAACGAGTTAAAAATGCGAAAGGAGTTTAGACGGGCGGATTGAAAACCGTCTGAATGGTAAAATGCTGTTGATGAATGAGGCGGTAGGGGGGAAGAAAGAGAAGACGGGCGGAGAATAGAGGGCGGCGGAGGAGGGAGCAGGACGGGGGAATTAGGCTAGTGCGGTAAACGCGCGCTGAAGTGTGACGACGACGAAAACCGAACGCGACCGGACCGCCGAGGACCAGCGCGTATTTCACTTCATTACCGCCCTCGCATGCATACCGATCGAGTGGACCGCCCGGTTACCGAACCGAACTGTTTCGTCGGGTCTCTCCGCCTTCTGCCGCTTACCGCTCGCTGCGCATGCTGCTCGCGTCTTTCTTCTGCTTCGCTCTTGGTGGTCACTCCGTGGCCGCTGCTCGATCGATGGACGGGCGGGCTGGATTCTTGCGGGCGCTTCGAATCCAAACCGTGCGGCTTCTGGTTGCGCGTCGCGTGAGTGCCTACGGTTGCGTCAATCCTTGTGCTCGTCGCCTCACATTCGCCCGTTCTTTTCCGCCTCGTGGCCGCCCGCTTGTAAACGGGGCTCCCCTGGTCAGCGATTGTCCGTTCATTCCGTCGCGCTCGAAAGAAGGCGGTTAATTCGCGCGGTTGCATGGCCACTCGCGGGCTTCGCGCACTCGACCGCCAAACTCAACTTGGCCGCCGCCCGTGTTTAGCGCGCGTGCGACACGACTCGTCGTTTCGTCCCCTCCACCTTTCGGTTTCTTGATCGTCGTGGTCATTTCCTCACACTCAACTCACTCAACTTCATTAGTTGCGAGGCGAACCATCTCAATCATTTCAGGTGCTCGGTTTCAATCATGATCGTCGCGAGGAGATATCACCATCCTTGGAAAATGTTCTGCCTGCTGGGCGTGTTCCTCTGTAAGTTGATACCTTCTCATTTCAATCTCCTACAATGCAACTCTCCCGAAATTGATTTCTGCTTCATGATTTCGTTCGTATTGGCTTTTCAAGTTCTGCTGCCTGCAGTCATCGTTCTTTTCATACCTTCTAATGCAAACTGATTCCCGCAAATGTCCTTGCAACGAGATCTCGTGCAAGCAAATCACTTCTCTTCTTTCAGGCCACGTCCACCCGATGGCCGGACAATCGACGCCGGTCATCGGAGGCCCCTGCAAAATGGGTTCCGCGGATGTCAACATTGGCGGCAAACAAACCAAGTTCTTCTTGCACTGCGAATCAGACGAGTAAGTGGACGCCTTCTGTAAGCCGCTTTGTTCGAGCCGCCGGCCGCTCGCCGTCTTTCTTTGTTGCAATCAAAAGAACGAGGTTGCCACTGCTTTTCGATGCGAAGCGGACATCTTTTGTCCACTTCTTTCAACGGGTTTCATTCAGCGAAGAACTGATTTCAGTCCATCGAGTGCGGACGGCGTTTGGGTCGTGAAGAGTCATGCCAACGCCCCGGCCCCCACGCACACGCCCGCCGGCCAACAGGCGAGCGGCCAGTCCAGCTACTCGTCGTCCACCATCTTCCTGCCCAATCAACCCGCTCCGATGATGTCCAAGTCCTACGGACCGATGGGCCCTCAATATCCCGACGGAAGCGAGGCGCAACACACGAAGAAGTCGGCCAAGATGCCCTCCGCCCCGATTGTCTGCGGTTCGTCTTGCTTGACCCCCTGAAGCACTCACTTCTCAACAAACTTCAGAGCAAAACCTTCAAGCACGCGAAAACGGAAACTGCAACGTGCCCGAGGCGTGTCTGCAGCCGAACGTCGCCGACCCCAACTCCTACCTGCAATGCAGCCCGGCGTAAGTATTGACTGTCCTTCCTTTCCCGACCTTTAACTGCACGAGTTTATTTGAAATGATTGCAGAACGCACAAGTGGATCAAGAAGAACTGCCAGCCGGGCTTCGCGTTCAACTTCGAGCACCAATCATGCATCGGCCATCCGAAGACCTTCCGCACGCACGTCGCTCGTACGTCTTCTCCTGCTCTGCTCGCATTCATCCTTGATTTGATTTGAGGCCAGCAGCCGAACTCGGGCAGTGGAAGTGGAGTCGTGTGCACGTACTCGCAATGCTCTCAGTCGAACCCCTGCTCTGTGGGCACTTGCAACAACGGTTACTGCTGCTCGTCCTCGCCGTCCATCGCTGGAACGATTCCGGCCAGTGAGTTTTTCCTCTTCCTTTTTGTGGGTGTGCTAACAATGATTGCTGTGCTTGTCTTCTTGTAGACCTCAACCTCAAACCCTCTAACAAAACACTAACCGCCCTCTCCAACTTCCTCACCGTCGCCGACGATTGGCCGTCGATTCCGGTGGGCGGCCCACTGGAGTTGAGCAAACTGGACGCGATGCTCGTGAAGGCGGCCGGCGACGGGTGTACGTGCCGGTGTGCTCTCCGCTTATGGGCTCAAATTCAGTGCTTGCAGCGAGCTGTGCAGCGGGCTTCACTTCGCATTTGCGGTGCACAAGTCAGCATCAATGCCCGCCGGGCTTGTTTTGCGATCCACAAGTGAAGCTGTGTTGCCCGTTGCTGCTACCGTTGAGCGAAGTGACCATCAGTCCGCCGACCACGCAGCCGCCGCCCCCGCGAATACACTCGCCTCATCAACTGCAACAACAACTCCATCACTTTCCTTCTCGTTACACGAGCGGGAAGATCCCGCCCGGCAGTCGATTTGCGCCCATTTCTTCCCATCAGCATGCGCCGAGTTCCGACGAGTCGATGGGAGGAATCGCGCAAACGTTCAAGCAACGACGCCCAAGTTAGTCCCAATAACACGTCTCGTAACCGCGTGCTTTTCTGTTTGACCACTAACCCACTCATTCGTGATCAGCTGTTCATTTGATCACTTGAATCGTTTCAGTGCATCAGTTCCCGTGTCCTCGTTGTAATCAGTTTTTCAACTACGGTAAGTGAGCACTCCGTTTGTCGAACAACCCCCACACGTCGAAATTAACCAGCATTCGAATGTAGTCGTATATTTGCACTCATTTCTGACATCTCTCCTCTTCCATTACTTGCACCTGCACTCCTCTTGTTTAGTTTGTCCGAATGGTGCGAATCCTTACGGTTCATGCAGCTTCGGGAGCTGTGCCACCGGTTACCAGTGCATGCCCACCACTAACCAATGCTGCCCGGTCAACAATCAACAGCCATTGTGTTCGTAACTAATCGTCTTCGTTTGACTCCTGACGTTTGCACCGATCAATCGAAATAGCGACGAGTTTCGAGAGCACTTCTTCTAATCGACTCTTGCACAAATCATTTTCTCTCATTCTTTGACGCACTCCCGTCCAACTGCGTCCATTTTAGACGCGGGCTGTCCGGGCGGCGGCCAATCCACCGGCTCGTGCGTCTCCGGCCAGTGCGGCCCCGGCTTCTCGTGCAACAGCAACAACATGTGCTGCGCTCAAGTCGTTCCGGCGACCGTCTGCCCCGATGGAACTCAAGCGGCCGGCGCGTGTGTTGGCAACATGGTGGCCGAATGACCTCAAAAGTCGAAATTTAACGATAAGACTTTTAGTGCGGCGTTGGGTTCACTTGCAATCAGGGACTCTGCTGCACGAACTCCTCGCAAACGCCGCGCTGTTTGGACGGAAGTCAGGCGATCGGCGCGTGCATGCAAGGACGTTGTGGAACGGGGTGAGTGTTTGGTTGAAAGCAGCTCTAACACACGCAATTGCAGCTACACCTGCACCACAGGAAACATCTGCTGCCCGTCGACGTTGAACTGTGGGTCGATCGGATCGAGTATTCACTTCTTTTCTTTTTTCCAGCCTGCCCCAACGGTCAGACTTCGATCGGCCAGTGCGTGAACGGGCGTTGTCCTGACGGGTAAGAGACGGAGAAAACGGGAATCTCATGAAGAACCAATGACAGCTACAACTGCATCAACAACCAGTGCTGCGGACCGCCGGTCAACGGAAACGCCGCTTCGCTCGCCACTTGCGATCGAATCGATTCCAACGGCCCGTGCCTGCCCGACGGCAGCTGCCCCGAACCCGGCTACGCGTGCGACACGACGAACAACTGGTGTTGCCCCCAGATCATGGGCAACCCGGTCGGTCCGTGCATTACGGGCGCTGGAGGTACCCGATTGTGCCCTGAAGGTTTGTGCTTGACGACAGAAGAAACGACTAATTTCTTATTTCTAGGATACGCGTGCTCGGGAGCGGGCGTTGGGCGTGTTACCGAATCAACACGGGCACCTGTGCTCCGGAAGATCAGTTCGGCCCCGTGCCGCCGAGTGGAACGTGCCCGCCCAACTACGAAGTGTACGGCGGCTTCTGTTGCCGCACGGGAAGCTTCCGTCGTCGAAAACGATCATTCCTTCTGTTCTAAGCGCTTCCTTCCTCCTCTCCACTTAAATATTATCACCTCCGCAATCGATTGAACACACTTAAGTGCCTTTTGTCTTCAGTATGGACAAATCTGCTTATTTCTTTCCCCGCCCATCCCTTCCCTCTTGCAATGATCGCCATCCACTTCTTTCGACCACGAGAACCTTCGGTCTTTCTCGATTCCCGACGTCTTTCTATCGCTGATCGTCCACGAAGCTTTCAACGAAGAACTTCTTGTGTCTTAAAAACGCACCACCGATTCCGTCTGCAGTAATAAGTTCCCCGTTCTCTATCGATTAATATTGTCTAGTTTCCCGCTTCACCAGCCACTGCTGCCAAGATTTCTTCGTCTTTAAACGATTCATCTCAGTTCGCCTACGAATTACGCCGCGACCTTCTTTCGGCTCTTCGCCTTGTTCGCTTCGACTTTATTCGTACAAACAGAGACAGAGTATTGTTGAATAAATCGGGGATTTGAGTTGAGATCTTGCTGGATTTGTTGGGCGGATTCGTAGAGTAATTTCTGGATATCTCGTCATCTCTGCAGGAGTTCGACGAGTGAAAACGTGCCTTCCGGTCTTACGGAAATCCCTGTGCTTGAGCGTCAAGCGCGGCACTTTCGGGCGGCATCGGCGGGCGCAACGGAAGAAAGTGAGTCAAAGCGCACGCCGGCGGCCGGCCGGAGGTGAACCCAAGGGCGGGCGCGGCGAGTGGACGGCTTGACGGGTGATTCCTCGGAAGCACTGCATGTAGATGATTATCGGAGCTCTAAGACGGCGCCTTAATAAAAGAAACGCACTCATGCCGCCGTTGGCGCTCGCCGCCCATCAACACACGATTCGTTTTAGCGCCGAGTTCGTCGAAATCGGACGTCACGTTCGGTGGAGAGCGGCCATCAAACGCAGGCCTTTTCGTCGTATACCGGAGGCCATCGAAGAGGTCGTACGTGGACGGGCGAGCGCAACGATCTTGTTTTCGTTGTTACTCGGGCTTTTAAGCGGGCAGAGGTCCTCACAAACACCTCATTTACTCATCCGTTTCATTCGCTTTTGTGAGATCGAGCTTTCCGTGTATGCTCATCGTCTTGCGGGCGAATGTCGACTTCAACCGCTTACTTACGCCGCTTTCAGCCATGATGCATGCGGCGTATCCCGTTGCGCATCGCTTGAGGGCCCCGCATTGCGATCCCAACGGCAACATGTTCGAAGGACTCCAACGACCGCTGCCGACCACGAACGCGATGTCCACTCAGCTGTACGCCGACCTGGGCATCGATCCGTTGAGCGCGTTCGTCCAGTCCAACCAAGTACGTCCGAAAAACTTCACTCCTCCGATAGCAGGTGCTTGTTTAGAACTGCGCCAACCTGTTCAATCAGTACATGAACGCCAAGAACGAGTACCCGAGTCCGACAGGAAGAGCTACTCGTCTTGAACAAGAAATATCAAGGTAGCCAGAAACAACCGAGAAATGCAACGATCTTCTTTTTGCAGACGCCACCCACCAGGGAATCGCGACGCCCGAAGAGGAGCTGCGGCATCTGCACGGCTACATCTTCGAGCTGGACGCGAAGATCGAACGCTTGAAAATGGTAGTGGCAGAGTTGGAAGAAGCAGTAGAAGTTACGTGAGAGGATTTCAGCACGTGGCCTCGCAAATGGAGACCTCGTGGCACATGATGAGTCAAGCGATGCACAGCCTCGTGGCGGACAAGCTGGTCGGCTGGCTGATCAGGCAGAAGGAGTTGAGCTGTGCGGCACGGGCGATCATCCGAAAACACTACGAGAACTTGGATCAAATCGACATCCAGTAAGTTTCGATCCCTCCCTACTCGTTCGTGAGGACTCTCGTTCAGATTCGAGGAATGCGGACGGCAAATTGTCACTCTGATGAGTCTGCTGAACAACGTGGAGCAAACGTTGGCCTGCGAGGACGCCACTCTCGCTGCTCGTTTGTGCAAACTACAGACACAAATCGTCCAAGGAAGCCGGCAGTTCATTTGGCAGTCCTTCGTCGTCTCCGTCCAACCGCCCGCAGTGCTTGTGAAGTGCCGAGGAAGCGACAGCTATCGCTCCACTCGCTTCCCTTGCCGCACGGAAGTTCGCCTGTTGGGCGGCGAGGCGTTGGGAGTTCGGAATTCCGCGACCACCGTCCGCGTGGATTTGATCAGGTTTTGAACGAAACCTCGTGGATTTCAACCGTTTGCTCGACTTCAGCGAAGAGATGGCCCGCCGCATCCAGCAAGACTCCTGCCAGAGCGCCGTCAAGGATCAATCCTTCCACCTGATCTACAACGAAGCGAACTTCCGCTTGGATCCTCCGGCGGTTGGCGGTGGAACGTCGATGTACCGGGCGGCTTTTGACAAGATCGTGAGCACTCTCATTCGTTCAGTCTCTGCTCACTCGTTTCTGTTTAGCGGTTGGTCGAGAGCGCCACCGGCCAGAAAAGGAGTGCTGTGGAAGCGGGGTTGGACGAAAAGCGGTCCACTCGCCGTTCTAAGGTCTCTTCTCTTCGCTACTACCTCGCGTACCAAGTCCAAACCGGTCCGTTCCTCCAAAACTTCGGGACGTACGGGCAGTCGGAGAACGGGGCGTACGTGGACGTCAGCGGCTACAAGCTGAGTCTGCCGGTCGCCGCCCTCGTGCACTCCTCCCTCGAAGCCGAGGCGTCGCTGTTCTGGAACCGATCGTTTGCCGAAGGGGTGGGTGCTCCTCAATAATCTTCTCAAATTCTCTGAACTGTTCTTTAGACGGGCATTCTTTCTGCCGTGCCGGAAGCGGTCTCTTGGGAGCAGGCGAAAGTGGCCCTCGACCTCAAATGGGGAGCCCTCATCCAAGAGCCCCAGGACGTGCGGGATTTGAACCTCGAGCTGCCCGAACCGCGCCCGCTCTCCGTCGAGAATCTCGACCACTTGGCTCGTCGGCTCGGAGTCGTGGACGGAGTTCTGCACAAGAAGAACTTCTTCAATCGGACGGTTGCGCACAAAGAAAAGGTTGGATTTTCATTTCGTTTCAGTCGTTTACGCCTCCCCGATTTGCAGGATGGCGGTCCAATGCCCTCCGTCTTTTATGAATGGTTCTACAAGTGCGCGTCGGTGGTAAACAAATACATGCAGGAGCAGTGGAACGATGGGTGGGCAGCCAAAGCCGATGGTCAATCCCTTCACCTTCTTCTTTTCAGCATAATCACCGGTTTCTGCTCGAAAGAAGACTCCGAGCGGATCCTGCGCGCCGCCCTCCAGCCGACGATGTTGATCCGCTTCTCGGACATGGTGCTCGGTTTCCTGAAGATCAGCTGCAAGCTGGCCGATCACCGCGTTGTTCACTACGAGACGGAGGCCGAAAAGATGCCGCTGGGCACTTCGAATCGCTGACGCCATCCGTTCCAACCCCACATTCGCCTACATCCAGTGCATCTACCCGAACCGAGTGAGTGGAAGCAAGCAGGAGATTTCAGTTATCGCCTTTCTTTGCAGCGTGTCTCGGCTTTGTGGCAAAATCGAGAGAAGATGGGCGAGTCGCGAGCGGCGAGCTGGAGCTCCGCAATGCCGCCCGGCTACTTCGACACCGTCTACTCATTGGAGTCGAAGCCTGTGGCGGCCATCAACTGACAGCATTCGAACAACTACGAACTTTGTTTAGTTAGATCTCCTTTTTATTCGCTTTAATAACCGCCTTCAATCATAATCACTCCCTCTCATCACTTATTTTGTGCTGTAATTAATAAACCTCTTAATGCGTCCGTGTGAAGGAAGTATTCCAGCAACGCCTTGCAGAGCTTCATACGCCATGGATTGAATCAACCGCATGCGTTGGGATTCGCAAGGATCGAAGCTGCGCGTTGGCCACTTGACGCTTAGCTACGCGCAAATTGGTCCACGAGAACGAAGTTCAAACGAATGAACTCTTTTCGCGTAACATCCTGGTTGGTTTCTCGCTTGTCGTTCGTCGTCTCGTCTGCTGCTGCTGCTGTTTGGTCCAATCGGTCGGTCGGGGCGGGCGTTATGAACGCGTTGACCGCCGGATGTCCAACAGAAACCGTCGACTCCCGCCGGAGACCGCCGACTGGCCACTTGGCGGGCGGCCGAAACCCCCCACTTAACAGTTCGCACACACACGCGCAACGGGCGATTTGTGTAAACCCGCGTAGTCAGTTTTGTGTCCGCTTCTTTTTTCATCTCCGTCGACCACGAACGATTCAAGAGCGCCGAAATCTCTTCAGCCGGATCGGAAAGGACGCGCACCCGCCGAACAAGCCGAAGTTGGAGCGGGCGGCCGGCGTCGTCCCGTCGGGATTCCTGCGGCCAACCTGATCGAAACGATCGCAGAGAATCAGGGCGGTTGGTGGAGACTCCGTGCAAGACATGTCGTCCTCTGCTCCCGCAATGAGCAGACGGAAAAGGCGGAATGAATCAATGGATTGGCGGAGGGGAGGAAAGCCGCCCGTTCCCGTTGATCCGTCCCCTTCTGCATCCACTTATTGAACGAGGAAATAACTTCGATTTGTCCGTGTTCATCCCAATTCCGCTCGGGGTTCGTTAGCCGGCCGGACGGGCGGCGGGACGTGATGTGCGGGCGGGGATCTTCAGCGGGCGGATCAAGAAGTTGACTTTGCACATCCGCTTCTTCATTCTTGATCCGAGGGTTCTCAAAAGGATCGCGCGCCTTTTCCGGGTTTTGTTTTCATTTTCATTCCGTCCGCACGTGAACCGAACGTTTCGGTTCGGCCGAACTGCCCCCCACCGATTCGTGTCTTCGATTCCAGCCTTCCACCTGCCGTCCGCCGTGCCTTCGGTGGACAACTTCGAGCGGTTCACATGGCACACCTCAAACTGGACCCCTTTTTGTCTCTCGCCTTTTGTTTTCTTTCGATTGCCACAGGTTGTTCCTTCTACCTTCTTTATTCCGTTCATCCGGCGATTCTCGTTTAGTCGTTCTCTCTTCGGTCGAGCTCAGCTGCACGTTCAGTCGTTGCTCTCTAAGCAATCCGTGTGTCTCGGGCACGTGCAACAACGGTTATTGTTGCGGAACGACCGGTTCCAAACACCGGGCGGAACGCTCTTCTCGAAGTACGTTCCTTTTCCATTTGCCCTTTCAATTGATTGCCCCTGCGTTCACACGTGAATATTCGTGCTTCCAGTCAATGCAACCTCGAAGCGTGCGGTGCCTCCGATTTACTCGGACGACTGGTCGGAGTCGAACGGCTACGGCGGGGGAACAACGCGGTTTCGGGCATGAACGGCGGCGGAATGATGTCGATGGACTCGATCAAGCCGATTGATCCGCGTAAGCACTTCGATCCACTTAAATTTTCTCCTTTTTCGAGCTCTACTTCTCTTTTTGCTGTCGTCTTTAACCCTCCAGCTTTACGTTTCACTTACTTCGGGTTGCAGAACTGTGCACCGGCGGGTTCTCTTCGCCGATCAAGTGCGCCTATTACGGTGGTTGTCCGCCCGGTTTGGTCTGCGACTACAAGACGAGCACGTGCTGCCCGATGCTGATGGCGTTGAACGAGGCCAAGCAGCATCATTCGACGTCTCGCCGCAACTACCACCATCATCCCGCTCGTTATCATCAGTTCTCCAACTACAACAGCAACAACGGGAACTACCTGAACACGAACAGCAACGGCAACAACTACTTCCATCGAATGCAGATGATGCAGCGGTACCCGAACTACATGACCGACAACGACATGAGCCAAATGCGGCCGCGCACACGGAGTGAGCTCCAAACCAATCCCGCTTTTCATTCCTCCCATTCGTTCAGTGAGCTCGTACCCGTGCTCGAACTGCGAAGAATCTCAACCCTACTACTCGATGAGCCCGATGTCTTCGTTGGGTTCGGCCAACTCGATCGGCTCTTCTTTGGGATCAACGGGTAGGTGGCGAGTTCGGCTTTATTCTTTACGCTCTTCATCTTTTCGATCTCTCCCATCACCCAAACGTATCTCTTTTGTTTAGGCGGCTGTCCGGATGGCGGAACGGGCGGCGGCAGTTGCGGGACGAACGGCCAGTGCGGAAGCGGCTACTCGTGCAGTCGAAACAATCTGTGCTGCGAGCGAGTGGTTCCTGGCAACCGGTAGACGTTCTCTTCTTTTTTCTTCTCCAATCGCTTTTCTCTTTCAGTTTGCCCCGACGGAACGCAGGCAGCGGGCGGTTGTGTGAACGGCCAAGTGAGCTCTTCACAATGACCAACGGCATTCCATTTGTTTGCATTTCAGTGTGGCTTCGGCTTCATGTGCAACCAGGGATTGTGCTGCACGAACTCCTCGCAGACTCCTCGTTGTTTGGACGGCAGTCAGGCGATCGGCGCGTGCATGCAGGGACGATGCGGGGAAAACTACCTCTGCACGACAGGTTCGTCACTTTTGCTTTCAGCTCCTTAACACTTTGAAATCATTGCAGGGAAACATCTGCTGCCCGGCTACCTTTGTCCAGTAAGATCATTTTTTGTTATGGCCATCCAATACTTTTGTTCTAGTGTGTCCGGTGGGAACGACGGCCATCGGCCCGTGCGTGAACGGTAAGTGAGGGTTTCTAATGGCGAGGAGTTCTTGTGGTCATCCGTTCACTTGAACGACTCGTTTCTTAGGCGTGTGTCCCGTGGGTTACGCGTGCATCAACAAGTAAGTGGACAAACAAGCCGTCTGAAGGAGAAGGCGCAGCAATCGACTAAACGCTCATCGTTTGCTTTCAGTCAATGCTGCGGACCGCCGTCTGCCGCGAACAGCAGCAGCCTCTTGACCACCTGCAGCCAAATCGACTCCAACGGGCCGTGCCTGGCGGACAACACGTGTCCAGATCCCGGCTTCAACTGCGACATCACGAACGGCTGGTGCTGTCCGAACATCGCCGGAGACCCCGTTGGGCCGTGCATTCGTGGCGAGGGAGGTGTTCGATTGTGTCCGGATGGTGGGCGATGAATAGAGCCGCAAATCGAAGATGCTTTTCGTTCAGGATACGCCTGCTCTGGACCGGAAGGCGGCCAATGCTACCGACTCGAGACGGGCACGTGCGCCCCCCAAGATCAGTTCGGCCCCTGCAATCCGACCGAACCGAAATGCCCGCCCGGCTACACGTGTCAAGGCGGCTTTTGTTGTGCGGACAACGCGACCACGTACCGAAGACGGAAGCGATCGATGCTGCTCGCCACTTAATTGATTGACTCTTGCATCTCACTTGTGCCCTTCATTCTGCATGTTAAATATGCCAACGATTGTAGTCTTTCTAATTCCTTTACGAGTATTTTCAACTTCCTACATCGAGGCCTTTGGAAGGGTGCAGCAAACCGCACTCCATCCGATGGCCGCCTAGAACTTTCACACATCCCCTCGTACATTGAACAACGATCGATCACCGCTCCGGACCTCGTAACCGGACTCACATTCCCGAACTGCTCTTCACTACCCCCCTCTTCTCATGTATTCCTCCTGATTGTTGCCTTCAGCTAGTCGTTATTAACGCGAGAGATTAAAACGATAAATCGAACTGGACGGTCGCAAATGACTTCGGTAGTCTCTTGTGAAAAGAATCCCGCGATCAGTAGCGAACAATGCTTTTATTTACACTGCGATTCGAGAGTGAAACAACGTTGCGGGAAGAAAAAAGCGAAGGTTTGCGCATTCAAAGCGGCCTGGACTTAACGTGGAGCACCTGAACGGTGGAGGGTTGGCGAAATACACAATTTGCGGAAACAAAAGGAAAAAAGAAAGGAAATGTCTCTACTGATGCCCTTAGCAACTAACCAACAAAGAAAGCAGCAGCACAACTACACTCAAATGGAACTGACTGAACGAGACGGAGATCGGAACTCAAGGCATTGCTCTTCTTCGCACTAAAGCACACTCGACGGCAGTTGGGAGTAGTTGGAGATGTTCGGGTCCTCGTTCCGCGCATCGCCCGTTTCTCCCGCTGCGTACGTGGTCGAGTCGGCGGCGCGCGGGAAGCCGGAGGAGGAGGGCGTGTGGGCGCGAGGGGCGGGCACGGGGAAGTTGTTGTTGGCGACAGACGAGTGGATCTCGTCCGAACTCGACGGCCGGATGTCCGAGAGCACGTGCGGATTCAGAGCGTCGCTCTTGATCGCGTACTCGAGCGCCGTCTTGCCCAGACCGTCCTTCTTCGTCAGGTTGGCTTGGTTCTAAACGAGCACTCATCATCAACCGAGAAACGAATGAAGCGGAACGGCTCACCCACGACAACAAGAGCAGGAACTCGGGCAGCGCGGCCAGGGCGGCGTAGTGGGCGGGCGTTCGGCCGGTCTCGTCGGCCGTCTCGAACTCGCTCTTCGTGCACAGCGGCAGGACGCGGGCGAACTGGTCGAAGTCGCGGCGTTGGATGGCGTCGAGCAGCGTGATGCGCGGCGTCAACTGCGGCGTGCCCACGTACGCCTTCCGCACGTACTTGTTCTCGATGAAGTTCGAGCGGTCCGTCCTGCAAAAGGAGCATTCATCTGCGGTCACTTTCGACTCGACACTCACGTCGCGGCGTTCGGCTCGATCTTCGCGTGCGGCGGGAGGGTCTTCTCCCAGACGGCGTTCGCCTTCCGGTTCCCGATCTTCTTCATGATGGTTCACGTACTCCTGCCTGAAAGAGCGGACATCGATCAACAGAAAGAAGCATGGAAAACTCACGGCCATTGGTCCAACTCCAACGAGCGCACTTTGGACACGTGCGTACCCAGCTTGCGATGAATACCCGAACACTCGATGCAGATCGTGATCCCGTGATTGTACGCCGCCCACACGGGCTGATTGCTGCCGCAGTCCGCGCACTGCTCGTTGCCCGGCAGATGGAGGATGTTCTCCGTCTCCGCCTTGCTCGCCATCGGGCGGCCGTCGCGCGACTCGGCCGCTTTGCGAGGTGAGCGCCTTGGCGATCTGCTGCCCGATCAACGCCACCCACTCGTCGCGCTCCTGACTCGAGGCCGCCGAGAACTCCAAACGCCGCTGATCGCTGGTGATGATCTCGAACTCGTTGTCCTCGTCTGGAATGGGCGAACGATCGGATGAGGAAGACCGAAAGATCCGCAAACTCACCGTCTTCGTTCGGCCGCACGCCGAAGCTCGCCAACCGGCGGTGGTGTTTCTTCTTCTTGCGCTTGGACTCGTTGACGGTCGACGGCATCGGCTCGGTGGGGAGGTTGCCGAGCTCCAGGTCGCTCATCCCGCCGCCCGAGGACTCCTCGCCCGGCGTCGACGTGGCGCCGCCGTTCGTGTCGCTCGCGATCGACGCGCGGTCGGTGGCGGCGGGCGGCGCGATGGAGGAGACGGAGTTGGCCAGCGCGTTGCCCGGGCCCATGTTCTCCTTGCCCGACTTGAACACGTTCAGCAACGAGGAGCGCCGATTGCGGTGCTGGTTCTGGGCGTTGGGCACGCGGACCATCGCCAGTCCCAAGAAGACCTCCTTCATTTGGCTCGACTGCTCTTGGAAGGCCTAAAACGAGCAGTGAACAACGACTGAAGAAGCGGCACTTGCCTTCAGGTTCTCGTAGTAGCACAGGCGCTCCACGAACAGACACACGTACTTCTTCTTCCACGTGATCCTCGCATTGCCCCGCTTGTACAAGTAGCCCTGCTTCAGCGGAATCTCCCGTCCCTGACCGTCCGGCAGCGGCTTCTGGTCTTTCCGCTGCAATCAGACCATCATTTCGAGCAGAGGAGGAAGAAAGGACTCACCCAAATGTTCGAAATCCGGTACTTTCGGCTGTTGATGGGCGTCGAGTTGGGAGTCGCGTGCTTGCGGGTGGTTCTTGGGCGTGCCCTTCTTCTCCGACGCCGCCCCGTTGAAGCTGGCCACCGAGCGAGTGCCGGGGATCACTGAAACGACGAGCAAGGACCGCTTTGTTTGAAAGGCAATGAAATCACTCACGGAAGTTGTGGTCTTGGGTGCGGTCGGAAGACGGGCCCGGCGTCGAAACCATCCGATTGCGCATGGCGTACGAGTCGTCGGCCGCGTACTTCAGGTGGTAGTCCTGCTTGCCGCTCATGTCGCCCCGCTGGCGGTACGAGTTGAACGAGGAGTCGGGCACGAACTCGGTCGAGTTGGCGAACTGGTTGTTGAACTGCTGGAACTGGTCCTCCACCGGGCGCAGTTGTTGGGCGTCGTAGACGGGAGCGGCGGACATCGACCGCGTGTGCGAGATGTGGCCCGGCTCGAAGGTGCCGCGCGGGGGCCGTTTGTTCTGCAATTCACGAGATGATCGACTGTCATTCGTTCCACTCGATTATCCTCACCTTGGTCGGCGTGTTCACTCCGAAGTCCGCCTGAACGGGAATGCGATTCCGCTGCTTCGTGCTCGCGCTGTGGCTGCCGCTCATCGGCGTCGTGCCCGTGCGGTAGCTGCGGCGGTAGGCGATGGCCGCGTCCATCTGAGCGTTCGTGATCGACTTGCAAACTGGAAGGCGAAGACAGCATGGACAGCATGAAATGGAGTGACCGCTTACTCGTGCGGAACGTGTTCTCCACGTTGTTCCCGAGCAGCGAGCAGACCTCGATGTAGCCGCAGTTCCGCTCCAGAGCGTACCGCTTGGCCTCCTCCTCGCTCACGATTCGACGAGTGGTTGGCGTGAGGGCGTCCTGCAAACGAGTTCGAAATAAATTGCAGCTAAAGCAATGACTCACCACAGTTCCGACCACGATCACCGGATAGTCCTGCGAGCGGCGGTAGTCGGCCATCACGGTCACAAAGTGTTTGGCCACCTCGAACGACTGCCGGTTCACGACGCTGAACACGACCAGCACGCCGTCGAACCAGTGGGTGAACTGAACGGAGAGGAATCACACAAACGAGGGGGAAGAAGGTAACGTACGAGGAGATCGGGCGGCTGATTTCCCTTCGTCCCGAATGAGCAGCAGGTGGCACTGGTTGTCGACCACCACTTCCTTCTTGAACCGACCGCCCTCCGCCGACTCCTGGACGCGGAACTTTCCGGTCAGGTAGCGGTGAATCAGCGGAGTCTTTCCGCTATCCAGCGACCCGACGACGCCCTGAAAACAAAGAAGGATGAGTAAGCGGGCATTGTCGGATTTTTCTCACCAAGTGGATGCTCGGAACGTTCCGAGTCAACGTCCATTCCTGGGAGCGGATGAAGGCGTCTAAAGAAAGATCGGGATTAGACATGCATCGGCCCGTTCAGCGCTCACCTTCGATCAAAACGACCTCCTTCTCCAGCTGCTCGCGAAGGACGGGGTTCTCGATGGAGTTGATCAGGTTGTAGGCGCGGTAGATGTACGGGTGGACGCTCTCGAAGCGGAGGATCTCGTCGTTCACTTGCTTCGTGACGCTCAGCTGGTGCGCGTCCGAAACGCCGCCGAAAGCCATGGCGATGTGGACGGCGGGCGAATTAGGAGGAGGAGGAGAGCGCGTGGATGGAAATTCGCATTCCGATTCGAAGAGAAGACCTGGAATTAGGCGCCGAAATAATTAGCCGCTTCTTCAAATGGGCCGGCAATTTCCGCCCAACGCAAAGGACGCGCGGTCGACGGGGAAATTCGTTTTGTTCGCACGAAATTTCGAAAGGAAGCGATCGTTTGGTTGGGGTCAGAGGCGAGCGAAACGGCCGCCGGACCAGCGTGAATCAATCGCGGGCAATGAGAAATCAAGTGGTTAACACTCGCGTGCATAAACCGAAAAACCAAGCGGGCAGTGGATGGAAGTAGAAAGTCGAAATGCGGCGCTGTTTGCGGTTTGATGGGCGCACATCCGCTCCGCAGCGGCCACTCACTTGTTGGGCGGAAGACGGAGCGGAAGGAGGGGGAGAGCGAATGGACGACTGGCACCCGTTTTAAGTGTGCGCATCGCCCGCTGCGTATTCTCATGAGTAATTAAACTCCCGTTTGAGGGCATTCGATTCAACCACTTCCACTTCTTCAACGGAACTTTAATCAAACAACGTTCTTTGTTCTTTTCTGCCGAGCCAAAAGAATTCAGTAGGACTGGATTTATTGCGGAAATAAATCGAGCAATTACACACAGGTTGAGAAGAGGCGGAAGAGCTCCTTGAATGTTCATTTCCACATCCCACGAACACGTCCACGATCGGGCTCCCAAGCACGAGGGCGTTGCCCAACCGGCACCGCTGAAATCACAAGAGGTGAATAGGAGCTGGAAGGAACTCACCAGTCGCTTGGTCGGGGAAGCTCACGTCAGGTCGGGGATCGTCCGAACGTTCATTGGGTCCACAGTCCGGGCGTGTCCGAACGACGCCTTGGAGGAATCGGTTTGACGGGCGTTCTCGCCCGGACACAGAAGGCCGAGGATCGCCGGCTGCAGGGTCCTCGAAGTATCCACTTCGAGCCGGTCTCAGTGGGCATCCGAGGGCAGTCAAGGCGGGCATTCCGTCGGTTGGGATCGCCTGAAAACAGCACGACGTGAGCTGGCGGATGAAAGGAGAAGAGGGCGGAACTCACGTTAGATCCAACGGATCCGTTCTTGCTCTGCATCGTCCAGTCGAATCGCAGGAAGCAGGGAATCGAGTTCCCAGACGACGGCCACGTCCTTCGGCGAGCCACTCAGTCTGGAGAAGGGGCTTGCCTCGCGGATGTAGTTGACGACTCATCGGTGGGCGAACAGCAGAAGCGGACGGAGTCCAAGGGAACAGCCGGAAAGGAGGAAGGGAGCGGAGAAGAAGGACCGGGCGACTCGTTCGGCTGCGGAAGGAAAGGAATGACCGCCGCCCACCGATCTCGCCGCCTTTTTGTACTCGGCGGAATGGACGAATTTGTTCGAAAACAGCTCCGCCCACCGCCCCAATGCGCAACAAAATGGTTCCTGATTATCCCAAAGCTTCTTCCGGCCAATTGCGTTCGTTCATTTCTTTCGGGTGCAATCAAGAGCTCGGTTGGACTCGAAGCTTTTCGGACAGCCCAGAGAACACTCACGCCGGTCTGCTTTTCGAAAATCAGACGGCGTGATCGTTGCTTTCGGTAGTCGGCGATAAGACGGAGCAAGGGGGCGTGATCAATCAGGCGAAATCCTCAGTTCATGTGACCAGGACACCCCCTTCGAGCGGCGAGTGTCTCGAACGACGGGCTTTCCAGCGAGCACACGCTTCTTGGCGTTGATAACGAGAAGAAGGGCTGCAGGACGGCTTGTTGACGATAAACAAACAATGCCACGCTGCAAATTGCCGTTCGCGGGTCGCCTTGCGGGCTGCCGGTTGGCCGTGTTGTTTGGCAAGAACACGTGATCAGAAGCACAAACAACGAGTACGCAAATTTCGATTGCATGCAGGTAATTGGTCCTTGTTCTCCGCCTCGCTGTTGATCAAAATAGCCTCTTTTCGTCATTCCATTGCGGGTTGTTGTGGCGGCACCGAGCGAGACGAACAACGAGGTACGCGGAATGCGCGTCGATCACGCGTGCACGGTAGTCGATGGGCCGCGTTGACGTCAAAATGGCGCTTATCTCGGCCGAAGCGAGGACAATCGACAGGTGTCGCCTTATCACGCCGCTCGGCAGGCAGCCGTCTCTTGTTCGCTGCGCCTTCTCTCCATTCATTTCTTCTTTCTTCACCCCGTGCGGGTGATTTCTGAACTGTTCCCTCGGGCATCCACCGCGTGTCCTCTTTCGGTTGACCTCCGCTCAAATTTTGATCTGCTTCTCGCGTTCATAATCCTCGTTCGTTCCGACGGGAAGAAACATACTGCTCGATCACTTCGTTTCCGGTTTTAGGCGACGTTATGGCATCTGAAACGATACACAAGCCTGAAATCTCCACTTCTTCCACCAAAAACCCTCGCCTCTCTTTTGCTCCGGACTCGATCAAACGGGATGTCCACAACAAACACGCGGTCGTCTGGGCAAGTCGTCAGTTGACCCTTTCTTCAACTGCTCGTTTGTTTCAGTTCTTCAGCCAGCTTTCCCGTTCTCCTTTTCGCATTTCTCGTTTGTTCCACCTCCAAAGGACTGAACCTCGCTCCAAAGCTTCCAATCATTGGCGCAAAGAAAGAACGAGGTCTACAGTTTGGAGTCCTGCTATCGAACGTGCAGGTGAGTCCTTCACTGACTCGTTAACGAGTGATTCCTCTTCTTGCTGCAGGATCTCGGTGGTGGAAAGCGTGCCGCAGAACATCACGATCAGCAAGTACCCGCTGCCCTCCACGTTTCGACGCGTGGCACTCGTTGATTCACGGCGCCCAGCACACGCTCGATTTGGCCGCCTACAAGTCGTCTCTTCGCGGACAGCACGTGTTCGGGTCGAGAGAACAGGAATACTCGGTGCTCGGCGAGTTGATCTACGAGGAGATCCAAGAGGCCGGCCTGTCGCGAGACGTCTCCATTCGAGTGGTCGAGAACTCGCCCTCGAAGGACAAGGGCGACAATGCGGATGCCCGCGTGTTGGAGGAGCAGGGCGTAATCTACCGGAGATCGCTGAACCTGCAGAAGATCTACAAGACGGGCATCATGCACTCGAAGTTTCTCGTGGCCGACGGCAAAAATTTTTATCTCGGATCTGCGAACCTCGACTGGAGGTCGCTGAACCAGAAGATGGAACTCGGAGTGCTCGTGCAGAACTGTCCGTGTTTGGCCAACGAACTCACGAAAGTGTTCGATCTCTACTGGCGTGCGGCGAATGCACGGGACGAACGGGAAATGGAGATGCTGATTGCCCACAGTTCTCCGCTCACCTTCAACATGCACAATCCTCTCCGCATTCAATACCAGAACGTCGAGACGGACGTGTACATCGCGGTAAGCAGCCAATCTTCTCGTATTCTCTTATATCCTGGTTTAGACCTCGCCTCGAGTGGAGGAAGTGCCCAACCAGACGTGGGATTTGGACGCGATCGTCGAAGAGATTCGGAATGCAAAGAGCTTTCCTGTACGTCCACGTGATGGACATCTTTCCGTGCTTCCTCTACTCCCAAAACCAACGCTTCTGGCCGGTCATCGACAACGCGCTCCGGGCGGCCGTTTTGCGCGGAGTGAACGTCAAGATCATCGCCGCCGCTTTGCACTACCCGCGAATTGGATTGAGCTTCTTTGAAGTCACTCGAGCAGTTGAACGACGTCTCTTTGACGGGCTCTGTGGAAGTGGTGAGTTCACTTGGATCCTTCTTTGACGTCCATTTAATTACCGCTGCTTTCAGCGGATCTTCAAAGTTCCCACGCCAGCCCACATGGAAAGTGTGATGAGGAGAGAACGGCGAACGCACAAGAAGGTGCTCGTTACGGACACTTCTGTTGTGATCGGTAAGAGGAAAGAAACGTCTATTGATTCAAAGGGTGAAAGTGCAAACTGTTTATTTTCGTTCCTGGAAGTCAATTGCTTTTAATTAGGGGGCATTCATTTTGCGGGAATAATCCGTTCTGCACGATAAGATAGGAGGGCGCCCGTTGTTCCCGAAAATTCCTCCCCAATCAGCTGTTTGTCATGTGAATTGTTTGCCTTGCAGGAACATCGAATTGGAGCGGCGACTACTACGAGGGAATTGGAACGGGCGTTGCCATCGTTGTTCGACAGAATCAGACCGACGAGCGGCCGTTCGTCGCGAACATGAAGAACACTTTCATGCGCGATTGGGACTCGCCTTACACCTACTCGCTCGGACTACTATTACGACGCTTGCATTGCGACCGAAAACAAAGCGGACTTCTGCGAAGGCGAGAAGGACAAAGCTCTCCTGGCCACTCCGACGGGTACTTCTGCTTCGTAATTCCCTTACCTACATGCTGCTTTCACTGCCATTTCCTTCAACTTCCTTTCATTCCTTCGGTTATTGTGTATAGTGGTTGCCGTGTTAGACGCTCGAGATTCTGGTAGTTGCGCTCAATAACAAACGCGTACTCTTTCTTGTTTAATCAAACCCCTTCTTTTTCATTCCACTATCAACAATACGGAGATCCCCCTCTACGTTTGAGTCGGCCATTTTGAATTTTGTGTGTTTGTACATACCTCTTCGATGTCCTTCTGTGTTGTTGCAGTCTCGGTAAACAAATGTGCTTATGGGTTGAGACGTCAATTCATTCCCGAAAGCAATCACATGGCAGAAAGCATTTTGAAATGACGAGGCAAAAACGAAAGATGCCCAGACAACGTGACAAGTCGAATGTCCTCCGAGCGAAAAGAAACAGGAGGTCCAAAAATACGTGTACACGCCACACCCGCTAATTCATCATCCTCTACGTGCATTCTAGCCGAACAAACAAAAACGAAAGGAATGAGCAAGGAAAACGCGAACAAAGAACAGAATTCAACGATAGTCGTTGCGGTCGTCCTGCTCGTCCTCGATGTCCAGCGGATTTCGGTAGAGATTGAGGGACGAGCCGGTGGCCAACGCCGCCTCTCCGACCGTCTGCTTGCCGACCGACGAGCGAGGAGTGAGCAGTGGGTAGCGTTCGTTCGTCCCATCGTCCGCTGCAAAGAATCGTTGATTAACGAAGAGCATGCAGGTGTTCGTTGAACGCACGTTTGCTGCTCGCCGCTCGGCGTTCTCCCCGCATAGTCGTGGGTGTGGAGGGCGGCAGGCGGGATTGACTTCCGCCGATTGGATTCCGCTTTTGGGCGGCCGGTGTTTGACTGCCGCCCCGGGGCTGCAAGAAGGCCTGGATGCCGAGCGGAGTGGCCGATTTGGAGCGATCGCTGGACATCAGCAACATTTGGCGTTGGACGGACAGCTCGCGGAGATGCTTCTGGCCTTCTCGCACGTGCAGGTACTCGTGCAACTGCTCCCTTTAATCGAATGTGTATTGGACTGACTGTCTCTGTGATTGACTGCTTACTGTGGAGTTTTGTAATCGCGGAACTTCTGTCCCTTCTCGTCGTCCGTAGAAGATGTAACTCAAGAGCAGGATGAGAGCAACGCAAATGGCGAGAAGTAGGGGGTAAATCTGAAAACAAGAAGCAATTCCGGAATCAAATTAAATGCTCGACATCATCCGAGGGGAACGGTCGGCACACCCACTTACCACGACGCTCTTCCCAAAAGAAGTACGGGTGCGGGAAGTCATAAGTTTTTTCGACTTCGAGCCGTTTTTCCTTCAATTTCTTCTGTGGGCCCGCGATTTCGTCCGCCGCAAGTTCGCCCTCGACGCCATCGGGCAGGGGCGGACGGCGAGACGGCCGAGGACGGCGGGACGAAACCTTTGAGCAGCGTGACGTTCCGCTGAAACCGAAACAATTGAATTGAACGCGGCCACCCGGTTGGTTTCGGCGGGTCAGAACTCACGACGGAAAATTGACACCAGTCCACGTTGAAGGCGTTTCGGAAGTGTTTGTTCAACGGAATGATCGCCGATTGGCTGCAGTAGTCGGGATTCGCCCGCAGGCCGTTGACCAAACTGAGGACGTTCGGATGGAAGTGGGATTGGGTGCCGATTTGGACGATCGATCTGAAGTTTGCTGTCGTTCCGCTTCACTTTACTGCGCACTCACCCCGATTTGATTGGCGGCCGGTAATAGGCGTTGTCCTCGTAGGGATCGGGCACGTACTCGGGGTAGATGTTGTAGACGTAGGGATTGACGCCCTTGCCGCGGAACGTGTCGTGGATCGTGCGCTCCAAGCGTTTCAGCTTGTCGTTGCGCAAATTGATGAAATCCTCCGCTTCGACGTCCGTGATTCCGCATCTCCACGATCTGCTGCGTGGTCGTGTTGTAGCGCACTGAAGGCACACGTAGAAAGCAGTTCTTTCCCTCGTAGCCCACCATCTTCGGTCAGGATCAACGTGATGTACTGATCGGCCTTCTCGTACGTGTCCAAACTGCGCGCAATGACGTGAATCGAGACTTGCTGCAGCGGAGTCACTGGCGTCCCAACCAAGTAGGAGATTCCGCGATGTCTCGAAGGGAACAGAGATGCAACCAGAAGGGAAGGTCGGGCTTCCCCTTCGCCGTTGCCGTCCATTTCACGTTCACTGCAAACGAAAGCAGAATGACTGGCTGGTCATTGATGGACTGACTACCTGTGTTCTTGAAGAAGTAGGCGGAGTGCAGCATGTGGACGAGGAAACGACCTTTGGGTGCGTGCACTTCGGTCGGATGGGGTCCCGCTGCCGGCCGTTCTCGGCCAGCGAATGCGGTAGAGAAGAAGAGGAGAAGGGCAACGCCCATTAGAAGGGTGGGCGAGAACAATGCATGATGTCGCCGAGGGTTGCAATAAGCGAACAAATGAAAACAAACTCAAAGCCCGCTGTCGCCCCACTTCCGCATTGATGCGGCGGATTTCGAGCGAAACGCGTGCGAAATGAGGTCCGCAGATCAACAAACGGCGTGGCTTTGTGATTGGAGGCCGCTTGACGTTTCGCCCCTCCGTCTGCCTCTCTTTTGGTCCACCTTCCCCTCCCGCTGCTGATTGACGGGGATTAAAAGAGACCCGCTTTCCGAGAGCCACGTTCCAGGGCACTGGAAGCGAGCGGAGAGCTTCGAGTCGATCGCCGCCGGCCAAGCAGTTGTTCCACGGCGAGGGATCGATTGCGGCGGATCGTGGCCGCCGTTCGTCCTCTCGTTTCGTGTCTTTGATGCGCCCTCAATTTGAACGCTTCTTCAATTACACGGCGCGTGTGGGACCGCCCCGGGCGCCCGCAACCTGCCGACGTGCGATGAATGAAAACACTCACGAACATCCCCACCCGCCCTCCCTCGCCGTGTGTTTATTTTCGTCCCCAAAGTGAGGAGGGCGAATTTCGAAGTGGATTTTTGTGTTTCCATCCGCCTGCTGCTTCGAATTCCAATGAGTGCGGGAGGGAATGCGGGACGTAGTCGATTGCCGCTTTCGGCTTTTCGAAGGCGGCGATTAGATAAGCAGGGGGCGAATGGCGGACTTGAAATTATCGAGCGAGAGTCCTCATTCTCGGCCCCCTCGTCTCGCACATGCCCTCTCCGTTGGACAAAATTGATATCTCCCTTTGGACCATTAAAACGCGTCGCCTCTTCTTCGTTGTGGCCATAATCCGCCGAGTTCCTGCACGCCGGTCGGAACGGAATTGGGCCCCGAGATTCCGCTTCGGCTCCACAAATTCGCACTCGCCGAATTATTCGACCGCCCATCCGAGTGTTTGTTGCGAGCGAATATCCGCCTTTCCTTCTTGATGACGACCGAAGGGTTTAGTATGCGGTAACAAAGTAGTGTTTTCTTCGAGCTTGTGTCCCACCTTCTGAATCGTTATGTCGTTCTCGTGTTGCGTATAGCTCATTTGTTCTGCACGTGTTGGCTGTTAACACTCTCGTTTGTGTTCATTCCCCCGCTCGTAAGCGATTAATGTCATGCTTGGAGGGCGAATTGCTGAGTTCGGGCGGGCGGCAGCACAGCAAAGTGGTTGAGTGGCTTCGAGGGTCGCGTGAATTTCCATGTGGTTCTTTTCGGTCGCGAGTGCGGGAAGATTGGAGGAGTTTTTGGGGGTCGGCGGAAGCGAGAGGGCGAATGGTCAAAATCTCTAATCCATTTGTCGTCTAATGCGCTGACCGCACGCCATGCGCGCTCCACAATGTTGGTGTCCTTTTCGTGACCGCACGACCACTTCGTCGTCCTCATCCAGGGTCCCTTTCGGCGTGATGCGCTTTTCGGTTTCTAGATTCCAGCAAGTGGATTGAGCGGCTTCTTTCTCCCGCTTCCTCGTTTCGCTATTTGCGACTCATCTTGACATTCGCGACTCATTGCTTCGAATTCATAAGAGAAGAACGAGCAAACGTGTGGATATCAACACAAAGTGTTTCCCCGCCGAATTTACCTCGAACAATTCGGAAAAAGCTCACGTTGGGCGGGCAAACGGACGGGCACAAAAGTTTGTGGAGTAAATGCGTAACCGAGGGAATAGCGGCCATCCGTTTCAACTCCACGGTTTCTTATTTCTTTCTCCACCCGCCGAGCATGGAGGCGTAAACGCGTGCATTTCGCTGGTATTCTTATCCTCCTCGCACTGTTCGCAAAAGGCTGAAGTCATGGCCGCGTTAGGGGGCAGCGGTTCTTTTTTGTTCGTCTTTTCTTGCCGCCGGCTATCGTCCAGCGGTTGGAAAAAGCGGGAGTGCTTTCGCTCTCGTTGGCCAGTCAGTCGTTTCGCCTCTGCGCTCGCACCAGCTTTCTTCTCCCGCTTGGATGTCGACTCGGCGGCTTTCTTCACTCACTTTTTCCAGCGACACCGCTCGCCGTATGCGACTTTGCTCACTTTCTCGCGTTATGTCTGGCGGGTTCCTTACCGTAAAAGTGGCCGAAGGAGGGAAAGAAGGGGCAAAAAAGGAGACCAAGCGTCCCCACCTCAAACCACCAACCTCAGACGACGAGACGGGCCACGCGCCCGAAAACTCATTCGGTTAAGCAAAAGAGAATTTCTACTTGAACTGGCCGCCACGTTAATTCGAGCCCCGTCCACTTCATTCATTCCACTGCCGCCCGTTTTGATTTGTGCTCTTCGGCAGGAAGGGCACGAGGGCATTCGATCCGCGAATCATTCTGTTTGTTCACTTGTTTCGTGTGCACTTTCCACAGTTGGCCGCTTCCTTTTTCTCGCTTATCAACTGGCCGCTTTCAAATGCCATCCGTTTTCGGTCGGTTTGATCGCCAACCTCTCCGCAAATAACAATTGAAACGTCTCGCGGTTATCAGCAGACGCATACCGGAACTTCCCGAATCGAATTGCAAACTTTGCGGATGTGATTACAAAGCGTTTCCTTTTCATTGCTCCCTTCAAATCGGTGGAATGGTTCGGTTGGAGGGAGACACAAATGTCAAGCCGTGTCCTGTTCTTTTGTTTTAAAACGAGACGAGAAAAGTGTGTTCTTTCGTGCGTTCTTCCAGGTTGAGGAACATGATCGGCTGAACAAAGAACGTCCGAGCACGGCGTTTTGCTCTCACACCCGCCCCGACTTTTCGCTCGAATTTCAGCCCCCCAACGTGCATGTTTCACGGGCGTGTCCCTCTCGGTCGCTTCCGCCCTTCCTCTCTATCACTAATCTCTTCCACAGCACCTTCCATTGCCGCCGAATACGAACGCTGCACACATTTCGCCTCTTTTCCCTCGCACATCTCCTTTCTTTTGCCGTGATGTTCGTCTAATCAATGGGCAATGTCTGGAATGAAACGCGTCGTTTTGTTCTTCCTTAGACCATTTCTTATGCATGCGCATTGCACGACCCGTTTATGCATTCAAGATTGCTTGATTTCTTCTTCGCATTAATCCACGCGCTTTTTTCGAATCAATCTTTCGTCTCGAACGCGCCCATTTTTGACGCAAACGTAAGACTACATCCGCGATCAACGCCTTCTCCCATGCACCCAAAAAAGGCCACGCCCAATCGAGAACTTTGGGCGTGATTCACGACACGATCGAAAGGAACGAGTCGCTTCGAGTCCATATGCAGATTCGCGGGCTTTACGCGTGCGGAAGCGACGGGGCGCCGAGCGAACGCACGAGGTCACGAACGCGTGCTGTCTGCGAATCGTCGAGTCACCCCCGCTCCGAGCGATGTTTTGCTTCTTTCTCTGCAGGAAATGACGAAAGGATTCGTCGATCAGCACGCGACTGAAATTTTCTGCTTTCGATCGTTCGCCTCTGTCAATATTGCGCGAAGATTGTTGCACTGCGATTAGCGCCAATGAGTGGTGACGGCCTCAAAGGATGCCGCCTGCACTTCCGCTCGGACGTCGTTTTGTACCCGATCGTTGAGCTCGCCGCCGACTGCGCGCGTCTTTCCCGTGTTCGCCGCAAAAAGAAACAAGCGAGTAACAAACGGGAGTGCGCGGCTTGCTTCGAACAAACTACGAAACATTCGCCGTTCGCTGGCGGCTGCAAGTTCGGGATTTTGATCACGGTCTGGAAGGAATCGCCGGGATCCCAAACCAAACGGCTCTTCACTTTCTTCCGTTTCCTCCTCCCTTTCTTCACACCCAAATTGACCCCCGCTCAAAAGCCGCCCCTCGTTCTTCCAGCAGCCAGCCGATGGCCGGCGGCAATGCGAAAAGAAGAAGAAGAAGCGACGCGCTGGAGGCAAACCAGGGCGAAAAAGAGGCAGGCGGAAAATGAAGGAAGAACGATTTCCGGACGGGGAATTTGTATCAGTGGTCGTCTGGCGGTCGCGGTCAAGCTTTCTTTCCGCTTCGTTCTTTCATCGCCCGCATGTTCTCAATCTCACCTCCCTGCTCATCACTCGCTCAAATTTTGTTCTTCATTCCGACGGGTAGCGTTTCGTCCCTCCGTCTATCTTTCGGCCTGCCGGGCGCTCGCTTTTTGTCCGGCGGCCACATGCGACCGTCAGGACGCTCGGGGGTGCGCCTGAATCAACTCCGATTGGAACGCGAGTCGGTTTGCGCCCGCCGCACTCGCCGCGTAACCCTCGCCGCCCGCTCGCTTTTACGGGAATAAGTTTGAGGAAGTCGGGACTGGCGCGGGAGAAAAAAGTCGCGCCCCGCGGGCGGAATCCTCGATTCCCGCACGCGTGTGCTCGCTTTTGTATGAGGAGATGTTGGCATGAGCAGCTGCAGCGTTCACTTATTTGTTTGGGCGTTCAATTCGTGGAATGTGCGTGGTGGTGCGCGAACTGTTTGCCTAGGGGTTTGTACTGGAGGGATCGATCAAATCGGAAGGTGATCGTAAAGTTCGTTGCTTTTCGCTTTCTTCGTTCGCGAAACGCGATCATTGGCGCGTGTTCGGAATGTTCGCTCGATTCTGATCGGAATTCGAACGAATTCTTTCGATTCTCGCCACAATTTCCGCTCGTTTTCAGCACCGGGATGTGCTCGGCGGTCTCGAATTCCGCCGCCGCCGTCAAATCAACGGGCACAGTTCGGGAACTCAACGGCCGTCGTGCTTTCGTCGGTTTGTTAGCGACAAACACGGCCGCCGTCTTTCTGCTCAACACTCCGTCGACTCCGTTGAGATCAGTGCCCGTCGATTGACGCCCTTTCAACTCACCGACACTGCCGGCAATTCGAGTAAAAATTGCGCCCTTCGCTACGTCCCGTTCGGCTTCTTCTTTCTTCCTCCCTTCTTCTCCACCTTCTGCCCTCGTTCTCGTCCGCCATCCATCGAAACGACCACCTTGCCGCAAATCTACCGCCCTAAAGGCGTCCCGTTGGCCATGGAGATTGAGAATATCGTCGCGAATACGGTCTACATTAAAGCTCGAGAAAGTGAGTCTATTTTCGTCCGTCACGCGTTTCGTACTCGCCGGAGTTCTGTTCGCCGTTTCCACCTTAAGGATTTGGACGGGGTTTCGTCAAACGAATGGACATCTCCTTCCGCCTACAATCAACCGAACAGATGGCGACAATTTTTTTGTCGAAATTCGCCCAAAAGACGACCGGAAACGGCGGGAGAACAGACGGTCGTTGAGACGAACCCGCGCAAAGAACACACTCCGCGTGATCTTCGTTGCCAATTTGCGTCTAATTGCAGGCGGCGGGCAGAAGAAGGGCAAGAGCAAGAAGTGGAAGACGTACCTTCAGTTCCCGCATTATCTCCAATGCATGTACCTTCGAAACGAATGCGATCTCACGTAAGTGATCTCCGATGCGTCGAGGACGCGCGAGCCGGTCGGCGACGTTCCACTCGCTCTCGAATTTCCGCCTTCTTTTGCGAGTGACCTTGGCGAAAAACACGCGCCAAGAGCGAACGATTGGAACTCCCGATCGGCACGTGCTCCGAAAACAACTGCAGAAAGAAAGCAACAAGCACTGACCGTCCGCATTGCAGCTACTCATTCATCGTTGAGAGGCAGCCGATTGGAAAGTATTTATTCCAACTGTATTGCGAGAACAACCACCAGTATGGTCGGTGTTGTCATTTCCTGCAACGAGTGGAGGAGTACGAGACGAGCGACGACGATGGGAAGAGCCGCCGACTTGTTGGCCAACTCGATTGCCGCCCTTTTCGCCAACGAGAACGCGACGGTGGACGAGAACCAGCCGTCGGTAGGTGGCTTTCCTTTTGTTGATCACCCACCCGTTTTTGTTTGTTTCCAGACATCCCAGAGCGACGACCATTGGTGCCACTTCCTGCCGAACGAGGTGATCGACGATTGCGTTCGAGCGGCCAACGATGCGACCCACGACAAAGAACCGTCGAGCAACATCTTCTCCGAAGCCTACAAGTACGTTTGATTAACTCGTTGCCTCCATTTACTTCATTGTGCACTTTTTGCAGACAAACGAGGAACTTCCTCGCCGACGAGCCCTTCAAGCAGTTCCTCGAAACGATGTACTTCCATCGATATCTGCAGTGGAAGTGGCTGGAGAAGAGGCCAGTCGACAAGCACACCTTTCGTCTCTACCGGGTGCTGGGCAAGGGCGGCTTCGGCGAGGTCTGCGCGTGTCAAGTACGTGAATTTTGGACTTTCAAGCCACTCACACTCGGCTGTTCAGGTGCGAGCTTCGGGCAAGATGTACGCTCTAAAGAAGTTGGAGAAGAAGCGAGTGAAGAAGCGGCACGCGGAGACGTTGAGCTTGAACGAAAAGCAGATCCTCCAACGAATCAACTCACCGTTCGTCGTCAGTCTGGCCTACGCGTACGAAACCAAGGATGCGCTGTGTTTGGTCCTGACTCTTATGAATGGAGGTGAGTCTAGCAATCGATCCGATCATTCAATCATCTGGATGATTGGTAGGCGATCTCAAATTTCATCTCTACACACTTTCGCCGGGCGGCTTCGACGAGAAGCGAGTTCAGTTCTACGCCGCCGAAATCACTCCTCGGACTGCAGCATCTGCATCGAGAAAAGATCATCTACCGCGACATGAAGCCGGAGAACATTCTGCTTGACGATTATGGTGAGTGGAAAGACTGGAGAGGCTGTTAGATTACAAGCTCTGTCTTTCAGGGCACGTCCGAATCTCCGATCTCGGTTTGGCGGTCGAGCTCAAGGACAACGAGCCGATCAAGGGTCGAGTAGGGACTGTTGGCTACATGGGTAAGCAGTCGTCCAACGCAATGCCAAAATAAATTCTCTCGTTTCAGCTCCCGAGATCGTGAAGAACGAGCGGTACTCGTACGGCGTCGATTGGTGGGGCCTCGGCTGCTTGATTTTTGAGATGATCGAAGGAAAGGTGTGTACTGATGAGTGTTGATCGACCGTTATCCTTGCGTTGTTCAGGCTCCCTTTCGTCAACGGAAAGAGAAAGTGAAGAGAGAGGAGGTGGAACGAAGGGTGCGCGAAGATCAAGAGAAGTACACGGAGAAGTTCAGCGAGGCCGCGCGGACGTTGTGTCGGTATGCAGTCGTCCATTCCAATCAATTCACCAATCATTTCCTTTCAGCGGGTTGTTGCACAAGGAGCCGGGCTTTCGGTTGGGCTGCCGTCGAGTGTACAAGCTGGAGGAGGGGGCGGAAGAGCTGAAGGCACATCCCTTCTTCATGCAAGGCGACACGAACACCGGACGAGAGCCCGTGCCGTGGAAGAAGATGGAAGCTGGAAAGGTTTGCAGAACTCAATCGAACGAAGCAAACAACTTGCTTTCGTTTCAGTTGACTCCTCCGTTCTGCCCCGATCCGCACTCCGTTTACGCGAAAGGACGTTCTGGACATCGAGCAGTTCAGCACCGTCAAGGGCGTTCGCTTGGACGCGAGCGACAACACCTTCTACGACAAGTTCAACACCGGCTCCGTGTCCATTCCGTGGCAGACTGAGGTAACTGAAGCGAAACAATTAATGAGAGTGTTCCTTCTTTTCAGATGATCGAAACCGAATGCTTCAACGAGTTGAACGTCTTCTACGTGAACGGCCAGTTGGTTCCCGACTTGAGGCCAGACGACGGACTCTCGAGTGCCTCCAATTCCACCGGCTCAAAAGCGGGCTTCTTCTCTCGTTTGTTCAAGAGAAAGGTGAGTACCAAAGGGCATTCGTGAGTGTGATGGGGACCTTTGGAAGGCGTCTATCGTTTCATGGCACACATGCGTTCTTTCCAGACCTGACCTTCCGATTGGTTGTTATTCCGTGCTCTGTTCTTTCCTCTCCCTTCACCTCCACTCATTTACCTGCACTGTAAACGGGCAGTCGACCTCTTTCACAGGTACTTTTTTCGACAAGTTCAGTTAGTGTGCAGCCGATACCGCGCACGATTGTTGATGTCTATGAGCTCTTGTGTTTTAGGACACTTCCTTCTTCAACCGCTCTTCGTTGGCCTTGGGTTCAGCCGGCACGTGCCCGCACAGCGGGAGATCCCAGGACCCGTGCAGCTGCCGGAGTGTTCGCGATGTGCGGGCAGGCGAATGGCCGCAATCACTCCTGTTCGGGCTCTCTTCCGACCACCCTGCCCGCCGCCAACCGTCCGAAGGCCTCGGCCCCGATCCCCATTCCGAGTCGCATGGCGCCGAACAGCAGCGCCGCCGTCCACGAAACCGCCTCCCTTCCGTCCACTTCCATCGTTAAGAAATTGGATTGATTCGAATCGAAGGTATTTATTCGCTCTTCCCTTCCTCCTTCTGCTTGGTGCAATCGGAGGCCCCATCCTTGCTCTACGTGTCCGCAGATATAAAAAAGTACAATCAGAGTTCCGGTCTGTTCATTCGTTTGATCCCCACGCTTCCCGTTCGTCTGTCCAATCACCCGCTGTCTTTACATCGCCGTAATTTCCTTCCGGTCTTCACTCTCATCCCCATTGCCTAGTCATCCGCTCTCGTTGGATATCCGCTCCCGATTGATTGTCTCTGTTGCCAACGCTCGTCCTTCAGCTTCTTCTTTTCGGCCAACGGTGAATCGAGTCCACTTGCCACTTCGGCCATTTCCTTCGGCATTCTCTCCTTTTCGTAGCAGCATCAACTCTTCCCTGTTCTTCTCCACCGCGTATCCATCAGCTGATTGTTCCCACGGGTTTCTGCTCACAACTTATCCAGTATCTTTAACGATCCGATTCTTGCTTTAAAGAGAATAAATTCACATCATGATCGCGGTGAACAGCTGCTTTGTTTTAGTCTTTTATTTAATACTTCGCCTCAACGAGTCAATTCCGAAATCGACGTTTATCTACGGGTCCTATCGAAGTAACAACCTGGCGATTCGATTGCGCGCCAAAAGACAATCGGGCAGTGGGATTGACGTACACGATCGGGCAATGAGAAGAGAAAGAAGAGGAGAGGAGGGAATGATGCTGGAGAGAAATCTGAAGTTTGTGCTTATTGCAGACGACGGCAAAAGAGGAGAGAGAATTCGGAGGACAACAATTAGCCGAAGAATCATGGAATGTGAAACAAACAAAAGAAAAAAGAAACCGGATGTTTGCGAACGTTAGCCATTGCTTTTGATTTAGACGAAAGGAATGCAAACAGTCTTAGGAGAGATCAAATGCGATCGAATCGGGTGAATGTTGAGCACAAAGACCGAAAGGCAACGGTTGATTGCAGCAGCTCACGCCTTCTTCTGAAACACTCGAATTGAATCAACCACTCCAGCTGATTAAAACGAACCTTCGGAGCGTCCTTCTTCGCCGCTTGCGAGGACTTGCGAGCGGAGCTGGCGGCCGCCTTTGCGTCCGTCTTCTTCGTCGTCGCCTTGCTCGTGGACGGTGCGGACGGCGGCTTCTGCTTGGCGGCGACGACTGAAGACACGCTGGGCGCCGTGACGCCCGTCAACGACGTCTTGCCGGAGGTTTGACTCGTCTGTCGAACGGGCGTCGGCTTCCGATTGGCGGTGTCGCTGAACATCACGCCTTTCGGGCGGGTCTGATCGCCGACCGGCCCGTAGGCGCCCGTCGGGCCCGCCATGATCCCCACGGCGTTCGCGGGCTTCAAGGCGGTCGTCGGGGTGCCCTGACCGGACGTGTTCATCGCGTTCGCCGCCGTCAACGAGTTCCCGGTCATTTCTTGGAGGAAATTCGAGGGCACCAGTCCCCGCACGCCGTTCAGCTCACCCATGTAGAAGCCGTCGTCGTCCATCTCGCCGTAGACGGTGATCACGTCGCCGTAACGGAAGCTCAATTCCACCTGAAAGGAACCACGTCGTGGGTTTGTCGATTGTGAGCTGATCGAACTCACTTGTTCCGCGTCAACATTCGGACTCAGTTGGCGGGAGTCGTAGTCGTATTTCGCGACCAGCTTCTTCGTCGGCCCGTCCAGTCGAGTGAATCTGAATGCAACGATAGTCAACATTTCATTCGACTTCGTTTATGTACCTTTCGTCCACGGTGTACGGCTGTCCGGCTCCCGGGCTGTTGAGCTTGCGGCTGCTGCTGTTGTTGTTGTTGAGCTGAAGGCGGGTACGCTGACTGCTGCATCATTTGTTGCTGCTGTTGTGCTTGTGGTTGGACGCCTTGTTGTTGCTGCTGGAGGGACTGCCCGGGCTGTTGTTGAAGCGATCCACGAGCGGACTGGGGCATCGGCTGCTGTTGGCCCATTTGGTGGGGAGCGGGAGGAGCGCTCGGCTGCGGGCCTTGCATTCCCGGCTGGGGCTGAGGTTGTTGGCCGGCCGTTGACGTGGCGGGATCTCCTGCTGCTCCGTACGGATCCCTCGAGGTGCCCGGCTGTCCTCCCCGATCGTAGCCGCGAGCTGCGTAGTCGGCGGGCGGGGCTCGCGGCCCGATCCCGTAGCGGGCCTGATTCTCCGCGTAGTCGAAGCGCTCTCCGCCCCTCACGGTCGCCCCTCCTTCTCGGATGTCGCGCGTGTCGCGGTGATCGTTCGGGTACTCCCAACCGCCGCCCTCCGCCCGCCGAGCATCCCGACGGCCGTAGTAGTCGCGGGATTGCGGCGCTCCGGGGATCGTAGCTGGACGATCGCTCGTACGCTCCCCGATAGTCGCGGCTGGGCGGGTAGCGCGGAGCGTAGGCGCCGGCACGAATCGACGACGATCCCGGCAGCTGCGGCTCGTTGGGGTCGTGGTAGCGGGCGCTCGATGAGGGGTACTGGTGGGGATCTCGCCTGCCCAGCGACGAGTAGCCGTTTGCCGGGTACGCGCCCGTGTGCTGGGGCGGTGGTCTTCGCTCGGCGTTGTCGTAACTCCTCGACTTCATCGAACCCCAGCGCATCCGACGGGCGGCCGAGTCGGCGATCGAGCTGCCGGTCGGCGCGTGGTAGTCGGGCTCGTTGGGCGGCAAGCGGCGGGCACCCGGCAGGAGGTCGTCCTTCGCGATCTCGATCACCATGTTCGAGGGCACCAGGCCGTACCGCCGCCCGATCTGCCCCTTGTAGAACCCGTCTTGATCGACATCGCCGTAGACCTGCAAGAAGAGCAAGTGAATTCCAATTCGATGGAAGACTGAGCTGTACCTTGATTAGTTGGTGTTTGAAGAACGAGAGTTCCTCTTGTTGAGCATTCGGATTGGGCGACATGTGGTGGTTGTAGTCGTAGAGGGCGACGAACCAGCGGCAGTTCTCTTCGTCCGCGTAGATGGGCATTGGCCGGAGGTCGGGCTCGCTTCGAGTGCCGAGGAACTCGTCCGAGCGGACCCTCGACAAGCGGGGCACCATCTGCGAGACGCTCATCATCCCGCTGCCGCTCACCGTCCGCCGGCTGCCCGGGATGATCGTCGCGGCGGATGCACGAGTGGGCAACGGGCGGCCGTAGTGGTCGTAGGCGGGCATCGTGTCGAAGCCGTGGTGTTGTTGCTGCCGGTGTTTGAGCAGGTAGCTGTTCTCCATCTCCAGCACACTCGGCTTCTCGTCCGCCGTCGCCAGTTCTTTGTAGAGCGTTCGCGGATGGAAGGTGTAGTACTGGGTGAGCGGCTGTTGTGCTTGCTTCCACTGAATTCAAAAAATTGCATCACTGCTTCGTCCTTTTCCTTCACTTACGTCAAGAACTGACGCGTACTTGGGCAGTTGGGTGGACCCGTTGTGGAGCAGGGCACTCGTGCTGGAACGCTCGAGGAATTTGTGCGGGTGTTGCGTGGCGTGCATTTGATGCGGCTGGAGCGGCTGCCGACCGAAGAGCGAGTCGGAGATGCGCCGATTGGTCGGCAGCGTCCACTGGGTGGGGTCTTCTCGTTGCATGGTCAGAGCACCGGCTTGGGCGGGTTGAGCAGCGAGAATGTACGCATTGGCAGCATCCTGTGGATTCAGTTGACCAGCCAGCGGATTCGCACCGGTTTGCGGCAAATAGACGGGCGGCTGGCCGATGCCGTAGGCAGTATTCAACGAGGCGGCAGTTTGTTGAGCGGGAGGCTGCGGCAGAGTGGTGAGAAGACCGGCGGGCGGTTGCATCACGTTCAATGGAGCCGAAATCGCGGGTATTTGGCCTCCGACGAGGTCAACGCCCGGCAAGCCGCTTCCTGAAAGCGAGGGGCGTTAGACGGACTTCTTCGCTCAAAACGCAGAACCCGAATGCACTAGTTCTCAAACGGCTTTTGTTTGGGATTCCCACCGATTGAAAAGATGGAGTGCAATCGAGTTGGGGGCAGCATGAACCTTTCGACTCACCAATGAACGCGTTCGGCAAGGAACTCGTGGTCAATGGAGCATTCAGCAGGGGATTCCCTCCGATCCCGCCGTACTTCAGGCCGTCCAAGTTGGCGAACGCGGAGGTCGGAACGTCGGAGAGCGAGTTCGTCACCGCGCCGCGAGGCACCCGCACGACATTCGAATCGGCCGAAATGACGCCCTCCTTTGTTCTCGTGCGGACGGTGATGAAAATCGGGGGATCGTCGGCGAAATCCGCGAGTCGCAACAAAACGTGGTCCGCTGAAGAGAAAGCAGTGAATCCGGGGGATTGCTCGCTTCTTCGTCGGAAACAAAAAAACAAAAGGAGTCTCATTTCTTATTCATCGGTATGCGAGGAATGAGAGGGCGTTCGGCTAATCCCATTTCGAAGATTCCACCTGTGGCCGAAGGCACTTGGGCGATGTTCTTGCCGTCCGCGTAGACGAGATACGACTGAACGGCGGCACGAGAGGGCGGTCGGGGCTGAGTGGTCACTGGTCGCCAGGAGATTAGAAGAGTACCGGGTTGAGGTCCGACTTCCACTTGTACCTAAACAAAAGAATCCTCACCCGTTCGCCACAGCGTTCATTTAAGGGGATTAATCCGGAAATTCCGGCCAGAAAGCGGATTCAAACGAACGTTTCGGAGGAAAAAAGGAACTCACACTTGACGGCGGGTCCGGCAGGCCGACTGAAATCAAACCAACGTCTTACGTGCATAAAACTTTAATGAACCTCGGCCGCATTTAGCAGCGAGAAAAAGCAGATCCCAAATGAGGAGAATGAAATTTCAATAACCCCGCCCGAGAAAGCGCTCGCCGTTGGACGGTGGCCGGAAAGAGCAAAGCGGACGTAAGCAGGCAACGGAAAGGGCGCAAAAAGAAGAGCGAGCAGACGAAAGAGCAAAAAGGTGCTCATTAGATACGGTCGGGTAATATTCGACGGCGAAACAAACCGGCAGGCGGCCTGCAAACCGTGCGAGAAGAGGCGTGGGGAAGCGGGGCAATGGAAAGGAGCGGTCGGCCGAGTCGCCCGACCGCCAGCAACCCGCACCAAAAGCCAGAGAAATCCGCCCGCAAACTCGGCACAAAAAATGAGTGGGCAGACGAAACGGGCGCAAAATGAAGCCGGTCGAAGAAGCCGCAACAAATTGGCGAACAGCGTCACGTTCGGCTAATAATTTGGCTAATGTTCGAACCAGGCCGCGTGTGTTCGCACGTACGTACGGCAGTCGGTGGAAGCCGGGCGGAGTGGCCAGCGAGAGGGGAGGAATTTAGAGTAAATATCCCGCTCGGAGGATGCCCTCGAGTTCTCTCCCACTGTATCTCATTTTCGACGTTCCGCCTCTTCACGTTAATAAGACAACGAAGCGCCGCGCCCTCCCCGGGGAGTCGACAACTTTTGGCCGGGCCGAATTAAATGTGCCACTTTCCACGAAAAGGACGAAGGTTAAATGATAACCAACAAGCCGCCTGCCCGCGCCTCCGCGCCCGAGTCGACGGCGCCCGTTAGATTAGACCGCCGCCAAAGGGCAAAAGGCGGCAGGCCGCCGGGCGGGCGTCGATGGCCGCCAACGATGAATGTTAAAGAGAAGTGGATTTAAGTGAAGAATGAAGGAAGGCGTGCGCGAGTTCAACGAGCTGCGGCTACGAGCGGCTGGAAGGTAATTCGGCCGAGCGAACGAGACGGGCCGAGCGGGGCGGGCGCCGCAGGAGTCAACGGGGCCCAAACGGCGCTCTCGCGTTCCCGGAAAGCGGACCCGCATTTAACAAGGTGCAATGAAGAAAAAGTGAACGGGCCCGGAGTTGGAAAATTGTTTAAAATTTCAGCGTGCCGCTCGGGGGCGGCGAGCGAGCGGAAATCCGAAGTGGGAAGGAAATGCGGGAGAACACGAGTCGTGAAGACGGAAAGCCGCAAGAAGCCAGAGAATTAAAATGGTAGCAACGGCAAAAAAGCAAACGAACAGGCGGCAAAATGCGCGTGGAATGCGGCGAGAAAGCGAGCAGAAAAACCAACTCTTATGCTGCGTCTTGAAGTCGACACAACGCTCCACTGGTCGCTGCTCCAAGACGGCCTTCGGGTGTTTCGTTCGAACGGAAACACGATAAATGGTCGAAGGTGTGAGGCCACGCAATTGGACCTGAAAGACGGACCGCCGATGAATGGATTGGACGAGGAAAGGGTAACTATTTTAATTAAAACGAATGGGCGGAAAGAAAGAACGGACGGCCCACTCACTCACCTGGAAGACGGCGGCCGGACACACGCCGATCTTTAATGCATTCAGAAGGACCACGTGTTCCGCGTTGCTGTTCGACGGATACCAACTCAAACAAGCGGAAATCGGAGTGATGTTCGTGACCCGCACGTGTTGGGGAGCGACCGGGGCCTCTGAAGCGAAGCAAACAAGCGATGAATTTGGAGAAGAAGGCAAACCCACCGGTTCCGACGGCTATCGTGCACGCGGCATCAACACTCTGGCCGCCTTCCGTCACCGATCGAATGGAGATGTTGACGAATTTGTCGAGGCTCAGGTCTTCGATCAGCGCCTTGCATTTGTAGGTGCCCGGCACGACCGCTTTGACCACACCGTCCACACACACGTGGTACTGCGAGACGGCGGTCAATTGATCATCGGGCGGCAGCCATGAGACGACCACACTTCGGCTGAGCTTCTTGTCGACGTTCAATTCGCGTGGACAGGCGACTGAAAACAGAATGGAATGTAATCAATTCTGACCTTTGCTTAATTGTTTTTCCCCGCTCTAAAAATAACCCCCAACGTTGCTGCGAGGTCGCTTTTGTCCCGCCGTTTTCATTTCGGTTCCGTTTCTTGTCCGCCGGACTTTGGAACGAACGAGGAGTCCGAACGGGAACAATGAGTGAGTGCAATTTCCGGGTTTTGGCCCGTTCGTGTTGCACAATGCGGCCAATCGAAAGGCGGTGGCCGGCGAAAGAGGAAGGAGTCGGCGGACGAACTGCCCTCTTGTTTCGTGAACAGTCTCTTTGCCATCCATGCGGCTTCTTTGGCTCCCGACGGTTCGTTCGCTCGATTCCTGCGGCCGTCCGCTCGCCGCCGCCGCCCGCTCGCCCAAGTTCGTACGTGACGCGCCATGCGCCCCGCTCTGGCTCTTTGACATTCTTTTGGGGATTGGCGGCCCGTGATGGCTGTAGACAAGCTCCCGAACCAAAAATGCTCCCCCCAACTTGCGGGTGGAATCCGCGGTTTTTTGTTTTAGTCCAAACAACGTTTGCACTCGCCGCCTTCGGGGAGTGTGAAGAACAAAAAGACGTCCTGTTTCGCCGCTTACAACTTGCGAACGAAGGCCGGCCCGGCCCGCAGGAGGCATTGGGGTCAGAATGTGGGCGAGACGGAGAAATCGAACTCCAACACAAATGGAATCTTCTTACGCGACATGCCGGGCCGTCGTTTTGACGCCCGACGCCCGCCGTTCCTTCCGATTCGGCCCGCCGTCACACATGAAGACCGCAGTGGAGCGGCCGGAAATTAATCCCCACAGAATTGGACACGCGTCCGAGTAAATCGGCGGAATTTTGAGTTCGAAGACGGACATTCGGAATTAGAAAGCAGTTCGGAATGCAAATGAGCGGAGCGGAACTCACCGCGTGGCTTGTCGGGATTGCGGATTTCCTGCACTGTAACTTTGGAGACATCCACCGGCGGATATGGACAGACGGAATCGGGCAAGGGAACGTTTTTGTTGTCGAGGTCGGTGAAGTCGTGAGTGATTTGTGCGTGATGCGGCGGAACGCTGAGCGTGAAGGACGGACTGGCGGGTCGAGACGAACTCGTGGCAGTGGGGCCGTGCACTGCCGGCAGTGCAACACCGTTGGCCAGAAGCGCATCGGTCACCGTCTGAACGGGGCTGTGGTGGGCGGAGAGGGCACTCGGCGCGAATCCAACGTTCCCTTTGCCACCACCGCAGAAGAGGTGCGTGGACGAGGAGGCGTTCGGGCAGCAGTGCGGTTGACTCGTCGTTGTGTTGCGCGGCAGTGAGCCGGAGGTCGAACAGCACGGGCCCGAAGTGTTCCATTGACTGCAACCCGGTGCGGCGGCCGACGGACTCGGCGCTCTCGACGCGTTCTGCAGGAGCACGTAGTCGGGGATCCGTTCCACGTAGTTCGAGGGCACCAGACCGGTTCGACCGGAAAGCGTCTCGCCGAAATAGAATTGATCTTCGTCCTAAAGCAAACATAAACAACCGGAGAAGGAGGCGGGGAAAGAACGAACCATCTGCCCGTGCACAAGCACGTAATCTCCGGCATGTAATGGCAGCTCGAGGTGTGGGTTTTCGTTCGGTGAATCGCGAAGAGGAATGTATTGGAAGAGGGCACGGAAAAGTCTGAAATGACGATAATTGCAGAAGAAATAGCCGTGCTTGCAAGAAACATTCAAAAGCAATAGGCGGCTCGTAGACGGACAGGATAAAGTGCGCGCAAAGGTCGAACGAAGATGCAATGAATAAAAGCAATATGTTGCAAACCTCGGGGTCTAAATTACCAAACAGCCGCCCGCTCGGAGCGAACAGCGAGCGCAGCGTTTGGTATTAGGAAGAGGAAAGGAAAAGATCTCAAAAAATATGACCCAAACTTGGGCTCTTTTCCGTGCCCTCTCGTCTCTGGCCGCCCGGTTCGACGCGCCCGTCCGGCGGGCCGTGCACTCGGTCTCTCTCTTGCGGCATTTTTTATAGTTTTTTCTTCGACTGCAGAGTGGTACACTCATCGAAATAACTTCCAGGGACATTGGCAACAAGAGAGCACCGCCGACGCCTCCTCCATTCCGGCCGTCCTTTTTCAGACCCCGCACCCACCCGAATGGCCGGCAGACCGTCGAGTCCGAAATGCCCGCCGGGTCGACCGCCGTCCATCTTCCGCCGGCTACTTTCGGCGCGCACGAGCGGCGCACGCGTCAAGTTGGGCGGGCGTTTCGTGTCCGCACGATCGATTACACGCCGGCCGCCCGTTTCGTGAACAAATCAGTGCTTCCGGACATTGAAGCGTTCCACTCGACCCTCGACCGAAGTCTTCGGTTTGTGCGCCCGCGCACAGGCAATCGGTGGAGTCGAGCAGCCAATTACAAGAATTGGAATGGGAGAAACGCACAAAACGACTAATTTACTAATGAATCGTGCTCCCGATCGCCGTCGCTTATCGTATTACGCGAGACGAGCGGCACACGGCTTCTTCTCGGTTTCCGTCCGGCTCGCTGGTTGCGTCGGCGTTTTCGTCCGAATGCGCATCCTTCGGGCCACACACCCGCACGGCAACAAACTTGGCCGCCGCCCTCGCCCCCCCGCGGCCAATGAGATTTCGCGCAGTTGGCGTGGAAGAAATGGAATAAAACAAATTGGTCCGTTGATTCCACTCGTTTGGGCTCGGCCGCCCTCCTTCCTCCTCCTGCCCAAATGCAAGACGATAAAACGGAAGCGGGCAACGAAGAAATGGTGGGGCGTTTTAATTAAAAAAAGACCTTTGGCGGTGGATGAAAGTCGAAATGAAGACGTCTTCTTTTGATGCCGTTCGAAATGGACGGCCATTCATCTTGCAAATTATCGTGTGCCGCGCGTGCTGAAGCCAACGGGACGACTTCCCGAACGACCGAAATAACCGACCGATGGCCACCGCCCCGCCCGCCGCCCCCTCGCCTATTAATGACGTTCGTTATGCATGAATCAAAAGGATCAATGGTTGCTGGAAAACGGGAACTTCGGAGCGAAAGGCAAGTGCTCGATTTAAACTTTCGATTAACCCCGAACACAAGCAGACATCACTTCCGTCCGCTCCAACTCAAACATCAACGGTTCGAGATAGCGAACTGCTTCGGATTTGGCTGATGGATTACAAATTAGTTCTCTCCCATAAACAGCACCGTTTTGAAGCCGAAAGCACATCGCATAATCAAGTTTAGAACACGTAGATATAAACAGGAAACAAGGGAGACTCGATACGAACAGAGGTTTGCAATTGTAGGAACGACAAACTACATTCGGAGCACGCAAACGCCCCTCCTGCTTTGGGCTCATAGCCGAACGGCGGGTCTTGTAAATTGGTGCGTGCAAGTGACCAATTACCGCGAGAAACATCCGAATTCACCACGTGCGGCTCACGTCCACTCGAATTCTTCGCGGAAGAACGAGAGCGCGGTGCTCAGAATGGCAGCGAGCGAGGGCCAACAAGTGAGTAAGCGGCGAAGACGAGCGGGGTAATCGGATCCGATTACAAGGAAGCCCACCGGTTCGTTCAAAACCAGCCGCAGGTACTCTAGCGACCGCAAGGCATGCGCAAAGAAACCGATCATTCGGCAATATGACTCGAGGCATTTACATTCATTTGCACCCAATGTTCGATACAAAATCAGCCCTTGAGTAACTTTAATTGGAAATGGCGTTGTTGATCGAAAGACCGTTTTGCCGTGAAATGTCCACAAAGCAGGGACTCGTATTGCGGGCTGTCAGGCAGGTGTTTTCTTGCACAAAATCCGTAGTTTCAGCAGCATTGAATCAAATGGAATCTGCGAACTAGACGGACAGTGCATTAGCTATTCGAGTCAAAAGACTTCTGCAAAATCCGCATTCTAGTGTCGTGCTTGAATCGGCCCATTCGATCGTATCTGTGGAATATTCATTTGGCTAATTTGCAACATCTTTCCAATGCGAACAGCAGATCTGCCTTTGTTCTTGTGCCCAAATGCGGAACCCAAATTAACTCAATTTCTGTTGACATTAACGAGCGCTTAATCCCAGTGGTTCTGCAAACTTCGAGCTGTTGGCCTGAATTTTGCAGCTTATGCTAAGAGAGCAGGCCCGTCGTGCGGACATAGACGCTTAATCCGCGTGCAACGGGTCGCGGACGTCTTTCCTGCGCTTGTTATAAAATTAGATGAACAAGGGGGCCGCAGGCTTGGACTTCGACCAACTTCCACGGCCGCCGCCCTCACTTCACCGACTTCTTCAAAAAGCACGTGCACTGAGCGAGTGCCCGCCCGAAGACGACGAGCGGCGCGCCGAACAACTCGGCGGACAAAACGCGCCAACAGAAGGGAGAGCGGATGAGAAACATCGAGGCGTAATTCGAATACAAACCCCCCATCCAGCCCAATTAAACACCCGATTACCCGGCAGACTCTTGAGTGGACGAACAACAGAAGAGGATGCAAAGAGATATTCAGCAAAAAGCGAGAATAGAAACGGATTAATGAAAGAAACAATTCAACGCTCTCACTCACTCACCTTGTGTTCGGCCGACTCCTCCGCAGGGCGAGCAGAAGGGCGTCGCTGAGCGGAGAGTTGTGTTGGAAGCGCGGCGGATCGGTCTGCTCTATCGGATTCGCACGCAGCGTACCGAACTGGTGATGAGTGGCGGACGCGGGGAGCCCGAGTTGCCGGTAGTTGGCCCGTTCCGGCCTCTTCATTACTCGTCGACGTGCCCACAGTGCACTTTTGGATGCGGACGGGAGACGGACGTCGTTGTTGGGCGAGTTGTTCGCTCTCTTCCGGCGAGTACGCGTAGCTGAAGTTGTGTTGGACACGTTTGAGGGTTGCGGCCGGACTGTTCGTGTGGCCGTAGGACATTCCACAAGGTTGACGTCGAATGCGCGATTCGCTTCAGCAAATCGTCGGTTCTTTCGACGACCACTGATGTCGATGAAGAGCGGGGGCGTTAATTGGCGGGTCGCCAGAGTGAAACGTCCGAACAGCTGCGAGCGTTCGGCGTCCCGATTGGCCTCCGGGCCGTCCGCGAACGGTGTGGGCGCGTCGTACCGTCGGGCTGACGGCAGGCGCGCCCTTCGCGATGTTCCGCGGGGTTCGGGCGAGCGCTTGAAGCGATCCACTGGATGACCGACGGCTGCGGATCGGGATGAAAGCGAGAGGGCGGCGCGACGGCCTCAATCCACCGCTCCGAACGAATGGGCGCTCGACTGTTCAGCTCAATCGTGAAGGTGCGGGACGACGTCGAGATCGCATCGTTGGATAAGAAGTGAGGACAGTCGAATGGGAGCGAGCAGATTCGGGTGCTCAACACTCGGACGGAGCGGGTTGACGGCCGCGAATGAAAGAAGGAATGATTCGAACCGCCGTTGTTCTGGGGCTGAAAGCAGCGAGGATCCAATGCAAAGAAATCACTGCAAACGTTAAAACACGGGCAAAGTACGCGCACAAATCGCATTATTGACATTTGATTCGAAACGCGAACGAACACCCGCCTTCCAAACGAAAAGAAGACGCCGTTCAATCTAATTATCCGAAAAGAAACTGGTCCGTCTGGCGGAACGGAAGTAATCGAGAACAATTCGAACATAATCGGTCAAACATGATGAGCAAGCAGAAAAGAGTGGCGAGGAACGAAGAGAAGGAGCGGAAATCTCGAAATAATGACCGCGACTGCCCGCCCGGGTGCAAATTTCAGCTCACGCCCGGGCACAATGGAAGACGACGAGGACGGGGAGAATGGCGGACAACACGGAGGAGGGTGTGGATGGCCGTGAACTTGCAGCAGAAGCTGCCGGTTGTTCGCCCTGCCCAGGCGAATATTCGCGTCTTCGATTCGGCCGGTCGCGCTGATGCCCAGGAGTGAAAAATAGCGAAAAAAAGTAATACCGCCGCACATACGACGACCACGAAGAAGCAGTACGTACACGGCGGCCGAAGCATAAAAGCGTTGGCTCTGTCGCTTTTTTCGTCTTCTCGACGCGCCTTCTGAAAAAAAACGTCGTCGGCCGTTTGCGCTTTTGGCACGGTCGATTTCGGGAGGACTCGGGGGCGCCCCGAACCGGCAGAGAGTTTTCTTTTCTTTATCTTTTCGTTTTTCCAATGTACTTCCTTTACTGCTGCCGCGCTTTGCCAAAGTGCCGTGGCACCTCAATGGGGGCGGCGGCGGCGGGCGGCCTCCTCGTTCCGCTTCTTCTTCTTCGTTGCAACGTTCTCGGGCCGAAACTTTTCGTCGGCGCCGATCTCCTCCTCCGCCCGCCGTCGTCGAGTTGCTTCGTCGTGTCAAAAGAAAAGCGAGAAGAACAAGGAGCAAGAAACGAGGACTCGCATTCAATTAACTTTCGCCCTGCCCCCTCGAAATTAGCCGCATTCCGCGGAGGGCGGATAAGAAATAGAGAACGGGCGAGTGGGAAGAAGGGCACGATTGCGTGCACGAAATCGAGCCAATGACTAACGGAAACTAAAGAGCGGAATGAACGCAACCAACTTCGTTTTACGGTAATGAGCGCGCATTAGGCGGGAGTCGACGGCGAAACAAAAGTGGCGGCGGATGGAAGTTGCGGGCGGAAGTGAAAAGAAGTGGACTTCTCGGCGCTTTCACCCACCCATCCTCCAGCAATAAATGCACGCACGGCACATGAAATGCGCGACCGTCCCCCCAATCGGTCACGTCCTCCGCTTTCGGGAGGCCGCGTGTGGGCGTTGCGGGCAAGTTGGGAGTAAAGCGGCCGAAAGGCTCGTAAAAGTCAGCCGTCGGCATCTCGCAGACGCGCCTGGTTGGGCGGCTGAGTGCGCTGTTAATTTGTTTGTGCTCCACACGTCCCGACCCGTCCTTCGGTCCTGATTTTCTTGAATGAGCCCAATTTGGGGCGGAGGAAAAGCCGCCGAAAACGGTACATTTCGACTGTCTTCCGCGTCAAGAGGCAAATGCAAAAATTGGCCATTCGAAAGACGCAAGCCGTCGTCGGCCTGTTTTTTCGCCTTTTTAACAGCAGCTCCAGCCAACGGTTCCGCTTGTCAGTTACTCATTCATCCACCCGCCGCCCATGGTGGGGGATGGGCGAACAACGGCCGAGCGAAGTTGTGGAGGCGCACTGGCGAACGATAGTAATCAATTCAGACGAGCAACAGGCCAACGCACTCACTCCGCTCCTCCGGATGATTTCTTCCGAAAGACCAATTTGGAGCCATCCAGTCGAACAATCGGCGGGAATTAACCCAATGAAAAGACGCTCCCCAATTGAACAACGACGAACAAGTCCGGAATTCCACGAACATGCACTCTTCTGCAATGCAAGATGGAAGCCGTTCGAAATGAGAACAGAGTACAGAGCAATGACACGTCTTCTTCTTTCGAACACTTCCGATTGACTCCTTCTAAAAGTGGGACCATGCAGCCTTCTTCTTTTAACCGAACAACGTTCATTCCAATCAGAACAACAAACAATCGAAATGCACCGATAGAAATCTCTTTACAGGCACCAAACTCGAACACATCAACGACGATTGGCCGATTGAAGACGCTGGAAGAAGCCCTGGACGGCGGGCGGAACGGCCGGGTTCTCAGAGTCGCGTTGAGTCGTCGCTTCTTGTCGCACCGAAGCCGAGAGCGGCGGCGGCTTGTACGGGATCGGCTGCAGGTTCAACTTGAACGCGCACTCCTTGGGCTCCGTTTGCGTGCCCGAAGACGCAGTCAGTCCCTTGGCCCGCTTGTACGCCTCGACGAACTTGAGGTGGGAGTTGGGTTTGCACTCGAGCTGAAAGAAACGACTAATCACGCACGAAAAAAGGAAGCGAACATACCCGATGTTCTTCTCGCACGATTGCCGTCGGCGGAGCGCTCGTCGGCGGTCGAATCAACGGAACGTTGCTGAGGTCGTGCTTGGCGACAAAGGCGTCCTGCTTCTTCGACCACTGCTCCTTGTACTTGCCGAACTTGCGGAGGGGGTCACGCGTGTGCGCCTTGATGATCTTCTCTTCGGCCGTGAAGCGGTGGAGAAAGTCGCCGTTCTTTTCGTTCTGATGGCCCTCCATGAACGCGCGATCGGAAGGCGGGTGGAAGATCCGCTCGTAGGGCTTTGCTCCTTTCTTCGTGATGCACACGCCGGCGGGGCCCTGGAGCAGTTTGACCTCGCGCGGCGGCCTGCGCGGCATTTCGGGGTACTCAAAGGGGCTCTCGTCCGCGTCGGAGATCGTCGCGGGCCGATTCAGGACCGTGTTGATGATCATTTCCTTCTTCTTCTTCGCGGGCCGGAGACGGACAGGGCGCCCGGTAGGGATCGGAAGAAGAGAGACGGGCGGTTGGCTGATCGTGAGCGGATTTCTTCGATTTCGTCCGAATAACCGTCTTGATCGTCTTCTGCCCCTTCTGACAGTCCTCATCTGCCTCGCGCATGTCCAGGAAGTCCGTGTCTTGCTGCTGGGCGAGTGCGCCGAAAGTGAGGCCGGGCGTGCCGAAGGTCGACGTGCTCGACTCCTCCTCGTCGAAACTGCACGTCTCGGACGCATCTTCTTCGTCATCCTGCTCCAGGAATTTCCTAAACAACAACGGAAATAATGAACAGAAGCATGAGAAGAACACTTACTGCATCATTTTGGAGCCCAGCATCGCGCGAGTGTCGGCGGTCGAAGCGGGAATCTGAACAAAACGATTGAACTGACGTTCTTGATCACGTTCGCGTATTCGAAACGACGCTAAACAAGTGGTAAAATTAACCAATCGAGCGTAAAGCCGGCTTCTTTTTCGTCGCTCTCCGTTCTTCCGAGCAAGGCGGACGATCTGTGTGGCCCGCGGAGGTCTCGAGTGGAATCCTGGGTGGTCCGCGACGGGCTCGTTTCCTCCACTCGGCCGTCGTATTTAATTTCTTTCGATTGTAGACGAGAGAAAAATGCAGAAGAGCTGGGCGAAGAAGTGCAGATGCAGGAACTTGCTTCAATGGCTGCCAGATCCACGTGCTTTGGGGGCAGCTCGCCCTTTCTTTCTCGTCTTGTTGCAGCTTTTTGGTGACAGACAGCATTGCCGGTAAGTTCTTGTTCTTTTCGAGTGTATTTTTTTTGTTGTGAGATTCAGGTTCTCGACGTGACAATGGAAGCTGCAGCAACAGTCTGGGATCTGAGGAGTGTTCCAAGAACTTTCGAATCGACCTTGAAACCGATTGTTTGATTGTCTGTCCACTGCATGCACTGCAAAAGCAGAAGACGCTGAAACATCCCTCAACTCGAAGAGTTGTCGCTTGAAATGGAGGTAGTCATGTCAAGAATCTGCAAATGGACTCCTTGGTGCCCACAGAGCGAACAAGATCAAAACACACTCACACGAATACCTTTTACATAGCCGAATCGTTCGTAATCGATTGAAGCAAGCCACGGAAAGAAGTGACGTGCATTCTCGAATTGACGTGCACGTTGGGGAATGTTTGCAGATGTTTTTAATCGAACAAGCGTCCACTTCATGTTTCAAGCAATCAAACAGAAGAGTCCTGCTCTTTGCTCTCAATCGCCGAGGATCAGGACCTGACGAAAAATATGCGGGGGCTCCGCATAGTTCGGAGGCCGGCCAGACTCTTGAATTACACCCATTTGTTTCATGTTCTTTGCGCCCACTGCGGTTGCGATTGTTTGATCAAATGGGCGGAAGACGGTCGAGTTCATAAGTGCGATGGCGGACGAGCCGGCGGAAACGAGTGGAGGAGCGGTGATTCACGAGGAGGCGACAAGTCGGAAGTTCAAATCCGTCAGCAGATGGCCGAAAAAAGATTCCATTCAGCTCGTCGGATTCGTTTGTTTCGCGGAATTTTGGCCCCCGTTCCGCCGTTCGAACGCTCCATCTTCTTTTCTTTTCGTTCCGCTTGTCTCTTGTTCCTTGGCCGGCGATCTCTAATCTAATATTTCGAGGGAACACACATGCTCTTCACCAGAAAGCAAGTCAAAGAAGATAAAGTGGATTACTTTTCGTATTTGAGTAGTTCCGTCTTGAGTGTTCTTTTGATTGTTCTGAAGAAGAGGGTTGATTCCTTCAATTTCGCTGGCTGTTAGAAATCGTAAGGTCACAAATGAAGTGTGTTCCATTCCTACGACCAAAGACCTTCTGGATGAGATTAAGAAACAAGTAGTTCAATTTGCTTCTTTCTCGCTTCCGCTTGACTTTTGCTCGAGGGGGCAATAAAACGAGGGTTGGGTGTGATCGGGAACACGTGCGGCTAATCAATCCGCTTTTTGCGTGTTCGCTCGAACTCCAGCTGTGGGAGAGGCGGACGATTCAAGGAGTTTCGGTGATTTGAAGTCAATTCAGTCCACTTCATGAACAGATGGCCGAAGTGTTCATCTGGGAATGTGGACTGGACTCCGTGTTCTTTCATTCGTGGGGCATGCGTACGTCCTAATCAATTGCCCGTTTCGCTCGTGAATGCCCGACCGCAAGTTTGTTTGGGGCTTGACATGAAAAATGGCCGTGGGCACGTTTGGGTTTTGACCAAGTTCCGCCTTCCGTCCGCAACGCTCCGCTTTCTGCCGCCTTTTGGAGTTCGGACGGCAGGCCGGCGGGCGGGTCCTTTTGAAATCTTGGGGGGCGCTCGCTTTTTCCGGCATTTTTGGCACGCTCCACGTTGTGGAAAGCAAATTGCTCGTCTGGGTGACCACAGAGCGGGGCGTCCCGCGAGCACGGAAGCGAGAGTAAATACGATCGTCTGTCGTGGTCACGTTGTCTCCGAGGTTGTTTTTTTGTTCGCATACGTTCCTTTCATTCTGCCGCTTACGAAGCGCCGCTTATGTCCACACATTTCTGCGGTGTCTGCCGACGCCCTCTTGCTTCGAAATGCAGGGCTTTCGGGTGGTCACTCCGCTCGTCGTCCTTTTTTGGCGAGAATTGCAAGCGAGTGGTCTTCTCTACTCTCTGGCCTTCGGTCTGGCGGACGTTAATAGACGTTCTTTAGTCCAAATTTGCTCGCAGTCTGGTGGAACAAGCAAGAAATAATTACTGCTGCGGAGAAGAGGACGGAGTAGGCGGTTGGCCTGCAGCCACTCGGTTTCTCTCAATTCATTTATCCGATCCGTAATCGTTCTCTCGTCTTAAAGACGACCGTTTTGCTCGTTGGGGTCGTTTTTCCGCGAGCGGATGTCGTCCGTTTTGCCGTCCGTTCGTCGAGTTGCCTGTTTGTCTTTGGGGTTAATGATGGAAAATGAGAAGATGGAAGAGTCGTCGGAACGATCGGCCGACTGCAGGGGGCTCGTTGCGTGTCCCCACGACCCCCAAATCCTCCTTTCCGTTCCGCTTTTGTTCGCATTGTTGAATTCGGGTCGAATGCCCACTTATCTTCCGCCAGTGCCGTCGCTGGAAGTTTGTTTTGTCCCTTTAATGGGACCAATTTGAATCGTAACCTTCCGCTTCCCGACCGCCTCCCGGACACGATTTTCCGGGAAATCCGCCCTCCAATTGGACCAACTGAACGTTTATCGAATGTGACTGCGACTGTCGTTCGTCCAAGCGTTTATTTGGCCAATTTACCCCCGCGCCAATTACGCAACGAACACGTGATGTTTGATGTGGACACGTTGGGGGCGGCAGTCAACGCGGGAGCTTCCTTTTGTTCATTCGAACAGAACGCTCGAACGGGTGCGGAAGGTGGGCATTGACTCGGTTCAAATCGAATTTGGTCGACGAAGGCGACGAAAATGCCCGACTTCGCGGCCTGGCCCACGGCATTATGAGAAAATCTCCGCCCTCAACCGTCCGCTGAAAAAACACCGCGCGCGCAGTCGCATTATTCGCATTACAACGACGCCGTCGGGCTTAAAAGCGCCGAGAAGACCGGCCGGCCGGAGGGGCGGGCGCGCGTGGACCTTCGAGTCGTCCTCCTCGCGGGCACGCTTTCTGCCCAATTGCGTTTCGTTCGCAATTCATGTTTCATTTTCCTCAATTGTTGTCTCTTTCGGTTCCGCCTTTCTCATCGAATTAAATTGACTGCAAATACACGTGCTCTCCGAAGCACCTGCCCGTTCCACAAAGAAAGAAGGGCGGAACGGAAGTGGGAGTACTTCATCGAGACATCCGCCTGTCCCGATTTTATTACTCCGCGCTGTCATTCGAATGTCAACCCAATCCATTTCCGGATTCGTTTTTTGCTGCTTGTCATTCGTTTCGTTTTTTGTCACTACAGTTTGGCGTTCAGGATTGTCGACTGAGATTTGTCACTCTCGCTTCTTCTTCTCTCACATTCCGCGCCCGTGTTTGTTTCGATTGAATGCATGAATATTCAAGGGAGACAAATGAATTCGGTTGTTTAGTCTGCCCTCGCGTATTCGATGGACTTGAACGATGGTGTCGACGCGGAGATCGTACTCGCCGGGAGCACGTTCCCCCATCCGCCGCCGGCCGTGGACGAGTACAACGAGCGGAAATCCGCCCAAGTAATGCTCACGATTTCCGCTTGGTAATCCGCTCGAAGAAGCGCCGTCCATTTGACTGATTGAATATTGCAGTGACATCAAAGACGTGGATCCCGACGGCGGCACGGATCCCTATTGTGTCGTGAGTGTAAGCGATGCGTCGATGGTCCGGCAACGTCATTGGGAGGAGATCGGCCGGACGGAGACCCTCACGAACACCCTCGATCCCGAGTGGGCGACGAAGATCTGCCTTGTTTACTACTTTGAGGAGCAGCAACGACTCCAATTCGAGATCTTCGACAAGACGGGGGTCCACAAGCGGCGAGTGGGAATGACGAGCATGCTGCTGCACGAGATCGTCGGCGCCAAGTACAACCGGCTGAGCAAACCGTTGCTGGAAGAAGGAAAGCACTTGGGCGTGCTGACCGTCTCGGCGGAAGAGCTGAGCGAAGGCCGACAGGAGAGCGTTTACTTCGTCGTTTCGGCCACCGAGTTGGATCGAAAGGACTTCCTCGGCAAGTGCGATCCCTTCCTCAAGATCTCTCGCTACAACGAGGATGGAACGTAAGTTTTGAATCGAACGAAGATACAAGCAAAGAATGAGTGGACTTGCAGACTTCAACTCGCCTACCGCTCCAGATATCACGAGCAGACGCTGAACCCGAAATGGAAGCCGTTCGAGATCCACATCAATCAGCTTTGTTACGGCGACAAGGATCGCGAGTTCTTCATCGAGTGCTACGATTGGGACAACGATGGGCAGCACGATCTGGTCGGGAGCTGCAACACGACGGTCAACCGCCTTCTTTCCGGAGTGGACAAAACGCTGCCGGTAAGCAACCGCTGGTCTCCTCGTCCTCACTCATGCATTTGTTCTAGCTGATCAACGAGAAGAAAGCGAGGAAGCACAAGAAATATCAGGACTCGGGGCGCCTCCATTTCCACAAAGTGTACTGTTGGCTCGACTTCTCCTTTCTGGACTTCATTACCGGCGGGTGGGTTTCGAGCTCGAACAGATAACCGTCCAAAGTACTCAAAGCAATCGTCATTCACGACGTACTTGTCGTTCGTTTTTCTTTGTTGATGACGTTCTTTGAATTCACGAATTGCAATCCTCTTTGCGAGTCCTCGAAATCGAAGACAAAATGAAGCGGGTAATGAGCGTTCGGTAATTGAATTCCCGTTCGTTTAGGACCGAATTGGACTTTACGGTGGCCGTCGACTTCACGAAATCGAATCTGCCGATGGACGAGAAGTCCTCCCTTCATCACATCGACGAATTCAAAGCCAATCAGTACGAGATTGCAATTGCAGCAGTGGCGGACATCTGGTGGGATCGGCATCATTACTTTCACCTTTGACCTCGTTTGCTTTGCAGCCAACATTACAACTCGAGCAAGATCTTCAAGGGCTACGGATTCGGAGCAAGGATTCCTCCGGACACGCGCGTTCATTACAACTTCCCACTGGTACGTGCGAAAAGAAGAGCTCGAATGCAAGCGCAAGTTCCAGAACTTGGAGACAAACGATCCGAAGTGTTGTGGAGTTGAGGGCCTCCTGAACGCCTACCTGATCGCCCAATCGCGCGTCGAGCTGAGCGGCCCCACGGACTTTGCGCCGTTGATTCGATTCGCCGCCCGCCACGCCGCCGCTCTGCCGGAAGACGGCTCGAAGTACAGCGTTCTGCTAATCATCACCGACGGCGTGATCACGGACATCGATGCAACGAAAGAAGAGATCGTGAAGGCCTCCACGCTGCCGCTCTCGATCATCGTGGTCGGTGTGGGCTACGATTCGTTCGACGAGATGAAGATCCTTGACTCGGACCACCAGATGCTGTCCACCACTCGGCACGGAAAGAAGGAGTACGCAAAACGAGACATCGTGCAGGTGAGCCCCGAGACAAGGTGGTTAAGCAGTGAACCGCCTTTTGTTTTCAGTTCGTCCAGCTGCGGAAGTACCTGCCGCCACACCGAGAGCTCAGCGATCACGACTTGGAAATTGCGAAGGCCAAGTTGGCAAAAGAAGTGCTCTACGAAGTGCCCGGGCAGTTGACGAGTTACATGAAATCGAAGGGAATCTACCCGGTGAGCTCGTCTTTCTGCAAACGACTGATTGAAGCCGTCTGTTTCAGCGCTCGCCGGCCTCTCCGTTCGATTGGGAGAACCTGCAGACGCCCGTCAGTCCGCAGCAATCGCTCTACGACTCCTTCCACGGGAGCGGCGGTCAGAACTCGCCCCGCTCTCCGCGACGTCTCCTGCCGCCCGAACCGTCGGAGTTCGCTCAGATGAACATCTACTAACCACCCCTTAACTCTTTTGTCTGTTCATTCAAATAGTGCTTGTTCCTTTCTTTCAATCCACCAATAGTCTCTTACTAATATCAATACGAGTTTAATCATTAGACTGTCTCTTCTCTTCGCAGTCATCAACACTTCGAATCTGGACCGAGATATCCGCAAGCTCTTCCTTCAATCAAATGCTCTCGATTGCCATCCGTTCGATTAGCAATGAATGTCTGGATCTCTCAATGAATCGTTTATTGAGGGCGTACAAAGAAACAACTCTGGTGACTGCTGTTCGGAACAAATAACGTTAGAGCGGGCCATCTACAGTCCGAAACTGCGGGCCGAACGGACGGAGCGGTTGCCGGGCTCCGCGATGCGCGACTTGGAGGTTTGGGCGCGATCTCGTCGCTCGGATTCTTCGCGACGCTGCTTGATTTCGATCTCGGCCGCTCGCATCTGCTCCTCCATGCTCTCGGCCACGCGCCGTTTCTCCTGCAAAGAAAGAAGGATGAATTGAACTGAGCGTCTCCCACTCACCGTCTTCCGTTCGGCACCCGAACTGAAGGTGTCCTTGACCGCGTAGAACATCGGGCCCAGCTCGGCCAACCATTGGGCCTCGACTGCAGTCACGCACTGCAAACAAAACGAAATGATGAGTTCGTTGTGCAAGCGATGTCACTCACCTGCATGTACTCTTTGGAGGTCATGATCAGCTCGTGGTAGACGACGTAGTAGACGGTGAAACCCATGCCGTAGAGCGAAGAAGTCGGATGCAAGAAGCAGGGCATCCCGTTGCGCACGTTCACGTACTCGCCCACTCCTTTCAAGCTGAACGTAGGCGGTCAATGCTCGGAGATCTGCTCGATGTCACTTACCGCCCGGCGTTGTGGAAGTAGGCGGAGCAGATGCACTTGCGGACGATGTCCCAGTCGGTGCCGCTCGACAGCCGCTTCATCTTCAGCTGGTCCATGATGTCCTCCAGTTGGCTGCGGACTTCGCGCACCTTGCGCATGGCCTTCGCGTGGATGAAGTTCTCCGTGCACCACCGATTGCTGTACTTGTGCTTCTGCCATTGGTTGTAGACGTTCAGGTAGGTGAGATGATCGCTTTCGGGCACCTTCAGGTAGGCAATAAGGGAGGATAGAAGTTGGAGAACAAACCTGGAACTTCTCTTTCCGAGCGTCCGCGTCCTCCTCTCGACCTTTCGGGCGGAAGAACAACGAGGGAACGCTGAGCATCGAGACGATCGTGAGGATTTCGGTGCTGCAGCCCATCACTTCCGAGTGGATCAGCATCTTCGAGAGGGTGGGGTCGAGCGGGAACTCGACCATCTTACGACCGAGGTCGGTCATCCGGCCGGTGTTGTCGAGGGCGCCCAACGTCCACAGTTGGTACATCGAGTTGAGCATGTTGTCTTGCGGGGGCGGGTCCATAAAGTGGAACTTGAGCAGGTCGTCCACGTCCAGGGACTTCAGCAGGAGAACCACGTTGGCCAGATTCGTCCGCTGGATCTCGGGCACCGTGCTCACGAGCATCTCCTCTTTGAACTGCCGCTCCGTGTACAGCCGATAGCAGTGGCCGGGGCCCGTTCGGCCGGCACGACCCGCTCGTTGGTTGGCGGACGCCTGCGAGACGGGGAAGATCTAAAAGAAGTGGGTAAGAAAGCGGTCGATCGAGAGGACACGAACCTGGAGCGCGTCCATTCCGATCTTCGGGTTGAACACCTTCAGCTTGCAGAAGCCGGGGTCGATCACGAAGTAGATGCCGTCGACGGTAAGCGAGGTTTCGGCGATGTTCGTCGCGACGATCACCTTCCGCATGCCGCCCGGCGCTCGCTGGAAGATCTTCGCCTGCATGTCGGAGGGCAGCTGGGAGTAGATCGGAAGGACGGCCAGCGGGGGAGCCTCGTCCAACTCGGCCAGCTGCTGCTTGATCAGCTCGCAGGTGACCTCGATGTCCTCCTGGCCGGGCATGAAGATCAGCACGTCGCCATCCATCGGGCCCACGTGGATTCGGATCGCCTGCTTGACGGCCGCGTCCACGTAGTCCTCCACGGGACTTCGCGCGTGGTAGAGCTCGACGGGGAACGTGCGGCCGGGGATTTGGAACTGGGGCGTGTGTCCGCCGAAGAAATTGGCGAACTTCTCCGCGTCCATCGTGGCTGACGTGACGATGAGCTTGAGATCCTGCCGGCGCGCGACGACCTCGCGGAGGAGACCGAAGAGGACGTCAGTGTTCAGCGAACGCTCGTGGGCTTCGTCCATGATGATCGCCGAGTAGCCGTCGAGGTCGGAGTCGCTCAGGCACTCGCGGAGAAGAATACCGTCGGTCATGTACTGAAAGCAGCGGGATGCAACGGAGAAATGAGCAGAATGGACTCACTTTGATGGCCGTCTTGTCCGAAGTGCAATCCTCGAAACGGATCGCGTACCCGCACTCTTGGCCCAACTCCACGCCCATCTCGTCGGCCACTCGCTTCGCGACGGACATGGCGGCCACACGACGAGGTTGAGTGCAGCCGATCACTCCGTTCTTCCCGTAGCCGTCCTCGAGCAGGTACTGCGTCAATTGGGTGGTTTTGCCCGAACCCGTCTCTCCCACGATGATCACGACGTTGTTGTCTCGGATCTAAGAACAAGGGATAAAATGCAGGAGGTCGAGGAGTCACTTACCACGGACATCATCTTCTGCCGGACGGCGAACACGGGCAGGTACTCGCGTTGCTGCTTGATCGTCTTCTCCATCGCAAAGTCGGAGACCGCCTCTTGATCCTTGAGGTGAGTGGCAAACTTGTGTGACTCCCTGCAATAAGTGAAGTGATAACGAAGATGGAAAAATTAGCTCACCTGTAGTCGGCGGAGGAGTTCGCTTCCGTCTCGCCCGTGTCGACTTCGTGCTTGATGCCCATGATGTTGCCGAGATTGCTGCCGGCCAGCTCCCAGTGCTTCTCTTGGGCCTTCTTCTTCTCTTCGGCGTCGCGGAACAAGCGGACTTGGCGGCTGCCCTTCGAAGCGGCGATCGCCATGTCGCAGGTGACGTCTTTCACCTGAACACGACGAACAAGTCAGAAGTAAAAGGAAAAGGAACGAACCGGGACGATCGGTTGGGATTGCTTCGTGAAGACGATGCGGCCGTCAAGGAACGGCGGCACGATGTTGTGCACGAGCAGAGTGGCCGCGTTCTCGTCCGTCTCCGCATCGAAGGTCTCGTCCAGGTCGTCCGCGAACTGCACGACTCCTGCAAGGACGAACGGAATGAAATGATCGAAACGAAACGGGAAAGAACGAACCCGATCGCGAGAGGCGGTTGTTCTCCCACAGCTCGTTGTCCCGCTTGATTTGCTGCTGCCGGGCGGTCATTCGGGGCTTCAGACGGGCCCGCTCCAGCTGCTTCTCCCGCTTGTCCACGAACTCTTGGGAGACGTTGGCGAACGGGTTGAACTCGTCGTTGTAGCCCTGGTCGTTCTCGTACCACTCGCGGTCCAGCAGGTATTGCTCGTGCTCCCACTGTGCCCGCTCGTCCTGGTCCTTGAAGTTCGGCTTCATCTCGACGGTGTTCGGCTCGGAGAACAGCGGGCGTTGCCTGAAGAACACGAGGAAATGAAAGTCGACAATTGAAGAAGAAAGACTCACTTGTCATGGCGGTGTTTGTTCCGCTCGGACTCCCAAATGCTGCCGAGGGAGCGCTCCGTGTCGCCGGCGGCCTCGTGCGTAGTCGTCGCGGGAGGATTTCGACCGCTTCCCGTCCACCTTCGCGTCGTCGTCCCACGAGGAGCTGGACGGCGTGTTGGGGACCTTGAAGACGGGAGTGTCGGGCTCCTTGAAGCGATGCCGCCGCTCCGAGTCGCGATCTCGGCGGTCGCTGCGGTCCCGATCGCGCCGATCACGATGGCGGTCGTCGCGGCGGTGGCGATCCCGCCGGTCGTCCTCCCGTTCGCGTTGACGGCGGCGCTCGCGCGAGTCGTCCTCCGGCGAGTCGTGGCGGCGGCGACGTTCGCGAGAGTCGGCCGCGATGCCCCTCCGGTCGTCGCGATCCCTGTCCCGGTGTCTGAAATTCGAGCAGAAATAAGAGAACAAAGGAAGAAGCGGAAACAAACCGTCGGATTTCGCTTCGGACGGAATCCGAAAGCCCGTCCCGCTCGGACTCGTCGTCCCGCCGGCGGAGGTGCTCCACCTGCTTCGCCTTCGCCAGGCGGTCCAAGCCGAGCAGCGACGGGCGTTTGAAGTCGCCGTCATCCTCCGGCTCCACTTTCACCTTCTTGGTGATCAGCCCGCCGAACTCGTGGCCGGTCGTGCCCTCCAGGCGGTGGATTTGGCCCAGAGACGACGAGGGATCCATTGGGCGGCTGAAATCACGGGAGAAATGAAGGATTAATCGAAGACAAGCACGAGCAATTAGCGAACACGACGAAATCGACCCAAAAGCGGCATCGAGTTGAGAAATGCGGGCGTGTCATTTCTGCACCCGCGCCGAGTCATGTCTTCTTCCGCTCGGATTTCCACAAGCCAGCGGCAATCCCGCTCGATCGCTTTTTTTGCCACCTGCACAGCTTCTCCTGCCTTAAACCGTACAACCCAGGACGGCTTCTTGCAATTCATTCAGTTTACAGGACATGATTCCTTCCGAACGTAAGAGATCATGCCACTGAAAGCAAAAAAGGCAGAAAGCTGGAAGAGGAACAAAGTCGAAGCCCTAAACAACGAAAAGAGGAAGGACGGGCATCACTTCGTTCTGCCCGCTCGTGATCGTAGTCCTGTACAAGACGAAAACGGTTTTGTATCGCGTCTTATTGTTCGATCATGCAACCAGCCGTCGTTCTCGTCTGTTGGCCGACGATCTGCGTTGGTCTAATCACCCCTTTCCTGCTCTTTTGCCCGTCGCCGACAGGCCGCCCGAATCGCTCGTTCTCCGGCTGTTTAGTGTTTATTCACAACGGCACCTACACGACAACAATGACAGGAAAAAAGAAGAATCAAGAGAGGAAGGCAGCAGGCCCACCGACAAGCGTTTCGAAGGCCGGCGAGCTAAGAAAAAAGCAAGTGGGCGATGGTCGACGGAAGGATTCAACAAGAACAACAAGCGATCATCAATTCAAAGAGAGCAAGTATTCTTCGAATAGGGTGCCATTGAAATCAGCCTTCTTCTCGTTGGGGTACATCGTTTGAACGAAGCGGGCCAGCCTGTCCTGTGAGTCAAACATCCATTGACGGTCGCACCACAAGCGCGTTTCATACAACGGCAGTCCGTTCAGAGCATCACACATTGCACTCCACTCGGTCGAATTGGAGTTGTCCACGAAGGCTTTCAACAGGAATCGTTGCTTTGACGAGGAAGTTGAGAGGGAAGAGCGTGCTTTCCGCCTTCATTTCGGTCAAACCAGACGAAAACGCCTGGCTTGACACGGTCAGAGGGCCCAATCCGTTGCTGAGGCCTAGGATCTCGGGCACCTCCTTCATGAACGCCGTTTGATTGAAGTCGGTCAGCAAGTACCAGAAGGTGATGTCGACGACGGTGGCGCTGATGTTCTTGCTGAAGAAAACAAGCTGAGAAGCTGAAAAAACAGATGGACGCGTCTTATGAATTGAAGCGACGCACGCGGAAAGCTTGGATTGGCTCGGACGTGTTCGGTGCAGAATGCATGGCCTGAACGGCTCCTCCGAAGATCCGCACCGGATTTTAGCTTTGGAGCGCTGCGGACGAGAGTGTCGATCGCTGCAGGAAGAAAAAGCGGGTCGCCTGATCAGTCCGAGAGACGAGCAGAACGAGTATCCGTTTCGTTGGCCACTGAAAGATCCAACAAGTGAGTGTTGTGCTCGTTCACCCGACTCATACCTTTGGCCTTCTCGCTTTCGTTTCGCTGGGTAGAACGATTCGAGTTCCACGATCCTTGGGTCGCCGGACTGCCATCGTCGTTGGACTTCGCACTTCTCTTCTTCGCCGAGAACATCGAAGGAGGGATGGGCAGAAGCAGCAAAGCAGAAGAGCAAGAAGAAGACGATACCGACCGCCGTCGACGGCATCGTAAGGCGAGTGACGGCTCGAAAGAATGCTCGTTCAATCGCGCCTTCTTCTTATCTCGTTCAACCAGCTTGACGATCACTGCGATGCCGAGCCCTTGACCTTCGACCTCTTCGCCGCGATCCCCTCCATCTTGCGGCCTTGATCTTGACCGCTCCGTTTGTTGTTTGCCGTTTGATTGGTACCCACAATTGAGAAGCAATCCTCTCTGCCAAAGCTTTATCTGTTGCGTGTACTCGAATTCTTTTATTGCTAGCGAACAAAAGGGTTTATGGTTTCGTTATTAGCATCTATTGCCCCCTTCAATAAATTAAGAAAGACAATCATGACCGGGCAACGTGCAGAGTGGCTTTGGGCAGAGTGGTCGGCTTGTGGAGCGTGGATCGATCGAACTGGTACTCGTGCTCCGTTCCGTGCGCCTTTTGTTGCATCTCCTGGACGGCTTGTGTCTGAACGATTGCAGTAGGAACGGGCAGGTAAAGGCGCTTCGAAGGTCAACAAACCTTTCGCAGAAGAGTGCCCCGCTTGTTGTTGCACGTGGCATCGCTCAAAGTGGTCGTGGCCAGCTCGATGATCGGATATTTGGGCGGAGAAGCAGTAGTTGGTGAACACGGCAGAAATCGAGTACCAAAGCATCACTAAAGGAGAATAATCGTAGGCCGAAATAGCGGTTTTTACAACTCACGAGCAGTGACCAGGTAGTCGCGGAAGAGGAAGCTGAGTTGCGGGGCGCCGTACCAGAGAATTCCGTTGATCATGACCGCGTTCAGGGCGAGCAAAGCGGCGTGAATGTCTCGATTGGTGCATCGGAAGAGGGCGCAGCAGAACATGAAGAAGCAAACGATCCCCACGTAGGCACACGAACGAATCAGAACGTTCTCGCTCTAAACAACGTTGATCACTTCTAGTTTCCTTTCTTCCAACTACCTGCGGAGCTCCCAAACATCTCCACGCGAACTGCGAGTCGAACTGAGAGAACTGCAGCTGGTCCAGCTCTTCGAAGAAGGACCACTGAACGAGCAGCAGTGCCTGAACGCAGATGACGACCAGCGAGCTCCAGAACTGCGAACTCGGCGGCATCGGGCGGTTGTTTCCGACGATCTCGCCCTTCAGCGAGATCGCGTGGAAGTTCCAGCTCGCGAAACACCTGCAAACAATCGGATTAGAGGAGAGCTCATCAGAATCGCTTCACTCACTCGAACGAAGATCGGGGCTGCGACGAAGGCCAACGAGAAAGAGTACGCGTTCAGTCGAAGAGCACACGTGACTTCCGAGGGCGTCATGATGAACAGCGTGGACAGCAGAGCGGTCACTCCCGCTCCGACGAAGCTGATCGAAGAGCACGCCCAGAAGGGATCGTTCGTCGAGGAGACCATCTTCTGGTAGGTGCACATCAAGCAGACGAACGTCCAGCAGATGGAAACACAAGAGAACATCAGGGTGTTGATGTTGAACAGAGAATCCACGAAGTGCGGAGTGTGCCGAGCGGTTCGCTTCACTGCACTCGCACCCCAGCAGGAGGACCTGAAATTCGACTCGCAGATATTTGATCCAGCTTGCGAGCCGGGCTCGCTTACTTGGGCACTGCGAGATGACTTGAACGCGACTCCCATCACGATCCTCCACGAAAAGATTCTTGTTCGCCGTGTACGTGAGGCCGCCCTCCGAGTCCCAAACGCCCAACTCCTCGTTGACGAGTGCGCCTTGGCTCATGTACACGCGGTTGAGTGTGAGCTCGGCCTTCGCGAAGCCGTCCGTCCCGTTCATGCTGAAGTGGCTGCCGGTGGCCAGCGGATGAGCGAAGGAGGCGGCCTGCATCAGTTGGAGCAGCTTCTCGTACGGCTCACTCAGACAATCGGTCAACGAGCGAACGAGAGCGCCTTCAAGATGGCAGATGCAATAGAAAAGAACCGAATCGACTACCTGGACAATTGTGCTCCACCAAACGACGAAGACTCTGGGCGACCGAGTAGACGGCGAAAGAAATCGGCGCGACGTTCATGTCGGGCGAGATGACCGTCAGGTCGAGATTCTGCTGCGATGGACAGATCCTGAAACAGATTAAAGCAAATGGGGAAATAAGGTAATTCCAAGCGAACATACCGTGAGAACTGTTCTCCGAAGAACTGCTCGCCGATGAAGTGGCACTTGAAGGCGGTCGTCCAGAACTGCCGCAGCCATTGGACGGGGAATGGCAAGTGGGCGAACTCCGCGTTCAGTTTGTTCAAATACGTGATGTTCCTATGCGTCTTGTAGGCGACCGAAAGCAGCAGCTGATCGAATTTCGGCCAGATGTCCGCGTAGGCGCGCGAGGTCTTCCATCGGCTCGAGTGGAGGCTGGCGAAGATGAAACGGCCGGAAATGACCATCTCTTCGTTGAGGGCGGTTGCAAAGTCGATCCACGAGCGTTCCGTGTACAGCACAAGGATCACTCGTGCTTCGGAGAGCAAGAGACGGCGTACAACTCGCTGCTGCCCGACCACTCCTTCCGTCGAGTTCGCACTGACCACCGTGTCGATACACATGTACCGTTCGAAGGCCAGTTCGGACAAGCCGGCGACGAATCTGAACGTCTCGATAAATCCCTTGCCAGACAATCGCGTCGTCCACTCACTCGGTAAACGACTCGTCGTGCACAACACTCACGCACGTGCTCTGAGTGTACTGCAGAAGATCCAGAATCGACTCGACCGGCTGCACGATGCTCGGCAACATCGAAACGGAGAGCGGCTGAAAGTTCGTTGATGAAAAGCCTCGGGTAAAACAAGAAGCTACCTCTTTTTGGTGCGGGAAGAAGGTGCGAACGATCGGGAGGTTGAGGTGGGCGAGGTATTGGTTGGTGATCGGAAAGTGGTTGTCGTCGTCGAGAATCACCGCCACGATGTCCGATCTGAACACAAAACAGTTGACGGACAAACGAAGAGGAATTCCCTTACTTGTCGATGTTTGTGCCCGTGAACAGTTCGTAGAGGTTGGCCAACGTGCGCAGATCGGAGGAACACGTGTCGACCACGACGACCCCGAGGTTCAAATCGGGCTCCAGCACTCGTTGGTTCACCTCGTCCAAGGCCGTCAAAAAGGCGCCCAATCGAACCATTGCGTTCACGTCGATGTGCCCGCACTCATAGCCCTAAACAAGACGGAAGTAAGAAAGTCGGTGAAAGCAAGCGAACATTTGTGTTCAGCGATTCGTGGCGGAATCAGCGCCAAGACGTAAAGACGACGAGAAGACCGCACAACGAGGATGTCGTTCAGAAGTCGTTGGCTGGGAACGGTGATTCGCGTGTGGGCGGCCTGCTGGGCATCGGATTCTGCCGTCCGCTCGGAAGACTCCTCCACCGTCCTCGTTGAGTTCTGCTGTTGAGTCGCGTTCCTGGTCGCAGTCGATCGATAGGAGGGCGTCGGGATGTGGTGGACGAGTTCTTCCGGCCATTTGGCGCCCGCAGAAGACGCGTGCCCCGGCGTGTGGCGGCCGTCGAGCACACGATCGATGAAGTTGGTCACGTTGCCGACGGATTGGGCGCGAGAGCTCAGCACTTGGGCCAGCTGGTCAATCACTCGATGGTAGTCGCCGCCCGTCGGCACCACCGGCGGAAGGGCTTGGGGCCATGCGGAAGGGAGGAACGTGAAAGGCAGGAGAAAAAGGAGGCTGCGCATCAAATCGACCGCTCGCGCTCGTCCACTCGAACAAACCGCTCGCTACTGATGAGTTCAAGTTCGTTGCACTCGGAACATTTCGCATCCGATACCCGAATTCCGCACAGCGAACAACACCCGCGCGGCCAGCGAGCGCTCTGATTAGGACAACGATCCCCGCCCCGTCCGGCCGCTCCGTCGCTGCACAGAAACCGAGTCGGCGGGCGGGTCCAATTAGAATTGACCGCCCGCCAGTGCGGAACAATCGCGTCCTCTTCGTCGTTTGATTCCGCCCGCGAGCGGATTATCACGGCCGGCGACGCGCAAAAAAGAACTCCACAACAAGACGAAACAATTCGTTCGAAGGAAACCGAAGAATTCGAGGGTTTCAATCAAGTGTTGAAATCGAATCGAACGTGTGGAAAACACGCCCCCTGATCGTTCTAATCCGAATTCATCTGTCTTTAATGCAAACGAATCACTCTTCCTGTACAATAGAATGGCATCAGTAGAGAAAGAGGGGATAAATAAAGAAGAACGGAGGGACAACTAGTCTACAAACCAGAGAAGAACCGTACCGGAGAACTCACAAACGAAAGGTTAAAGAAACACGCGCAAGGATGAGAAGGTGGACGCACAAACAAAGAAGGAAAGGGATGGCAATTCGTTTTCTTCGTCCGAAAGCTTCGTTCAATTTGGAATCGTGGAATAGAGCGGGAGTCACGTGGAGGACCGCAAAGAAAGGAAGGACTGACCTACGAAAAGCACTGCCCGCCATTTAGAAGTCTCGAGGAAGCACCAAAGAGAAGAAGGGAATAGATTACTACGCAAAGAACCCGTTGCAGAACAAAGTCGAACGATCGAATGAATCAGTTGGTCGTGACGGCGATCACGAAGCCTTGACTCTCGAGGATCCGCAGACGAGTCTCCACCGCGTTCTTGTACCGCTCGAGCAACGTCCGATCGTGTTCGCTTTGGACCTGCAAGAAGTCGAGGATTAGACACGAGTAATCGAGACAGACTCGTTTACCTGTTGCGAAAGAGTGTGGAGCATCATGTAGGCGGTCTTGTAGCGCTTGGGACACAACTGCGGATTCCCGACCAACTCATCCATGGCGGCCGATTGGCAGAGGTCGATCGCGTGCCGGTACATGATCCGCTCGGCCGAAACGATCGCAGTGGTCGGATCGGTGCCGCTCGGGACGCCCAAAGAAGCCAGCTCTTGAGAACGAGCCTAAAACACGAGATGAATGAGTGGAACGAACGGAGAGTGTGCAGTTCTCACCAAACACTGATGGTAGGTGTCGTTCAGTTGATTCAACACGTGCTGGACGGCGGGCGACGGCTGCAGAGGTGGCCGAATCGCGATGTCGTTGGGCCATGACCAACGAGGACGAAATGATGTGCATCACCTTCACGTAGAGAATCAGTTGTTCCGCTCGGCGGTAGGCATCCGTCGACTGTTCTTTCTAAACGAAGGCGTTGGCATGCGGAAGAAAGGAGAAGGAAAAACGAACCGGCCGACGGGCGTTGTTCTCCATCAGGATGGCAATCGTGTTCGTGTTGTTCTCGGCCACTCCGATGAGCATTTCGGTGAGCTCGAGGACGAAACGCAGTTTGGCCAACACTTGGCGGTGCTCCTCGTCCATGAGCGTCTCGTCTTCCAGCTCCGGCGGCGCATCGAGCGCGCTCAATGGGGCGGGAGCGATGAGGGGCGACGGATCGGCGGCCGGCCGCGACGAGTTGGCCGACGGCTGGAGTTTGTGGGCCGAAGTGCCGACCGCGTTGGCCGCCGCCCGTTCCGTCGGGGCCGTCGGTTTGGCCGCGCTGTAGACGCCGGAACTGGTCGTCGTGCCCGTGTCGTCGCCCGAAACGCTGTCCATCATCTGCGAGCCGGAGGATTCTGCAAGCATTTCAATCATTAAAGCTCTCCATCGCTTCGATCGAGTGCTCACCGACGGACAGGCCGGCAGCAAACGGCACGTTGCCGGTGAACTCGTTCAGGACGTCGTCCACATCGTCCTCGTCGCCGCTGACACTCCTGAACGAACGAGGAGGCAGTTGAAAGGCGACGCACTAGCTGGAACGTACAGTTCGAGTTTCTTGGCGTTGCTCGTGGTCGGGATCTTCGAGTCGGCCTTGCTGGGCGACGCGCTCAGGTAGCGAAGGTTGTCGACCGTCGGCTTCGCGTTCTTCTCCTCCAACGAGTGAGGTTCGTGGCGGACGGTGGACGTCCGAGTGGGCGAGTGGACGGGCTTCACGGGCTCCGCGTTCTCGACCTCCTCCTCCACGGTCGGCTTTCGGAAGCGAGGCAGTTCGCGCGGGCAGGCGGCTCTTGGGCAACTCCCGAATCAGGTATTTGGCTGAAGAATGATCGAAACGAATGAAATAACACTGGAAGCAGGAACTCACTCTTCGGCGGGTGCAGCTCCTCGATGTGCGGCCGCATTTCGTCGAAATTCGGCTCGTCGGAGGCGCCCTCTTGGATCGGCCGGTTGCTGGAGTTCGCGTTCAGCCGCTCCTGCTCCATCTTCGCGAACGCCAATCGCTGGCTGGGCACGGGCACGGCCCTCGTGTTGAAGGCGGTCGACGGGGAGCTGGGCGAGTTGTTCTTCGACGAGCTGTGCACCTGCACCTGCTTGACCGCCGTTTCGGCCGCCTGCTGGCTGTAGCGAGGCGATCGCGGGGACGTCATTCCTTGTTGGTTGGAGGACGTCGGCTGGTTGAGGGGCGGCAGGAACGTGAACTCGCCCGAGTCGGTCATCGCCTGATTGGACGGAGCGGACTTCTGCGGTCGAAGCGGCGACGCGTAGACGTCCCGCTGGCCGCCTTCTCGCGGATGTTCGGGAATCATGGCCGCCGTTGTCGCACTCGCTCCTCGCACGAGAGTTCGCGGAGCGGGCATGTTCTCCGAGCGGCGACGGATGGGATTCGAGTAGCTGGACGGAATTCCGCGGGCGGTGGCCATCGGCGAGTGATTGCCGCCGTGGGCCAACTGATGGGATTGCTCCGATCCGACGCGATGGATGTTCTGCGGGTAGGCGTGAGTGGGAGCGGTCGGCTGCTCGACGGACGGCGTTCGACGAACGTGCGGGGATGCCAGCTTCTGCTGCTCGAGGATCCGCTTCGCCGGCGACGCGTTGATCGCTTGATGCAGGAATTTGTGGTTGAAGAAGTCGTCTACAAACGAGCAGAATGAAAACAAATGAAAAGGAAGCGGAGCAACTCACTGAAGTCAATGCGATCCTTCGGGTTCCGCTTCAGCAGTTTCAGCAGCAAGTCGGCGAGATTCTGCGAACAGTACGGCGGGATGGTCGGTTGGAGATCGCGATTCCGTTCGTAGTAGTTCTTCAACGCTTGCGGGGTTTGAGCCTGCAATCGGCGAAAGAAATGAACACCGCTTGATTGAAATGAAGAAACGAACCACGAACGGCGCCTTTCCGGTCAAGCACTGGTACATGATCGTGCCGATGGACCACAAGTCGGCCTTCGCATCGTACTGGAGCGACATGATCACTTCGGGCGCCATGTACATCGGGGATCCGCACAGCGTTCCCGCCATCACGCCGTCGTTGAGGAAGCGGGCGAACCCGAAATCGGCCAGCTTGACGACCACCTCGTGGATCTTCGGGTTCTCCCGTCCGGGCGGATTGCAGAGGAGGATGTTCTGCGGCTTCAGATCACGATGCACGATCCCCCGCTTGTTGATCGCTTCCAACGCTTGGGCTGAACGAGCGGAGAGTGAACAGAAGAGAATAGTCGGAGAAGAGAACAAACCGATCTGCTTGAAGAAGTGCTGGATGGTGGGCTCGTTGATGGCGCCCTTGTTGTGCAGGTAGTCCGCCAAATCGCCGCCGTTGCAGAACTCCATGACCAGGAAGACGTGGGTGGCCGTCTCGACGCATTTGAGCAGCGAGACGAGGTTCTCGTGCTTCAGGCTCTTCAGGTCGGTCAGGATTTTGATCTCCTTCTGGAGCAGATTCTTCGCTTTCGAGAGGTTCTTCTTGGCCACCGCTTTGACCGCCACCTCGATGTTCTTCTGCAAACGGAACAGGAATAAACAAACAAGAAAAAAGCGGGCGAACTCACGGTCTTGTGCCGTCCTTTGTAGACGATCGCAAAGGCGCCATGCCCGATCAGGTCCTTTTTGTTGTACGAAAAGTCGTCGAACTCCTCCATGCTACCTTACATCTGAAAGGAGAAAAGCGTGAATAAAGGCCGCAAACGGGAGAATCCGAACGCGCATTCATCAACAAACTCAACAGAAAACCGAACAGCCAGCAAAAAACCGTTCAGAACACGAAGGAGTGTGTACGAGCGAAAGAAACGAGAACTCGTGAAAACGATTGGCGTACGCGGATGTACACCAGCCCAATTCTAATGGATGTCCGTCCCCGGAGGGCGAACGAAAGACAGAAGAGCCGACCAGGCTTCCAATCGATAACGTAGCGCGCACAGGAAGCAAGCCTCGCGAAAGATGTCCGAAGCGGGCCTCCAAACGGAGGCGGCGGCGGCCAACGGCGGAGAAGACGACGACGGACGGGAGTTTTCTGTTCGCATTTGGGGGGCGGCAGTGGGGGAGAAAACGGCGCGTGTGCACATGTCTCGTCGCGAGAGGGGCGGAAGACCGTGGAACTCATTTGGAGCGGCGGTTCGGGCGGCCAAGAGCGCCGAACGAGTGGCGGCGAATGGCGAAATGCGCGCGATTGACGTGCGTCCCGCCCGCGCGCCCTTCTGCGGCCATTGATTAGCAGCCAGAAAGGGAATTAATTAAGAACGCGAATAAGCGAAAACACGATTAAAAACGGTAGCAATTATTAGCTCGCCAATTGATTGGCACAAGAAACAAATAAACGAAGCTCCCGCCCGCATTAAAATAAACATTTTCGGCGATGATCGAAAAGAACGCGCTCTTTCCACCCGCCCGCCGTCCGCCGAGAGCCGCCCCGCGAAAGAGCGGTCGATCGTTATCCAATCCGACACTCTTTCGCCGGGCCGAGCATCAATCCGCATGGCCACAAATACACGGGCAGGGATTCCGTCAGTTGGCCTCCTCGCTCGTCATCGGACATCTCTGGCCGCCGCTCGCCCGCTCCGACGGTCTCTCCGTTGAACCCGTGGTGTCTGCTCGCCCTTCCTGGCGGGCACTGCCGGGGGTCGTTGGAGCGGGACCCGCCGGCCGGCCGGCGACGCTCTTTGTTTTTGCGAATGAGAAACAGCCGGGCGGACGCTTCGGCCAGCCACAAAGAACTCACCGCGGATCACACCGGAACGTGCGAATTGAGGAGTGCAGCTTCGACTTCTCACCGTGAGTGCACTCATTTCCCCCACATGCCACGCCGACAGTCTGCGAGAGAAGCGGAGATTTGAGAAAAATTGGCAGCTCGCTCGAATTCGGACGGATTTGCGAACGAAAGTCGCCGAAGATCAAAAATCTGCTGCCGGTTAGCAACGAAGAAAGTCGTCCGTTTCACTCTCGAATGCCCTCAATTGATTAAAGAACCAATATCGAAAGTATAAACTGGAGTAAATGATAATCAAAAAGAAATGCCTACGATTTCGACACCCGACACAGGCCGCCAACTGAAAGCGGCGAGGAAAACCGTTCAGTTCGCAGCTCCAGAGTGATTCGGCGGGGATTTTGCGGCGATTCGATCGGAAAAAGCGGATGAAAAATTCGGGAGCCGTTCGGATCAAAAGTCCGCTGGGGGTTGAACCGGAGCGGCCGAACGAATCGACTATTCGGGGAGGGCAAAGCGGCGGACTGATTTATTTCTTCTCACTATCAGCTGATTGCGGACATTTCGCCCCGTTCCCCGCCCGCATTCGAACGAAAACTGAATGTTTTACTTTGATCCCCGCGAAGCAGATGGATTTTGTTGCAAACAAACGGGAATCCATCAAAATTCAAATCTTTTCGGGCAAAAACAGATGGGAACTCTCGGTTCAAACACACGTTCGAGCTCATGGAAAACGAGCAGGAGAGTGCGTGCAAACGAAGAGGCTACAAACGAGACTCCTCGCCCTCCGGTCGGCTGCTTGACGCGTGATGCGGGGCGGCGGAATGCGGCGAGCGAGCGGGCGAGTGCGAGGGGGAACGCGGGGGGCGACGGCTGAGCGAAGAGCGTGTGCATACGAACGAGTAAACAAGGAGCAGCTCGTATGACCGCCGATTAATGACAACTTTCCCACTTCTTCAAAATTGAGAGCGTAGTCCTCAATTTCCAGGAAGCAAACGGACGAACGGGGTTTATTGATCTTCAACCGACAGGAGTGGAAGCGAAGGAGAACATCTGGTCTGATCGGAATGGTCGCCCGAGGGCGTATTTCGTGTGTGGGAAAGAGAAACAAGCAGAAGGGAGTGAATGATTGGCAGTGGACTACAGACGGGATATGGCAGCGAGGTCTCTGTTTATACACACGGCTTCAAGAAAAATATTTGGGAGAGATGAGGTAAAAAAGAAGAATTGCACAAAGAAATACCGTACGTGACTGACAAGAAATAAGGGCTTTAGTTTACAAGCGTTCCCGTAGCGGTGATTGACGATCGTCGTCACTCCGAAGATGACCGTCAGGATCTCGACCGCCAGAACGCCGAGCATGATGAGGCCGGCGATCATCAGCGTGAAGTCGAGGCGCTGCCAAACGACCGTCGGGCAGTCCCGCGCGAAGAAGCTGCCCAGTTGGAAGCATTGCTGATTGTACTGGTTCTGGGTCCCGTCTCCACAGCACTGGTAACGATCGGCCAACGCTGCGGCATCAGCGGTGTTGTATTGAAAGGCCAACGAGCAGTAGCGATTGGTGACTCCTCGAATCTGAGACCAACGGTCATGTTTGTGGATGCAAAGGACCGGCTTACGTTCGGGCGATAAGCGATGATGAAGACGCCCAAGCCGATTTGAAGAATGATCAGGATGATCAGGAAGGAGACAAAAACGATGTTGATCGCTCGTTTCTGCGCAATCGAACCGATGATGCCGACCAAGCAAACGACGGCCGTGAGTCACCGAGACTCCGATGATCACCCAGAAAGAGATCGTGATCTGAAAAGAAGATTTCAGCTCGATTTGTGCAAACGAAACGTACCGCCGTCCGCATGTCCTGCTTCGTTTGACTCAAATCCTGCGGGCTGGGCGTCGTGTTGAGGATGTTCGTTCGAAGAGCGCGTTCGAACTGCGAGTCCAGCCAAATCCAGAGAGCGAAGCCGATCACCGCCAGTGCAACGACGGCCAACAGAAGGTTGAAGAGGATCACGGTGAAGCGCGCACATGTCGTGCACGACTGCCGGAAGCTGCTCATTTTCATTTGAGAAGAGAAGCGGATGTTTCTAAACACGTGCACATGAAGCCATAAATACGCAGAGGAATGATGAGAAGCGAGGTGCTTTCCCGATTGTCCCACAGCTTCTCATAACACGCGCCAAGAGCCGTGGCTTTCGACCTCATTCCACACGCACCGCAAATGACAAATCCCACGGTTTGCGGCCGCGAAACAACGGGGATTCCCGCGTTTCCTCACGAATAATCCACGTGTTTCACAATTGACGTCGGCTACGGAATTCGGTTGGGAGAAAGACGGTCTTTAAGAGGCGGAGGAGGACGGTGGAAGAGCAAGCTCATTGGAACCATTCATGAGTTTGACGACTCAACGTTGATCCACTGTAATCAGTCAACGAGTATCAAAACCTGCTCGGCAGGCCCTGCTACGTAACAACAGAAAAACCGCATAGTATTTGAGGGACTTCCGTAATTCAAGAAAGAAACGTCCACTCGGATGGGCGGCGTCTTCAGTTCGCACGCTCAAAAATCACCGGCCGAACGGAAGCGCGCAGTTTGCACAGCGTGCGTGTATTTCGACACTCTTGGCCGAGGATCTTCCCTCAAGCAGAAACCGGTTCGAAATTCACGCTCTTCCCGCCGGCCGAACGAAAACGATAGGCCGCGCGAGTGAACGTGGCCATCGAGAAGAACAAACAACGACAGATTTTTGCGTCGGATTTTTCGATTAGTCTTCGAATTTCGAACACGAACTGACCACCGAACAATCAAGTTAGACGGAAAGGAAGACCCCGATCACACGAAAGAGGCGAGCCTTTCGATTATACTCGAAAATAACCTCCCACTCGATCGCGCGAGTACCGGAACTCATCAGTCGCCCCGTCGGGAGGTGGATGCAATAAATGCAACCTGCGTAAACATCGCGCGGAAGAGAAGAGCCGCTGAGCAAACGGCCAAACGGGTCGTTCTCGTCGGTCTGCCCGTTCGCACGAGATGATCGTCTTCGGAGTGCATTCTTTCTTCTCCGTGAATCCAGACGAGATCGAAGGTACTCGTGAGTCTTCTGGGCGAAATCAAGAGGCGAGTAGGTGTGAAGAGGGGACGTTTTACGCTTGACTCTTCAATCGAAAGTCGAGTGTCCCTGTTTGTTCACCTCAAATCTCTACGTGATTTCATTCATTTACTGTACCTTTCAAACAAGCAATTCTACAGCTGAGGCGTCTATTCGCGGAAAATAGGCGAAGTACCCGGTTGGGGAACGGTAGATCGGATTGCAAACACGTGATCGAAATCGAAACAAACGAGGAGAAGTGCGTGACCTTCGAAGACCGGTAGTTGGGAAAGAATTCAGAAGTTGGGAATGAAATGCGCAACACAAGGTGATCGAAAGGGAGGCGTAATAAATAAGGAAGTGGACAACCGTAATCTCTGCACAAAAACGAAGAAGATGCAGGATTCATCGTCGTTCCAACTGAACAGTAATGGCAGGAGCGGATTGCCGCCGTTTGCGATGCCGCTCGAAGTTCTTCTTGGACGAGTTGTTGGAGAAATTGGCTTCGTTCTGGTCGAAGGCGGGCGAGTTGCGGCGGGACCACGGCGTCCTCGTGTGGAGCATCAACGAGTGGGAGTACTTGGAGATGCTCATGCGGGCTTTTCGGGAAGCTTCGAACGCCTTCACTCGGATCTCCTCTTGCAGCATGAAAGTAGAGCATAGAGAAGAGGACAACTCCAATTAGGATGAATGGCATGTTGGCCACGATGATCTTCGAATCGGACGGGTACACGTCACCAAAACCTGAAACGAGCCACTATCTACACGCGATAGTCAGCGATCGACCTACCAATCAAGGCCACGCTGTTGAATGTGAAGTAGAAGGACGTGAAGTAGTCCCAGCCGGCCATGATCGAGTAGATGTAGGAGGCGGCCAGCAGGTAGCAGATGAAGAAGATCACGCTCGCCACGAATGCCTCGCCGTTGATCCGTGCCACTCCACTGGGGATCTGCAAGAAATCAATTGCCCTCCATTGCTTCATTCGCCAACCACAAACCATGAGCAGCAGCAGTTGAGTGACTGGGGAAGAAGGCCGGTCGACGTCCCATTTCGACGACACCCGCTCGGACGGTCAGCGACTCCGTGTCGTCCGCACTTCCACGATGCTTTGCGTTCTGCCGTTTGCCTGCAACCAATTGCGAGTTAGAATCCAGCGCTCCCGTTGGTCTCCTCTTACGCCAACAGAAGCGATGCCGATTCCTCCGCTGCCATCGTTTGATTGCGTTGTAGAAAGCGAACGAACGAGATCCGCGCCATGTTGCCTTCTTCTTTGATGGCGGCGAAGAAGAGCGGGATTCCTGAACAAAATAAGATCAAATCGGCTTTCTTAAATGCGCTCACCCAATGCCGCGTAAACGACGGTGCAGATCCGAGAAGCCGTCGTGCTCGCACTGACCGTCCCGTAGCCAATGGACGTGTAGACGGAAAAGGAATACACGAGGGCATTCGTGAAGTCGCTCATCGGATGCGAGGGAACGTCGTGGGTCTCCCGCCAACTCCGATAGCAACGGTCGGTGGCCGCAAGGAGAGCACTGAACTTGTGGAAACACTCCGCTCCCGCATTCAAGCACAGGGCTTCGAGCTCTCGCAGTCGCTCCGGCCGGTCGTCCATGCAGCGGGACTCGTACTTGGCCAGCATTTGATCGTCGTGCTCGCCATCAAGCGCCTAAAAGGCTAAAGGATTAGTCCTTCAGGCCATGCAAACGAACAAACCTGGAAGATCACGGCTCCGATCAGCGTGTAGACGGGGAGGGCGAGGAGGTAGAACACGTGCAGGAGGCGAGTTCTCTTCAGGTTCGCGTGGGTTCGTTGCAGCTTCTGCCCAACGTTTTGCAACGAAAGCAGATTGCGGCGGGACTCGGACTGGACGGAATTGATGGAGACTCGCCGATCGCACTGCTCCATTATCAGCCGGTCGGTGCCCTCCAACAGCTGGACGTTCCCGTCGAACGAAATGAGCGATCCGTTGGACAGGTGCGGCATGTGGTGGCCGGGATCGCCGTTGGGTACGGTGAGCTCGTTCCGCGAGTTGTGGCAGTGCTCCACGGAAATCGAGTTGGCATTCTCGCCGGACGACTCAACAGACGAATGGCGCTGGGAGGCGAAGAAGACGGCGTCCAGATTCGTCTGACATCCGCCGGGAAGTGAGCGTTTCGAGAGGGCGGTGAGGGCATTGATCAAGTCGGGCGTCGAGAGCGATCGATTCATCGCTCCAAAGGGCACCATAGACGGGCGTTGCTGCTCGTGCATTCGACTTCGAAGACGACCGAAATGAGCGCGGCGGCGGGACGACGCTGGGAGCCCGACCGTCCGCTCGGCGCAAATTCGAAAACAAATCGGCGTCCGCGCTCGAAACGGTCGGATTTATGGGCACACCGGACCGCGCGTTCGCGTCTGTTTGGCCCCCGAGATGGATCGACGACAGCGGGCAGCAGGGGCAACAGGCGGCGACTGATGGGCGGGAATGACGCCGTGGAATGTCGTTCCGCTTTACGACCTCCTTCACGAATCCGAGATGCGTCCGAACCGAAAAGGAAGGCGGAACGGTGCCAAGTGCGCGGGACGACGGTAAGCAAGTGGGCGTTCGGTGATTTCGACAAGTGGATTCGCACCAAATGCGTGGGGCATTGGCGTCACCGACCACGCATCGAGCATCAAGCGGGCGAGCAGAACGCTAATCGGGGGCGGAAGTGCGAACCTCCTCCACGAACCTCGGGAACTCGGCTCGTCATTCCAGGCAGCAGCGAAACGAATTTCCGTCGAGCGGCATCGCGGTGTGTGGCGGTCCAGATGGGCGGAAGACGGCGGGTGAGCGGGCGATTCCAAACAAAAACAGTTGGAGTGCGGGGTTGAGAAATCTGAAGAACAACAAGCGGTCAGTTGGGCGTGAAGAGCCGACGAGACGACCCCGCATTGTAGTTCGCATGGAAACGAGAGGAACACGAACAGATTCACGAACTCCGAAGTCAAAAACCAAACGGAGCGAAGTGCGAGGCGCAAGGCGGAAGAAGACGACCGCTTGGCCGTCGGCGGCGAATTAAAATCGGGGCGAAGGAGCGCGGCTGTCGGCAGAAATTAACCGAAGGGCGGAATGCGAACTTGGCGGAAATCACGGCGGATTGAGGAACGCCCGGGAATGCACGCTGTTATTAAACTCCTGCCCGCGCCTAATTGCCACTTCTGACCGAAGCACAGCCCAGTCGTTGCTCTCGGAACTGGAGTAGCCGAATGTCGACCGAGAATGGCGGTCTTCGTTTGTTTGTCGAGTAATTAAAACACAAGAGAAGACGTCCGCCCCGAAACGGCCACGGATTCTTGGCCGCTGGAAGCTACCGCGCGTGCCGGCGGACCGATTTGTTGCCAATTTTAAGCACGCCGGCCGGTGTCCTTTGTGGGTAACTGGAGCGTGTCCGGAGGGGAGGGTCTCGTCTTTCCGCTCATCGACTCGCGATCCCCGCAAAGAGGCCAATTGTGAAATGGAGGAAGAGGAAACCGAAAGCGCGACTTCAAACAATCAACAATCCCCCACTTGTCCCAACACTTGCGGGCATCCGAGTCGCCGCTGCAGGCGCTCTCGGTCGGCCGAGCTGTCGGGCCAAAGCAAGCGGCCCGATCGGCCCGCCTTTCGGCGCCACCGATCCAAAGGCCGCTTTTTTATCGAACGGCAATCGGCGGCGGTCTCCGACTAATGGACTCGAGGTACACATTCCCGCTCGCCGCATTGTCGCTTTCCTCCGGAACTTCCGCCGAGCCGCAAGAACAATCCCCAAGGTTCAAATCAGATTCCTCTAATTTGCGAAGAAGAACCCTTCGGTCAACGGCCTCGAATCTCGTTCCGGCTCCAAATTTCCGAGGAACGGAACCGGCTTAAGAGCTCGTTCCTCAATGAGAATCCCCACGAAATCGAATCGTGAGCAAAGGGATTTATTTCGCACGAAAATTCGATTATGACCGGGCGAACGGTGCACGACGAGCACGATTCGTTGAGCAGAAACAAGCGGATTAGTCGCCTTTGAACTCCGAACGAACGAATTCAATGAAGCGCGAATTCGACCCGAACATCCGAAGAGGCCAATTTGCGGCTCTTCTTCCCGCCTCGAACCCACTGGATTTGTTGAACCGAAATCCGAAAAGGCGGAAGTGGAGCGACCGGGAGCACGCGGCCGCCTCCACAAGTGATTTCCGCCGTGCAGTTTAATCAAATGCCCGCGACTTCACGCCAAAACGCCTCCTTCTTCTCACGGCCGCTCTTCCCTCGAAGATTGGAGCGGAAGGGCGGCCAAGAAGCCGAACGCCCGCAGCGACCCGAATGCAAAACCGAAAAGACGAAAAGGGAAGGCCGAATGGACGCGTTCGCTATTTGCAGGTATTTGCATCGTCTGTTGACGTCCGAAGTTCGGGGATTTGCTCGGGAATCGCCTTGAGTAAATGAGCTCAACACGGCGGCGCCCTTCCACTTACGCACTCCCACTCCAACGGATTGAATAAACGCGCACACGAGAGCCGATCTTCGCGCACGTCTCCGCAATTGCAACATGGACGGCGGTGTTTTGAGCGAAAACGGAGCCGAAAGGAATGCAATTCGTCATTGCTGTTGCCGCCGTCTTGCCGACCGGCCCGACTAATCGCTTCGTTGAACCCGAAGGGGTTCGTGTACTCGGCCGGTCCTTTCGGATGGTAAACCCTTGCGCGAGGACCGCGCCGCCCTCCTCGTGTGCCAATTTTGCATGAAGACGAACAAGAGCTGCAGGCCGAGCGGAAAGAAGACGCGCCCCCCAAATCCCCCCGTAAGAACCAACGCACCTCATAAAAAGCGGACCAATGGGCCGTCGGCTCAAGGAACGTTGATGCGAACTTGCGAACGAAGAGGCATGAGAAACGTGCCGGAAAACAGAAGTCATCTCCGCGAACACACTCAATAATAAAAATGATGAATGAGGAAGTGCCGGCGGGCGGATGAGCGACGTGTTTTCGAAAGGTGAGTTCGAGATGAGGGCCAATTTGTTCGCGGCCCGCAAATTAGACGAAGGGCAAGGGCGGAATGGCCAGATAGCCGCGGCGATAGTCGGCCGAGGCGTGCAGTAAAGAACGTCTCGGACGCTGCAATGCCCTCAGGCGTCTTCGCCTTTTGCATCATCGACGACGACGGTCAACGACGAGCAAGCGAGTGTCCATTTCGGGTTCGGCGAGGGACTAAATTAGGGAGCAGAAAGGAAGATGAACGAGCGCTTGTTCCGTTGGTTCACTAACTTCTTTGCGATTACAATCGAGAAAGCGGAATGAGTTGAAAGTGAATTAAGCGCGCGCTTCTACACCGTCTTTCAGCTTTGAGACGCGCCCGTTCGAGCGCCTTCCGCTCGGCAATGCGCCGAGTTGATTTGGCAATTGTGCAGATAACGCGGCCACTTCCCTTCCGTCCGGTCGTCTCCGGACGGGCGGATTCCGCGAATCCGAACGGGAACTAAACCCGAAGAGTACAAACCCATCGACAAAAGGCGGAGGATGGGCGGAACTCGAATCCACGACGCCCGTCTTTCGATCGGCCGGCCTTAAATAAGCAGAGCGCGAGTACAACAAAGCAGAAGGGAAATAAAAAACGAAAGATGCGCTCTCCGTTAGCCGCCCGCCAGCAGTGAGTGAGTGGGCGCATTTGGAAATTCGAAGCGAAACAATCAAACGCCGACCTCTCCCGCCCCAACCCCAAATGTGCCGACCGACGCGCCCAGCTGCTGACAAATCGCATCGTTCGGCCGTCCAGTCATTGCGGACATAAAACAACTCCACTGCCCGCTTGTGGCTAATGATCGGCTAGCCGGCCGGCCGGTGGGGTTCGTGGGCGGAACTCCCGCATCTTGCAGCCACCGAAACAAACCGGCCGCCTCGAGAATCCGGTGGGCCGCCCGTGGAACGACCTCGACCGTCACTAATTCGACTCCCACATTCCAACGTGTCATTGAGAATCGGCTTCCGGTGAGCAGTGGGTGGAACAGAAACGGGAACGTCATTTCGTTCTTTCTGTTCCTGTCCTTACGATCAAACATCATCCTAAGTTTTCAACGTTCCGCGACTGCAACCACCTCCACAAATCCCCGAAATACCCGTAAAGAAACAAACAAACGGTAAACGAATCAAAAGGACAAGAGTTGAAAGTGATGTTCGAATCTATCGAGGCGTTCGGTTGAACAATCGCCTGCCGGTCGTCCCTTTTCCGCGACATAAACTCTGAACGTTCCAGGCGGACTATAAACTCGCATTCCTGCACAATCCTTAAGCCACAAACCGTCTGAAGGGGCGGGGGACTAATCGAATTTCGAACACGAAAGGAATTCCATTTGTTTTCGATCCGCAGAACGAGATTAACGACCGCGGGAAGAGTACGTTCCATTCAATCATCCGCCCATTGCAAAGTGGCGAGTTCTTCTATTTGGAATCGGGGGACAGAGAACGGCGGCCGGCGGGCGGGGGCACAAATGAACGAACGTCTTCAGCGCATTTAAAGCAAAAGTTCGTCGCGGGTTGACCGCATGTATCCAATTTGCCCGAATGGAGTGGGCCGTTCGTTTGCGCTCGAGTCTTCTTCCCGTCTTTCTCTCTCGTCCAACTGCCGTCTTCGAGAAATTGCGGACTCCAAATTGAGCGGCGAATTGGACGAGAACTCATTCCTTCGTTTGCGTTCGGTCATTTGATTCGTCCACCCGGCATGTTCACCGAATCGTGTTTATTTGAGCTTGAAGCAAACGAGATGAGCGGAACGAACGCAAAGAAGAAATCAACGAACACCATGCACTCCAAATATTTGGCAGAAATATGCGGGCTGTGAGCGAATCGAATGAGTGGGAGGTTTGTACAAACAACAAACAAAGAAGGGGATCGTGGAAGCTAATCAGAACCAGCGAGGGCGTTCGGTCGTCGATCCCGTTTTGATCAACGCCGGCCGGCTCGCCGTGCTCACCGAATCGTTCTGCTTGAACAGCGAACGTTTCTCCGCTGCGCTCATCGGAGCGCGAACCGAAGACGAGCGAGTGGCGGCCGTCGAGCTGCGAGCGGTGGTTGGCGGAGTTCGAGAAGCCGCCTTGGATTCCGGGACCGAGCGGTTTGGTCGTCGTCTTCCGCAGTGTCGAGGTCGTGCTCGAGGCCGCGGTCTGCGGACGAGCCAACGGAGCGATCGGCGGCCGTTGGGTGGAGGCGGGAGTGCGAAGGCTGTGCGTGGAGCCGTTGGACGCGCTCGACAGCTGCGAGTTGAGCGGCGTTCGAGCGGTGGCTGCAGGCCGTGCTTGCTGGGCTGCGCGGATTTGCGACGGCCGAAGCGGGGTGGTCGGGGTGGTCGGCGGACGGGCGGCAGTCGACGAGGCGGTCGCATTGGGATCGTTGGATTGACGGGCGCGAACACGCGCGAGAACGTTCTTCCGCAGCGGAGAAGCGAGCGGCTCTTTGGGCGTCGCCGCCTCAGCCAACGGTGCGGGGCGAGGAGAGCGGTGCTGGGACCTTGCGGAGAGCCACACGAGCTGCCGGTTCGCTCTTCGGAACAACGGGCTCTCGTTTGGCGGCTGCCGTCGTGGTCTGGAGTCCGGCTCGTGGTCGTCGCGCTTCGACCGCCGACTTCTCGATCGGCGCGAGAAGCCGGCGGAGAGGCCTTCGGCGTGTTGGCGGGACTCACGCGACTTCGAGTGATCGCGGAAGGTGGACGGGCGGTCGGCGGCGAGGGGAACGCGGGAGCTGCGGGCTCGCTGATCTTCCGCTCGGCCGCCGGCTGTTTGTTCTCTTCGGCGGTCAACGGACGTCTGGCGGGCTCCTTGATCGGTTCACTCGAAACGCGAACACTCGGCGGCGAGTCCACCAGTCGGCTCTCCAGCGTGGGCACGGCCACTCGCACCTCTTCGGTTTCGCGGTTCTCGTTGTCGCGGAACTCGGAGACCGACGGAAGCGACGAGTTGGGCGGGATTCGAGAAGACGATCGCTGAAAGCAAACGATTAGGAAAGATTCCTCGTCTTCAACTCACTCGTCGATTGATTTCCAACGCCTGATCAACGAACGAGCTCAAATCTCCGATCGACTTAGTAGGCTTCTACACCGTCAGCAGTCGGGAGTTTGTCGAAGATCCCCGATTCGCGTCGAACGGACGACTTCCGGCGGAGAGTCGGCAGTTGCGGGACGGAATTCCGATCGCGGTCCTGCTCCACGATGACGGACGCTCGCCGAATGGTGGTGGGCGAGAGGCTCGCGACGGAAGCGGCGGGACTCCTGAAAAAAGGCAAATGATCACTTCGATTGAGTGCCTGGTGGAACGAACCGCGGGGAAGTCGGCGGTTGGAGAGGCGTGGGCGAAGCCGAGGGAACGATCGTGACGAGATTTCGCTCCTGACTTCGCTTCTTCTCGCTCTTCTCGCTGACGGTTCTCCTGCAAGCGCCAAAGGGGTGATGAGTGACACGCTAGAACTTCTGCTCACCATTGCCGCAATGATGAAACGACTGCGGAAGTTGCTGAAGATCTTGAAGCACTCCTCCAAACTGAACGTCTTCTCGTTCTCGCAGAAGTAGACGGCCAATTGACGGCGCTCCTCGTCCAGGTCGGCGAGCAGTCGGTTCGATTCGGCCATTTGCTGCTCCGCTTCCTGAATGCCCAACGCATTACGATTACTCGTTTGTCCAGTGACCACTTACCGCCAAGAACGTTCGCATTTCCGTGAAGAAGAGGTCGCCGCCCTTCTCTTTCAGCTGGTTGTCCAAACGCTTCACGCGTTCCGTCGACGTCTTCACGTCGTTCTTGAGCGATTCGAACGGGACCCTGCAAAGCGACGATCGATCAACAAGCTTCCATGCAACTACGCTCACTTTGCGGCGTCGTCCACGTGGGCGATGTCGTCGAGATTGGCTCCAGTCTGTTCTGCTTGCTGCAATCGCCAGCCAGGAATGAAGGAAGCACGAGATTCGAGCGAAACAAACCTGAGCGACCAAGTGCAAGAGCGTGCGGCCGCCTTTGATCGCTCGCAACTCGTCGATCTTCCACAACGAACTCAGCTTGAAGGCGACCGCATTGCCCAGTCCGCCGCCATGATTCAAGTAGTTGCCCATGTGGAGGAGGATCAGGAGGACTGTGCGGAGGTTCTTTGCTTTGCTTCAACTCTGAATCCACTGATTGGTTGAAGTTGAATCAATGAATAAAGAAACTCACCTTTGCAGGCCGTGATCATCGTCTTCAAGGTCGGGCTCGATCGTCTTCACCAGAGCGGAGAACTCTTCTCGCAGGATGATCGACTCGATCCGCAGCGCGTAGTTGGGAACCTCGAGGAGCAGCAGCAGGAATTGCTCGGCCGTGCCCAACTCCGCTCGATTGCCCGTGTAGTTGCGCAGGGTTTGGCACTCCTCTTCGGTCGGCAGCAGAGGCACGAGCATCCTCAAGCGGTCCAGGCCGCCCTCCTTCGTTCGAACTGCCCACTCGAATGAAGTTGATGAGTTCGTCCACTCCTTTGAAGGACTTGAGGAAGACGTTGACGCTCAGACTCCGCTTTCCGCACAACAGGCTGACGGTCAGCTGCTTGTTCTCCTTCTCGTTTGCCGCCGAGTTCTGCGCTTCGCCCGGCGTTTCGCACGCGAAAGTGGTTGTCCAAAGCGGAGAAGTCCAGTTTGCCGACTGAAAGTCAAGAATCATCAATACCTTGCAGTCCTTCCTTCTCTTGCCGCTTACCGAACTCGAGGCCCAAACTGTCCATCTGCAGCCAAATGTTCGACGCAGTTCGGGGCGTTGGCCGGGGCGAGCTGTTCAACGGGATCTTCGTCCACTGGAGATGTCGCAGCTTCTTTCCATCGGACGGAAGGACCTTTGGCTTCAACGCTGCGGGCACCTCGGCCTTGGCCTTCGGTCCGGAGAGGAGCACCCGGCCATTGGCGGAGGAGGCGGCAGGCGGCCGTTCGGGGGAGGCGGCGGCGGTCCGCCCGTCTTCTTCATCGGTGGGCGGAGGCGGGGGAGGCGGTGCGGGGGCCGATTTGACCGACGGAAGCAGGGGGGGAGGCGGCGGAGGAGGCGGAGCGGAAGTGGGCGGCTTTCCATTCTCCACCGGCAACTCGTGAAGCAAAGTGCCGACGTGGGCGTTGAGGCGTTGGAGGAGTTTGGACGAAGGTTCCTTCGCATTGCGCACTTCTCGCAGCAAATCGGCCAGCAGCGCAAGGGCGTCCGGCGAGTCGATTTCGTTGATCAGCCGGTTGACCTCGTCGGCCGCATCGGAGTTCACGGAGTGGGCGGTCGAGTTGCGCTTTCCCGTTCTGCGATCCCCCGTCCGTCGTGCTCGTCATCGCATCGTCTTCCTCGCTCGAGAAGGTGCCCGAGTCGGCGTCAGTGGGTCGTCGCTGCACGTCCACCACCGGAACACAAGTGATTACCGGAGCGGGCGACTTGCACGACAACAACGCGAACTTCTCGATGTTCTCGTCGAGGTGAGCGGACGGGAAGCGGCAGCTGAAAGAAAAGCGGAAATCACTCATAATCAAGACGATCCAATCATTTCCGTAAAACAATCAACGAAAAAAGCGCTTTTGAGGGGCGGATCATCGGAATGGAGGAAGCGGAAGGCAAAAAGCGGCGCCAAGCGAGCGGCCAAATCGACGTGACGGACGGAACGCGGCCTGAATCAGCGACGACCGCCGACCGGCCGCGTTGCCTCGCCCGGCTACTCCGCCCGTTTCGTGGCACCTGGACGTGTGTTGAGGCAAAACAAAAAGCGGGCAGGGAAATGAGAAATCGCAATGAGAAGTCAGAAAGAAGTGACGAGAGCGGGGATCGCAAAAGTCAAGAGTCCCGGATCTCTTCGCGCCGAACCGGATTCGTGGCGAACACTCGCGTGCTTGTTCGGCTTTTCGATTGGGCGTCATTAGGCCGATGAGTGAAAGCGGCGGGCGCGCGAGATCAAAGCAATCGAAAGTGACTCACCATAGGTCGCGAAGATGGCTTTCGAACCGGATCTCTAAAAATACGCAGGCATAAATTAGGAGCACAATAGAGCGGGGTCGCCGTCTCAAAAGAGAGGACCCGTTGGACGTTCTTTCCGCCTTCCCGCTCGCAGTTTGAGCATCGACGGCGGAAGGTGAGAAAAGAGCGACGGATTTTATGCAAATGGGCGGCCAGAAAGGTCGTTCGAACGTTTGGGTTCATGGAATAAAAAGCAACCAAATGCAATGGAATTTTGATCGGGTTACAGACGAACATAAAAGAGCGAAATGGCCGCCCGATTGCGATCCCCCTGTGCGAAGACATCCGAACAGACAGGAGCTCATTATTCCACTCACTTACCGTCCAGCTCTCGCAACATCCGCAGTTTGATCACGCCGTCCGGTGCGTAGTGCAGAAGACGGTTAACCAACTCCAGGCACGAACCGAACGAATCCGCGCACTCGGCGTTCTCCATCTCCTCGAGGATCGACGAGAAAGGCGGAGTGATGCCCTTGGAGGTCCTGCCACACGCACAAGCAGCGGATGGTTGCCGCATGTCCGCCATCGGGATGCAGCACCAGTTCGGCCAAAGTCTCAATACTGGCCGTGGGCGAGAGTTCTGGAACCACAGAAGATGAGAGAGAACTCCAAGTGCCCAACAACGAACCGAAGAGCAAACGAGTGAAGTTGCGCTCGGGATTTTCGATCAAGCCGGCGATGATGTCGGGATCCGTGGTGCTCATTTCGGTTGTGCAGGCGACATTCACGCAAAGAAGACGAGGCCTAAAAGAAGCCGGCTTTTATTTCTTCGGATGTTTTCTTTTCGATCATTCCAAAACAGCCGCAATTTCACGCAACAATCGGCGTTCATGACGCAAACGGCCGCAAGCCGACGGTCGGATGCCTCATGAGGTTCTGAATTACGGGAGGGCAGAAAGGAAAGGAGCACGAAATAGAGAGAGCAAGAGTTTCATCACCTCGCAATAGGAAGAAGAGCAAGACGCGAATTACTCATCTCCATTCTTGTCCGTCCGCTCGCAAACCGCGATCCCATCCGTCGTCCATGTGATAATCGGGCGAAGAGCGAGGACGTCGCGAACACATTCGAATCGAAACGTGTTGTTTGCACAATTCTCGAATAAACGCATCCCGCCCATTCTTGACGCCTTGAACCCCTTGTAAAAGTTGGGGACGAAGCAGCGCGGAAGGTGCGACTCAGTTCGAAACGGATTCCCATCGCCGGGCGTTCTCGTTCGCCGCTTGCGCTCTTCACGTCGTCCGCAAAACACTCCCATTTTTCTTCCTGCGAAATGGGCGGGAGTGCAATGCAGATGTCCGCTTCGCTGCCCGCTTCGCGTCGATCGAGACATGTGTTTAGGGGACGTGAAAGGGCGGGAATCTGACCGATGATCCAATCGAAGCCGCAACTCCCGCCCCTCTTCAGCGGTTACCTCCAAGCGAATGCCTTGAACCGAGGCGAAGGACAAAAGGGAAGGAAGAGAAGTGCAATTTAAAGGGCGCCCGCTAGAATCGAGAACGCGGGTTGCCTTGGCGGCACCGTTTGGTTTGATTCGAAGCGCCGAAAAGGTTCGTCTAAGTGACCTTTCACTCGCCCTCCAACCTTAAACTGCCGCCTTTTGTTGCCACCAATCTGAATGACCGCTTGGCGAACGACAAGCAAACGAACGCTATTCAGATGCAAATTGAACTGATTTGGGGATCGCAGTATGCAGAGGAAAAAGAAGTGAAGGTATGCACGAAAGAAACGGAAGGGTTACAATACTGAAGGGCAGCCAAAATTCACACGGCACTCATTCCCTTCTCATCGGATTAAACTTGGTCTGTCTCCAGCAAAAGGCCGTCACTCCATCAGATGATAACGGAAGAGTACGGGGAGTGTTCACGAAAATCCCCTCCTCGCTCTGCAAGAATTCCAGCAGTTTCAAAAGAACACGCGAATTCCTCGCAATGCAGCGTCATCATCATTCCAATCAGGAGTAATGTCATCAAACTGCCACTCCAGTTATCGTAGCAAGAAGAAGGCTTTGCAGTGATGAGGCTACAGTGAAGAAATCAACTCAAAGGACCCTTTACTGACCACTCGTGCAAGAGCCAGTGATATGAGGGCGGGGAAAGCGGAGAAGGGCGAGTGATCGGAGATTTGTTTACTCCCGTGTGTCAGCGGCTGCGCGTTAATTTGCACAAACAAAAGAAAAGTTCAAGAACACCTGCAGCGCGCGTCCATCCGGTCGGCCGGCTTCGAGGAGGCGGAAGCGAGAAGAACGGGGCGGGCGAATGGACACTCGAGCAGGGGCGTGATAAAAAACGAGACGGACGCGAGAACAAACTTTTAGCGCATGATTGCGGTGTTGCGCGCGCGTGGATTCAAGATCCGGACCTCAGATATCGAGCAAGCGGAGTGTGCGCGGCAAGCGAGAACGATTGTTTCCGGACAAACAAACTCTCCGATCCATTCCGCAATCGAGGGTCCCGGAAGAAGACGGGCTCCGATTAGCTGCGAATGGACGCGTCACCGGCGAATATTTGCATTCGCTCTTATTGACACCAAATTCGAAGAGGCGATCGCCTAAACCCGTACGAAAATGACCAATGCTCGAGGCTCTTCGAACGCGACGCCGTTCATCCGAAACGTTCGTTGCACTTTCAATGATTCGGATCAATAATGAACCTTGCAAAGGGATCGAAACCGAACAGCATCGATAGGCGAACTAGAAGAACACTTCCAATTTCAACACCGGCACGGGCTTCAAGCAGACCGAATCGAGGATTATCAATTGCTTGCAAGCCGGACGGTCTCGCCCGTGTGCAACCTCCGCTCGCGTGCAAATCGCCTCTTTCACCACTTGAGATACGATCAGCGGCCGGCGGTCGAGGGTTTTCGCCGTCCGCCTCTCATTTCGGAAATCCCGATTTACCTTCGAATCGGGCGCATTCCACCGCTTAATTCCCACGTCCACTCGGAGATCCTAATCGTCTGCCGTCCATGCAGACGGGCGTCTTGCCTTTAATCCAATCAAAGCCTAAGCATTCCGTTCGAATTCGTTTCAACCATACGCGAGCTTTAAAGCTGTTGTTGAGTCAGTCATTGCCCAGACTTCCTGCTTCCTTCTCATTAATGCATTTTGTTACTCCGCTAATCAAAGGCGAGACAAATGACGAAAGCAGCAGGAGACGAGTACTTCCGCTGGAAAACATCGTCAATAAGATTAGACGGAACAGTAGGAGTATGGCTATCGTCTGATGAACACCCTTCCTTATCCCATTGAAGAACTGGCTTGTTCATTTGATCCTATGCGGTTGAAATGATCCACAAGGACTACGGAACGGCTAACTTGACGGCGGAAGTGTCACCGCCTTCAGACAAGTTCTCGGCTAAAGTACGAATGACTAACTAACGCCATCCATTATTCATTCATTCAAAGGTCGACGGCCAATGAAGTGACCACTGCCAAGACAGGGGGCAAGGGTCGGAGCGATGAATGCGTAACAAAGCCGGACATTCGTGACGCAGTTCAAAGCAGATCCGGATGGCGTGAGCAAACTACGTCCCGCTCTCCCTTCCTTCCGTTCGAACGCCCGCTTGTACCGGAAATAATCGAGTTTGTTGCAATTTGCGGCACAAATTGGTGGCTTCCGTCGACTCGTCCAATTGTTTCCGTTAAGAGAACGCTCGTTCGCTTACAAATCGGATAATTGATTGATTACACGGCTGTTTGCACTTTTCCAAACGGTAATTGTCCATCAGCTTATTACCTGTTGACCAATTCAGCGTTAGTTAGTGAGGTCAGAGGCTATTGCAGGAAGTGCGGGGGCCTTCGTTCCTCCCGTCATCTTGCAAGCCGGAAGGCTAAGTGGATTGATGATGTTTTGGTGCTTGATTTCTTGAGATTCCGTCGCTTCCTTATGGGTTTCAGGCGATGAAAACAGTTCAAAAACCGCGTCGGCGGCCGGCGTCGTGCAAGTTTCAAGAAATCTCGTCTGCATCTTGCGTCATCAGACGAACTTCCGACCCACGCGGCTGGCGGAACGAAGTGGATGATTGGAGGGCGTGCGGAAGAGGCGGCCGGACGCCCTTTTGATGGCGGCGGGGGTCGGGCATCATTGCCTCTGAAATGCGGCCATTTTTATCATTTCGTTGAAGTGAGTGAGTCGCAAAATCCCAACGTCGCGGTCGACAACCCTCGGGGGAAATCCGCTTCTTCTGACCGCACTGTTCGTCCGGCCGTCTTCCACACGCAAGCCGGCGAGGACGGACCGTATGCTGGCCGCCATGGGCGTGACTTAACGATCCGCATCGAACAAAGCGGCCCGGCCGGACGGCCAAGCGGGCGGCGGCGAAGAGACGCGTGCGTTCGGGAAACGGGGGCGGGGCCGGAACGGTGTGGACGAACGCGCATTCCGCCGTCGCGGTCGACTCGTTCCCGAAGGCAGTCGTTCGTTCGCCTACCCGCTCCTGCTTTCTCCCCTCCCTCCGTCTTCACTCATTCTTCTTCCCAGCTGATTGAACAGTCGGCGGTTTCCGAGTGCTCCGCTCGGTTGTTTGTGTCATGAACTCGACGATCAAAAACTCCATGCGTCTCCTTTGTTTGGTCCTCTTCATCGGTAAGTCGCTGTGTGGGGCTTGCGGATCGTTCAAACTTCCTCCAAATTTCCCGTAAATCCGCTTGTGTAGACCGATTCGAATGTCACAAGGGGGATCACAAGCAGCGTCATAAGCCAAAAGCTTCTTCTGCGGCTCATCTTTTGACCGTTCACAGAAATTGGGCATTCAGCTTGTTTTGCGGTGATGATTCTGCTGAATCCATCGATTAAAAATGGCGAATGCATGTCTACAGCGAATTCGCAGCACAAAGGCGCCGCTCGAACGCTCGCAAACATATCCATCATGTTTTATTTATGCCCGTTTCGTTGAAACGGAACGCTTTTGAATATCCGCTTTCATCCGTTCGTTCGGCACGCGTCCGCTTTTCGCAATTCGAGGCGGCGGATTTCGTGCGGACGGGGACAATCGAAAGTTTCTTTCGGCCGTTCCATTGTGAATACGGTAAAGTGCGTCAAAAGGAGGCGCCAAAAGTGACCTCACGAGTCAATCAAGCCGCCCAAAACGGCCTCTCGATTGCACGCCCCGGCCGGGCATTGTCTCGTTCGGGCGGGGGACGACGAGCCGAAGGGCGGCTTGCATCCCGGAGGGCTTCTTCTCGCGTCACGTTGTGCTGCGCGCCCGCCGAACGAATTTCCTCCCCGTCGTTCGCTCGTCCGCCGATTCAAATTCAATAATCTTTGAAGGGCCGCCGAATGACGAACTTCTTTGGGGCCGCTTGTTCTCCGTCGTTCACTGCAACTTTTGTTCCCAACGGACGACTTTGGGGCGAGCGATGGAAACAATTTAATTCTTTTCGTAGGCCATGCATCAGTTCGATCGGGCACGCGACCGGAACAAACACTCATTTTGCGGGGAATTGCTTCCAAGTAGACGCGCCCACTGGTTTAATTTGCGTTCGGAAGCCCGAGTTCGGGGCTCACCGAACAGGCGGGCGGGCGGGCGACCGGCGGGCGTGATGCCTCGTCGAGAACCTTCCGCACCGTTTGTTCTCAATGGACAAAAACAAAGAACTTTTGTGAAGGAGTTAAAAGAAGACGACTCTCGTCATGCTCGCCGGGTTCACAAGAACGACGACGATGGGGGACGTGAAGAAGTTTGGTTTCCAAGCACTTCGCCTCCTTCCACCTCCCCGTACCGTAGCGGGGGAAACCCACCCGAAATCGATGAGCGTCCAACTCCCAAATCATAAACAAGAAGCGGGGGCGATTGTCGCCTCTTGCATGTCGTTCGTGGAACGGCAGACGAGCAGGAGCGAGAGGGAGGGAGGGAAGTATGCAGAAAAGATCCAATTTGCTCATCCTCGCCGTTCAAACAAGCCCCCAAATGCACGCCCGCTCGTCAACAACCCACGCTCAAAAGACAACCGAATTTCCGCACCGCACTTCCGAACTGGGCAATCTATATTTCGGGAACAAACGGCAGCAAGAACTCCTCTGTTTTTCGCAAAACCAATTTCGAGTCAACAACAGGAACGAAAGAGCGCTTCCTCAACGCGAGACCCATGGGAAATACGTGGAATCATATGTGCATGACAAAACCGAAACAAATCGCCCGAACAAAAGACGGGAATCTATTTCCTTTTCAGGCGTCATCGTCCAGTACGGAAGTTGCGAGAGCGAGTCCCAGCTGCAAAGTATCGTTCCCGAAGAATCAGACGGTAAACAAACGAGAAGATCCGCATGTGAATCATTCAATCAACGTTCTCAGGCCTCTACGACGATGCGGAAGTGGCCGAGAAGCGCGGCGGTGCGCGGCCCTTCATGGAGCTGGACGGTGCGGACAAACGAGCCGGCGGTCGCGCGTGGTACCCGCAGCAGAACCTGAAGCGAGGCGGCGCGAGGGCATTCGCGCGCCAGATGCGAGGCGGTGGCCGTGCGTGGTACCCGCAGTCGATGGACAAGCGAGCCGGCGGACGGGCGTTCTACGGCGGCGGCGGCTACAACTTCGGCTCGCTCTACTCGCCCACCTACTACGAGAAGAAAGCCGCCTACTTCCCCTACTTGACCAGCGAGTTCAAACGAGGAGGCGGTCGCGCCTTTCAATGGTATGTGATTGGAGACGGGAAGAGCGCGCAGCAGAAACGGGCAGGCGGCCGCAGTTTCCCAATTGAGGAGTCCGTCGAAAGTCTGGTCAACCAACTGCACCGCTAAAATATGAGAAGGCAGCAGGTGAACGTGAGCTTCTTGATGAAAGTGACTGCTGATCGTGGCTTCTCTGTTGCTTTCGACGGGCTTCTCGCTTCCACTTACGTTCGGTCATTCAATCGAAACGCCGCCGCTACTCGAATTCGCCGCAAATTTACTCCGAGCACAGCGAACTGCCGCCCTCTTCTCACTCTATCGCTTCGACTCTTCGTCCTGATTAATCGGCTTGATTTCTAATCGGCTCACTTTCAGACGGATTCCTGGACAAGACATTCGCTATCCTGAGGAACACCTGAGATCCAAACGCCATCCATCCACTTACTCTCGCCGTTCATCTCCTCCTTATTCGCATTCCACAATCGTCATCCATCGGCCGCCGAACAGCAAACAGGACGTTCTTTCGATCTCCCGTCAACGCCACTTCGATCCCAACTCCAAGCCACCACGATCTCCCCTCCATCCATCTGTTTAGTTTTCGATTCGGTTGTCGTCTGCTTGTAAATTATGACCCTCAACTACATCAACCTGCTTATGCAATCATATTCCTGTCAATTGCCGATAAACAACTGTTGGTATTTCAAGTGATTGATTGCAGTCGAGTGTTCAGTCCATTTATTTGTGTCTGCTTGGAGCATTCGCCTTCCGTATTTTGATTGACACCAAATAAACCGAAAGCAAGTGTTAAACGAATCCATTCGGTTTCATTCCAACTATGAATATGAAATAGAGGAGGCGAATGAGTGTAATTGATCGCTTTCAAGGGCAAAAATCCAATTCCAAACCGCTTTGTCCCGAAAGCGTCCGGCTCAAAGCCAGAGGTCATTTTTCAACTGCGTTCCGCCTTCCATTTCGAATCGAAAGCCCGAAATGGAAGGAGGGCATTCATAAGGAATGTGGCGAAATTGTTCCCAAATCGGCGATATAATCCAAAAGACCGAGGAGGAGGAGGATTGTTTTCGTTTGAAAAGCCCTTGAATCAACAATTCTGCAACGGCGAGCTTCCGGTTACCCTTTCGTTTTCGGTGCACGAGTCGAAGATCTCATTAATCACTTCCAAAAATACCCGCGCGGCCGCTCATTTTGCGGAGGGGCCGCAGGTTATGCAACGGAAAGAAGCCGACCGCCCGACCGAGCGGCCGGTCGGGTGTCTTAAGACAATTCCCAGCTGAGTTTCCTTGTGCCTTCGAACGAGCGGGAGGAAAACAACGTCATTGCGAAAGGAAAGCGAATAAACGGGCGGGAATCGACGGTCTCGCCTCCGCGGGGAGCAATTGCGGCAACAGGATTCCTTGCGGTTCTCCCGCTTCGACGGCCAGAAAGCAGCACTCACGAAGGATTGATGGCCGATAAGCGATCCGACGGCACGTGAACAACAACCCTCCAAGCGGGCATCATCATCCATTCGAAGAACGTTAGGAGGCGCCGGGGATTCTTTTGGGAAAAGCCGGCGGTTCTCCCGCTTCGCGCCGAGTGACGTCGTTTGTTTTTCCACGAGTGGAAGATCATGAATGAACGACTTTATGCTCATAACTTAAACAGAAAATAGTGAAATGAAGGTTGAAAGTGTGAAGTCAATCGAAAAGAACAATCTAAGAGGAAACGTTGCCGTCCGGACGCTTCTTGCGGCACAACCGCCGTCCGCTCGGCCCGATCGGAGCGCGTTCTTTGGGCGGGAATCCCAAATGCTCGCGGCAGGAGAGCCAGTACTTCGCGCCTTCTGCCTTGCACTGCTCGCGAGGTCTTCGCGCGATGATCACCGGCTTCTGCGAGCCCGACGGCGTGATCGAAGCCTTCGATTGAGTGGACGTCCGGGCGACTGTCGGCGGCGATTCGACACCCGCGTAGCAACTCTTCCTGCAAAGCATCGAAGAATTAGCGTTGGACATCATAACGGAAACAGAACGTACCGGTACTTGCAGCGCTCGCGGTCTTCTTTCGAGACGTCCGAGACGTTCACGTGGACGAGTGGCGGAACGACGTGCTGCACTTCCTCTTCGTGTTCGTCGTCGTCCTTCTCCTGGATTTCTTCTCGGCCGGTGGTTTCACTTCCTCGCCGCTCAGCTGCTGCATGCACGAAATCCGGTACTTGCATTTAAGCTTCAGGTCGTCGTCGTAGTCGCGGACATTGACGACAACCGGACGAGCCGGAGCACTTGGAGTCTTTGCGGGAGCGGGAGGACGAACCGGCGTGGGCGGAGGTTCCACACCCTGCATGCACGATTTCCTGCAAGATCAATCAAATTCGAGGCCTGCAATGGGGAAAAAAAACAACCGGTATTTGCAGCGAAGTTTGTCCTCGTCGGTCAAGTGGCGATGAACCACGGGAACGATCGGCGCGAACGGGGATCGGCTGGGCTTCTGGCGGAGTTTCTTTTCTCTTCCTCCTCGTGCTCCTCGTCCTCTTCTTCGACTGGCTGGGGTTCCTCTTGTTCGGTCGACTCGTCTTCGTCCTGGAACGTGGATCGCCGGCAGGAGATCAGCGTGCGGGGGCTCGTCCTCCTCCTCCTGTTCTTCTTCTGCGGATTCCTCCCCGCCTTCGTGAGACTCCCGACCGGTGGTTTGGATCGGGATTTGTTCCTCGACGTCGGCATCGTCGGCTCTTCCTCCTCTCGCTGATCTTCGGCGGTCTCCTCGTCAGGGCGTCTCAGTCGGGAGTTCGTCCGGTCTTTCGGCGTCCTCCTCGTCGTCGTCGACCTCCGCCATCTTCGGGAGCTTCTCGTACTTGCCGACCGTCTTGAACTTGTTCACGTAGCGACGGGGATCCCGCTTTTTTGCCTCCGCGCTGCTTTCCGCCGGCTTTTTGGCCTTTTTTGAGACCGCAGGTGGTTCGGGCGCCTTCGATTCGCGGCTCTTCTTCTTGGACGCCGGCTTCTCTTCGGCTTCTCGCTCGTTTTCGTCCTCTTTCCGCACGTCGTCGCTTCTGCTGCTTCTGGACGACGACCGGCACCGGGATCACCTCCGGTTCTTCGTCTTCCTTCGTCTTCTTTTCTCCGGTTCGTCGTCCCGCACATCCTCGACCTTCACCTCGGACTCGCCTCTGTCCTCGTCTTCGTCCTCCGGCTCTTCGACGTGTGCGGGAGACGTTTTGGGCGCCTCTTCGACCTCGTGCCTCCCAGCGCTTCGATGCACTTCTTGCGGTACTTGCAGGCGAGCTTCTTGTCGGCGGTGTTCGTGACCGCCGGCTTCTCTTCGACCGCCTTCTGGACAGGGACGTGCTCGACGATCGGCGGAAGAACGCCCGTCTCGTAGCAGGACTTCCGGTACTTGCACTTCAACTTCTTTTCGTCCTCTTCGAGGTCGCCGATGTCCAGCGGTTCGTCTTCGCTTCGGAGCGGATCGCACCATCTGGCTGGTGGACGGCAGAGGCGAACGTCTCGATCGGCGGCAACTCGCCCGTTTCGTAGCATTGCTTTCTGAAATGCAGTTCAATCAATTGATTGGTACCACTTCTGAAGAGCTTGCCGGTATTTGCAGCGAAGTTTGAGGTCCTTCTCGTCCAGTTCTTTCGGGTCGATCGGAGTGTTCGATTGGGGACTTCTGGGCGGAGACCGGCGCGAGCGTACTTCGCTCGTTGGATCGCGTCCGAGGTCGAGTTCGCCCGTCGCGTAGCACGATTTCCTGAACATTTTTCAATCAATGCAACGCGTTAAGCGATCAATTCCTCACCGATATTTGCAAGCGATCCGATCAACCCGTCCGTCGTCCTCGTCGTTTTTTGCCGCCGATTTGGAGGCCACCTTGATCGTCGGCTGCTTGGTCGCCTCTTTGCTCTTCGACGTGGTCGACGTGCGGAACGGCGGCCGGTTGTTTGCGTTCGGGCGCCTCGATGCCCACTTCTGCGTAGCAAGCCGGCCGGTACTTGCACTTCAGCTTCATCTTCCTCTCGTCGAACGTGTCCTCGTAGTCGTCATCGTCGTCTTTCGGATGACTGGAGGCCTTCGGTTCGGGTCGTTGGAAGATGGGCTGGGCTTCGATGGGCGGCAATTCTCCCGACTCGTAGCACGACTTTCTGAACATTCGTCAATCAAAGCGACGTTAAGCGACCATAAGCTCTACCGGTATTTGCAATGCAGCTTCAACTTGTCGCTGTTCGAGCTCTTTGGGATCGACGGGCGCGGCCGAAGCAGCGGCTTTCTGGGCGGAAACCGGCTGGGCGTACTTGGCGGCTTGGATCGCTTCGAGGTCGAGCTTCCCGGTCTCGTAGCACGATCGGCGATATTTGCACGCGATCTTGTTCACGCCCGCATTCACTTCCGCCTTCTTCGAGTTCGGCTCTTCCGCTTCGTCTTTCTTCTTGTCCTTCCCGTAGACGCGAGTGTGTCGCGCATTCGGCGGTTGGGTTGTGTGTTTGCTCGCTCGCTGCTTCTTCTCGCCTTCGGCACTCGCGGAGACCACCATCGACGGCCAGAAGCGGTGTTGTGGGAGGATCGGAAGATCGAGCGGTTGGTCCTCCCGCACGAAGGGCCGCACATCGATCACAATTTCCACGGCCGACGGCTTCACCCCGTTGCAGAGGATCGCGTGAGCGGGCACGTCAATCATCTCCGGTTTCAATTTTGCGGACGCCCAACAGAAGGTCGAGTACTCCAGCAGGCTGCTCGTTTGAATGGCATTCGAACCTGAAAGAAACGAGGTCGAAATGAGCAAGCGGTAATCGAATTTCATCCACGGTGGAACAAAACGAAACCAAGCGAACCGAAAGCAAGACCTACCAATTTCAATGGCCGCAATCCCCGAATTGATCTCGTAGATGAGGGCGTGCAGGGTGCGCAGTTCGTCCAGGCTCATCTCGTTTGTTCCTTTCAAACAAACGATCACGACCGTCGACGAGATCGAATCCAATTGCACGATGCGGACGGGAGAGAAGTGAGGATTGTGGCTGACCGACTGGAAGATCTTCCACGTGCTCCCGTCTTCCCAACACAACGATGTTCGAAGAAGAGCTGTCTAAAGAATGAACGGAGGGAATACGCAACAAACGAGAAAAAAACCAACCATTTCGCAGGTACTCGTCCAATCGAACGTCCGAGATGAAGTGCTGAGCGATCGTAAGTTTGTGCTCGTTCGTCGTCTCGCTTCCAAGAAGCAAGATCACTGGTTTGACTGAAAGCAGGAGAAAATGCATGAGAGCAAGAGATCAACCGAGAACTCACCACTAATCGAAGCTACGAGCGTGAAACAAACGAAGAGAAGAGTGAACAGAGTCGTTTTGATCATTTTAGAATTCGAATAGAGAGGGTAAGTGACTGTAGAAGAATGAAAGTTCGTGTGCGAAACCTAACGGTTCAACCGGAAATGCAAAGTTGGAGCAGCTCGCGGTTCGTTCGGTTGGGACGCGCCCTTCACGCCGACGATTCGCGACGCCAACTGCTGAGCGGGCGGCCAAACGACGTGCTCCGCCGATCCATGCCCGTGCGAATAAGCGGACGGACGGAAGAGGATCAGCGTTCGGCACACCCCTGCTGAAGCTCCCCGTCCGGGCGGCCTCGGATCAGACGGCGGTCATGAGAAGAGGAGGGGAGGTCGAGAGTTTTTTGACCGTCTTCCATGCAGCGAGTGAGTGCTCGCTTGCAGGCGGAAAGAGAAGAAAAGACGAAGAGGCGAAAAGATCAGGTGGGATTTTCCGCCTTCCGTTTCGGCCCCGACCAGCTACTTTTTATCTCCACTTGGCCGCTGCGGGCCTCTCGAGAGCGTACGCTTGAACGAAGGGGGCGATCAGACGTAAACGCGGGATCTTCCCCACTTGACCTCCCACTTTAGCGTTCGGTTTTTTGCATTCTTTGCGCATTACATCGCAGCAAGCAAAGAACAATCGCCCGAAGAAAGATCAAAACAATACACTTGTTGCTCATCCCTTTCTAATGCCCGTGACAACAAACAGAAAACTCGCAATCGGTTTATTATGATCGAAGGTTCGCATAAGATCGTTGGCATTTCGCTGGGACGGAAATCATCGGCAAGCGAGGATCTACGAATCGAAGCAGAGGTTGAGCGATTGCGTGTTGCTTCCTTCGGCATTCTGCAAGAGAAACAATTAAACAGCCACGTTCCAAGGGAGAAACGCACCTTCAAGACACATTTGTACTTGAGCCTCGTCCTCTTTCTTTGGTCCGGTGATCTCGAGCAAGTATTGGACGCCCTCCTTGTCCTTGTCGTCCGCCTTCTGGATGATCTTCACGCGGTCGCTGCTGGTGATCGGCTTGTCGTCCTAAACGAGAACGAATGAATGCGTTCAATAAAAGAAACCCCTTACCTTGAACCACTCGGCTTTCGCTTCCAAGGTGCTCTTTCCGCGGACCTTTGATCACGATCACGTTGCCGTTGTCGCGTTGGATGATCTTCGGCTTGTCGTAGAACTCGGGTGCGTTGCCCGACTGGACGGTGAACGTCGCGTAGTTCTCCTCGTCGGCCGACGACGCAAAGACCGCCTTGTAGGTGCCGCCGAGCTTCTTGTCGAAGTTCTGAACAAAAAGACTGTCATCTTGATGATGTTGAACGATTGAAACGCTTGCCTTGATCTCGCAGATGAGCTTTTTGCGGCCGCCACTGTCGTCCGCATGGCTGAACTTGTAGGTGGACGTGGCGTCGATCTCGTCGTCGCCGAAGTACCACCGCGTTTTCTCGGGGTCCGCGCCCGCCACGATCACTTCGAGGAAAACGCTTCCGCTCGACTCGTCCTGCGTGATCTTCGGGTCGCCTGCAACGCGTGAAGCGTTCCTTTCATTCGCCTCGATCAGAAATTCCTTACCGTGAATGCTGGGAGGCGCCATTTTGCTTCGGAAATGCTGGAACCGAAGAGAGAAATCACACAAGCAATCAAACACGACACGTTCCTTTGAATCACCCACGTGCACGAAAGACCCCTTCAAGAATGGCCAACTGCCATCACCGCTCCAGAGAAACTTCCGCGAACGTTCGGCGTGACAGCGAAAATGAAAACAAAACAAAGCGGAAGAAAGGTGCCAACTGCGGGCGGGCGAGAAACACTCGATTCTCCCACTGCTCTCAAAAAGACGCGTAAATAGCCATTGGCTCGTTGGCCGATCCAATGGGCCGCGAATTGTTCTCGCTGAATGGGGCGAGATGACGCACACGCACACATCCCCTCGGCTATAAACCCGAGCCGATCGCCCAACAGATGGCGGCATCCCACGGGCTCCGCACATCCGCCGGCACGAACGAAAGGCGGAAACGAAAGGTGTGATGCGGGCAAAACGCCCAGGTTCGGCACGAAGCGGTGAGGACGCACAGCTCGGGCGAGATCTCCGAGCCGACGGCTCGAAAGCGCCCTGATGTTGATCTGCGGGCGGCCCGACGGCTGAAGTGGTCGGCAGTCCGCTGTTCGGGAGCCGCCAAAGGGCCGCCCACGCGCACGTTTCGATTTTGACGATTTTTATTTCCGTTATTTGAGAACACGAAAGAAAACAAACGGGTTTATGCTTCGAGCGAAAACAAAACGTATGAACATCGAACAAACGGAATGATCCTCTCCGAATTATCGTGCGTAGAGCACCGTTGGATCGTCGGAACCTTTGCGACACGCGTGCAGAAAGTGAGTGATCCTCATGAAAAGCATCAATCCGAAGCCGTTCGAAAGGATTGCCGTCAGCGCCGGGTAGATGTTCAGCCCCATTTCGTGTGCGTAAATGGCGAGCAGCATCGTGTACCAAAGAAGGACGAATTGGATCAGACGAGTGGCGTATATCCGGTACTTGAATTTGTGGATCGTGCTGAAAGAATGAAAAGCGGTCACTTGATTCAAGCGGGAGATGCTCACCCGAAATGGTCCTCAAGAGACGAGAGTTGTGGTGGATCGGGAGACAGCATTGTTCGACTGGATTCGCAACAGAAAAGGAAACACGTTAAGTAGAAGACCAAGTACATGAGAACTCCAATTAGAAGACTGAAAGAACACCAATCAGTTCACTCACTCTTCAAAGGGAACCCACCTCGCCAACACCAGTATGGAAATCGAAAGTGCAAGTGATTGATCCTGGATGTCCTTGTAGTTCGTGATGTTCGACCAAATGTGCGAGAAGAACGTGAAGAAAGTCATAAGTGCAAAGAGCAGAGTGAAGTAGACGGACATCTTCTGTCGACTCGAAACCAACTGGCGGACTTCGAGGTCCGCCTTCTTCGCCCGCTCGAAGTCGGCCGACGAGAAGTGACTCCAGTTGAGTACTCGGAAGAAACACGAGCGTTTAGCCGCTGCTCGTTGTTTGTGGAGCTCCCAGTCACGAATGATCTCCACCACCTTCTTCATGGACACTTGAATTCGATCAGGCCCGTTGTAGGAAGAGACGTTCAGAAAGGACTCGTCGGTCAGCAGTCCATCTCTCGCGCACATCAACACCGCCCGCTTTTGGTGCTTCGAGAGTTTGTCGATGAAATCGCTCACGAAATCGGTGGGCGGCATGTCGATCGACTCGAAGCCGCCATACCGCACGTGTTCCACCACGTCGATGGGCGCAGTCGACTGGTAGTTGTCCAACTTCAGAACCAGCTGGAAAGCAAGATGCAGGAAAGAGCGACCACTGAAGGAGTACCTGAATGAATCCACTTCTGCCACGAAGGCCCGAGATACTCGAGGAACTCGCGAGCGGTGAACGAAAGCTCCACGTGCTCCACCGAGAAGTTCCTGCAATCCAAATGTTAGAACATAAAAAAATCCAGCAAATAGCTGCTTACATCGTGTTCAAGCACAAGACCGTCTCTTCGCTGAGCAGGCGGGCCTTGATCGGGGTGAGAATCTTGACGAGATCCTGGTGAGAAAGCGAGCGGACATATTGGGTGAGGATCTCCGACGGCTTCTTCTCCAACTTGTGCTTGTTGTGTTCGTCCATCGTTGTAGAATGGAAGTTACAAACGAAATTAATCCAATAATAAGCTTAGTCGCAACTCCATTCGCCTTCCGTCGGCGACTCCCGGCGGCAGCCCGAACGACGAGCGAACCGAAAAGCCCGTCCAATCGGAAAGCGATAAGAAGCCGAAGGACAGACGACAAACCCTTGAGTTTCACCGTCCTCCATCGGCTTATCATTCCCGCTACTCTCGAGTAAGCGGGAAGGTGATGCTGGTGACAGCTTTTATTTGTTTTAGAATTCTCGCCTTTTTATTGCCACCTGTGACGTTGAAATCGGAGGCAATTAGGCCGCAGAAGGTGTGGGATGACTAATCGACACTGATCGTTCTGGACAAGTCAATGACAATAACCCCGCTTAATTATGCGTTCCGCTGCATTCATCGTCTTCTTGAGGTCATCATTCGGCCAAAGCAAGTCATTCATGACCGTTTCAACGGTCTTTGATGAGTTCAGATCACAGCAGTCAGTACCGCAAAGAGATTCTACAGATCCTAAGCGAACTAGAAAAATCAACGAATAGTGGTTTGCATCTTGCGGCCTGCTACTCGTTTTCTTCTCTTCGATCAGCGTCTTTACTCGATAAAAGCACCGGAAGCCGTGGGTACTGCACTTTCTACAGGCCTCTTCCTGACCGATTTCTACCGTTCCTCTGCCCTGCATTGCTCCTTGTAACCAGAAGGCCAAACGAAAGATTCCGTGCGGGAGCCGAAAAGTGATTAATTGGAGGTTTTTGTGAATTAATCGAATTTCGTGCGTGTTTGATGAGTTCATCCCCGTTCTCTCCGCCTGCTCCACCCATCTTCCACTGACATCCTCTGCATTCCAGGGCGAGGATGCTCCGCTATGGGAATCAAACCCAGACGGCGGCCCCGCGTTTCGGCGATCAATCCACGCCGACGGTTCGCTTTCCGCCTTCGTTTTCGGAGGGAAATGCGGCTCAGTTTTCAGATGAAACGCGTCCAACTGGTGGATCGCTTGGGATCGGAGCCGAACGTCAACGGAACCATCCACGTCACGACCTCGCACGTGGTCTTTCGGGCGGACGAGGGAGTCAAGGAATTCTGGGCGAGTTTTCCGCTGCTTTCCGTCGTTCATCCGCTTCCTTTCGACCGTTTAGATCGCGAAACGCGCTCATCGGCTCGGTGGAGCGGACGCCCGTCCCGAATGTCGGCACTCGCCTGACGATCAAGTGCAAGAACTTCCAAGTGATCACGCTGATCGCGACCAAGGACAAGGATTGCACCGATCTTTTCGATTCGCTCGCCACTTGCGGTCGCTTGTGTGAGTTCCCTTTGAATTGATTCCTTGCATTCGTTGGGTTGCTTTCAGACAACATCAACGATGCGTTCGCGTTCATGCACAAGGACGGCGACGGGAAGAACGCGGACGGATGGGCGCGGCTGGATTGGGAGAAGGAATTTGCCCGGCAGGAGTTGAGTGACCAGTGGAAGCTGTCCGACTTCAACCAGGACTACTCCTACTGCGACACCTACCCCGAGAAGCTGTGGTTTCCGGCACGGGCGACTCGTCAAGTGCTCATCGGGTCGTGCAAATTCCGCAGTCGTTCTCGTCTCCCCTCGCTCACGTACTTCTACAAAGAATCCGGAGCGTCCATCTGCCGGTTTGTTCTCTTGATTCATTTCGTTTACCGCCCACCTCCTTTTAGATGCTCCCAGCCGCTGTCGGGATTCAGCGCTCGCTGCGTGGAGGACGAGAGTCTGATGGAGTCGATTCGGTGCGCGAATCCCGCCTCTCAGTCGCTCTACATCATCGACACTCGGCCGAGGATCAACGCGATGGCCAACAAGATGCAGGGGAAGGGATTCGAGGACATGCGCAACTACACGAACATGCAGTTCCACTCGTTCGACATCGAGAACATTCACGTGATGCGCAATTCGCAAATCAAGCTGCTGGACGGTGAGTTCCTGCCATTCATTTCTCTGAGCACTTCTTTCTGTTCAGCCTGCCAAAAGCAGATGCAGCTGACGGACTTCCTGAAGGCGGTCGACTCGTCCGGCTGGCTGAAGCACTTGAAGGCGCTCTTCGACTGCGGAAAGTTCATCGCCGACGCCGTGAGTGCGGGCACGTCGTGTGTCGTCCACTGCTCCGACGGGTGGGATCGGACGGCTCAAGTGGTCTCCGTCGCTCAAATCCTGCTGGATCCCTACTTCCGCACGATGCACGGATTTCAGGTACGTACTCTTTGCATCCGTCTTCTTTCTATTCCTTGTTTGTTTGCAGGCCCTGATCGACAAGGATTGGCTGGGCTTCGGGTTCAAATTCGACGACCGGTGCGCGCATTTGACTCTTCCGAACGACGAGTACTTGAAGGAGGTTCGTTGCGTTCTCTCCATCGCTCTTTACGGCATTGTTTCGTTCAGATCTCGCCGATTTTCACGCAGTTCATCGAAGTCGTCTACCAAATCATGCGACAAGAACCGTTGGCCTTCGAGTTCAACGAGCGGTTCCTCTTCGACCTGAACGAGCACGCGTACTCCTGCCTCTACGGGACTTTTGTCGGAAACTGCGACAAAGACCGAAAGGTTGGCCTCGACTTGTTGCTTCGTTTCTCAATTGCCCACTCAGGATCTCCGTGCCGCCGCCCGCACCCAATCGTTCTGGCGAGTGGCCGACGGTCGAATGGAGTCGTACAAGAATCCGTTCTACAAGGTGCGTTCTTCTTCGCCACTCGCATTTCTCGTTTGTTTTTTCCAGCCGGACAGCTTCAAGTTCAGCGAGGTCGACATGCCGCACTCGTCGTTCGTCTTCTGGACTGCGTTGTACAACCGCTTCGACACGGGCATTCAAACGCGGGAGTACTTCTGGGACATCCCCCTTTCGATGAAGGAGCACCTCGATCTCATGGAGAAGGCCGTCAGCGAGAAGGAGGTGCTTTGATCTCCAGCATGAGTTCCTCAATCATTCCTCTGCTCATTCTTCAGCCGTCCGGACGAATCGCCGTTCAATGGCAGTCGCTGTTGGGCTGCGAGGAGTGCAGTTCGCCCAACTGCCTGCGGGAGTTCGTTTCGCGCTACGAACATCGCCTCCACTGCCATTCCTGCGGGCTCGTCTTCTGCCAACGGTGCATCAACATGAAGGCCGAGAAGCGGCTGTGCGTTAACTGCGTTTCTACTTGAATCGATCTTCTGTTCCTCTTGTTTGTTCGCATATCCACGACTTTAAATTGCCACCATTCCGAACAGCCATTCCGGTATTCTCACACTCGCTTTCTTCCACTTGTCGGTTTTTTCATTTCTCTCTTGTGCAGTGCTAAATGAAGAATCGTTCTCTGTTCCTGCCATCGGCCAACCGAAATGCGAAGCCCGAAGCGGATCCAGCACCGCTCTCTTGCACTTGAACTCGTGGTCGGGAATGGAGCAGTGGGTGCTCTTTGGTTCTCCGGAGGCAACGCGAGACATGTGCGTAGCTCGGTTCTCGGAAAGCGTAGGAAGTTTTATGCATGAATTGTAACGATTCCAGGGCCACAATCACTCAAATGTTGGTTGTTTAATGGCCAGAATCGTTCTTACTTCTCGCATAACAATTGTCAGCGTATGGAACGAAAGCGATGAGCAAGGGGCCAAACAGGAAGCAGACAAGTGAACACTTGGCCACGAGAGACAGCGTCAACTGTTCTCAGGTTTATTGATTGGAGTGAGGCGAGTGCGGAAGCCGGCCGCTGTTTGAACGGCGCCTCTGTCACATTTTTTATACGATTGGCCGCGGTTGTTGTTTGGTTTGCTGTACGAGTTCGTTTCGCCGTGTATTCGAGTTTCTGCGGTGTTCTCGAGCAATTCAAGGATTTTCCCGAATTTTAGCGCCATGCGCTGAGTCATCCCACCACCGGCACCAATTCCACTCAATCGGTGCGTAATCCCGCCTCAAAATGCTCAATTGCGGCCGCCTGCTAATCCGAGTCGGGGCGCCGCAAGCGTTGGCCAAGGAAATCAACAGCGGCATCCGCGGGTCGACCATCAAGACCTTCTGCGCGGTCGCCGCCTCCTCCGCCCCGTCCAACGACGCCGCCGCCTCGCCGAAGAACGTCGCCCAGAAGGTGGACGCGTCGTGTTGCGGCTTCGCCAAGGACCTCATCGGCGCGCCCTCGACGGTCCTCGACCACGGGATCTTCGGCGAGGATGCCTGCTTCATATCTCGATACAAATCGGTGCACGTTGCGGGTGAGTGTCCGTTGCTCCCGCTTTCGTTTATCTTCTGCTTGCAGGTGTGGCTGACGGAGTGGGCGGCTGGCGGAAGTACGGCGTGGATCCCTCGCAGTTCTCCTCCCACCTCATGCGGCACTGCTCGGACATTGTGAATGCGGGCGAGTTCCAACCCAACCGGCCGGATTTGATTATTGCGAACGCGTTCGACAAGCTCTCTGTTTCGCCGCGGCCAATCGGGTTCGTTTCTCCTGAGAAAGGGAGGTTTTTACTCGTTCGATCGAATTGCAGGAGCTCCACCGCGTGTGTCGTGGTCATCCACCAGCGAACGCTGTACGCGGCCAACCTGGGCGATTCGGGCTACATCGTCTACCGAAAGGGGAAGATCATTCAGCGATCGGCCGAGCAGGTGCACTACTTCAACGCTCCCTTCCAACTCACCCTCCTGCCCGAGCAATGCGGTTCGTTCCCCTGTTTTCAATTGATTCACTCTTCTCGCTTCTTGCAGATTTGGAGGGATTCATTCGCGACACGCCGGAGAAGTCCGACCTGCAGCGGTTGGAGATGGAATCCGGCGACGTCGTCCTGTTGGCCACGGACGGCCTTTGGGACAACGTGCCCGACTCGGTGATCATCGAGGCGCTCAACGGCGTCGAGGCCTCCAATCTTCAAGCCAAATGCAACACAATCGCCCTGATCGCGCGTCGTCTCTCCCACGATCTTCAGCACGCATCTCCCTTTGCGGTCAAAGCCGGCGAGCACGGAATCCGAACGAGTGGCGGCAAGCCGGACGACATCACATTGGTCTTATTGTTCATCAGTTAGGTTTGTTTCTGTTGTCTCCAACTCCACCCGAACAAACACGTGTGTATTCCTTCCGTTCTTCTCTCGTCCTATAGCGATTGTCCACGAGCTCAATTGATGATTAGTAAACAAATACTTCGTTTCGGTGTCTTCGGGTCGTGCAATCGGTGTATCTAGTTTATTCAAGTAATCGAGAATAGGAGCAAGTGCAGAAGTCTGAAAGTAAAACGATTCGTTTATTGCCGAAGGTTCCGGGAATGCACGAACAGGTCTCGTTTATTCATTGGTTAATCAAGCACACTCAATGAGATCAGGTGAAAGAAAAGACGTTGGCTTTACGACTCTTGATACTGCATGGCGTTGATCAATTCCATCGCCGAGTAATAAACACCAATGACGCAAATGCCGATGCCCATCCCGATGACGATCTTGTTGAAGCGCACCTCTTCGGGGGAGAGCTTGTCGCCTCGCAGTTTCAAGTGGAAGTAGGCGGGCCAAATGAAGCTGAGCATTGTGCCAGTGATGTTCCCGATCAGGCCCATGAATTCGATGAGGTAGGGGACCGAAAGGGCGATCAGGAGTGTCCAAAGCAGCAGGACGATCCGCAGACCGACGGCCCACTCGCGGAGGTTCTTGTCCGTTCCGTAACAACTGGAAGAAGAGGTGCAGGATGAAAGAACGGGTAGGAAGTGAACGAACCTCGAGAACAACGTGACGGACACTCCTCGAAAGTAGTTTTCGGTCAGCAGTTGGACGATCGCGTAGAAGGGCAACGGGTAGGAGAGCAGGGCCTTGACCACGAGCACCAAATTGATGACCACTTTGAAGAACTGGTTGGGCAGACTGTTGGAGATCTCCTTTTGCGTGAACTCGGAGAAGGTGAGGAAGCCGATCAGGCCGAAGATCGCCTTGAAAGCGGCCGCTGCAATGTGCGATTGGCTCAACATCCAGCGGAATTCTTTCGGATTCTGGAAACCGAACTGGTTAGTTGAAGGTAACTCTTGAACTCCTTCATGCCTCCATCGATGCCTCCAGAGACGGAAGGAAGATGTGCGAAGTGTAGCCGAAGACAACGACTCCGATCATCGTGGGCAGAAGGCGGATGCTCGGAAAGAAGGTGACCGTTCGGAACGACCAACTCGTGATCTAAACAATCGACTATGTTGGAAGAAAAGCGGTAGTGATTGAGTACTTGTGAAAGACAATACAACACCATGATCGCATTGATGACCAGGTGGGAGACGGCGTTCGCCAGACTCAAGTGGCTGACCAGCCGGATGTCGTCAATGAGCGCCGTCCCCAGCAACATCGCAGCGACCAGCATCATCCACGCTTGCTTGTCTGTACCGAAGAAATAATGGTTCATTCATTTGTCCCGCCTACTCACCGATGCCCGGCATGGCGCCTTGGAGCAGGTCGCCGGCCAGGACAAGGTAGAGGATGCACGTACTCGCGAGTTCCATCAGTTGCGCCCCGAGGACCAGTTTGCCGAGACCCGGACGGACCGCTTCGGCCACCTCTCGGTAGCTGTGCCGCACTTTCTTCCCGTCCTCGTACAGGCAGTCGATCAGCGAGAGGCCGGTGCGGAAGCAGACGTACGAGACTCCAACGAGGGCAATCACGGTCACCCAACCACCGACCTTAAAGACAAACAGAGGATAATCGACTGCACTTGGTCCCACCTTGACCGCAAACGGCAGTCCGACGATGAACATGCCCTGGATTGCATTTGTCACGTTCCAGGCAGCTTGGAGAGCGGTGATCGGCTTCCCGTCCGGTGCGTGAGGATCGCCGCCTTCCTTCGGGGCGTCCACTCCCGCCGCCGCCTCTTGATTGTTAACGGGAGTTTGAGCAGCCGAAAGGTCGTGTTGATACGAGGGGATGGGCAGGTCGTTGGACTCGAAAGAACTCACGAACACGTTCTTGTTCGTCCAATCCTGAAGCCGCCGGCCGGCTGCATTCATCCGAGACATGGCTGCAACCAGCAAGAAAGAATTCGAGAGCAGCGCAACCACGGCAAATGACCCGCTTGAACTCAAAGAAGCTTAACAGAAGTCATCAATGCTCAGAGAGGCTTAAGGGAAAGCAAACAAAAACTACAGTAGGCTTTAAACGACACACGTTTGCAGGAGATTCTTGAAGCACAGGATCAAGAGGTGGTCAGCAACAATTAGACAACGGTACTCATTGCGAGCCGTTCGTCTGGACAAAGCGTCGTTAAACGAGCAGACAGGAATCTTTTCGTTTGCTCGAACGTTCCTTCTGTTTTCCGCCGACCGGCATTCCCGTCGAGGGTTATGAGTTTTGGAGGCGAAGCAGAAGGCGGCGGCCGCCGGAAGGAAGGGCGGCGCGAGATGTCGCGTCCTCAAATAATCTCCGCCCATTATTTGTCAGTTTCCGGGCGCCGCCTTTAATACCACAAGAGGAGGAGGAGGACGAATTAGAAAATTCGGCACGTCTTTGCGGGTGTCCACTCGGCCGCTTCGTCGTGGCCCTACTCAAGTGAGAAAACAAAAACCACTAAATCAAACACAAAACTCTCGCGAATGTTTCCCCAATGGCGGGCGGCGCGGCGGCGAATAAAAAGCGGCAGTAGTTTTGCGACAAATCGAACAGAATGCAACTTCAGATGAATCCAATGACCAATCCGATTGTTGCATTGGAATCGATCGCGTGTAAATCCACTTTCATGAGCGATGCGCACAACAATCAGGCATTAGAGCTTTCTTTATTAGCCGTAACCTTGGAAGGCAATTGGAAGATGAAAATGGGTTGCAGTGGAAGAGAATGAGAACTGTACGCAGAGAGGAGTTGAACGGACGTCCAAACAGTCACTGTCGAAAGGCCAGCGATCGTGTTCGCACTCCGCGGTGTTGCGATCCGCAAGGACGAAAGGAGATAACTGATGGTAGGTGTTCGGACTTCGTTTCATTGCCCTATGAATCGATCGGAAACAATTAGAGATGAAAAAAACCCATAAAGCAAATGATGATTAAAGAATGTGGAGTAGAAATCTTCGGAGGATTGCAGTAATAGAAAGAAGATTGCCTGAAAGAAAGAACAGCATCGGAGAGTGGTGGGAGAGTGGTGTGTTCATTAATGCACGTGTTCTACCCAAAGAATACGAAGAACAGAAGCTCGTAAGAAAGATTGCAATAAGACGAGAACCATACATAAGCCGAACATTTAGACGAAACGAGAACAAAATGCGGCATTCTGATCCTTTCAGAATGGTGCGAAATAACGAAGCTTGAAGCACAGATAGAAACCGAAAGAGAATACTGACTGCAAACAATTGGCTGAGATGGAGGGAGGAGAAAAAAGTTTTGCCTACGATCGTGCGTCTAAAACGCTAAAGCTGCCTGGAGGGAGGGAAAGAATTGAGCAATTGGATGATAGCAAGTGAAGAGACGATCAGAGGGCCACATTGACGGGCGATTTGTACGCGGTCTTGAAGATGTCCACGTTCGACCTCCTCGTCATCTGATAGCGGATTTGAATGAACGGGTAAGAAAGAAGAGAACGCACTGGAATGTGTCCGTCTCGCTTGTTGTTCGAGCTTTCGGGTACGTAGAGCACGGAGAGGCTGTCCGACTGTTTGATCGTTCGCTTCACCGTCGGTACGTATCTGAACAAATGAAAAAATAAAATGTATGCAACGGGAAGAAACCGACCGAGGATATTGGGACGAACACAACGCTCGCAGGAAGTTCTGCCAGCAGCCGTGCGTGAACGGATTGTAGCCCGATCGGAACTTGCCGGTCACCTGGAAACAACAAAATGGAATAAGAATTGAAGAAAGAATTCCTCTCTACCTGCTCGTTTGTTGTTCGTGCGCGAAGGACGAGAACGACGTGGAAGCCGGTGAGTCCAACGATCGGAATGCACAGCAGGATGAACAGCCCGATGAGGATGATGGAGCAGAGATTCGGCGGCGAAAGGTACTCCTCCCGGAAATTCGATCTAAACACACAGAAATGAGCGTAAATCTTCTCTTTCGGCTGCTTACCCGGTGGTGATCGTGAACGTCAACGACAAGCAGAAGACGCTGATCATGTGCAACGTGAGGAAGACCAGAAAGAGGAAGAAGTAGCGGTAGTTCCGCCGTCCCACGCAATTGTGGACCCACGGGCAGTGGTGGTCGAACGAGTCGATGCATCTGCAAGTGGGAAGCAGTTGATGACTGTTCGATCAAAAGAAGAACAGACTTGTCGCAGACGGAGCAGTGGGAGGAGCGGGGCGGTCGGTAGAATTTGCACGTGACGCACCATTTCATCCGCACCGTAATCCCGTTCACTTCCACGTTCTTGTAGAGCGGACAGCGGAAGTCGTCGATCGACTCTTCGGACGCCACGGCTGCAATCCGATGGAATTCAATGGAGAAGAAGAAAAGAGGACTCACCTGCGGGATGTCGGCCGGGGTCCATGGCGGTCGCCATGAACAAATTCGAGACCAGGAACAGGAAGATGATTACGTCGATTGAGCACAGGACGATGCCCAGCAGGCCCAGTTGTTTAATGATCGCCGGCACGAGCAGGTAGAAGAAGGCGGACGTGCTGCCGAGGATCAGGAACCACGTGACGAAGGCCGGAATGCACTGGCCGACGGTCCGAAAGAACCGCTTCATCCCACGGCCGGTCAGCGATCGCGAGTGAGTGATGTAGCCATTGCTGTGGGGCGACAACAACTGATGGTGGTAGGCGGAGTTGCCGTTCGCGGTCGACGAGGGGCGCGGGCAATAATTCGAAGACGCCTCGTGCGGAATGCCGAACTTCAGCGGTCCCCCGTTGGCCTTCTCCACGACGTTCGGCTGCGTTTTGGTCACCATCGAAGCGGCATCGACCACCGCATTCTCCCACAGGTTCTCGCCGAGCTTTGCGATCTGAAATCAACGGAATAAAAGCGTGAAACGGAACGAGCAAGCGGAGACGCGAGCCACGATAAAATCGCCGGTCGGCGCGACCGCAGACGATCGAAGCTCAACGGCCAGAACTTTCCGACCATTTCAATTCACGTCGATTTTACACAACGAACGCATGGGTCAGAGGATGAAGGAATGACCAGAGACTTGACGAAGTCACCGTTTGAACAAAGACGGACATCGGATCCACGCATGAAGCAAAGGAGTGCGCAGCCGACAGAACTTCCCAAAATGCACGATTCACGTCATTTCCACTTTGCTTTAATTCAAGTGCAATGAAAAAGGAGTGGATGCCCGTGGATCCGGATCCACACGTCCGAAACCGCCCGAACGGTCCACTCCTCAATTTAATTGCGGGGAGAATGCCAACAAGTTAGCGCCTTCTCTCGTTTCGCCTGCATTCCACTCGATAAACAGGCGGACAGCAAATCGCATTTTTCCGTCCGTCGAAGCGGAAAGAGAAGTGGGTGAGTGAGTGCTTGCTTGGCCAATTTCTTTTCTTGTCCTACTAAAAACAATCGACCGCTGCATGCGGTTTCGCACCAGTGGAACGAACGAAAAGGAAAGGAACGAAATTGGATGTTTGCAGGGACTTCTTACAGCGTTCTCCATAAAAGCTCGCCCATATCGGGATTTTGCTGGGACACGAGTCGATGACCTTCGATTTAGACGCTCGAAAATCCCCGTTAATTTCATTCGATTTTAATTTCGACGGGAGCGAACTATGCGAACACGGGGAAGCGGAATTCTGACAAATCCACGGGCAAACGAACGCGATGCGTGCGGCCGCATTTCTTCGCCGCCCGCGCCGAACGAGTGATGAATGAGCAACTTTTAATTAAACGAACAACAAATTCTCTTCGCACAACAACAAAAGGCTGTGGACATGGCGGAAGGGGACAGGTGAATGGACGACGGCGAACGATTTCGGTGGACGCATCAAATCTTGCTCCGCTGTTCGCCTTCGAGCAAGTTGTTGCTTGCGAAGATGTTGTTGGGGTCGAGTTCCGCCTTTAACGCACGCAGCACGCCCATTCCGACTGGACTGATCGTGTCCGCAAGCCAACGTTTGCGCAGTTTGCCGACGCCGTGGTGATGCGAAATGCTGCCGCCGCAAGCGATCACCTCGTCACGAGCCGCGATCTGAATCGAAATTTGTTCAATTACTCATTGGTGACTCTTTGCTGAATGATTGCTAGCCGGTTGATCGTGTTGATCACTTACCTCAATCTTGTCGTAAATCTCCATTCCATTGGGCAGTCCTTGTCAGTTGAAACCGAAGTAGAAGTAGACACATGCACCGGCATCGTAGACTTGAGTGACACTGAGAAAGGAGGTGTTCTTTACTCATGAACTTCTTGACGCACCGGCAAGAGGCGAGAACCGGCTTGGTCACGCCCAAGTTCAAGGCTTCTCGTTTGAGCAATTCCTTTACGTTTCGGCACAAGTTCTCCACCTTATCCCATGGGACGGACGTCTCAAAGGACTCGCCCACGACGCCGTATTCCATGCCGAGATCGCGGAGGTAAGCGATCGCAAAGGTCAGTCGATAGCCGTAGCGTCCGTTCTCCTCTCCGCCCACCACTCCTTCGAACTGAATCGAGCGACGAATGAATGCTGCTGGTTAGTTGGACGCACTTGAGAAGCGATGTCATAAAGGTGCTTGGACGCCTGCTTCACTTCTTCGTCGGTGCCCTCGAACACGCACGTCGCGGCGACCATTTCGTCGATCTGAAACCAGAGGTTTGATGAGGAGCGAAAGGAAAATGAACCTTAAATCCTTTCCATTTGGTGATGTAGGCGCGAGTCAACGCCGAGGAGAGGCCGTGAAACCATCCGTTGTTCTCCGTCTTCATCGATTGGCCCATGATGAACTGCTCGTTGTCCACCAACCGCAAGGAAGCCGGTTGGCAGCGCTGCAATCACCCGCATTCGGATCTTCAGCAGTCCAAGAACTCACTTGACGGGCGACCTCGCGGAAGAAATCGACACCGTTCTTGAAGCTCGGGAACACGATCGATCCGAACATCCGCCGTTCGGGCAGCGGGAAGACTTTGATCGTGACCTCCGTGATCACTCCGTAGCTCCCTTCGGATCCCAGAACGACGTGGTGGAGGTCGGGTCCGGACGAGATTCGCGGGACCTGAAGGCCCTCAGGAGTTCCTTTCATCGGTGGTTGCTCTCACTTGGCACTGCTTCTTGATGATCCCCTTGGAAGTGACCATGTTGACATGCACGAGCAGGTCCTCGATGTTCCCGTACTTGTTTTTCTTCATGCCGGACGCCCGAGTCGAAACCCACCCGCCGACCGTGCTGAACTCGAACGAATCGGGCTCGTGGCCGCAGGTGTATCCTTTCGCATTCAAGTGCTTCTCCAGGTTGATTCCGATGGCTCCTGCTTGGACGCGAGCGAGGAGGTTGTCCTCATCGATCCAGAGCACCTTGTCCATCAAACACACGTCCACCGAACAAATGCAACGGTTCTCTTCGGCCGGGCAGTTGAGGGCGTTCGTCACGGACGTCCCGCCGCCGATCGGGATCAGAACGACGTTGTTCTCATTCGCCGCAGTCACGATCTGAAGGAGAGAGCGGATCAAAAAAAGAAGCCGAAAGCGAGATTTACCTGCTGCACTTCCGTCTCGCTCTTCGGCCACACCACGACGTCCGGAATGCGCTCCAAGTGATCGTAGCGGAGGGCGAACATGTCGTGGACGGTGTGGCCGTGCGAGCGGTTCACTCGGTACTTCTTGCCGTTGGAGAAGGAGATTCGGGCGGTTTGCAAGAACCGAATGAATCCCTCGTTGATCTGCGGCTCGGGCACTCGCAAGCGATCGAACGAAACGGACGGCGTCTTCTTCGTCAAGTCGACGGCCATGTGCGACTCGAACCAGGGTCGCAGTTGGGGGATGATCTTCCCGCTGATGTCGTATCTTCAATCAAAACAGGCTGATTGATAAGCAACAAAATGTGAACTACCTCTCGCCCGACATGAAAGCATCGTTTTTTTGGTTGAGTTGAAACGACGAGTCCGTGTAGCCCCAGCCATTCCACTTTAAGGTGGAGTCTCTAAATTGTCACGGATTGTTAGACGAAATCCACCGAGATTCACAACGAACCGAAGGGTATTCGGAACGTTGAGTTCGACGAGTGGGGCCATTTCGCTCACCTCTTCCCACCGCCGCACTGATCGAATATCAAACCGCCGTCTGTGTGATCATGGTTCCTTTCTGTGCGGCCCCCTCTTTCCACTCTCTTCGTTGTTCGTTTTCGTCTCTCGTGGAAGGAAGGCATGATTTGCGGATTGATAAGACGAGTGAGTGTGCAGCCGTCCATCCTCGCAGTCCTCGTCCCGCAGTGGTCGAATGTTTCCGCGGGCACGTAGCGGCGGAACGAGAAGAATGGAAGAAGATAAAGTGGTTTGGTTCGTTTGGGTGCAGATTCCAAAGGTCGGGGCATTCCACTGATTGGGAACATGCACCGAGAGCACAGGCACACTTTGACCTTTGCCCCGCATCTCCAATTCAATCCTGCGAATTTAAATTCGGATTGCACTTTCAGTCGGTTGTTTTCTCCCGTCGACTCGAGGAGGAGGACGGACAAAAGAAGCCAAAAGCGCGAATCTGCTCGCCGCCAGCCGCCGCATGGCCACTAGCGATAATTGTGGGACGAGAGGCCGAGAGCGCGTCATGATTCGAAAAAGGAAGTCGAACGGCCGCCCTCACAATTCCAATCGTTCCTCCCAATTTGCTCGATTGTGGTTGGACGGCCACCCGCACGGAGACGAGGAATCCACTTCCAGCTACTCGGTTGCTCGTCCGGCGCGTCGGCCGTTGAGCTTGTTTTGATGCGACTCAAGAATCACTTCGAACTCGTTTGTTTTTGTTGTTCGGATAAAAGCGATTCACGAAGATCTATCGCTTTCATTACAAGAAGATAAGCCACCCGGAAATGTGGGAGGGGAGGATTGATATCACGGCCCAGCCGAGGCCAACTCCTCGCTCCGCCCCTGCACTCCGCCGGCGCCTAAAGGAGGGCAAAACTTTGATTTCCGTTCGAAGTTATATTTTCTCGCGACTTGGCATTTGCCGCCTCGCCGCCCCAGGGGAGGATTGTTCGACCGAAATTGCTCCTCTCCACTCGCCGCCCTGCCCGCCCATCGGCCGCTCGGTCTGTCGGTTACTGTGCCAGCCGGCCGGGCGTTTGGGCCACGCGTTCGGCGGAGATCCAAAGAAGGAAACGCGGCGGATTCCAAAACGGACGAGATGGAGAAACAGCGACAATAACGACAAAAGTCGGGGCTTATTTTTGTTTTCCTTCAGATTTCCGTTTAAATCGCAGCATGTCCCCGCTATTGTTCGGTGCTCTCCTCCCTTCCGTCTTCCTTTGGCACTCCAGACGACACGCGGCAAGCACGCGTTCGCTGGTTTGCTGGGCGACGGCGAACGTGTAGGCGTGATAGCGTGAACTTTTACCTTCCGTTGAACTTTCATCTCGTTGATCGTGCATTGATCCCGCCGTCCTGCGATTAGCCCGCTGTTTATTTGAAGACCGTTCGGCCCCCGTCCCGTGAACGCGATGCTCGGCGCCCAGGCTCTCCGAACGAAGCAGGTGGGTGAGTGAGTGGCCGAGCGGCACGTCCGGTGGATCGGCGCCCTTTGAGTGGTGCCAAAAAACAACTTTAATGCCCGATTTGTCCGCTTCGGCGCCGCCCGAGTGGATCGATCGATCACGCGACGGGCGAGCGGCCAATTGTTTCATCTCGAGTCAAAATACGGTGTTTGCACCTCAACGCACGTGCATTCGGCCCGGCTTCTTTTCGTTGGCTTTTCCGAAAGCAATCAAAATCCAACAAGCACGCGAACCACCGACATCGTGTAATTTGCACTTTAGTCGCTCGCTCTTCGTCGAAAACAGCCGAACAACGGGAGAAGAAAGAATTACAATCGAGTAAATGGTCCGAAAACACTTCTTTACCCAAATTCGATTTGCTCTGCATTCGGTGGCTGCACGTCATTCAATCCAATCTCATTGCAGAAGGTCGAGCAGAAGGAGCGGGAGAAACGGCAGCGACAACGAGAGCAAAAGATTCAACAGCATCAGAAAGCTGCCAAGTGAGTAGAGATGAATGGCTGATGGCCTCACCTCCCGCATTTGACTTGCAACACAATGAATGCTTCGCTTTCAGTGAGGACGCACACGCGGCTATGCTGGAGTTCGCGGCCCAACAGGCGGCGGCCAGCTCGACCGGAAGTCACATCAAACAACGTCACTCGCTGCACACGACCGCCTTGAACGATCACTTCGTGCCGTTGAGTGCGCGAGAGTCCTCACAGTTGGACGTGCAGAATGTGAGCGGCAGTGAGAAGAAAGAGGAGTGATCAGTTCGTTTCAGCACAAGTACCCGCCCCGTTCTCCTTCCACCGATTATGGAAAGACGAGCGACGGATCGGGCAGCCGGCTGATGCGTTGGTTGGGTCTTTCGTCTAACAATCAGAAGAAACAAAAGCGTCGGATGTCCACTTACTGATCCCACGGATCGACCATCTCCACAATTCTGCTTGCTCGTCTTCTTCTTTCTTCTTGTAATCCACTCGCTCCGATTGCACTTCGATTTGCCGCCCGCACGCCGTACCTCACATTCTGCACCTGATTGGCTTCTGACGCCTTCTTTCTTTTGTAATTCGTGTTCTTTCAAGCACACAAACACCCCGTTGTAATCAGTAGGCCGATGAAACGGCACAACAACTTTTGTTGACCTTAGAATGCGTGGTAGTTTAGTTCTCGGTGTACTCGACTGTAAATCGAAGAGTCCAATCCCTTCTTTCTGAGTTGAATCTGATGCGTAAATCTCACCCATTTCTTTAGTTCTTATGCTTCTTTTCTGAAACTATTTATCGTCAAAACATCTTTCTCATTTCAATATTTTCCATTCGATAAATCAACTCGAAGTTCCTCGTCTTCTTCATGATCGTACAGCTCACTCGACTCGGTTGAAGAGCTAAGAAGAAGAGTCAATATTCGACTTTTCCGTGTGATTTTCTTCTTTCCGGGTCGTTCGGTTGGAATGCCCTCCAGAGAGCATCTTAATGGGCTGATTGATGGAGAGCGGGAGTACGTGTGTCCAGCTGATTGGGTTGACTGGAGAAACGGATGTTTGCCTCCAATCCGGAAGCTGCTGTTGAGCTTTTTTTATTCAATTTCGATGTGAAGAGGGCGGCGAGATCAAAATAGCCGAGGGACGCATGAGAGGGACAAAACAAACACGAATGCGATCAATTCTTCGTTCGTATCTCATCAAACGACCGTCGACTCGGTTGGCCGTGCGAGCGGTCGCCGTTCGCCTTCCCTCTCGTCAATAATAGAACTCAAACATGACGGGCTGGAGTGCTCGATTCGGCGGAAATCGAAGGAAATTCATAAAAGGCGTCCACTTCATCCCGCGGGATCGTCCTCAACCAACCGCCCTTGACATCACTTCTTTGTCGGATGTTTTCGGAGCCAAAACGAAACAGAAACGACAATTCGAGAAGTGGATTGAATCTTTTGGTGGACGCACGGAAGAAATGCGAGCTAATGACTCATTACGAGAAGTCGCCTGATTATAGAAGTCATCAGACTCTTCCGTTTTCATCAAAACCGCCCAATTGGTCCAGAAAGAACGAAAAGCAACCCATATGTGCCCGCGAGCATGACGTAATCGGCGCTCAAAGGTGTGGCCTTCGAGTGAAGTGAACGGAGACGCGAGTGCGAGCGGCCCAAAAAGTGAACGAAAGAGAGCGTTGCGGGATTATGGAACCGAACCCAATCACCGCTCAGCGTTTGCGTTCAGCCCGCGGAATACACGCACTCCTCCCATCAGTGGATGATTCATTGGAGACCGCTTCGACGGAGCGAGTGGTCTGTTGGTGATAAACGACAAATAAAGAACGCATTTATTCCTCGTTCATCGACGGCCGAGTGCTCGCGAGTTATGAGTGGGAATTTGCCGCTTCGTGGAAACCCTCCTGCATGTTTTGAGCGCTCGTTTTACGCCAACGTTCCACCTGCGGCGACCAATCTTTTCGTTCGTTTCGACTGATCTTGCGTTAATTCGCTACGTAGTTTTTGTGCTCGTGTTGCCCTTTGTGCTGTTCACAAATCAAGGGCCAAAAACGAGCCGAAAGTTCGAATTTTCATCACTTTTTGTTCGCGTGTGAAGTTTGCTTGTCCTGCGTGCTTCAAGGTCTCCATCATTGCCTGACGGCTGTTTGCAGACATGGAAGAACTAAGGATCGATTTGGACTCTCCGCACGGCGTGTACTTCCCCGGACAAGTGATCAGTGGCTCGGTCTACATCCGGCTGAAGGATTCGATCAAGGCCCGCTCGGTGGTCGTCTCTATTCTGGGCAAGGCACGGACACAATGGACTCACTACGAACCGACTAGGACATCGCCCGGACTTCATATGAATCGGCACGGCGGAATGTCAAGAGATCGCACGCACGCACGCACTATCTCGTACTGGTCTGAGGTCGTTTATTTGGACCAGCAGTGCGCCGTCTGGCAACCGCCCCCCAACTGCAACCACCTGCCGGCCGGCGAGCACCGATTCGCCTTTTCGTTCATCATCCCGCCGGTCGCGCCACCCACTTTTGAGGGGAGCGTCGGATTCATTCGGTACAGCTTGAAAGCGAAGATCGATCGCCCGTGGCACATCGACAACGTCCAACGCCGCGCCTTCTCGGTCACTCCTCATTTTGACTTGAACACCATCCCGTATTGTGCTTGTCCGGTCGTTTCTCAAATGAACCAAGAGCTCGGCAGCCTTTGGTTCAAGCACGGAAAAGTGGATGCAAAGGTGAGTTGTGCTGCCGTTCAGATGACTTTCCGTTCGTTTAGATCCACCTGCCGAAGAGTGGTTACGTGCCCGGAGAGTCCATTTCACTCCGCCTCGACATCGACAACCAGGCAACGCGCGACGTCGTCCGAATCAAGACTTCGCTCATCCAATCGGCCATCTGCTCGGCCAAACGGCACGACACTTACTTCAATTCGTTCACCCGACACAACGAAGTGGATACGAAAGAAGAGACGCGGACTGTCGTGCAATATCTTGAGAAGTTCGAGGTGCCCAAGCACTCGTCCGGCTCGTATCAACGACAGCTAGCCATTCCGCCGGTCGTCCCCTCGTTCAATGTCTGCCCCATCATCCAAGTGGGCTACTACTTGAAGGTAAGCGATCCTTTCAGCTCACTGTTTAATGGCAGCCTTCAGATCAAACTCGTCGCCAAGGGGAGCATCAAGAACTCGATCACTCGTGAAATCCCGCTTCTTCTGGGCACAATCCCCGTCCGCGTGCCCGCCCCTCCTCAACCGGCAGATTTCCAGCCGCAACCACTCGCTCCGCCTCTTCCATCGGCTCCTCCGGACTATGGTCGGTGGAAGTATTCTTACTCGTTACTCAGCGCTTGCTTTCAGAATCCACCGTCAACCTGCAGTACGGGGACTCGGTCTTCAAGGGCGGCAATCTGGCCGACGATTCGAGCGAGAAAGGATTCGACTACACTCCGAAATACGTCTTCTACGGTGGAACCTCGTGATCATCTCTTGCATTTCAAGTGCCCGTTTATTATCGTGATCAATTTGTTGAACAATACAACGCTATTCGACTTCTGTACAACACGTGACTATCGGAAACCCAAATCAAGCTTTGCTGCGGTCCTTTGCACTCGGGAAAGTGATCTCCCCCGGATAGCCCAACTTCTCGTTCGTTGCGATCACCTGCATCGACGAGTTAATGAAATCATTGAAGCTTGCTCGAGAAACGAACCGCGAGCTTCTCTTTTTTCTGCTTTCCCTTCGGATTCGCCGCCTCTTCCGTGTTCCCGTCGGCCACTTTCTTCGGAGCAAAGTGCTGAAACTGCCGAATGAAAAAAACAGCTGACAAGCAGTCCCGACCTCTCGGATCGCGTAGAAGGTCCACAGAATGGTTGAAAGCGAGAAGAAGCTGATCATGAATATCCGATTAGGGAGGATCCCGTCCTTGTCCATCGTCTTGTGCACGTAGTAGGCGATCACGCCGATGCCGCGGAAGATCTCCAGATGGGCCGCGTACCAACTGCAATCCAATGGAGTCGGAATGCTTTTTTTCTTCTTGCGAGCTCACCACCGATCGAAGAATGCCCCAAACGATTGCATTGTGCACACGAAGAAGGCGATCTTGAGCGTGAAGTCCGCGTAGTTCAAATCATTTCGATCGTATTCGAAGTGCATGAAGATGGCGAGCAGGAGAAGGAAATGGACGAGCACGTACACCTTGATCCAAACTTTCAGCACAGGATTGTACTTTTGGACGTTCTTTTCGACCTGCAACGAATGAATTCATTGAAATCAACCAAAAAGAAACTTGCCTCAGGCACTCCTTCGGTGTGATCGGCAAGCGTGAGCCAATGGAAGAAAGGCTCCACTTTCATCCCGGGGAACCATCCGGGCGGCCAGTAGACGGCTTTCAGCTTGTCCGTGATCGTCGGAAAGTAGTCTTCTCCTTTCTCGTTCTTCATCCTCCACTTGTCGAACAGGAGCTCTTTGAGGGTGTGGAACTGCAATTATGCCGTCCATTCCGTTGTCAATCGGTTCGGTGCACTCACTTGCAACCAGATCTGATCGAAACTCCGCTCGTTGTGAATGAGGCCGTAGACGGGCGGGTCGTCCGGCCGTTCCTCAGGCGAACGTGTGGAACATTTTGTCCCAAATGATCAAAACGCCGCCGTAGTTCCGGTCGATGCAGTAGGGATTTCGGCCGTGATGCACCCGATGGTAAGATGGGGTGTTGAACACAATGCCGACCGGTCCCAACGTCCCGAGAAGCTGGAAAGTGGGAGAAATAAAAGGAATCAAACAAAAGAAGGCCGTACGCTAGTGTGCAGCCAAAACTGGAAAATTTCAGAAAAGTATCGATGCACGAGGAAGATCTGCGGGGGAATGCAGAACGCCTACAGATCATCCTTATGATTGCTTCTTAAACACTGCCTACTTGGATAACATCGTAGATGGCCAATCCCGCATCTTGGATGGCCGCTTGCCGCAGTGCAGTCGAGAGGTTGTAGTATTCGCTGCTATGATGAATTGTATGCAATCCCCAAAAGAAGCCCGCTTCTGCAAACCGCAGACGAATGCTTACAGCTCGTTTACTACGCACTTACCGTGCACTGCTCTATGTCCAAAGTAGTAGAGAAGATCTTGGAAGATCAAGCAGAAAATCCACGTCCACGGAGACTCCCACGGCAACTCCAGAATTCGAAAGTTGTTCCAAATGAACAGGTACAAGAAGATGGCGATTGTCCGCCCGCCGAACCTGCAATCAGGTAGAAGGATGACCGAAAGGCGTTCGGCGAAGAACCCACTTGAAGCATTGGGAGAGCATCCCAGCGCAGAATGACGTAATCGTGTCATTTAGCGCAAACCTGTCTTCGTGCTGGGAGATCTTCAGAACGACGAACTCGAGGAAAATCAGCGTCACCCACCACGCACTGACCTACAAAACAAATGTGCCTTTCAATTCTGCCTTTACAAGCACTCACTTGGACGTTGTAGTTGGGCACATCGGAGAGATTCCGGACGGTCGTCTCGTAGGGGGAGATTAAGTAGAAGATGTGGCGCAGAGATTCGTGAGATCAAGTCGGTGCAAAAGGCGGGCGCCCAGCGACGTGTTCGTGAACACCCGATCAAACCATTGGGTTTCGGTTCCGTTCAGCAGCTCCATCCTCGAATTTCGGGCATGGGAATCCGCAAGAAGAACTGAACAACCAACGAATCAACAATCGAATGTGAAGCGATGTAATGCACGTGAACAAACGGATTGTCCGGAAGGAACGGGTCCACAAGATCTGCACAAGAAACAACCACCTGACGACCGCACAAACGAAAATGACAGTCCAAGAAAGCCCGACTACATTCACGGGCTCACGGAAAGAAGGCGGCGCTGCAGTAAATCAGGATGCATCTCGAGGAGCACCGTACGGGCGAAAGGTGAGCGGGTGGACGGGTCGCGGAATCCCGTCTTGCGCGCGTGAACCTGTTCGGAACGGGGGATGCCGGCGGCGTGCGAAAGGAAGCGTTGGGATCGAAAATTGGATTCAAACGTTCGGGAACATTTATCCGAGCGACCCCCTCGCTCCTCGTTCGTTTAATCCGTGAAATTGCGGGAGGGAATTGCGGTTGAGGAGGTTACGCCGCTCGGAGGCGCTCAAGTTGGTCAGCGCGCCTCCCACTCCTCCTCGTCTTCTTGCTCCAGGGGGCGCCGCAAGCGACCGTGCAGCGGGCAGATCGCCGACTTCTTCCGAAATAATACGTGCGCTTTCTCGTCTGCCGAACGAGCGGTTTTTGCGAATCCCGCCGGTCGCTCCCTCGCTGATTTCTCGTTTGATTCGCGCGGAAAGCGCCACAGGCGACGGGCGGCGCGAACGAAAAGCGAAATGGGATCAACGGGGCGGCGGAATTAGTCGACGGAAAGAAAGTGAACGATCGGCAGGGATCTCGACCGTTACATTTGAATACAAGCGAAAGTTTATAGTTGCATTGCCAATTTCTGCTTGCATGCATGGTATCTCTCGTTGCCTGGTGTGGATATTGCCTTTTTGCTTGCTGTTCCTCATCCATTACAGCTTTTCATCTAATGAGGAAAGCTTTGTAAAAGCAAGTTCAAACAATTCTTTTCTTACTCATCCACGCCCACAAACAGCAGCAGCAGCGAAAGAGTGGTTGTTATTGCGAAAGAGGTGTTGATGTTCGAAATCTTTGAGCCACTGCTCCTCCGAGCAGATGAGTGAGTGAGTGACTCGTCTCGAAGTCCGATCGCACGTACGGACGGCCGCGTGATCGTGTTTTTTCCTCCGCCGGCTGTCCGGCTGACCTCCGATCAAGTGGGCAGACGAGCGGAAAACAAACAGCTGTTGGCCAAAAAACGGAGTCGAAGTCCGCCCGTTCGTTGTTGTGTGTGGCCGCCCGTTTCGCCGGTGGTCAAACGAGCGATCGTTCCCGTTCGAGTTTGGCCGAAGAGGAACTCCTGAAACGTCAACAACATTCGGTCGTCCGTCCTTGATCCTCCTGTTTACGCACTCGGAAAGAAGAAAGCCGGCCGGAGTGTTGATGCTTGTGCAATCCCTCGAGCAGTTTGTTGTTTTCCCTCCCGTTGAATCAACACCCCGATTTCCGCGGGTGCGAATCGGAAGAAAGCCGAGCAGACGGAAATCCCAGGGCATGACCCACGTTCCATTGTTTTCGCAGACGGCGGAGTTTGCAGCCGGCCGTTCGGACAGTTCGGGGACACGCTGCTCGTCCGGCCGTTCGCACCGCCGCCGATCGGCCCTCGAGTCTTTTCGCTCGTGTTCGCCACCTGATTTGCCCCGCGGCAGTTCGCTCGTGGCCCGGCCGCTCGATCGCCGTGCGGCCGACGGGACGGTGCGGTCGAGCTGGAAGCGGACTTGAACGGGCGGCTCGGTCGGTCGCGAGGTTTTTGCTCGTGTCTTGCGGCGCGTGGCGCGATCACTCCTTTACGGCCCCCGAGCGGACGGTGCGGCCACTCGAAATGGGCAGTACGGGCGGGGCGGTCGTTGATCAGCAGCTAACCACTTGCCCTTTCCCTTCTTCTGCAGTCTTCCGATTTCTTTTGTGTCTTGCACACGGTAATGTGCGAATGTCGTCGTGCACTTCTAGCTCTTGCTCTCACCCTTCGGCCGTGTTGACCCTCGGCACGTTCTTCATTGCTCGCTGATCGCTCGTCTTTCTTTCAGCCATGAGAAATTACTACAATTACGGGCGGGGAAATTACTTCCATCGCTTCGACACGGCCCTCGATTCGGAAACCGAGCAACATCAGAAGCAGCGGCTGTTGGCGGACAAGATCAACAGCTATGCGGACATCCAAGAGCTCCGACTGCTGCTCGTTCAGGGCGCACAAGTGAGTCTCCAGTTGTTAGTCGTGCCACTGTTCTTGTTGAAGGCGGACGGCGTGGTCACTTTGGGCCTTCGTCCCCTCCACTACGCCGTCTATCGGCAGTACTTCGAGGCGGCCAAACTCCTGATCGTTCGCGGAGCAAAAGTGGATGCGGTGGACGACATCGGCTACTCGGCCCTCCACCTTTGTGCCGAGAAGGGCAGCTTCCGAATGCTGAAGCTTCTTCTGGAGGTCTGCCGGTCAACCGCCAATAGTTCCCTCAATGCTTTTTGTTTGCAGCACCTGGTCAATCCGGAACAAGTGCTCGTTCTTCGAATCCAAGGACGAGGCGTATCCGATTCGTGACGGAGCGGACGAACCCCTGCGCCTTGCCATTTGGCAGAATCACTTCGAGTGCGCGAAGTTGCTGCTCGAGGAGGGTGCCGACCCGAACGTCAAGTACTTCGACGGGCCGCAGATTTCCCTCATCGACCCCAAGCAGTTGCCGTTTATCCGCTTGCTGGTGAGTTCTTTCCCGCTCGTCCATTAATCCCCTCGCTGGATTGCAGCTCGATCACGGCGCGAATGTGAACGTGTTCAACCGAAAGGGCTTCACTCCGTTGATGTGCTCGTGTGAACGTGGGGCGGAAACCTTCCGCACGACCCAACTGCTGATCGAGCGGGGAGCGGACGTGAATGCCGGTGAACACCAAGTCGAACTACTTGATGAGCGTCCTCCATTGTGCGGTTGGAAGCGGAGATCTACCGACCATTCGCCTCCTTGTTGGAAGTGAGTTCTCTTCTGGCCATCGATACTTTTCCACCCTTGGTTCATTCAAGAACGGAGCGAAGGTGAACATCGAAGTGCCGGAGACGGAGCGCCGTTTGGGCACCCTCCCAGCCGCCCGTTCTCCACTTTGCGATCATGAGCGGCAACGTCGAGATCGTGGAGTTGTTGCTTTGAAGTACGGGGCTGACATCCACGCGAGCGGGACCGTCTACGGCAACGCGCTCCACCTCGCCGCGTGCCATCGGATCGGCGGCGAGAATCAGGTGGAGCTTGTCGCGCTCCTGCTGCGAAATGGCGGCGATCCCAACAGCATTTGCCTGAATTCGAACGGCGCCCTCCTTCGCTCGCCGACCGTCGAATTCTTCCGGCCGCCTTTACAAGTTCGAGGTGAGAGGCGGAGAGGAAAGCAATTGACCTGATTATTCCCTTGAAGATGGAATCCCGTCCGGGCGACGTCCAGTGGGTCGACGTGGTGAAGCTGCTGTTCGCAAACGGCGCCCACTTCGACCTCAACTGCGATTCGATCGAAGTCGAGTCGATGAACGTGATGGCCGAACTGAGACGACCCGCGTACGCCGAAGTGTTGGGCAGCTACGTGTCACAAATCGCTCGCTCCATTGGGAAATGTGGAGGCGATGACCGAGAACTCGCTCTACTTGACCGCCGAGCAACTCAAAATACCTGTCTAAGTACGCAAAGAATGCTCTTTAATTCAAATGAACTCCTGTCTTCCAGCAATCCCCGTTCACTCCGCGAGTGTTGCCGCAACTTCCTCCGCTCGCACATGCTCGTCAACGAGTCCTCCGTCTGCAGACTGCCGCTGCCGAACTTCGCGAAGAACTACCTCCTCGGCCACTCGGATTTGCCGTGAATCCACAACGAACTCTGCCCTCTTTTCACGAACTTATTTGTATCTACACTGTCTACTATTTACGGATGTACAGTCGATCGATGGGTAACGTATTTATGCCTTGTGTGTCCACAGTTCCAGCTCGAAAGCGATCGAAATGAAAGTGTACAGAAGAGAAGGGGTGTGATTATCTGCCTTCACTGTAAATATGCTCCTCGAATGCCCAATATGTCGTTTGATGCGGGGATTTTTGTGTAGAAGTTCGTTTGTACATTCCGAATAAATTATTGCTGGAATGCATAGCGGCGAGGACGAATGAAAGCGGAGAACGCAAGAGCTGCCGAAGAAGGAAGTGAGTGGGATTCGGGACGAAGAATGCATTTGTTAGCGGATTTGTAGGCGGATCGTAAGCTTTCTGTTGCACACCGGAGAGGAAGAAGGAATGAAATGAGATCAATCGATAGTCAACCGTTGGAGCTCCTCTTCGGCGAGCGGCATTCGCTTCCATCGCGGGTTCAGGACGATGGCGAGAACGGTGGCCGCATAGCCGATGATGAACAGTCCGAAGAAGTTGGACATCGCCTGCTGTCCGCAGAACTCGTGTTTTTGGGTCCAGCAACTAAACAGGAACGTGCGGATTAACAACAAATGGAATCGAAAGCACTCACGTGTGTTTCCAGGCCGCTCGCTCGCTGATGCCCGCCAAGGCAACTCCGACCACGCAAACCATGAGGATGACTCCGATCAAGCGGTGGAAGGGCATGAAGAAGCGACGAACTTCGGGGGCAAAGCCGGGGAAGAAAAACACCAGGAAGCCGAACAGGAACTGAAAACACCTCGTTTCTAAGAGGACCAAGGGCAAGAAACAAACCTGCAAACAGTAGCAGATGACGAACGTCAGGCCGAGCCACGAGTGCAGAGAGTAGAGGTTCGGAATGACGGCGATCGTACCGCTCTTGTCCCGGTGGTAGTTGTGCGAGTCGAAGACCGCTCGGAGGGCGACGATGGCGAAGATGATGGCCAGCGAGTGGAGCGACAAGTGGAGGAGTTTCGTGAATCCTGAATGCCCGGAAATCAGACAATTGTTTCCATCAACTGCCGATGCTCACCGCTTTCGCTCTTTGCGGAACACGCGGTAGACGATCACGGCCTCTCCGAACAGGAAGATCAATCCCATTGCCATGAAGGTCGGGTGGTAGTGGAATTGGCGCTCCGGGTCGGCATTCCACGAGTAGCCGCCCTCACCGTAGCCCCTAAAATCTCCTCTTAACAAAGCAGATAAAAGAACAAACTAACCCCATCCACATCACAACGGAAATGACGATTCCAACGCCTGCAATCGAGTCGTGAAAGCGTTTCAACGAGAAAGAACTGACCGAAAAGCTGGCTGGCCGTTACGAGCCATGTGAACAGACGATTCGATTGCTGATCGCTAAGGATCTGATGCTCGTCGAAGAAGACGCCCATTTTAACCCTTGAAATAGAGCCAGAAATTAATTCACGAAACGAAGAAACGCTCGCCGCGGTTAAACGGATGGCGATAATTCGGAAGGAAATCTGCGGGAAAGGATCTCCCAACACACGAAGCCCGTCCTTTTACGTTTCGCATCAAGGCGGATGGAAAGCAGAAGAAACCCGCACACGCCCAACGGCCAAATAGACGAGTTGAGTGCGAAGCGAGGGGCGGTTTGGCATTTCGAGTCGATGGACGGCAGCCATTCGCTTGTGCCCACAGCGACGGCGTGGAGAAAAACGCGCAGAAAGGCGCACTGGCGAACAGCCCGAGCAGAAGGAGCAACGCGTTGGACGGGGCGGTGCGGGGGTCAAAGCCCGAATTAAAAAAGGCTGCGAAGGGGAGAGCGCGACCGTTGCTAAACAGGCGGAAAACAACTGACGACCACTGGGCGAAAGCGAAGTAACCTTTAAGGAAAGAACGTGCTGGAAGGCCCTTGTTTGGAGAAGACTCCACGTGCTCGCAGGTGTTTGTTAATCAAATTGGAAGCCCGTTCGCGCCACCGGCCGCTCGTAAAGCAAGCGGACGGACGTGTGTCATTCGCAGCGTTCTGCTCGCCCGTCATTTACCGCTCGCCCACTGGTCTCCCTTCAAGAACAGCATTGTTTTCCTCAGTTTAGATGAACGCGTAACAAAAACTAAAGCCACGAATTTCGTTTATTTGCCATCGAACACAATCGCCGTTCCAACAATTGAGCAAAAACCCCTCCAAAACCACTACAAAAGCGAGTTATTCGTGTATACAAGCGATGGAGTTTCCTTTGATTTTGCGGCAACCTTGTGGAATCGAAATTAGACGAATGAACGAACAAAAGAGGGAAAGAAGTGACGTTTAATACCGTTGGTGGATTGATGGACAAGAGACTTCAATCTGGACATAGAAAGGACTTTTGACTATTGAATTTCATCCGAATCGTAGACAATCTAAGGGCGATACAAGAAGGTGGGAGACAAAGAAGACATGCAGGGAAATAAGGTTAAAATTCGATCACCAGCGTTCATTGAAAGCGAATTCCAGCCTAATGGTTTTGATGTGAACACGAGCCGAAGCGCACCGCCAACGTTCGCCACTCCTCAGTTGAACAGAACGGGAAGATCGTCCTCGTTGTCCAGCATGTTCTTCACTTCGCCGCGCTCCGGTGCCGCGATCGTGTGCTCGTCGGCCTCCGCACGATCGCGCTTCTTCTTGGCCTGAATCTTCTTCATTCTGCAACAAACAGGGGAATGAATGCAAAAGAATGAAAAGAAAAACTGACCGGAAGAATTCTTCACGCTCCATCTCGTCCAACTCCGTCACGATGTACGTCAACGTGTTCTCGATGCGCGGAATGATCACTGGAAGAACGAACGAAAATAGATCGAAAGGAAGAGGACTGGAAACAAACCGTGCTCGATGGCATTCACACGCCGATTGGTGGTCTTGATGGCCTCGTCCAGCGTGATGAAGCACGTCTGCAAGGTGGCCAGCTCGACCAGCAGCTCCACCGCCTTGCTGTAGTTCTTCTTCATCTTCGTGATGTTCGAGCCGCCCTTGCCCAGACCCGTCAGGTCGTACGCGTCGGGCCCGTCGGAGTATGACTCGAACACCGGCAAGAACACACCTGAACCCACGAGCGGGATGAAAACTAGAAGAAAATGGTATGAAACTGACCGACAACGTTCTCCTTCTTCATTCGAACGCGGTATTGGGCTTGAGAGACGTTCTGGATGACCGTGTGCGAGAAGTCGCCCGCCGTGAACTTGGCTTCGGCCAGCGAGAACGCCGCCTCCTTCATCACGTCGCCCATCAGGACTTTGTTCTGAAAAAGCAAAGACGAATGAAAGAGAATTGAGTGAAAGAACGAACCTCGACGATTTTCTTCAGAATCTCACGGAAACGGAGATTCAACGCGTCCGCCTTCTTCTTCAGCAGACTGTGGCCCTTCTGCGCGCCCTTCAATCGGGTCTTCATCAACGTTTGCGCCCTGAAATCCGGAGATCGTGTAACGGGCAAGAAGGAATCAACGAAAACTCACATTCGAGACGGGAAGAGCGCGATTCGGTCCTTTTCCGCCGCCCGACATCTTTGTTTCGGTTCTGCGGGTCTGAAAGTGGAAATCTTCGAGTTAGAAAGTTGGAAGTCGATGGCCGGCAAGGAGTAAACAGAGCGCAGAACACGGATAATCGCTGCGATTCGACGGTTTTTGGTGTTAACTAAAGACCAGAAATCGATCCAACAGAGCAACCAATCCAGTCGGGACCCAAACGCCTCCCGACCGGCTATTTTCGGGCGGGAGAAGCGGGAAGCGGCCGGAGGCAATCGCTTGGAACATCGAGTAGACGGCATTAACTCCAACTAATCAGAGTAATTTGGCGCTCATCTGCCACAGACAATCCAGCAGCAGTTAGCGATCACTCGGAAGCGTTACAAACAAATCTTTTATTGTTTCCTTCGAGTGTCTGATGTACGGTAGTTCTCTTGCGAGACGATCTCGCACGTTCGAATTGAAGTCCTGCCGATCGAATCAGCAGCAGCTTCCAATTCCTCCCATGGAAAGAGTCCGCGAATTGCGCCATCGGCGGCCCTCCTCCCAGCAGACGAAATCGAGCGCGCCTTACAGCAGTCCTGGCCGTGCGGACGGATCGGACGGAGGCGCCGAAATTCGCCCGCCCGTCTGCCGCCCGCCCCCCTACAGTCGGCTCTCCTGCCTCGCCGAAAATTCGGACGATCGAGGAGTCCGCAGATTTTCGCCGCCGTTCGGTTGTGTTCGCATCGATTTCGGGTGGGATGCCGGACGCCAGCCCGGACGTGCGGCCGTCGGGTGTTCGTTTTGGGTCGCAACTTTCGAATAAACAAAACGAATGCGGGAATGACGGGGATTGTTCGCTCGTTGCTCCCGCTCGACTTTCGCTTCCCGACCGTTGATCGGCATACAAATACGATTGTTCGGGCCGTTCGTTCCCTTCGATTTTAATCTCCTCCTGCCCCCTACGGCGTTTGAGGCCGTGAATCAGAAGCCGCCCCGGGCCGCTCGCATTTCGATTCACTTCCGCGGGCCGCCCTCGTGTGGTCGTCCCGTGGGCGAAAACATCGAGGAGATGGGAGGTGATCTTTTGTTCGAAATATCGGTGTGAATTCCTTTCATTTTTTTGTTTGTTGCGGTTGATCTCAAGCTGGGCCTACAGAAGGGCGATTTCTTTTGTTCAAACGATGCAATTCCGGTCTGCCACCCTCCACTTTCGGCTAATGAGTTTCGAAATTTGGCGAAGTCGACAGTTTGTCGTCCGCAAACTCCTTTTCTCATTGTTATTGTCTCCGGCTTGCGGTCCCCTCTTTCGGGCGGGTGTCTTCGCGTTTGGACCTCCTTGTGCGCACTTCTCGACGTCATCCATCCGTTAGAACGTGAAAAGCCGCCCGTTGCGGCGGGGGTTTGAACCCGCTTACCGTTTTTCTGGCTAGAGAACTCCTCGGATTACTGCGCACAGTAAAAAAGCGGGGGTCATCGACGGCACAGTGAACGGAGAGCGTCTTTCCGTTCATCAGATAACGGATACCCCAAAATGGAGCGGACGTTGACGTCCCGCAGGTCTCGTCGGTTGCTTATTAGAAAAGCCTCTACTTCTTTATTGCGTGTGCACCTTTGTGGATGCCTTCTTTCGCTAACATCCAAAATGAACGAGGAAGTGAGCGCGTAAGTTCCAATTTGGTTCCCACCATAAACTCTCCCATTGCTTTGTTTTGCTTGGCTTCTGCACTTTCGGTTTATGCGCGTGTGATTTCAACAACCCCATCATTTCTCGTGTTCTCACTCACCTCCTGTTATTTTCTTTCAGCGTTTCTCGTCGTCGTCTCCGCCCTTGAAGTCGCCCGGGGACCAGCCGCATCAGAGAATGCGTCGGTGGTCCCATTGGCGATGCTCGGGGCCTCGTTTCGTCGGTTGGCTCGTGGGCCTGGCGACGCTCACGATGTTCGTGCTGCTCTACAAGCGATTGGTGGTCGATGAGGACCAATTGGAAGCAACCGAAACGAGCCACCACGACCCGATTGTTCTTCAAGCGGCCGAACTCAAAAAGGTTTGTTCGATTGGGACTCGATTGATGTGCAAAAACGAGATGTCAGTTCACTGAGGAGGCGGACTTCGCGTGGAACGGGGTGCTCAAGGGCCAAAAGGAGGGAACGGCGAAACGAATGGCGAGTTTCCACCATTCGTCCTTCTCATCTGATTGCCCCCATTTCAGATCAAGATGCCCGTCCACTTGTTCGTGGAGCACTTCCCGCATTTGGCCGAGCAGAACGTCGAAAGCGTGGACCCCGAAGTGTTCCTTTCGGCTCCGCAAACTCACTTCCGAACGCCGCCCGAGATGATCATCGGCATTCCGACCACCAAACGGGCCACGGTGAGGAGCACTCCCCTCTACTTTCTATCATTGATGGTCGACTTTCAGCGGAACTACGTGTACGAAACGATCGCCAATCTGTTCGCGAACCTCGCCGAGTGCGAGCGGAGTCGTGTGCTGTTCGTCGTCTTCATCGGCGAGCGGGAGGCGAAGAAGCGAGTGGAGTACGCTCTCGAGATCCAAAGCTGGCTGCAAGCCAACTACTCCAAAGAGTGGGACGAAGGAATGTTTGAGGTTGGTGACTCCTTCCGCTTTCTTCCTCTGATGCCTTTCGGCTGCAGATCATCGGACCCCCGCCGTTTTGGTACGTGCCCGACTTGGACGAGGTCGTGCCCACGTTCAACGACTCGCAGGTGCAAGACGAACTCACTTCCACTCTTCACCTTCTTCTCTTCGTTTAGGACCGGATGGTCTGGCGGACGAAACAGAACCTCGACTTCATCTACCTTATGAGTTGGGTGCGGCTCGTCCATTCGCGCTCTCGCTACTACCTGCAAATGGAGGACGATGTGCTTTCCGTTCCGGGCAAGCACCAAAGGAACAACCCATTCATTCTTCTGCGTTGCTTTCAGGCTACGTGAGCAAAATCCTCGCGTTTGCGGACTCGAAACCCGTGTGGCTGACGTGCGACTTCTCGTCGCTCGGCTTCATCGGGAAGCTCTTCAAGATCAGCGACCTGCACACGTTCACCACCTTCAACATGCTCTTCTATCGGGACAAGCCGGTCGACTGGATTCTGGACAAGCTCTTCGAAACGCGCTACTGCCATCACACCGAGAAGGATTGCCTTAAGAACAGGATCAACAATCACGTCCGCTTCTTCCACGCACCGCCGCTCTTCCAGCACGTGGGCCGCCAGTCGTCGCTGAAGGGCAAGACGCAGCTGCTGCGCGAGAAGAACTTCCGGCCGGCCGCCAGCCAGCTTCCCGACTCGTGCGTGGACAATCGGTTCGAGGGCAACGTCTCGACGAACATCCGCGGGCTGGACTCCTCCCGCGTGCTCGCTTTCGTCCAGGCGGGAATCCCGCTGAAGATTCGTGCGCCCACGGAAGAGATGTTCGTTTCGATCGACTTCGGAGAGAAGCCGCGCGAGTTGAATGGTGCGTTTGTCCACATTTGAAGCCACAGATGATCATCTCTTCTGCTTTCAGCCCTCGTCATTCGTTACGCGTACTCGTCGAAGAAGGAGCCGTCGGCCACGCCGTTCGTCCCGCTGGCCGTTCGACTGCGGTCGGGAGCGGAGGCGTGGAGCGTCGAGTCCGCCGTGGACGATCTCTTCTACGCGCAGCTGAGCGGCAATCGTTCGGTTTCGCAGAATTCGGGTCTCAATTCGGAAAGCATATTTGTTTTCGTCTTTCACGTTGTCTTCCGTCGAAATGAAATGATCCTCATTGAGTGCTGGTAATGTAATAAATTATTCTTTCGTGCACTTGCCGGATTGCATCAATCATCTCGACGGAATTGAACTCGAAATAGAACCTTGTGCAGACAAGCGACGACCTTTGCTCGTCCGCTGGAGACGAGGCGGCGGCGATAAGAAGGCGGGAGGCTCTTTCGCCGGGGCCGCATTTGATGACGAGTGACGGGGAAATGAACAATTGAACGGGCCTGCCGTGCACTCGGCATCGGAATTCTGGTCTTCGTCGAGTAGGTATTCGGTTGGTTTGGCGAAGCCATCAGAAGTGATAACCGAGTGAGGAGGGCAGCAGACGGCCAGACGGCGACTAATCCCATTGACCGGGCGGTTCCCGCAAGAAATTCACCTCCTTATCTCCTCGATTGAACACGCCTTCTGCTTTCGGTTCACATTCCAACAAAAGATCGTCGGTTGGAAGAGGATTAGACGATTCGCTCCAGCAGGAACGAACTGAGTGCCCTTTTGTCATCAGTTGGACGGACAGTCGACCTAATGCAAACGTCCTTTGTGATCGGTGATCATTGAAGCGAGTCCAATTCCTTTTGAATTCAAGTAATCACTTCAATCGACTTGGTTGCATCATTGATAGTCGCTTGTTTTCCGTGAAGCGAGGAGGCTCTGTTCACAACAACGATGAATAAGCCCCCACTTCCGCCCTGCTCGCGGTTGCTGGGTTCTCTCTTGATTGGCTGCGGTTTCCGTCCACTCGTCCATCAACCCGCCCCGTGGCCACCGAATCATCGGCAATTGATCTTCGGCCGCACTTGTTTTGAATTCAGTTTCCCCCTTGCCGTTGGCCGACCATTGGGCTTTTCTTCACTGCATGGCCAGCAGAAAAATGTTTATGGGCTTCCATTTAAATTTATTTTGTGTTCAGAATAATTCCAGAATTTATTCGGGATTTTACGAGACATAAAACTACTTTTTAATTCATTAAAACGTTAATTGCGGACGAAAATCCAGCCGAAATTCCCTTATGCGATGCGTGAGGTCCGAAAATTCGCCACGCGGGCGGACGGATGCTCGCAAACGGCGATTCGAAAAAGGGGTGAAAAATAACCTCCGAGTTTCCGGTCGAAATGCACATCAATCGAATCCTCCGGACGCCCAGAATGTCGAACTGGAAGTCCCGTTTGCGTTGGTTCGCTCTCCGATTTTTAATTAAATATCCGAAACTCCAGTGCATTTTTGCACGGGCCGCTTAAACGATGCGTGAGGTCCTTTCGCATTCTGTCGCCAACTTAGTCGGGCGCCCGCAAATCGATCGCCGGCACTGCGTCCGCTCGTTCCTTTTCGGAAGGCAGTGGTCGGTGGCGACTAAATGGGAGGGAATTGGACAAACAAACGAGTGGGGTCGATCAATCGGTGAAAGGGGAGCCCCTTCCGGCCGCCCATTCGAGAATCCGCGACCTTTCTGTTGTGTTCCGCTCGCCCAATCGCTCCGATCACAATTCGACCTTCTCTTTTTCAGCCCACCTTCACGAACTCGAACTTCCGCCTGCACGATGGTTTTGGAGAAGGTCTTCGCGTGAGTTCCAATTGGGTTTTGTGAGCATTCGATCACATCTCCCGCCTTCAGTGAAATCGACACCCGCTCGGAGCAGTTCATCGACCGGCTCCGCAAGGCGGTCGAGATCCCGAGCGTGAGTGCGGACGAGAAGTACCGGCAGGATGTCTTTCGGATGATCGACTGGGCCGAGAAGGTTTGTTTTCACTTGCTTTTGGTTGCATTTCATGTAAGTTGCTTGCAGGAACTCACGGCGCTCGGCGTCAAGTGCGAGCAGATCAAGAACGGCGAGCAGACGCTGCCGGATGGCCGCAAGATCCCGCTGCCGCCCGTCCTCTTCGGCACGCTGGGCAACGACCCGAACAAGAAGACGGTCCTCGTCTACGGCCACCTGGACGTGCAGCCCGCCCACAAGTCGGACGGGTGGGACACGGAGCCCCTTCGAGCTCGTGATCAAGGACGGGAAGATGTTCGGGCGCGGATCCACCGACGACAAGGGGCCGGTGGTCGCGTGGATCAACGCGATCGAAGTGCTCCAGTCGCTGAAGGTGGAGATCCCCGTGAACCTGAAGTTCGTGCTCGAGGGAATGGAGGAGTCGGGATCGGAGGGACTCGACGACATTCCTCACCAAACACAAGGACTCGTTCCTCAAGGACGTCGAGGCCACGTGCATTTCCGATAACTACTGGCTTGGCAAGAACAAGCCCTGCCTCACCTACGGTTCGTCCTCCCTTCCATCCACTCATTCGATTTCTTTCGCTTGTTTAGGTCTCCGCGGAATCTCCTACTTCCTGGTTGAGGTCTCGTCGCCCAAGCAGGACCTCCACTCGGGCGTGTTCGGCGGGTCGCTGCACGAGCCGATGATGTCGCTCGTCCAGGTCCTCGGCACGTTGAGCGACGTGGACGGGAAGATCAAGGTGGAGGGACTGGACCAACTGATCGCTCCGTTGACCAAGGAGGAAGAGGAGCTCTACAAGACGATCGACTTCAATCCCGTGGGTTCCCTTCTCTGATCGATTCGAATTTATTCCACTTGTGATGCAGGAGGACTTCCGCGCCGACATCGGCGTGAAGCAGTTGGTCTCGGAGTCTCGCGAGACCATCCTGATGAACCGCTGGCGTTACCCGTCGCTTTCGCTGCACGGTGTCGAGGGCGCCTTCCACGGACCGGGAGCGAAGGTTTGTTCGCTCTTTGCATCAAGATTCAAAGTGCTCGTTTAGACGGTGATCCCGTCGAAGGTCATCGGAAAGTTCTCGATCCGCTTGGTCCCGAACATGACGCCCGAGGCGGTGGCCGACCTGGTCGTGAAGTACCTGGACAAGGAGTGGAAGAAGCTGGGCTCCCCGTGCAACTTCAAGGTCGTCCCGCTGCAAGGCGGCCGTCCGTGGCTCGCCGACTTCAATCACCCCCACTACCAGGCGGGAGTTCGGGCGATCGAGAAGGGTTTGTCTGCTCCGCTCCTCTTCGTTCTACTGGTGAATGTTCAGTGTTCAACGTGAAGCCCGACTTCACGCGTGAGGGCGGCAGCATCCCCGTCACTCTCACGTTCCAAGAGCTCACCGGAAAGAACGTGATGCTGCTGCCGTTGGGATCGTGCGACGACATGGCCCACAGCCAGGTGAGTGTTCCCTTCTTTCTAACTTGCAGCCCGTTTATTTCTGCTTGTTTAGAACGAGAAGATGAACGTCTCGAACTACATCCAGGGAACGAAGACGCTCGCCGCGTACCTGCTCGAGTTGGCCGCCTTGTGATCGCCCGCCCGTCGTCTGTGCTCATCGACCGAAAGCTTAACATTCACACATATCCGTCCGTCCGTCCGCCAGCCTATGCCGGTATTGGAATAAATTCTAAGCGATCGAGCGCCCTTCCTTTCCTCCTCTTCTGCCTGCAGTGTCCTCGAAGATGGCCGGCATCTGCGCGGGGTCCAGCGGAGCGGAAGGAATGTGGGCCAAATGCCCGTCTTTGATTTCTTTTCGCGCCCGCTGAAAGCCCCCGCACGTTTAGCGGCGCGCCGTGTGAATCACAGCGGCGAGAGCGGCCAACGGAGACGAACAAATCGATTTGTTTTCGCCGTTGTTCCCAGCGAATGCCGCCCGCCGGAATGTCGACAAGCGGCCGTTTGGCGTCCGCTCGCCCGTCTCCCGTCTGACCGCCGCGATTTTCGCAGTCGGTTTTGCACGCCGATCAAAAGTTTTGCATTCGCGGCCGGTCGGATGGAGAACTCCTCGCTTGTCGTCGACTTCAACGGCTCCCTGCGGCAAATCAGCGGCGATGTGCGGGAGTCGACCGTTGCCGAACTCGTCTACGCCGTCGTCCACGAGGCCAAGCAGAGCGGCCGCTTCATGATGATTCTGGTCAACGACACCGAAGTGAGTTCACTTCTCCCGCTTTCAAGTTTCATGAACACCCGATTGCAGGGCGTCGAGCACTTGCTCGGCTCGGAGGACATTCCGTTCACGATCCTCTCGTCCTTTTCGAGCGACGGGCTGAAAGCACACTTGGAAGTGCGGACGGCGGACGAGACGACCGAATTCCTGAACGGAGGCAAGTCCACTCCGTTTGTTTATTTTTGGGTTAATCTGTTCTGTCCTCGTTTTAGGCCTTCCCTTCTACACGCCGACCGAATCCACTTCTTCGTGGCAGTCCAGCGACGAGCACCTGCTGCAGATGGACGAACGGGAGCTCGCCGATTGGATCGAGCAGCAAGAGTTCGTTCCGTTTGATCATCTCCACCTTTTTCTTGCTTTTTAGCGTGATCCTCGACAACCAAGCCCGCCTGATTGCGACGTACGAGAACGAAATCGTCGAAGAAACGAACGTCGAGTACCTCCAGCTCTTCACTCAACACGTGAGTCCTGCCCGATCCCTTCTCAATTCATTTCCTCTTCTCGTTCAGCGGAACCTCGTGCTGACGCTGCGCGAACTCCAGGCCACCGACTGGGAGGAGCTGAAGTACCGCGGACTCGCCGAACTGAAGCGACTGAAGGACGAAATGACCCGTCTTGCGGCACATGATCGTCGCGAACAAACGGTACGCCCCTCCGCTGCCTTTCAATCACTGCTGCTTGCTTTCAGGAAACGCGAACAAATGTCGACGGAGGAGCGCTCGTTGATGGTCGAGATGGAGTACTTGCGGCGCTCCTGAAGAAGCCTTTTCACCTTCTAACTTTTGGTCTATTTTCACCCAGGAATCTCGGTATCAGTGCAATACTTGCCTTCCCGTTAGTTTTCGGTTAGCAAGCAATAAACTAACTTTCATCGTTTCCATTTTCGTTTGTCTTTCGACCAGCGGGCTTGATCGGGAAAGAAGCAGAACGAGTGTCGGCACCAGAAGCCTTTTCCAACGCAAAGCCGACGCAAGCACTCGACAGCCCAGAAGTTGCCAGCGTTTGTTTATTTCATTGCAATAAATACACGATGGTACAGAAGCGGGGAGCGGAAGTATTGCACGCATGTACAGGGGAGAAGTGAAAGCGGAGGAAGGATGTGACCGGTTCAATTGTTGTCGCCACTCGTATTCAGGAGGACTTTGTCGCGATCTTCGGGCCGACAGACGAGGATCATTTCGTCGTTGCGGGCGAGGATTTCGTTCGCGAAGAGCGTGAAGTCGTTGATGGGGGCCGGCTCGGGCAGCTTGGAGTCCAGATTGAAGAAGTTCGCGCCGAATCGTTTGACCGCGAACTGCAAACACGCGAGAATACAATGCCGTGAGCGAAGTGAAAGTAAGAACGAACCCAATGCCGTCCGTTCCGCAGGAAGGGGAATGTAGCAGTCGGAGGGGATGTTGAAGACGTACGCTTGGACGACCGAGTGGTTGATTTCTTTGGCCGACCTGCAAGCTTTTTGGTGAATCAATGACGGAAGATCCGAGATGGCCTACAGCCGCTTGTCGAACCAGACGCCCTCCAATCCGCGCGATTCCAGCGCTCGCAGCAGGATGTTCACGTCGTAGTTCCCGAGGCCGAGCATCGACCGGTGGGCGTTGAACCACGAGCTCGAGTCGAACCTGAAGATAACGGGTGCATAAGATCAAGAAAAAAGAAGCAAAAACACTCACACTTCGCAGATTTGGTCCAATTCCTCCTTCCGGAACTCCTCCCGTTGGAAGAGGTTGTTCAGCGTGTGCAGAAGGCAGAGCTGCCGCCGTTGCCGCTCGTGGTAGAACCGTTGGCTGAGTTCACTCATTCCGATGAGCAAGAGGGCATCACTCGAAAGAAACCGAGGGGATCCTGGAGTTTGGAAGTTGTTGCCTCATCGCCTCGGCATTTCTCAAGACTCATTTGGTGAGGAAACACATGACTGCTGCAGGTCAAGTCTTCCCTCGCTTGCACGTGCTCTGGACTGCCTCGAGCTAATCGCTGGAAAGAAACTCGTAAACTTCGAGTTGAGAAATAAACTTTTATCGGCCGACACGCAAACAATCCGAAGACGAGTTTTGTGTGGTTGAGCTGCGAGGATTTCGTCAAAGCCGTCTGGGCAATCAAGAGATAACTCTGCTCACACCAACGGGCATGCAGCGAGCAACAAATGAAGGCATTGTTAGCTGCTCACCGTCTAGTGAACGTTCAAGAACACTTCAAATTTCCTTGCTGGATGTGTTATCCGCCACGCATTCTCGAATCGAACGTGCAGTCCGACCGGAACTGCTCGAAGTGCCCTGACGAGTGGAGGAAATGAAAAATTTGATGACGTTCGTGTGAATTCTCGCTTTGCTGTGGGATAACCGCCGGTCGAGATAACAGCGAGTGGGGGTGTGGGGTCGTAAGAGAGTCGACGAAGAAGTGTAGTTGATTTGCCTTTGTTTTCACTTCTTTTTCGCTTCTTTTTATCTTTCTCGAACGTATGTTGTTTCGGAAATCCGTGGGGAGGCGAGCATTCGGATGAATGTCAACCGAATACGAACAACGGGCGACGCCTGCAGGCCTCAACGCCCATTACCGTGCGCATGCCTGCACAAACGCCTGCCGCTTTGGCTGCGCTTTTTACCGCCGCGATTAATCAGCGAGCACAAGCGGGTGCGTGCCGCAGATTTGTGAAAGAAGAAGGCGCGTTAACACGAGCAAGCATGTGGTTCTTTTGTTTTTAGGCCCCCTCAATAGGCGGCTTGCTCCTCGACGGCCTGAACGGAGGCGAAGAAGTAGGGAGGAAGATGAAAGGAACGAGATAGACCGACTCTGGGGCACGCGCCGTCCATTGTGGAACGCCTCTCGCCTTCTTTTCTGCTTGTTTTTAAGTGCGGCTTTTCGGCCACTAATCGCATCTAAAGGCGTATTGAGTCGAGCCCTCCATCCTGTTTAAGAGTTGTGTCAACGAAAATTGCTCGATTGTTGTTCGAATCGTCGTCGGTCATGCGAAGGGCTCCCCCGAATGCAATTTTGAAGAAAGCCGCCGCTCGGCCGCTCTGAACTGCCGCCTGCTCGCCTCATTCGGACGTCCCGCCGTTCACGTCACTCCCATCTGGAAGCCACAGGTCGTCGAGATGAAATCCGCGCGGAAACGATCGTCGGTGTTCGCGGACGCCCATTTCTCCTATACGGTAAGAGCGAGGTCGCCGGCAGAGGACAAAAAGGGGGCGGGGATGAACGATTGCCGCAGCTACTGCGAACTGAAGCGCTGCGGCGGCTGGAAATGATGGACGAAGGCGGTTTCGGTGCGCACTCAAATCTTCCCCCTCTCCAGGCAACACGGGCACGTCGCTTTTTGTAATTTTGCATTTGGCGGCGAGATGCTTCTGCCCTCGCGGGCGTATGAAATCCGTGCGGATTCGCCGACCGAAACTCGAGGCCCCCACCTAATTTCTTCGAAAAGAAACTCCCTCCGTCTTTCTGCGTGCTGCCTGGCCGGCGGAATGCGGCCGTTTGGTGCGCAATTAACGCCCGAAGTTCTTGGCCGCCAAGAGATCATTAACGCTTTCAGACACGCATCTTTCGGGTAAAATGCCGCCTATCACGAAGATTCTCGTTCCAAATACCACCTCCTTGGGGACTCCCTCCAAGCGAGAGCCTTAAATAAACGATAAGAGCATCGGTTATTGGGTCAAGCGAGGTGGATTACTCCTCTTACGCCCGTCCATCCGAGTGCAATTGAATCCGTTTGAGGCGGAGTACACGCGCGCGAATGTTTTTGATGTGCTGCTTGAGTTGCCGGTGCCACTTGCCGCCGCCATTCGTGGCCAGAACGACGCCGCGCACTCGGATTGCCACTCGTGTTCTTTGCGACAAGAATCTGCGGGACTCCGACCGCTGGCCGGGGGGATAAAATTGGATAAGCGTGATTCAATTCCTCCGGCCTTGTTGCCGTTTCCTCGAAATCGCGCGGGTTATCCGTGTTTCACGTTTAATTCAACCGTTTCGCTCCCGAATGCCCGCCCGGCCGGCCCCTCGGATTCCCACGATTCGGGCGGCGAGGGATCAGGCCGAAGACGAAAAGAAGCCGAAAGAATGCCCGCCGGCGAGAGACTCCAGACGCTCAAACCAAACACACGAACCGAAAGAAGCAGATTTAAATGACTTCATTAGATGATTTCACTCCTCCCATACGTCATTTTGTTGCTGTCCAGAAAGAAAAGACGCTCTTTGGTCTGCTGGTGATGTTCGGTGAAAATTGGCGATTTAAGGCTCGCACTCATCCCTTTCGACGTCAAAATTCGCTACTTAAAGCGCGGGTTGGACTCGGGGGCATGTTTGTCAAAGGATTAAACCCCCCCTCCGTTAACGTCCGCCCCGTCCAATTATCGTTTCGTCTTCGTTCGTGTGCCCGACTGGCGCTTATCATTCCTTTTGCGGCATTCATTTCTTTTTCATTGAATAGACACTCAAACGGAAGCATTGAGAATGCAACTGGCTAACGGGAATCTTGCAAAATAACAACAAGCGAACGAAATGGTCAAGCGCGCGCCCAAATCGCCCGAGTCCGACACTCTCAACTACCAGGTTCCAATTCTCGTCCATTCTTGTCGTTCCATTTACAATTCGTTCAACTTTCAGGTAATGCTGCTTGGAGATTCCTGTACAGGTAGGTAAGCTCGTTTTATTGCTGCTATTAGTTGTCAAATGTTCAGGAAAGACGTGCCTATTAATCCGATACAAAGACGGGACGTTCCTCAGCAGCAACTTCATTACGACTGTTGGAATTGACTATCGAGTGAGTCCTCTCATTTCGGTCAAGATACATCCACACACTTCCATCTTGCAGAACAAACTAGTGGACGTCGACCACTACAAGGTCAAGCTGCAGATTTGGGCAAGTTCAACACTATTGCCCTTTGTTCTCATCGATTCCCCATGTTTTCAGGACACTGCCGGTCAAGAACGCTTCCGTTCGATCACCTCCTCGTATTATCGCGATGCGGACGCCTTGCTCCTGGTGTTCGACGTGACCAACAGAACGTCATTCGACAATATTCGAGTGAATTGCTCTGCTCCGTGCTCTAATCATTGGTTTGTTTGCAGAACTGGCTCGCGCAAGCCCGCGAATACGCCAAAGAAGAGGTCCAAATTGCGCTTGTTGGGAACAAGGCGGACCTCAGCAATCAGCGCAAGGTCAAGAAGGAGGAAGCACGCCACCTGGCAGCCACGTACAACATTGACTTCATTGAGACGTCGGCCAAAACCGGACAGAACGTAAAGGAAATCTTCGAACTGTTGGCCCGGTGAGCGGCCGTTCGAACGACCACAGCGATCATTCGAGTCTCGTTGCAGGAAGCTTGTCGGTGCAACGAACGGGCAGAAGCCGCAGGACGAAGTGGTGATCGATTTGGCCAGCGAACCCTCCAGCTCGTGGTATCCGTCGTCTTCCTGCTGCGGTCGGAAATGATGACCCCTTGGGGGGCCCTGTCGTCGAAATATTGCCATTTGTTTTCGTCTGTTGATTACTGTACAGAAGAAATGGGCTGCCGAACGCGCGATTCACGAGTGTTTGACGTGAGCAAGCGAATAAAATCAATTGAACACACCGGCTTGCCCGTAGCGTTCGGGGAAGGAAGGGGAAGTCGCTAATCCAATTGATTAGAAGCCGAAACGAACGCTAATCTTTGAACGACGAAGAAAGCTTTCGGTTGGGAGAAGACAGACGGATCGTAAACGTCCGTACTTGATAAACTCGCACAGACGGCGCGTGTGTTTTGTGTTGCGTTCGATTTCATTCCGCATTTGTCCCTTTCGAAGGAACGTGACCTTTGCTTCGTGTTCGTCTATTTTCCCGGGATGAAAACAACTGCCGACCGTCATGACATTAGAGGGCCGGAGGGGCTCTTTCCCAATATCCGGCCGGTTGATTCATCGCGTTTTAAGTCCACCGGTTGACGTCAATCAGCCGAAGGGGACCGGCGGCGGGGCGAATGACGAAATCCGCTCGCTCGGGAACGTCGAACGTTCGCGCGTGTTCGGGGCGCCGTCGAACGGACCGCTCGCCGGCTGTCCGTCGTGGAAAACAACGGGGCGGCGGTGAGCGGTGAGGACCGACGGTTGAGGTGTTTTGTTGGAAATAAGCTCCCCTCTCTTCGATGTCTACGGTATCACACGAGCGCCGTTCGTCGCGGTTCATCGGCAATGCGTTCGCTCCGTTATTCCCCTCCCTTCGGGTCGTCAACAACGAACACCCCGCCCTTCTTCGCTCCTCTCCTTTTCGCCCCTCTTTCCTCCACACACGGTGCGCTGTGGGAGTTTTGGGCGGCGAGCGAGACCGCGTTGGAGCTGGCTGCGCGCTGCGGAGAGCGGGGCAGCGGACGCCCGTTGCTCTCGCAAGCAGCGGCGGGGCGCACGCACATTCCCAGCCCGACTCGTCTCCCCCTTTTCTTCCTTTCCGCCAGCCAGCCGAGAGGCGAAGGGAAAGAAGCTTTGCCTCGGCGCTGCGAAAAGTGTGCGAAGCAGACGGCGCAAGATCGAGGGGGGCAAACGACGCCGGTGGGGGGAACGTAGTCGGTTAGCTGGTTCGTGTTTTCCGTTGGTTTCTCAAGCCCTTGTGGAAATTACTGTCAGGCATTTATTATTCGCGAGATCGTTTCGTGCCCGAGCCGCCGCTCAAATCCCCGAAACAAATCGAATTCGAGGGGTTTTGGTGCGGATTTCGCTTGGTTTCGGGGTTATTCTTATTTAAATCAATTCTTAGGGCCCGTCCTCATGTATGACCTTTGAATCCGTTCGTTTTATTTTTGTCTGACCCTTCACGCGCATAAATTCGCTCGTTTATCAGGAGAATTTTGAGAGTGCGGCTTTCCGTCCACTCGTTCGCCGTCTTTCGTCGAAGAATCAGACGCAGACTGACGGTGAATAATTGCCCGCACTTATTTCTGTCGAGTTCTCAAACTATTTCCCCCAAACCGTGTATTTCCGTTGATCTCGTGTCGATCGTCTGCACCGATTGGACCCGTTGCTGATCGCCGATCGGCGATGCAAATGCGCTCCTGTTGGAGAGCATCAATCGATTCAAATGCCGCCCCGTGCGTGCGAGCTCTCCGGTTTGCACCGGAGTCGTGGATTCGACGATTCGGTGCGCCGCCGACGGCGACGGCAGGATCACGTCGTCGGCGGCGGCGGTTTTGCGTCCCGCTTTGCTCGTTTCGAATAATGTGCGCGTCTCATTCCTCCTCCACCTTCGATGCGGCGGCGCGACACGCACACAAGAAACAAAGACCCTTGTGCTGCTGTTCCTCGTTTGTTCACGTTACTCCTGTTCGTGAAGGCAGGAACCTCGTGTGCCTCCGTTGGCATTTCGAGCGTTGATTACTCGCCTTGCTTTCAGGGGTTAGCCGGTGACCGTTGGGCTCGTTGACCCATTCAAGACACCGCCGTTTGGTCGTTTGCGGTCGGAACGTCGTCGGTTGCGTGTGGAATCGCCCTTTTGTCGGTTCCGATTCGTGCGGGTTTCGTTGGGATTATCGAGAAGGTGAGTCGCCCACAATCTCTCGTCTTCCATTTGTAATCATCCGTTTTCAGTTGTGATTTGCCCGTTCGCCTGACCGACAGCCGGTTGGAGATCTTCAAGGATCCAACTCTCTCTTCCATTCACACGGTTCGTTTTCATCCGATTCCCTTCCGTTCACTTGTTTGTTTTGCTTTTAGAGCGCTTTCTTCGTGCACTTCGCCTCGCCCGCTCACCACCGATTCATGACCGTTGATCAGCGCGAACTGTCCACAGGCCGCCCTCATCGACGTGCCCGTTCTTGTAAATAGGTGGGTGATCTCTTGCTTGAGTTCCATTGATCGACACGTCTTCTCGTTTCAGACACGATTTATGGTTAATTGTCAAGAAAGCAGGAAGCGAAAACGTGAATCCTCGCTGTGCAGCTTGAGCCCCGAAGACGTCGAGAACGCGAACGATGTGCACGATGGCGCTCTTCTTCCGCCCGTCGGTCTGAACTTCTACCCGCACGAACGAACTGATCAAAAGGTGAGTGGAAGAGGTGGCCTTCAATTGAATTTATTCCGTTCGCTTTCAGGCTCAAAATTCCCGCAGCAACGCGCGTGTTCAGCAAGGCGGCGGCGTCGTCTCGCCGGCGGCCTGCGCGAACGTGAAGCCGGCGATCGCCCACGGAAGTTCGTTGAACGCCGCGCCCCTCAAGCCCCCACATTCCGGAACGGCGCTCCACGGAACGGACAGCGAACGCTACGAGACGCTGAGTTCGGAGTCGACGGTCTTCGAGAGCGCGCAGAACACGCCGCAGAAGTCCGCGCGGAAGTCGGCGCCTCGTGATCTCTCGGCCGGCACGCTCGCCTCGGATTCGCCCGGCCGCAACGTCGCCTCCATCCGCTCGGCCGCCAGTCCCGCCGGCTCGTCGCGCAAAATCAGCAGAATGGCAACGGGGATGGCGACGCAGTTCGGCGGATTCGGCGACGGCAGCCGCCACGACATGGACCTCCTGAAGCAGGCGGTCGAGGCGGTCAACGTGCAGCGAATGATGGCCCAGCCCCAAGTGCACAGCAAGGGAACCTCCCGATGCAGCAGTACCCGGGCAACGCTCATCTGCCGTCCATTGCCGTCCCTCCGCCCGCCCTCCCGCCGCCGCACCCCAACCTCGCCCCGATGCTTGCCGTGGCGCCGCCGATGGGTTCGTTTTTTCCCTTCAGTTTGTTCACGTTCTGAATCCTCTCGTCGTTCAGGAGCTCTCGTTCCGACCGGCTCCGACGCCAGTTCGAGCAGCGGCGGAGCGGGAAAGCAGCTGCTGAACACGAAGACCAGCTCGTCCAAATCCCGCCAGGCGACTGATGGCGAGTACCAGGTGAGAAATCGGATGTTTCACGAATGAAATAACCGTCTCTTCTTTCAGCTAATCAAGAACGAATTGCTGTGCTCGCCGTACGGGAATCAGTACGAAGTGCTGGAGTTCCTAGGCAAAGGGCACCTTCGGCCAGGTGGTGAAGGCGTGGAAGAAGGGGACCAACGAGATCGTCGCCATCAAGATCCTCAAGAAGCATCCCTCCTACGCGCGTCAGGGCCAGATCGAAGTCTCCATCCTCTCGCAGCTGAGCAACGAGAACGCGGAGGAGTTCAACTTCGTGCGGGCGTTCGAGTGCTTCTCGCACAAGAACCACACGTGCCTCGTGTTCGAGATGCTGGAGCAGAACCTCTACGACTTCCTGAAGCAGAACAAGTTCACGCCGCTCCCGATGTACAACATCCGCCCGATCCTCCAGCAAGTGCTCACCGCTCTGCTCAAGCTGAAGCAGCTGGAGCTCATCCACGCCGACCTGAAGCCCGAGAACATCATGCTGGTGGATCCGCAGAACCAGCCCTTCCGCGTCAAAGTCATCGACTTCGGCTCGGCCTCCCATCGCAGCAAGGCGGTCACGAACACGTACCTGCAATCCCGCTACTACAGGTTGGTTTCCTTCCACTTCTGTTCACTAATCACTCGTTTGCTTCCAGAGCGCCCGAGATCATCCTCGGTCTTCCGTTCAAAGAGGCGATCGACATGTGGTCGCTGGGGTGCGTGATCGCGGAGCTCTTCCTTGGCTGGCCGCTCTACCCGGGCTCCTCGGAGTACGACCAAATCCGCTTCATCGTCCAGACGCAAGGACTACCACCCCAACAGATGCTCACGGACGCGGTGAAGACGAACCGCTTCTTCAAGATGATCAAAATGCCCACCCCCTACTGGCGTCTAAAGCATCCGGACGAGTTCGAGCGGGAGTCCGCGGTCAAGTCGAAGGAGACGCGCAAGTACGTGTTCAACTGCCTGGACGACATCGTCGCCCTGCACATGCCCACGGACATGGACACGATCGACATGATGTGCGAGAAGGCGGACAGGATCGAGTTCGTGAACATCCTCAAGCTGATGCTCCGAATGGATCAAGACCGCCGCTTGACGCCGTCCGGCGGCCTTCAGCATCGCTTCGTGAAAATGACCCACTTGTCCGACCTGGGGCGAACGCGATAGTGAGTTCTTTTGTGCAACCAACCTCTCTAATCGCCTTCTTCTTCAGCCTGCAACTGTCGACTCAGCGGATGGACGTGTGCTACCGCACCGATCGGCCGAACTACCCGGCCGTCCGCAGCGGGCGCGAGATGAACACGCCCAGTGTGCCCGTGTTCGCTCCGGGCGACGTGGCCGGAACGAGCGGCATGCAGTCCGCCCAGCTGGCCAATCACGTGGCCGCCGTTGCCGCTGCTGCCGCCGCCGCCAGCCAAATGCAGCCCGAATTGAATCTCATTCAATCGTACGTGCAGCAGCAGAATCAAGCCGCCGCCGTCGCCGCCGCCGCCAACCCCTACATCTACACGGCTCTCGCCCCAATCCTCCCCTATCACGGTAAGTTGGCGTAGTTAGTTGTTATCTTAATTACTCCTTCCACTCGTGTGTGGTGTCCTGCATTTCTGGTTGTTGCACTAGTCCTTTTGCGTAACCCATCTGCCCTTCTCAAATATAAACGAATCTCGCGCATTTGGACTTTCGAGTTTCGAACATCCGAATGAACGACGGGCACTTTGAGTTCTGCTTGCTCCTGGGCCACGGGATCCTCCTTTCTCCTCCTTTCGTTCTCGTGGGTGTGCGTGCACGGGGCTTCAGTTAGTCGCTTCTTTTGGTTTGGTTCGTGAGTTTTTCGTTTGCACCGGCTTCCAAATCGTAGCGGGGGTCTAAAACCGTTTGATTGCAGCTCGACAGCAACCGCTAATGGGGTTTACGGGGCCTCCCTATATGCCGATCTCCTTAGTGGATCCACTTACGGGAGCGGGTCCTGGAGCGGCCCCGACCGCACAGCCCGTGCATCAGCCGCCGGTTCCCGGCGCCATGTGGCAGGCGGCCAACGCGATGGCCCAGCCGAACGCCGCCACCCAGCTGCTGCCGTGGTCGGCGGCCGCGCTTGCCGCCCAGCACCCGGGCCTCTTCCAGCCGGAGTTTTTTCTCCAAGGCGCCGCCGTCCCGACCCGCAATCAGTACCCGAACATCTTCGCGCCGGCTAATGCAGCAGTCGCGCCTCCACTCCAACAACACGCCCCCGTCCCTCCAAAACAATCCGCCAAGGCGTTTCGCGACGCCCTCAAGCAGCAGCAGCATCAACAACATCTCCAACTGCAGGTCCAACAACAACAACAGGCGATGGCGGACATGGCCAACAACTTCGACCCGTCGCAATGGGAGCTCCCGCAGCTGAACGACCCGTTGGCGCGCATCATCACGGCCGCGCCCAATGGCTCCGCGTACCGCCCGCCGCCCACCGACCGCACGGACCTCTCGGCCATTGGGTCTGGCGCCGACAACCCGTCCAGCCAGCTGCCCGGCGTCAACTACGCTATGAACCCGATCGCCCTCTTCATGGCCTCCAACCCCAACTGGCCCAATGGAGCGAACGTCAATGCGTCGGCGGCCGCCGCCAATTTTTCCCCGCGCCGGCAGCCCAACTTCCCGCCCAGCCAGTCCCAGCAGCACTTCACTGGGCCGCGCCATGCCCGCCCCAATGGAGCGCCGTTCGAGGAGCACCCCAACAGCAGTTCGGTTTCTTCAATGCTGCGCAGTTCGGCGGAGAACGAGGTGGAGGTGGAGGACATGTCCAGCTTCTCCCAACGCCCAACTGCCGATGGGACGCAGCCGCCGCCCGCCCACCTGCTCCCGCAGCCCATGCTTGGCAACGTGCTTGGCCCTGATGTCGCCGGAATGCTGATTTCCTCCCAGCCCTATTTCTTGCCCGAACAACCCGTAAACTATTGATTGCATTCTCGTCTGTTCCCGCCCATACCCACTCACCATTTCCTGTTTGTCCTTCTTTCCAATGGTATTCATTGATCTTTTCTTCTCACTACGGGATCACTGCAGATTCGATCGTTTGTTTGTTTCTAGTCTCATCTGCTATTAACTTCCCACGACCTTCTATCTTTCTTGAACACCTTCCCGACTTAATCCCCGCAAAATAAGACGCCAACCTTCCCTCCGCGTCTCCAAAAAACCGTGATCCCGCTTTATTCAATGGTTGTACATTATTTTGTCTATTTGAAGTCATTTCGTTCATTGGATTCTAGTCATTTGCTCCAACAAGTCATTAAGAGGCGAAAAGCCGCTCGTCATTGAATCTTCATCGCACTCTTCTGGTCGTCTAGTTGGTGGATTGTTTTTCGTGACCGCAGTGCTGAGTTCTTTCCTTCTCTTCGGTCAAAACGGATATTCTTTCTTGGTTCAAAGGGATATTTTTGGTCCCTCTTCTTCTCCTACTCCCACATCTACGCTAATCCTTGCATTCGTTTCTGATGTTCCCGTTATTTTGAAACTCCTTCAAAAAGAGACTCCCCGTTTCACTTGGTTCGTTGTACAGCCTCTTCTGTTTCCTCTTTCTTTGTTGGATTGATTGTTGGACGAGTTGGGATTAATTGAAGTAATATTTGGTTGTGTTGGTGTATTCATTGCACGAACGCAGAGCTCAACGATCACTAATTGGGTTTGGTCATTGCTTCATTGTTCCCAGCCACTCCTTTGGTTTGTCGCGCATCAAATTCCGAATCCCCGTGCACACCCCCTTCCTCTCCTTTCAAGTCAATAGCCGACGCTTGGTCAACAGGTTCCCGCAAGTTCGTAGTGTTGAATAACCATTGATTGATTGATTGGTCGGTAAAATAAACACATTCAACACCGTTTTGTCCTTTTGGAAGCGACTGCATAAACGAGCTTGTTGAAGAAACAAATCATGAGGCCATGTGAGGGGCAGCAGCAAGACGGAGGTTTTGGGATTCCTTGCGGGGTCCATTCGCTGGTTGTCGTTCTGGCTCGTTTTCTTCCTGTTGGTTAGCCCTGCTGCACAAGCGAGTGGAAAGAAACCGACGCACGTCCGGTACGGATTAATCCCCTACCCGCCAACTCCTGCGAAAGTGAGAGATTCACTCCCGATCTCTCGTTCGTCAACTTGTGATTTTCATGCCGCTCAACCATAAACAGCCGACTTTTTTTCGAACATTCTCGATCGTGTCACGACGCGAACTCGAAACGAGCATACACCACGCAACCGAGGCTCGGACAGTGGCCGTGATGTTCTGAATGAAAAGAGGTAAAGAGATGCCTGGAGATCAAACGTTAGACGCAACACGGTTCCCTTCCGAGTTGTGGCAGATCTCCGCCGTCGTTTAGTGGACGGCGATCGCAAGGAGGCAGAAGACGAACAGGAAGCTACCGTACATTGCTTGCGATCATTCTCCACAACAATTGCAAGTCGCAAAGAGTTTGCGATTAAAAGACGGCCCCTTCTCCGTCGTAAGTCGCCGCCATTGATTGTGTCTTGACTCCTTCTTCTGCTCCGACTGACTCATTCCAACCGTTTCATCATTTGCTGGCGAGAATAGACCATTATCGGGTGTTGACAGTCGCTTTTGAAACAAGTGAGCCGTCGGCGGACGAACTCAAACGTCGGCGGAGACCACAAGTTGCTCTCTCGACTTCGATCCCGTAGGAAATGCCGTACGAAGGCATTTCAGGCTCAAATCTTGTACGAAAAATCTAAGAAAAAAGGCGTTTACTCCCATTTCTTCGTTGCCATCCACTCGGCCTTCCTCTTTCGTAAATACAACAAGTTTATTCACTCTGGCCATCAACAAGAACAAATTCCAAATCGAAGCCGCTGGATTCGAACTTCCAAACACCGCTGGCCTTCCGATCCACAGCTTCGTGCCTGTTGACGGGAGTGAAATCAAAAATTCCGACTTCCTTCTTCAAAAGATGATCTTCTGTGAAAAACAGGTTGATCGCTGCCAACAGTCGTTCGTACACGTCCTAAAGACCGTAAAAGATAGCCGAATTGACATGGTATAAATAACTTACCCGTTCCCGTGTCTGAGTTCGGCAAGTAAAGAAGCGACCGAACATGCACGTGCAAAAATCCCGCATCCTTTGCGTATTCGCCGAGGCGAGCGAATTTCATGACCATGAAAAGCGCGGCAAGATCGAATATCGACTGGTCTTCCTAAACACCTTTTATGATGCAATTGAAGACGGTCAAACTCACTCCGGACCACCTCAATTCAACATTTGGCGTGAGCAGTCGAAAAGCCAGCCGGTCGTTCAAAAAGCGGATGTTTTTGAAAGCCGTTCTGAAGTCATCAGCCTCTCGTAATTTCCAAAGAGGAAGACCTTTTGTATGCAAGCAAGAAAGTTGTTTTTGGCTGCGCTGGGTAAAAGTAGCCAAGATCAACGACCACTTTCTCTACGATCTCGTTGTGTGCGAAGCTGAATGGAAGAGATTACTCACTATTATCATTGAATGCATTCCTACGGTCCATTCACGGCCATCTCGGCTACCCGACAGCTGACTTCTAGCACGCGAGCTCTGGATCGAAAGAACGGGCCGAGGTCTGAAACGGGATTGCTTCGAGAGACGTAGAAGGCAACAAACATGGCTGCTCGTTCAAATTCGTGTTGATTCGCGCTTTCTCGAGGAGTGGCGACTGCGGCTTGTTCGAAAGCACGAGAAAAACGTCGGGGCAGTTCGAAGAAAAGCGGGAGGTTTTCGGCGGGAGGAAATCTCGCAGGAGGTGGACAATCCACGGCGCCTTGTGATTCCGACGCACTGCGACTTCCGTCGATCCCAAGGATTGAAAGTCTGAAGCAACGGAAGAATGAGGAACGAAAGAACAAGTCCTCAACACACTGTTCAACGGCGACAAGATTTCAGCCCAATTCTGAAGTGTGTCGACGGTCGGCGACTCGTCATTGGACTCGATGTCCACGATCAACTGCCGCACATCCGCGCGTCCAAGCAGCAGAAGTCGCTTCAACGATCCAACGCTCATGTTCTCACTGCCGAGCGCCAAATCCCGGCCTTCCTTTGAAGCAGACGCCAAACGGATCCGTTCGTCTTCCAGGAAGAGCGTTGATGCACTGACCTCCGTTTGCTTCTCGCTCAGTGTGAAGAAGGCAGTCGGGAATCAGCGGCTGCAGAAGAAGAGGCGCAACGTGCGCAGCCGGAGAGCCGCACGTTCTCGGAGGTAATTGGCGCCAGCAGGCAGTTGGTTGTGCTCCAGTTTCGTGCTCAAAGCGTGAACCATCAGAGCTCGTCGTACGTCTGCTTTGACTCTGCGGGTTCATCTTCGCCGCTTTGACGACAGTTCCGGTTTTCTTGTTCCATTGCACACGAACCGGAAGGCGCCGTGCTATTTGAAAGCATTTCGCCTAAAAACAACAGCAAGATAGAAAACGGAACAGAAGTGGCGAAATTCTGGTTAAAAGTTTGAGCCGCACAAAAAACTTAACGAAAGCACCTCTCTATCGGGTTAGCGAGCACAAAATAAACGCTGGTCACCCAACTGCCTCAAACGGGCCTTGCGTTGAGGTCACAGCCGCCCGCGCGGTTCCCTGACCTGCTTTCGAACAACGCGGACTGGTGATCGCCACCCTCGTCTTTTGCAAGACAAGGTTGCTTTTACAAGCGATGCAGCAACTACCTGCAATCCGTTGATGCCCTCCGTGTCTCCCGCCGCAGTACACAAACAGCAAAGAGCACTCCCGCCGCCCGTTTGTATCGATGCAGTGCCCCGTTTATGATAAGCCCGGCCTAACCCGAACGAAAGCAAACGTCACATGCCTTACGCAGCCTCCCGAATCAAGTGTTTCGAGCTACTATCGCAAAACGCTCTTCGAGCAGCAGGGCAGAACCAAAAAAACTCTCTTCCACAAAGCTCAATCTTCGATCCATGCCTGATTCGTCTGATCGTGCAATGGAAGTCCGAACGAACGGTAAACGTAAACTTTATTTCTGTCTCTCTCGACCACTGCGATACATCTGATTGGCATAAATAGAGCAAATAAACGGGACAACCGCGGCGAAAATACTCGAAAGAAAGTAAACGGTGGGTACCGACAATCCAACTACGTGAAAGGAACGACGGACGGAATCACGAGCAGTTGAGTTGAAAGGCGAAAAGTGAGCGCAACGGACCGTTAGAAATTTAATATTATTAGTTGGGGGACGAATGCAGCAATCGGGAATCACAACTCATCAGTTTGACTAGTTCGTAATGCGAATATCTGTCGAAACTCTTACAAAAGAGGAAAGAACTGAACAATATGCACAACGACTAGTGGACACTCGCTTATTTACAACCAACACGAAGAGGAGAAGTTCAAGAGACAATCGAATGTGCAACGATGGACCCAGAAAATGAAGGAATTTGACTCAAAACTCAACCCAATCACTCGAAGCGAGACGAGAATTCCGAAAGATTGCAAAAAATAAAGCCGGGCATTCGAGTCGACACAACGGAACGAAAGGAATCGGATCAGCGTTTACCGAGCGTTTTGGAGAGCTTCAGCTTGGTCCGCAGCGCGTACTCCATGTCCTTCTGCTGCACCTTCGTGCTCTTCCGCAGCGTGGTCGCGCGGCCCGTCTCGCGAATTAGTTGGTCGATGAAGTCCTCCCTGCAACGACGGCGAGTGATTAGTGAGAGTAGTGCACTGGAAAGAGAACTCACATGTAGATCATGATGCCGGCCTTGACCTCGTCCTCCAGCACGAGGTTCTCGTTGACGCGGCCGGCCGCCTTGCTCAGCACATCCTCGGTGATCAGGGGCATTGCGTGCGGATTCAACGAGGCCGTCTTGGCCGCGTCCTCGGTGGACTCGGCGGCTTTGCTCGCGACGGCCTTGTTGGTCGCCTTCTTCGACGGCTTGCTGCTCTTGGCCGCCTTGGAGGGTCCGCCGAGGATGCGCGGCACCTTGCCCGCACTCGGCTTTGCCTTCTTCGCGGGCGACGGATCGTTTTGGATCACGACGATGCTTTCCTCCATGGGCTCCACCGACATCACGCTGGCTTGAGACGATTGCGGCTGCATAGGGCTGAAATTGTAGAGAAAAAAGGAGAAGAAGGCCGCCTACCTCCTGCAGGATCTCCGTGATCATCGGCTCGACGCTGGATGGAACGGACGAGTGAAACTCCATGCTCTCGACGGAGGGCTGCTTGAAGATGCGGAAGGAGGTCGGCTTGTCCGCCGCGAGCTGCCGGTTGATGACGATCGGCTGGGCTTGTTGGCGCGGCGGCCCGGGATGTCCGAGGGCCTGCCGAATGGCCGCGTGGGGCTGCTGATCGACGGAAAGCGGCTGGCGGTAGTAGACGGTCGACTGGGGCGGGCCCGCGAAGTTCTGCCCGTTGTTCGGCATCTGCTGCATTCGGTAGCCGCCGCCGCCCTGCTGCATGGGCGCACCGCTCATTGCCGCCTCTGTGCGAATCACTTGGACCATCTGGGGCTGACGATCTGAAGAGCGAGTGGATGAACGGCCGCCTTCAATCGGTGGACTCACACTCCGACGAGTACGTGGGGCGCATCGGCGGCATCCGGCCGGGCATCGATTGCCGCGCGGCGGGCTGCGATTGCTGTTGGGCGTTGCTGACCATCGGGTACGCGTAGCGGAGGTTCTGATTTCCGCCCATCGTCGGCACCATCTGCGGCGTGTAGCGGACGGGCCGCTGGCTGAGCGGATGGCGCACGAAGTTGCTCTGCTGCATGGGCTGGCTGACCACGATCGTGTTGTTATAGTTGATCGTCTGGGGATGCTGCAGCTGCTTCTCGTTCATCTGCCGCCCACCCATCGGGCCCTGCATGGACGTGGGCACGTTCGGGTCGTAGGAGCGGACCTGCGGGGAGGTTTGAATGACGAACTGCTCGGATCCGTTGGACATCGGGCCGCCTTCGGAGATAATCTGATGCGGTTTGTACGAGCCGCCCGTGTTCTTGCGCTGGATCGGCGACGGGGCCTGAAGCGGAAGGCATTCGTGAACGCGAGTCAAAGAAAGAACGAACATTCTGCGGCGTCATCGATCGCATTTGCGGCGTGTGCATCTGCCGAGGAGAGGGTCTTGAGATCCGGGTCCCGCGTACTGCCGATGAACCTCCACCGTCTGCTGGTTCTAAACGGGTGGAATGAAAGGATGAGGAAGGAATTCGAACGACTTGCCGCCGGAACGTGAGCGTAGCGCATCTGCGGCGGATTCTGCTGGTACTGCATTTGCGCCTGCTGATGGGAATTCTGCTGATAGCCGGGCGATTGAACGCTCTGCTGCGGAGTGGGCGTTTGCTGGGGCGTGGGCGGCTGCTGATTGTGCGGGTTGTAGGGAGACTGGCCGTAGGGCGGCTTCGACTGCGAGCCCTGCATCATTTGGAGCTTCTGTGCTTGCATCAGGTGTTGTTGATTGTGAGTGGGAGGCGTCTGCTGCCCGCGGTACATCTGCGGCATCGACGAGAGCTGTTGAGTTTGCATTCCATCTAAAAACGGAGGAAATAAAACGAACAAGGCTCTGAATTGGAAGGAATTACCGTGTCGCATCATTTGATTCGGTTGTCCTTGACTGTTGGGCGGCGTCCGGTTGTTGGGCTGCTGATGGGCCATGTGGTACTGGGGCTGCATCGGTCCGCCTTGCTGGGGTCCCATCGATTGCTGGAACAGAATGCGGTCAGTTTCGAGAACGACGCAGATGAAAAAAGACGACAGAGCAGAAGCACCACAGAAGAGAAGGTAGAACTAACCATGGGCATCCCCTGGTGCATGACCATTTGCCGCGGGGCCGACGCGTAGATGGGACCGCCGCGACCCATCGGGCGGGGATTTCCGCCCTGCGACATGGGCGCCTGTCCGAGGCCGGGCGGGTGCATGGGTGGCTGGCCGACTCCGCTCATTTGCCCGTACGAATCGGACATCTCGCAGTCGGAGTCGGCGGTCGACGGCCACCGATCAGTTCAGTCAACAACTGAAAGCACGAATCGATTGGTGATTCGTCGCATGGCCAAGTGGAGCGCGCGGAGTGCCGGACAGGACCGGAGAAGAAGCACGAGTGGTTGGCCTCCGTAGGGGAAAAGAGAACCAACAAGTGTTCACAAACCATTCCCATCTTCTCATCGGAGCTCATTCCGAATACACGATCATGGAAATGAGGCGGAAAGTATTGTATTTTCTTTCGCTGCTTCGAGCGCACGACGGAGAAATGCGTTACGCCAGCCGGCTGCTTCCGCTCGCAGTTTTCGCGCCGAGAGCGTTCTGATCGCCTGGGAGAGCGATAAATCCCTCCTCTTCTTCTTTTATCCACCGAGCACAAATGGTATTCGATACTGCTCGAGACCAGACCAATTAGCAGCAATAACAAAGGCCAATCAAAGCGACGAAAAGCCGAACTTCTTCGCTTGACAATGGATTGAACAATTTCATTCAGCAAGGAAAGCTTCTTCCGATCCCTAGCAAAAATTTGTCTCTTGCAACCCGTCCGTCTCGAATTTGTCCGCGGGAATCACGAACTATTGCGAGCTTCGATCACCAACTTGATCAACAGAGGAATTGAACGCGAGAATGTTCCTTCCGTTTGGCGATCATGCGCCTTTCTTCCGCTTTCTTTCATAACGCCAGTCGATGAGTAACAGCCATGCGGCCACATGTAAGCGCATTTAAACACCTTGTTTGCATAAAAAAGAATTTATTAAAGCCCTTACTAGTGCAGGCAATTCAATCAGAGAGAGGTAGATAGTGGAAATTCGGCTAAAGCGACGCGTGTGGTCCGAAAATTCGAACGTGCCTAAAATAATTCATGCTAGTGAGTTATTATCGATCTTTTTGACGTTCAGTCTTCCGCTTTGGTCAGCCTCTTACCGTTGAAATCGTTCAGTGTTCTGAAAAGGACAAGCTCTCTTTCAACTGCTTCGGCTACTGATTTGCTTGGTCGTGTACGTTTGAAGCTCCTTTCCGGCTACCGCAAAACGGACGGCTTCAGGCGAGGCGACGACCCGCGCGGTTAGCTCGAAATGCGCGCGCGACATTTGGGCGATTGAATTGCGGTCGGCCGCGAACAACGGGCAAAGTTTCTCCACCGGTCGCTACCCGATTTGCTCGTCGCCTCGGGCGCTCTGATTTAAGTCCCCCTGCTCGGCTGTGGAGCGGGCGGTCTCGTGTGTGTGTTGATGGGCGTGCGGAGAGTCGAGAGTTTTCGCTCTTTCCACCCGCCGCCCCCGAGCGCCCCTGCGGGTCGTTCGCTTTTTGCTCCGTCGAAATTTTCCCGTCCGTCCATGCGATTCGGTTGTTTTTGTCCGGTTCTCTCGAGATGCTTTCGGTTGACTGTTGAACTTTCGGGCTGCGGCTCGCTTCCGTCCGTCCACCTCCTCCTCGATCGATCGATTTCAAGCGAGGGGATTCCTGGATTCCGTTGAGGGGTTGTGTGCGCATTTTCACGTTCGTTTCGTGTCGTCCGTCGGCAACGAACACCAGCCGAACACGCGCGCTCCATAGGCGCACACGTGAGGCGAGGCGGATTTGTGTCGAAGGCGTGGGCATGAGCGGTCTGGACGAGAAGAAGACCGCAACGATCGTCCAGGCCGTTTCGCCTTTTTCCATCTGAACTCGCTCACTTCTATTTTCGTTTCGTACAATCGCAAATAAGCGAAAAATGAGTTGAGGGATGAGGCGGCCGTTGTGTGCAGAAGATCGAAGTGAGTGGTCAAACGGACGGGATTTGTGCAGTCGAAATTCCAGCATTCGTTTATTCCCCGCTATGGCCCAATTGGGGATGTCGTGCTATCCGCAACGCTCCGTTCGACTTCCCTTTTTTTGATTATTCTCGCGGTTAATCTGACAATGACGAGTGGGCGCGACATTGCGGAAGTTTTCCTTTCCCGAACTCCCCCTTCCTCGTGCCCTGCCACTTCTATTCGCGGATTTTCTTCCGCGTCCGACCGGTGTGTTCGGCTAATCGCCGTCCTCTCCTGCCCCCACCTTTAATCTCGCCCTCCTCGAAGACTAGACCTCTACCGTAGGCCGCTCTCGTGCTGCAGCCGGTCATCGCTAATTCGGCCGCCCGCTCTCCGATTCACTCGGCGAGCGCATTTCTAAGTTGAAGATCCCCTTGCGAAATGCCCGGCCATGGCCGAAAGGGCGAGAGAGGACGGGAACGTCATGCGGGGCGGGCGGTTGGGCGACCATCGAACATGAAGAACGTGAACATTTCATCCATCCACAGTCCCCCCAAATTTACATCTTCCGCATTGTGCGTCCTGCCCGCCCCGTGCTCTTCGAAGGAGGCGCGCTTGTGTGTGCGCCCGCCCGCCGGTCGTGCCGCGGGGCTTGTCGCATGACCGTTTTTCTCCGAATGAGCCGGCCGACCGTCCGAAGGGCCGCCGCCACGCGGACGGACGGACGGCGGGGGGATTTGGCCGTGCGGGCGAACGGCATTTGCGGCTCGCCCGTCGGCTGCCGCCTCTACTCACAGTGTTCGTCGTTGTCGCCCGCCGGCGGCCGCCTTTTCTAGTTCCTGGTTTCTGGCCGTTGAGTTCTCAACTTTGCCGTTCGCCCGCTTTCTTTCTGCTTGATGATTTTTCTTATCGCCTCGCCGCGAACATGGGTGGTTTTCCACGAATAGAACCTGTTTTTTCAACCCATCCACCGCACAACGCCCGTATTATTTGCACTTTTGTCTCCTCATCAATCTCGCTCGTTTGTAAGAATCGGTTTTCCGTTCTGCTAATCGAATGGAGTGGTCGGCGGCGTTCGGTCGTGGCGGGTGTTCCTCTCCACTCCTTTCATTCGTCGAACGGTTATTGATTTCTGCTCCTTTCAGTCGATCCACAGCTTCTTTCTACCTCTCGAACCAGTGCTCTCGTTTGGTCGAAGGAGTGATGTCGTCGTCTGCGAACGAACCGGGCACCGGCTCCTGCCTCGTGGCCCGTGCCATGCCCTGCACCGTGAGCCCCGCACCGATCCGCGACCTCGACGCCATCATCGCCAAGTCGGAGCCCAGCAAGGAGGGCAAGAGCAAGGCGGCCGAGAGCGCCGACGCGTTGGCCGAGAGCCTCCGCAAGCTGAGCATGAACTCCAACTCGTCCTCGTTGACGATGCTCAGCGGCTCGAAGAAGTCGCCCAAGGCCGCCGATCCGGCCGACTTCGTCACTCTGCAGAGCCTCCGCTCGAGTGCGTTGGCCCGCAAAACGAACACGACCTCGAAGTTCGGTCGTGACGGCGCCGCCCTCTTCGCCGACCTGCTGCACAACGAGAAGGAGGAGAAAGCGGTTCGTTCGCCCCTTTGATCTCTCGATTGCTCACCGCATTCATTTGATTTCAGGCCGCCGAAGTGAAGGAGGTCGAGAAGAAGCCCGAAGAGGAAAAGAAGGCCGACGAGAAGAAGGAGGAATCCGTTGCCAAGGAGTCCGCCGAGAAGGAGAATCAAAAGTCGGAGACCGAGAAACCGAAGGCCGTCGACGAGCCGAAGAGCCCGAAGGCCGAGGAGGACGGCGAGAAGGCGGAGGCGTCCGAAGACTACCTCCTCTTCGCGCGGGCCCGTCCGCGCCACCCGCGCCAACGCGACCTTCCATCCGTACGGCGTGAAGGGCTACCCGAGCTCCAATGAGTCCTACGATCAAATGTGCCCGACCCTCGGCCATCCGGGCTCCATCCACGGCCAATACTCCAACGAATACAACCAATGGGCGGTGGGGCCGGACGTCTTCTCGAACAGCTCCACTCCGGACACGGTCACCTCCGATTACTTCTCCTCGTCCACCAGCCCTCCAATTCAATCAGTGCGTTTCGAAGCCGTGCTCCGCGACCACCGAAATCCCCAGCTCCTCGTCCAGCAAAGTGAGCAAACAAGAAGAAAACACAACTAACGGCTCGTTGCTTCAGGACGATGCCGAATTGCCCGACGCCCTGTCCGACTTCATCCTCGCCTACTCCCGCAACTACTCCGGACCCCGCACAAAGCTCGAGCCCTCATCCGACGAGCCCATCGGCTCGTACATGAGCCCGAATGTCGGCCGGCCAGCTTCGGTCGAAAGCAACCTGTGCGACTCGCCGTTGAGTGCGGGAAGTGCACCGCAAAGGTAATCGGATAAGAAGGAAACGATCAAATAATTGAGTGGATGCATTCCAGTTCTCCTGCGGCACCACGCGGCGGGATCACCGGGCCCAGCACGCCGATCAGCGACTACCGTGGCTGCAATCGAATGGGCCCGCTCCGCACTCAACTCCCCTCCGGCCAGTACACCGCCCACTTGGGTCGTCAGAGCGGAGGGCAGCAGCTGGAGCAACACGCACGGCCAGCCAAGGAAGTCCTCCGGTCGTTGATCCGAGCCGAAGAGATGGACGACGCGTGGGCGTGGACGTCCAAGTGCATGCAGAACTACCCGGGCGCCCTCTGCTATCAGGACAAGGACCGGGACACCCTCCTGCACATCGTCACCGATCACTTGGATCTGGGCAAGATCTACGCCCTCGTGGAGCAGATGCTGAAGACCGAGTACCCGGGACATCAGAAGCCGTTCGACATGAAGAACCGACTGAACGCGACCCCGCTCTTCCTTGCGGTCGAGAAGCGGCACAACGAGATCGTCAACTACCTGCTGGAGGCGGGCGCCGATCCGAACACGCAGAACTCGAAGGCCGCCCGCGATGCCCCGCTCCACTACGCCGCTTCCCGTGGCCTTACGGACATCGTGAAGACGATCTGCTCGTACGGCTCGACGAACCTCAACCTCCCCAACGGAATGGGCTTGACCCCGTTGCTGTGCGCGGTCAAGAACCACGGCGTGTTCGAGGAGGAGGGCGGCTACGTGATCGACAACTCCGAAACGATCCAAATGTTGCTGAAGTTCGGCGCCGATCCGCTGATCACGGTTCGTCTTCCACTCGTTCTTCTCATCAATCAACCTGTCTCGAATTGCAGGATGCCACCAACGGACGGACGGCCATGCACTACGCAGTCGACCGAATGTCCCCGGAAGTCATCGACGTGAGTGGAGAACAAAAGAGGACTGTCCATATTACGCGATCATTTTCAGGTCTTCAAGAACAATCTCGACGAGGACACGATGACCGCCCTGGTCAATCAGCCGGACAACAGCAAAGAGACGGCACTGGAGAGCGTGCACGCGCTCTCGAATCTCGACGAAAACACCCGCTTCAAACTCTGCCTGTCGCTCATGATGTGCGGAGCGAACAACAGCTCCGGTTCCACTCCCCTCACACGATCAGCAGTAATCCTCGTTCTAAATATTTTCTTCCAATTCCAACAGTCCAACGTTAGAATGCGCCTTCCGCTTGTGTGTGCGTATAGAAGAAGAATAAATACCTAATCTATTGAGTTGACTGCAGGCATTCGACCGAGCTCATTGTCGAACCAACGTTCCGTTAACTTCGTTCTATTCCACGCTGTTTCCGATCAACCCCTAACAAACAGGCGATTATGCTCCTTTTTTGTGCCTTTCCTGCCCGCCCCTTGCAGGCGATCTGCCTCGTGGTTGCGCGCACGTGGAAAACGGAGGGACGGACGGGGGAGAAAACAACAACATCCGAGCAGCAGTTCCCAAATGCTCCCGCTTTTTCTTCGCCCTCCGTTGGCAAATCGGCGGACGTCAGGCGCCCGTCCCTTCCGCCTTCTTTCGCCGCCCGCCGTTTGTCCCTCGAAAAGTGATATCGGGGCGAATTTGGCGGCGAGTTGCGATCGGTGGGGACTTTTGGAACACTCCAATTGTTTACTTTTTCTTCACTCTCTGACCCAAAGGGCACTCACGATCACTCGCAGGGCGGCGGAAGAATCGGGGCGAACGAAAAGGCACGTGTTTCGGTGCACTTCCCGCCTGCTTCTCGGCCTCATTTTCCTCGCCGCTCGTCCGTCCAGCGGCCGTTTTGCAATCGGTTGGCGGTCGCTTCTTATTTTTGTTTTGATCAGTTTTGCGTCGAGTTCTCCAAACCGAAAGCAGCGGGCGGGGGGCGGTTTCCATTTTGGTCGCGCGAACGGCTGCGAGGCGGTCGTGTGCTCGCTTTCCGGCTCCCTTTCCCGCTCAATTGGCCTCGTTTCAGACCGTTTGTTCACGACTTCTTCGTCCATTCGATCGGCATCATGTCTTCGGCCGTCCAGAAGGTCCAGCACTGCGCGAAGAGCCTCAACTGGTTCGTGAATCTGAGTGAGTTGCCCGCCTTTCCGCCCTCTCCCCACTTTACACTCGTTCGTTCAGACGGCGGCTCGAAGAAGGCGGTCTTTGGAGTACCGCCAGCTGAAGGGCAACGTGATCGACATGTACCACACGGAGGTCCCGAAAGAGATGCGCGGCCAGGGCATCGCTGCGAAACTCGCGAAGGTCAGTTCCCGTTGGACGACGAGACAGGAATGAACGGGGACTCGTTGCAGGAGGCCTTCAACTACTGCAAGAACAACAACCTGAAGATCGTCGCGTCCTGCCCGTACATCCAGAAGTTCGCGAATGAGTCGGCCACTCCGGAGGAGAAGAAGCTCGTCGTCCAGCAGCTGGGCGACACCCACACGGCCAGCCGGAACTGAGCCGATCGTTGGATTTTCGTCGAAGATGGACAGTAAAGTCGGGTGTGCTCCGTTCGTTTCGTTTCTAGTCGTCCGGGTTTTCAATTAGGCGCCAGTCAATAAACAGCGTTACGCGATCACTCGTGTTATGGAATCCAGCTTGTTCCTCTGCCGTCCACTTGATGCCTTCTCACCCACGAAATGTGCTCGTCTTCTCCACTCACAATCAGCAGCTATCTCTCCCTTTCTCCACCCAATCTAGTCAGCCAACAAATTTCTATTAGACACCTGTTCCCCCGTCCGTACTCGAGTGACCGGCTCTTCTTGGACCTCGAAACCGTTGTAAAGCAACGTACCCGCTGAATACTTTTCTATTTGGCAATAAACTCAGCATTCAAATCAGGCTCTCCAGGAGACTGGGTGCAAAAACGGAGCATCGGCGAATGAAAGTACTTTATTTTGGGCACAACAAACAAATCAACAACAACAAAGGAGTAACAGTCGAGGATGGCAGTTCACGGTCATTTCTTGGGCTCGCAGTTGAACGTGACCGCCCCGAACTTCGTGGAAATCCGCTTCTTCACGCTCACGTCGTACGTTTGGCCGATTTTGTAGTCGGGCGGCGTGTTCGCGACGATGGCGGGGATTCGGCCGAAGAGAACGCCGCTCGCCTTCCGCGTGATGGCCGTCACCTTGAAGGGGGCATTCGTGCAGTTCAGCTTGCTGCAAACGAAGCGGAACAATGGAGAAATGAACAAAATGGAAGGACTCACGTGAACGCGATGCAGCGAACCTTGTACTCGATGTGTTGATAGGGTTGAATGCCGTAGATGAGCTGGTCCTTGGCGAGAAAGTACTGGCCGGTCGCGAGAATCACCGCCGCGTGTCTGAAACGAGTGGAATACAAAGTGGGCGGAAGAAAGGAGTGAACTCACTTGTAGTCGAAAGTCAAGCGGAACGCGGAGCAGATCCCGCTCGACGGCCTCCTCGAGTTTGCTCAGGCCGGAGTATTCGACGGTCAGACGGCGAGTGACCACGATCTCCTTCAGGTGTTTCTTGTAGCGTCCCTTCATGTAGAGCAGTTTGACGTCCTCGTACTCCTGCATCCGATCGGCGGCCCGACTCGTGGACGTCTGCCGTTGCCGCTTCTTCGCCTTCAGGCCGGTCGGCTTGGAGTCGGCGCTCGCATCGTCCACCCGGGGCTCGTCGGGAGGATTCGGCGTCATCGTCAATTAGCGGATTAATCCGACGAAGGAACGAAGGAGAGAGCACGAAGGGGTGGAGGAGCTAGCCGAGTGTTTGTCATTGATTTTCGTTCAATGGGCGCAGTTGCCAATCGGAAGCGTCGGAAGCGACCGATTGCGCTCACGCAGTGTAACAATTGCGTCGAAAGAAACATCGCCCGTATCAACCGAGGCTTCTCACGGCAATAACTCTTCCAATTTCTCAAGAGTTCTTCTCTTGCTGTGGGGTTTAAAATTCCATTGAGATTAATCCCGCCGGTGCGTTCGTGCTTTCTTTAAATCCGCTTTGTTCGTTTTTCACTTTCCTTCGTCGCTTTTGAATCACTCAGCACACCGCTGTTTCTTTTTTTTTTAATCAAGGACTACTACGTGCGAGGTCATGAGAAACCCTTGAGCCCAGCAATGCACCTGTCTGCTTGGTTAAATGCGCAAACTAACCGGAAATGGACTTGAATGGTTCTTCCGGGAACCAGGGAAGTTTTGGAACGAGCACGTGTCCTCTCTACCGAGATGCGCGCCGATCTTTCGTGTCATCGATCCAAAACAAGGGCAGACTCGCAAGAAAAGTTAGGGTGGAAGGGGGGGATTTCGAGGGAACGGCGTGCTCGAATGAAAAGAAACCCTGTGGGTGGCCGTCCGGAAGTCCTGCGGACAAAAGCCAACCCAAATTAGTCGGCTGGAACCGAATGCGAAATCGGGCCAACTTCATTTCTATTATGCTCGTGTTTACACTGCAGATCCGAGACACAGCGAGCGGGCGGGCGGCGAAAGAGTGCGGACGGGAAATGGCGGGGAATATTCGACTGAAGTCGGTCGCTCGGCGTGTTTTCGGCGTTGCAGCGAGCGAGCGGTCCGCAGGCGAGCGGGTGGTGGTCTCTTTCCTGCCCGCTTCTCCTTCGCCTCTTCTTTGCCCCGAGGCGTCCGCTCTCATCTGTTCAGTGCTCGCCCGCATCAGGAGTGGCGAATTCAATTCGCCCTGTAATTTCGAATTTGTTTCGCCCAATAGCCGGCACGTGCGGGCGTGTTTTCGTGGATCGGATGCGCGAGATTTGGATTTTCCGCATAAACGAGCGTCCACTTCCGGATTCAATTACACTCGCTGCCTTCCGCTTTCTCGTGGTCTCTCCGTTGAACTCTCAATTGGAGTTGAAAGGAAGCCAGCGAGGGAGGGCGCGTGTGCGGCAAATCAGCCGGAAAGTTCGCCGGAAGAGAGTCGCCGCTTTACAACCGATGATAATCGATGGTGATTGTTGGCTTCTTCTCATTACGCGCTTTACGGCCGCCTGCCCGTTCCACTCGACATGACGCATGGTTGGCTGAAGAAACGGTGAAGGCGGGTGTTTTCCACTTGTTCCGATCGCATGCTAATCGAAACAAACGAACGTCGAAGTTCCAGCGAACTCGCGATCAATAATCAGTTTGACGAGTCGAGTTTGTGCTTTGTTCTATTCATTCCTTTCGTCCGCTGCCCCCTGTAAATAGACGGGGCAGTTTTCAGACGGGCTGCTCTTTTCCCTCCCTTCCGCCCCGCGTTCACTCCGCCTGCCCGCTGGCACCACTTTTTCGTTTCCGCCCTGTTGACATTCTTCCTCAATGCGCTCTGGCGGGTGTTTTTCGGGTGGTCCTCGGCCTTGAATTCGTTTGTACGCGCGTTGAAATCAAAAGTTCGTCCATTCCAATTGGTTGACCTTTGGAATGGCCGCCTCGAACTCCGAATGGCTCCATTGCGCATGTGGTCGGCGAGGACGAGCCGAGAAGGTCGTCTGCCAAAGAGAGCCGAGTGCCACGCGAATGTGATAATCACGCATTCGGAATGCCCTTTCGGTTTTTATTGCAGCCGGCGATTTGCGGCAAAACAAGCGGCGGCACGAGGCGCGCAATCGGCGGGCGACGGCGTCGCAAGACGGCAGCGGCGGTCGAAACAAGCGAGCGGCGACGACCCACGCAACAGGAATGATGAGAAGAGACGAAGATCTTCTTTGCGGACGGCGGGGTTGACGTTCTTCTTTCGCTCTTGATCTTCTTATAACCGAATCGGGAATTCGCAGTCGAAAACACGAGCGAAAGTTTCCATTTCTCGCGTGTTGTCACCCGACTGTCCTGCACGTGCACTTCATGATTGCAATCGGAGAGCTCTTACACTTTCCACTTTCATGTGTCCGCTTTTAACCGATGACTGTGAGCCGAGCGTTTAATTTCTCGTCGTTTCTTTCGTGAATCAACCACCTGCGGGGAGCGTGTGCATTTGGCCACCAGTCGGATGTTTCTTTTCGCTCCGTTCACTTGCTGCTGCTCGATTCGTGAGCCTTTTGGAATTTGCGGCAGCTTCAAAGCGAAACGTCTTCCATTGACACGTGCCCTCTTCATTTGCCGCCCAGCATCCAGCAAATGATGTTTGGGAGTCAATTGCTCGAATGCGTGGCCCAAACGGGAACAAAACGAATGGAATGAAAACAAAACGTGGCGTACGGAAGTTCGTCGCCGGAATTCGCTCATTTGCGAACCCTTCCGATTCTCGACGAGCGGCGGCTGGAGTTCGTCGAATTGACGACCATTCGAAGCGTTTAGAGTCTCACTCTTCCCATTATGCCAACAACACTCATTCACTTCTCACTCGCCATAATTTCCTCGCTTTCCACTGGTCAAACGGCGAGCGAAGATGGCGGGAGATGGCGGGGGCTGCGCGAAGTGCAGGGAAATGGGTACGAACGGGGCGACGAGGTTGGGCGCGCTGTTCGGATTCGCCGCTCGCCTCGCGTTTTTAAGAGCAAAGGACCTCCCCACCGCCTTGCTCGTCTTTGAACTGGCGGCTGGCAGCCGAGCAAGTGCGGGGCGACCAAGCGGGCGACGTTCGAACGCTTTTGGGGGAGACGAAGCGGGGCAAAGGGCACGAATTGCAGCCCTCGAATTGATCATTTGGCTTCTTTCGTTTCAAACGAATTGCTTCCTGATTTCTCGAACGTTTGCGTGAATCATTTTACAATCTCTTCCTTTCGATTTATCACTCTTTACGACGCGAGCAGAAGGCGCATGGAAAAAGGGGAACCATCCGCGAAATTCGTGTGTGTTTTTTTCAACTCACGACTTTCCACGCTTTTCCCCGTCCGTCCGTGCTGGGCTTTGCGGACGCGACGGTCGATTCAACGGGTGGAACGCGAATTTCGTCGATCCGCGAGCTTGCGGGGCTTTCGGGTGGCCGTTGGGATTCGCGCGATTTCCGTGGATTTTCCGCCTTGTTTCCGTTTGGATTCGATCCGAATGCATTGCCCTAACAATCGTCTGTTGTGCAGAGATATCAATCGATTAGTCGAATGGAGTCGATTCGTCTCGTCCAACCGGACGGATTGCATCCAGCGAGAAGAAGTCGGCAGAATTGCGTCAGGGCGCTCGTGCCGCAAAGGGACGCATTTTTGCGACGCCCGCGGCGCCCTCCTTGCCCACGACTCTTTTCGATTCATGCGGCGAACGTCCTTTTTGTTCCGTGTGTCCGTCCGTCATTAGAAGTCGCTTTTCGTTGTTTGCCCCCGCGGTTTGTGCTCGCCGATTGTTGTTTCGGGATTGAAATCCGATCCCCCTCAAGGGGCCCGTCGATCTGTTTGATTTATGATCGTGTCAAAGATAACGAACGGCTGCCGATGAATGCTTTGATTCGATTATCTTTCCGGATCATCCGCTCGCGATTTATGCGTGTGCTTCGTTTGGTTTCTGGAATTCCTTTGCTCGTTGTTTGTTTGCAAAGTTTGAGGAAGAAGACGGGAGAACCTTTGATCATGAACCCGACCGCCAAGAGCGACGACGCCGTTGAGTCGTAGATTACACGCGGGGCGAAGTGCTCTTCTTCTCGCCCCCTTCCTTTCGCCCTTCCACCCGCCGCTCTTTCGCGACCGCCGAACCAGGTTCAGCTCACCTCTTCCGACCTGCGCGTTTGGCGCGTTTTTGCCCGCACCGGCTGCCGGACAGCACCGCCCGAATGCCCGCGTTCTTCCACCCACCGCTCGGGCACTCCCGCTGTCCCGGCTCATGAGCTCGAGTTTGAATTCAATTATCCACAGTTCAATTCACAAGCCGCTTTATTCCTTCGATTTCAACTGTTGGTTTCTTTCGTGCAATTTCCGGGATCTTTGATTTGTTTGTTTTTGTAACCAATCCACTTTGCACGTGCTCCCGCGATTTTTCGCTCCTTTTGGCCGCCCGAATGAGCGATGTTAAATTGTTTGCGGAACAAGTGAGTGTGCTCCCCCGCTCTCCGGGTGGGGCACGTGTACGTGGCGAGCGCGCACTCCTCCTCTCCCGCACTCCCGATGTTACCGCGTCGACCAGTTGGGGCGAAAGTGGACGCGGATTTGCGAGGTGATTCGAATGTTTTCGATTATAAACAATGCAGTCATCGTGTGTGCACTTGTTTCTTTTTGGATGCGTGTCGCGAGCAACGAGCATTTCCGTTTGTTTCCGATTGAATCCGTTCGTTTGCAGGAACAATGGAAGATGGGGACGCGATCGCGCAGCGACTGAACGGCGTGACCCCGTTGCTCGAGCCGGACATCCTGAAGAACGCGCGTCGTTGCGAACTGGAGAACCAGCCGATGGCGTCGGAGAACGGGACCAATCGGGATTCCTGCTGCTCGTCCGCCTCCTCCTCTTCGTCCAACGCGTCGGCTTCCGCGTCGCCCCCGCCCTCGAAGAACGGCGAGTCCACGTTCAAGACGCCCTCCGCACCGTCCAGGTTCGTTCCCGAGACGAGTTGCACGAATGACCGCAACGGCTTTTCAAGGCGACCGAACGGCCCGTTGAAGAAACGAGCTGACGGCGCGCCGGACTCCGAGACTCCCGCAAATCCCGAGCAAGATCCCGGAGATGCGAACGCGAAGACGAGCGAGGATCCCGAAACACGACCGGAAGTCCCCGCCACAACCTCCGATGCAATAGACGCAGCCGCCGAGAAGTCCGCCGAGAGCCAAAAGGAAGCCGAACAGGCGGCCGTTCTTCCGACCAGTGTTTGTCCAAACACTCAGAAGTGCTTCACCGAGCGCTACCCGAACCTGCCCGCCAAGAGTCTCAGCGACCCGAAGGTCGACCTGCTCGACGAGATGGTCGTCGACGACTACTCGCTGATCCTCTTCAACTCCTACACCGACTACAAGGTGATCAGATGCCCGCATTTAGAACCAACGAATGCTCGTCGTTCGCTTCAGATCTTCAAGGTCCACGAAGACGAGGTCCTCGAGCGAGAGCGGCAGGAGGAGCGCCAACGGCAGGTGGAGGAGGCGGCGCGGATCGCGAAGCTCAAGAAGAAAGGTCGCAAGTCAAAGGTGAGCCCCGTGAACGAATCGCTAATGGAATTACTTTCCTTTTTTTTCAGGCCCAACTCGAAAAGGCCCAGCGAATTGCGCGCCGCACCGAACGACGAGAACGGCGCGAGCGGGAGCGCGTGGAACGCCGCGAAGTTCGCCGACGGGAACGCCAAGAGAAGAAGAGTCGTGGGGAGCCGCTCATCAAGCCCGACAAGCAGGAGCGACAAGCGCGCCGCGAACGCCGCGAGCAGCGCATCCGCGAACGGCAGGAGCGGCAGCGGGAGAAACGCGAACGGCACGAGCGGGAGCGTGAGGCCCGTCGACAGCAACAGGTCAGTACGAGGGGGAACGCAGAGGGCATTTCTTTTTGTTCATTCGAACGGATGGCGCTCTTTTGTCTTCATTTGCGAAATTCTCTTCGGGTTTAATTAATGCCGAACTTCCGCTCAATTCTCCTTCCAAAGTACACACTTTTGTCCCGCTTCCCCCCGACGGCACGCATTCCGCACCGGCCGGCCGGTCGGGCATTGCCGCTTGATAGTTGGCTTACGGGTGTTTGCACACACGATTTATTACGCTTGAGGCACACGGCTGAAACATGCCCGACCCGCGGGACCGTGTTCTGTGGCGCCAATTTCCGCATTCACGTGCCTTCCCGTTTCCATTGTTTGCTTTGGGGCGGGTGTCCTGTTTGGGTGTTTGATTCCAGCGGCGGGCGCGGATTTTCCCGTCCGGCGAACGTCGAAACCGAAGGAAGGCGGGCGGCTGGCGGGTCATTCGTTTCGATTGACCATTAAAATTTATTGCATTACCTTCTTCTTCTTTATGCATGCTTCTGATTTGGTGTCTGCAATCGATGGGCGGGATTGCGTTCGGTTTGGCATTTGTCCAATATTTGTTCATCTGCATCGCCGCTTCCTTCGTTCGCCGAAATCGGCTTTTCATTCGCTCGTCGTGTTTCCGCCTTCCGTCCTTTTGTTTCCAGCACGCCGCGTTTCACAATTCGGTCCGAACGAACGGCGGGGCGGGCGGGCGGAGTCAATTGAGGCGGCGGGTGCACTCTTGCACACGCTCCAACACGCGACCGTTCGGCGGGGCGGGCGGTCGGCGATCGAAATCGACGCGGGGCGGGTGTTCCCTTCGTTACACTGCTGCGTGTGTCGCCCTCGTTTCACGCAAACACGCAGCCAAATTGAGAGGCGGTGAAAGGGCCCACCGGCGGACATCCGCACCAATCGAACGGAGGTCCCGAAAAAGCCGGCATGGAGGGCAGTGGGGAAAGGCGGCCGGAAGTGCGAGAACGTGGTCGCTGCTAAAAGGCCGACGAACGGCCCGTGCTGCAACTTCGCCGACGGACCTCACACTTCGAAGCGGACGAGTCGGCCTTTTCGGAAGTGCCCGCGAAAGCGACGGTTTGTCAGGACGTGGCCATTGCTGACGTGCCGCCCTCCTGCCGTCTTGTTTTCCCACCGAGCGGCCGGCGAGCGGAACGAACGTTTCGGACACGGCGGAAGAAGTCGCGGAATGCAGCGCCGCTCGAGTGTCTCGAGTGTTGTGATGCCGCCCGAGTGCGCATGAAAACGTGCTCTCGAACTTGGCGGAGAGATTCGAATGTCCGCTCCACCGACGAGGAAACTCTTTGCTCCGTAAATCCGCACCCAAATAGATTCCTCGTCTTCATCCGCCGGGGCCATTAATTTGCACAGCGGCTGCTGTTTTGGCGACGTCCGTCGAAGAATGTGTGCAGACGGACGGGCGGAAGGAAGGAATAAGGAGTGTAATGACGGCAAATCCGGGCGACGCAAGGAATGGCGGGTTTGTTGTCCCCATTCGGGCCTTTCGTCCGCATTTCTTCACTCTTTGATTCGGTTTGTAGTTTTCTCATTTCGAAATGGAGCGAACCTTTCGGCCACAAAGTACGCCATTTCGCGGAATTGTGATGCAAATGCATGTCGGGCGCGTGTTTAGTCATGCTCGGTGTCTAAATTCGATGAACTCTCGTCTTTTCGCCCCTCTCCCGCCCGTTCGCTGCCGTTCGCGCGTTCCAAGTCACGACCTTTTTCCGCCTTACACCATCTTCTTTTCAATTAGGGAGAGGGTCTTCGATTATGATCGATAGATAGCAAACAAGTGCACAGATTGATCGTGCGGGCGGGCGGGCGGTTGGAGACCGTTGGCGGCTGTTTTGCCCGAAAAAGGGAAGAGGGCCGACCGCCCAGTTCGTGCAAATTTTAAACTAAAACAAGCATCCCGCATTGTGTGCGTGCTCACCTTTTGCGTTTCTAATGGCGCGAAGCACGGAGATGAAGGCGAAAACGAAAAGCATTTGGGGGCGCGGAAAGTACGTATTTCCGCTGGCATATCACAAACAATATAGTTCCTTCCTTGCTGCTCTCTGGTCGGTCCGTGCGCACTTTACACTTGTTCACTGGACGCTCGAACGCACACAATCATCGCCGCGCGCGCCGTTCTGCTCGTTCTTCTTCGTTTTGTTTCTTCCGCTTGTATCGTTAATTTTCTTTAATTGAAAGTGGACACATCGGGCAGCGCTTTTATTCGCCTGCCAGCGACAAGAGTTCAATCGGTTCGCAAAGATCAAGAGTGCTTTCCGACGAGCCCGTGCGCCCGCCTATTCTTTGGTTTCTTTTTGTTCGTGCATGTGATGTGTTTGGGCGATGATAAGATCGACGGCGGCGTCCCGCTTCGAATTTCCGGGTCGTAAAAACTGCGGCGTTTTTTGGCAACGGACAAATTTACAGCGACCCTCGCGGAAAGTGGTCCGTTTCGCGCCGAACACTGTGGACGGAGGGTTGAAGTTCGAACATCGGAAAGTGCACAAAAGAAAACCGGAAGCTGAAATCCGCCCGCACAGGCTGAAGTCTTTTCGGTCAGGATTTGTACTTTCCAACACGCGAATTATCTCCCCTGAAGTTCATGCGAACGTTTATTATGGGGACAACATTTACGTGATTTCACCTCGTAATGGCCACCTTCCCAGTTTTTCGAACTCAACCCTTACGTAATCCGAATGGTCGTCGCCCGTTTTGTATTTTAAGCCACAAGTGATCTTTCTTCCGTCTTGTCTGTTCTTTGAAGGCCTTCTGGCTGGCTGGCTGGCGGCGGAAAGTGCGCATCAGCGGCGAGTGGCCAGTCACTCCACCTCCAACTTCTTTCTCACTCGCATGCTGCTGCTCTTTGGCCCTCGAGCGGCATTTTGATTTTGTAGGCGGTGGCTGGACGAAACTCGCGTCCATTTTGGATAGAGAGCAACGTCGGAAATGGCTTTGAAATTCGTGAGCAACCGTTTTTCTTCGCTTGTTTCTGCTGCTCTTCTGCGCGCGCCGCGTCACTTCCGCACTCCACAAAGTTTAACCGGCTGGGTGGTCCGCACGTTGAGAATTCTCAATTTCTCCCGCTGCCCCGATCCCACACACGTAGTTATTTATCAGACGGCACGACCTTCTTCATTATCGTGCACTTTCTCCCCATGTAGAGGCCATTAATTAGTGCACTCGCGGCCGGTTCCAAGCTGTTTTTGTGTCAGGAGGTGAAAGTGGAAAAAGGCGGAAGGAAATTCGCAAATCGTGTCGCTCCCACCTTCTTTTTTCGTCGCTCGGCATTGTTGTTCTCGGCTTTGGGGAGCGCTGGCGTGTGAGCCCGAGCCGTCCATTGTCGTGCGCAGTACATTCGGGCCATTCAGCCGACGGCTTTTTAATTTCACAGCTTCCGATTGAGGGCCGAAATGGCGCTTAATTGGAGTTTTTTGACGCGTACTCTAGTGCCCGCTTTTTGTTTACCCATTCTTTGGCCCATCGATGCAGCTGCAGTCCGTTGGGGCGTGCCGGTCGAACCACCAGAATGTCCAAGCGAAGCGGCTTACGTTCCGTCAGGCGTATTTCGCGCCTACCTTCGCTTCTAATTGGATAATTGCGTTCTTCAAAGGTCTCGCTTCTCTTCGATTTGTGCCCGATACAAACACGCGCCTCTGTTGTCCATCCGTCCTTCCGACTACGTTCTCGCTTCTCGGGGTTCACGAAAATCTTCGCTTTCTTGCGAACTCCAATTCATTGACAGGCGAAGAAGAGCCGGTAAACGTTCGTGTGTTTTCAGAAGCTCCAAAAACCGACTCTTGCCCACCCTGCGGCCGTCGGATCGCAGCCGCTCGGAGCTGCCCACGCTTCGGCGATCGGCATCTCCGACTTGGCGCAACACCGCCAGCGCTTCGAGCAATTGTATCACATGCGAAAGCCCGCAACGCCGGCCACCAGCAACATGGAGGAACTCGTGGCCGCAGCGGCCGTCCTCGCGGCTGCGAACCACGCGGAAAATCCGAACCAAAACGGCCGGCTGCCAACTGTCCGCGTCACACTCGACCCCCACCCGCCGACCTCCTCCGCCCTTCACAAGGCGGCCACCAACGAGAACGCGATTTCGGACAGTTCGCGCTCGGATTCGTCCGTTCTGAAGCGGCCGGGTGCGGTGACGGCCGGCGTGAAGCGGCCGCTCAGCGAACTCGACCAGCAGCAGCAGAACGGGCCGCAAGGGAAGCTGATGAAGTACGAGGATCTCCACAACGAGTACAAGTGAGTTGCGAAGAGGGAAGTGATCGACGGAAATCGGGCGTGTTTTCAGGAAGATGCTCTTCAATCAGTCGCCCCAGCAGTCCCGTCGCAACAGCCTGCAGCCGCAGCAGCAAATGGGCCTCGGGCAACTCAATTATCCCTTCCTCGGTTCGTTCCTCGCCCGCCTTTACAACCCGCTTATCGATTCGTTCTTGCAGGTGGTTTGCCCCCGACCGCCGATCCCTCGTTCCGATTCGCCGTTCCGCAGCACCAGATTCCGATGGGTCTGCAACGAGCGGCCGCCGCCCAGCAACTCGGCCAGTTGCCGCCAGGAGTTTCGGCCGCCGCCATGGCCGACATGCTGCAGCATCCGTTCTCGCCGCTCACTTCGATGATGAACGCGGTGAATGCGAACAACGCGAAGACGACGGCCGCCTCCTCCGCCGCCCAGTCGTCGATGCCCGGCCAGACGACGTCGGGCGTCCAACCGAAAGCGGAGGTCCCCAACCCGCTCGACTTCACGCCCCACCACGTGTTCGCCAACAACCCCGACTTCGCGTCCACCCTGCAGCAGGCGTTGAGCGCGATGAACGCGGTGGATCCCGGCCTGCTCGGCGTGAACGCGCCCTTGCTGGGCATGGGCCTGCCCGGCCAGATCCCCGGCCTGCCGATGATGGGCCCGAACGGTCTGGTCAATCCGCTGACCGAAGCTCATCGCGTAAGTGTTCTCGCAGTCTTCGATTATTTCTTGCGTTTCGTGTTTGCAGCAGCTCGAGGCGATCCAACTTCAACAACACAAAGGCCCTCGCCCAGCAACTCGCCGCTCAGCAGAAGCCGTCCGCCTCGAACACGCCGAAGCACATGGTGCAGCAGGGACGAAACATCTCGGGCGGCAATCCCCCATCCAAGACGCCCCAATCGACGAGCGCAACGCCAAGCCGCAAGACCTCGAAGGTTTCCGCCCGCCCGCCGCCGTCGCAAAGCCGCTGCTCGACGGCCGCGGGAACGTCCTCCCAACCGCCGCCCGCTGCTGACGCCCAGTTGCTGATCAACAGTCTGGTCGGGAAGCACCCGAATCCCGCTCTCGTCCGACATCCCCAAATGGCGCTGAATGCCGCTGGAATCCAGCAAGGCCGGCCGACCGGGAGCCGAAGTCGCGCAGCCGCCCACCGTCCCGCTCTCGCGCCCGATCACGCCGAGCTTCGCCTCCTCGATCGGCATCCAGTTTCCGCCCGGGACGGCGTTGGCCTCGCAGTTGGCCGGCGCGGCGATGCTCGGCGGGAAGGCCTCCTTTTCGTCCAGGAACCCAACGGTTCGTTCTTTTCTTTGTTGTAAACAGCGGTGATTTATTCACAAAACGAATCGATCTCGTTCGTATTTCCCATCAAGCCGGCCGCCTTTTCGCAATCGCCTCGGTCGCCCGGCAAAACGCATTTTATTTGAGTCACTTTCTCACGCGATCGAGCGACGGCGGACGGCAGTTGGCTTTCCATTACGCGCTGGCTGCTGTACTGCCCGCTCGGGCGGTGGTCGGCTGATTGCGTGTCCACGGGGCCCACCCGACGATTAACGCCCGTTCGGTTCTTTCAGAGTAGTCGCTGGAATCGATTGCATGTGGACGTGGCCGAAACGCTACAGCAAGTGTTCGCCGAAAGCCCCGAAATGGACGACGGCTCGCGTGAAGGTCAATCGTGCCCGCCGTTCCCGCGAGATTACCGTCTGGTGCCGGCGACCAGCGCCCAGGTGGGAGGTCGCGTGAATCCGGCCGAGAATCCGAACGGCAGCGCGCGTCCCCAAGAGTCGAGCGGTGGAAGCCGACAACCGAGCGGTAGGTCTCCTGCTTGTCGAATGAATTCCATCGCGGTTTGCAGGCTCCGGTCAAGACGCCTCTCGTCCGTCCACTTCGAAGCACGAGCGGCCGCGTTCTCGCTCCCACTCGCCGGCCGAGAAAAAGGCCCAAGCTCTCGCGAACGGAGCAGCCGGAAGGCGGAAGGAGCTCCAATCGGCCGTCCGGCCACGGTAAGTGATGAATCAGCAGATCTCGATGATTATTCGTCTGTTTCTCTTGTTCAGACACTCCCTCTTCCCAAGCCTCGACCGCCAACTCCGCTTCGGCTGCGATGGCGGCAGTTGCGGGCGCGATCGAACGGCAGCAGAAGCTCCAAGCCGGCGGCCACGATCCCTCGGCCGCTCAGTTGGGCAATCAGCTCGCCGCCGGACAGGGAGCGCCCTTCTCGGTTGCCGAGTACGTTCCCCTTCACTTCGAGCAGGCACTCATTCGAATGTTCGTTCAGCGTCACGAATCTGTCCGCTTCGGACGCCTTCCTGCGGCAGCAGCTGCTGGCCTCTTCGGCGGGAGCTGGAATGAATCAAGAGGCGGCCAAACCGGCTGGACAGAGGCGGAAGGTGAGTTGTTTTCTGGGCTTTTGTTTGTTTCGTTCGCATTTACACGCGCTCATCTCTTCGGCCATGTCCACTTCATTGAATTTCAAATGGTGTGGGAATTGGCGGCTCATTTCGTGAGCAACGGGGAGATGTTCGCGTGTGTGCGGGTGTTTGCATCAGCGGCGGGACCAATTGGATTCGCGGCCCATTAGTAAACGACCACTTTCAGCGACTCCCGAATGCAACCACCTCCGCAGTCCGCGGTCGGCGCCAATCGTCCGGGAACCGGCCCGGGAGCTCGCTTCTCGTCCCAAACGCCCGCTCCGGCCGCCTCGTCCGCCAGCCAGTCCTCCTCGGTCGCGATGCACGCCGCCGCCGCCCTCCATCCCGCACTCGGGGCCATCGGATTGCCGCAGCAGGAGCAACTCCGTCAGCAGCAACTCCAGCAAGCCGCCAAGTTGCACCCGATGGCTCGCGCCCTGCTCCCGAACAACCTGCCGGCGAACAGCATGACGCCCGACGGAGCGAACATGATGAACTTCCTCTACCAGCAACACCAGCAAGCCCAACGCCAGCAGAAGACCCAACAGGAGCAGGAGGCCGAAACGATGCGCCAACTGCAGTTGATGGAGAAGGAGATGCAGAAGAAGACCGAGATGGCGATGCGGCAGAAGGAGGAGGAGTCCCAGCGAGCGCGGCAGCAGGCCCAACAACGAAGCCAGCTCTCGGCCGCCCAGCAACAACGCCCGGGCCCGTCCAACCAACAACAGCAGCAGCAGCAACAAGCCCAGCTGGCCCAGCAGCAGCAGCTTCAACTCCAACAGCAGCAGCAGTTCCTGGCCGCTCTCGCCGGGATGCCGATGCAAGCCGCCGCCAGCGGTGCGGGTGGACAGCCACTCGTCCCGCCGAACTACCTGCAGAACCTGCCCGCCGCCACCCAGTTCATGCTGCAGCAAATGATGCCCGGCCAACAACAGCCGGGAGCGTCAACGGCCGCCCAAACCGCCGGACTTCCGGCCAACTTCCTCGAGGCGTTGGTCGCGCAGAGTGCGGCCGGTCAAGGACAACAAGCCGCTCAAGTCTCCGCCGCCCAGTCGCAAGCCACCAACTTGGCCCTCCAGCAACAACAAGCGGCTCTGCGCCAAGCCCAGCAACGCCTCAACCCGCAGTCCTCGGCGCCCAACTTCACCGCCAACTTCCCGCCGCCCGCCGCCGCCCAGCCGTCGCTCACGCACGGAACGGCCGGGAACGCGGCCGCCGCTTCCAACGCCGCTCGTCCGGGCGTCGATCAGAACCAACTGTACGCCCTCTCGCTGCTCCAAAATCAAGCACACGCGGTACGTCACACTTTCATTCATTTGTTTATGCATTCCTTTGTTTTCAGTTGGATGCACAAGCCCGAGAGGCGACCGCCAGCGTGCAAGCGGCCCAGAATCCGTTCGGCCAGCTGAACGCGAACGCGATGAACAACCCTGAGGCGTTCCGCCAGCTCCAGCAGAACATGCTGGAACGATCGATGAATCCCGTAAGCTCGTGTTTCTTTGTTCATTTCCGTTATTTCATTCTCGTGTTCAGGCCCTCTACGCTCAACTCCTGCAAGCTCAGCAGCAACACCAACAGCAGCAGCAGCAGAGCCAACTCCAAATGCAGTTGGTCCAGCAACTCCAACAGCAGCACCAAATGCAGCAACGCGGGATCGCGCCCATCAACCCGAACCAGCTGGCGAGCTTGGTGGGCGGGATGCCGAGCATGATGGAGGCCGAGCTGCTCATGCGGCAGATGAGCGGCCAACAGCTCCCGTCCAATCTGCAGCGGACGGCGCAGGACCGCGACCAGATCGTCGAGCAGCACCGCCTCTTCCAGCAGCAGCTGATGGCGGCGGCGAACACGGCGAACGACCCGACGGCCGCCGGCACGAGCGTCCTTCCGCCCGGCATGTACAACGCGAGTCCCGCACAGTTGGCCGCTCAGCTGCGGAACGGAGCCGCCGGACCGATGGGCAACCTGGGACAAAAGAAGTGATCGACCATCTCGCGAGTACCTTCGGAGAGCCCCGATCCTCCCTTTCCTTCTTTCATTCCTTTCTTCCTTCTCGTTTGTGTCGCAAGATCGCCAGAACTTGGTTATTCGGATGCCCGATAATGTGCCTTCAGATCCCTTTGTGTTGGTCTCGGATTCTTTTCTCCCAATTCAGTGTTTCGAATGTCGCGTGAACGGGGGGACCAAACTTCCATCAGTTCCGAACGGGTTTCCACTTGTGTTTCCATTTCTGATCGCTCCCCTCTTCCATTGTTCCTCATCCTCCCCCTCCCTTTAATTTATTCCTTCTTTTGATCAAAGAGTATTGAACGTGTACGTTTCTTCATTTCTCACGTACTCCGCACGTCTTCTGGAATTTCGGGCAGATTTCGGAATACCAAAGGCGTGAGGACTCTCGCTTTTCCAATTGTTCTCGTTTACAAGTCGAAATGTGAAAGACTCTTCCTTCTTTGATGTGCCCGTTCCTCTCCTTTCATTCGCTCGTCGCAGCTGCTGATTGACTACAGGTCGAATGGAAGGACCTCGTTGTCCTCCTCACTCACATTTACGCTCCGATCGGTCTGCTTTCGGATGTTGTTTGTACACAGTTTCTTTCGCAATCGCGTATTCGTAATTAACTTAATCCTTTGCGTTCGTTTGTTGTTCCCACTGTGATCCCTTGTTGTTTTGCATTCGAACTTTTGTTTTCCGAGAGCACGAAATTAAAATCGTCAGCCATTCGATCCGCTCTCCATTGCTGGACATCCAGCAGTTCAAAGTAGAAAGAATCGAGCGATGTCTCCATCAATCAGCACGTGTTGAATCAGTCGGCTGTTGGAAGGCGTGCGGGGAGGAAGAGGGGACGTGCGGGCGAGGGATCCACGCGCGACAACCTCCAAACAGCCACACTTCTGCTCGTCGCACGTGCATGACGTCGTGTGGTTTCTGAGGTTTTTGTCTTGCGAACACGAAGCAAGAAAACAAGAAGCTGGGCGGAAACGACCCAAACGGAAACACGATCAGGAGCCGCTCGCCGAATGCGCGAACATCTCGTTGCCGCGTGCACTTTTGGTCCCACTCCGGCCATTCGCTCCTTTTTCTTCCGCGTCTCCTGCTCTTTGAGGTTCCCGCCGAGCGGGCGCTCATTAGGGCGGTCGGCCGGCGGGCGTCAAAATTAGTTTACGGACATCCCTGCCTGCCTTCCTTCCTTGGCGGCCAGCTGGCCGTTGATTCCCGAGTTCCTCCTCGTGCGCACTTCTGTTTGTTCCTCCGTTGCTTGGCAATGAAGTTAATTTGAGGAAGGCGGATGAAAGAGGCGGTTTGTGCTCACTGAACTTCCGCCCGCCCATCCATCCATCAGCTGTTCTTGCTCGCCGTCCGTCTCGTGAGCTCCGATCGGTCTGCTCGCGAATAAATTCGATTCCCGATGTTTTTTCATTCCGCTCCTGCCGCCTCCCACGTTCGTCTGCTTTCCGGGGGTTTCCGCAAAGCCGCGCATCCCGTCTGTTTCGCGCGTGTTTGTGCAGGGCGCGGATTACGTAAAGCGGCGGGCGGATGCACCGACTGCAAACGACCCAAATGTTTCCCCCGCTCGCCCCCAATCAATTGCAACACAAACGCTTTGAGCCAAATACGGTCGGTGTGAAAGCGGATAAGACGGTTCGAAAGTGAATCGTTTGTGGAACGTACCGAAACGGGCGAACCGGTTCGGCGACATCTGCCGCCCGCAATCGCCGAACGACCGGACGAATTCGCCCCAAAATTGTGAAAAGCCGGCGAAATCCGAACGAAGAGAAGCGTGCAACCGTTAGCTGTAAAGCGGGCATTGTGTCTCCCCCACCGTTCGAATCAAATCCCTCCACCAGCCTCCCTCGGCGAAAGGACAGCTGGAGGGAGCGGGAGATACTTCGGCGACGTACGCGACTTTCTTCATTGTTTACGTGTGTTGTCTTCTTCGATGAAGAGGCGGCGAGGGAGACGGCGGAGGATGAGCGGAGGGCATAACCGCGGATTTCCACTTTCGCCCACGACAGATGGCGAGGAAAAAGGCGACAGTTGAGCGTATTAGTCGGTCGGTGGGGAACGAAATGAAGATGAGTGAATAATCGTTCAAGTTCGCCACTCTGCTTTCGTTTTGCTCCGTTTCGAAGGCGATTTCTGCTCCGCTAAGTGCTTTCCGCTTATTCACTTCTGTTTTCGTTCTTTCGATCCGGTCGACGGTAAGTGATCGCCAGCTGAAATCTCGAGTACAAAACAGCCGAAGGTTCAATGACCACACGGCGTTCCTGTTATTTCTCGAATCTAATTTGTACTCCAAGCGGGGCGTGTTGTTTGGAATATCCGATTGCATCGAATCGAGGCAACCGTCCATCTAAAATGCATGTGTCAAAGGGGGATTTTGTCGACCGACGAGCCGCGGCTTTCGTTTGTATTCACCGCCCATTCGAGCTCTCCGCCTGTCGTTCAAGCCCTGCGGCAGCGGTTTGCTCTTTCCCCATTGATCAATTATGACGCGCTCCGTGACCCTCCTTTCGATGTTCGCCTTCCGTCCGCCTCGTCATAAACTCGCTTTCTTTGTGGTCAGCCGAGAGAGCGCTTATGTCATCGCTCTTCGGTTCTTTTCGCTTTCTAATGAAGAGGCGTTCACGGAAAGCGGGTCTTTTGTTCGCTAATCCCAGCCGAATGCCCTTTTAATTCCTCTGTTTTCACCCCCAATCGATTGCGCAAGTCCAAAAGCGAGCGGATGAACACAGGTGGGGGTTGTAAAGAATAACGCGATTTCCGCTCGTCCCTCCAATCGAAGCACAGCCGGCGGAAAGCATTCCGGTGAACCGGTATGTCGCGCGCCCCTCACCCTCCTTTCTTCCTCGTTCCTCTTTGACGAGCATTAATTTTGGTTTCCCCGAAACGGCGCTCCTCGCGGCCGTCAAATTAGCCCACGAACTACGGTATGCTCTTGCTTTTTGTTGTGTCGTGGTTTAGCACTTGCACCCGGGATTGTTGCGTCGCGCGCGCGTTCGCCGAGTGCCGCCGCGAGCGGTCACGTTCGCTCTTTCCTTCCGCCTTCTCATTTGTTTTGTTTTCTAGAGAGCGCGTGTGTTTTGCGCGTGCCGTCGACGGCACGGGGCGCAGTGCTTCACGATGGTTTGTTGGCTGCGCATGGATCAGCTGAATCGCCGATGGGGCCACTTCACGACCGACTACCCGAAGCTCAACCTCCTCTTCAGCATCCTCTTGATCCTCATCTGCGGCTATCCGCTCAAGAATTTCCACATCGAGCTGGACATTCGAGCGTCTTTCTCTCCGAACAACTCTCGCGCATCATAGTGAGTTCTTTCCACCAATGAAGCCATTGATCAATCGTGCTGCTTCCAGTGAAAATCGGGTCTATAAGGAGTTCTTCAATCTGACCGCTTCGCCTCAACGGTCGTTCGTTTTGTTCTCGGCCAAAGACAACGGATCGGTTCTTCGGATCCCGCACCTTCGTGATGTCCTCAAGCTGGACAGCCACTTCTCCAACGTTCTCCGCGAAATCGACCCCTCCACTGGACTGCGCACTTGCGAGCCCCTGTGCAATCTGAACAAACCGTTCCATCTGATCTCGGTGAGCTCGCTTTTCGTGCTTTGTGTATTGAATCCTTTCCGTTTAGACACACTTGCTGGAGAGCCACGCCAACGGGTCCACGTCCACTGATCTCCTCATCGACTACCCCATGTCCAGCTACCAAGGAGTTGACCTCTTCATCGGAATGAACATGATCGGCGCTCAAGTTTCCGGTAAGAACAAAGCGAGAGATCTTCTCATAGCTATGCCCGGATTGCAGACTCGGTCTTTCCGCAGAACAACTCGAAGATCGTGTCCGTGCGAACGATCATTCTCTGGTACTTCTCTCGAGCGGACACCCCGCGGGCCAAGGAGCGACTGCGGGAACGATCGCTGGAGTTGTTCAAATGGGGGCAGAACGGCGAGTTCCTCGACAACGTCCGCTTCGAGATCTTCGGCGACGCGATCGCGAACAGCGAGATGGTGCGCGGAGCGATCGAAGCGACGATGCTGATGTCCATCGGCTTCTTTCTGCTCGTCATCTTCGTCACGATCGCCGTCTACCAGAAGCTCCGGAGGATCAGTCGAGTGGCGGTGCCCGTCATCGTGCTCACGGCCGTCGTCTGTCCATTCCTCTCGTGTTTTGCGGCCTTCGGACTGTGCACGCTGCTCGGCTTCCCGATCTACACGATCATGTGCGTTGCGCCGTTCTTGACGCAAGGAGTGGGAGTGGACGACGCCTTCATCCTGCTCCAATCTTGGAGTCAACATCGGCACATGAACTCGCTGCGGGATCGAATGGCCGCCGTCTTCGTTCACATCGGTCCATCGGTCACGATCACGTCGGCTACGAACACGATCGCTTTCGCCATTGGGTTCTTGACGCCCGTCCCGCAGGTTTGTTTGCTGATCCGAAGTGTTGCAAAAGAGTCGTTGGTTTCAGATGAGTCTGTTCTGCTTGTGCACGTCGTTCGCCCTCTTCTTCGACTACATCCTCACGTTCACGTTCCTCGCTCCGGTCCTCTACCTCTTGCACGCCGACCCCTCAAAGCGAGCAGAAGGAAGTGGCCACTCTCCTCTCTTCGGCCAACGACCACGTGGAGAAGGCGGAAGTCAACCCGTTGAGCAACGTGCCCGCGCATTTCGTCTGGTACGCGAAGTTCATTTGCTCGTGGAAGGGACGAGTGTCGATGATCGTCGTCTTCCTTGTGTTGCACGCCTTCTCCTTCTCCGGCGTCTACACGATGAAGTCGACCTTCGAGCCGTCCAAGGCGTTCCCGAGCGACTCGCCGCTCGCCAATTCGATGGATTCCGTTCGGTTCGTTGCTGCTTTTCTCTCTAACTCGAATAACCCGTCCACTTGAAGAGCTGTGTTCAACGAATTCTTCCCCGTGAACATCATCGTGAACCGACCGCCGGACATTTCGAATCGAACGGACGTGAGTGCTTTCAACCAATCTGCTCGCAATTCACGATCCTCTTGTTCAGCGATTGGGTTTCTACGAGATGGTCACCGAACTCGAAGAGCTTCCCCGAATCCTACGGACAGAACCGGACGTTGCTTTGGCTCCGGACGTACGAGAAGATGGACTACGAGGCGGCCAATTTGCTGAGCTTCGTTGGCTACAACATGACTTCTTACACTCCCACCTACGCCAACGTGGAGTTCTTCTTGGAGCAAATCGGGAATCCGCCGAACCATCAAGTACTCCAAAGTCAAGTGAGCATTGTGGAAAGGCTTCATTCCACTTACCTGATTCCTTTTTCCAGTGGAACAACGCAGGTCACGGCCTTCCAGTTCTCAATCATCACGAGCAACATGGCGCAGTGGGAGAACCGAGCGGTCACCGAAGAGAAATGCCGCGAGATTCTTCAACGGTACTCGCCTTTGCATTCGTGCTGCTTTTAACGTTCGCTTGTTCAGGTATCCCGAGTACAACGCGACCGTCTATGACGGAGATTCGGCCGTTCTCGACCTCCTCCTCACCGTCAAGCTGGATCTGAGCGGCTCGCTGGCCGTCACGGTCGTCTGCATGACACTCGTCTGTTCGGTCTTCATTCACAACAAAGTGGGCGTCGTGCTCGTTGCGCTGACCATTGCGTCCATTTGCTTCGGTTCGTTTATTCGCCTCTTTCGTCCAGCATTTCAACTCGACTTCATTTAAGGACTTGGTCGGAACGATCAGTTGGTGGGGTGCGGATTTGGATCCAGTGACGATGGTGAGTAGAACAAACAATAGGACGGGTGTAACCACTCGCTTGTGTTCAGGTGGACGTGCTCCTGGCGACGGGCTTCAGCGTCGACTTCACCGCCCACATCGTCCATCAGTTCTACGCCAAGACCCACCCGTCGCGAGTCGTTCGTTTGGCGTTGAGTCTGCACGAGATGTCCGCCCCGATGATCCAAGCGGGCGTCTCTTCGCTGCTGGTCATGCTCCCGCTGATCTTCGTCACCACGTACGCGATCGTGGCCTTTGCGAAGACCGTGTTCGCGGTCATCGGCCTGGGTCTCCTGCACGGCCTCTTCCTCATGCCCGTCGTGATGGCCTGGTGGCCGGACAGCCGCGATCGGAAGGAACGAAAGCCGGACGAGATCCCCGCCATCACGAACGGAGTGGCGATCAAACCCGAAGAGCCGGAGGTCGGCGTGGTCACTCCTCGCACTCCAATGCTGACGCCGGCACCCATTCTGGTGGACTGAAACGGTTAATGTACTTAACGCCCGTTAATATCTCGTTACTGTTGTTACTTTAATCTCGACTCCAAATAAATCTGTACAGAAGTGAACATGTTTCTCGGTCGCTGTCCAGACGCCAGGCAATGAATCCATGATTGAAACCACTTTTTGCACACAAGGCAAACGGAAATGGCATCGCGTTGTTGCCTTTGGTCATACAGAAGAAAGTCGATCGCCGTTGAAGGTTTGGCTCCGTAAGGCACTGCTGACTTCAGCGTCTCGGAATTTTCTCGTTTATTGGTCCCAAACCAGCGATGGAAAGCCGACGCAAATCGAAAGGTCTTATTGCTAAAGGAAGTACAGCCGAGTTCCTGGCGATGAGGATTCACGGCCATTCGATCGGTTTGCGCAACTAAACGGAGTTATCACTGATGAGACAAGCAGGGATGCGAGCAACGAACGTAGTAGAAGCCGCCGTTCATCAGCGACATGGGCGGAGCGACGGCCAAGAAGGCGGACGTGTCGGCTCCACGTTCGGGAGTGAAGAGACCCTTGAAGGAGGTCATCTTCGTGGCCACCGATCCCGGACAGCACTGGAAGGAGAGCGAGTGCATTACTTGAATGTGCGGAATTCGTTGACTCACCGAAACGACCCGAATGCGGCGGTCCTTCAACTCGCGGCTCTGCACTTGAGTGAGCGCGATCTCGGCGGCCTTGGAGACGGAATACGCCTGCCGAGGGAAAGCCCTGACCGCGCACGCCGTTCACGCAGTGCTCCTTGTAGAGCTGGCAGAAACGATCGATGTTCTCGTAGGTGGTCGTGGGCGAGCTGATGAGCTCGATGATCGAATCCGAGTAGTAGCCGCGCAGGACTCCGGCTTGAGAGCAGACGTTGACGATCCTAAAAGAGAACTCGTGGAAACAGAAGCCGAATTGAAGTGACCTACCGTCCACCGGGGCCGAATCAACGGGATCAGCGTGTCGGAGATGCGCTTCGTCCCGTAGTAGTTGATCTCCAACGTGACCTCCGCTTGATGCACCAAAGGAGACTCGTCGTTGTTGCTGAACGCAAAGCCCGCGTTGTTCACGAGCACGTCCAAGCCGCCGTGCTCGGCCTTCAGCAGGGCGGCCAGGTTCTGGCAGCTCTCCTCGTCGCAGATGTCCAGCTGCACGACGCGCACCTCCGATCGTTGCTTCTCGCCCACCTCCGCCCGCAGCTTCTTGAGGATCTTCTCGCCGAACACCAGGTCTCGAGCTAAAGGCCGGAAGTTAGTGAGAGAAGAAGAAAGAATGGACGAACAGGTCATGTAAATGACGGCCTTTTGCACGGATTCAGCGAGCAGTTTGATCCGTCCCGTAACCGATTCCTCGGTTGCTGCCGGTGACCACGAACACACGCTGTTGGACCATCTCCGTCGCTCCGAAGTCGCGTGATGAGGGAATGAGTAAAGGGACAGAAGGGCGGCCTTCAGCCACGAGTCGCTATGAGAACGTTTGATCGCCGCCTTTCCTCCACGTTGTCCGTTAAATAAACGACGACTGGGTGACGAGGAAATCCGCCCCCTGAACTTTTTTGATCTTTGCCCTCCCCTCGCATCCATCTTGAAGTGAAACCACAAAGGAACGCCTCGAAAGGTGGATCATCTCCGCGTCTTTCAACTTCGTGGCGGTGGGAGTGATCAATCAATCGATTCGTGAAGTGAAATCCCTCGATTGGAACTCGTTTCTTTCTTTGCACGGGAGACCGTTGAGGCGAGGTTGCAATTGTTGCTGATGCCCGTTTGTTTCCTCGTGTATTTTGGAGTCCGTGCAGCGCTGCAGTCCAAAACGATCCAGATAGAGTTTATTAGCGTTTCTCATGTTACAAGCATTTGACTGATACAATTTACGGGCAAGTGACGACGTTCACGCGGATAGAGAAAACCAATGACACAAGAGAGCTGGTACAAGAAGCATTTGCGGATTATTAGGTGGAAAATAGCGATTTGTGGGTAGAAATGATGATTATCTTCAGGGGACTTCCGAGCGGGGCGTTGGAACGATTCGCGTAGTCGTAATCCAATCGCCCGTTGCAGCTAATTGACTCCTCCAACACACGTTCAGCACTCGAATCGACAAGCATCTTGCACTCCATCCTGCAAGAGAAAGCTGTGTTAAACGAATGATGCAAGAGTCTCCTACCTTCCATCAACCGAACAATTGCCAACAGCTGCCAGTTTTCGATCTCTTCGGACCATTCCGGATCACGGCGGCGTGAATCCCGCCCATCGAGCGAACATGTCGATGTCCAGCGAGGGCAGGCGGTAGGCGTTGGCCAGCAGCATCATCACTTGATCGCGGGTGACCAGCAGGACGTTGCGGAAGATCCACGTGTCTCCGCGAGGAATGCGGATGCTTCGAGCACACACGTTCTCGCTGAACTTGCGGGCGCATTCGATGATCAGCCGGTCGTTGTTCTGAACACACGGGTCACTCGGGGTTCTCATGGAAAGAAAACTTACGGGCTTCTTGCCCTTTCCCTCGTACGCATCGTAGTAGGAGACGTCCATGGGCATCGTCTCTCCCGAACACAAGGCAGCAAGCAGTTGGAGCGCTTCGTGTTCTCGAGAGCTCGCAGCGATCGGACGGCTTCTTGGGCGACTTTCTTCGAGTTCTCCTCGTCCGCGTCGTTGGGGCTCATCGACCGATTGCGGAGACCCTTGAGTTCGCTGATCACTGCAAGAAGAACGGTGAGTTGAAGATTAGAAGCAGAAATCTCTTGCCGGCGGACGGGACGAGGATCTTGAAGCCGGGCTCCTCCATCAGGTGCAGGATGGTGTCCAGTCCGTCGATGAAGTGAATTGGTGTCGATGACGAGGTAGCGGGGCTCGACGATCACCAGCACTTTGCTCGACACGTTCTCGTCCTTTTCGGAGTCCGCTTTCGCCTGAACACTCGACCCCTATTTCAATCGAAGAGTGATTGCTGCACGTACCCGACTGATGAGATCGGCGAGTTCCTTCGCTTGCTCGGATTCCAGCTCCTTCTTGCGGCTGTTGATGCACCGCTCGATCTCGTCCAACGGCACGGGCAGTAGACGAGGCATGTCGATGTACTCGTGGTCGCGGACCAGCACTCGCCGCTCGTCCGAATGCCCCGCGAATCCCTCCTTCTCGTCGAACGTGAAGAAACTCCCGTGGTTGGCGAGCGATCGAACGTTCTCCCAAACGACGAACAGGCGGTAGGACACGTCCGCCTAAATAATTTCGTTGAGTTGATTGGAGATGAAAAAAAACGACTTACCGGGATGCTCTTGTTCGTCGTGGAATCGGTCGGGCAGATCGTGAAGAGGGCGTCGAACACGGGCGAGATGCCGTAGGAGTTGACGATTTCCGGTAGGAGCTTCCCGCGAGTCTCGTCGTCTGCAAAACAAGACCGGTGAATTCATCTTCGTGCAAGGAAGAACGCACGGGAGATCGAAAGACCCTTGAAGACGCCGTGCTGCTGCAAGCCTCGCAGGTTGTTGGCCATCGCGGACATTTCGGGCCACAGGTCGGCCAGGAACGAGACGTTCGGCGCCCAGCGACGAGTCCACGCTTCGTATCGAAGAAGATCGGCGATTGGGCCATCCAGAACGTGAGCACGACGATCGGGAGCAAAAAGGCGAACATCTGCAACAAAAGGACGACCATTTAATTCACAGGACCGAAGAGAGCTCACTTGATTGTCGAGGCCGTTCTCTTCGAGGATCAATCGGAGGGACTTCTCGGCGCAGAATCGGTTGAATTGCCGAAGCAGGACGGCCAGGTACTCGACCAGCAGGCGGCAGGCCGTGTGGAAGGACTTCTTGCCCGCATCCTTCGTGTCCTGCTCGCAGATCGTCGCAATCGCGATCACAAAGCGGGCCAACTGGAGGAGGTGAACGTTGTCCGCCATCCCGACGTGGAAGCCGACGGTCAACCCGCACAGCGCCACTTGGACCTGCTCGTCGAAGAAGTCGAGGTCGATCTTCTCGACGATCTTGTAGCCGAGGAACGTGAACAGCCGGATGCCGGACCAGTAGAACTGAACAACCTTAGAATGTGGAAGACAAAAGAAAGGAGAAGAAACTTACGAAGAACTTGAAGAACGCCAGGTGTTTCTCGTCCACGAACTGCGGGAGGTTGTTGTGCAGACGGATGGCGGGATCCTCGTTGTAGAGCGGGTCTCGAATGCCTTCCGGGAACAACCATCGCTGCTGACGAGCCGATCGCCAGGGATTGCCGTGCTTGTAGCCCTTGTTGAAGACCGCGTCGTAGATCAGGCAGAAGATGTGGTAGAATTGGGTGTACTGAAAGAAGGAAGATCTAGGAGCGTAAAGAAGGATGCAAACAAACCAGCTTGGTCAGATTCCTCATCTCGAAGCTCGGGGTGCAGGGTTTCGTCGGATCACGCATGAAGCAGCACAAGAGGTGGAGGTTGCGAGGTCAAGTGCGTTCGCTGGAAGCATTCCCATCAATTCGTTCTTATGTTGATCTAAGTTTGACTTACGTCCGCACAAACGGAAGACAATCCTTCGAACGGCGATCCCTTCGACGTTCGCACGAGGGCAGCCCGAACGAACTGCTGGCTGGCGGCGTGAACTCGAGCGCCCACTTCGTAGACGGCGAGCGGATGGCTTTCGAGCGGAAGGTCGAGCTTGAACGTCTTGAAGGCGATCCGCTCGACGTAGGCGACGGTCCGGAATTCGTTGTACATGAAAGGCATTCAATTCCTGCAATCAAGGAGAATAAATGACCAGAATTTCGAGGAAGGCCGCCCACCTTCCACCTTGCCGCCTTTTCCTCCGGAATCCTCGGGAATTTGCACACGTCGAGGAGTTCCACGCGGTCGGAGGATTGATCCCGCTCGACGAACACGTTCGGATCCAAGCCGCCGAGCGCGTCCGCCAGCTTCGCGATGAATTCGAGGTGCAGTTGGCGGACCATGAGGACGAACTTCTCGTACGCGAACCCGATCGGGTCCCACTCCTTGCGGTCGTCTTTGGGAGCCGGCAGACGAGGGTTGTTCGACGGCGAGGGTCTTCAGCTTCTCGACCACTTCTTCGGCGCTCAGGATCGTCGGATGGCCGTTCATCTGGTGGGTGTTCGTCGATCCGTTCGGTTCGCCCGCTCCGTGAGTGGCACTTCGCAGATGCCGCTTTCTTCTGCGGCTCGCTTCATCTTCGCCTCTTTCGACTGGTAGTGCTTCTCGAGCATGTCGGCCACATTGATCAGGAGAGCGGAGCGGATGTCCGGAATGCCCTCCTTCGAGTTGCGATGGCTCAGCTCCAGGACGCCGTAGTAGGTGTTGACGATCGAGCGGCGGCTGCAACACAGTGGAATTCATTCAATCGTTAAAGGCAAGCACTCACCAGATCTCCATCGCTTTGTCGAAGTACGAGAAGTCGGAAGAGAGGCAGAAACGTTCGAGCACGAAGTCCACTTCTTTCTCCACGTTCTTCCGCTTTCCTTGTCGACGAAGAGCTCTTGCTGGAGGGTGGCCTTTGCGGGTCGCTTGAGCACTTTGATCGGAGAGCCCTGCGATTCCACGGAGGTCTTTCGTTCCCTCGGCCAATACTGCCTGCAATCAGGTCGGATGCAAAAGAAAGCAAGAGAGCAAACGAACTCGTAGGTCATCCGCTTGGCTGCCGGCTTCGTCGGCCGCAATCCCCGCAGTTCGTCGAGGTCGACGGACGAGAAGTCGCGTGGCGGAAAGGTCGCATTCTGGGCGGCGGCGATCGACTGACGGAAGTCGTCGAGGAGGGCCTTGCTCGCGTCCTCGTTGTTGCAGAAGCACTCCTCCGGACTCCAAACGGGCTTCCCGTCCCAGATGGTCTTCTCGCACGGATCGTAGAACAACGCCTTCGACATGGCCGGTTGCTGAAAGCGGGAAAGAAATCAAACGAAGCGAGTGGAAGAACGAACCATGAACGGCAACGGAGCGGTTTGGAAGTTGGCCGCCTTGACGAACGGCTTTCGGATTCGATTCGCCGATCCATCCCGCCTAAAGTCAAGCACGCGGATCATTCGAACATAAATGAAAGAGAACGAACCTTTCGCGCACCGCTGACTTCAATTTCGGCTTGTTCTCGACGTCCCCCAAATTGGGCGCTGAATCATCGGTCTGCGACATGCTTTCGACCGATCGGCTCGCCGCAAATGAGCTGCAAGCCGTTCAGCACACGAGAAGGCGTCCGTTCAGCTCATGATCGCAAAGGAGCCGATCGTCGCGGCGGTGTTGGAAGCGAGCCCGTCATGAGCGATCATGCTGAAGGAGCGGGAGCGCATGATTTCTCAGCGGCTATCAAGGAAATACCGCGTAAAAGGTGAGCGTGGGTGGGCGGAAGAAATTTCAATCGATTTTCTCGACAACAAGCCGAATGATTGAAGGCGAAAGAAATGTTCTCATCATCGTGCTGATTGAGAAAAATAACAGTCAACTAAAATCCCTATCCGGAATCACGAAAGAGAACGAAAACGATCGATCGGAGTCCCAAACCAGCCGAGCAAGCCTGCTGTTGGCTATCGCGTACAATCATCGAGAGCAAATCACTCATGCATGCCTGATCACAAACGAAAATTGGACAAACTGCGGACCAAAACAAGGGAAACCGGAGTCTCTTGCCAGAAATGAGAGCTTCAACTCCTTCTTTTTCAAACCACGAGCAAAAAAGCACGGCCAGCGTGCGTTCTCCGTGTGTTTGTTGATAAAACGGCCGTTCGATTGCTTCCTTTTTCTCATTGGACGCGAAGCCCCGTTTCTCGTTGCTTTTAATCAGGACGCGCCACGTGCTCTCTTCCGTTTTCCATCGTTCTGCCGGTTCTTCGCGTGCACACGAACGTTCTTCCGTCCTTCTCTTTCCGAACAGCTCGCACACATGAAAGAAGAGTTTACTCTGTACAGTCAAAAGAAAAGAATCACGGGTCAGTAAGTGACAAATCGGGAGCTTCGAAAGTAACCGATGGACAGACAGATTCACATTGTGGCATTGTTTTGATACGCGTGGAACATCTCCAGCGAGATCAACAACGAAGCCGCACTCCAGTGGGCTTTGCTGAGCACCTCGTGCAGTTGGGCGAGAGTGTCGACGCGGGACTCCGAGTGGAAGCTGGTCAGGCAGTGGGTGTTGCCCTGTTTGGGGGCCATCTGGTAGGCCGTGCAGATGAGCCGATCGGTGGAGATGTAGTAGGAGAAGAGGAGGTCGGGCGGCGGTGGGGGATCGAAGTAGCCGACCACGGAAGCGTTGTACAGCTCGTGGTAGGTGCGCAGGTCGGGCGGCGACAACGTCAGCAGGCAGGACTTGACGGCGTCGCGGATCTCCTGCAGGATGGCGGACAGACAGTTGCCCGTGTACTGGCTGTAGTGGCCGTCTTTCGTCATCCTCTCGTACTTCTCTCGGCCCTGGAAAGCGGACAACAATGAAACAATGGAAAGAATTCTCTTTCCTCACCTCATACAACGCCTTCATCGCCCGCACGATCTTGTTGCCGCAGTCCTGCAGTTGCTGGATCTTGTACGGGGATTTGAGTTGCGCCCTGTACACGCCGCCGTTCACGCGCAGGTGCTTGAAGGAGACCTCCGCATTTTGGAGGTCCTCGGCGAACAGCGTCACCTTGCTGGAGAGCGTGTCGCGATTCACGTGCGAGACGAGGTTCACGGTTCGCGATTGTTCGGGGATCTTGACCGGCAGTTTTGGCAGACGAGTCAGCTTCTTCGTGCTGTTCAGACGGCAGACGCAATCGAAGAGAGAAGCCTCGATCTGAACACGCGAACATCAACAGAAAACAATTGGAAGAGAACGAACGTCGTCGAATGTTTTGAGTGCTCGTGCTCGCTGCACCCAACGGCATTCCTGGTCGATGCAATGCTGATCCGAGGGAACTGAAATAAACCGAAAAGAAATGAAGAATTCCGACGGATGACGACTCACTTTCCTTGTTTCCGGCCGGATGTTTTCGTCGATTTGGTCGAGCTCATCGTGGAAATGCGGGCGTCTCAATCGAAGATGGTCGCGATCCGAGTGCGCATGCTGAAAACGAGAGAAATTCACCCGAAATTCAGGCATTTCGACGTACGGACGAGCAATATCGGAAGCAAAAAATGGAATTTCCGTTGACTTTCCGCCGCTCTCCGCACCAAAAAGCGACCCGCTCGGACAGACGGGGGCGCGGATTGGGCGCAAGGGAAAAACGTTTAACCGAATGAAAGGAAGCCCAACAAATAAGCCGGCAACGGCGTTGAAACAAAAGAATGCCCACTTGTTGCTCCAAGAAGTCAAATCAAGCACCACAATTCATAATCAAGATCGAATCGTGTAGCAATAAACAAGTCCCAACTTGTTCGAAACTTCTGGAAGAACAGGAAAGCAACAGAAATCTGTAGACGTTCGCACTGCAACCTCCCGATCATCACACTTCCTCTTTCTGCCAAGCCATCCCCCCAACAGTGTCCATTCCTCGACTTCTCGCCTCCCACGAAATTCAATCGGGAGCCTCAAGTTTCGGACTGTTCGCCGCCCGAGCGCCGATTTCGCGCCCAAACACCTACACGAAAAAAGCCGTTAAACTGCGAAATGACCCGACCCCAATGATGCACACGTCTTGTTGCTGTGTCCACTCACCTCCTCCTGCTGCTTCTTTCCCGCCCGCCACTAGCGACTCGACGCGCGGCTCATCTTCGTTCTCGCGCTTAAAATGCGCGATTTACCGACACCCCGAACGGCTGCGCGGCTTTTAACCTTTGCGTTTGCCCACAATACCGATGGTCATTCGATCCCGTTTGTTGTGAATATTCATGTCTACTCATCCCACAGCCGTTTTTTCCATCGGAATTCGAAATCAAACAAAAAATGAGAGGAATTTCTCGCCCCGTCTATTGTACAATAAGATCGCGTTTATCGCCGTTGCCGCCCGCTTCGTCTTGGTCGGGATGCGCGGACGGCGGCGTCTTTTTGTTCGCGCTAAACTCTTCCACGTTCGTCCGCGGTCATCGCGCCGCCCTGATTTCTTCGTACCTTCTTCCTTTCCAGCCGCTCTCGTCGTGCAAAAAGTGTCAATGGTCAGTGGGTGCGGGCGGATATGAGCGAGCGGACAATTTAGACGGCGAGTATTTCACATAATTCGATTCCCTTCCGATCGCCTTCGTTTGCAAGCCATCAGCCATTTGTTTCCTCGCGCTCGCCACTCGAGATCGAACGGCGCCCACGGATGTTCGTGAAAGGCGGCGAGCAGCGAAGCGTTACGGTAATTTTCTCATGCGTTCGAGCGTGAACGGCGAACATTTCCGAATGTCCTTCCGCAATCCCCTCAATGAAAACATTGCATCTTCGTGCCGCCTTTCCATTCCGTTTGTTTCGCAACACCCAACTGTTGACCAGTGGGGACCAGTGGACGAACGGAAGGGGCCCTATTGTCCATTGCATTCACCGTTCTCTTCCTCCTTTCATGATTCCTCGCCGTCTTCCATTATGTTCGGCGAGCGGAAGGCGAAGAACTCCGCTCGTCTACCGTCCGAACCTCACGCCTCGCCTCGTGCGGTCGGTATGCGGCTCGGGCGTTAATTGAGTCCACTAAAACAAGCGGGCGGGTGGAAATTACCGTCGATTGGGCGATTCGGGTCTTCTTCCGCATGTCCGACAAAACGGGCGCGCATTCCGTCGGAGGAAAAAGGAGACGCCGACAATGAAGAAAGGAGGAGTGGGTGGGAGGCAGATCAAAAGAAACGGTACACAGGCGTCATTTGGGGATTGAAGAAAACAAGTCGATTCGCCGCCCGACTCTTTCTCGCGAGTCTGCCACGCGCCCACTCGTTCGCTTGATCCGCCGTCCGGCTTTCGGTGTTCACGAATCGGCTGCTTAATTTGTTTGTGCACGGTCGAGTTCGTCGTCGGCATTCTTCGGGATCCGCCGTTTCCGCTTTGTTAATTTTGGCATCCGTCTTCCAACCGCAACGTTCTCGCCGGTTTGTCTACGCCTGCAAGCACGAAATCGAAAGTGATTGGGAGATGAGCGGGAATGCGCATCCCGGGTTCTTCCAATTAACATCCCGCTTCTTTCACATTCACCTTTCTTCTTCGTTCCACGCAGCAAGTGGTCACTCTGCTAATTGCTCAGCTTGATCGACTCCAAGCCCTCTTTTGTTCTCCAATCATCGAGTCTCATCTTTCGATCGATGTTGAGCTCTTGATCATCACGCGCTCGTAGCGACGAACTTCCGCTCCGTGTTTCGACCGCATTCCATTCGAGTTATTTGATTGATTTGACATTCTTCTTCGTTTCGTGAGTGTCATGCGCGCAGTTTTGGCCGGCGGACAGGTGGGGGTGGGCAGGAAGAAGGAGCTCGCTTTCCATTTTGTTCTCCCGATTGGGATTCCGGTGAAAACATTGCTTTTTGGGGCCCGGAAGGACGACTAGGCTGACCTCTCGAATTGTTAGCCGGATGTTTGAGGAACGGAGCACGATGCAAAACAAAGCTCACTGTTCGGGACTCTTCGTCCTCGCAGGATCGTCGGATTTTGTGCGGTTCGGACCAACAAGGTTGATTTCCGATTCGAAACTTGTCGACTCGTGTTGCTCTTTGTTTATCCTCCAACCACTCCGTTCGAGTTCGATGTTCGCTCAAACACGGCGGTCCTGCACCAACTGACGACAATCAGGTTGCGCAAACACACCCGCCCCCTGGCCCCCGGACGGTCGCCTGCAAATCCCGAGCGCGCATTCGAGCGAGCGATTTCCTTCAAAGGCGAACATGAAGTCGGGTGATAGGCGGGCGGAGGGCAAACAGAAATTCGGTGAGTCGGCGAACAACTCAAACGCCCGCGTATTTCCAGCCGTTTGCTTCGAGAAAAACGGTTGAAACGTCGTCCTCAACCAAAATACCGGTCCCTCCTTGCGCCCGTGATCACCGGTTCTCGAGCCGACTTCTTTACACTTGAACCCACTTCTCGAACTCGCCGCTCGTCATCTCCGGCGCGCGCGTTGTGTAAGCGGAAGGGGGAAGATGCGCGTAGATGCGGGCATGATCGGCGGAATTCGGCGCTTCTTTGGCTGGCCGCTCGATGAGTCAATCGATCCCAGCTGCGCCGTCTCTGGGAATTCGCCGCTTTTCGTCCGAAATTCGCGTCCGCAGGTCCAAAATTCGGCTCTTGCTCATCGGCGTTCGTTTTCGCCGACCTCCCCGTTCGCATTCATTCGCGCCCGTTTTGTTTCGTCGCGTCCGCCGCCTCGACCTTCTCGTTCGTCCGCGGTCCGCTGGAATAATGCAAATCTCTTGAGACGATGCGCAGGTAACGGAGGGCGTGTTTTATGCCGCCCGCTGCAATTACGCTCGTCCGCTTTTCTCGCGCTAAACGTCTGTCGGCCTTCGTGCGGTTTGAGGCGCAAATGAGGCGGCGGCAGACGATCTCGTTTCGCCCCTCAACTTTCCGCCCGTCAATCCCGTTACCAGTTAGATCACGCGTGTTTATGGCCATCAGTCAGTCGCTTATGAAATGCACGCTTGTTTTGATCCGTTGGCCGCGTGTCAACGGGAGCAAGGAAGCGGCGGGGACGGGCGGCGAGTCATCGCTCTCATCGAATGACTCAGTTATGATCGCTGGACTGCGCACGCGACTTCTTTGTTTTGCTTGTCCTTAATTCCTTTCATTTGGCTTACTGCCGGGGTCAGGCCACCCGCGGCTGACCGCCGCGCCGAACGCAAGTTGACCGCACTTCAACAAAGAAGAAATAAACGCTCGGGCCGCCGGGATCGCGGAATAAACGCGGGCAATCGGCGAGTGTTCGGCCGCTTCTTTCGGCCCACTTTGCTTTCGGATCGAACGCGCTGCCGCGGGAAGGATCAATGGCCGCCACCGCCTGACCACCCGCCGCCCATTTTTGCCCCGTTGTTCTCGTTTGCGACCTTCGGATCAAAACTCCTGGGAACAAACCGTTGTTTCTTGGGCCCCAACGTTTCAGATCACCGTCCTTGAAAGGCGCGTTCATGATTACAGTAAACAGCCAATATTTGCAGCCCTCGTCATTCCAATGGCGTGTTTTAATTGGAACAAACGAACGTCCGGAAAAGATCGAGGTCGCGAACTGACTGCCGGCTTTGTTTATGCCGTGTGTCCTCCTCCGTCAATCGAGTCATTATGTCCGCCGCTTTTTGATCGAGTGTCTGGCGTAACAGACGGCCGATTGTTCGGAGGGGCCGAGTTTTTTGAAAGGCCGCAGATGCAGTCGATTTATTTCCCGCTGACAAGTGCGAACAAATTCGTGAAACACTCTGTCATCCCCGCAATTTCCGCCACCTTCCTTTTGTTTTCGCTTATTGTTCTGATTGTGATCGCGTGTTCTAACTGACCGCTTCGAAGTCCGCAATTGCGTTCATTTGATTCCTCGATTGACCCCGCATGTTACGCGCTCTCACGCGTCCTCATTTCGATTCATAATAATCGAACGTCATTTGCTCAGGGCGATGAGAACGTTGTTGGTCCGTGCGGAGAAGCTCGTGATTCGCCGCGTCTCTCGTCGACATTCCCGAAACTGCATCGTCGTTCAGGGGCGTCCTGCCGCCCGCCGCCATGGCATATGGGGCGAGGACATGGGTGCCGTTCGGCTTCGGTCTCCTCTGTGGCGCCTTCATTGGCCTCCTTCTGTTCTCTTTCGACGACACGCCGACCGCGACGCCCGGTCCCTCCACAGTGCAAGTGTCCGAGAAGTGGCGAGTTCAACTCCAACGACCCGCCATCCCGCCGAATGCGCAGCAGAATCAAGCTACAAAGGTCCGCGCTCTACGAACGGCGCTTGTTTCCAATTCTCTTCCGTTGCAGGTTGTTCGCGCACGGTTCGCGGCAACGGAGTTGGGGATTCGGGACAAACTGATGGTCATCATGCTCGCGCAGTCCGCCCTGAGTGTGGCCATCAACGCGTCGATCGGAAACTACGTCCCGCGCCTCCAAATCTACGCGGATGCCTCGAGGATCGACGCGGACATGAGTGCCCTCACGAATCTCCTGCCTTATCGGCTGAACGGAGTCGGCAGTCAACGGCCGCACATGCACGTCCTGAACAGCATCTTCGATCAGGTGCGTTCTTCTCTTTCGTTCGCGGAGTCAAAGCAATTCGTTCAGGCGCTGCACGAGAGCTACGACTGGTTCTTCTTCATGCCCGACACGACGTACGTGAACCCGTTCGAGTTGATGCGCGTGGCCTCGTCGCTCAACTGGAACCGGCCGGTCGCCTTGGGGCACGCGGATGCCGAGGGCAATTGCGTCCTCCAAGCGGGCGTCCTCCTCTCGAATGCCGCAATGCAGCTCTTGATCCAGTGAGTGTTTCGAAGACTGCGGGCGTTCACTCACCCGCTTTGTTCAGACAACGACATCAATGCAACACGATCGTCGCCGCTTCCGATCATCAGGCCTTCGAGATGTGCGTTCGGCACGCGACCAACCTGATTTGCCGCCAATCGGATCAAGTAAGAAGGAAGATCAACAAGGTCGCCTTTGAATGAGCGTTCTTCTTTCAGGGCCAACTGTATCGATGGTGGCGAGTGGAGGAGAGCGGCGAGACGGGATCCGCCGTTCACGATCACGTCCACTGGCTGGCCACTTCGCGCGAGTTCAACTCGAGCCTGAGCGTCTCGCCGCTGCTCTCCGAACAGGACGCCGCCACCCTTCATCGGCACTTCCTGAACGTGGAAATCGAGCGGATCGGGATCAAAGTGAAGGAGATCGAGAAGCGAGTTCACGTCTTCTCGAACGAAACTTCGCGGGGTCCGTCGTGGCCGGTGGGCTCGCTGTCGCCCGTCCGTCCGCCCAACCGCTACCAAGTGCCCGTGTGGGAGTACTTTACCGACCTCGAGATCTTCCGCAACGAGCCCAACCAGAACACCCGTCCCGCTCACCGGAAACGACGCCCTCGACATCCGCGAAGTGGTGGCCGTCGCTCGGCGAAAGATCGAAGTCGAGTTGGAGGACGGAGAGGCGCCGTCCGGCGAGCAGTTCGATCCGCGGACGATGGAGTTCGTGAAGCTGCGCAATGGCTACCGGGCCTTCAACGCCCGCCGCGGAATGGAGTACATTCTGGACCTGGAGTACCGACAAGTGCGCCCACGAGCCGCCGGCGTGGAAGCGGGAGCAACGCTGGTGAAGAGAGTGCGCGTTTGCCGACCGATTCACTTCACCGAACTTCTGCATCAAGTACGTTCCGCCTTCAACCATAAGCTTCTAACCACCGCTCTCGTTCAGGTCCCGTACGTGAAAGAAGACACGGACATCACGATCGTCGTTCCGGTGGAATCGAACGAAGAAGCGGACGCCGCTCGCGCACTTCTCGGCCGCCACATGCGTCTTTGCCTTTCGGCCTCTTCGATGATCGACAGCCGCCAAACTCGGCTGGTGCTCGCGGTTCGCGGTGTGGATCAGATCACGACCCATCGCCTCAGCGAAGAGTTGGTGCACTTTGAAGCGGAAGTACGTGGATAACGAAGAATGGCCTAAAAACTCATTCTTTTGGTTTCAGGTGCAAATCGTGGCAAACGGACACCGCCCTGCTTCCTCTTCGACCGCAAAGCAACGCGATGATCGAGGCGGCGGCTCTGGACGAGGCGATCGACCATTTCGGCCAACAGATGATCTACGTGCTCCTCTCTCCACACGCCGACTACCAGCGGGAGTTCCTCGACCGCGTGCGCATCAACACCATTCGGCACTTTCCAAGTGAGCAGAAGAACTGAACATTGCCTTTTAACTGTCTGCCCTTCTTCCAGGTCTTCTTCCCCGTTCCGTTCGCCGAATTCCACCCGCTGGTCGTCGGCGTGGATCGGATTCTGAACAAGGCGAACGAGCAACGAAGCAATTCGCCCGACCTGCCCGCCCGCAAGCCCTCCAACTCGTCGGATTCGGGCATTTCTTTCGACCTGACGAGCCCCGAGTCGTTGGCCAGTCGGATGGAGTACCTGCGGACGGCCGTTCCGCCGGCGGTCACCTCCCGTCCGCTCCAAGTGCACAAGGATCGGGGATTCTTCGACACGAACGACTTTCGGAGTGGTCGCCCTGTACGGCGCCGACTACACGAATGCTCGCGGCAAGTTGGCGCAGAAGGCGGCGGACGGCGACGCCACCCGGCTGCTCGACCTTTCGGCCATCTTCCTCGGCCAATCCGACGTCCACATGCTGCGCACGATCGAGCCGTCGCTTCGAATTCGCTACCACTCGCGCACGTGCAGCAACGATCTCAGCCCCGCCGACTTGGCCCGTTGCCAAGTGAGTCGAAAGCAGTCCTTCGGCACGAAATCCCAGCTCGCGAACACGCTCTTCGGAAATCTCGACGATCTGCGGTTGCTTCGAGAATCCGAAGGGCTGGCGTGAGTGCAAGGACGAGTTCTCGTTGTTGTTTGGCTTCCTATTAATCTTCTACGGGTTTTGTTCTCTCCAGTTGCTCATAGTTTCCCAAGTTTCTTATTTCTTTCACACAATTCTTGTTCAATGAACGGCTTGTCCGCAATGATCTGCATGCTTCTGGTCCTTCATCCCAACATTCGTCTTCTGCCCCCTTGCTCACTTTCGTCCCGATGCATTCGCCCATTGCACTTACGCGTTTCCATCACTTCCATTCGTGTTGTAATTCTGATGAAGCAATGATTCATTCGTCTCCGTGCTACAACAGTATTGTCTATCCATTTGCTCAATGCATAATCACAAACGTTCGTCATAATAATTCACAAACAAGGGTCCACTGTTGCCTTTCGATAGGAGTTCTTCACTTTCTATTCATTTCCTGATTTCTATTCTTTTTCCTGTCCGTTGCTCATTGCATTGAAAGTATTCATTTGTTGTACTTCCGGCCATTTCACACATTTCTTTCACGTGTCATACATTTCGCTCTTGGAACGTGCATTTGCTCAACAATAAAGTATTACGACAGACAAGCTGAATTCGAAAACTAAACCGGCAGAAACTCGAAGGATTAGAAGGAAAGTTAATGCCCATCCGCCAGCCAGAAGCTCTCGGTTGACAAAAGTTGACCGAAAAAACACAAATTGTCTTGTGAACACGTCGGACAGAAAGGTGAATGATTACACCGAAGAGTTCTTCGCGGGCCACCCATCTTCAATCGGCCAAAGCGAGCGAGGGAATCTACCTGCTTGAAGGCGTCGAGCACATGCCGCATGTGCGCCGCCCGCTGCCCCGAACCCGTCCGTCGCCCGCTGTCTCCCGGACGGAACGCAGAGCGAAACGCGCACCACTGGCTGTTGCTGTTTTTCTGTCAAAACCATTTCGAGAGTGAATTCTCGTGAAATCGGCCGAATTTCAAGACTCTTCAAAGCCGAATTAGCCGCTCCTACCGAGCGCAAATGCTGCCGCACTAATGAGAAGAGTTCGAGCGAAATGTGGGATCAGACGAGCAAACGTTTCTCGTGGTTCACGAAGAACATCGTCCACAGCAGCAGCGGGAGTTCTCCGAGCGGAGGTAAGCGACGGATTATTCTTGGAGAAAATTCCTTATTTCTTTCCCGAGTTGCAGGCGGGAAAAGCGGGATCATTCCGCCGGCGTTGGTCCAAGAGAAATCGCGTCCCGCAGTTCTATCCGGGATTCCATCGTCCATTGCGGAGCGGACACGCCGAACAAGCAGCCAAACGCGAACGAAGTGATGGCGATGCTGTGCCGCTCCGAGCTGCCCGAGCCCGTCCTGAGTGCCATCTGGAGTTCGGTCATCAGCTCGCCGAATGCCGCCCATCTGAGCCGATCGGAATTCTACTCCTGCCTGGTGCTGATTGCTTTGGCTCAGGTTAGCCGATTGATATCACGTGTATTTGCATTCTTCGTTTGTTTCAGAAGAACATGACGATCGCCGACCTTTCGGCCCTGCCCAGTCTGCCCATCCCCCACCTGTCGTCCGTGAAGCCGAAGGTCTCGACGATCAAACGCCTTGGCGAAGGACTCCGCTCTCGCTCAACCCAACGGCCATCTCCTGAAGACCCGTCCACCCGCTCTTCACCGAAACGAACGCCAAGGCGGACGACGACCTCATCCTCTTCGATGCCGCCGACTCCAAGCCGTCGCCCACGGCGTCCGTCGAGAAAGGTTCGCATTTCTTTTGATTCTGTTTGTAAACGATGATGTTCAGGGGGCTTCTCGGGCGATCTGGACCTGTACTCGTCGCAGAGCAGCGATGTCCCCCAAGCCTGCCTGTTCGTTGCGGCGAGAAGATCTCGTGCCCTGCTGGGAGCGAGTGATCGACGCCGCTTCCGAGCTGTTCTCCGCCGTCCAACAGACCAACTCGAAGATGTTGGACGCGTTCTACACCGAGCGGGGCCACCTGTACCTCCAATCCCTCTACGCAATCCAGCAGATCATCCAGCGAATCCACCGGGCAGCCAGCGAGTGCAATTCGAATGCGGACCTCGTCTCCAGATGCGAGATCCTCACCGGCGTGTGGTGCAATCTGTACGGCCTCTTGGACAGCGACCGCGTGCCGCTCGAGAAACGGCGGGAGTTGCAGCGGACGGAGCATTGGTGCAATATCTGCGGAGCCCAGACCAACATCGACAACACTCACTTCGAGCCCGAAACGCAGCTCACTTTCCACGTGTCATGCGCGAACTTTTGGCTCCACCAAGTCGGGAGTTTGCCCGGAAAATAGCCACTTGAACGGTCTTCCCTTTCGATTCCCGCATTTGTTCGCTTGAGTCATTTAAACGCCCACGGGTTTCTTTTGCTCCGCTTTCACTCCCTTTCCCGAAACACGCAGGAATTCCTCCAGCAAACAGCAGTTAGTCCCCGCATTCAATTAGTCATTGCAATCGAACATATCGCGTGTGCCGCCGGTGAACTCTTGAACGTCATTTCTCTTCCATCGTTGTGCTTTTATTCATTCTTGTGAACCTCGAAATAAACAACCGATTTCTACGCTCATTCCGTCGGCTCCTGATCACTCGCTCGTTCGGTGTGTACGGTAAGAAGCGAAATGGCGCTGGGAACACCCACATCGTCCGCGACTTCTTTTGAAAATGAACACCTGGCACTGGACGCTCGCCCTCCGTCCGCAAATCGGTTGTTCGCGCGCGTAAACAAAGCGGTTGCCGACGGAATGGCGGCCCCGAATGTGTTTTCGGCCTCCGCCGAACGGAGGAGACGGAGGAGGGCCGATTGCGCCATTAACAACGAAGTGGGAGGCGCGTGGCTTGCAGGCGCGTTGCCCGTCGGCCGTCTTCGGGGTTCATTCGCTCGATCGAGTGCCCCGTTTTCCACCCGCTTCTCCCTTTCGCTCTCCGCTTTCGCTCCTCTCCGAAATGTCCGACAAGAACCGCAAAGCCGAGGAGGAAGACCGAAAGATGCTCAAGACCATGATCGGCTGGATGCAGAGCCAGGACAGCGCCGCGGATCGCGAGCGTGGCCGCCTGAACGCGGAGCAGCGCACGTCGCTCATGCGCGAGCGTCTGGCCCGTCTCGGAGCGTCGCCGGCGGCCGTGGCCGAGAACGTCGCGGTGAGTTCATTTCGTCGGCTTTCATCTACCCAATCACTCCCGCCTTTTTTCAGCTCACCAATCTCTTCTACGATCACGCCACCACTCTGCACGTGGAGAGCTTCGGAAAGACGGGAACCCAGCCGGAGTCCTCCGGCTCGCGTCAACCCGCGGCCAGCTCGTCGGATGAGAACAACAACGACAAAGCGGACGACGAGCAGCCGGAGGCGAGCGGAAGTTCGGCGACCAAGCAGAAGTGATTCCTCGAACGCTCCTTGTTGTCTGACCTTTTGACTGATCGTTCCTGTTGCAAGTGTTGCTGTTTGTTATGCGATTGTTAAAATTTGAATAAACACAACAAAATCAAGAGACTCTCCACGTCCAGACCTCTTCACTGCCAGAAAGAAGAACGACATGAAAGGAGGGGACGGTGGCCAAAGATGTCTGTCCCTTTGGCTTCCTTTCTGCAGATCCCCAACAAACCCTTTGCGTTCAGTAGTGAAAGAGATCGTTTATTCTTCTTCTTACGCAAATCACGAAAAGTGGGCGGACTGACGGCGGTTTTGCAGGACGAAGAGATCTGGAGATCTGAACGAAAATTGCTTGAAAGGAAGAAAAGATACTGGGGTTCAAAAAACATAAAGACGTTCAATTAATTGCGGAAGGACGGGTGGAGGGAAGGCAGGCAGGAGGGGATAATCATTCCGGGTGTTCATTTTGATTGGAGTCGGCCGGTTCTTCAATGGTCGGTTGGACGGGCTGTCGGTTGGGGTTGCTCGGCAGCAGCCGCGGGTTTCTCACTGAAAACAAACGACTGATCGAAGAAAGAAAGCAGCGATGCGGGTGAGGCGCTGCAACACAAACGTGTGGGAGGTGGACGGTGGGCAGGAAGCGCAAACTATTGGCTGCATTGCTTTCGGTCAGTGATCAGTGGATTAAACAACGCTTTTTGGTGACCTCAACGGTGTTCACTTGTGACTTGAAAGTGTACCTTCCACCCAACACCTCGCAAAAAGCGGCTTTCATTGTGGAGAGACCAGACAACAAGCCGAAAACAGCCACTAATGCTCGACCACACGCGAAAGCGGATACTCAAAGCCACAGGAATCACTCTTGAATGTACTTTTCGGGGCTGTTCAGCGCGACTTTTGCGACCTCCACTTGGATCGGGTGACTCAATTGGACGTCCTCCGACATCTCCAAAAGCTCCTTGTCCGGGGCGCGCACCAGCACGGGCACGGAAAGCGGGGCCTCTTCGTCGTCCCCGTAGGACGCGTAGGCGGGAATCACCTGTTTTCCGCGAACCGCCCCTTGATCGAGCTCTTCGGAGCGTTCGAAAATCAGCTCGCTGTCCGTTTCGATCACGTGATTCACGACGGGCTCCTGAAAGATTGCTTTAGAACGAGGAGGGTGTTGAGGACTCCACCTTCACTTGTTTCTTCGGCGATTCGGCCGGCTTCGCTTTTGCGGGAGCCGTTTTCTGCTTGTCGTTCGCCCACTCCTTCCGCTGTCCACGGTCCATTTTGATGTCCGGCTCGGAGGCCGCCTCGTCGTCTTCGTCCTCGTCCGCCGGGCTTTTGGGTCGCGCGGCCTGAGGTCGACTGGTGTGCGGGACGGGCGGAAGATTGACGCGCGCATGTCGATTGCGGGCCTCCCGCGAGGTGGCCGGCTGTTCGGCCGTTCGTTTCGCGTGTTGACGCTCCTCGAACGGGATCGTCTTAATCGAGCCGCCCTGCAGGTTGTGCAACGACGAGACGGTCTGGGAGCGTTCCTTGCGTGGCAGTTTGGCGTCGTAGGCACGATGGAGGGACGGGGATCTTCACGTGGTGCGACCACTCGCGCGGCGTCGACGATCCGAACACGAACTGCTTCGATCCTTTGGGTACGCTTTTGGATCGAGCTGAAATGCGAAGGAATGATTAGAGGCAAGAAATGAGACAGAAGCTCCAGAAGACCAACAATGTTTGATGCGTTTGTTCTCTGAAGCGTGAAGACTCCTCTCCTGTGAGTGTCACGAATCTTCTTCGCCTTTCTTCTACTTGGACCCTTCTCCAACGGGCATTAATTTTGTTGCGTGCCGAGTGATGCGATGCCGCAGTTCTCGGTTTGTTTGATGAGTTCCAGCGAAGTTTTTCAATCTCTGCCAACTCGCGAGAAGGACGGGCGGTTTCACGTCGGAAGCACGTAGAAGGAATTATCGGCGCTCCGCTCGCGAACTTCTTTTCTTTCGAATGCCAACTGTTCGGCAAGCAAACACACGCGCAGCCGCTTCAGCGCGCGTCGGCCCGACCAAACATGTGAAATTTTTAAACCGCCGGCTCGTCCCCGCCGTGCCCTTCAGCTCATTCCCATAGCCGACTGCTGGGCGTGCAGCAATTTGGGCACGCCGCAATAAAATAGTGCCCGCACATTCCTCCCCCCCTCCATTAACTACCGACTTTCACGATTCTTGCGCATTTAACAATTGCGGCTTCCGATGCGGCCAAGCGATCGGCGGCCCGCAATCGGGAGGCGCCGATGGCCGCCGAGAACACGCCCGTGAGGTGAGTGCGACCGACTTCTCGCTCCTGCCGACCGTCGAATTGGGGCCAACGAGGCGAAATTGGCGGACAATTGAGGCGTGAAGAAACACGAAAATAATAACAGTCGCCGTCCTTCGCGCCTTCCGCGAGTTCACGTCTTTGATTTGTGCCCTCTTGCAGAACACCCGCCACTTTGGACCTCAACCCCGGCCTTCCGCCTCCGACTGCCGCCGTCTCAACACATCCCCCCACTCCGCGAACACATGCCCGCTCATCCAACCGGAAACGCCGCTACTGCCATCGTCCATCGATGAATTTCCTCCTGATTATCTTCTTGGTCAACATGTTCCTGCTGGTCTTCGGGGTCTTCATCTCGTGGCTGGACATCCGCTCGTTCGGTTCGGGCCTCTACCTGGTGCTCGTCTCGACGGTCACCGTCGTGATCGTACTCGCCTTCTGCTTGGTCGGAACGGAGGAACAGACCGAGCCGACCGTTGCGAAGCAAATGTGGTCGAAGTCGCGCCAGACGATCCGCCGCTACACGACCGTCCGGCGGAATAGCGGCGAGCTTCAAGCGAACAGCAAGAACGTGAGCACCGCTTCGATCACGGCGACCAACCGCGCCATCGCTTCGGCCATCAAAGTGGAGTCCAGTGCGCCCCGCAAGCCGACTTCTGTTCGCTACAACCTGCCCTCAGACGACGAGAACACCTCCTCGCCCACTCCGACCGCCTCGACCAGTGAGCCGAGTGTCAACGCCCAGACGGAACGGCGGCAGTGTGTCGTTCAATTCCACTCGGACAACAGCACGAACAACGACTCTGCCGCTCGCGAGTTGTGAGAACACGGTCATCTACCTTTGATCCCACCGTATTTTCGCTTGCTTTCTTCCCAATCGAAAATAAACGACAAGATTTGATTCACGGCCACATTTTGCGGAGAACCAACGTTCAGAAAAGAAACGAGACTCACCGTTGGGGTTGTGCATGTTCTTGACGAACGGGCGAACATCGTGGACGGCGTCCGCTGCGAGAGCCTCGAGAACACTCGACTTGTCCTTCGCCTTCTGATGTGAGAGATCCCTGGGAGTGGAGGAGCCGAACACGTATCCTTTGCGCATTCCTGCCGCTGATTGTTCGTCGGCCTGCGGAGTGGCGAGTCGAAATGCCTGCAACCACCTGCCCCTTCAATGGCCACCCGCTCGGAAAGGCCGGAAGCCGACGGAAGAGTTGGGGGATCGAACGAACCACGACGAAGAACACGATTGCACACATACGCGGGTTTCAATTACATAACGGCAATAACGTACACTCGTCCCCCGCAGCCCCCCACCATTCGTAGGCGAGAGCAGTAAAAACGAGGGAGGAAAACGAAGAGAAGATGCACGGCAGGCAACATTTCGGAATTGACTGAAATGTGGAAGGGCTTGCGGTCCGGAAATGGTTTAATGTTGACCAACTCAGGTCCGCCCGTCCACTCTGCGGGATTTGCGCGAAGAGAAAATGGCCGCGAGCATCATTTGTTTTGTCTTTCGTTTAATTGGCTACTATTTAAGAACGAAAGGGGAAGGGGGATCGCGTACGGTAGTTCATGAAATGAGAAGATTGAAACAAAACTCAGTTCACTTCTGACCTCAAGCGCATAAAACAAAAGCGAGCGAAGGAATGCGGCCAATTATAGCGGTTATACAAAAAGAAACAAGTTTAATGCAAAATGAACTCGTTCACACATTCGAAAGGCCGCCCGTTGCGGCGGTTTGTATCAAACACCATTGCAACTCGAATAAAACAAGTGAAATCGGCGGGAAGAAAAGAGAGTTCTTCTTACTCTCGTTTCCGCTCTGGCGCACCGGGCACCCACCAGTCGGTCGGGGCCGAAACGGGCGGCCAAGTTCCACAAAAACCACTGTAGTTAAAATTTCAATTGAAGCGCGCCCATTATTCCCTCCGTCGTGCACCCCGCAGCTCGTTGGCCGCCCCGCTCCACCGCTGACTATTCACTTGTGGGCCCGCTCTTCTCGCCGCCCGTGCCCTCCAATGACTCGGTTGATTGGGATGGTCGTCCAATGCACTTGCAGGCACGTCAAAACACGTCTATTTCCAACGGCCACATACCTGTGGGCCGGCAAACGCCCAAAAACAATACGAGAATAACAGGCAGGAGGTGGAAACAAAGAGGACGAGCCGCCGGTCGAGCACTTACTCCGCCCTATTGCTTCCTCTCGAATTACATTGCGGGCATGCAGTTGAGGGCCATTCAGGCAGGTTCGTTCTTGTGAGTTTAGTTCGCAGTTCAGTGGGGGTAGAATTGGTGCGGTCCCACGTTCCCTTTTCCCGCATTCCTTTGCGATCAGAGTAGCGGCTTCGGGCTTCCAGCACTTTCGGTCCTTGACGTCTGCGCTCATGAATCAACGATCTGGACGACGGAAGTTGTTCGTTGGTGATTGCCTTTCGTCCTCTGACGAACGCACTCGGCCCTTATCTATCTCTTTTGTCATCGTTCCGCTTGCCGACTAATTGGAAATTACATTTATTGGAGAGGGGAAAGTCGAAATGCGGAGAATTTCAAGACATTCGCATCGGATCGGACAGATCAAAAGCTAGAAGATGGCATTCGAGTTTGCAAATCGTGGACGACTAGAAGTTTGGAGGCAGACGAGTCCGCTAAAGTGAATGTTCTGTTTAAAGTAGATGGCATTGCACGGAGATGGGAAGATTGCGAAGTGGGGCGGAGGGGAATGGCAAATGAACGAAGGGCGTGGAAGAGGAAGTGCGTAGGTAGAAGTGTTCGTTTAAGTTAACAGGAGTAACAATTTGCGAGTCGATGGAGAACACGCACGAGTAATAGCCGGGGGAGATGAAAGGACAGGGAAGAAACAAGAAACGGTCGTTTGTTGAATGTGTTTGTGGATTCCAACTTCGTCCGTCTTCCGGCTGCTTAGCCCGAGCCAAGGATCAGAGCGACGATCATGCCGTAGAGACCCAACACCTGAAACAAGAGCCAATCAGTCAACGGAAGTCGGTCGAAGAGAACAAACCTCGGAGAAAATGAGGATGAGGATCATGCCGACGAACAGTCGCGGCTGCTGGGCCGTTCCGCGCACTCCCGCATCTCCGACGATTCCGATCGCGTAGCCGGCGCCCAAGCCGCACAGTCCGCAGGTGAGGCCGGCGGCCAGCTGCGCGAATCCCTGGTTCAGCGTGTAGCCGCCGCTGGCGGCCCCGACCTTGCCCTTCAGCACCATCGCCACGACCAGGCCGTAGATGCCGATGATACCGGCCATGATGACGGGGATGACGGACCTGAAATCGACGCGGAGTCATTCCTGCTCATCCTCGCTGAGTGAACTCACTTCATGATAAGCTCCGGACGCATCACTCCCATCGAGCAGATGCCGACGGCGGATTTGGCCGTTCCGTAGGCCGCACCGAACACCGTGAAGATCTGCGCCGAGGCGGCGCCCATGTAGCCGAAGAAGGGCGCGTAGGCCGCGTGTTCGGCGGCGGCGATGTCGTAGGTGGACATGACTCGACTGTAGGCACGCGGGACTAAACCAAGCTGAAAGAAAATCGATAAATTAGGCCGCTTCCTCCTAATTGTCCACGTGTATTAATGGCACGAGAAAATATTGGAAATCGAAGTGCGAGGAGGCCCAAGAATGCCGTTCTTTCGACGAGCCACCCGCAGATGCGTTGGAATGGGGATCTGAACCGACTCTCGTTACGAAACGCATCACAAGGCCGTGCGGAAACAGCAATAAATTGAGAGCAATTATCAACCGAATGCTGAACCGTCCGCGACCGGAGAGCGGCGACGAAGGCGAAAGGAGGAGAGGAGGCACGACGAGTAAGGAAAAAGACCGTGCCCGTGGCCCGTTTTAAAGATAGCGGCCGCCGTTGCCTGAAAACCCGCGTCTGCATAAGGGCAGACGGGGCGAACAAGCGCGACGCCGCGAGCAAGCGGAGCTCTTTGGCCGTGTGCTGAAACCGAAAATCGAAGACCGCAGCGAGAGAAAACAGCGGCCGAGATAAAAACGAGGCCGCTCGCCGCCCCGAATGCGCGGTTCGCGGTCGAAAGGCGCCAATTCGAACGGGGGTTTCGGGCGGGCGTCCGCCGAACACGTCGGCGTTCGACCGTTCGGTTCGGATTAACGCCCGATCGGACGAGTTTGGTCGATGGCTTGTTTGCGGGTATAATCGCATTTGTTTGCGTCGTCCTCCACTCACCTACTGGTCGCTTCTCCACAGCAGCGTGTTTGTTATGAGGTAAGAGTGGAAATCATTTTCGTGATTGGCTTTTCGGGATCCCTACAAGCCAAATTTTCGTGGAGAAAGGGTTGATCCTTTTGGCGCTGGTTCTACGTTCTACTTTGTGCCCGATTCTTTCTGGCAGCTTTCTCGGCAAAAATCTCCTGAGTTCGGGCGAAATTAGTCAAAAAAAGAGCGTCGTTTCCGAAACTGATCCACTCGGTTCCAAACGAAGGTAACCGGCTGGGCAAACACACGTTCAAGTCCCCGACTCAAAAACAAAACGTTAGACGTGGAAGGGGACAGAGGAACGTGAACTGTGCCCATCCGCCCTTCCAAACCGATGATTCAGCAGAGTTGGGGCCAACGCGAGTGGATTACGCGTTCTGATCGCTTTGTTTTAGATGTCTCCATGAGAATAACGCCGCTCCGTTGTTTCTCGCTCGTGGCGGGCGTCCTGTTCGTGATCTCCATCATCTTCTGCTACAACTCCCTCCACGACGACTCCATCAGGTTTGCCGAGTGGACAATTCTTTCATGTTCCTTCTCTTCTTGCAGTCGCTACACCGTCCGATGGGACGACAAGCCGCCCGGCCATCTGCTGTGCATCCTCGTCCCGTTCCGCAACTGCGATCATGAGCTGCGGATCATGGTGCCCGCTCTGCACGAATTCCTCCGCAATCAGTCCGTGGAGCACAAGTTCTTGATCCTCAACCAAACCGACTCGCTGCGCTTTCAACCGGGCCGCTCTGATCAACGTCGGCTGGTACGAGGCGGACCGGTTGGCGTGCGACTACCTCGTGATGCACGACGTGGACATCATTCCGCTCAATCCGGAGCTCAACTACCGCTTCCCGGGCGAGGGCACCGTTCGGCACATCTCGGCGGGCAAGATACCATCCCATCAAACGGTACCTACTTTCCATTTCCTTCCTTCCTGCATTGTCCGCTCGTGTTCAGGTACAACTACAAGCGATTCATCGGCGGCGTGCTCATGCTGACGATGAACGACTACAAGCGACTGAACGGGATGTCGACCAAGTACTGGGGCTGGGGGCTGGAGGACGACGAGTTCTTCCTTCCGCATGAAGTGAGTTCCCTTTGTTTATTTCCCCACTGACTGTTTACGTGTAAACGTTTGCAGAGAGGCGGGCCTTGCGGATCACATCGAACGCCCGTCCAATTTGACGACCGACCGCACCAACACCTTCCGCCACATCCACGGGCCCGAACGGAAGCGGGACTACGCGATGATCGGCAACCAGAAGGCGATGTCCCGCAAGAGGGATCGCATCAGTGGCCTCCAATCGGTCCAGTATCGAATAGTCGGCCGGAAAGCCCTCCATTTCGACGGGAACGCGGAGGCTCTCGCCGTCCAAATCGAACTGGTCTGCGATCGCGAATGGACGCCCTACTGTGAATTCCCAAAGCCTTGAGAACATTTCCTGGCCGTCCGGCAGTTTTCATATCCCCTTCGTATTGTTCAGCTCGTTTGTATCCTAAAGACTTCTTTCATATCTCCACACTTCCCACGGGTTCTTCATTCTTGTCCATAAGCTCGCTTTTATTGGTGGCTACAGTCGATCGGTTGCTTGTTGTTTTCTTGTTTCCGCGTACTTAATCGTTGATCGCGCGTGTAATCGAGTGAAGGAGTACGTGTGAAATAAAAGATGAAGGCTGCTAGCGGGTGGAATGTTCGGTTCTATTTGCTCAAGGTGAGTTTTCCCCCGTGCGTATTTCCTCCGTTCTCTTGCACTCCGTGTTCGTTTTGCACGCGCGAACGAGAAGATCGAAGATGTTTCGAATTCCGATCGCCCCCGCCGGTGCCGGCTCGCGTTCTTCTGATTTCCGCCTCCTCTACAGCACGACAGTTCGTCCGGAAAGCATTTCGCATTCAAACAACCCGAATTAATAATCCAAATGCATGTCCGAACGGCCGCACCAACGCGTGAGATTCTTCCGCCCTGCTCGCTAACTCAATTTGGCCCTTCGGCTGCTTCCTTTCGGACCTTCTTGAACCAATCCACGGGAGCGCAATGAGGGGAATGCCGCGGCAAAGGGGGGAGGTTTCGACGGCGCTCTTGACTTTTTTGGGGGGTTTTGCCCCGGTTATAACGGCGGCCGAATGGAAGAAGCCGCGGGGCGAGAGGAGGAGGAGAAAAGGAAGATGCATGCAAAAGTCCCCGTTTTATCGCGTTCTCCATTTCGCCCTTCCCTTCGGCCACAAATGCGGAAACTTCGGCTTTTCGGCGTTTGTTTTTCCACCCAAACGACTGCGGCCGAAGAGATTGATGCCCGCCACGTCCACTTCTTTCAGCACTGACCGCTTCCTCTCCTTTTGTTTAAAGACGTTCGGCACTCGGCCATAAGCTCTTTTGTGTCTGGAATTGATTGAGCGAGCGAGAGTCCTTCGTGTTCGCGCATTTCGGGCTCCCCGACTTCATTCACGTTCTTCTTTTGCAGGATCGACCGACACGATGGCCGATGCGGAGGGATTGGATCAGAGCGGAGACGCGGAGGTGTTCGGGAATGCGGGCGAGGACGAGCTCTTCGAACAAACACGCCTGGAAGTCGAACGGTGTTCGTTCACTCCGATTTCTCCTCGAGTAAGTCCACTTCCTTGCTCACTTGCACGCGAATCTCCTTCATTTCACCTCCATTCGCCCGTAATTGTTGCATTCGTGGGACAAACGCGGGGAAAAGGTTGTATTTATCGGCATCTGCGAGACCACTGACCCCATTCTTTGCTCGTGTCCAAGTGGGGCGAGCGAAAAGAAAAGCGCGAGCACGATGAATGAGAACCCAACCGATCCTTTTGGAGGGCGGCGTGCGGCCCAAAAGAAATGATACCCGCCTGCGGGACGGCGATTTATGCGTTCTTAATGCCGGCGGTAAACGCCCACCGAAACACGCGACGTTTGCGGGCTGGAGGCGGTGAAGGGGTTTGCACCGTTTTCTTGGGAAAGCTGCAGCCTGATTGCCTGTTTGTTGTCACTCATCTGTTACTTAACTTAAGACCTTCTTTCTCGATCATTCTCTTGCGCATTCGCGAAAGAAAGCTTTGGATTGATCCAGCAGCTATTCTCGGAATCATCCGTTCATCTCTTTTTGATCCACGCGCTTGACGTTTGCCTTCTGCTGGCACGAGTTCAAGTTTTGTGTTTGCGCATGCTTCAGAAATGATGCGGATTGAGTAGCGAGCGGTTGGGATCGAGGGCGGATCAAGACGCAAGTGGATGCAATCGAGATGCTTTCTGCGTCCTGCCCACTTCCAAACGTTTCGTTCGCCGAACGGAGGGGACGGAGCGCAAATTTGAGGCCGACGGGCCGCAAGTCACTCGTTTGTCGGTTATTATTTGACGGAGGGTCCGGTTCGTTCCGTTCATCGTAATTCCTGCCGCCTGCACTCGTTTCTCATCGTAATCTGTCGGCGGCACCCCAAAGCCGCTTTCGAGTTCCGCCCGCCGTCTCGCGCATGTCCCCGCACTTCACGATTTCCGCAAGGAGGCCGAATGAAGTCGGAGGGTCGTTCTTTAAAGACCTTCTGATTTCTTCCGAACTCCTCCCCCACGCACGTTCGACCGCACACGATCGATCGGCCCGCCCGTTCGGCCGTCCGATTGGAACTTCTTTTCGAAATTGGCCGCCTTTCGAGGGCCAATGATGCGGGGATTTCAAGTCGTCTCTGGGATCACCTCTCCTTGCTTTTGTCTGGCTAATTAGACGAAAACAGACGGGCGGCGGCTTGAAAGGAGCTCGCAACTCTTGACATTTTGCGCCTTAAAAATTTATGATCAGTGCTCATCGCCGCCTTTATGGCCGAATTTTATGCTTTCTGTGGCCGATCTGCTCGATTGGACGGGCGGCGTGTTCGGCGGCCGTCCGCGGAGTTCTTTTTGCTTCTCCCAATCAACAGTTGGCAGCGAAGCGTCCCCGGGAGTGGTGGCCCCTCTTGTCTGGTGTTATGGTCAAATCAATTAGTCTTCGATTAAAATTTGGCACCTCGTTCTTTTCCTGAGGGACCCAAATTCCAAAAGCTTTCGTTCTTCTTTCTACGAAACTGTCCTGTGAATCGAATCAGTCGGTTAATCGTTGCCTTGTTTCAGCGTGCCAAACGCAGCTTCACCGAAATGCCGATCCAACACGACAAGCACCTGCGCTCCATGAAGGAGTTGCTCTCGACGATGGACCCCCAATCGGACCCCAACGCGCACATGGAGTTCAAAGAGAAGACCCACATCCTGTGCGCCCGCTTCCTCGGCGGCGCGTGGAAGACCGTCTCGCTGGACAACCTGAAAATTCACCGGATCAAGTACGTTCTTTCCGCTCCTTTTTCACTTCAATCAATCGGTTCGTTTAGGGGCGGAATGAGCAACATGCTTTTCCTCTGCCGCCTGACCGAAAACCACCCGCCGATGCGCAACGAGCCGGACAAGGTGCTCCTCCGAGTGTACTTCAATCCCGAGACGGAGAGCCATCTGGTGGCCGAGTCGGTCATCTTCACGCTCCTCTCCGAACGCCACTTGGGCCCCAAACTCTACGGGATCTTCAGCGGTGGCCGATTGGAGGAGTACATTCCAGTACGTTCTTTCCCAAATAATTCCGCCACTCATTTCCTCTGGCTTCAGTCCCGACCGCTGACCGTCGAGGAGATCGCGCTTCCGACGATGTCGAACAAGATCGCCAAGCGGATCGCTCGCGTTCACCAGTTGGAGGTGCCGATCTGGAAGGAGCCCGACTACGTTTGCGACGCCCTGGAGCGGTAATCAAAAGGGGGGTTCTTCGTTTCATCAACCGTACCTGCAGGTGGTTGACTCAACTGCGCAAGATGCCCAGCGGCCATCAGGAGTTCGACCTGCCGGAGAAGTGGCACGAGTGGGCGCCGGCGACGATCACCTGCGAGGAGCTTTTCGAGGAGATCGAAAGCTTGCGGTTCGTTCCCTCGAGGTCATTGGTGTCCTTCAATGCAAGAGCGTTCGATTTCAGGGCGATCATCACGAAGAGCAAGAGCCCGGTCGCCTTCTGCCACAACGACCTGCAGGAGGGGAACATCCTGCTGCCGAAGGCGAGCTCGGGCAACATCCGAATGCCCTCGCTGTCGGAGGACGTCGGGCAGACGCGGAATTCGTTGAGCGCCTTCAATCCCACGGATCCCCGCTTGGTGCTGATCGACTTCGAGTACGCGAGCTACAACTACCGGTGAGTTCATTCCTTTCCTTTTCTTTTTGACCCCTTTACCTTTGCAGCGGCTTCGACTTCGCGAACCACTTCGTCGAGTTCGGGATCAACTACAACGTCGACCAGGCGCCGTACTACGAGATGATGCCCGACAAATTCCCCACTCACACGCAGATGCGGGACTTCATGCTCTCGTACCTGAAGGAGCTGCATCCCGGCACTTCGGACGCCTCGCTCGAACCCCAGGCCGAAGCGATGGTCCTGGAGACGATCCCGTTCGTGCCCGTCTCGCACCTGCTGTGGGGCGTCTGGGGGCCTGCTGCAAGTGGAGGTGTCGCCGGTCGGCTTCGGATTCGGAGTGAGTTGAACGGAAAAGGAGCGGTCTGATTGAACGCTCGTTGCAGGAATACGGACGTGATCGCCTCGGCCTCTACTTCAAGAACAAAGGACTCTTCCGACATTTCATCGAATGAACGAAATCACCACTTCCCCATCGTGCATATCGCTTCCTTCTTTTGTTTAGCCAATGTGTCTTTTGTAAGCGATTCTCCGCTCTCTCCCTTCCCCGTTCCCTTGTTTCATTTCGACCACTCCGAATGCGTAATTCCTCGACGTTAACACGATTTGCTTCCCCGCTCGCTCCCGGAAAGGTCGACGAAAAGAGAGACCGCGATTTGTACTCCGCCAGCCGACGAGACTTTCCACCTGCCCTCGCCCGCTCTTCCACGTGCTCTTCGCACAGAAGGAAGTTTGTTTAATCGTTGATGTAAGGGGCGAAATGCGCATGTGAACAACCATTCAGTCGCTCTCTTTTCTCGCCTCGATCGCCCGAAATACACGCATTTGGCGGTCCGTTCTCTCGCTTCGTTTCCAATTGCTTCTACGTTTCACACTTATCCCGCGTATCAATGATTTCTCCGGTTTGCCCTCCCCATTCGATTTGGTACAAACACCTTTCCTCGTGCGCATAATGACCGGCCGATGTTATCGCTTGTTCGGCGTTTAGTTTCTCCCCAACGATAGCGGTCGGCTGAGCGGTGCATTCGGTCCTCTTCCGTTTGATTAGGGTAACAAAAAAGCGACCTTAACTCCTTCCCTTCCCCCTTCCCAATGGCGTGCTTTACAAAACCCATCGGCTTTAAGTGAACCGTTTGAACTCCGTCCAATCATCTCCGATTTCCTTCTGCTTTAATCCTCCCGATCTGATCGACCCCACCGCAATTAGATGTCTATTTATCAGTAGCATCTACCGACTTCTATTGTGTCGCCTCGAGTACTTGTGGTGGCGATAAACGGCTAAATTCTTTGATCTTGCGATTCAATTGCGTGCTCGCCGTTGAAACAAAAAGTGAACATTGACCTCTCGCTCGTGTGCTGCAAGGCGGAAGGAACGCGTGTGTGGGAATCGCCGGCCGTCTGCTTTGTCACTTTACACCCTCATCGATCGATCGAAGAGAGCGACGGACAGATGGCGGGATCACGTACGAAACACGGCCGTCTGATTCGTGCGATTGGGTTCCAAAGGCGAGGGAGGAAGGATGGGGAAGTTGTGCGAGTTCACGTGGTTTCCTTTTGCCTTCTTCATCGTGTTCATCAGCAAACACTCGCTTCAGATGCGTGATCTTCTTTCGAAACTCGACCCAAGGTCGACCCGTGCGACCACGATCAAGTGCGCGAACGAATCCACCAGCTGTGCGCCCAGTACGTGGGCGGCTGTTGGAAGGACGCAAAACCCGAAGGTCTCGTGCTGCAGAAGATTCGGTGAGCCTCGAGTTCTCTTCTTCCTTTCCGTTCATTCGTGTTTCAGAGGAGCCACGAGCAACATCCTCTTCGTTTGCGGCTTCGACGAGAACGGCAACCAGACGAACGGCACCCAAACGAATGGAGAAGAGCCGAAGAAGATCCTCTTGCGTGTGTACTTCAATCCGGACAAGGAGAGCAGCCTGGTCGCCGACACGGTCGTCTTCACTCTGCTCTCCGAACGCGGCCTCGGGCCCAAGCTGTTCGGAGTGTTCGACGATGGGCGCTTGGAAGAGTACATCAACGTGAGTGGACAGTGCAAGGTCTTCTCCCAATTGATCCCTTTCTTCGAATTGCAGTCCCGTCCACTTTCCACCTCCGAACTCGCGATCCCGAACGTTTCCGCTCAGATCGCCAAGCAGCTCGCCCGCATCCACAAACTGAACGTCCCCATTTGGAAGCACCCCGACTATTTGGAGAAAGCAATCGAACGGTACCCATTCGATCGATTGGCCAGCAGTTTCGAGTCGCTTCTTTAGGTGGCATCGCAATTTGTGCTCACTTCTCGGCGAAGATCACGCGTTCGAAGTCCCCGAAAGATTCCGCGACTTCGATGCCCAAATCGTTCACGTGCAAGGACATCGCAAAGGAGTTGGAACACGTCCGGTTCGTTGCTTCTGTTTAATTTACTTCCGACTGATGTGCTCCGTTGTTCAGGAAGTTCTTCCAGCGGAGCAAATCGCCCGTCATGTTCTGCCACAACGATCTCCAAGAAGGCAACGTCTTGATCCCGCTGGATCAAACGGACGACCTCGAGAACAACAACGACCTCCAGCTGGTGTTCATCGACTTCGAATACGCCAGCTACAACTTCCGGTTAGTTCCCTTTCCTTTCTTCCAAGTCCTAATCACTGGCGATTGGTTGCAGAGGGTTCGATTTCGCCAATCATTTCGTGGAGTTCACCCTCTGCTACGACGTCGAAGAGGCGCCCTACTACGAAGTCCGACCGAACGCCTTCCCCACTCGAGATCAAATGAAGCGGTTCATGCTCGAGTACTTGGAGGTCGTCAAGCCCGATCAGCCGAAGAAAGAGCGAGAGTCCGAAGTGGAGGCGATGATCGACGAGGCCCTCCAATTCGTCCCGATCTCCCACTTCTTTTGGGGCGTCTGGGCTCTCCTTCAAGCCGAGGTCTCGCCGCTCACCTTTGGGTTTGAAGTGAGTTCGAAGAAAGGAGTGTGTTCAGCTGATTGATCGCTTCGATTTCAGTCCTACGCGTTCGATCGGCTTTCCGAATACTACCGAAACAAATCGGCGATGAAGTGATTCCAATTACGAAAAGGGACCCGATGGAGCATATCTCTTGATTGCACGTGTTCGCTTGATCATTTCCCAAAAATAAACACCTTCTGATTGCATCTTATTCTTTCGGACTTCATCCCTCTTTGTTCCGCAATCCATCCGCCGCTCGTGATTCAAAACGAACGGGCGTTCGATCGCAAACCGCTGCGTAATCGTCCGATCGAACGTTTCTGAAGTGTTGGTCCAAGAGAGGAGGCATAAAATGCTTCCCGCAAAGACGGGCGCGACGCGAGCGGATTCATTTGTGGAGGACGATCGTTTCGATTTTGTGTGATCGGCGGTCGAAATCGCACGCGGAGCGAGCGCCCGATCGTCAGCCCACCGGCCGGCCGCAACAATAACTCGGAGCGAAGAGGAGCGAGTGGAGGGGAAAGTCGTTCGATAAACAACAATCCATGACATTCTGTGAAGTGGCCGAAGGAGGCGAAAGTGGAGGCCGCGAAATGAGTAAAAACGCCGTCCAAGCGCCCGTTCCGCCCAACGGTATGCTCCGATCTTCGCCTTTGTTCCCGTTCGCTATCCTTCAATTCGCGCTATGAACGTGCCATTGCTTTTGTCGTGTTCTTCATTACTTTGGCGTTGATTATCGCGTCTGTACACTCGATGGCTACCCGCAGCCATTTGTTGTGTTTGTGCACAAACTCCGAAGTGAAAGGTTTCTGCCGCCCGCTCTGGCGAGCGAGTGCGCGGATTGATTTGATAAACGAGCAGGCGGCAAGGGCGGCAGCAGATGAGTGATGAGTGAACGACGGTGAGCGAGTGGGGGTGTTTGCCCGAAGAACGTTCATCGTTCCTGTTGGACACCGTCCTGCCCATTCCTTTGCGCTCGTCTTTCTCTTCTGTTTCGTTCTAATGGCGACCATTTCGAACACACCCACTTTTCTGCAACAATCGACCGTTGGCGGGAGCAAAAATCACGCCCGTCCTGCCGCGGCCGTCTTCCAGACGCGATTGACACCTCTGCACTTTGTGTTGACGGTTTTAATCATTCCGCATGCTTCTCCCAGGTTTCTCTTTTCTTTTGATCGAATCTGGCGGCTATTCTTCTTTTTATGGATTGCTGGGAAAAGAAAACAATTATCTTTTGCGTGTGTCTTGCTCATTATGAGCTCTTGGAGAAAAGACAAAAGCAAAAGCGGGAACTTCGAAAGCGTTTGATGATCTCAAAGGTTTGTCTTCAATCGTTGGCCGTGTGTCATTCCAACAATTCTTTTACTAATGTATGCGGCTCGTTAAGAAGGCCGTTCGCCTCTCCGTTTCGCGACCCCGCCTTCCCACGCCCTCCGTCGGTGATTTCTGGTTAAACATCTGTGCACCGGGCGGCCATTCGTTTCTCGTTGATGTCCGCCACCGGCCGGACCGTCGCACAAAGCGGACAAGAAGGCAAATGTCGGGGACAGCGAGCGGCCGCCGGTTTCCCATTCGGCCGTCGCCCGTCCAACAGGCCGCCCGCCCGCCATCGCTCGTTCGATCGGCCCGCCGCCCGCATCGACGGTCGGCGCGCATTTGCGGCCATTTGCGATTCGCGCTGTAGTCGATCGACCTTTCGTCTTCTTTTTGTTTGGTCGGGGGACCCATGGATTTCCACTGAAATTTTGGGCATTTCGGACGTGAACGAAATGCTCGATCGTGTTTGTTTCTGTTCCCAGGAAAAGAAAGGATGGGCATTCAGAATGTTTGTATTTTGGCCCCGAATTCTATTGGGAACGCTCTACGGTATGCGGGGGAACGGGAGGGATGGGTTTGTTTGTGGAACGGAACGCACACATGTCCCGAGGAGACGAATCTGATCGCCCGTTTTAATTTTGGCGCCCATTTCCCCGCTTTAGGCCGCTCGCTTTCTGCTTTTGCTCGAATCCATTTGAGGGATTCCTTCTTCACGGTTGCTCGTTGTCCCACAGACGACGATCACGATCCAACTGCGCCGCCCGCCTGTTGCATCCGCATTAGGCCGAAAACTCTGATCTTACCGCCGATTATGCCAATCGCTCGAATATTCCGCTCGCTTTCGGCCGCCCGCCTCCGCTGCGGCTCTTCGGCATCGCGTCATTTCGGCGCGCCCGATCGCCCGTTTGCGGTTAGGCCACTCGGCATTCGTGCGTTTGCTCTCGTTTTGTGCGGTCAGTCGAGGCGATCGGTTGGAAAAAGCCACCGAATCCGTCGGTTTCTGATCAAACTCGAGAAATCACTCCAAAATCGCCGAAATTTCGCTAAATCCTACGATTTTCGTCTAATTCCTTGATTTCCGACCATCCGTCCAAGTGTTCGCTACTCGCGGCTTCCGCTCTTTGTGCCCACTTCTTCCTCCTCTCCTTTCCGCGCAATGGACCATCCGCACGACGGAACGGACGGACTGAACACGCTGCTTGTAGAACCGCCGACTAATTCGTACGGCTCGACGGAACAAATGGCGAAGGGAAGTCCAGCGTTGCGGAAGGCGGCCGAGAACGGTGAGTTCCTTCCAGTTCCTCCATTCATCCTGCTGATGCCTTCGTGTCCTTCAGATGCCACCCAAGAAGAGCAGTCGTCGTTCATCGACCTCGGCAGTTCGGCCAGCCGGGTGCCGAGCAACATCCTGGTCGCAAACCGAACGTCCACCATCGTGTACGTGATCTTCCTGCTGCACGGCATCGGCACCCTTATGCCCTGGAACATGTTCCTGACCATCGCTCCGGAGGTGAGTGCACGAAGAAGAGACGATAGTAATTCCCCCTTTCTTCCCTTTCCAGTACTTCATCGGCTACAAGTTCAAGCCGCTGGAGTTGAACGCGACGGTGCCCGAGTACTCCAAGTACTTCTTCAGCTACCTGGGCGTGTGCTCGCAGCTGCCGAACCTCCTGCTCAACTTCATGAACCTGTTCGTGGTCGTGCAGGCGGACTTGGGCCGTCGGATCATCGCCTCGCTGAACATCGTCGCCGTGATCTGCGCCTTCACGATCGTCTTCATCTTCGTCGACACTCACTCGTGTAAGTCCTTTCCTTCATGATCATTAGCTCGTGCATTAGAAGGACCTGTTCTTTCAGGGATGAACCTGTTCTTCGTGCTCACGATGATCTCGGTCGTCATCCTCAACAGTGCGAACGGCGTCTACCAGAACTCCATCTACGGGATGCTCGCCGACTTCCCGCCGAAGTTCACGAACGCCGTGGTCATCGGGAACAACACGTGCGGCATCTTCGTCTCGGTGATCCTCATCCTGACCCTCGCCGGTGAGTCCCACCCTTTTCTTCAACCGGTATTGATCAATGGAAATGCTTTCAGTTTTCCCCGGAAACGTCCAGATGGTGGCCACCCTCTACTTCTGCGTCGCGCTGGCCACGATCCTCGCCTGCCTGCTCTCGTTCTTGTACTTGCCGCGAATTGTGAGTGAATTGTGCCTATTCAATCAATAATTTCTTCCGCTTTCAGCCCTTCTACGCGTACTACACCCACCAAGGACGTCGCAACCGCGAGCAGACCACTCAAGTGGACACGGGCTTCGACTGGGCCGCCTACAAGCGGGTCTTCAAGCAGACGTGGAAGCAGATGCTGTGCGTGTTCCTGACCTTCTTCGTCACGTTGGCCCTCTTCCCGGCCATCGTTTCGAACGTGAAGCTGTACCGCCCGCGCGACACGCCCTGGGACTTCGCCCTTCCGGGTGAGTGATCCGCATTATCCCTCTCGTTTGTGACAAACGGTCGTTTGCAGAGTACCTGTACGTGCCCGTGATCACGTTCCTCAACTTCAACGTCTGCGCGACCATCGGCAACGTGCTGGCCAACTTCGTCCAGTGGCCGGACATGGACGACCTCATCTGGCCGGTGGCCCTCCGCGTGCTCTTCATCCCGTTCTTCCTGTTCTGCAACTACGGCGGCCTCAACCGAGCCTACCCCGTCTACATCACGAGCGAATACGTCTTCATCTTCATGCTCTCGCTGATGTCCCTGACCCACGGCTACTTCAGCTCGTTGGGCATGATGTACGCGCCGCGGTTCGTTCATTCCTCGTCTTGAAGTCAAATTAATCGTGCGGCGGTTGCAGGGCGACGGACGAGTCGAACGCGCGAGTGGCCGGCATGATGTCCGCCTTCTTCCTCGTGCTGGGCATCGCCGTGGGCGTCTCCTTCACGTTCCTCGAGTCCTACTTGTTCCTGTCGGCGTGATTCGAAAATCATGTTCTTTTCCTTTGACTTCAAGCGAGATTCTTCACAATTTTATGCACACAATTTTACTTCCGTTCACATTAATCCACGCATTTCTCTCAGTTCCCGCCTTCTTTGTTTTCCATCTGCTCTTGATTCTCTCATTTCTTTAGTTCCAACTGTTGCCATAGCCTTTAGCCGAAACGAGAACGATGCTGCTGTCCGTCCATTTCCACTCACTGCGTTGGTGCTTTTCGGACGCCAAATTTGTTGACTTTTGCCATACACGCCGGCCACCCAAAAGCCATCCGTTTCTCCCATGACTTTTGTTTGTTCCTCGCCGTCTTTCCACGTCCCCCCATCGAAAGATTGTTGCTTTAAATTCGGGCCTCCTTCGGCTTTAAGTGCCTTTGCGTTGACGAAATGAACGGTTCGCTCTGCACCTACATGTCCTCCTTCTTCCTCTTTATTCTCCGCATTCATCGCTCACTTTCCTTTCGTACGCATATCTGTTTAATCCTGTCCTCGTCACTCTCAAGGCATCCTCACATTTCTTTCCACCTTTTGTAGAATAAACAATTGAGACGGGAGGTCGGTCGATCGAACACGAAAGAACGGGGGAGGCGGAAAGCCACCCACGAATTCGTTGAGTCATTGGAATGTCGCCTTAATTTACGCGGAAGCGGACCGTTCTCTCGCCAAACCCCCGACCGATGGCTCAAACACGAAGAAAACAAGAAGAATGCAACGTCGCAGAGGGGAGTGCGTGGTTTTAGTTGTGATCGGGGGGAAATTCGAAGCGGACGGCGAAATGGAAGGCCATGCGGCGATTGATAAGGAAGCTCCACCGGTCGGCCGGCGGGCGGCGCGCGCCTCTCAATTTGGAAGACGGACTCCTCCGTTTGCCTCTCCTCGTCCTCTCCGCTCCGTCTTTCATTGATTGCAAACTCGCAGCCGAATCGAAACAAGCGGCCGGAACCGAGCGCGCCATCTTTACGAGCACGAAATCAGTGTTGTGGGTGCATTCCGACCCCGTGGCCGGTCGCCGAGTGGAAGAAAGTTTGACAAGCGGCTCGAACGTGGGCGGCTTCGTTGATTTCGACTCGTGCCGTTCGCGCATTCGCTGAGAATGGCCGCCGACCTGCAGACGGTGCCCGATGTGCTGCGCAAGTTGCAGAACGGATTCGTGCCCGGTACGTCGGTTTGCCTTTGCCTCGTTTTACGAGTTTCCCCGCTGCACCCCTTGCCTTCCTTCTTTCCAAACCACACTCATCGACCTCGACGTTTAGCCGTTCGAAATGTCGCCCAAACGGGAGCCAACCTGCTGACCGTTCGATCGGGTAGGCTTCTTTCATCAATCAAAGCGGTTCCCTAATGAAACGATGTCGTTTGAAGCCTACTTTCAAAGCTTACGATGTGCATTTGGAAAGCCTGCAGGAGTTGGCCCATTCGGGCACCAACACGTCGGAAGAAGCGAGTCGCTACTCGGCCGAATTGAAGGAGATCGCGGAGATCATGCACAAAGTGAACAGAGAGGACGAAAAACTAGTGGGTTTTCTCTTCTGCTTGCTCTCATTCACCTCCTGACTTCAGTTCGAGAGTTTCGCCAGTTTGATCGCCGCCGTCATGAAGTTCAGCGAGACGGAGAAGGACCGCATCAAGGAGCTCCACGCCCGCTACACGAAAGAAGAGAAGACGATCACGAAGAATGCAAAGCGGACTGGAGTGAGTGCTTCCAGGTAGCCGCATTCATTCGATTTTTCTGTTTCAGGATCGAGCGGAACTGCAAGACTTCTACGTGCAGGAGTTGCGGAAGGTCAAAGAGCAGCACGCCCAACGCTACGCCTACTTCGCCAAGAACTACCTCGAATTGCTGCGGAAGTACGGCGAAGGAGGCGAGACGCAACCTGGAGATCGCCGAGAAGCAGCTGCTCGAACTGGACGCCGCCGATGCGGTGAAGCGGCTGGACGAAGTCGTGAAGCAGAACGACACGATCAAATCGGCCGGCTTGAGCGACGAAACACTGGAGCGGGTCGACTCGGCGGTTCGTCGCGTGTCCGTGGCGGAGGTCGTCGTTCAGCCGGTGGAAGTGGTAAAGAGCCGCCGGAACACCGAGGATCATGGCGTCCAAACGGCCGTCAGTCCGCAGCGCGCGTCGAAAATCGCGGCGAGCATTCAGACGGTCGACGACGTGCCCACCGTTGAATCCCGCCCGACCACTGCCGCAAGTGAGTAGTGGGCTTCTCCGCCTTGTTCCTGATTGTTCTGCAGGTCGAGCTTCAAGCCGTCCCGAACTGCCGCCCTTCGAAGACGAGGGCCACGTGGAGAAGACGATTTCCTACGGAGCGCAGGGCTCTCCGGCCGCACCTCCGCGCAAAGTGCTGCCTTCGAACATCTACCGCCCGACCCCCATCCTGGGGTTGACCCAACAGAACTTTGATGACGAGAACGACTTGCCGAAAATCCCCCGTCCGGCTGCCAACGGCGGCGGGCAGTGGAACAAACCGGCAGCCAACGGATACAATCGAGCACAAGGCATCTCTCTATCGCACCAGCGTTCTTTATTCCGGTGGTTTGTTTAGAACATGTGCCGTACGTCGAAACCCGACCGGATTACATTCCGGACATGCGGCCGGCCGTTCAGCCCGTGCAACGAAACGAAGAGTACCGCCCGCCGCCTCCGCAATACGTGAAGCCCGTGCCGGTCGTCGGTTCGTTCAACTGATTGACTGAAGCCTTTGAAAGTCTCGTTGCAGAGAAGCCCGCATTCGCCGTGTCCGACTACGGCCGCACACTTGTCTGCACTCAAGCGCACATCGCTCAAGGAGATCACCAGCTCTTCGATGGAAGTCGGCGATCGGATGCAACTCGTGAAGAGCGGGAATCGAGGATGGGTGTTGGGCCGAACATCCGACGGCAGGCATGTGGCTTCCGACTACTCGATCCATTTCTAACGGTGAATGTATTTGCAGACAGGGATGGTTTCCGGCCAAGTTCTTGCAGTTCATCTAAACTGCTGACACCGAGCAAGTGCCAATCGTTCCTTTTATACTCGCCAAGTAAACGCTTCCTTTTTTCGGATTTTTTTTCTTTTCACTCTAATAAACGGCATTTACCGCTCGTTTGAAAGTCAATCCATTACGGCCGATGAATTTGGCCACCTGCCACTCGCTTGCGCACGCGGCGGATTTGTGGTCAGTGGAGGGTACCGCAAGTGAGCGCGTGGGCGGTGGTCAGCGGCGTTCGCGTTCATTTGGGTGCGTTCTGGCCCACGTTTGCTTTTGCGCGGCATCATGCCGAGTATTTCCTTCAAGGTGGAAGGAAGCCGTGTGAATTTTGAATGCAGATTAGATGTGTCTACGCTTGCAAGTGTGATCAGCAATCGATGGAAGCTGCTGCTCGTCTTCTTCAAACTGCTTCAATTGGTCAGGACGCCTAGCGTCGCAATAATTCCGCTTGTTTAGATTCTTGCGGCTATCCTCTTTTTGGCCGTGATTGACTGGACGTTCGGCATTCAGAGCGAGTGTAAAAGTGCACCCTACTATAGCTACTGGGAATACAGCATGTCGGGGCTACTCGAAAAGCACAAATTCGGACTAACCGAGAAAGTTTCAACTGCGTAATCCCTCCACGGTACGTGCATGGAATTGCTCTTGAAAGAGACACTCTTCTTTTGCAGTCCTGCTCGTCTCTTGCGTCTTGTTGCTGGGTTCTCGACGGTTTGGAACCTGATCTCGCTCTACATTTACTGGTGGAAATGGCACGTGTACGCAAGGACTAGCCGTTTGCCGACACTCGACTTCATCGCCAGTCTGTTGAATGCAGTCGGATGGTCCTGTCCCATGGCGTACGTGCCCTGTATGAGAGGCCTCTTATTGAACAAAACATTCAGAGTGTGCATAATCAGATCAAAACATGAGGAAGAGGTCACTGATCCCGACGTGTTGGCTCACTTCTGCGAAATACTCGAATTCTGTGGACATTCGCAGCCGGGATGCCGGTCGAAGATCATCCCTCGTCACGGTCCGTCAATGTACGGTTACGTACGTTCTTCGTAGTTAGCCGCCAACTGTCTCGTTTTGTTCAGCTCGGCGGCCTTGTCTTGTCGGTGCTGTTCGGAGTCAAACGCGATCGTCGTTTACCTGGTTTGAAGACTAATTGCAGCTTTTAATCGGTGGATTAATTCAGGCCGGTTCTCGACTTCGCAAGCGGTACTCGAAGGATCGTGCGGCCGAAATGGCCGGAGCGGCGGCGATTTGATCTTCAGTTCGAAGACGGAGCGTTTTGAACTGCTCAATCCATTATTTGTCTCTTCTTTCGTCTAATGACAATCCTATTTGCACAACCGACCATCCACTTTTTTTAGATTAAAGGTGAACGAAAACACTCTATTTCTTTCATACCCGCCAAGTAAACACGCTGTTCGTCTTGTTCTTTTCTACAAGCCTCCGTTAATAAATGCCCGAGCATTTCGAAGGCAATGAATCACGGCCGAGAGAGGATCGTTCGAATTTCCTGAATTCTCGACGGAGGGCCGAACCCACGTGAGCAATTGAGTGCATCCATTTAAGGAATTAAACAGCTTGCTCTCATCTTAGCGAAACAAGTCTTGTCTGTTCGCCTTCCGTTGTTTATTCTCTCATTATGAACACGCGCTCGACACGTGCATCGTGCATGTTGGGATCGAAATACGGTGGCCGGCGAGACGAGAAGTCGAAGGCGACTCGGATTTCGGTCGAGGCGACGGCACACGCGTGCGTAGGCGATTGCGAGCGGAGCCGTCCGTTCCACGCGTCCGCGAATGAACCCCGGGACTTTCCTTTTCCGCCTCCCAATTTGCAGGAGAACGGGGGGTCTGACGGGAGAACACACATGAAACTGACAAACGATAACCAGAAAATGAACACGCTTCTCATTATGCTCGAGAACACTCGCGTGCCGTCAAGAGAATCGGATCCGGAAGAGTTTCGACATCCCGCCTACGGGCGATTGTTTACGCGGGGCCGTCCTTTCATCTTCACTCCGCACAGTCCGGGTGGCAACGATCTGCACGCGACCGAACGAACGGAATCCTCCTCCCTTTACTCCGTTGGTCGGACCGTCGACCGGCGGGATCAATGGACATTCGCTCCGTTTCTTCTGCCGGCTGCATCGCAGACGAATTTGTCATTTCGGGGATGTTGCGCGCAGTTATTGAACCGCAAATGGGAGACGATTTTCCGTGAACGTTGCACAACGCAATGACGTTTGCGGCCGCAAATAAAGCGGGCGGGGGATCGTTCGGCGGTTGTTTTGGGACTTGCGGCCGTTGGTTCCGCTTCATTAGATGAAGAAAGTGAGCTGCAATTCGCATTCGGTTCGTGAGGGCCCCGAACAACAGCGTTTTGCGGGATCGTTCCCCGAAGCCCGCTCCACCCTCGCACGGTTAATGACGTCGGAAGTGCGCGGTTCATTAGTCAAAAACAAGACTTAGTTCCCGAATTGCGGGAACGTTTGGCCGTAATTTAAAAGCGGGCCCACTCATGGGTGGCGGGTCGTACAGTCGGGTCTTCTGCCAGTCGGCACTTCGCGCACGGCCTCCCCCCCCCCCCCCGCTGGCCTAATCCCCATCGTCCGTCTTCTGCTCCCATTCATCGACTGTGCAACTCACGTGCTTGTTTGTGTGCGTGGGACGGCCCTTCAACTTTGGCCGCGCTAATTCGTCAAAAAGCTTAAGCCCATTACGCTTACTGATTAAAATTTCTGCGCACTTTTAACTTCCGCCCCGCCCGTCCTCCGCACTCGCCTACCGTACGGCCGGGCGGGCTGGCGGGGCGGGGATTTCCGGGCGGGTTCGATGTTGAAAGCTCGAGAACAACTTGCGCATCATGCTTCCGCTCTGTCCCGACTTCGTTATCCCCTCATTTGTGGCATTAGTCGCCGGCGAGTGCAGACGGTCGGTCGGTCGTCTGGTGGGTCGCCGCTCCGGCTGGCTTCGAATTCCAGTTGGTCGGCGGTGTTTGTTGCGATCCGCTCTTCTTCCGCCTGTTTCGGAGGGCGGGCGGCTCGGTGGGATGTGAACCCTTGTTCTTTTCCGGATGCCCACGGATTGACATTTGAGTCGGGCGACGGGTTCGTTAATCTCTTCCTTCATGCCCGAACTTGGTCGATTGCAAAATTCGTGGCCAATTTCCGCCCTCGCCCGCCCGTCATGTTTGAGGATCGAAAGGCCAGTTTTTCTCATCATCCCCGCGGATGGCGGCCTGATTTTCGTCATTCCGCTGCTTGTTTGCGCACCCGCACGTCTCGAATCGTTTAATTTACTCGAAGAAGGTGGTGGGATGACTTCATGCGCTTGCAACTCCCAACGGGCCGAACGCTAAATTTAACCCCTTCATTCGATTCGTTCATTTCTTTGCGAACAGCAGTCCAAAGAATTGCGCGAGAGCTGGGCGGTTCACCTTTGGCTGCAGCCTCCTCAAATCGAATCGCTTGGCGTCATTCGAGTTCGCTTTGAACGAAAATAACTCCTTGCTTTTTCGGGTGTTGATCAGATTTTCGGTCCTCCGTTCACTCCAATTACCCACCTCGTGTACTGCGGTTCGTATGGAAGCGAGCGGTCGAATGAGGAAGTTACTCACCGATCGAGTTGAATGTCCCCTTTATTCCGCCCTCGCTTTTATGCCTTTCAGATGAACTCGATTAAGGAACCAAGAATTCGTCAAGTTGTTTTGACGCACGAATACGAGTACTTAAGGAAAAGAGAACGCTTTAGCTTCAGTCGGGTGAATACAACCGTGCGATCAGGGAGCTCGAGGGGTTGATTCCTTTATGACGTTATCGAGTGGTGTCTGAATTCTCCCTCTCCAAAAAGATCCTGATCTTGTTGCCGTCCAAAACGGTCGAATCGAGTTTCTGCTTTTGCCAAAGCAGACCGTTTTGTCCGTGCAGAGGCGAACAAAAGCGTTCAGGGGTGTTTGGAGCGAACGGAGGGAGGCGGGAACTCTCCCAGCAGCCGACCGTACGCTTCCGGCTTGTGCAATCGAGTTCGAACTGCAAGTGGCATGTGTCGCCCGCCGAGGCGCGCGTGCATTTGCGGTGGCGGACGGCGGCGAAAGCGAGAGGAGGGGATGACTGTTTGTCGTCTGGCGCGCGGGACCGTTTCGGCATCGCGGCGACCGCATTGTTCCTTTCGGCTTTCTCACGTTTTGCATTCCCGTGTTCTGCATCCGATCGAAACAATCCCCGCCGGCTCTCACCCACTCGACGGCATTCTTGATTCGTCCGACTGTCAACCGGGCGCCGTCTTGAAATTCACGTGCTCGCCGCCGCTCGGTCATGATTTCGAGCGCATTGCGTGACAAGCCGCCTGACGTCCGTTCCGAACGCTGCAGCCGCCCGCCTCCGGAACGCGCAATAACCGACTGCTTTAAAAGCGGGCCGTCGAGGTTGAACTCCGCACAAGGAGGGTCGATTATTGAACTCTCGCTTATTTTGGTCCATCCGTGGGATTTTGCTCGTCGACCTGAACTTTCTCCACGTGTGCGGGGGTTGGGGAGGTGTGAGCCCGAAGAAGGTGGACGGTCGAATCGAAGGGGGTTGGCCAGCTTCTGTCCAGCTCGTTCCCGCGCTCGCCGGCCGCCCCGTTCCGACTGCTCGCCGTCGCCCGCTTTGACGTCAAGCTTTGCAAAGATTTCGACTCACGTTGAGCAGACGAACGGGAATTTGAGGCCTCTATCTGAGTTCTTTTTCTGTGATTAAAAAGGTTTTAAGCCGTCTGAAGGACGAGCTTTACTCCAAACTAAAACATCAGTGCGATCTTCGAACGAACGCCTCAGCTTTGAGGGCTTCTTCTCGAATAACCTCCAGCACTTCGTGTTAAAAGAAGAAGTGCTGGTGTTGCTCCTTTGCTTTCTCCCCTAAATGTCGCCCATTGATCATGCGAAACAAACAAACTGGTGTTTGTTGGTTGTGTCGCGAAGCCCCGAAAGTTCGCTCCTCATGACTTGCGGTTCCGGTCGGGATGTTTGTGTTGCAAATCGGATGAGCGATACGGTGCTTAGCGTTTGTTTCATTGCTCTCTTCGACTCGAAACCTTTCAGTTCGATCGGAGTATTAAAGCGAGCATCCGGAAGCGTTCCACCGACCAATCGTTCGGAGTTGCAAACATCCGTTGTGTCGTCGGGGTTCTGTGCATCGTGGGAACGTCGCTTTTTATGACCGCGAGTGAACTCCAGCGTGTTGTTTCCGTTGTTCGCGGTCATCCTTCGTCCATTTGCAATAACCACTCGCCGGATTGCAGGTTAACGCACGAATCTGTGCGAAGCGGACGTTCATTTCTCGTCGTTCTTCTTCTGAGAACGCCCGCATTTCGTTCAACGTTTACTACAACGAACGGCCTTTCTATTCGTCTATTTATTCGGAGACTTTGATTGCAACTCTTGCATTTTCCTCTACTCACTCGAACACAATGGCCTCTCTGCACAGCTGGACGCTATGGGGAATGATCTTGGCCGTCCTGTTGAACTGCTGCATTCAGTCCAAGGCTCAACTGATGGTGAGTTCGAACGCTGCAACGAATGCGGGGGCACCGGAAGGGGGGATTACGAAAGGCCGTCAGCGGCTCGTTGATCAGAAATTGAAGTGCGGAGTTTGAAAACAAGACGGCCGTTTCCGCTTCGTTTATCCCTTGCGGTAAACAGACGGAAGGCTCTCATCGAACGCTAATGAATGGGAGCGTCCTCCCGCTGACGCACTTCGATGAGTCGCGCACGAAAGAAAGCCTTCCGCGCATGAAAGAACCCAAAATAATCCTTCAATGGAGTTCTTTGGCCCGTTTTGCAAACTGTTTTTCCTGCAAACATCCAGCTCACGTCCGAAATAGATGGCGTGCAGTTCATGAGCTAAAAAGGGACCAACAGCAGCAACAAGTAGCCGATTGATTCGTTCGTTCAGGATGACGATCTCGTTCTTCTGCGGCGCTTCCGCCGACGACCGTACTACTCGGAGCCCGTGTTCGGTGTGGTCGGCCCGCGACGCATGACTCGTCAAAGTAAGCCGGAAGTAACCAACGGGATTAACGAAGCTCTCGTCATTTCAGTCGGTCGCTACTCGGATTACACGCCGACTCCTTGCCGCTGGAAGCTGTGCGCGAGCTTGTTTCGCAATTGAGAATCGTGATCCGCTTTGAACTTTGCCCATGAACCACGAATTTCGACCCGGCCGCTTGCTGAACGTTGGCAATCCGAAGATCCTCACGGCGCGTTCAACAGACCACGTCTTCCCTGCCGTTTCTGTTTGTTGAACTCGCCCGTACTCCCGCTTTTCATTACTCGATCTCCGTTTTTACTATTTATTACCGTAATGAATGGCAGTGCCAGTGTTGTTTTAAACGTATGGAATGAACAGCAAATTGTGTGAAACATCCGACGCCCACCGAAACGAACAGAGCTGAACGTGACGTTTGACGAAGACGCCCACTCCCTGACTGGGAAGTGTTTCGTATGAACAGTTCCACCTTCGGGTTTGAGGAAGTAACCCCGTTTCCTCGAATGTTCGCCCATACAATCCTCTGGATTAAACAGTCGGGCGTGGGAACAAAGGCGATGAGACGGCGGACGGTTCGATTTGAAAGATGAATAATGGACGCCGGCCGGCCGGTCACTTCGCTTCTTGCCAGGAGAACCTCGCCGGTTTCCTTGACAACGGGGGCCAAAATCACAGACGAGATAATCGGATGACCCCCAAGAAGGCGCGTTGGGTGCGTGCGAATGCGGGACAAGCGGGCGCCCTCGTTCGTCGCCCAATCATCAACGGGCGACAGGCGGATTGCAGCCGCATTCACTCCTTCAGCCGCCAACAAGACGCACATGCACGCGGAAGAAAACAATGATCCCCACTGGTTCATAAGCGCATTTCCAGATGCCAGCGAAGACGTTTCTCTTTCATCATCGGCAAGTGGATAATCTCGGCAGGAATTCGCAAGAAAACGCACACACTCCGTTCGATTTGATTCATTATTGAATTAGCCGCCTACCTCCGCCGAGCCGACCGCTGTTCCGGCCGCCGCTGCCGAAAAAGACGCCACGAATCCACGCCGGCGTAGTGGGTAAGTGGACGAGAGTGAAGATGCGACGGAGGTATTTCTTCCTTCTGCGTGTTTTTTTTTTCCCCCCGTCTTCTTATGACTTGATGACAAACGCCCGTCCCTCCTCGAATGAATGTTGTTTGGTCTGCCTTGAGCTGTGTGGAGTCATGCCAAAGCTCGTTGTTTGTTCGCAGCTTTTCAGCCAGAAGCTCGCACTTTTTCTGGTTGTAACGTTCGTCTACTTTCAGGCTGGACATCGAATCAGGCGTCCAATGCGAAGTCGAATTTCAACCATCGATGAAGTGGACCGTTGGCTGGACGACGGCGATGTGGCAAAGCTCGAGGTGCTGGTGCTTCAAGGGAAATCTTACGCGTTGGAGGGTCGATCGGCGACCGAGCCGAAGATCGCCGGATTACTGCGAATTCTACCCGTCTACAAGGTCGTCCTTGCAAACGAAGACCAGATGGTTAATCCGTTTCTTCAGGCCAACATCGAATGTCTGCTCGAAGCCGTGACTACCGGAAACGAACGGGCGGTGCGGGAGCTGGTGAACTTCAAAAAGTGCATCCTCGCCCGCCATCCGTTCACTTCTGCCTCGACCGTCCACTTGGCCGTCATCTACAACAACGTGCACGTCCTTCGCATCCTGCTCGAACATCCGATGGCGCCGATAAGCTCGAAGGATATTGTACGTTTCAACAGATCCGCGGGCAGGCGGATTTCTTAAGCGACCGCCATCCGGACGTCGGAAATGACGGCAGGCGGGCGTCATCAGCGATCTTCTTTAAGTTAAGCGCCGATTGCTAATCTTGGATTTCTTGTGACGTCCCCGCGGGCATTGCGTTTGGACGCCTTCCTTGCGGAGGGAACGTCGACCGAGCGTTTCCGCATTTCCCGAACTCGAATCGAAGCCAGTCCTCGGAATTTCGTCTGCTGGCCGGCCGGGGGTCCAGTGTTCGTGAATGAATGGTGCGGGATTAGAGCGACCAGCGGGATGGACGATTAGCGGGCAGTCGACGAGGAAACGAGGGCGTGGGGCCAATAAAGAAGCCTAACGAGATCTCATTCTCCCGCTGATTACCTGCCTTCTTCTCGCATCTACTCACTCCTTTACGTTCCGACCAGAAGTTCATTGATTCAGGTTAATTGCAGGAAGGACGAACTCCATTGCACTACGCTGCAGCCATTGCCGGAACAGTGGCCACCAAAGAGGCAAATCAGTGCTACGAGCTGTTGGTCAAACACGGAGCAAACGAGATGGCCCTGGACGTGGAAGGATACGCGCCCTCCAACTACCGCATCCTGCCCAAACTGATGGACCTCGAGCAGATTCGTGGCCTCAATCGCTGTACGTATCCACGATTGTTTCAGCGTTGATTGTCGCTTTCTGCCAGATCCCGTAGTGGCCGGCGATGAAATCGACCGATGGATCATCGACCGGAACGAGGCTCTTACTCCAACAGCTCGTCTTGAACGGGGAGTACTCGTCCAGACTGCAAAACCGCATCTTCCCGCCGCAGAAGTCGGGATTTGGCCCGAACGCTGTTGAATTTGAATGTGCGGACTGCTAATGACTTGTCCTGTTTATGATGGGCGTTTAGATGCGAGTGCAAGCCGTTCATCAATCGATCTACGACGACGACTTCTTGTTGCTGAAGCAACTGATCGACGGCGAGGAGATCGCCACCTGCCGGGACGCGTACGGCCGCACTCCGTTGCACGTGAGCGTGTTGTTGGGCCGCGACAACTTCGTCCGCTACCTCCTCCTTCTCTTCCCCAAATGTGTCGATTTGGTGGATAAGGTGCGTGAATGGCGGACGGAATGACATCACCGCGGAAGTGGTATTTGTGGTCGTAGGGGCGTTAATGCGGATTCTCTCGACTCCTGCCGTCTGGCTTTTGTTTTCTGGATTCGCGGCGGGCGGGCGACTACGAGGGCCGGCGGGCGGGGGATTACTCTGGAGGCCTGAAGAGTCGAGTAGTTCCCAATTACGAATTCATTAACTAAATGGATCGTTAAGCGAACGAGAAAGCGGTATCAACAAGTGTGCAACTCGCTACTGGTCTCGAACGATAGCCGCTGTTCTACACTCGTCTTAATGCGTTTCAAGCCAATCAAAGGCGCAAAAGTTGCGACTCAAAAAGATGACTCTTGATAGCGTGGAAAATAGGCGCTCGAAAAAGAGGAAGTTTTACAAATTGCTGCCTTACGGGCATCGTTCGAAAGGCGGCGGTTTCCATGGCGGCATTTGAGTGGGACGAAATGAGGCAGAATGCCTTCGCAAAAGCAGATGTTCCTTGTCCGTTGACGAAAGGGGGCAAAGTTGACGTTTGGGGTCGCCTGTAAGCGTAGAAAAACGAAGCAGGCGGGTGGGATTTGCGTGGAGTTGCTCTGTGGATTACACGAATCTCTTTCGCTTGCACTTGTTATTGTTTGAACCTATGCAACGAAACTTTCAGGAAGGCCACAGCTCATTCTACTACGCCAATGGAATCGAGGACATCAACCTGCGCGAGCTCATGATCGATTTGTTGCGAAAGGCGGGCGCGAACGAATTTCTGGGCTCCGATGCCGAAAACAATGTGAGTTATTTCCGTAATTGATCCATCAGACTCCTCCTTCTCGTCCGCTCGCTGCTCGTTGGGGCTTCGGTTGGCGGATTTTGTAAAAGAAGTGGCTGAAGAGGGCTTTCGGACGGCCGATCCGCTCAAAATTTTAATTCCTGGCGAACATCGCGGTCACTCGTGCGGGCCCACCGTCGAGCGATACGCTGCAGCCAAACAAGTGATGCTGTTGCCTTGAATTTTCGCAACATCGCCCACTTTCGTTTCTTATTCGAATTGCGAAAAACAAGCTTTAGTGGGTTCTGCAATTTGCCGTCCGATTTTCGCTTCAAAAATGCCTGCGGCGATTGAAACTCCTGTCTAACTCAAAGCTTTATCCGGCCGACACAACGCTAAAGTGCGCCGATGAGTGTAGGTTTACAGGCGGTTCTTGAGGGCTAAATTAAGTCATTTGCACACGACTTTTGCTGTATGCGGCCCAAAATAATTGACCATGCGGCCGGTCTCTTGGGGTTGGGGGCGGCGGCGGGCGTTTCCGGTTTGAGATTTCGGTGGATTTTAGCTCACGGTTCAACAAACGCATGACCAACGCCGAACTTCGGACAGCATTCGCAGCATGCTCGCCGCGAATTCCCGCAATTCGGTCAGCGAAGAGATGTTCGGTGGGTTTTCTTTTCGATTCGTTGTGTTTAATCGTCCCTCGTTCGTTCCCTCCAATGGCTTCTCGACTTTCAGGGTCGGACGATGACGAGCAGGTAGACGGCGACATCGAGCAGCGCATTCTGGCCATCAATTTTGACGAGAAACTCTACCGCGAACTCGAGGACCTGCAGTTCGAGGGGAAGAACGACGAGATCTGGAAGGTGGTCAAGAAACATTTGGGCAACGAAAAGCTCATTCGTTACGTGTACGCCTATCGTCAAGTGCAGGTCCGTTTCCGGAGAAGCGAGCGGAATTCGGGATTACGAGCGAGCTTTTAGAATCGACTTAACGCCGCCGTTCAAGCCATCAACGAGAACGAAATCAAGAAGCTGAAATCGCTTCTCGACTTGGAGCTCGTGCAAACACGCGATTTCAAGGGTATTCCATTCTTCTTTTGTAGTTCTTTGTTTCTACTCCAGTTCTTCCAGGGCTGACCGTCCTGCACATGGCCGTGCTGAAGGAGCGCCACGAGATCGTCGAGCACATCGCCCGCACGTACCCGAAACAACTGGACATCACCGATCACGTGCGTCTCTTCTTTCTACATACTCTGATTGTTTGTTGTTCGTTCAGCAAGGCCGTTCTGCCGCCCATTACGCCGCCGTCCAACAGAACGCCATCTACGACACGCTTGTGGACGCGGGCGCAAACGTGAATTTTGCGGACAAGGTAAGATTACAAGTCGGCAACGATTGCGGAATGTAAACATGGAGGTGGAGAGCGGGCGGATCCGATTACACTCACATCATTTCACACATCATTTTCCCGCACGCGTTTTGTATTTTTGTGCAATGCAAAGCGTCTTTTAGGCCGGTTACACGGCGAGTCGTTATCGCTCCAATCCCGATACAGCATCCGGCCGGCGTCGCCCGTCCAGAACAACATGGCCGGCTCTTCGATGCTCAAACATCCCTCGCTGGACGACACGGCTCACGACTCCGGCGGGTGCCTTTACGTTTGCGATCTAACAGTAATCTGTCGGTTTCAGATGCCCCGAACGAAGAACGGATCGAGAGGTGGCTGGCGGTGGGCGACGTGCAAAGCCTCGAGCAATTGGTGCTGGACGGTCGATCGTATTTGCTGCTCGACAAGACCTCCATCAATCTGAGCTCCACCGAATTTCTCGAAGGGCTCACGCAATACCAGGTAGCTATTTTCATCGCAAGGACTTCTAATCGTCTTTTACTGCAGGCCAAAATCGACGCCATCCACAAGGCGGTGGAGGAAGGAGACGTGCGGCGAGTGAAATCACTCATCGACCGCCCGCAGCTTTCGACGGCTCGTGATCGGAATGGTGAGTGAAATGCTGTATTATAATGTTTATATCCTCTTCGTTTATGCAGGAATGACGCCACTCCACAAGGCTCTCCTCTACGGACAGACCAACACCGTCCGCTACCTGCTGGCCAAGTACCCGCAGTGCGTCAACAGCACTGATCATGTAAGTCCGAGGACTTTTGATCCTCTCACTCGTCCCTCTCGCTGCTTTTAGGCCGGACGGACCGCTTTGCACTACGCGGCGGCCGACCCGAACGGCGAGCACATGATCAAAGTGCTTCAGAAGTCCGGTGGCGATGCATTCATTGAAGACAAAGTGAGTGAGTGGTTGGGAAATTGCCGACAGATTCCGAAGGGTTTGACGTCCATCGGCGAGTTTTGGTTTTGCGTAGACATCAGCCGAAACGCGATCTCGTTCCCGGCGCAAAGCGGCTTCCGTTGAGCAGGATTAAACGCGCCCCCCACTTTCAGTACGGACACACTCCATTTTATTACCGCACGCACGGCAAGCGGCTGAATATTCGAACGTTGAAAGATAATGCGGTTATAAATCAGCTGATCTCCGGACAGCTCAACCGGCCGCTACTCCAAGGTAACGAATGAAAATAGACGGCTGTGCGGAAGCTGATCACTGCCGCCTTGCAGATCTCGAAGAAGACATCTCCGATTGGATCCACACGGGCAACGTGGGCAAGCTGGAGGAGTTGGTGTTGAACGGCTACGCGGACTTGCTGCTCGGCCGAACGCACCAAGTGGACGACGCGGACGCCATCGGGTTCCTCGAAGTCCTCCCGCAGTACCAAGCGAAAATCCAAGCCATCCACAAGGCAATCGAACAAGGAAACCTGCGAGCCGTCAAGCTACTCACCGATCGGAAGAAGCTGGCGTTGTGTCGGGATGGTCGTGGGCTCGCTCCGCTGCACAAGGCGATCGTGTTCGGACGAACGGACATCGCCAAGTATCTCATTCGAAACTACCCGCAATCCGTGAATGCGATGGATCAAGTGAGTCGGAGCATTTCACCGATCCAATCCAGCCCCTGGTTTGCAGAACAAACGGACTCCTCTTGCCACTACGCGGCGGCTCTTCGGGACGGCGGCTACCTGTACAAACTGATGCGAAAAGCGGGCGCCGATCCGAACGTCTTTGATTGCGTAAATCCTTCGATCTCGTCCGTAGAGAATGATTGTGTTTGCAGAACGGCCGGCCTGCCAAGCACTACCTCCGCTACCCGGGCGAAATCAACCTCGAGCGAATGCGGTTGGACACGAAGCAGGCCCTGAAACAAGTGCTCCACAATCGAGTCGCCCCGAGCTACTTGGAAACAAAGTGAGTGATCAGTGAAAAGTGCAAGGTCCTCTACCTTTTCTTTGCAGCATTCAACAGTGGCTGCGGGAAGGCAACTTGGCCAAGCTGGATCAATTGGTGCTCTCCGGCTGCGGCGATCTTCTGCTCGACAAGAAGACCAACAATCCGGAAGCGACGACCTTCGTCACCGAGTTGCCCAACCTTTTGGTGAGTGCTCTTGCGGTAACTTGAGTGGGAACCGAAAGCCCAAATTAATTCTTCACTGCCTTGCTACAGTACTCCTGTTCAAAAAGAGGGTTTCCTTATGAGCGCAGGCTAAGCCTTTCTGCTGTCGTTCCTTTTCAAACAGATATTAGTGGCAAGAACATGACCCGTTTCCCTCCACCGTATTCTTTTCTGCCTCCCGAATGCCGCTAATTGATGATCTGGAGGGTTGCCGCTTTGAAGTTGCGGCTTTTTGTTTCCGTTCGCCTTCCCGAACGGGGATCAAGAGGTTCAAGCAACTTCCATCTTGGTCTTTCCTTTTCATTCGGCACGCGGGTTGAAAGGAGCGCGTCCGGAAAGTGTGCGGCAAGTTCTTCTCGTTTCTTTTGCGCACACGCCGCTTTACTTTCCGCAACTTCCACGAGCGGAGGTGAGTGGAGGCCGCGACCGATAATGGCCGCGGCGGGCATTGTTTTTCCCGCCACTCGGACGGCGCGCAAGACGTCGCCGACGAGCGGGCCGACGGAATTGAGGTAAAATCGAACGGGCGGCATCGTAATTATTGAGCGACTGCGGACGATTCCCGCATTCAAGACGGCGCGCGCGTCCACGATCGCATTCACCCCACTCACTATCGTATTTCTCGATCCACGCGCTCTTGAACTTGAAAAGGAATGCCGAAAGTCCTTCCGTTCATTTGCGGGCAGCAAAATTGTTCGCGCGTCAGTGGAATTGCGGAATGCAAACTCTTAGATCAATCGATAGAAGGAAATCAAGCGATGAACGTTTAGAACACAATCGAGAAGATTCATCGGGCAATCAAAGAGGGCGATGCGGAGACCGTCCGCGAGAACATGACCACGAAACGGTTGGCTTTGGCGCGCGACCGCCACGGCTGCACTCCCCTGCACACGGCCATCATCTACGAGCAGTCGGAAATCATCCGCTTCATTGCCGCCCAGTTCCCGTCCGTCTTGAATGCCCCCGATTACGTGAGGAGAAACTCGCTGGACTCGGCATTCATCCGTGCCGCTTTTAGAACAAACGGACGGCGATGCACTACGCGGCGGCGGCTCGTGATGGCGGCCACTACCTGAAGATCCTGGGCAAGGCGGGCGCCGATCCGATGGCCGTGGACAACGTAATCAGTCTCCTTGATGTTCATGTTTTCAACACGCTTGATTGCAGGAAGGACGAACTCCCGACTACTACCGACGAAATGCGGTCTTCGACTTGAAGCTGCTGAAGGAGCGAGACGACGACTTCGACGTCCTTCACGAGCACCTCGTCGAAGAGCCGCCCGTTGCGGACTCGCCGCCCAGCCCCGAGTCCATTTCGCTCGAAAGGTTCGACATTCAATGCAGCTAACAACGAATAAAGGGTCGAGTGATTTCAGCTCCGGCTTGGAATCCGATCGCCGAGACGTCGGCCACCAGTTGGACACCGAAATGGAGCTGGACGGCGACGAGGCGGAGGACGAAGTGGACGAGGACGAGGCGGCCGACCGGCATCGTTTCGAGCGGTTGCTGCAAGAGAAGATGGACATTCCGACCTCCGACAACGGGCTCTACCTGGCCCGCACCGTCGCGCCCGTCCTCACGAAAGCGTTGGCCGAAGTGCTGCTCCGACGGCCCGCCGACCCGATCGACTTCATTTCCGACTGGCTTCTTCGATACAACGGAAAGGACACTCAGAATCACGTCAACTTCTAGTTCTTTTTCTCTGCACATCCCTCCTTTGAATGCACCAATTACTCTCAACTGTAGCACGCTCTAAACCTTCCTTTCTTGATTAAAGCTCCAGTCATTTGTTCAGTTTGTTTATTCGGTCGGTGGGAAGAGGTTATTAAACGTACGATTTGCGAGGAGCCTCCGAAGGCGACAAGCGGAAAGATATGGAGACAACTAGCGAGATTGTGAATGTAAAGCGGGATTTGTGGCCACAACTAGAAGTTCAAACAGAAAGAAACGAATGGAACGAGTGAAAGAAAATCGGCGGCATTCTCGTCGTCCACTCTTGAATCAAACGGGACTCATGGAACCAATGGACGGCGACGTTTTGGCGCGCAGCTTGTTCCCGTGATTGAGTTTCAGGAGGACGGCGCTCAGCGGATGATTTCGACTCAAATGCTCGACGTACTCGTCGTAGACGGGCGCCGTGTAACCGCAGTCTTCACAAACGAACACCTGCAACGAGAAGAAGCATTAGAGACGTGAACAAGCAGTCAGTGATTACCTTGCTTCGTCGCTCCTTGTAGCCGTACATGTGATTTCGGCCGTGCACCTTGCGCGTGTGGGACTCCAGCGAGCATCGTTGCGTGAAGGACTTCTCACATTGATCACATTTGTACGGGCGAACACCTAAACAGATGATGACGACGTTCTTCCTTCAGAACTCGTCCAATGTACTGACCGGTGTGGGTGCCTGCAAACACGGTGATTAAAAAACGATAATTGGTGCTCGCTCGACTTACGCGTGTGCCGCTTCAAGTCGAACGTGTCGTTGAATCCCTTGCCGCAGAACGTGCACAGGTACCGCTTCAAGTCCGAATGGCATTTGGCGTGTCGATTGAGCAAACGTTGCAAGTGGAACTCCTGACAACCAGTCGGTAAGAAAACAAACAGATGTTTAACTCACTTTTCCACAGATTCGGCAACTGAGAAGTCCCGATTTGGAAGCAGGGGCGGGATTGGCCGCGATCTCGAAAGCGGGCCCCACCGATTGGAGCAGCGGATTTTTGACTCCGTAGCCGCCGTTCACGTACTCCACGGACGAGGCAGAGTTTTGAGGTATCAACGGAAGAGGTAGGACCTGAACAGACGAGTCTGAGTGGGTGGACAGGGGGCAATGGCGACCACTTACGTTGCGGACGGGGTTGAGCGAAGGCGATCTGTGCTCAGGAGAGGGCTTCGGAGTCGCTTGAGGTTTCGGCGGCGAATTGGCCGCCAACGCGGCGGCGGCAGCAGCGCGGCGGCGAGTTGAGGGAAGAGGCGTTCGATGAGGAAGAGCTGTGATTTCGAGACGCTCTCATCGCCCTTCCGCCCCTCCTTCGGCACGTTCAAACTGGAGACGGGCGTCTTCCGCGCGTTCCACCGTCGAATGGGCGTTGTTTTGGAGGAGCGGACGGGGCGGCAGGGAAATCGGCGAGGTTGAGGGCGAGGACGCGGATCCCGACGAGGCGTTCCCGCTGGAGCCGAGCGAATTGGCGCCGTTCGGAAAGATGGGCGGAATGAAGACGGGCGGAAGTGGCGGGTAGAGGGCGAGGAATGGGAAACCGGGATTCAACCACGAAGAGTTGTTCATTGCGCGAACTCTGAAATCGTTTCGATCACTCGAAATCACACGGAAAAACACGCAATCCACGGCCGCGTATCATGACTACCGTAAACGCGCGCTCGTCTCGAACGAGTCGACCGCCCCGTCGTTTAGAGACGAACGGCGACGGGCGCGCGTTCACCCACTGGGCCGCCCGCTCCGACCGCTCGCTTCCGTCGGAGGTTGCGGTTCATTGAAAGGAGATGGGCGGCGAATGCGCAAAGTGGGCGGCCGCGCGGCCTTCCACCGACAACCGCGTGGAAATGCGAACCGCCAGCGAGAAATAGCGGGCGTCTCGATCAGCGAAAGAAGACTGTAATTCAAAAAAACCCTTGAAGAAAAAAGGTCGAAAGGAGTGGAAGGATGGCACGCCGCAATCAACTAAACAATCGAAATCAAAACAGTCGTTTAGATTCGCCTCCCGCTCGGTTCGCGCGGCTTTCCGCCCGCAGCCAACCACGAACCGCTCCGCCCGTTGCGCACTCATCCAATCGGCGCACTGGTTGGCTTCCGTTTTCGCGGCCACCTCCGAACATTCGAAATACTCAAAGCACAGCGAGAAAAACAAGCGAAATGATCGTGCGATCTATTCGAATACTCGCTCGCAATCAAACATCATACACGTCGGCGTATGAGAGAAAAGAGCCAAGAAACATCACGAAAACAAGCCGCCATCCGCTCTCAAAGGAACTCGCAACCTCGATGTTACTTCCGATCACCGTGAATGTAAACACACTCCGTGAACGCCGACCGTTGCGACCGTTTATGTAGTGAGCGTCGTTCGGATCAGGACGCCGATTGCGCGACCAAAAGAAACGATTACCGTACGAACGGAAGCGGATGAGTGGCGGCGGCTCGAAAACCGGCGACAGGGTGCGCGATTGAGCCGCGGCATTGAACGACGACCGGGTGCGTGTGTTTGGGGCGGAAGGAGAAAAGACGACAGAAGCGAGCAGGGATTCAACTACGATTACGTAATCCTTACCGTCGGCGGCGTCGTCGTTCTAACGCTTCGGATAGCCGCTCAAGCGCCGGTACTTCACGCACCTTCGCCGCCGCCCGCCCGCCCGCCGACGGCGGTACCCGATTCGCGTTTAAACCGACGGAAACTCCGGATGTCGTCGCGTGGAATTTTAAACGAAAGAGAGATGCGCAGCGGAGGAGGAGGTCGTTGAAACCTGTCGGTCGGGGCGGAAGAAATCCGCGCCCGTCGATTCACGCCTTTCACGCAATCTCCGGTCGACGTCGGCGGCTGGCTGGCTGCCGTACAAACAGAGGGATTAGACTGCGCAACGTACACCGCCGTTTCCTGCCCGGCCGCAAACCGTCCAACATCCGCGTCGCGAGGCAGCGAGGGCGCAGTTAAACACGCCGACTGATCGACGGGGCGGCGTCGCGCTACGGTGGTGGTCGACGAACGAGAACCTGTTCGCTCGACGTGCGTAGCGGTGAACGCGTAAACAGTCGGTGAAGGTCCCGAAATGGACGACTACGGTAAACAGTCGAGAGGCGAGGAAGCGCGGACGAACGGGCAAATTGCGCACCAACCAAAATCACGCCCCTTCTCTCCACTTACCGTTCGGTCGGGAGCACGTCAAAATTCGCGCGAATTTCGATTTTTTAAGAACCCCGCTTTTCATCGATGCGCTCGTCGAACGACTCGCGTAATAATTGCGCCCACTCGAGATTCCCGTTCTATACGATTGCGCGCAGGAGTGCAGACGAGAGTCTCGATTTCCGTCAACAACCACGCTCCAGCTAATTGAACGCCGATTGGAGGAGTAAATGCGGTGAATTATTGAATTTCAAACAACTTACACTCCAGAGGGCCGTGTGGTTTGTAAAAGTCGGTAAGCAAAGCAGTAAAGGGCAATTAGGAGCCGACAACGTGCTCGTCGACTGGAGAAACGTTGGATAAACGCAAACCCGTTGTTTCGAGCGACATTCCAGAGCTCTCGAGGGATTCGACTATCGGTTCAAATTAACCGCGGACGCGTCGAACAAACCCCCGACCCACCCACATCATTAGACCAATGAACTGCGTGGGATGAAGAGGCCGTAGTCTTGATGATCCCGACGATTTCTCGTCGATTATTGGACAGCTCTCAAGAGGACCGAACAAACAAGCGTACAAATTGCGGTCCTTTCGAGCACAAACCTTTTGCTCCCATCAACGTCAAACGCGAAGATCAGCAAGAAAGAAGCGAAGAGTACGATGGTCCGATCAGAAAACCCCAGTGCAATGCAGAGGCGAATGAAGCGGATCCCTTCCCGCTTCCCAACGGATGGACCCAATAAACAAGGCGGATGGAGTAGCCGTCGTTATGATCGTCCCGAACGGCTTCTCAATTGACCCACTTCGTCCACTCCTACGGTAAGCCCCTTCAGGCGACGCCCGCCTGCTCGAAGGGAAGAACGAGCAAATCAGAGCGAGCTAATTACTCGTGCTCTCGAACGGGTGTGTGATCCGGCAGGGAGGTGGGAGATCCGATCGAACGGGCGTTCACGATGCCGTCGAATCCCTCGCGCCCGCCCTCGTCCGCGAGCATTGCCTCCGAACCGCTCGGCTCGACAATTGGGGACCTTCGACGGCTCCTGCTTTCTTGTTTGTGCGGGGAGCCCACGCACGTGTCTTATTTGTTTATTGCGAGATCCGCTGATCGACGGTGCGCGAGATGCCTGCCGCCTGATGCACGAGCGGCTCGCGTTCTTCCGCCCGCCTCTTCACCCGCCGCCCGTCGCCGGCACGCCCCCTCGCAGCCAGCGCGCCTGGTCCCCGCGTCTCGTCTCCCAAATGCGATTACCGTGCCCAATGAGCTGCAACGAATGAGTTGCGCCAAAAACCATTGAATCAGCGCGACCGTTCCGCAGCTGCCGCACCTCCTCTGTTGGCTCAACTTGTTAGCGGGCGCTCGAATGTCGCGCGCGGCATTATTTCAAGACCGCCCCGCGATCATTACGACTTGCGGACAAACAGGCGTTTCGGTTGACGAAAAGCAAACCGTTCAAAACCATAAATTTCGAAGGCCTGACTCAAGCCGCTCAAGGTCAACCGAATCGAATGGAGAATTGCCGGAAAGAAGAGTACGATAGCAGGAAGCAGCGAATGCAATCCGTTGGTTTCGAAGTTCCGCCGGTTGTTGTTTCCGATTCGCCTAATCGAAGGCGGAGGTCTTGCGGTGAGCGCGCGTGCCGCCTATTGGTTCAAGGTCAAGACGGGGCGGATGAACGCGAGAGGCGGATGAAACCGGATGGGAACGAGTGAAAATGACTCCCATCTTCACTTCTTTCCTCCGTCTACTTTGAATAATCTCCCGTGTGCTGGTGGTTGACAGGAGTCGTTCGTGTGCTCGACTTCCGCGCGTCCCTGAGAACTTCGAACCTTGAGGTGAACACGAGCAGTCGATCGAATGGAAAAGCGGGGGATTAGGCGGCAAGCGGCTTTCCGCTTACTGTTGGCTGTTGTGTTTGAAGTGAGCCCCACGAGTGATCCGTTTAGTTGTCGTCGATCGAACGCATAGCTCAAGGATTCTTCCGCCTGGCTTCCGGTTCTTCTCGGCACATCTTCCTTCCGCTAGGTTATTTCCGCTCTACTCTATTCAATACCGGAGTCATTGCGGGCACCAATTCCCGTCCGGGGTTTTTATTCCCGCCCGCTCGGCATCAGGCGATCTCCTTTTCTTCTTCGTCGTCTTTGTGCGTAGCCTTGAGCTCGCCGCTAAGTACCGGAACTCGTGCGGATACCCTCCGCGTGTGGACACTTGTTGTATACTTGAATTGACGTCGGCCTTGACGCCCTCGTCCTTAACCGAAACTTCTCAGGAAGTGCGCCGAAAATGCATGTTTGATCTCATTGTTTGCAGCCAGACCGCAATAAACACGATGGAAATAGGAAGGGCCGACTGGCAGACAAGTCTCGAACAACGATTCGCATAATCGAATCTTCCCGGATTTGTAAGGAAAGATCATCGACAGCACTCGTGAAAGCGTTTATTTCCAACCGAACCTAACAGGCACTAATCAACGGTGTTCAGCAAGCATTCGCTATGTACAAAGAAGAAGATATGCAGTTCGATTTGCATTACGTCTAAGCGGCTCAAAATCCACACAAACGCCAAACGAAAAGCTGCAATTCGCGTTCGCCTTCAATTTTCGTTGCGCACCGGGCGGTTGATCTCCAATCGCCAGCGGGGCTCCACTTCGTACTGCAATTCGCCGCCGGCATTCGGCGGGTCCCAGGAAGAGGAAGCGGGCACTCGCGGCCACAACTGGAAGACGCGCAAATTGAAAATTGGAGACAGAAAGATGATGGATTACTCACCATGCGAGACTCCCGGTTGAGGCCGAAAGGCTTGAAGTACTGGCCGACGAACTGTTTACGATTTCCGGCCAACATCCGCGTGAGGAGATTCTCATTCGAAAATGAGCATCCTACAAGTTGGTGATGAGTGAAGAGTTCACGTGGCCGCGCACTTACCGAACGAGAACACAAAGACGAACAGAATGATGAAAATTGCGCTCTTCATCTCCGCACACCCGACCGCTTCGCTTCACGCGACAAGACTGCAACAAACCGAGTGGTTAGCCGAAACGCATTTCTCGCTCGGGCGCTTCTCAATTACGTAAAGTTCGGACGGTTTTGGGGCCCACTCGTATTGGATTACAGCCAACGGCGGCCACTCCACCCGTCGGCGTGTTCCAGCAATGACGCAAAGGAAGAGATTGTAAATTCCACTCCACTAACGAGTCTGTTCCCTCCACTTCTTCTTTCCAGCATCCTTCCGTCTGCCCACTCAGTTCGCAAACAGAAAGTGATATCTGCCTGCGGCCTCGCTGAAGGTTCTCGTTTATACCGGTAATTAACCACACAATGTGTGCGGCTCTTAGACAACAAAACGCGTAAATAATTTTGGAGGAACGTGAGTACATAAGTGGGCCCGCAAAGTGATTAGAACAAACAAAATGGGGATTTACGACGAAGATAGCACCAGTTCAACGGAAGTAAGAGGGAACGACCAACATTCATTGCTCTTGAATCGGGACGGTCGTTGTGCTCGTGCTGCCATAGGAGTCGGGAGTGCTGGAGCCGTCGCCCACGCGGTTCTGCCAGAGCGGTTTGATCGAAAGCGGGCCGAAGTTTGGAGACAACCACGTTCCCTGCAAGGAAAAACAAACAATCACTCGTTCACGCTTGTTCCTCAAACGAACCTTGACCAACTTGTCCGTGCAGATCTCCATCGTGACCAGGCAGGAGAAGACGAGGTACACAACGAACGTGATGTACAAAGCGACCGGGCCGGACATGGCCAGAAGGACGTACCACGCCGTGCCGAAGGCGCCGAAAATGTAGTCCACGGAGAAGTAAAGGTTGATTGCAATGACGACGAACGATACGAGCAGAGCGAAGAATTGGAAACGCCTGAAAGGACCCTCCGTTACCGCCTCAGAAGAGCGAGCACTTGCCTAGAACTCCTGTACTCGAACATGATGTGCTTCGAGGAGTTGAACGTGAGAATGGGCAACAGAGCGAAGGGCAGGATGATCATCTGGAGGCAGTTCAGGAGATCGTTCATGCCCGTCAGCGAGGTGATCCCGCTTGCGAACAGCGTGACCATGAGCGTCGGCATAATGGCGATCAGCCGGGTGATCAACACTCGCCGCCATCGGGGCCACGTGATCCGCAGGAAGCCGTCCATCACGAACTGGCCGCAGTACGTGCCCGTGATCGTCGAGGATTCGCCGCTCGCCAGGATTCCCACCGCCCAGATGTAGAGGGCGGCGATCCCGAACTCGCAGCCCAGGAATATTCCTCCCTTGTATAGATCGGCGTCCACAAGATCGTCATCGTGTGGGAAGATGTTCGTGGGGTCCAAAATGCCCGTCTTGTTCGCACACAGCTTGTGCTGAAAAAGCAAAGCGATGAAACGAATTGGACGGCAGCAGAAGAACACTTACCACGTCGTTGTTCGTCTTCCGGAACAATCCCTGAGCAAACACACCCACGACGAAGAGGTTGATGATGAACGAGCAGAAGAGGGCGATCCCGCTCTCGATGAAGTAGTAGTAGTTGGCCTCCGTCACCTTGTGCTTCTTGGACCGATCGATGCGCCGAGAGCGAACGAGAGCGCTGTGCTGAAAGCAACGACAATCAACACACACTCGACGGTGAACGATGAACTCACCAGGTAGAGGTTGGCAGGCATGATCACCGCTCCCACGACGGAGATCCCTTGGAGGAACTCCTTTCGGCCGCAATCGCTGCACCACGGGATGAACATCCCTTTCGCCAGGGCCAACGGATCGGGTTTGGCCGTGAAGAACTGAAAGCAATGGAAGGCAATGGATGGGCTGGCCGTTGAAAGCACTCACCTCGTAGCCAAACGAAGCCGCCATCTGCAAACGGGACAATTAAGCAGAGAAATCACTCGCAGAACGAACCGTGGAGATCAGGAAGGCGAAGAGGGCCTCGACCTTCCGGAAGCCGAAGTGATCGATGCACATGAAGAGCATCACGTCGACGACCGTGATCACGACGCCGAACAACAACGGGATTGCCCCATTACTGAGCATGTAGATGGCGACGGCCGTTCCGATGACTTCCTGCATGTCCGACCCGATGATGGCCAGTTCGATCATGATCCAGAGGAAGATGCGAGGGACTTTTGGGTAGAATTCGCGTGAGACTTCGGCCATGTTCTTGCCCGCGACGACGCCCAAACGAGCGGACAGACGCTGGAGCGTGAACCCGAGGATGTGAGCGGAGAGGAGAATCCAAAGCAGCTAAACACAAAGGGAAAATGAAAGAAGGAGCTATTGAATGGTGAACGTACTTGATATCGAGCGATGGCACCCGATTGAAGATCGCTTTCGATGTTTCCAGGATCCAAGTAGGCGATGCTCATCAACCAGCCGGGGCCCGCAAATGCCCACAACTTCCGCCAACTGAAGCCCTTCTGAAAGCCTTTCCAATTACTGCTGCCCCATGAAAGAAGAACAAACCGTGTCGAGCTCGGGCGGGATGTCAACGAGGTACTCGATCACTTCATCGTTGGGCACCACTTCCGACAGCTTGTCCTCGCGATCGGACTCGGCGGCCGTGCCTGCGGAATCCGAAACCCCAACCATTAGTGGGAATTCTAAAAGAACGGAATGGAATTGAGTTGAAGCGATGCGAGCGTGTTCTTGGTTGTCGTCGGTTAGACTCCCTTGTTTCTCATTTGTTCACACGTTAAGTACGAAAACGGGAGCAGCAGCGCGCGTGCACAACGCGAACTATTCACTCGTCCACGTGCAGCTCTTGGAACACAATAGAAATGGGGACAAAAAGCATTGATCTTTGCGTGATCGCATTACTCAAACGTCACGCCCGCTTCACGTCCGCTCGCTCGTGTGCAAACATCGAAAAGATCGCGCGCGCGAGTTCCCGATTACGTCAGTTTGAATCACCGAAAAGCCCTCTAATCCCCAAGTGGACTCGCGAGCTTCAGGTTCGAGCGGCTAACGAGCGCGAGAGGCTGGAGTGGCGCGCACCGCCGTTCTCGATTCGCTTTCATAAAAGAAAGAGCTCACGTCTAGCCGGCTTCGGAACCGAACTGCGATCAAACATCGCGGATCTCGCAATAAACCCGCCACTCGAGCGACCGTTTGGAGGGCAGCGGGCGAAGCGGGAATTCCGAAAATGTTGGCGCAAAGTTCATGTTTCGCTGATTCATTTTGCTCCCGATTGCAATGCTCCCGCTCGAATTCGATGAAAATCTACCACGAAAAACTTCTCGGCTGAAAACTGACCATCGTCGCTCGGACCGGCGATCAGCGGCTCTCGCTCCTCGTCCGCCATTTTAATCTGCAATCGGTCGAAATTGTGGACGTGATCCATGGGATCGTTCGTGTACGAACCGAAAGTCCACGGCGATCTCCGCGAATACGTGCGGCAGTCGACGTCGATTGGGAGTTGGACGGTCGGGCGGAAATTCGGCTACTCCGCACTCGAGAGTTCGCTCATCACTGATAAGAAAGCAGTGGATGGAAGCCGAACTTTGTGGACGACCTGCAAACACAGCGATATTGTTCGAATTTCGAGATCAAAGTTCACGGAACGGATGGAAGAACGAAGAAGCGAGTTGTTGAATGGATGAGTGATCACGCGTGTTCGGAAAACATCGAGTGAATCACTCGAATACAATGGAAAACAGGGAACGATTTGTTCGAAAAGTAAGGGACGTCAGAAAGAAGGAAGGTTTGTGCATTCGGGAAAGTAAACAATCACTGCAATTAGCACGAAACACCTATGCGGGAAGAGTAAACAGTGACGGTAAATTGGTCGGAAGAGAGTTGACGGGATGTCTTGTGTTCTTTCGGAGATTTCATTTGCAGAGCGGGGATTGCTCGAGAATCGAACCTCTCGACATTTTCTTCATCTTTATTGAATTGTTTTGATCCACGAAATGAGTTACGGAAACGTTCCCCCGCCCGACTGCCTCGGCGGGCGGCCCGATCGCGCGAATCTGGACGCGCGGAGGGCGGAAGAAGCGAAGGTGCAAGAGGTTCGTGATTTTGATGTTCAGTTCTTTCCCTCATTTCCTATCGTTCTTTCAGTACCACCAGATGTCCAGACAGTACGGGGCAACGACGAGCCAGAAGCGAGTGGACCGCGAAGTCGACGAAGAGTCAGTTTTTCACTTCTTTCGTCAATTTTCATCGATTCCCTTTGCTTCCAGCTACTTCAACGCTTCCGACGACGAGGATTCCGCAAAGTCGAAGAATCCGGCGGCCGATGAGGACGAGGACGACGAGCTGGACGCGTTCATGGCCTCCATCGACGCTCAAGCAAAGCAGGACGTGAGCGAAAGCAAGAAGCGAGAGGAGCAAGCCGTGGCGAAGGGCGACACCGGCGGCGGCGGAAAAGGGCGCGACGACATCGACAAGGAGGACATGGAGGAGTCCTACTACAAATTCCTTGAGGACTACAAGGAGCGGCATCAGGAGACGGCGGAGGACAACTGCGAGTACGACGAGGACGGGAACGTGATCTGGACGTGGAAGAAAGTGATCGACCCGCTGCCCACGATCGACCACTCGCAGATCGAGTACGAGGACTTCGTTCGGGACTCGTACGAAGAGCACGAGGACATCCGCCAACTGTCGCCCATGGAGATCTTCGAGCTCCGCAACAAGCTGAACCTCCGCGTCTTCGGCAACGATCCCCCGAAGCCGTGCGCGTCGTTCGCCCACTTCGGCCTCAACGAGAAGCTGATGAATCGGCTGCGGCGATGCGAGTTCCAGACGCCCACTCCGATCCAAGCACAAGTACGTTCCATTGATTTCTGTTCTTTTGATTGATGCACTGCTTTCAGGCAATCCCCGCCGCCCTTTCCGGCCGCGATGTGCTGGGATTGGCGGCGACGGGCAGCGGAAAGACGCTCGCCTACGTTCTGCCCGCCATCGTCCACGTTCTCAATCAATCCGATCAGAAGCACAAGTCCAAGGGTCCCTTCGTCGTGATCGTCGTTCCCACTCGCGAGTTGGCGCTGCAAGTGTACGAGGAGAGTCGGCAGTTCGCGCATCCCTTCGGCCTTCAAGTCGTCTGTGCGTACGGCGGAGGCAACAAGTACGAGCAGCAGAGGGCTCTCCAAGGCCGGAGTGGACATCTGCATCTGCACTCCGGTGAGTAGTTGACCAAATGACCGATCATTTCAACTGTTCTGTTCGCTTTCCAGGGTCGTCTGATCGATTTGATCAAGATCGAGGCCACCGATTTCCTGCGCACGAGTTTCCTGGTCTTCGACGAGGCCGACCGGATGTTCGACATGGGATTCGGTTTGTTCACGAGTTTTCACTCAACATCCTCTTCAGTTTCTCTCGCTTTCAGAGGCACAAGTCCGCTCGATTTCCGACCACATTCGTCCCGACCGCCAGTGCTTGATGTTCTCCGCCACGTTCCAGCCGAAGATCGAGAAGCTGGCCTCCTACTCGCTCCACAACCCGGTGAAGGTGTTGTGCGGAGAAGTGGGCGAAGCGAACGCCGACGTCATCCAACACGTGCACGTGCTCCCCTCGCCGGACGCCAAGTGGCAGTGGCTGTTCGCGCGGATCGTTCAGTTCGCTTCCGGTGAGTTCCTCTTGTTCTTTCGTTAGTTGTTTATTCCGATCGTTTCAGAGGGCAAGGTTCTCGTGTTCGTGACGAAGAAGACGGACGCCGAGATCGTCGCCGAGAAGCTGAAGCAGCGGGACGTCGAGCTGACGCTTCTGCACGGCGACATGCTCCAGTACGAGCGGAACGAACGCCTCACCCACTTCAAGGGGCGCGTTCCCGTGCTGGTCGCGACGGACGTCGCCGCGCGCGGTCTGGACATTCCGGAGATTCGCAACGTGATCAACTTCGACGTCGCGCGGGACGTGGACACGCACGTGCATCGCGTGGGCCGAACGGGACGTGCGGGACTCCAGGGATTCGCCCACACGCTCCTCACTGAAAAGGACCGCGAATTCGCGGGCCCGCTGATGAAGAGCTTGGAGAACGCCGGGCAGGAGGTGCCGCTCGCTCTGCTCGAACTCGCGAAAACCTCCAAGTGGTACGCGGAGAACGGATCGCGCACGTCGGCGGCCTCCGGACGACCTCGACTCGGCCTGGGATTCTCGGAGAAGCCGAAGAACGCCGCTCGTGACACCGTCGCCCTCCTCTCAAAGCCCTCCTCCTCCTCACGTCCCCACCGTTGGGAAGGCGATCGAACGGGCGCGCGGGGTGGCCGACAGCGCAACGGGCGTGGGCCTCAGTCGCTACGAAACGATGCGGCAGGTGCTGAAGGTGAGCGATCTCTCTTTCCTCCCTTCATTCATTCCATGATTTCAGTCTTCCTTCCGCGGGACGTTCACGAAGGCCACCAGCGACGACGCGCCCGCAGTCGCCTTCACGGATCCCACGCCCTTCCAGTCGACAAGCCGAAGTGCCGAAGAAGAAATCTCGATGGCAGTGAATCCGTTTTTGTTCTGATTTATTCGACGTTTCACGATAAACACACCACTCGCAACCCTGCTGACCACGACTGCTGCGCTGTTGAGAGAGGAAAAAGGTTGTCACGCGGTCGAGTGTTCTCTTTCTGCTAATCGGGAGCTCAAAGAAAAGAAAGATGTTGTAATCATTTCGAAGCCAGCCCGTTAACTTCACGACTACGAGGAGGCTTTCCTGCGACCAAATTTTCCAGAAAACAGCCCGTCGTGTCCCGGTTCATTCCGCCTTTTGACCGCGTGTTCCTCTACCGCTCTACCGGCGCGTTTATCTGATCGCCTGATTTCGTGCGAATTTCAGCCCCCGATTCGCCGGAGATGCTCTTCAGCCGCAGCGCCCGCTTCCTCGCGACCACGCGCCGCTCGTACGCCCGCCCGTCGATCTCCGATGGGCCCGGACTGGAGCACTTCATCCAGAACGGGCAGAATGGTGAGCTTTCCGTTGATTCTTGTGACTTCCGTTCGTTTGCAGAGAGCACGGAGAAGCCGAAGGGGAGACTTCGGCTGCCCGAGTGGCTGAAGCGGGACGTGATCAAGGCCGACCAGAAGCAGCTGCGGCTCATGAAGCAGCTGCGCGGCCTGAAGCTGGCGACCGTCTGCGAGGAGGCGCGCTGCCCGAACATCAACGAGTGCTGGGGCGGGGACGAGCACTCGCCCGCGACGGCCACCATCATGCTCATGGGCGACACGTGCACGCGCGGCTGCCGCTTCTGCTCGGTGAAGACGGCGCGCCGGCCGGGCGCCCTCGACCCCGCGGAGCCCGAGAAGACGGCGCGCGCGGTGGCCTCGTGGGGCGTCGACTACATCGTGCTGACCTCCGTCGACCGGCAAGTCCCCTCTTCCACCCACTCACTCTGCTCTCCGGCTGCAGGGACGACCTCGAGGACGGCGGGGCGGCGCACATCGCGGCCACCATCCGCCAGCTGAAGGCCGAGTGCCCGCACGTGCTCGTCGAAGCCCTCGTGCCCGACTTCGCCGGCCGCCTCGCGTGCGTGGAGGAGATCGCCCGCTCGGGCCTCGAGGTCTACGCGCACAACCTGGAGACCGTCCGCCGCCTCACGCCGCTCGTCCGCGACCCCCGTGCCACCTACGAGCAGTCCCTGCGCACGCTGGAGCACGCGAAGAGGACGCGGCCCTCGCTCGTCACCAAGAGCTCCCTGATGCTCGGCCTGGGCGAGGAGGACGTCGAGACGCTGCAGGCGATGCGCGACCTGCGGACGGCCGGCGTCGAGGCCCTCACCCTCGGCCAGTACATGCAGCCGACCAAGCGCCACCTGAAGGTCGAGTCCTACGTCTCGCCCGAGAAGTTCGACGAGCTGCGCGAGCGCGGCGAGCAGATGGGCTTCCTGTACGTGGCCTCAGGGCCCGCTCGTCCGCTCCTCCTACCGCGCCGGCGAGTTCTACCTGAAGAACATCGTGCAGAAGCGGCTGGAGGCCGAGTGATCCCGTCTTCTCGCTTGATTAGTGGAATAAACAGACTTTTATTCACACGTTTACTTGTCCTCCATGCATAGACAGTGGGAGTTGCCATTAGCATTCGTGGACAAACGGCCAAATGGGTGGAGTGAACGTAACAGATTTATTTCTTTCCGCAAAGAACAAAACAACGCTTGCGGACAACAATAAAAATCCCGTAACGCGTGATGCTTCTCCCTAATCCTCAGGTCGATTTCCAGCAGGTCGGGGTGATTGGCGAAATCCTCCTCGTCCACGAGCGTCTCCAACGAGCCCGGCAGAGTGACCAGCTCGTCCGCCGTGGTCGTCGACAACGCCTCCTCGGGGTCCACTTCGGTGTCCTGCTCGGGGGCGGCGAAGTTCGTAACGGCTGTCCACCTTGTCGAAGCCGTTGCACGAGATCAGCGCCAGCAGGAAATCGGCACCGAACTTGTGGTTCGCGACGTCCTCGAATGTGACGCTGAAACGAGCGAAAAGGGCGAATAGTCGACGAGAAATCGACGCTTACCGGTAGATCTGCTCGGCGGGACGGTCGGCAGGCGCCCACTCGACGTTCGGCGTGATGTCCGGAGCGATCTGGTCGAACCACGAGGTGATCGCTTCTTTCTGCGCCCGGGAAGTAGCGGCTCGCGGGGGTCCAGTTTCTTGTACTCTTCGCACAGGGAGCGGTGGAAGTAAACGAGGTCGCGGTGTCCGATGGCCCCGTCCACGTCGTTGTCGATCACGTCGAAGAGGAAGCGGCGACCCTTCTTGTACTGTAAACGGAGTGATTGGCGCGGATGCTAAGGAAGAGCACTTACGTTGGAGTAGTACAACAGACGACGAACGTGCACGTAGTTGCGGAAGGTCAGCAAGCCATCGCTCACCCAACCGATGCGCTCCACGTGCGCCCACAACGCCGAGTAGAAGGCGGGCGTGAACAAGGTCGACGGTGGCGGAGAGCGAGTAAGTGTAGGCCAATCCGGCGGCCGTCTCGATCCCTCCGCGCGCGCTCTTGGTCTAAACGAACAACGGGCGGGTATCGGGTACGAAGACGGAAAGGAACTCACCACCAGCTTGTCGTAGCACTGCGCATCATGACGAAAACGTCGTAGTTGGTCCTGGAATCACCGCGGTTACATCTCGCACTCATCAACGCGCCCACTCACCAATCGCACCGCGTGGGCTCGCGCAGGTCGTCCAGCACGCCCGACTGAACGATCTCGTAGATCGGAAGGAGGGTCTTGGTCGGTCCTCCTTTTGGTCCGTCCGCTTGGCGTACGTCTCGGGAGGAGCTCGAAACGCACGTAGTCCATCACGTACTCGCGGTACTCACTCGAGTTCCTTCTAAAGCAATGAATGAATGAAGAATGGAAGAACGAAGAGAACTCACCGCGATTTCCTCCTCGTTCGGCGTGTCCGCATCGCTCAATCGCCCACGGATCTCGTTCACAATCGGCCGCACGAGCTCCTTGACGATCTCGACGAATTTTCTCCAGCGGATGGTGTCGTGGCCGTCCGCCTCTCGGTGAGGTAGCTCGTCGATCCTCGTGGACTTGCTCGAACTCCTCGGCGAGCGCGATCACGTCGCCGTACTTGGCGAACGGCTTGCCGGGCGTCCGGAAGACGGCCTCGAACGTGGAGATCGGAATCGGGCGCTCGAAGGTGGATTTTCGCCGTAGAAGCTCTGGACGGTGGAGGGCGTTAAAATGAGGAAAAGGACGAGCTTACCGCCATCAGGCGATGGGGGACGGGAGTGTCGTCCCACCGATCCGGACGCGGCGCTGCTGCCGCGAGTGGCTGGGAAGAGCGGGGGGAGGAACTCTCGAAGACCTAAAACGAAAAAGCTCACTCACGCTTTGTGTTGCCCACTTACCTTGAACGTCTGTTCCCACCTGATCCTCCATCATGACGACCGCTTCGACGGTCGAAAAAGACGAAAGTGAAAGGAAGCCCGGTCGCATTTGCTGCGCCCGCCTTTTCGCTCGCCCACTTTGGACGTCGAAAACTCCGCACACGCGGCGGGAGATCGAAGCGCGGCGCGCCAAAAAACAGCGCCTGCTTTCTGGCCGGGCGTGGAGTGATCCGGCTACCGTTCAGCTCTGTCATGAAGAACGGAAGGGGCGATCAATTCTTGTGGTCCAAACGGCTTCGCAAACAATAATCAGATCAAAAGCATGACCACCCTTTTCGATCCCACTCCATCCCCTTCTTTTGCACAAGCCCAAGATGCGTAGAATGAATTTATTTGCTGATAACTACGGGGAATACCGGTGCGAAGAGATCGGTTAATCAAACGAACGTGAGTAAGAGCCAACAGAAAACGAATGTTCGCGTCGTGTTCATCGAAAGCGGGTGATTAGAGAGCAGTACGTGGAAACGAAAGCGGAAGCATTCGATCGGGGGTATGTTGCGGGAATAATTGGTGGATTGAAGGCGGGCGGTTAATCGTGTTTGAACTGAAGAGATTACTCGTAGTTGGGTGGTCGAAATCACAGGGCTCGACGGTCGCAGGAATAAACGGTGGACGGGATGAGCAGTGGGAGGATCGCGAAAGAAGAAAAAAAGGCGAACGGAATGGACGGACGGGTTTGCAGAGAGACCGAATCAAAGGAATTCAGGGCGTTCGATCGGATGTTTAGGGTTGTTGTTGAGAAGCTTCTTGCCGCTTCTGCTCGAGTTGGAGTCGTCGTTGTGGCGCGCAGCTTCTCCTCGCGGATGAGGCGTCGTCGTCGGCGTCTTTCCTTTCGAAAGACTCGTCGCTCCGCGGGCGTCATCGGACCGAGAAGGATGTCCAGCTTGAGCGGCTGCGTGTCGTCGACTCGGTTCGCAATCCGCAGCGCTTCCCGCCTCCGCTGCACGGCCAAACGTTCGGACTCCCGATCGCTGTTCATTTCGAACACTTGGTGGAGTTGTTTGGCCGGCCAGCGGGTGTTCAGCGAGTTGGACAGGAGGTCGTTCAACGAGCGGGACTCCGAACTCAACAGAGCGGCCGGTGCCCACGGCTTCTGTTGGCGTTCGAGCGGCGGCATCGGTCGTTTCCACTTGGGGTTCTCTTGGAGATGCATCCAGTTGGATTGGATGCGGTAGGCGGCTTGCGTCAAGTAGCGCGGAATCGGGTCCAACAGGCCGGTCTCGTCGAAGTGGACGACCAGGAAGTGGGAGGACTTCTGTCGACGTCTCGCGTGATTTCCCCTTCTCGCCTTGCCGGACTTTCGTATGGACACGTACCACGGCGAGTTGGGCGTTCCGTGCGGACAGCTCGAGTAGACGTTGAAGTAGTTCTCGAGCATCTCCTCCATGAACACACAATCCGCGGAGTAGTGAGCAGAAGGCTAAAAGCAAAGCTAGCGTTGCGACGAGGATTGACCGTTGGTTGCCTACCACTGCGTAGAGGGCTCCTTTCCAATCCATGCACAAGAAGTTGCCCGACTCCAATCCTCGAATGCTGATCAGACCGAAAGCGACGGAAATGAACTCCAATATTGCTGAAACAAGAAGAATGTTACTAAAGCTTTCACTCAACTGCTTACCGAATCCACTCGTTTCCTTTCGAGTGCCTCGGATCCATTCCGGCTCGGCCGTCTGATTCCTCCTGCGCTTCCCGTGGGCCGTCCGATCGTCCAGGATCTCCAACCATCCGCCCGATCGGCAGTAGATGGCCCCTTGCCGATACGGTTGCTCCACTCTGCAAGCACTCGCCGTAATCGGCCCTCGTTTTAGTCCGGATAACAAACCGTGATTGGTAGAGTGGTAGACGACTGAGGAGGACCTCATCGGCCAGTGCGGGATCCGCCGCTTGTCGCAGGAAACTCGTGCGGGCATGCTCCACCTTCTCGCGGGCGTAACGAGCGCACTTGGTGACCACGTAGGCGTCGTGTTTGTCGAACGGCGGCAATCCGGACGGGGCGACCACGTGCGGGGCGATCGGATCGTAGTAGAGGGCGGACGGATCGATGGACGGCGCGACGGATGTACTCGGCAGAAACAAATTCATGGTCGAAAGCGGTGGAGCCGAGAGGTCAGTTGGGTCTGCAGTCGAGTAGTTGGGCGAAATGGGCGACCGGACACCCTCGACTGGACATCACCGCTCCAAAAGAAGCGTCTCGTTTGCAGGAACTGAAATAATCGAAATCAAACAGCCGTTTATTTGAGGACGTTCGCGGGAGAAAGTGGCCGGCGGGCGAGCGAACGCGGGAATGTGCGTGGGGGTCGCGCATGAGCGAACGGCGGGGCGGTGGGCGGAGGGACGAGCGGAGTGATCGGAAAGACAAAACGTGTGAAATTCAAGAGTTTCAAACAAACGTCACGGCAGGTGAAACAGCGACCAGCGCAGGAACAGATCCCATTCCGCCTACCTCAAAACTGCGCAATCACAACGAAAAGAAGACAGAGGATGGGCAAAGCAGAACGATGCCGGTCATTTCAACCGCCCCCACCGGAACGATTGAATCAAAAGAGTACGAATCGAACTTCGTTCTCATCGCTGTACGAACGAACGAACAATCGGATATTGTAAGACGAAAGGCGAACGCGCGTGTCTTCCGGCGCTCGTCAAAAGTTCTTGGGGGCGGTCCTGCAGACGCCTGCAGCCCCTTCCCAACGGCCATCTTCGGGCAGCGAACGAACGTTTTGACAAATGGACGCGATGACCCCCGGCGGAGCCCAAAGAAACGCGGCCAAGAACGCGCAATCGGCGGCCGCAGCAGCAGCAGCGGGGATCTCATACGCACTTCCCGCCGGATGTTCCTTAATCTGGTTTGTAATTGACCGTTTCGGGTATTCCGCCCGTCGGTCGGTTGCGATTTCGCACACGCTAGCGCGGCTCGAAAAAACTTCCCCGCAATCCCGACAATTGTCGTACACATTTCCGGCGACTTCCGAATGGCGTCTTTGTTGCGGCCCTCCTCCGCGGCTTCGTTATAAACTCTGCAGACGGTTTTTGAACAAAACCCAACTGCTGTTGGGCGTCTGCCTTCCGCCAACGTCATGCGAGCGAACGAATGGCGTTCGAGTCGAATTTGGAAAGTGCGCATCGAATCGGCCGTTCCGTCGACTCGCCGAAAGCACTTCCGTCGTCTCATTGTCGTCGTTTGCAACAAGCGAAATGAGACGACGAACCGTCGGCATCGGGCAACAACGAAGAGCGAAAGAACGAGCGAAAAAAAACAAATAAAATCGAAATGACCGCTGTGAAATGGCAACTTTTCCTCGCTGCCCTCCACTCCGGAGTCCTTGATCCAACGTTGTTTTAATGCGGCCGATTCGAGCGGGCAAACGGGCGAGATGATGAACAATAAACCGAGGACACGAAAACAAGGGAGCCAATCAAACGGACATCCACGAGAAGACGACGGTGTTTTCGATCGCCCGGCCAAAACACGTCTACATTCGAGGGCATTTAAGCGATCGTTTATGATGGACGAATGTGGAGGCTAATGAAGGAGACTCGGAGAACAGGCAACCAGAAGGAATCTTTGACCGGACGAAAGCAATTGGAAGTAAAAACATTTGCGAAAGGCGGCGAAACATTTTAAAAGCGGTCATTCGAGTTGAAAGACCAATTTTTGACATCTCTTACGACCACCCCGGGCGCCCACAATGCCGCCGCTGTGATCCGAACGCCGGCCGACCGCCCGATCGTGCTTGACGACCTGGAGCGGCGTCGTCAGAGTTGATAATTTATGGAACGGGCGTTGATTAGCTCAGCGAAATTAAAAGAACCACTCACTCCGAAGAGCGGGCATCCGAAAGGGCCGCCCGGCCAAAGGCCAACGGCCGCCCCGAATCGTGCCAACAGTCTTGAACGCGAGCCTTGGGGACACGCCGCCCGTCGGAGCGACCAAGGATCCGCGGATCGGCGAAGAAAAATGAGTCGAAAAAGCGAGACTTTTTTCCGTCAGAAGCAATCGCCTTCCGAATTGATGAGTCCGCGGCGAACTCGTGTCCCATCGGCTCCCCGTTCTTTGGCTTACGGCGCGGGATCTCGCTGCCACTCATTTTTCTTCCGTTTTCCCACCTGCCCCTCCGGCTTCGTCTGACTTGTCCCCTCCGGGCGCGTAGAGCGACGAACCCAATCAAGCGGCCCGGTCGTCGATCTTGTCCCCGCTCGTCCGCCGGCAACGGGCGAGCGCGAAATTTGACGCGTAAAGACAAGCCGATCTGCCGAGGATCAGCCCGTGCCGTCGGGCCGGAGGTTGTTGATGTCGAGACTGACAAGTGATCAGGCGGAAGGAAAATGGAGACACAAGTCAAGACGCTTGTTTTGCCGCTTGTTCCGCCCTCTTGGCTCACGTCTTGCCTTTCATGCGCGTGCACGGCGTTCATGTCCAAACGGACGAGTTCAATCGAACAACACGCCGCCGTTTTTTGATCTCTGCCGTCTAATCACCTGACTCTCATCTCATGCTGATCACTTCGACGTAACGGCCAACTTCTTCGAATTAATCGAGCAGATAATTGATGGAGGAAGCAGGAAGCGGGCCATAAATTAGGCCCTGAACTCGTCGCAATTGAGGCCAATCGAGCCCGGCAGAAAAACGGGAGCTTTGGTCACAACAATTAAATGCATGAAACATGAGAGACAAACTGATTACTCGTTCCAGAAAGCTCTAGTAAAAAATGTGGTCAGGTAAGCGACCCAATGAGTAGGGAGATGTTCGCTGAGCCTGATCGATCACTCATTTCTCGTACTCCCTGCGATCAACCCGAACGCTCTGTCTTCCATCTTCCCCACTCGGCGCCGTCCGCCGCTCGTGGAATATTGGGCCAAGAAAACAAGTGGAGGAGTTTTTGCACACCGAAAAGCGAACTGCTTACGTCAGCGAGAAAAATACGACCGACGGCGACGTGATCGTTTTTGTTGCGTGCCCATCGTAATCACCATCAATTTCAATCGGCTTTCATCGCTCGTAGACATAAAATACAAACACAATCGAACCATATCATAAGTTAATGGTTGAACCAAAGGTTTTCAAATCGGAATAAGGAGCGAGTAGAGCACACGGAAGAGAAGCGTGCAGCCGCTCGTAAAGTTCGATTGCAGAAGCCGCCAAACGTGGCGATTTGCACGTGCCGACGAATGCGCGAAAAAGGACGACCCTCATCGAAGCGGCGGGCCTCATTATCTGCAGCTGTTTATCTCGCCGCCGGTAGCACAACACTTTGCTTTGGGTTAGGGGCGCATCGACTGTGATACTCATCGTTCCCGCGCACTCGATACAGCCGCCAGCAACCCCGCCGCCGACTGTCGCCTAATCTTCGGTTGTCGGAGGTGCGTGGTTTAAAGCGAAGAATCTCCTTTCAAAACTGATTTGCACGCCCGAGGACCGCGCGTGTGAAAAGGCGGAAGAACGCACTCGAGGCGATTGGTCACGCATCGATTCAAATCGGATAAACGGAAGGACAATAAACGCAAAGCCTTGCGCATGCTGTTGGAAAAACGTGGTATGCGAGGAATGTCCAGCGTTTCGAAGGAGAACATCGAAAAGAAAGCAACGAATTCGAAAATGATTGTGATTCACTGCTTTGTCCTTATATTCCCATTTGAGAGCGTTGAACGTGAGCCAATAGTCCAACAATGAGTGATGCACAGAAAACGAAAGATGTTCTGCTCGTCCAAAGATGACAAGATTCCCGCCCTAATTTCCGCTTCGACGCTGATTCAGCGGTGGAGGACGGCGTGGGTTCAACGCCAAACCCTCATTTGGGGCGTTTGATTCAAAACAAAAGCCGCTTTGGATCCTGATTCACACCCGAATTGTTCTGCAAGCAGGGCGTTTCGTTTGCTTTCGGTTCCAAATTGACGTCAACCCGGGGCGTGATGTGGAAGGAGCGGTCAAACCGGACGTTGATGGAGTTTGTGTGTCGGTGGATTTGGACGCCTAGAACGTCTACTTGGTTTGCTGATGAGTACGTGGCTTGATTATGCGTTGTTAACCAATTGGTTTAATTTGCGAGTGAACTTCTCGTCGCAGAGATCGCTTTCGATCCGCCCCGAGCGGACGGTCGAACGCCGAGTGGAAAACTCGTGCTGCTCGTTCACCACAACGTGCGGGCATCCCGCCGCCTCGACTTTACTGCCCGCTTTAGTGCAAACCGAGTGACCAACCAAACAAACGGGTTTTCGCATCGCGTCAAACTCATCGGAATCGAGTTCGCTCATTATGCGAAAACATCGCAATCAACAAGCCGTCCGACCGATCGCGCCCCGCTCTCTCCCTTCATTAGTGGGCGGATTAATCGACGAAGATGGGCGTCTTTCCGTTCGGATGTCTCGATTTCATTTCGATCGGAGGGGAACGTCGAAAGGGGAACGTTGCCGGCGGATTGCTCTCGCCGTCTTGCCAGCCGCCCATCTTTCTTTTCGTTCGACGAGTTGAATCCAATTGGCGATCCTCACGAGAATCTCCACTTGTTTTCGACGTAATCCCCACTGCATCCCGTCGGGTGATCAGATGCCTTCGGGCGCTTTCCGGATTTCCTGTTTCGACCGCAGCCCGCGCCGATCTGTCGGTTCGCTTCTTTCGTTGTCTTCCTTTCAATCGAACGGCTGTCATCGTGGTCGTGATAAGCGTTCTTCCATCTTCCGTGTTCACTTCGCACTCCCGGCTGTTCGTCCGTCGAGGGATCATAGCGTGACCCCGTTTGTTGCCCGCTTCTTCTGTTCACGCCATTCGAAGTGACCTCGTTGTGGTCATTGGCTTCACGCGTGTGAGGTGTTCGCATTTGAATGCGAGTTGCCTTGAACTCGTTCGAATTCAATCCAAATGAGGCCTTTAACCCGAATGAGTTGCTTCGCTCCTTATAAAAGCTGGTTGGTCGGAAGGAGGAACACGAGTGATGAGTCCGGCTGGAAAGAAGACGATCCACCTCTTTGCTTCGAGCCCGTTGAGAGGTTCGGTCACTTCAGGCGAGCACCGCGACCTTCGGGCTTTCGGATCGGTGATCCGGTCGCACGTTTTCGATCCTTTTCGGCTTCCCGTCCCCCCTGCGGCGAGGCGACGCGCAGTGAAAGCGGAAAATCCTTCCGGATCATAACTCTTTTTTGCGTAACCGCCCACTTGACCGGAAGGAAGTCCGCGCGTCCCAAGACGTTTCCGCTCGCTCGCTCGCTGGCGCGACGGCCGCCGCCCACTCGGCGCGCCTGGCTCGCGTGTTGCTCATGACCGGCGGGCGAGTGGCTCGCGCGCACCGGCTTGTTTGTCTATGTATTTATTGTTTTTTCCTGTGTCCACTTCAATTTTTCACGTAACCCCCACGGGTCACGTCTGTGCTGTGCAAGAGCGGAGAGAGCGGCGAGGGCGAAATCCGCGCGCTCGTCGCCGCCTCACTCTTCCACTTCGGTTTTTTGTTTTCGGCGGTCATTTTCGTTCGACAAAACGGCGACTCCGCTTTCCGCATTTCGAATCGATTACGGTAAACGAGGCGGAAGATTTGCGGGGAATCTCGCTCTAATCCACGGATTCGGGGTTCATCCGCCGGCATCTCTGCGGTTCGAAGGTCGCCGTCTTGTGTTCGTTCCCGAAGGAACGACCGGCGAAGAGCACGCGGATGAGACGGATCAATCACGGCGGAGGTCTTCCGTTTGTGCTCGGCACGGACTCCATCCTCATTTGACTTCTTGCGAGCAACGGCCTCTTTTTTCTATTTGTTGCGTACATTTGGACCGAATCCAAATGATCGTGCAATAAAAAGCCGGGGGATGCGCCCTGAACGGGTCCTCTGTTTGTTTGATCCTCTTGAACCAAAGCGATTGAGTGGGTGCGTGTTCATTCGGCTCGAATCTCAATGAATCAGCTTCAAGAGTTCGTTGGCTCTTGATTCTTGCACTGCGCGGGGGTCCAGAGGTTTTCTTTTGAACGTTCGGAGTGAACGGAAATTCGAAACCGCGACGTTCGACGAGCATGGCCGGCAGTTAGTCACTCTAACAATTCCTCCGATCATTTAGCGATGGGACGTGCGGAACTGGGCCTCCTCCTCGTGTTCGTCGCTCTGACGTCGTTGGGCGTCGACGGGCAGCAAGTGAACGTGACCATCTTCACGGAATCCCAGTGCCCGTTCTGCACTCCGTCTTCTTCGCGAACAAATTTGGCCCTTCCACGCCACCCGTCCCGGCATCATGAATTTGCAGGTTGGATTTGCGAGCTGAAGGGGGATTACTGGAGTTGTTTGCAGATCGTGCCGTTCGGAAAGGGCAACTGCGAGTACACGTTCGATCGGCAGCTGGCCTGCACGTGCATGCACGGCCCCACGGAGTGCGATCCTGAACCGCCTCCAAAACTGCGCGATTTCGGTTGGTTTGCGGCGTAGTAGGAAAGGCAGTAACGTATTCCATTTGAGTACTTCCCCCGCCGTCATCTTGGCCTTGTCACCTGCATTCAAGGGCTCTCCAATCTGGACGAGGCCTACCAGCGATGCCTCTCCCGACTGTCCCCGCGGACACAACAACGCTTGATCGAGTGCTCGAAGACGCAAACCGGCGAGGTCCTCAACTACTACTCGATGGTGAACACTCATCGGGCGGGCATCCGAATATGGCCGACCATGTACGTGAACGGACAGTTCTTCGATCGCTCCTACCCGGTCGAGACGAAGATCTGCGAACACACGTCCGCCTGCTGATCCCCCGACTCGTGATCCACTTCGAACGACTTCTGATTGTGCCAATCGGGTTCCTGTGCATTTATTTCTCTTTCATGTTTGTTCTTTCAATTTGTCTTTTGTTTAATGAAGTCTCCCATGTGCACGGTTGACTTCAAGAAAGTGCCCCGCGTCTCTTTCAATAAATGAGTTTTATGGTTGGAGTTCGCATTTGCTGGAGGCTTGATCGATGAGTCCCGGGCAAGGACCGAATATCGAATGCAATCAAGAGCCCAGATGCCCACCGGAGGCGCGCAATTGCAGGCGAAAAAGCGGATATTATGATGAGAACGTTATGAAAAAGCCACTCTTCGGCTGCTAATTACGCGGTCGTCCGGACGGACGCGCGGATGACCGCAGGTAGCCGCCGCCTCCGCCCCGCCGTTCACGTGCAATTGGGGGAATTATGAAGACGAGTGGACGGGCGTGAGAAGAAGCGACTCGTTCTTCTTCGCGTCCCCGCACCGTCCGCCCGAAGCGTTCGCGCAATTCCGACTGTTTCAAAGTCGAAAATGAACGGAGCGAACTGGCATCTCCGGTTAAGCAGTCCGCTTATAATTGCGTCTGCACATCAAAACAAAGCAATATCCCCACCGAAGTTTATAAATAGGCGTCGGCGTGCGGCTGCGGGTCTCAATCGGCGGCTTCCACGCGACGATCATGACGGCGGCTCGTTCGATCTCCGTCCACCTTCTTTTGGCGTTGGCCTCCGTGTCCCCCTGGCAAACGCGGTGAGTCCAGTCGGCGCTTGATCGTTTTGCGCTTTCTTCAATGGACAGAAAAGGGAACGTGATTTCAGTGCGCGTCCAACGGCGTTTGCGGTTCCTCGTGCTACAGCCCGCCGCCAGGTCCAGTGCCAACCGCAAAGCTGCCAGCCCGGCTACTCTTGCGGGTGAGTGATTCGATCGGGCAGTTCTGATCGGCAACCATTGTTCTATCCTTTCATCGTGTTTTCTTTTAGCCACTACGGCTGTGCTCGAAACCGTGCTCGATCGTCGCTCACCTACAAAGTAAGGGGTAGACGATAGAGAAGGCCAAATTCCTGGCTTGATTGCAGGACGGAACGGTGGTGCCCATTGACGTCTACCTCAACTCCACTGCCCCCAAACGAAACATCTTCGGAGTGGAACGTCGAAAGGACACCGAGGACGAACAACCCAAGATGGACTACGGGACTTTCGCCAAGATGACCGTCCGTTTCTTCTTCACCTTCCTTTTACGCAACCGCTTGTTCCAGAATCCGAACAATCTCTTCCGGCAATGCTGCGAAGATCGTCGTCTGCCGGACGCGTGCCTCTCGAAGTGCAACTTCAACGTGTTCAACAAAGCGGCTGTACGTAAATCAATTCTCTGAATCCAAACCAGTGGAATGCTTACTGCTAACTCTTTTCTGCTTTAGCTCGAAGCAATGTACTTCAAGAACGATGCCTGCCCCCTGGAAGCGAGTGCGGACATTCAGTACTGCGCCGCCCAAGGACGAGACCACCGCCCCTGCTGCTTCCGCAACGGAATCCAGTCGACGGCTGCCGGAGAGAAATGCCTCGCCTTCTGCGATCAACGGGCCGGTCAAGTGATCAAGCTGGACTTCAGCTACCTGCCCTGCTACGACAAGCAAGTTCTTTGTGGTCTACTAAGCAACAAATAATGCCCATGCTTAGGTTCGAGTGGATCAAGAAGTGCTTCTTCGACGATGTCAAATCCCGCATGGAGGAGAAGCTCCGTCCCCGTTTGGACAAAGACGCCAGTTAGCGAGTGCTGGTGTCTTCGAAGGCTCCTTCCCTCCCGCAGTTTCATCCCTCTTTTGTGCAATTCGCTTCTTTCCCGACCTTCAAGTGCAATCCAATAATCACCTCTTAATTATCAAAGAAGCTTTGAGTGAGTTCTGCTAATAAACCTGACGTAAAGGGATCAAAGTGCTTTCACAATGGAAGCAGCGGCGTTCCGCAGAAACAAGTCGGGACGCGCAAAAACTGCCTGCTGGGTCGCTCACTGCTGACCGTTCTTTTAATGCTTTTAACATTGCTACCCGAGCAGAAGCTCTTCTCATCACCCAATTGTCCAGAGCGCAAACATAAAACAATTATTTATTCGGTTCTAGACGGATCGTAAGTAAACGAACGAACGAAGACCGGTATGTTGGACCGTGGGATAAAGAGAGGAGGAGCAACATTCAGAAGTACAAATCAATAGAGTCACTTCGAAGCGCGGAAATCCCCGAACAATCCATAACAACAATCCTTTGTACACATACGAAAGAATAAATCCGAAGGGAGGAAACGAAAGTGAATTCTGCCCGTTCACTCGATCGATCGATAGAACTTTGGTGGTGGAAGGCGATGAACCGTTCGTGCGTTCACTGGATGTTGACCCCGTCCGCCTCCTGCCGGCGGGGGCGATTCTGGAAGGTGTAGAGGCCGAAGAAGATGGTCAGGATGAGGAGCAGGAAGACGCCCTTCGTGTCGGCGAACTGCGGGAAGTAGATGACCACAAACCAAATGCTCATGAATTTGACTGAAAGCGGAAGATCATCAATCAACCAACGATTTGTTCTGCGACATACCCGTGAAAAGGAGAGTGAAGAGGACGCCCAGGTTGAAGCGGTTCGCGAACAGATCGTCCGGGTGTTGCTGCTGTTGGGCGGAGAAGTCGACGAAGAGGCTGAGGACGGCGAGCATTCCGCGCCGCGCGCAGTTGATCTGCCGCTCGACCCACGTGGAGTTCTGCTCGTTGCGGACGTTCTCCACCTCCCGGATCCAATTCACGCACGCAGTCAGCGCGTAGAAGAGGACGAACGGCACCATGTCCGCGTAGTAGACGCCCAAGCGGAGCATTCGCATCAGCCACGACTCGTTGTTCAGCTCGTCGACTGCAAAGCGGGTCAATCAAGGAAAAGGGGCGGAAGAAATCCAACTTACAGACTGGCCGCGGCGGCACTTGGGCCGAATTGTACGCGTGCCGATCGTCCGCCGCGTTCACTCCACCGCCGGCCGCATTTTGCCGACCGGACGGCGGGCGTACGGGCGGGTGCTGATGTGGCAGTGGACGATGCACTGATCGTAGAGACCGTAGGACTCGAGCGAACGGTTGTCATCGCGGAGCAGTTGGCCCTTGAAGATCAGACGGATGACCTTCCCGCTCGCCACTTGATCGGAGAAGTTCGTTCTGGAAAGCAACGAGTAAAGGAAAGTCGAATGGCTTGAACTCACTTTTTGAAGTCCAAGACCGTCGCCGACAGAGTCGTCTTGATGATGCGCTCGGTGTCGTCGAGGAACTTCAGCTTGATCGTGAAGCCGTTCGTTTCTTCGGCGGGCGCAACGGGGACGGTCGGGCCGTCGCTCTCGCTCATGTTCGCCGGCGGAGTGGTCGTTTCTTCGGTGGATGCAGCAGCTGAAGCCAGCAGGTGGAATAAATAAGCAGGAACAAAATCCCACCGGTCGGACTCGCCACCTCCGGATTGTTTTCGCTTCGACCCGCGGAGGAGTCGGAGGACGTGGCCCGGCTGGAGGCAGAAGTGGACGTCGGACTGCTGTTCGACTCGTCTTCTTCGTTCGGCGGCGAGAAGGCGAGGTTGTTCGCTTCGTATGTCTGGAAGGAGTCGAATAAGATGGAAACAATCAGAGGAATTCGCTCACATTCGTAGTTCCCACTTCGGTCAGCAGACGGGAGATGTACAGGCTGTTCTGACTGCTCAGACGGCGGGCAACTGCGCGGAAGAGCGAGATGATCACCGCGCTGGCAACGGCGAGATCCGAATTCAACTGGAGCGTCTGGTAGACTTGGGCGATGTGCCGCTCCAAGTTCAGCGGCAGATGGATGGTCGTCGTGCCCGGCTCGAAACTCTCGCTGCAAACCACCAACAATGAAAACAGCGGGTGCTGATCATCGCCCACCTCCGCAACTCGATCGGTCGAATGAACGACGGCGAGTGCACCACGAAGGCCCGAACGCGCGGACTGTAGCGCTGCGGCGGCTCGGAGGTGGTTGGCTGGTCGCCAAATGTGCGCTCTTCGGTGATCAAATTCACCAGTTCCTCGGTTTGAACGCGCTCCGGATCGACGTTTGTGACCTGAAAGGAGGAGAAAAATTAACTCGTGATTGTTGCGGAATTTCCGCTCACCTCAACGACTTGTTGCGTTTCTAAGCGGTACGTTTGGATGAGGTGCACATGGTAGCGCAACGGAAGACGACAGCTCAGTTTCCACGCGAAATAGGCTGACGACCAGAACGACAGCCGCCAAGCAGACCTCGAAAGCCTGAAAGACAGCGGGCGATTGATCGAAGCTTTGCGAAATCGCAACGCAAACGCACGTTTTCCTCAGCGAATTGAAGAAAGACCATAAAGAACACCTGCGGATCACCGGCGGGAAGAAAAGGGCTGTGGAATTGGCGTCGCTTCCGTCCGCGTGCGAGTTGGATTGATAGGTAGATCGAGGAGGAACCGAAATTAATAACTCGCGAGCGACAGCATTCCGTAAACGGCCGGGGGAGTTCGCGGACGGAGCGCACCGGCAGCGACCAGCTCGCTCACGTCGGGCGCAGAATTGACACACCCGGCGGACGACTTTACTCACTGCTTCCTTTTCGGGTTCCTCCATTGTTTGCTCCTCGTCGAACTCGTTTCCTCGTGTACAACCATCACAAGGTCGGGAGGTTCCGGAGCAGGGCGGTCGTCTGCTCCTCGACGTTGTTCGCTACTCCATCGTCGTTTGTTTTAACGGTCCGATTGTTAAGAAGCTGATCGTGAGCAGTGTTTAAAGCCTGCAACGAGAAGGAACGCCTTGAATTCAACTTACCGCCGAACGCCAGGGGGTCCATTTTGATCCAGTTGTTTCCGTTCTTCTTCTGCTTTTAGGTCCGTTCAAATTTCCCGGATTTTGCAGACGCGAAGGGCAACTCGTAGAGCATGAAAACAAAAACCATCCAACTTGGCATGAAACTCGTAGAATCGGGAGCGTCGCAAGCAACATTGAAGTGCGGAAGGAGCATGCACACAGCTTCTGCATAGTCATCATCAATCCCCGCAAGTGGTTTGAGTAATAGACCGTAGATGAGCAAGAGAATCCACTTCAATCACAAGCACAAGCAACAAATCGGAGGAATTCACAAGAACGAGCACTTGCTGCGGCCATCACACGACTGATTTCGATCAGCAGCCGGCCTTCTCGTCGATCTTCACGAGAAACAGTCATCGTTGAGCTCAAAAGCGAAGCCAGTGGAATAAAACCGACGATGGGATTTTTCGGACCTCACGCATCGCTTAAGCGCCGTTTGCACGGGCGACTTTGAAATTTATTTTCTCGTTTTTGAGGCCGAATTGCGCAAAACGCAAGTCAGTTCGGCATTCTGGGCGTCCTGAGGATTCGATTGATGTGCATTTCGACCGGAAACTCGGAGGTTATTTTTCACCCCTTTTTCGAATTCGCCGTTTGCGAGCATCCCGTCCGCCCGCGTGGCGAATTTTCGGACCTCACGCAGCGGTTAGCGCATTTCACTTTGTTTTTGCCTGGATATCAACTTTTTCGTAACGTTTAAAATAGGAAATGATTGTTAAAAATCGAGTAAGAATTAATCACGAATTATCGGCGTGATTGGAGCAATTAAAAGTCAAAATTCCAGTTGTTTTCGGCAATTTTCTATTCACCACGTTGAATTTTCGGAACCTCACGCATCGCTTAAGCATTCGGGCAGAAATGCGCGTGCTTCTCGTTCGTCCGTGCACCAAGACCTTCTCCTAATTTCCTTTCCTTTCAATCTGCCGACCGTTCCGTTCGTTCAGTTCATTTATTAAATGCACATTCAACGGAAAAGAAGCAACAGAGAGGGGAGATCAGTTCCTAGAGGATACCCGCGCGTAAGTGAATGCTCCAATGGATTCCTTCGAATTGAAAGCAGGAAAGGGAGGAATGAGTGAACAGGAGCTGCTTGATGATATTTGATTGTTCAATGAGTAGACATTTTAGACGAACAGTTGAGCCGAATTAAAACAACAAGAAGACAATCCAAGAGTCTGTTCGAGAATACCCGTTCGGATTAGTTTGGAGAATGAAAACAGGCGAGTGAAGCCATGAACACCGAGTAGAGCAAATGGAAGAGCGAGCAGGAGGTACAGGAGATCAGAGCACGAATTAAATGAAAACACCATTGATTCTAAGTGGAAACTAACAAGAAGGCAGTAAAGGAAGGCCGTTGTTTCAGTACTGACGGCTGAATTTCGATGGGGGCTGAATTTGGAAAGAGATCTCCATCAGGCGGCGTTGGTCGTCGATCACGTGGAAGTTCCTGCAACAAGCGAGAGTTGGTGGTGATTCGAACAAACCGGGACGAGCTCACTTGATCAAATTCTGCGGATTGTACGCCTTCTTCGGTTGAGCGGTGGCTTGCAGGAATTTGCTCTTGCAGTTGCGGAAGGTGCGCAGAACGTTCGCGATCATGTGCATCTTCTCGAAGTTGACGAGCCCGGAGAAGTACGTCTTGTTGCCCTCGTGCATGAACGTCAGGTCCTTCAGCAGCAGCGGGACAAGGGACGATCGGCGGCTGCATTTTGGACACGAGCATTCGGTACGCGCGGTGATTGCGGGAGGGGTCGAGCAACGCCTTCGAACTCGGCGTATTGACGGCGCAGCTTGCCGGACAGCTTCTCCCACGAGTGGCTCAGTCGGCTGACCGAGACGTTGCTCAAGCCAAGAGGTCACGGCGAACAGCGTCATCAGGTCCTTCTGGTTCTTCGCACTGAACAAAGGAGATGAACTGCCGGCTGTTGGTCGAAAGGCACTCACTAGATCGCGATCTTGATGAACTTCTTCATGACGGCCACTCGTTTGGAGGCCGACGGCGCGAGCAGGATCTCGGTCGTCACCCAAAACTGGACCTCGTTGAAGCGCCGAAGGATGATGTCCAGATTCGACGGATTCCGACCCGAGAACTGGTTTCGGCCGATCACCTGCGACAACGCGTGGTTAATCGAAAGAATGAGATGTGAACTCACTTGGAACACGAGCTCGATCTCGTCGGTCGCTTCGAACAGTTGGGTGTGGAACCAGAAGAGCTGCTGGGCCAACTCCGAGCTGCCCATGATGTCGAGGATCGAATTGAAGAACGGTTCACTCGGCCCGTTTTGTTCGGGCAGTGGAGTCTGAATTCGAAATGGAGGGAAGGGTTGGAAGACACGCGGTCAACTCACCAACAAGTCGATTTCCTCTTTGAACACCGCGTACAGCCGGCCGTTCAGCGAGAGCATCGTCGGAACACTCACTTCCGTGGGCGAGTACACGACCCGCTCCCCACTCGACTTCACTTCGATCAGAAAGCACTGGGCTTCGGTGTCCAAGTGGGCCTGTGCGAGGGCCAACTTCGCGATCTCCATGGCCGTCTTGTCGAGTCGAACGGAAAGCGAAATGAAGCTCGTGTCCGAGAAGTAGATGATTTGTTTGCCTGCAATGCGCTTGCTGAACTCAATCGAATGCGTGGGCACTCACAAGTGTCGATGGGCAGAATGGGGTTCGGAGCGGGCGCTTCCGGGTTGTAGATGCCCCCGTCCAGGACGTCGATCGGATGACGAGCGAGGATGCGCATCACCTTCTCCCTCGTCTGCCGAATGCGGTTGATGTGCGCCAACACCTCGCTCATGTTCGGCATCACTTTGCTGTCCTCCAACACACAACAGAACATCTCCTGCAAACGCACGCTTCAGTGGATTCCGGGCGATTCGATCACGAACCTCGACGAAGGAGTTGGCCACGGGATCGAGGAAGAAGTGGAGGCCGAGGACGTACTGCCACAAGCCGAGGAAGGCGATCACCCGCTTCTTTGCGATCAAACGCTCTTGGAGGTTGAATTCGGACTCCGAGAAGTGCGGGACGGAGTCGCTCGTTGATGGAAGCGACTAAAACGAAGCCGTGGATTACTTTGCTGTTTCCTTTCCTCGGCTCACCATGTCTCCTCGATTGGCGTAGTAGTTCTTGAGGTAGTTGCAGAGCACATTCGAGCTGAAAGCACTTCATTAATCCACACCCCATTCGTCCTTCCTCCTTACGGCATGTAAATGATGTGCGTGAGGATGAAGTCTTCGAGGAACGTGTCCAGCGACATCTCGTCCGTTTGGGCGTCGATCCTCGTCTCCAGCACGTACTCGATCATCTTCTCGGGCAGTCCGGCCATCACCGAATAGCTGCAAGAAGTGAGGGGTGGGCGGATGAGCAACCGAGCGACGAACCAGCACTGATTCCTCGGAGTCACTTGACCATCTTGGAAGCGAACGTCGATTCGTTCCAGCACGAGAACGTCCTGCCCGTGTTCCTTCAGTCGGACGGTGTTTGCTTCCACATCGCGCAGGATCCTGAAGATCAACGACCGGTTATTCGGAAGAAGCAGACAGGCGAGGGGGGAAGAAAGGAGCGTAATCCGCTCGCGGTTGATGAGCCGCCGGCTCGTTTTTCATTTCGTTTGCAATTATTGGGGCGAGTCAATAAACGAGAACAAAGCGCACTACCGTCCGCCTCGTCTTCTTCGCCCACAGCCCTGATCGGGCGGATCGCGAACAAGGAGTCATAAAACGCATTCCATTGGCGTCGTTCGAGCCATTCCGCGCATTCGCAGACAATGCGGGCGCGAATCACGCTCATTGCCGCAAGTACTCACCGGTTGAAGTCGACTTTGTCCACGCGCAGGAACTGGGAGTTCTCCTCGCGCAACGCAATCGTCGCGGCCCGCGGGGCGTCATTGACCAACGCCAGTTTGCCGAAATCGTCTCCCTCGTGCAACGTGCAGACGACGCCCTGCAACAAGAACGAGTGAACGGAGTAGAAATGCGAATCGGACGTGTAAATCGAATGGAAGAAGGACCGTCGACTGATCGTGAAATCTCGACATGAGAACGAGAGCAAGGGAGAGATGAACGGAACGGATGTTTTGATTCCCGGTTTGTTTTGGAATCGCAGAAATCGAATGCTTCGATCGTAATGAACGACGAGAAATGACGTTCACCCGGCCGATTGTTCTCATGGCAAATCAAGCGGAGGCGACGCAACGCAACAAAACAAGCCCTTTCGCCCCCTCCAAGCACAAGCGAAGTGACCGCCGTGCCCTTTTGATCGGACGAAAATGCAATCCGCCCTTCCCCCCCTTCTCGCCCGTCGTCCTCATCGCGTGGCCCCCCGGTCGCCCGTGCGGGAGGCGAACGATCGACGTTCGAATGTCGAGCAGTCGCGGAGCAAAAAACAACGCGTCGTGCGGGCGATTGCGCAAAACGACAAGAAAGCGCGCGCGTTGCGACGCGTCGAGAAACAACGGCGGACGTGCGCGCTTATTGCGGATTTGCTTCTCGATTTGCGTTCGGGAATCACGACAACGCGCAGTCCACCCGACGCGGCGTGTTTGATCGATTTATCGCTTCTTTTCGTTGTTCTCTTCGCTTCGTGGGTTATGATGCAAGGGAGGAGGGGGAGGAGGAGCGAAGGGATGAGTACACGAACAAGAAGACCCCCGATCAGCTGGAGGGATAGTCCCCTCTGCTCGACGGGCTGCCCACACCCACCGGTCATTCCCAGCCACTCACCTTGCCGGCCACGCTCACGTCCACACTCCCGCGGAGGATCACGAACCAGCTCTTGCCCTCGTCGCCTTGATGAAAGAGGACGGTGCCCGCGTGCTGGTGTTGCTCGAAGCGCACGACGCTCGCCAGCTCTCGTTTGACCATCGTGCTCAGGTGGGAGAGCGCTTTCACGTGTAGAAGTTCTTCGTAGACGAGCTCCAACTCCTCCGCGGTTCGTTCGTACGGCCTGAAGCGAGCGGTCGTCATTCAGCCGCCCGTTCGACGCGTGAACTTACGGCTTGGCCAAAACGATTCGAAAGAGCGAGTCGGGGGCGACGGTGCTCAAAAAGAAGATCGCGTCGTGAATGTCGGCGAGAGTCGGGGGTTCGCCGCCAATGGGCGCGTTCTCCACTTGTTCCAGCAGGGTGGATTCGCTCATGTACTGCGTGTTCGGATGATTCTGCCGGTACTCGTAGTAATCGGCGAACGGGTCCTCGATCGTCCACTTGTAGAACATCGCCTTTGTCCCGGAACTGCTGCTCATTCGTGACTAAAACAAAGGAAGGAGTGTGAAGGCGGTCGTCTCATTGGACGAACCGTGGCTGATGATGTGGTGGTCGAGGAGTGTCTGCCAGATGCCGCTCAACACGAGGCTGCTGAAGGGCTTCGTCGTGTTCACGAGGCAGTCGATGGAGAGATCGTTCAGCCACGCGGTCATTTCGGTGCCCGACATGGCGTCCGGAAACAACTCCAACTTGGTCCTAAAGACGCAAGGATGGTTCAATGAATGGGAGTTGAAAACGAACGCCTCGTTGAGCATGCCGCTCGCGGATCAACGACGGCATTCGGAGTTGCATTGCTCCGTTTCAACACAAGACCCGCTTCGTGGATTCGCGACTCGACCGAAAGCGAGTTGCTCAGCTCGAACAGGTTGACCGGCGGCTTCCAATCGACCACGTTGCGCGCTTCCGGCCGTTCCCCTTGCTCGTAGGACGGAAGTCGAGACGGGGGCGTTTGGATCTTCCCGTTCATCGGCAACATCGGAGGCAGCACCCCGATCAGACGGTGGTTCGATTGTGGCGGTAGGGAGGAGGAGGCGCCTGCGAGGTGGACGGCATTTCGGGAAGCTCGCGACGAAGAGTGGCAAATTCAAAGGCGGAATCTGCGAATTCCTCATTACTTTCGTTCATTTGTGGACGTTCGATACCGTTTGGAAGAACGCCGTTCATTTGCGGGGGCCTCGTTGCCGTCGAACTCCCGGCCGTTTGGTTCGGTTGGTTGTGTCGGGCGCCTGGCTTCGGATCGTCGCCTGTCCGTTCTTCCTTGATCGTGGCCAGGGATTTGCGGCCGCTCGGATTGGTCGTCGGTTCTGCAAATCCAATCGTCGATAAAAATTCGTGTGTGGAGGAAACGAACGAGATGGTCGATCGCCCACGAGATCACTCATCACGAGGATGAACGGCTGGAGATGGTCGGCGTGTTTCTGCAACCAGAAAGCCATTAGATCGCTTCTTCTTCTGATGAGTTTACATTGTAGAGCGGGAGGAAGTGTTTCTGGCTGATCCGCACGAACTCCGAGCTTCGGCGGACGCGTGCCGAACAGGAGTGGTGGTAGAGGTTGAGTTCGCCGAAAAAGGCCCCCCGCAGGCACCGTTTCGATGTGCTCACCGCAGAAGCCGATCTAAACCACGAGATTGGATTCAGGTCATAATAGAAACGAATTAAAGAGCTTAGATCTTGGAAATTGCTCAGTGGAGAAACTTTCGTTTTCGCCTCTTCCAAACACCCCCGACCCGCTTGATCGTTGGGGACGCGACTGACGCATCGGGAACACGCCCGCAATTGACTCATTCTTAGCGGGCGAACAATTACACCCGGTTTTGGAGTAGAAACGATTCTTCTGCTAACCGGCCACCCACTGTCCCTCTTGACGTACCTTGGGATCAGGCGGAAGGAACAATTGGATCTCGCCGGACAGAAGAAGATACCTGCAAGCAGCCACTTCGATTGGCTATCCGAGCTCAATGGAAACCTACCAGTACGTGATGACCTCGCCTTGTTGGAAGACTGAAAGCAAAACGGAGATTATTGTGACGTGTCGAAAATCGAATTCTTCATCCTGCGCACGTCAGAACAGGGAATGGCCGGGCATGCGGGGAGATGCACTTCATTTCGCACGCCTCCGCCGGCCGACCGACCGGCGAGTTCATTCGCCTTCTGATGCCAACATCCATCTCCTCACTTCGCACTTTCAGGACCAATTACGCGCCGCTCGAAAATGCCAAAACGGCGTCGCTGTTGCGGGGATCCGCGCGTCGACCGCAAAACGGGGACGAACGAGGACGCCCGCCGGTCGAGCGGCATCATCTCCCCGCCGTCCGCATCGACCGCCACCCCTACCGTTCGCATCGGCCAAGGCGGGGAGGTCGAAGAGCGCCCGAATACGTGCACGGACAACACATCCCATCGAAATTTGCCAATTACCGCCCCGCGTACGGCCGCCAACAAGCGGGGCGCGAGTTCATTAGCAGGCGGGCGGGGGATAAGCAGAAAGCGAGAAAATGAGCCGGAACTTCGCGTTCTAGCGGTTTCATTTTCTTAATCGCATCTTTTCGAATTAAAACGTGCCGAAGGATGGGCGCCAAAAGAAAGACGAAAATGCCACTTCGATTACGACGAACACGCGGATTACAAGAACAGAACGGGCGACTTTCATCACTTCATTCACTGAGAAAGAATATTGCTTCCAAATTGGAAAGCGTCTTACTAACTTTCACTAACTGAACAGGCAGATCGTTAGCCGGAACAAGAACAGAATCGAAATGCATGTGTTCCCCGCCCACAACCCACACCCGGCCGCACCCACACCGTCCGGCAATCAATCTGCCAACATTAACAACCGCCCCAACTGTTCGTCGGGTGGTTGGGTAAAACCGACCAAAAACGGCGGAACGAAGACGAGAATCTCAAATGACTTCTGCGGTTATGAACCCGACTTTCAGCTGCCCGCCCACGATTTGCGCTCGAAACTCCGGTGCAAACGGAGGAAACGGATGTAAGTGGAGGAAAGAAAGTGGGCTGGTGATCAACGAGCACAGCTCGTCATGTTTCGATAATTCCAACGAACTTACGAATGACTCCACTGGCGACATGATCGGGCAAGTAGTCACTTTCGGCCAGCAGGTGGAGCAGCAGGGCCATCCGACAGGCTGTGCAGCCGCGGTATTCGACGGATGCGACTCACCAACTGCTCCATGACGCGAACAGAAGGGGAGGTCGACCGAACGAATCCGTCGGGCACACGCCGGCAACTTGAGCTTACAGTCCGCGATCAAAAGGTAATTCTGCAACGAGCACTCGGTTAGGAAGACCCAATTGCACGGCTGAAGGTCTGCAGTCGGAAGGTCTTCAAAAAGGAAATCAAAAGAGCGGAAGCAACCGGAAGAACTCATTCGGCTGAACGGAATGCAGAAACAACAAGAAGTTGCATTCAAATCCGCCTGCTTCGATTCGAGCGCCGAGTGTTCTTTACGGCGAGAAATCAGGAGCAAAACGGGTGTTTCGTAAACAGACGCAGCGAGTGTCCGTTGGAACGCGGAAGGCGGCTCGATTCGGTGCTTGAGAATGAAAAATGAAAACGAACGAAATCCGCGCCTTTCGACCCGAACTGCAGCCCCAATTAATCAGATTTCGGTGCGGAACTGAACGTCAACCGTCCGAACGAGCGTTTGTTCGATTTTCCCATAGCTTCTTTCGTCCGCTCTCTTACCTTGCCGCCTTCTCCTCCCATTTCGAGCACGAGTTTGGATTTGGGGACGACAAGGCCGAAGCGTTTCCGAAGTGATTGCATTCGTTTTGATTTTCCAAATGAGGAAATGCGCGAACAAAAAGGCGGGAATGCAGATGTTGCACGGCGGAGGAAGACGGCAGACGCGTGTCATCAGGAATATCGGCTTTCCGGCGCGTATTTGCGGCCTCCAATCATCGATTCCGTCCGATTCGGGCAGTGGGCTCAGGCGTCTTCTCCGCTTTCAACTCACCATTTATTGAGGTGGAGGAAGCGACAACTCGTCGACTACGCATCAATTCGCATGATTGGCAGTGAGAAGGAAGAATAATCTGCAAAACGATTGGTCATTCGGTTGACTGCAGTCGGAAGTAACGCGTGAAATGTTCGCGTGTTCATAATCGAATCAAAACTTCTTCGAGTTGCTTTGCACGCTCCAAATCAAACACACACGCAATAACACGAGCCGCGGATAAAAACGGTCAGTTTTGTCCGCCTTGTACGCGAATTCCCCGAGCTCATTGGAAATCGCCGTTACCGTCCGTCCATATGCGACTCGCCCGCCGTGTGAGTAGTCCGCTGGGAGGAGGAATATGAAATACATTGGAATTTGTATTCGATTTTGTCCGCCAAACAACCACAAAAGCCCCCACCAAAAGAATAAACGAACAGACCAATGAGGTCAAAAGTGCCAGTGAGCTAATAGCAGACACGTGGAATACAAGCAACTAAATAGGAGGTGATTGCTACGAGATTTCAAATAGTCCAAAAGTCAGTAGCGAGCACCCAAGAAAAAACAATCGAAATGCATTGGTTTTGTTATTCGCAAATCTCGAATCGAACAAAGCGTAAAAAGGCGTATCCCAGCGTACAAGGCCGAGATTCGCGGAGTGGAAGCGTAAAGTTTGGAGTCTAATTGAAAGTAGAAATAAAAAGAAGTGACCATTGGAGTCGGGCGTCCAAACAGGCGCGCGCATTCGGGCCCTAAATGGCAACACCCGCAAAAAACAACGGTCTCTGGTCGGTGCAGAGGCGAATTCCGCCGGTCGGGGAGTAAGCGGAGTGCAGCGAGTAGCCGTGTAGACGATCGTGAAGAACACATTCCGCTCTCGGCCGGGCCGTTTTCGTCCGCCGGCCCCGCTCGCTTCTTCTTCGTCGTCTTCCTCTTCTTCCATGTCGTCGTCTCGGCAAGTTTCGGGGGCTCTTCGGCGCCGAGTCGCGGGCATCTTTCGCGTGCCTCCGTTTGGCCCCCATTTTCCGCTTTCAACGGCGCCGGCGGAAACACAAAACGCTGCGTGCCCCGGCCGCCGTACCTTCCTCTCGGCTTTCTTCTCCCGCCCTCCTTTTCGGGGGGGAGAGGGCGCGCTTTTTGCTCCTTCCACTGGCCGCAGAAGGACGTCTTCGGGCCGAGGTCCTCGTTCTTTTTTCATTCCCCCCGTCTTGTTCGTGCCTCTTCGTCTGCTTCGCCTCGGCATGTTTCCCGTCTTGTGGGCGCGTAAAAGAGACGCGACTCAGAACTCAACAACTTCCATCTTCGTCCGTTTTGCCGTCTTCTGGGATAACGTAAGTAAGCGAAGGGCATGGGGATGGTAAACGTTCTCCCCGATACATGCACTCCCTTCCGTCGCCGTCCCTCCAACCTCCTTCCGGCGGACCGCAAGAGAGGCGGAGTTTCGCGTTCACTCGCCGGTCAGTCGGAAGTCAGCCGGGTTCACGTCAGAAGAAGGCGGAGGGGATCCGTCCAACAATCACGACTAATGAATTCGTTTGTGCATCCAATCTAAATGACGTAAGCCAAATGTTTGGTTTGACGCGTTTTCAAACTCTGCAGGATTCAAGCCAAAACAACGAGAGAAAAAGAAGTGAAACCGTACTGAAAGAAGTTGGCATCTTTCTCTGAACGCATCCACGATCGCCGGGAAGTATTTCGTTTTAATCAAAGCACCTATTCAAACGCTTCAACGTTCTTTGACCTCATCGGTCATTAAAAAGCAACCATCAATTTCGTTCGACTACAATTTTGAATTAAAATCGGAGGTAGACGAACTTGGAGGGCATTGCTTCAATCCTAAGCTTGTTGCCGCGAGCAGTCTTGGTATTTTGTACTCATAGCTGCAGGGCAACAAAACAGGCGGCCGTCTTTTGTACTGTGAATTCGAACTCTCTTCAACCGACTTCTTTTTGCAGTCGGCCAAAAGTCGACGAGCAAACCGGTCGGTTGGTCCACTCGCACACTTCAGCACGCCCCGCACTCGCTGACCGGGCGCTCTTTTTTTCCACGGGACTTCTTTCGTCTATTATTAGCCGTTGTTTAGATTCGCAGCACCGAGAGCAAGCGGCGGCTAATCCCGAACTCGTTTTTTGCTTCTTCTTTCTTCGACTAATCACGCCTCGATTCTCGGCTATTGTGCCCGCCAGTTGACGCCGTTCCTTACGCGAAACTCTACAGAATCCGCAGCGGAAAGAAGGCCGGAATTAAGAAACAGATTCCATTTTTGGACATCCGAATGCCGCCCTTCTCTCGTGCTTGTTGACGCGGTCGGGCGAGGATAAGTCCGTGTGGCTTCTTTTCCGCAACGCACTCATTAAGACGGGCCGCTCGCTCGTGTTTCTCGCCGCCCGGCGGTCAGCTGATTTTTGTGCAGGTTACGCGCGTCGTACATTTCCTTCCATTGGGCGGGCGGGCGGGCGGACGGGCGAGCGGCGAGAAATGAGGACGTTTGCACGTGCCTGGTGCGAAATGCGGGAAGAAAAAAAAGTCGGTGGTTCTTCTTCCCCGTCTCGAACGAGCGGCCGAATGCGCACGGTACGCGATGCCCCGAATGTTTCTCGGAGGGGTTTTATTTGGTGGGTGAGCTGCTTTTATTCTTCCGTCCGCCTCCCATTTGCGGCGCTCAGCTGGAGCAGCGAGCTTTTCGCCTCGAGGCACGTTCCGCTCGGCGGTCCGAAAGGGCGCCGGCCGTCCGTTCGGCGGGGTTCACGGCGGCCTCGCCTCGGTGGGTGGGTGAATGTTGATGAGGCGGCGGCGGCGGAACAACAAGGAGGGCGCGTGTTGTCCTCATCGACAACACCCGCCCCGTCCGCCCGCTCGCTCGTCAAAACATTCCGTCCGTTCCGCCGCTTGCAGGAAGGAGCAGTGGGGGTTTTGTCGTTCGTTTGCACGTGATTCAACGGCGTTTATCAGGCGTCGATCTGGAATCGAGATCGTTCCTGGATTCTTTTACGTCAATCATTCTTTTCATCAACAAACACCCTCGATTCTTCGAAATGCATGCGCTCGCCCTCTCTTGTTTGTGTTCTTCATTAAATGTTTTCCGTTCCGAACGGGCGGCTCACCCGGCGGAAACACGAGCCCGACCGTTCCGGCGGGCGGGCGGAGGCAGGTGCGAAACAAGCGAGCACCCAACGGACGGTCAGCAGGTGGGTTCCAGGGCGAGGTTTAAATTTAGATGCGATCTTTCGGGTCTTTTCGAATCGCACGATGCTCTTTGAACCAACGGAAAGAAGCCCCCTTTCGGCATTTTCTCGTGTACTTTCCGTTGGATTCATCCGCACGAGCAATTTGTGCGTACAACTGCGAGGGGGATGGGGATTAACATTTGCACGTTTCTACGTGAAAGAGCGCGTAATTCGATTATTTCCGTTTTGGGCGTCTCTCTTGCCAATCCGACTGATCTCGACATACAAGAGGGCGAACAATGGCGACGACTTCAATGAAAGCTCGTCCCCGCTTTTGCGTTCGAAAGGCTGGAGCTCGTGAATTGGAGCGTCCGCTCGCTTATCACAACGCCCATCTGCCGCCTTCTATCGACTGCAAACAAGCCAGCTGCAGCGGCAGGGAATGACCGGCCGAAAGCCTCGCTTTTTTGTCACAAACACGTGCGAAAGACGGCGAATGGGAAAGGGCGGAAAATCACGCCGCTGTTTGGATAAAAAACGACACGCTCCGGACGGGGCCCGCAAGTGCTCATTTCTTTTTGGACGAGCCGCTGGATGGGTTGAAGTTCGGAAATGTCGGCGAGCAACCCTTGCGGGAGGGCGGCCGGCCACGAGATGCGCTGCGGGCGGATATCAATAAGAAAGCGTTTCACATGTCCGTTCCCTCGCCCCAACGTCTTTCCGTTGGCTCCCGGCGGGTCAAAGTTGCCCGCTGCCCGTCCGCTGTTCCCGCTTCCTCCTCTGCGATGTTCGCGGGCAGCAGGAGGAGGGATGTTTTGAAGTTTCCGCTTTGTCCCACCGCCCTCTTATTCCCCGAGCAATTAGTTCCGTTGCGAAAACAACTCGAGCACCGCAGAACGGCCGTTTCACTCCTTTTTGGACGGCGTCCTCAATTCCACAGGCTTGGAAATTAATTTGTTCCTTTGGCCACTCGAACATTTCCTTCCGTTCACACGTCCGCCTTTTAATCGACAAGAGCACGAGTGTTCCCCAGCCGCTTTTGCATCGAATTCCCTCCTTTGCAATGCGGGCGAACGGACGAGCGAATGTTGATGAAGAATTCGGTTGGCGGAAGGAACCCTCCGGATTCAATTACGCTCTTTGCTTGTGCTCGGTGGGCCTCGATGAACACAAAAAGCGGACCGTTCGGACTCTGACGTGAATGCGGGGATTTCGGCCGAACAGTCCGCTGGATTTCTTTTTATTGTTCCACCGCGAACCTTTGGAATTCATTTCTTCCGTCGTTCCGTGGTCACTGCTCGTAGAACACGGGATTACAGCCCGTGCGGACCGCCGGTGGTCACAAACGAGAGGCGCGTGTCGCCCGTCTGCGTTCGTTTGCACCTGCTCGCCCACCGAGGCCCTGAACTTTCGAGTCGACGCCCGCGAGCGAGCCGCTCCCTCGGGTCATCAGGCGAACAAAACGTGCTCTTTGCGGACCGCCAATCGTGCTGGTGTGTGACAAGGAAAGCGGACAAGCGGGGGAGAGGAGAGCCGCGGGGTGATTGGCGGGAAGCCCCGAACGGGAGAACCGATCTGCCAAAGTGCGAAATCCAACGACCAATTCGAGCGGTCGATCGGTTTTGCGGTTCCTTTCAAGTTGCGTGCGTTTTTTCGAATTGGATTCGGTCGGCTTTCGGATGAGAAACAATCTCGGCGGCTTGTTCGCCCGTAAACCCATTCGATTTGACGGATTGCCGTTCGCCTTTGACACGGCGGAAAATTCGGACTCCTGTCCGCCGATCGGCGTTCAACCGGAGCTACAGGATGTGCGGGCGGGGCGCTCGGAAGGCGGGCAGAGCGTGAAGTCACGAGGTCGCCCCGGCGGTCCTTTCATGCGAACACACGCGCATTGTGGATGTTTTGGTGATTAAAAGCGAATTCCCGTCCGTTCGAATCTCGACAGCAAGAGTGCAGGACGCTCTGTACAATGGAAGGCGCTAATATTCGGGCGAAGAGCGGAAACCCGCAACGGTTCGTAGTTTGAGCAACGGGGTGGGTGGCCGGCGTTTATGCAAACTGCGCTCCCCGTTCAACCTCTAATCCCACTTCTTGCGGTCATGCGCGTAGGTGTGATTTCGGCCGTAAACATTGGACAGCGGCTGAGGGCGTTTGTTTGCGTTGCGGCTCCTCTAATCCACTTACGTAAGGGGCAGACTGTTAATCGGTACAACGAGTGGAGTAAGTGCTCATTAAACAAGAGGGCGTTGTGTCCGCCGTCTGCTCTTCAGTCGGCCAGCAAGGTTTCAGGTTCCGTTCCTTATTCATTCCCCCTCTCCGTCAACTCGGCCGCTTTTCCCGCGGGGCGTCGACCACCGGCTCGCTGGGCGCGGTTCACATGACAATTCGTGGTCGGAGAGGCCTCAACCCCGAGGGCACACAAAACTCGTGTGATTGGGCGGCGTAAAAACATTCGCGTCCATTTCTTCCCTTCGATCAATCCTTTGCTTCAAAACACCCTTTGATAATCACGAGCTCTCGCGAATGCGTACGGCCGGCCGGCTCGTCCTGATAAGCGTGGGCTAATTCCGGTCAACAAACCGGCAGACGGTGCACTTTGCGAGCAGTGGGTGTTTTTTATTTGAGAGCAAGAAAAGAAGGCGGCGGGTATTTGCGGTCTGCCCGTTGGGTTGTTTGTATTTAAGAGGGGACTGCACTCGAGAGTTCGATCTTTAGCCAAAAGTCGCAAGCAGTCCCCTCTAAAAGCGAGCGTTGTAGTGCGGGCGTACGTCAAGAGGCGTTTTTGCGTCAAAACGGCATCCGGTGGGAGTATGTGGAGAGCTCGTTCGGGGTCCGTTTCCCGTTCAGCGCCTAATTGGACTCATTCGATGCCCTCGGCCACTGACCGCCGGGCAATTCCGCTCTTTACGCACGATCGTTGCTCAGTAAGCGTCCTGAATTATTCACTCGCTTTTCTTCACACCAAACGAGCGGGCAGGAGTCGTCGTGGGAACTCCCTTCCGCTCACTGTTTGTGTTTCAGTTTTTAACACTCCTCCCCCACTCCGTGGTGTTCTTTGTACTCGGCCGTCCATTGTTTCGATCAAATTGCGCACGATTTTCGAATTGCGAGCAGCGTTTCCACCCGCACGCATCGTGCTCACGTGCTCGCCCGCTTGCAATTGACCGCTTGCTCGCGACGTTCGTGCGTTGTAAAGCGGTCGCGGCGGCGGAGGCGGGCGTTCGTTTAATCGCATCGAATTCAGAGCGCACACACGTTGGCGCGCGCACGTGCCCCGGTTCCGTCCGTCCGGATCGACTTCGGGATTCGAATTTGAACGCCGCTCCCGCCACTTCCGCCTTCGAAATGACCACCGCTTCCGCGCTGAAAGTGTTGCCGTTGAAGAAGGAGGCCAAAATGAAGACCTTCCAAGCGTACCTGCCGGAAGGCGCCCGCACGTACAACTGCGCTCATTGCCGCGCCAACCTGGCCGACCACAACGAACTCATCTCGAAGGTTTGTGCACGAGGAATGAGCGGTCAAGCGTGTTCCGCTTCAGTCCTTCCAAGGGAAGCCAAGGAAAAGCCTACTTGTTCAATTCCGTGTAAGTTTCGCCGATCAAGCAGACGATCGCTAATCGCCCTCCGTTTCAGTGTGAACATCAGCTGTGGTCCGGCGGAGGAGCGCGTCCTGCTGACCGGCTTGCACGACGTGGCGGACATTTACTGCGAGTGTTGCAAAACGACGCTCGGCTGGAAATACGTGAGTTCACCGAGAGCAGCGGACGAGAAATAAGCGAGCGGATTGCAGGAACACGCGTACGAGTCGAGCCAGAAGTACAAGGAGGGGAAGTTCATCATCGAACTCATTCACATGATCAAAGACAACGGATGGGATTCGAGTGAGCGGCGCCGCAACAACAGCATTCACTGAACGAATGACTGTCCCTTCCTATTGTACATTTGGATTTCTTCCGCTCGCCGCCATCCCCGCAGCGAATCCTGCACAGCTGCATCGCGCGTATTCTTGACGAAACATGTCTTTCGAACATCCTTCCGTCTTTTTTCCCACTTTTCTCTAAACTCTACGCATTCGATCGTGCGTTCCCTCTCGCCACCATCACTTTCTTCTGCTGTTTCGTCCGCTGATTGATTGAAACGAATTTGTTTCGAAATGGGTCCACTATTGCATTTTGTTCGTGTACATAGGCGATAGCCGAAGAAACGTTCGACTACTCTTGTTCTTGAGTGTCTCCAATCATTCCACGTTCCCCTCTTCTTCCATCTTTTGTTCTTCTTCATCGGTAACGCATCAAACGAAAGAATATCCCCTCTTCTTCAATACCGGTGTTGATTCCCCATCCTTCTTCCTCGACGAACGATTGACGAGAAACCGCAGTTGTAAATAGTCGCTTGTATTCGAGAAGCCCATCGGAGATCGCTTCTTTCCGACTACAATTCGTCGTCTACATTCCATCCATCCTTTAATTAATGGTCCTTCTGGTCGAACTACTCACACTACTCGCTTTGTAGATAGCTGTCGTGTACATAAGTTGGTTGTTTTGTACATAAACTAGTTTCCATTGTGTTCGAGAGTCAAGGAACAGCGAAGAAACTGTTCGATCACAAAAGATCCCAAACAGTTCGCGCTCGAAAGCTTTCGATACACGCCTTCTTTCAGTCCCATCTTTATTCAAAGCCAAGCAAAACACCAAAGCAATTGAAATGTTCACAAAAGGCGATCAGCTTTCGTTCTTCCCCATCAGCAGGTCGGCGATGTCCGAGATGCGGGCCTTTCCGTTCGAGAACTCCACGTGCTTCAGGACGCCCTCCGATTCGGCCGGGCTCAAGCGTTCGCCTGCAAGCAGAAAGGCAACAATCAAGTGAGCAAGAAACGATTCAAACTTGCCGAGATTCTCGAGAAGATGGCGCAAATCCGACTCGTAGATGTAGCCCTCGGCATCTCGCTCGAAGTTGGACAAACAGCAAACGATCTGATCGAAGCCCGCCGGCCGGTCCTCCTTCTTCAGCGCGCCGTAGATGGGCTTGAAGTCCTCGATCGTGATGCGAGTGGCTGAAGAAGAAACGGAAGAATCAATTGAAGCAGACGAGAACTCACTCCGATCGGTCCATTGGCCCGTGTACGTGTCGAGCTGCTTCTCCGGTGGGGCACAGGCCCAAGGAGCGCAAGCAGGAGCCAACCTGAACATTCGGAGGGATCATTTGCTGCAAGAAAAGACGGCCACTCACCTGCGAAACGGTGATCTTGTTGTCTCCCACCTTGTCGTAGTACTGGAAGGCCTCGCTGATGCACTCCTGCTCTTCGGCGGACAAGTTCATTCTGTTCGGTGGGCAGGTGACGAGCGGAACGAAGAAAACGGAGCGATTTGATCACGAGACGGGACTTCTTTCCAATTGGACGCTCGGCTCGGGAAGTGAAGTGCTTCTCGACGGGTCGCTTGAGGGTCCGCCGATCGGAAATGCGGCGGAGATTCCGCCCGGCGGCCGTCGTGATTCAGCCGCCCGCCCGGTCGAATTGCGGGCGGCCGGCCATTGAATCACATCCCGCATGGCTGATATTCATTTGGACGACGATGCTGCCGGCCGGCCGTCGTTTCGAAAACAAGGACGGAAAACAAAAGCGTCTTTCTGTTCACGCGTTATGATTTTATTCGCATTGCACTGGATTATGTACAGACAGAATTAATAGACGCATTCGGGAACAACGAAACACTCCGGAGAGGAAGAGAAATGCGTGTGGCAAGAGAACAGGCGGTCAGATCATTAGAAATCTCGAAAGACGGGCAAGAGTCATCACATCGGAAGGTAATCGGGGGCGGAACTACGCGTAAGGAAGCTGGAGCGGAAGGGGGGCGTTCGATTTCGAGATGCCGCCCGAAACGGAGGGCAACTCCTCGCCGAACACGCTCGAAATGTGCGGAGTGGCGGCCGTCGGACGGGGTTGGCAGCAGAGGAAGCAGCACAAGCCGAGTGCGCAGCCGGTCATCATCGCAACGATCAGGATGGCCCACTTTGGTCGATCGGGCGAAGTGGATGTGCTTCTCGGCCCTCATCGCGTCCGTCAGGCCCAACCGTTGGGTTTCCACGTCCAACGTGAGGGCCGCGTCGAATGCGCTTTCATGTCGGCGAACGCGACGAGTCAGGAGCATTTCGGAGAAGTTGGAGCTCTTGCAGACGGGCGGCTGGAATCGTTGCATTGAAAAGAGATCGGTGGGGGAAAGTCTCACCGAATATCCCTCGCAGCCGTCTCCATCGCCGAAGACACAGGCTGATCTTGCACGAGAACAGCAAGGATTGCACGTCCACGAACGAGAAGACGAACGAGCGGACGTGGGCGAGAATTCGATCGTTCGCGTAGATCACTTCGCTCAGCAGGGAAGCATCCGTTGAACATCTGTAAGGAAAAGGAGGGATTAGCAAGTACCTCTCTATCCATCTCACAAACCCATGACTGTCGACTATCTGGTAGTTGTGCGCACTTCCGTTCGACGCCCAGCAGTCGTGCACGTGGAGGCCGTACGCCGCGTTGATTTCTGCCAATTCACCAGTCAATTGAGCTCATCATTTGGCGGCTTACCGTCGCTTCCCGAACACTCCCATCGATGGTAAATAACTTGGCCGATCGATGCCGTCTGCAGGACGGGACCGTTGGGCGTGTCCCTGCGGAGCGTGTAGTTGCAGCCGGGCGGAACGGCGTTCAACTCGATCGTCTTGCTGAACGCCATGAATCTGAACCCCCAAATGCGTTGAGTAGTGCGCACTAATCACGCACCCTTCCACGTCCAATCGTGTCTCCAGTGTCTTCTCTTCCAAGTCGAAGCGAGGAACGAAGCATTGGACCACGTAGCTGCGGTCCTCGGCCGTCACCAGCTGGGAGTCGTGGAAGAGGTTGATGACCACCGAGTGGTTGGTTCCTCGCGGCGATTCCTGCATCGAGTGAAGTTGAACGGAGACTTTCGATCTGAAACTAACCGAATTGATCGCCTTCAGACCGCACTGATTTGCCCGAACGACCAGGCTGATCTCCCGGATGGTCGTCGAGGCGGCGTCCACTTGCGGAATGTTGACAAAGCAGCCGGAAACATTCACGTGATCTTTGGCGGCCAGAACACCGGCGAAAGATTCGGGAACTTGGAAAGTGGCCTGAAAGGACGAAGGAAGAGGCACATGAAAGCGTTCCAAGTGATCGCCTACCCGAACTCCGTCCGTCAAGCACTGGATTTGGACGTCTTTGTCTTGGTAGCTGGACGGAAGGCTGACCGGAGCATCTTCACGCGGGCCTGAACAAAAAAATTGATCGTCTATCCAAAAGAATTGAGCGAATACCCGATGGAGCAACGGCGTCGTCGGTTGAACTCGAGGGATCGACGTTCATCTGAACGGTCGTTTGTTGCTGGTCGCCTTGAGCAGCCGGTTGGATGGTGGTGTGCACAACGCTTCCGTCTTCGCTCACGGGGTGCAGCATCGACTTTCCGCTCAGCACGTCTTGGATTCGCTCGGCCAAGCGAACGGCAAGCGGGCGCGCGGTCGCATCGGTCAGATTGAAGACGTCCAGGTCGGAGTTGGCGGCCAGCGAGGCCACTTCGTTCGGACGGACCTCCGCATTTGCCACAACGAGCAGGGTGGTCGCATTCTTGCGCGCCAACTGAAATCCAAAAAATGAGCACAAAGCTTCGATTGAACACGCACCTCGACCGGCACTTGGAGCTGCTCGTCGTTCTGTCCGTCGGTGATCAACACGAGAACGTTCTCGGCGTCCGATCGATCGCCCTTTAATTGGAAAGATGAACCAAATCACTCGGTTGCTTCTCGACTTCAACGTACACGTGTGGGGGTGAAGGCGAACCTCATCACCTTCTCCACCGCCCGTCCGACGTTCGAGGCCCCGGTCGCGTACTGAGTGCTCGCGATGTCCTCCAGCAACTCCGTGATGCAATCGTGAGCGCGGAAGGAGAACTCGAGGAAGGGCTCGCCCGCGAATTGAATGAGCGAGATCTGAAGATGCACTCGGATTGTTCACTGCTTGCAACGAGGGCGATTCACTTGGATTCCGTTGGGGCCCGATGTTTCGAAACTGCTTTACGGTGTCAACGATCAACTTCTTCGCTCGTTCGAATTTCTCCGGTCCGAGAACCGTGGAGCCGTCGAGCAGGAAGAGGACGTCGCCGCGGAGGGTGGCCGACGGATCGTTGGGCACCGGGCACTTCGTCTAAAATGCGATTGTTCTCCGATTCGTGAATTCGAAACGAGTTCCGCTCACGCTCGGCCTCCCCGACGGTCTGCGGCGTCGTGTCCGTGGTGCCGCTGGTCGAGATCGTGGGTGTTGTGCCGATGGAATCATCCTGAAGGCGGGAGTGTTGCGTAAATCCTCTGAAATCCGCCCGATCGCCCTCCCCACCCCATCGAATATTGAAGAGGAAACGAACCGTCGTTACGGACAACTCAACGGAAGTCTCGGCGGCCGCCGTCGTCGTCGTTGTGGGAGGAGCGGCTGATTCGGCGGTCGTGGGGATTACAGTCGGAGTCACTAAACGGCAGGCGTTGTTTGAATCAACCGACTTCCTTTCCGGCCAACCTCGTCGCAGGGCGGTGGTGGTCGGTCGTTTGGGCTTCCACGTTCGCGGGTGGGCTTCCGAGGAGTCGGCGTGGACGGCGTGGTCGGGAACGATCAACTCGCCCGTGATGCCCGGAGATCTGGAAGCCGTCGTGCTCGGCGTTCCCGTTTCCGACTGTTGGGTCAAAATCATGACCGGCGAGCTGGACACTTCGGTCGCACTCGAGCTGTACTCTTCTTCTTCGGTCGTTGTGGGCGGTTTGGTCGTGGCTTGCGCGGTCGTGATCTTCGTCGTTCTCTCTTCAGTTGTTGTGGCTTCGGTCGTTGTGGTTGTAGCGTCGTTGTTGCTTCTGCGGTCGTTTGTTCGGCAGTCGTCTGTTGGGCAGTCGTTTGTCCGGTTGTCGAGGCTTCGGCGGCCGTGGCTTCCGGCGGTCGTCTCTGCCTCCGATTGGGCGGTGACGTCGGCGAACGGCGTTTGGTCGACGATCGCGGTCCCAGCGGTCAGGTCCTGCTGCTGGTTCTCGGCGGCGGCGGTGGTCGTTTGAACGGGCTCCAAGTCGACTATTTCCGTCTTGAACGCGGGCCTCGTTTGCGCTGACGTGACCCAGTGGATGTTCTCCTCTTCGGTGGTCTCCGCTTCGGGGATTTCGCTCTCGGCGGACGGGGAGATCGTCGTCTTCTCGAAAACGATCAACTTGGGCGTCGTTTGCGGCTCGGCGGAAGAAGTCGACGATGTGGTCGTTGGTTGTTGTGGTGCTTGTGGTGCTCGTTCGGGGTTGTTGAGAGGTCGTTGTGGAGGGACGCGTCGACTTCGTCGGCAAATCCACTTCCGTCGATGTGGATTCCGTTTGTTCGGGCGTTAAGGTGGTCGGGAGGCGGGTGGACGCGGAGGTCGTGCCGCGAGTGGTGCCCTTCGATGTTTGGAACACGCGGGTGCTCGTCGTGGTCAGCAGAGAGGTGTGGTTCTGCTTCATCTCCTTCTTCGATCTGACTCAACGCCGTGTTGATCATCTGCTCCATGTCCTCCGGAGTGACGTCTTTCGTTTGTTGCGTCGTCGCTCCAGTCGTGGAGGCGGAATCGGAATGCGGCCGCTGGCGCGATGTCGTCGATTGCGTTGTCTAGAAACAGAGAACGCAATGATCGAAAATAGCGCCCCCTTTCGTTGTGCATAAATTTGCCGCCCGCCCCGCCGGATGTTCCGCCTTAAATTCCACGCAGAACGCCGCCCGTTCGTCGGCATTTCCGCTGCGAAATGCGAAGCGAGTTGCAACTTACGGGCTCCGAGGCGGCGGTTTGCGTTTCCTCGGCCTTGTCCAACTCGTCCAGGATGAGCGGAATGGCGGACTCCAGCTCGCGGTTTAGCTCCTTCTTCCAACTCCTCCTTCGTCACGTGCGAATTGTTGGTGGCGGCGAACGCGCGCACGTGGGCCTGAATTAATTGCGTCAAAGGGCGCACGTACTACGATGATCCCACTGATCAATTCTTTCGTTCCTGTTGGTTCAATGCCGAACGGCCTCACTCCCCTCGCCGTCTGGGCGGACTAATTGGAAGCGGCGGACTTACAAAATTGCCTGGATTACGATGACGGGCGGGGAACGGCGGCCGGCTCAAGAGTTCTCCTTGGTGGGTGTCCAGCGTAGTATTTCGGGAAATTTCAATTCGCTCGTTGCCGGTGACCGCCGTCAGCGTGCGCGTTTCCGAGAACAGCTCCTCGGGGGCATTGTCGTTGGCGAACACTTGGATGACGGTGTTGATTAGGACGGGCTCGCGGGGGGGCGGCGTGGTCGCGGGCAGCCCCACCGGAAAGGGGCGCGGCTGCACGGGGCTCGGGGCGGGCGGCTGCGCTTGGGATTGCCACGCGTTCTGCCGCTGATTCCACTGCTGCTGCGGGAATTGAGCCCATTGCGCGGGTCGTTGCTGCTCCTGGCCGGTGGCCCCGTTCAAGGTAGTACTCGGGGGCTAGTGGGGGGTCGGGCGGCGGCTGGTAGCCGCGCGGGACGGGCGGCGCGGGGTATTGGTTCGATGGGGCCTGGGGCGCGTACGTGAAGAACCCGTGAGCAAGCTGCAAACGAGAAGTGATGTCGAGAATAATCGTAAGTGGCTTGATTTCGGGACCGAAAAGGACTCACTCGGATGTTCGGGACGAGAAAAAGAAGACCCCACAGCGCGTGTCTCCTCATTCCGCGCGCCATCCTCCACTGCAATTCGCCTGTTGTTTTATCGAAGCTCGCGTTGTTATTCGCGCCATTAGAATATTCGTTGATGTCACGGATAAAGAGCGAGAGGACGGAGATCTAACGATGGAAGTGTAAAGCTGTAGCTCATCACGAAAGTAGGTGGAAAATGTTCTCGATTACCGTACGCTTCAGTAAGTGTGAACAAAAAGTATTGGCGGTAAAGACGCGAGCGAAAGACGTTTGTTTTGATAATCGACGTTTCGAAGGCCCGCAGCGAAAGGCGATCCTCGGCGTAGACCTCACTCATAAAAACAAGTAAGGAAGAGGTAGTTGACGCCCGCCGCGCACGCAGTTAAAAAACGCGAACAAAACGCTAAAAAGTCGGCGGTCGGTTGCGTGATCCGAAGGCTCCCTCGCAATCACTCACCGCACGCCCGCCGTCGCCGCAATTCGCCCGGCGGGCGGAAGCGAAAAGTTTATCGGCCCTTTCGCTGATCCGCGCGACCACCGCCGCCCGTTGCCTCATCATCCAGATCGAAGTCGCCGACGCGCGACTCCCAAAACCGCCGAGTGCGCGAAGAGGGGATATTTTTTATCAATGGAATGCGCAGACCCCCGCGATTTCAAACACCTTGACGGGCGATCGCCACAAGCGCGCGGTTTTTCCACACGTGAATTACGCGTTCCTCCCACGTCGTATTCGTCCCGCCGACGCGGACTGATCAAACGGCGCGAGAAAGCAGTGGTTCACCTTCACGATCACCAAGAATATTCCACGCGCCGCCCCCCCACGAATCTCGAAAGCCAAAAAACGCCGTCGAACCCGCGCGTCCACGAGCAGACGCTTCGGCTTCACTTTCTCTGCGGCGGCGGCGAGCGGATTTCGTCGCGGAGGGCCCGATCGGGGGGCGTGAAAGAAACCTGATTTCGCCTGTTGCCCTTCGACTTTCTTCGTCCTTCCGTTTCGTTTTTGTTCGACGCTTCTCAAAAATAATCAACCAGCGGGATTTCCGATCGGACGTCATTTTCACCTTCCTTTCCGCCCTCCCTTCCGCGATGTCCCACGGCGTCTCGAGCGACGTGTCGAAGGGGGCAGAACGGAAGTGTGCGGCCGGCCGCACGCTGTCGATCGGATTAACGACACACAAAAGAAAACAATCGACTGCAACGCAGAACCGAACGCTTGATCTCGATTGTTTTGTCCGTTCCTTCCGACGTCTTCCTTGGGGGTTTGTTTGCAATCGGGAAAATGACGAAAGCCGGCGGCCCGAAAGTTCACGAATTCGAATGCCCTCGAATGTTCGCTCTAATCAGCCCACTTTCCGCCGATGGGGCGGAGGACGGCATTCGCAATCGAAACAAAATTGGATTTCGATCCGACCGGCCGGTCGGCGGAGGCGTGTGACGTGGAAATCGTTCCGGCCCGGCGGTTCCTTCTAATCACAAACAAACTTTCCGCGACCTGAACTCGCAGACGTCCGCCCCGCCCCTCTCCGTCGGCGGTCTTCTTCCTTATTTACGTCGATTAGGCGGCCAAATTGGCCGTCCGTCGGATTGAACACGGCGGCCGGCCCTCGAGCGGCCTTCTTATTCCGGAGATTCGTGTGGACGTGATGCCAATTGGGCGACGTTGGACTCGTCGTTCCTACGGTTGGGAGTTGGGTGTTTGAAACTTTAAAGGCGGTTAGAGAACAACGGTACGGCCATTTGAAGTCGGCACGTGATTTGGCCACACTCTTCGCTTTTCTTTGTTTGTTTGCGGCTGTTTTAATCAAAACATTGGCTTCAAAGATCGTCGGCCGTTTCCAACAAAGACGCGAATGATCGTTCATTTTGGGGGCCTTTGTTCAATGAAGGACCAAAACAACCGTCCGGGCGTCTCGTGGACCGTTCGGTTAATTTCCGGTGGTGGGGGCACTTTACGAAACTTCGAATTGCCTCCAACCTCAAATACGCTCCATTTCGATTAGAAATTCACTTTCCACTCACCGGCTTACGCAACCCGCCCCCGGTGACATCACTGCAGCGTCCGCCCACCGTTCGCTTGTACGCCGACTTTCTTTCGTCGTTCATCTCTGCATTCTCCATGTGAGAACTCTTGACCGGTGGAATGTTTGGAGATGCGCAATGAGCGCGGAGATTCCCCCAGTGAATCTCTTCGTTCATTTCGGCGTTTGCCGTCTGCTTATCTCCGGCCGACAGCCGCCATTCGGGGGCGATGTTTGTCCCGCAATGAGCTCCTCTTCTGTCCATTACTCCGCACTGTTCCGGTAGGAGGAGAGCGTGATGTTGCTTGTTGACTTCCGCCGGTGAATCAAGTGCGGGCATCTGCTGGAACTCCCACGTTCTTCTGCTCTTCTCTACCGTGTTTCGGAGTTCTCCCCCGCGGATATTTGATTTTTTATTCATTCATGTGCGAGAGACGGTTGCACGTCCTCGTCCTCGTGTGCTTATTTAAGAGAATGGAATCAGCAGGCGGAGTACAGACGGGTGTGTGTTGCAGGCACAAATTTGGATGAACACTCGAATGTCGGGAATGTCGGGGCTCGTTCTCGTCCTGTTATTCGGCTGCATTGTGCTCAACTGCTGCGCAGGTAAGCGGCTGCTGAAACAAGCGGGTGCGCTCATGGCCAACGGTTTGCAGTAAGCAACGAGGAGACCGTGATCAGCCCCTTGTCGGACGACGTGGTGATGCGCGCCTACTTGCGACGACTCTACGAGACCCGCCCGTACGTCCTGTCGCTTCAAACAGGCGAGTCGTTTGCCAAACGGGCCGCCGTTCTTCCGTACTCGGGTGAGTCATTCGAGATTATGATAGACGTGAGAATCCATCGATTGCAGGCGGATTCTACGGCAAACGAGCTCCCGCATTGCCCTACTCCGGTGGCATCTACGGCTGAGCGAAGAGCCGCCCGCCGTCCGTCCAAGCCTCTTCCGTTCGCCGTTCATCTCCACTCGTCCCGTAACTTCTTCCCGCGCCGTCGAGGGCACTTCGAAGATCTCCGACTGGTCGTCGACAACCGTTCGCCTTGTCATCCATTCCCTTCCACCTGGTTCCCTTCCTCCCCGTCGATCGCAAACACACGCCCGTTTCCATTAGTCCCGCTTCTTGTTTTCTTTTTGAAAGTCGCGATCCAAATTAAGCTGACGAAAATGTGTAAATTTTCACAATAAACTACCTTGAGTTTGTTTGTTATGCCGTCCTGTTGTCCGAAGAGACCACGTTCGAAGTGAGAGCGCCGTCGAAACGTCATGGAAACTCGAAACAAAAAGAAGAACGCACGGGCGGGGCGGGAGAACTTCGGCAGAATCCATTCGTTTCGACATCAAACCGCCGAAATGAGCGGTTCTCAACGGCAGTTGCGAACTAGTGCCGATGATCTCTTCTACGACGAGTACAGGAATCGACGGGCTCGACAGGGGTCGCGGGCGGGCGGCCCGACGCTGCCGCCCATTCCGCAGACGGCCGCTAGTCGCGTGTCTCGAACGGCCAAAAGTCGCACGTCCACCGCCGCTTCCGCCCGCCCGCCGCTCACCGGCGCTTCTTTGCGTTCGAACACCAGGTAGACGAAAACAACCGCTGATTGATGGACAAGACGAGGCATTCAGTGCAACACGAGCTCCGTTCCGCCGTGACGGCTACGAGCAGCGAGATTCACGGCTGGGCGACGATCCGCTGACGGAAATTCGGTTGATGCGAGCACAAATGCGGCGACTGGCACTGCGGAGTACGCCAGAACGAAAGGGATGTTCGGGTGTGTTTCCGTTCTGTCCGCTTCAGTTCAATCCATGCTTGTTTCTTTGCAGTCCCAATTCGCCCGCCAGGCCAACCGAATCCTCGGCGATGCCGAAGCGGAGATGGAGCGACTCCAACGCCGTCGGACGGACGCGATCATCAACGGCGACACGTTGGAGGCGCGTCGAGTGGGGCGCGAAATGAAAGACCTTCGGGCAAAGGCCGCCTACGACGCGTACGCCGATCTGCTCATGAGCGATCGAGAAGTTTGTTGCGTCAATTGATCGCCTCTTACATTTTTGCTTTCAGTTGGCCTCTTACGGAGTATCTTCCAAGTGGGCACAAGCCGGCGGCTACGACGATCGTTCCTACTCGCCGGAAGGCCGTCGGCAGCGAAGAAAACGACGAGGCGTTTCTTCAGCCGACGACTACGGCGATGGCCGACGAACGCCGAGGACTCGCGACCGGGATCGACGATCGTCGACACCGGGACTCGCGAATGAACGCTCGCTACATCCACTCGCCGCCCGGCTACTCGCGAACTCCCGATCGACGAGCTCGCAGTTACGAGCGGCCGTTCACGGAAGGCGGCGGCCGTCCACTTCGCCGCTCCCGTTCGGTCGGCCGCAACGGCGAGCGGACGGGCGTGAAGCGAAATCGCCGGCTGGCCGATCGCCCTCGTCCGAAAACTCCGCCGAAAGTGGAGAAGAAGCCGAAGACGCCGAAGAGCGCCGTTCCGCCCCCTCCGGCTGCCGGAGAAGTCGGGTGCGTTCTCCCGAGAAGGTTGTTCAAATGCATGAAGACGAATGCTTTCAGCGTTTGTCCGCAATGCTTCGATCGAAACTACTCGTACACAAACGAAGAAGTTCTGAAGAAGCACTGGAACACGGGCTGCCCGTGTTTGACTCGTTGCGAGTACTGCGATCAAACCGTCCACGTTGCCGACCTCAACGCCCACCACCTGACGGAATGCGAGTTCGTCAAGGGAACACAGGAGCCGTGTCCTCTTTGCGGCCTGTCCCAATACCAAGGGGAAACCAATCATCCCCGTTGTCCGCGCGAACGACCGCCGATGGGCGCCGCGTGGTGTCCGCTGTGTTCGCGGGCGGTGAATCCTGGGAAATTCGAAGGATGCGTGGAGGAAGCACTTGATCGACGAGTGCTACAACAATCCCCGCAATGCTCAACGCTGGGCGGGACGGAACGCTCCAACGTTAGTCGATCCTTGCGGTTCGTGCCCGTTCACACCGCTGCCTTCAGAAACGGGAGCTCTTTGCTGGGCGGCCTCGACGGCGTCCAGCCGGTCAGCATTCCGATCCAGCAGCCGTCCGCCCGTCCCACCGGCCAAATGCCCGCCAACTTCGCGCCGACGGCTGGCAGTCGGGTACGCACTTTGTTGTGGCTGTCGAGTAGACGACGATTGTTTGCAGCCCAATCAACCGGCGGCTCCTCAAAACTCGCCCACCGTTCCGCAGAACGTCGCCGGCCAACGGCAAGGCGGTCCGAATCCCGCCCAACTTCGTCAAGCCTACCAGAAGCTGCAAGAAGAACGCCGAAACAACTACGAGAAGCAGCGGCAGTTGGACGAGGCCGCCGAAGCGGAAAAAGAAGAAGAGGACGTTTGAGGTACCAACGAGTTCGAAGCCGCCAATTTGGAGCAGAAATCGAGTCGTGTGGATCAATAAACAACTCTCGAGCTTCCAACGAGCACGTGTCAATAATTTGCGCTTCCATGTCACTCCTTTTTGCTTATTTTCCACGCATCTCAAACGCAACGACCGGTTTTCCCTCCGGTCGCCCTCCACTCCGCCCCGGTGATCGACGGTTGCGGGATGTGCGGCTGTGGAGCAAACGGTCGGCCGCTTCCGAAAATCCCCCAATCCAGTGGAATGCGTTCGGAATACCCGCGTGTACGAAATCGACTCGGGCGGATGGTTCAACGGCCCGCAACGTCCATCTTCCTTCTCTTCTTGCCTTCCTTTCGTCTTGGTTCCAAGAGTGGCTGCCAAGCCGCCGGTATGTTCTCGAGTGTATCTCCTTCATTTTCCGCATTTTGTTTCTCGTAGAGTCATCAGCATACCGGCGGCCAACGGTCGAGCCAATCGCCCACCACGCACTCCACAACGCACACTCCCGATGCGTACTCCGAATCTGTCCAGCATTATTCGCCTTCTACTCACTCGAGAACAACGGAACACTCAACTCAAAGCCCCCTGCATTCGTCGAATCGGAGTGGGCATTCGATCGATCCGGCCGCCGTCTCCTGCTTCGGCAAAATCCGCACTTCTCTCACGCTGAACCCCGACTTTCGCGTCCAGTTCGACAACGTCGTCCGAGCTGGCCTCGCATCGACCAACTGGACACGATCCTTCGGCGGAAGTCCAACGACCTCTGCAACCACAAGGAACGCGCGGCAGCCGATCACTTCCTGAACGGGTACAAGCCGGCGGTCACCGTCGCCAACGAGATCCTCCACCGCCTCACGAATGACGGTAAACGAGAACGAGTGTTCATCGAACTTCTTTTCTTTCAGAACGCGATCACTTAAACGTGTGGAGCAACCTGAACGACACCGAATCCGAACGGAAGTTCTATCGGGCAAAGTTCGACGTGAGCTTCCTTCATTGCCCACAATTGACCTCTATTTTGTTACAGGCCCTGCCGCCCGAAGAATACGATCGAGTATTCAAGGCACACAACGCAATCCTCCATCGCGTGTTGAACTCGTCGATGAGCGGCTGTCTGCAAGACGTCCTCGTTCACTTGAACAGCCGGGATCTCAAGCAACTGCAGGCCTTCGGCAAGGAGAACGAATTCGATGCCATCCGACGGTACGTGGGCGACCGCATCAAACACAACCGGGGGATGTCGGCGGCTGATCGAAGCGAGGTGGAGAACTTCTTCATCAACGCTTTCGGCAAGGTGACCATCGCGAGTGGGACGGGCAGTCGGCAGTACGAGCTGAAGCACACGACCGACGAGCAGGACTGACGGAATGCTCTCTCCGTTCGTTTTCCTTTGTACATTTCGTGACCATAGAGATTCCATTGGCCTTCTTGTTCATCTTCCGTTTATTCTCCGCGTTTAAGTAGGGGGACTACTTGCACATAAATGCTCAACTCATGCCAAAGAAGACGGGGCAGACGGGATTGAATTCGAGGCGAATAAATAGCTGCAGGCGGAGAGCAGTGGGCGGCTAACGAAATTCGGAAGATTGGCGTATGAAGGAAATAAATTAATGGAATTGGTGGCACCCCCGGCTGGAAGCGGAGAGGACGAAAGCACGCGACTGGGGAGTGCTCCGCCCGATGGCCTTTTTGTTTGCACAAAGAAATGACTCTTGAAGTTAAATACATGAAATGGGAACAGCGTGAATTTGTTTACGCTCCTTTGCGGATATGAACACAACGAATGAGAGCAGAGCGGGAAGAAAGCAGAAAGTGGGTGATTAGAAGCTATTTTCGACTAAAAGCACCGTTCAATTGTCTATCGATAACTATTGTTCCGGCATTCGCGTGAATACAAACAAGCAATACGAGATGGGGATGGGTGAAAGAAGAACAGCCAGCAGAAGGATGGAAAATCTCAACGGAATTCAGTGGAAGAGAATGGAAGCCGCTCATCAAACGGAAAGAATTCATTCCAATACGAACGAGAGGAAAGAACAGGAGAGTGAAGACCAACGTGAATCGTCCCACATCGTCCAACTATGCCCACGAACAACACTTGTTCATTTTGCGGGCCTGCGTGTAGAACATTTTGCTCTGATCCGAGAGGTTCTCCGACGCCTTCACGAGATCGTCGAGTCGCTCGCCGCGCTCCAGCACCGACTGCATGGTCTGATGGAGGACGACCTTCGTCTCCTCGACCTCGTCCTGCAACAGGGCACACCAGAAATAATGAAAGGATGAGAAGGAAGAGAACCCACCTGAACACGAGTCAACGCGTCCGCCTCACGCGGATTCTGCCACTTGGCCACGTACTCGGGCAGTTTGGTGAACTTGCAGTCCTTCTCCTCGCGGATCATCGGCCAGTTGGAGGCGGGCACGTCGTGGGAGAAGTCGTCCAGCACTTTGGAGAGCATCGTGAACGCCACGCGGTCCTCGTACTCCTGATCGGTCACGCAGACGGCGCTCAGCTTGTCCGGGCGAGCGTAGCAACGCAGCTTGTACTCGTTCTCGGTCACCGTGTTGCGGCACGGCGCTTCGGAGCGTTCGGCCAGCAGACGCCCGGTGAAGACCATGAATTCCTGCAAAATGCAAGGGAAAATAAGAATATTCGAGGAAATTGGACTCACTCCCGCGTTCTTTTTGTAGAAAAAGCTGAAGCTGCTGAGTTCGGACGCGCTCTTCAGCAAAGTCGCCTTCCCGTTGTCCTTGTAGAAGATCATGATCGAGTAGAGCTTCATGATGAGGAACGTGTGTCTGAAAAGAAGCAGATATAAGTGGGCGGGCACGAAAGTCGGCTGGGCAATAAACACAACGCGAACTCGTGTGTACCGAATTAATCGAAAAGGATTTCGATGCGAGATAGCCGAATGCAAGAAATAAATTCCTCGTCACGAGAAGAACACGGAATACACGACTTCCATCCAGATAATCGAGCGGGATCGAAGGAACCCGGGCAGAACAAAAAGAAGCCGTCCGTGAGTCACCAACTGGATGTTTATTCCTTTCTGAACACAATTCCTACCCGTAGCACTCGAAAACAAACAGAAATCAACAACAAGAAGGAGAGAGAACCTATTTTGCCGCACGGATCGATTCAAACACCAAGAATCAACGGTCGAAGAAGTGCTTGTCGGAGGTCAGATCGTCGAGCAGGACCTTCGCGCGTTCCCGCACCAAGCGGCCCTTGTAGTCGACCCGCGGGCTGTTGATTCCGTGCCGCGTCTGGTAGGGCTCGTACGGGTCGTCCACGTAGTGCTTGCGGCGGAGCCAGAACGGAGTCATCATCCGATCGAGCATTTCGCACTCCTCTCTCGTGCACGTTTCGTAATTGTACGAAATCTCGTTGAACACGTCGTCCTTGGCGTAGCGCTGCTTGTTGCGGCCGGCGTGCGGGCGGATCCACATGCCTGAAAGAAACGAACGAAAATAATCGAAAATACACGAGAATAAAATCGCTTACCGTTGTTCAGGCGTTTGAATCGATCCAAAACGTCCTGCGCCGGGCGTTTTCGGCCGTCCCGCGGGTCGAAGCGAATGTGATGCTCCCAGTGCGGAATTCGAGCAACATTCCGGCTGCTCTGGACGCCGCTGGCGATCGCCGGCCGGAGGAGATTCGCGGTCGACGCTCGGGCGAACATTCGGAACGGATGCGGGAGCTGAAATGAACGCGAAATGAGTCGATTAATCCACGAGATGCAAATTTATCGCGTTTTCCACTCGACGTGGACGTGAAAGACGGCGGGCGGACGGCAGCGACAAGCCGCACACCAAAGTCGTCCCAGGACCCCCCGCGAAGAAGTCACGGGAATTTCGGGTTCGAAAAGCGAACGCGAGCGGAATTTCTCCCGCCCGTCCGCCCGCCCTACGCGCCGCCGTCCAGCCCGCCCGTCCGCCCGCTTGCCGCCCGTTGCTTCTGGTCGGAATTTGATACGGTGAAGCGCAGTGGACTGCAATTAGGAGGGGGTTTTTGCAGTGCGCGAGTAATTGCAATTATTCGATTGGCCCCATTCATGTCCTCCGCTTCCTTCTCATCCCGCCCGCCCGCTTCCCCGGTCGCCCGCTAACCCCCCAATCTGCCGATTGCTCGCCGGTGCACGCGGGCAGCGCGAATCAAAATGGCGGCGGCATTCGCTGTTTTTCCTCCGCTTTCCCGTGGTCTTTCGCGCCGCCCGCTTGTTGTTTACGTCGGGGTGTCGGCCGACAAGCGTCCATCTTTCCCAGTCTTGCGAAATGGAACGATCCGGCCGCCGCGGTCGGCCTGATCGTCAGTTCGATCGCGGCCGATGAATTGCAATCCCGACCCTCCGCTAGCTGCTCCCGACTTTTGGTCCATAAATTAGGGGCTGCGATCAGTGTGGTTGTTGCTGCTTGTGATAACAAACGTGAACGGTCGATGCGGTCGGGCCGGCGTACGTGCGCAAGATAAGCTTCTGCAAGGCGTTGTCATGCGGGCTGTCGGGCAGGGGAAAGCAGCGGGAGACCCGGCGAGCCAATTGCGCCCATTCCGCACTCGTTTTTTCCCCGTCGTCTCCACTTGCATGCGCGCCCGGGTATCGAAACTGTTCAGGAGCGCGAGCCGATTGTTCGGCCGGCCGGTTGGGCGGTGATCGGGTTTGCGGGGGTTCGCTTTCTTCTCCGTCGCTCAACTGACAGCAATCGAAGAAGTGAATGGAGGCCGAAGGGAGACCGTCGGCGGGTGATAATCCCGCACTCCAAGCGGGAGACTCACCGCCGACTAACCGCTCCGCTTACCGTTTCGGTTATGGAACGTGCGCGAGGCGAAATCAAGCGATGCGTGCGGGCGGGAAAAGGCGTTAGTTCGTGTTATTTGCGCTGGGTTGAACTTTTTGGCGGCGACCCCACTGGTGCAGCAGCGTCGATTGCGGGCTGATGCGTGGAGTGAGTGCAGAATGCGGAAGCCGCGCGCGCAAAAACGAAGATGTGCGCCCGTGTTTGACGCGTGCATTTGCAACTCATTCCGCGCGCCCTCCCCTCTTCGGCGTAATTAGTTCCGTCCGCCAAATGAGCACCCGGACATGCCGCCCGCGCCTTTGTTTATGAACTCCGCACTCATTGTCCATCTTCTCGCCTATTTCATGTCCGCCTTTATGGGTAGCTTTTACACCTTTCCGTTCAACCTATGGCCACTTTTATTGCCGCCCCACTTCCAATAAGAAACCTTCGCTGGGTAGAAATTCCAAGGCGAAATTCCCAAGTCTTAGCGCCCTCCCGTCAATCTTCATTCTTCATTACGGGCGACAGCCGAATGTTCGTCGTTCTTCCGACTGGAACGTGGAAATACGGGAGATGTTCCGAAGATTTACCGCGCTTGTCCTTTCAAAGTCCTCGCGTCTGTTCGTATGTCTGAGGTTACTTTAATCACCATCGTTTACTTCGTTTCTCGCACGAGCAGAATCTCATTTTTCGCTTCTCGGGGCAATTATGCCGCTCGACGGCCCCCTTTTCCGCTTTTTGCCGAAAACATCGACCCCGAGGGCCGAAGACACGGCGAAGGCTTGTCGTAGAGGTGCACTTGTTGACACTCCGTTCTTCCCTTTTGTTTATCTCCGCTGTACCGTAATTCTGTTTGTCGCACGACTCGAAGCACGCTCTCCTTTCCTTCCTTCCGTTCCCAAAACTGCTTGTTTGAATCGATCGCGATTAAAGGGCTTTGGACGTTTGAGTCGATTATTTGCGTATTCCTGGCTATTTCGATTAATTCCTTGCATTCCAGCTTCTATCGTCAGCACAATGGTGTACGGCTGCGGAAACTCGCTGCTCAAGTTCCTGGTGTTCGCGGTGAACCTGCTCCTGTTCATCTTCGGCTCGCTGGTCTTCGGCATCAGCCTGTGGATCAACCTGGACCAGAAGTTCGCGGAGAAGCTGGCCGCCGTCATGCGGCAGGGCGGCATCGACGCGTCGTTCGTTGAGGAGTTGGAACAAGTCGGTTTGCCATCATTCTGTCTCGTTTATTTCGCTTTCCTTTCAGTACCAAGCGTCGCTGTGGATCCTGGTGGCCGCGGGCGCCCTGCTGCTCGTCGTCGGATTCCTCGGCTGCTGCGGTGCGGCCTGCGAGTCGCTGCTGCTCCTGACTCTGGTTTGTTCGCCTTCCTCCAATCGTTTTTGGTGACCCCTTCTGGGTCGATTTCAGTTCTTCATCATCGTCGCGATCTTGTCGGTCATCGAACTCTTCGCCCTCATCTACCTCCTAGTGCCAACCGTGCCGGCTTCCTGACCGCGCTCTACTCGGGCCTGGAGAAGAGTTCGGAGACGCCGATGGGCATCCAGAACCTGCTGCCCGTCGAGAAGCTGATGAAGTGCTGCGGAGCGACCGGCCGAGACCGCCTTCAAGTACACGTGCGAGGGCGAGCTGAAGGGACTGGTGAGTTCATTGCCGCTCGAATGTCCCTTCATCTCCGTTTCCTTTCAGCCGGACTGCTACACGGTGGTGAGCGGCAAGTTGGAGGCGATGGGCGAGGTAAGCGGCATTTCTTTCGAACATTCGATTGATCTCCGTTGTTTCCAGGTGGTCGTCGGAGTCGGCATCGTGCTGCTGATCATCCAGGCGTTCGCCCTCATCTTCTCCTGCGTCCTCTGCCGGGCCTTCCGCGAGCGCAGCCCCGCCTACTACTACGCGTGAATGGGACCGCCGGTCGTGAAGCGGTGCATTTGGAGACCTCGAATTCCCCTACATGTCTTTTCGTAATTTACTCGCCTTTAATAATTCCTTTGCATTTGTTTCCTTTCGATCGGCCTTTTATTGTTCTAAACACTCCATTCTGCCTCCGTCTTCCCTACTGACTGATGTACAGGCACTCATAATCTCAACCTCTTCCTTCGGTCTTACCGCCTTCAATCAATTGGGTAGCTTCCTCGTATTCCCTCGTACTGAAGACGTTGTCCACCACATTCCTCTCCTTTGTTTCGAAGCACATTGAGAGTTTTACCGTTCGTTGCAGTTGCGAGTGTTTTCAACAAAATAAAACGTCAGATTCCGAGTGCTCCTTCCACAAGTGAATAGTTAGTTCATTAATCGAATGAAACAAGGAGATCGTTAGGGTTGGAGGGGGTCCTTCTCATTGGCAAGAGCGTTCCCTTTCATTCCATCCGCTTCTGCTTTGTTCAGGCTGCAAGGAAAGGATGATCGTTTTGCCGAATGCTGTCTTCAGCACTCACCTCTTGGCGGTCTCCCGCTGCGTGATCAGAACGGGTCGTCGTTCCGCTTCAGCAACCTTAAAGTGAAAACCGGTGAACTTTCGACGGTTTTGTAACGCTGCGGTTCAAACCCTCATGAAGGCATCGACGACGATCGTGATTGGCAGAGCTCTAAAGTACAATGCCCAGTGACACGAATTGACTACTGATTGAACCCACAAGACGAGCACTCCACAGCCGATGGCGCAGGTCGCGATCAGCTTTCCGCCAGCGGTTCGAGGGCGTCATGTCGCCTGCAAAGAAATGACAGGTGTCCTTGTGGCAATCGAGAAGCTCACCGTAGCCGACAGTCGTCATCGTCACAACCGAGAACCAGCAGGCAGCCGGTATCGAAACGAATTCGGTGGTTGGGTCGTCCCTTTCCGTGAAGTAGAGCAAGGAAGCGAACAGGACCACGCCCGTTGAAACGACCATTCCCATCATCAGGAGCTGACGAGAACTGGCCTGAGAATGGAACGAATTGGTAAATCCCTCTGAGTTCTACTCACTTTCAACGTCTTCCCGAACATTTGAAGGCCACTCGAGTAGCGCCCCAGCTTCAAGAACGCGGACTACCCGCAGCACTCGAAGAATTCTGATGACCAGCAGGGCGCCCTGCAAACAAGGGATGATGTTCCTGCATGGCTCGCTTCGTGTCACCTTGAGATCTCGCAGCTGTTCCGCATTCACGTTGATCAGCCAAAGGATCATCTCCATAACGAACGGGAGGATGGCGAACAGGTCGATCAGGTTCAGGACGCGTGTGAATTGCTTCCTGCAACCAGACTTGTTATGATTTTGAGTACGCTTCTTTCCACTCACCAATGTCTCGGGGTCACGATCATCTTCGTGAGGTATTCGCTGGCAAACCAGACGATGCACACGTTTTCGAGTTGAATCAAGAGAGGATGGGGCTCCATTTCGACCGGAAGGCTGCTGTCTGCAAGGAAGTCAGTAATGAGTTGGTTAAATTGCTTTTAGCGTACTGAGATCGCTGTGATTTGACGGCACCTGCAGCTCGGGAATCGAGCCGAGAACGAGGCCACTGATTGAGGCGAGCACAAAGAGGACCTGCAAACCCAAGTGATGACCAAGGGAATGTTACTTGATGCGAGGAGAGGTTTTCGTTTTTCTTCTCTAACCGCAAGAACACGCGAGAAACGTACAGAGATTGCCGCAAAGACTTGTGCGGCCATCGAACTGCTCGGTTCTTCAACTAGACGCCTACAATCCGGTTTGGCTTTCTTTGCTCGTACCCGCTTGAATGCCCTACCAGATCTTCTGCCGCAGCTTTCCAAATCGGATGTTCTCGAATTCGCCCGGTTCTTCTTCGTCGCTCTCGTCGAGTATCCTTCAAATGTTCACGAGAATTAATTGAACGAACAAGCGAGCAGAACGAACGACTGCAGTTCGGACTCGTCCTCGCCCATGGGCTCCGCTGTGCACTAAACGACAAGCGGTCAATTGGAAAGAAGACCGTAAAAACCGAGCACAATCCAACGAGCTTTTCGGGGTTCAACCGATAGAAATGGAGCTCTTCGATGAGATCTTGCGGGCACAAATGAGATGCTTGATGGATCTTCCCAGTCGTGTAGAACTGATAGATCACGGGGAAATGAGCAGCGGTTCGTTCGAAGTAGTACTCTCGGGTCTTCTCGAAATAGGCGTCGACATTCAGGAGTCGAAGGTCGTGTGTTTGTTTGGCCAACGCACTCAGAAATCCTGCAAAAGAAAATGACGACGGTTCGCTACACTTGTTTCCTGCCCACCTTGATTCCTCCTGATCAACGTTTCGACACGAAACGTGAACGGAGACCCGCCGATGTTCAATCGCAGCAATCGCGACTCGTTTTCGGGTCCATCGATAATCAAGGCCTGAAACAAAACCAATTGGCCTAACAATCAAGCAGTTGGAACGGACTCCCGCGAGGCGTCGAATCGTCGACATGCGGAATGTACGTGTACGGTGGAAGCCAACAGAGAACTCGAGTCGAGGTCCGAGCGGGCACTCGAAGCGAGCTCGTCGTCGTGCTCGCCGCTCGGCGCTTCGAGGTTCGTCGAACGTTTCGGTTTTTGTCTGAAGAAAGAAGAACGTAAAAGGTACTCGCGAGCCGCTTCAAACCTCGCCAAGAAGGTTCCAATGCGTTCGGTTGTCCGCAACGCCGTTTGGGCTTCTCGGTTGTGGCGATTGATCCGCTGGATTCCATGGGAGGTTGCGATTATTGAGCCTTGAAGGACGGCGGTGTTCATGGCGACCGCCTGCTGGAATCGGAATATGAGAAGGTCGCGTGTTTGCAGCCGTCTTGAACACAGCCGCCAAATACACGCAATAGTCGTCCGGCAAGAAAATTTAGCGCGGATGAGGACGAATGTCTGAGCGAAACAAGCGGGTTCAGACGCCCATTCATCTTCGCGTCCAAATCACCACCTTCAAAGGTCAAGGGGGCGAGCGGGAACGGCAGGTTAACAGCCCGCAGTGCTTCAGAATGACGTTCACAATCGGATTTCACCAACTAAACGCAACCAAAAGGCATGGGAAAGGAAGTAGAAGAGAAAGAAACCAGCAAGGAGGTCCAAAAGAAGCAAGTGTCAAAGGGGGAGTCGGAAGTGCAGGTGCTTGACGGTAATTCGCGAGATTAAAATCCGGCCCGCCATCCATTAAACTCATAGTAAACGGCGCCTAAAAGGCGGCCGCTAGAGGGAGCGAAAGTGGCAAAAAAGTTTAACTCAAAGCCGAGAGCAGCGCACTATAAAGGACGAAAGCGGAGATGCCGGGCGGAAAGACTTACTCAATGCTAAAGACGATTGGTTTAGCTTTGAAACAACCTCGTTGATGAAAAGAGTCGATCTACTGGCGGGACCCGCGCGATCAACACAACGCTTCGATTCCTACGGTATTCGAATACAGAGATCGAAAAGGACACTGCTGAATGAACGTCCGCTGGCACCGCTTTCCGTTGGGTCGAGCGGTTTTGCGCAGCGGCGGCCGACGTCGCGGGATAACGCCGGTTTAAGAAATAATGCGCACGCTACACCTCAACTTCACTAATTGGCCGGCGAACGAGAGGGGACTCCTGAAGGCCGTAGCGGGTGGTGCTCGTGGTCGTTGTCCACACTTTCGGTGTCCGCACATCGCGGCCAAACACTCCCGCTCGAAGGGCGGCCCGGGTCTCCATGCAACAGAAGTCTATTCAATGCGGCGACTTTGTTCTAATGCACGGTTTTCACTTTAAATTTAATCAGCATTGTCGACCTGCAGGTCGCTCGTCGTGATGGGCAGCCGGGTCGTCGGCGGGTGATGTCAATCGAGCGGCACGTGCCCGACGATCCCAATGAGCCCGACGGCCTGCTCGCTTTATGCACACTTGCAGAAAGGACTGCTCGTTTGTTGATGTCTGCGATCCTTTGAAAAGGAAAACTCGCCGTTCTTCGGTTGCAGTGCGATCTTCCAGTTGTGTTTAGTTTGTAGTCTGAACTGTGCACCATGAAATGTTAATTACAAGAGGAACAAGTCCCATTGCTTTGCGTTTGAAGGTCTTTGCTTGCTTGAAAGAAACTCGGTGCTTGTCTCTTGACTACTCAGGCATTATCCTCCTCTTATACCCGAAAAGAAGAACACGTGGAAGTGGTGATAAGAAACACACAAACTTGCACTCATTCGTAACGTGTAGACGACGGATTTATTAAACGAATGTCGAAAAAGAATCTGCGTAGCCGTTCGCATTCCTTCGATTGCGTGTTGTTTGTTGAATGGGCGGCTATTCGCTCATTACTCCGTTTTTATTAGCGCCCACCTTAATTGGCAGGGCTGTGCGGGAGTTTCGAAATGCCCGCCGAATAGCGGGCGGCATTCAGCAAAGACGGAGCAGAGGCGGGAGATATCGACGAAGACGACGACGATGGAGTGCGTGCGGATCACGTCGCTCCTTCCACGTCCGCCCGATGAGCGTAAATAAGGTCACTACGCGATGTGCGGCGCGCGTCTTCCTTCCATCGATCGAAAGACAAAAGCAACGGCGACGATGAGAGAGCGGAGCGGCGAGCCGACGGAATAGCGCGGCGTAAGAACGAGCAACGGCGGAGGCGGCGGGGGTGGGCGAGGAAGAGTTCGAAAGCTGCCGAGCTGTTCGCCGATGCGTTTTCCTCCTCCGGCTGGGGCCGCCGGCAGCGCGTCCGTCGGCAGTGATTTTCCGCGCCCCACCCCACGCGGGCAGACGAGCGAGCGGGCGGTCGGGGCGGCGGGCAGGCGGAAAAGGAGAGCGCGGGCGCGAAGGAGATCGCATTGATCCTGACGGAGGTCGGACGTCGCGCGAGTTTCCATGCGGCGTGTTCCTTTCCGTCCCTTCCTCATCCTCCCGCCTTCGCGCACTCCGCGCACTCTCTTGATCGGGTTCTGCGCTCTCGCCCCTCCGCACGGCCTCTAATTTCCGCCATGCTGAGCGGCTCTTCGTCGCTGATTTCCACCGACTGAATACGCAACGTAGACGAAATTGCCCGTTTCGAGGATCCCGCTCATTGATTTCGATCGTTGATTGCGGAAGTTCTTTTTTAAATTAATCGGCTCATCACTCATAACGTTTCGTTCTATCCGAACATTTCGTGATGTTTCGACCACTGACACTTTCCCCTTTCATCTTCTAATCACTCCTTTTTGGAAGTCGAACGTGAACGGGCGATTTGGGAAGCGAAGCGTGAGATGTCGGTGGGCGGCGGGTGTTGTAAAAGGTCGCGTTTATCAGTCCGAAATGAAAATCGTGATTTGATTACCGAACCCGTCGATCGACTGTTCGCGTTCGTTGACTCACACACTCGTTCCGCCTTTCGCAACATTCCCGCGTGTTGATTCAAACAGCAGGCTGGAAGCAACTCCCGATTTGGCCACTTTTCTCCCCGTTTGGCCGAACGTTCCCACTTGACACTCCCCATCCCGCCCTGTCATCTCTGCCGCTAATCGTGATTTCTATTGGCGGGCAACTGGGAAGCCAATGGGCATTGAATTGTTCTCTTCAGCCTTTAAATGTGGACCTAAATGGTCACCAGCGCCTTCGTCTTCATTGGGTTCGTGTTCTCGAGCTTGCTGTTGGTGCTGGGCGGATGTGGCGCGAGTCTGGCCGCCGGCTACGTGATTAGCGGCGAGGAAATCGGCGATCGGGGCTTCATTTCGCACGCCTTCGTTCAAACCGACTCCGAACTCCACTACTTTCGCGATGTCTCTTCGCAGGAGATCGCCCACGTCAACAAGAGGTAAGAATTCCCGCCTTCAACTCGAGTTCCAATTCCGTTCGTTGCAGTCCGGAAATCAAATCTTCCGTCGATCAGCCGCTTCAGCTCGAGCCGAACAAGTTGGTCTTCGAAGAGAGGTGATCCCTTTCCTTCTACTCTTTGTTCATTCGTGTTCCTTTCCGTTTCAGTTCACTCGGACTTCCGAAGCGGGCGGTCGTCTCGTTGTTCAATCCGAACGAAGAGCCCATCCTCATCAATGCGATCAGCTCGAAGACGCTCGACTTTTACTTCAGTTTCCCCGAGAACAAGGTAGCGTCTTCTCCGTCTATGCCATGATTCTCCTTCGTTTGTTCAGCTCATCAAACCGCTGGGGAAATCCCGCTTTGTCGTCACGTACTTGCCGCGGAAAGAGGGGGCGGCAGAGGCCAAGCTGACGCTCCACACGTCCGCCGGCGTCGTCGAATACGAGGTGAATCTTTTGATCGCTTGAGTATTCCGTTCTATTCTGCTCGTCTTTCAGGTTTCTGCTCCATGCGAGGGGCAATCCCTTATCGAATTCGACCGTCGCTGAAGGCGCGGCTGCCGGTCAACGGGACGTTCGAGTTCCCGATCGTCCTCCACAACCCGCACGCCGACAAACTCCGCCTGATCAATGCTTTTTCGTCCGATTCGGAGTTGACGTTGGTGCACCGGAAGCACGACAATGTGCAGTTGGTGAGCGAGTGATCGGATTCCTTCTTACTTCCTGTTCGCTCTTCAGGAACTCGCCCCCTTCGAAACGGTCGACTTCGCGCAGGCGATTGCCGTGGGGGCCACCGAACGGAACGCGACCGTCTTCGTCGTGCTCAAATTGGACGCCATTCCGTTCTCTGCGCGTCTGCCGAAGCGGCGTGTTGTGTTGATCATGGCCGTCGACCTGGAAGTGACCTCCCAACCGGGCCTCTTCTCCACCGTCGACGTTCTCGACTTCGGATTGATCAAGTACGGGGAGCGATCCCAACGCTTGGTCTTCCGCACGTACAGCACCGTGGAGAAGGGGCTGGAGATCGATTCGGTCTACGTGGACCGGACGAGTCATCAATCCAACGGCGTGTACCTGCAGTTCGCCTCCAAACCGCCGATTTCCGTCAAGTCCCGCACGAAGAACCAGCCGGGTGAGTGGGACGAGTGCAATGGTCATCGTCTTCTTCTCTGCGTTCAGGAGTTCCCGTTCCGATCTCCAACATCGAGATCGACACCGCCTATCTGTCGCTGAACCACTCGAAGAAGATGCACCTGGTCGAGGGGCAGATCGTGGCCGAAAGCCGCGGAGGAAACTTCAACGCCACCGTTCGGTTTCAAGCGACCGTCTTCTTGGGGTTCGTTCCATTTCGCCTTCATTCGATTCTTCATGCTGCTCTGTTCAGGGACATTTTGAGCAGTACGAAAGACGCCGTCTTCCACCACTCGCTGCGGCCGCCCATCCGTCGCTCCATCTCCGTCCAGAACAACTACCCGTTCGGCCTCGCCGTCTGGAACGTGTCGATGCTGGAGAGCAAGAAGCGTTATTTCGAAGTAGGTTCCTTGTTCATTGGCTTGTATTTCATGCTCTTCTCGCTTCAGGTGTCGACCATTCGGCCAGTCGTCGAGATCGCGGCCGGGAAGTCGAGTCCGATCATGTTCGTGAAGTACCTCGAAGAGGGCGCCAGTCAACTTCACGGTCTCCTGTTTCGTCCACACGAACGTGACCACCTTCGAGATTCCGTTCTTGATCTTTCGAGGAGACATCAAGGTGAGAATTTTCTCGCGTCTATCCATTTCTTTTATTTCCGTTCAGGTCACGATCAATTCGCTGGAGAACGACAACTCGAAGTTCGACTTCGGGCTCGTGAAGCCGAACACCGAACGGCAGATGTTTGTGAGTCGCCACCTCCTTTTATCCTTTGAATTCAATGGAGTGCGTTCAGTTCACCGTGACCAACCCCAACCTGGTCGCAATCGTCCTCCGCGGTCTCTCCGATCCTCACGAGTCGTTGGCGAAGATCGAGCCGATCGGCACGGAGTACGGGAACGGAACGATGCTGAGCGACTTGAATCGCGCCTTCAAACCGCACAATTGGACTCCCGGTACGTCTCACTCAACAGAAGGTCGTGCCAATAAGCGGTCGTTGATTGCAGGGAGCAGATTTCGCCCTTCCCGCTCGCAGTTTCACGACTTTCCGTCTTGCGGCTCTCGATCCCGCCGTTCGCGAAGACGCCGAAAGAACTGAGCTTGCGGCTGGCCACCGACTACGAGACGTTCAGCCTTGCCGATCGTCTACGGATTGGCCAACTCGACGCTCTCCTTCGTCGACCAACAACTCCATTTGGGCGACTCCGCGCCGGGCAAGGTCTCGACGAAAGAAATTCGAGTGAGTGGCCAACTTCTGATTGTTTATCATTTCATTCGGCGTGTTCAGGTCTTCAATTCCTTCAAGAAAGATCTGAAGGTTCTGCGGGTCTCCAAGCTGACCACCGACAAGCGTTTCTTCTTCAACTTGAAGACGAAAGGCGACTTGTGGCTGAAGAGCGGCGCGGTCACCACTTTGGGCAACCTCTCGTTCGCCCCCGGATTGACGTGCGGCGCGAGCTGCTACGTGGGTCTTCCGTTGCACACCGACGGTAAGAGCCTTCATTGCGTTCTCCGTTCACTCGTCGGTTGCAGGCGGCCAGTGGTTCAAGCACGGGCTGAAGCTGCCGCCCGACCTGCCCGACATCGACAGCCACCTCTACGATCGACTGAGGCGACGATTCAACGCCTTGGAGTCGAAGACCATCCGAACGTCCGTCATTGTGGACACGGACGAGGTGAAGAGCCTGGAGATCGGCGTCCAGACCGAGCTGACGTGGCCGCGTCTGCTCAACCACCCGGTCGTCCACTTTCCACTCACTGCAGTCGGCAACTTCACGGTAAACCCGACGAAAGTGACGGCTTTCATATTCTCGTTTGGTTTCAGATCCTCAACCTCACTCTGCACAACCCATCGGTGCATCCGGTCGTCGTGCAACTGCTTCCGCTGGTCGTCTATCCCGGCGCAAAAGGCACTGCTGGAGTTCTTCGAGAACGAGCTCGTGTTTCCCGATCGAGGCGCCGGTCGAGATGAACGAAACGCTGATGTTCTCGCTGCGCGACACCGAACTCTTCACGCTGAAGCCGGGCAGCCCGGTGCCCCGCCTGCGAGAGCAGCTGGAGGACGTGGTCGGGGGTTCTGTTCCTCGTTTCACCCTCTCGATGCTCCTCCAGCCGGGCATGAGCACGCGCGTCCGGGTGGGCTTCCTGCCGACCGACTACACGCTCCGCTCGTCGCTTCTGCTCATCCGCAACAACCTGACCGCCATCGAGCCGGTGGTCATGTACGGGAAGGGCGCGCACGTGAACATGGAGATCGACGGGAAGGCGTCCCGCTCGGGCTTCCTCCTCTTCGACATTCCTTCCACTCGCACCTCTCCGACTGCCACAATCCCAAACGACTCACCCACAAACTCCCGACCACGCTGACCGTCAAGCGGACGTTCGTCGTGAAGAACACGGGCGAAGTGAACTTCTCGATCGTCAACGTGAGCATCAGCGGCTCGAACTGCGAAGATCGGGGCTTCCGCGTGCTCAACTGCCAACCGTTCAGCTTGGGGCCGAACGAGACGCACAGTTTGGAGATCGCGTAAGTTTCTTCTCATTATTTGGATCTGCCTATTTCATTTGCTGATTGCAGCTACACGCCGGACTTCCTGATGAGCGTGAACGAGGCCTTCTCTTCAACTCTACATGCACATGAACGGGACGCCGTGGATCTTCGACCTGATCGCAACGGTCGCTCCCGAAATGCTGCCCGTCTGCCACGCCGCCCTTCCGCGCCCGCCCTTCGAATGGGTCATGTACTACTCCTGCTTGTTCGCCCTTGGTGTAAGTCCTTTCTGCTTGTTGAATGCCGTCTATTCCGTTCTCGTTTAGATTCTGCATGATCTACGTGAGTGCGTGTGCGTACCTGGAGGGCGACCACTTCATCAGCTGCATCATCCAACAATCCCTGGACTCGACCAACGAGAAGAACGGCCTTCCGCCGAATCCCGAACGGCCGGACGCGGCCGCCGCGCAGAAGACGTGGCGAGAGGCGGTTTCGAGTCGAATCGCGATCATCACGCGCGTCTTCCGGCAGCCCATCGAGCCGCACGCCTACTTCGACTTCGGGAACAAGCCGCTGGCGACGGCGGCCGCCAAGGTGCTCAACTACGGCATGTGGTTCTTCTCGATCATTCGCCAAGTGATCGCCAACGAGCCCCGCCTGCCGCAACGACGCCACCGGCGGAATCGACGTCGTTCGCCGGTGGCCGTCCCGTCGGTCCCGATCGTCCCCGAGGCGCCGAAGAGAGTGCTCCCACCGCTCCCACACGCCCGCCAGTCGTTCTCCGTTCCACCGGTGAAGGCGGAGCCGGAAGTGGAAGAGCGAGTGGAAGAGCAGGAGGAACAAATCGAGCCGCCCACCGAGCCGCCATCAAGCCACGGAACCAACCGAACCACCCGAAGTCCAACCGGAGCCGACGATCACGATCCCGAACGGGCGAAGCATTCCTTCGGACTCCGACCAAGAGCCGGCGTCCACGCTGAAGCGACGGAAGAACGTCACGAAGAAGAAGTCGGACGAGCCGGTGCCCGCTCCGAAGGTCGACTCCACGCCGCCCGTCCAGTACGTGAAGCCGACGATCATCACGAAGCCGTGGACGGAGCCCAAGATCGAAGTGCTGGACGTGGACGGCCTGCGGAAGGACGGCGGACGAGAAGCCACTCGAGAACGGGCACTCGGAGCTCCCGTCCAACGGAGTCAAGGCGAATTCCGTGGAGAACCTCAAGATCCTCCCGAGTTCCACCTTCACCTCCGACGCCGAAGATGCGAGCTCCAAACTGTCGCCGTTGGGCTCGGACTTCGGCGAGGGCCTGACGGTGCCCGACGAGGAGAAGGCGAACTCGTCGGAAGGCAGCGAGATTCCCCGAGTGGGCGGAAACGTCGATTGCAGAAGGTGAGAATCCCTTGCGGCTATCAACGAATGATCATGGCGGCCGTTTTCAGTGAACGTCAACCAGGAGTTCGAGTCGATGGTCGAGCGATCGTCCGCCTTCAACCGACGAGCCAACTCGGCCATGAGTTGTTCCTCGCAGTCGACTCGGCTCTCTCCAATCCCAATCGGACAACATGCAGGGATCCTCGACTTCGACGACGGACGACAAGAAGAAGAAACGACGACATCGACAGAAGAAAGCGGTTCGTCTTTCTCATTCATTCAATTGATTTATTTCTTTCTTTGGGTTTCAGAACGTTGCGCCGTTTGCTCCGCGTCTAACGTCTCGCGACATCAACCGATCTGACGCGCGAGTACAAGCAGCATCTGGAGGCGATGGCCAACGGAATTCCGGTCAGCGGAATGCCCGTCGGCTTCCTGCCGCCGCCGTTGATGGGCCCGCCGCCGCCGCCCATGATGAGTGCGCCCAACTACCCGCCCGACTTCAACGGATTCGTGCCGCCGTCCGCTTCGAACGACGGCTACTACGAGCAGCTCTTGCGCTTCCAACAGCAGCAACAACAGGAAGAGGACATGCAACGACGGATGATGCTCAATCGGCAACGTCCGGAGCAGCCGCCGCCGCCCGCTGACGCCTTCTTCTTCAACGGCACCTTCCCGTGGGCCCAACAGCCGCCCCCGCCGATCCCCGCGCCCGTCCGCTCGACGCCCGACTTCAGCACTCCGCCGCCGCCCATCGGCCAGCCGCCGCCCACCTCGACGGCCAACGAAAACGACTTCGACGCGTTGAGCGCGGACCTCTTCAACGAGCTGGGCTCCGCGCGCGTGGATCCGACCGAAGGGGAGTCGATCAACCTGCTGGATTTGGTCCCGCAAGCCGGCAGCAGCAACGGCCCGCCCAACTTCTTCTCCTCCTTCTTCCCGGCCGAGGACCGCATTTGGCAGCCGATCGGAGAAGTGGACGATCAGGAGTCTCTGTGGCCGAAGTTCAGTGCGGATCTCCTGGACGATGTGGATAAAAAGGAGAAATAAAATTGAAAACCCCAACTGTGTCCTTTGATCTTGTCGAACGAAGCTCATGTGAGGTGCACGAATGCGATGAGGGCCGATTGCGCAAAGTCCGATCACAAGGCGGCGCCCCCATGTTCTGCTCACTTGCGAAAGCGGGCAGCATTGCCGGCCGACCTGCCCGCATGCCTCGGCACCTTCCGCTCACGCATCCCTTGTTTCGGTGATCGCTATTCGCCTGACCTCATAAGTTGCTGTTGAGATTTTTGCACCGCGACCGCTCTTTTGTTTGCGTGATGTTTGCGAAAGCGCTGCGTCGTTGATAGCTTTCAATGATCCTCTTGTTCTGATTTTTGAGGACTTCTTTTTGCCTGATTAACGGCTTTTTTTTAGAAATCATGGCCTCTACCGATAAGGAGACTTCGCCCTCCTCCCTGCGAGGCGGACCAAAAGAAGGAGGATGCCGGCGGGGCCGCAAAGAAGCCGAACGATGAAGCCGGCAGCTCGACGTGCGTTGATGTTTCAAACGTTCAGCACACGTCTGGAGCACAACGATCCGTCGAGCGCTCCCAACGTCGTCCAGGCACGGGCAGCTCTTCGACTGCGCACTTCGCGGATGTTCTTCTGTTGCCGCGCCTTTCCAGCGGCATTCTTCTCCTTGAACGACAAGCGAGAAGACCGCATGGCGTTGAAGCCCCGCCTCCACGGACTTGTGCTCGTCATTTCATGCTCTTCACACACGCTGGGACAGTTTCTCCTGCTCAACGACAACGCGAGAGTCGATTCAAGGATACGTTTTCTACGATTGTGGCGCAAAGAAACGCGCTACGTCGATTTGTGGGTTTCCAACGTGGACACGCCGACCTTCGAACTGCTTCGCGTGTGGACTGAAGTCCTTGTCGTTCATTAAAGGTAAACTCGGTTTGTGTAGTCTTCAAACTGGCGCTTTGTTCAGAGCTCCCGAACTTGGAGGAAATTTGGTTTCGTAGGTTGATGGACAAGAAGTCGTTGTGGGTCTACCATCTGCTCCGAGATTTCCTTCCGCAGAAGATCACTTCCTTTCGAGTCGTGTCGCACTCACGACTTCATTCTGCTAACCAACTATACATCCGCCCATCCTTCCGGAGCGTAATGATGACTTGCACCTCCGTGCATGACGAGACCAGTACTTTTATCTTGCAAACGAAAGATCACCGTAATTCGTTTAGATTTGGGCTTGCTCTTCCGCGTGAATGCTACCCTGTTTGAGCTCATCTACTGCCTGGGAGTGCTCGCAGGCCTACGGACCGTAATCACGATTGCAGCCGGTAAACACAATCAGCCAAACATTCTCTAGGTTCGAGCCCAACAAGCTGGTTAAGCATGTGATCGTCAATTGCTATCGCTATCCGCACAATCCGCACACCATTCTCGTTGTACCAAAGCTCACGCCGGAAGCAGTTGAAAGGCCGCCGTGGAGCGAACAAGAGGCTCAAGACTTCCGGCTGGCTTGCGGGAATCTCCGCTCGTTGAACGACAACTTCACTCTTCACATCCTCCTTCCGTGGCTTCAGCTTGAGCCTTTTGATGTGAGTTCACTTGTTTTCAGATCGACCATTCAATGCGAGACTTCAGGCCCAACAAACGTGCTTCAAAAAGCAGCTGGAGTTCCTGGTCGATCGCTCGCTGCAGGTCGCTGACTGCGCAAAAGAAGGCGGATTCCCGACGGTCCACATTCGTGCTCAAATCCACCTGCCCAATCCCAAAACACATCCCGTACGTCGCTTAACGTCGACTGAATTCATGTTTCTGTTTAGAGCGACCACGAACGAGTGCTGTCGGCGGTCAATCAGTTCTTCGCCGCACGGAATGATTCGACCGACAGAACGAGCAATCCGGACTCGTTTTGGGTGTCCAGAGAGCAATGCTCCAACCGAAAGATCGTAGCCACTTGGTTGGTCCAATTGGAAGAGCGAAAGTTGTGGTTCGTCTTCTTGTACCAGCGGAACTGAATGAGTGCGCCTGCTTCTGGAGCGTTGGGGAGTTGTGGCCCTGCTATTTCATGGAGTTAAGATTGGAGTTTTCATAGTTGTTGAGTCTTGACTGTCATTTACTTCAAAGTGCTTCAATAAACCATTCGCGTTTGAATTGCGGCATCCGCTTCGACCTGGAAGCATAATGGACGGTAGTCTTCTCGTTCGCGTGCACGGATTCCGGCCAGCCAATGAAAGCAACTTCTACGTTCCTTCTTACAAGACAAAGAAATCATACAGAAGGGAATGGGACAGAATGCGGTTTATTATCATCACAACCAACACGAAATAAATAATGCCATTTTTGCGATAAACTCATGAGAAATGCCAACCGGTGAGTGGAATCAATCAAGTGGACTAGCACCACGATTTGGGCCCGAAACTCCTCCGTTCACTTTCGTGCTCTCCGCATCGCCGCCCGGTGGGGGATTTCCCCGGTTGGAGCCCGACCGGTGGATCCACGACGAGAAGGTGGTGCGCAGTCGACTGCTCTGCTCCGAAAGGTACTTGCCGGCAGTCGACAGGGTGGCCATCACGGCGTGGTTCTGGCCGAAGTGATTGAATTGATGCCCGACCAGTGCGATGAGATCCTGAGCACTGAGCGGGCCCGCCGACGGATGGCTGGAAAAAGAGAGTGCATCGGGTTGAAAGAAGAAACGGAGGACTCACATCGAACTGATTTGAGCCAACTTTTCGTGCTCAACACTCGCCCACTCCTTGAAAGTTGTGCGTCTCCTTCCACAGTCGAATGAACTCCGCGTTGTACTCGGGCACGTGTTCGTTGCCCTTCGTCGCCGCATTGAACATCGAGCAGAGGTAGAGGTACAGCTGCATGCAGATCCAATCGTCGTTGCCGTTGAACTCCGCTGGGGTTTGTTTCGCGTCAGCAGCCGTCTTGAGGATGCTGTTCATGAAGCGCGTGTCCTGAGTGGTGAGGGCGACCTTCTGGGCCAGCTCGCCGCTATTGTACTCGATCAAGGCGGCTCCTTTCTTGGGTCGGTCTGAAGGCAGAAACGAAATAAAAGGAAAGTGATTCATCCACTTACCGTTACGTAGACATCGTAAAGATCTTGGTTGAGCTTGTAGATGCCGTTCGTCACTCCAATGCAGTAGCCACGAACATTCGGATTCCGCAGCTCGTCGATGCCGTTGATCGATTGGTAGGGCAGAAAGATGTTCCCTTTCGTGAAGATCTGCAACGGGAATCCGTGCTCGTTGCGTACTCGCGCGCTCTCCTCCGCCTTCCGCTCGTGATCGTGCGCGACGTAAGCGGCCGACTCGAACAGTCCGCTTTCGATCAGGCCTGCAAGAAAAGAAGTGAGATCGCCTCTCGCCGTTCGCTCTCTCACATGGAAAAAGGGAGGCCAATCCGATCATCACGTCGCTCAGGACGTTCGTCGGGTGCAGCTCGAAGATGATCTTCCGCTCCAAGAGCACCAGCTTGATCAGTTCGAGGATCCGGTGCTTGAATATTCGGAGGAGAGGTTCGAGGGCGACGCCTGCAAGCCACTCATTTACTGAATTCTTTCTTCACTTCCCCACTCACCCATGTAGATCGAGTCCAAAGAGGGGCCGTCGAAGATGTCCGTCAGATTAGAGTGCATTTGCTTCAGCACGTCGACCTGAACGAGAAAGAGAATTAATGATTGCCGTTCCTCAGTTGGACTCGCCTTGGAGAAGTCCTTCTCTTCGAAATAGCTTTGAGTGATCAGCTCGAGCTTGTCCTTCAACGTCCCAAACAGGGGGATGGTCGAGAGGACGCACACGCTCTTCTGCACGTAGTTCCTCGTCATCGACTCGTCCTTGGAGAGGAGGTCGTTCGACTCGATCTGTCGATAGCACGAGATCCCGAACACCGTTTGGTTGGGGTTCTCGACCGCCGGGATCGTGAAGAAGACGGTGTCCGCCGTGCTCGTGTGGCACTGGTCGGGGATGGCCAACGTGGGAAGGTTGGCCCAAGCAGACGGCAGGTCCTGGTCGGGATTCGAGGTGGCCGCGGAGTTCGGGAAGGGCGGGTAGCAGAACTCCACCTGACAGCCCTTCTTGTGATCGAAGCCGACGACGATCACGTGAAGAATCGGCTGCATCCCCGACTCCCGCCTAAACAAAAAGAATTCACGAATGGACCTCGATTTGTCGCCAAGTACTCGTTTCATGGGTTTTGACCGCACTTTCGATTAACTGAGCAGATCTGAGCGAATTGGAAACCATGCTTTATTTACGAGAGATGATTCTTGTGACCATTGTCGTCAATCTTTGAATTAAAGCGTGCGGCAAAACCAAATGAGATATGGGAGTGAGCAATGAGGGTTGATGTGGAGCAACTAAAGCGGCGTATTGCGGACAAGAAAGAACGGTAGAGAGTAATTGGACGAACGGAGAGAAAATAAATACCACTTAACGCCCGTATGGCACGGAAATTGGGTGATTATGACTAAGCGAAACGCGGAGCGTATAAACAAATGCGTAGAGACGAAAGGCAGGAACGAAATCAAATGGCGGTGATTCATCGAACGGCGATCAGGATTTGAGCCACGGATTGAAGGCGATGCTCGCACTCGATCGATCGCCTGCAAATTGGCCGGCAATTACACAGCGACTGCCCCGCTCCCGCCTCACCGTAATCGTAGAGCAGCTCCTTCGCCCATGTGGATGTCCCGTTTGGCGAACAGGCAGAGGTGGATGGATCCGTTCGACGTCTCGACCACTTTGGACTTCAGGTTCGGGTTCAGCAGCGAGTGGTTGACGAGGCGGCCCTTGAACTGCGTCTCGGCCGTCGCGTCCACGCAGTACCGCTTGTTTTGGTACTCGAAGAAGTACATGTAGCAGCCGATCTTGGGGTCCTGCGCGTAGGCGACCTCGCGGGCACGCGCGGCGGCGTACGGGAGCATGTCGCCCTTGTACTCGACGACGAACTGGTCCTTCGCGAACGGACGGCCCGCACGAACACCGCGACCTTTGAGTTCGCACTCGAAAATCCGCAGGTAGTCCTCGTTGTAGCCCGTTTCGATCAGTTCGACCGTTTGTTTGGTCATCTCCATCTGAAAGGAAAAGCGGTAAATGCAAATAGAGGATGAAAGAAATCGAAATGGCGGGATATTTCTGATCACATCCTGCGGCCAACAGAAGACGGAAGTACTCACTTTCAGCTGATGGGCGGTCCGCCGATTGCTGCGGCGAGCTTGGAAGAAGTCGGTGATTTTTCGGTCCGGCCGCTTGTCGATCGAATTTTTCCTGAAATCGGGCGCGTCATGATCACGCGTACGGGGAATAAACGAAACAGCGGGACTTACGTCTTCACCATCTTCGTCTTTTGCTGCGCTTGAGCACGCCGAGGAGTTTGAACAGCAGGTCGACGACTCATCCTCCCGCTTCCGATCCAAACTGACGCCAGGACCCGTGCCCGAAATGCCGCGCAATGACGCTCGACAGCGAAGGAACGCGGCTTTAGCCATACGACGCCCAAATCCGACAAGCCTGTTACGCACGCGAAAATCAATACCGCCGAGCGTGTCCCGACCATCACGCAACAACGAACGTTGGCAACATTTCTTCGTTTATAAATTGACCCCGGTGACCAATGGGTGAACATCGAAAGTTGAAATGAACGCCCGATTATTTCCCTTGTTTTAAGGCTAGACACACACTAATTGGGTTCCTATTCGAATCACCCGGATGCGTTGATGTTTAACCGCTGCGTGAGGTCCAAAAATCCGCTCCTTCCGCTCATGCTCGCAATCAATCTTGTCCGATTGCTTATTGTCAGACGAGTGAGTGAAATCGAACAAGGGAATTCGTTTTTACTTGAATGTTCCTCATTCAAGGGTGCTCGAATACTAACTTCATTTATTTCCGTTTCAAACGCACGGAAGAACACGAGAAGAGAGGATTGAGTAGTGAGTGATGAATACTTGCACACAAATCGGAACTACAAGCACCCGACAAAAGAGCACGGCTGCTAACAAGTATCTGGAAGTCGCTTGAACTAAAGGCATGACCGAGAAGAAATATCTTGACAATTCGAACGCAATTCAATGGAGTTTGGTTGAGCAAACCGGCTGTCGAACACAAAATGCAACACCTACTTCCAAGGGATGATTTTGCGTTTGAGAGCGAGAGCAAAAGGAACACGAATCATCGGCATAACTGAACGGAGCAATGGAATAAACATACAAGAGAAAAAATTGTCTTGGAATACCGAAACCGATTAGATCATGGATGAACTCGAGAATTCACTTGGTTAACGTGGCTTATGCACACCCGACAGATTGATAAAAGAAATATGTGAACACAAACACGAATGATAAGTCGAACAAGTGGAAGAAAACGAGATATCGCAGCAGGTTACGGTAGAGAGAAACGGAGGTGTTTAGACTCAGAAACGTGGAAAGACAAACGCATTGACTTGATTACAAACGAGCGTTCTGCGTGTCATTCCGTTGCTTGGGCCCGAGGAAAAGATCCTTGGAAGAGAGCGAGGTGTCCAGAGACTCGCTTACTGAAAAGAACTCGGATTATATCTCGGGCTGCCAGCTTTCCTCTAGCTTACCCAATTGATCGATCTTCGGGCCAAGCGAGAGAGACAAGGCGACCAGAATGAAGGAGATGAGCATGAGCGTGATGGCCACGACCGTAACCACACGCTTGATGCGGCGATGATTCTGCTCCTTCAGCTGCTGGATTTCCACTTCGGAGAGCTCGATCATCGTCATCTCGACTTCTTCGGAGGGTGAGATCGGGGTTCGTGGAGGCTCTCGCTCGTCGTCCGCCAGCCCGCCTGCTTGGGGCCGCAGCGGGGTGGCCTGAGCGAGGAGGACGGCGGAGGCGGGCGCCAAGCAGAGTCGAGGTCGAGGCCCACGCCGCTTGGGGGCTTCGTCCAATCGGAGGAGTTGGTGCGCGTTCTCTAATACCTCCAATAAGACCAGCTCGTGTGCCTGCTTCATCGATTTCTTCGCACCCGAACGCGGCATCGAAGAAGTGGACGCGCAAACACGCCGCGAATTCCACCGGCGGACGAGACGAATGGAGGAAGGCGGAGGGAGGGGAGGCGAAAATCGGGAATCGCGAGCATTTTCTCGAGATAGCCGCCGGTACTTGAGCATGTCAAAAAGTGAGTAAATGGACTCAACCGGCCTACTTGAGCGGGCGGCCATCAGCTAGCCGCTCGGCCCGGTGGACGGAAGGAAGCGGGAGGTTGTCATCAGCAATTGAGGCCGCCGGACGCGCATAATCGCAGCCCGTGCGGGATGGGCGGAACGAAGGCGGGCGTTCCGTGCGCGCGGTTGCGGTCCGGCCGGGCTTAAGCTCATAATCCGCGCGCGTTGATACGTTTGTGGACAGAGGAAACGATACCGAGAAGTCAAAAAGAAACGGCATGTCGCTGTTGCGTAACGCATGAAATTGTTTCTAACCAATAAAACAGAAGAGAGTGTAGCAAAAAGAAGCGGTTAATGAAGCGCGTCGTGTGGCCAGGCGGACAGAAGTCTTGGCCGCGATCCGCGAACTGGGCGGAGCTCGACGGCTTCTGCTCGCCAGTGGACCGCTTCAAGCATCCGGCCGGCTTGTTCTTATTACAAACGAACACGGAGCGCAAGGAAGCGGACAGGAAGCAATGAAGCGAGTGGAATTCGTGCGCCAAGTCGACAGGAACACGTAGCAAACGGTCGGCCGGCATCTCGAGCTCCCAAGTCGCTCGTCCAACTAACGATAAATGAACGAATGACTTCGGGGCAGCCGAATGGACGCATCCAAGTGAAATAAAAGCCGAACACGCAGATCCCCGCACTTCTCAATGCATTTCCGAACACTTCGGCAATGAGGCGGGTGTTCGACGAGATCGGCGGGTTGGATGTCCGCCATTGACGAATTGCCACTTCGCGTGTTCCTTTGTGCAATTCGACCGTCTTCTTCCTTCTCGTTCCTTGACGTTCGCGAGAATTAGATTTCATCCCGCTCAATTCCACCTGAAACAACGAAGAGGGCGGCACGAATTTGCAGCGACATTTGTCGCCCGTCTCCCCCCCACACGTCAACCAGGCATTCGGAGAGGACTTGAAGCCTCCCTTTTGCTCCCCCAACGAACATTCGGGCCTTGAAGGAATAAAGAAAGAGACAGATAACGAGATAACCGAAAAGTCGCGCCCGGGTTCTCTTTTTCCGCTTAATGCGCATCTTCCGTTTTGACGCTCCAACGGCTTCGATTTGCGTCATTTGTTGTCGGGAGCAATCATTTGCAAGCAGAAGGCCCAATTTCTCCGGAACGTCATTCGGCGGACAAAATCATACAGTCGGGCAGCCTGCGAATGGCACCACTTCACCCCAAATTATCCGCTGGTTGACATTCGCAACACGTGGCCGAGAAGTGCCAATAGCAGCCACTTCATTGAACACGCACCGCTCGCTCGAAGACACGACCTTTCGGGCATTTCGTGACCGGGATTTGAAAAGAAGTGGGCAACAAGAAACGGAGTTCGTACTCAAAACACGCAACAATTCAATGGAATAATGAGCAAAAGGAGGACTGAAAACGAAACGATTTCGAAAATCTTCCGAGCACGCGCACTCAACTCAATACCCCTCTTCCTTCCGCCGTGTGGTCAATAAGCAATCGACCGAAACGCAGTCAACTTTTCGGAGCTCCAATACCCGACATGAACCGGAGCGTGGAAAGGCGGCGAAAAAGGCGGACAATGAGCGGCGAGTTCCGGAGTCACCATCGCGTGTCACATCGGAGAGGAAGGGAGAAAACGACGGAAAGCCAGCCAGTCGGTCTCATTTACCTCATTTTTCCGTGGTAAGTGCGGCGCTTTTGCAAAAAGGCGCGTCACTTCCGCTTCTTGCGGAAGTCCGCGAATTTGCCGAACAGAAGAAAGGAGGAGGGAGCGGAAGGCGGAGCGAGGAAATGCGGAGACGCGAGCATCAATCAATTCTTCGCCAATTTTCACGCCCTCCAATCACGCGTTCTCTCGGATTCTGCTCGGTTGTTGCATTCACTCAAAACCGACCGTAATCCCGCCGGCACTCGCTTTGGATTCGCGATGTGCGTCAAAGTGAGCGGTCGAGAGCGCAGTTTACCGAATTCATGCGCTACGCAACACTGCCCGCCATTTGTTGTCCTTTCGGATCGTCGGAAGCGGAAAGGAAATCATTTTAATGTTATTAAAAGCTTAGGGAAAAGCGCCTACTGCCCGGCCGCCTGCCGAGCGCGTCGACCCGCCCCAAATGCGCGTGTTCCGCTTTTCATTCCTCCCATTGGCCCGCGCGTCAATGCGATCTGGAACGTCACGAGCGGGCATGAAAGCGGGCGTTGAGTCCACTAATCGCAAGAAGTGACCTTTGTTTTCTATAGTCCCTCATGCGACCTTTAGACTTCGAAAGGAGTCAATTACCACGAAAGAATCGACGGACGGTGGCCGAAAAGAGAACAAGAAGCTGCAGCTCATGTAACGGAAAAGTGGGGGCGCGCGAGGGCGACCGGCGTGCCGACGGCCCCCGTTTCCGCGTATGGCCGCTCGCTTTTTTGAGTTCGCCTTTCGTGTCTGACGTAAATTTGCCTTCATCGTCGAATGCAATTACTAAACCCCCCCGCCTCGGTCTGCTCTTCCAGCCGCATCGCTTCTTTCTTGTTCGCGTGTAAACCGACTTCCGCGACCGGCCCGCCAAACCGAGCGAAGTCTAAACAAATCGAGAGAAGACGGCGAAGTCATTCCTTTTCGGATGTCAACAGAACGGAACGGACCGCATCGAATTACCCAAACGTGTTGACACGCTCGAGCGAAAGAGGAGCCTTTGCAAGAGTAATTATAAGTTCGAGCACTCCCAACCGAACATTTCATTCGGCAGATGGAATTCGAAGGAAAGAATCGAGCAGGAAGAAAGCGGCGTTTGAAATTCCAGTGAATTCAATTCGAACGATTGGTCAACGAGCGTTCATCCCGACGGTCGGATCGAAACCCTCGCAAACAAACGATGAGAAGAACAAACGCACATGATTGAAACGAGTGCGCGCTGAATGAAAACCTTGAGACGATCAACCCCACCTGCACGCTCAAGTGTGCCCGAAGAATTCCGGAAAAGAAGTGAACGAGCGAGGAGGAAGGGAAGAGCGACCCGACTCTCCTCCAGCAATCATCCCTCGCGATGGACGAGCGCTGGCTGGAGTTTATGGAAAGCCGGAGGGAACTTTTCTGTGGCGAGCTCCGTGCGCGGATATCGTTTTCTTTTGCCCTCCGTCTCCTCCTTGCCGAAGTTCCCACAATTTGGGAGTCCGAAATCCGAACTGCAGGAGCAATCCGACGGCCAGAAAAGGAGAAGTCCGCTCAAATCCCGCACGAGCAGGCGGCCGATTATCACGGGCAGCGGAAGGAGGGGGCGAACGGTAGCGGCTAATGAGTTCACGACCGCGGAGTTCCGGCCGTCATTTTCGACCTTCTTTGCGGACACGCTCTTATTTCGACTGCTCGAGGGGACAAATCGGAGAAACCACGCCGTGGACACGAACGTGTCGCATTCGTTCACAAATCATCACCTTCCGGGCTTGCCAATCAGCTCGCCGCCGTTCCGCTCGCGGGGATTGATTGTCAGGGGCGAGCGGGCGACGAAAAGCACCGTGATCTCCGCACATGTCGTCATGATCCTTTGATCCCATGCTTATCGGCCATATTTTATTCGTCCCCATTGTTCGGAAGCAATCAAACAACACGAAGCGGCTGTCTCGTTCGATTAATCCACGTCTTCGATTGACTGGGCGTTCCACGTAGCACTGAATTTGTTTGGTTTCGAAAAACATGCTCATTAAAGAACACGACACCGGCGAGTTGAAAGCCGAGCTGACGTACAAAAAAGGTCTAACAAACGCTGTTGATTGGTCTTCTTTTCATCGAACACAACGCTTGCGCGTCCTGCACGCCGACGCACAACGCTCTTCGTTGCGGTAATGGCAAAAGAAACTTTCGACGTTGCTGACTGCTGCCTGAGAGGTTCAGTGCCGCACATGTGCTGTCTCAAGAACAACGAGAGATCAATAGAGCGTGTATCGACTGCTCTCAATCCGCCCTTTAGCGTTTACGATTGGAACAAAGAACAGTTGGCTGGGAGCAATGGTTCTCAAATTGCCCGAACTTATCCCTCGATACGCAATCATTCGTGGGAACACGGCGAGCAGTCGAGTCGATTAGCCCCGATCAGGGCGGGGCATTCGAGTGCGCATGATCCTTTCGTAAGATCACATGAGAAATGAGGTGGGAAGCAGACCAGTGAAAAGGAAGTCCGTTTGTTTATTCGCTGACTGAACGACGGGGTCATTCGGTTGCCGTTCGTCGCGAAATGCGGTCGGTGTTGCGATTTCTGCTCTTCGTTTGGCTCCTGGAGATTTCGATCCAACGGATGGCCGCAAGCGAACAAAATCCGAGCGTTGCCGTCGCCTTGTCCAAAGCGGGCCTCCAGTTCTTCTCCAACGTCGGCCACAAGATCGTTCGTTGCTTCTGGCTGTACTTCCGTTCACCCGCTTCTTGCAGGTGAACCACGAGCTCCCGAAGATCCCGTTCCCGGACATCGCTTTCCCGATCAACAACGGACCAGGTATCTTGCTTGTAGACATCTACGGCCTTGAACATCTCGTTCAGGAACCGGCTACGTCTCGGTGCACGGGCTGCGGATTCCGAAACTCCAGTCCCCGCTCTTCCATTTCCAGCTCTCGCCTCCCGACGGAATCAATTGGGTCACGGAGGGCGGGGCCGTAAAGCTGGCCGGTCGGTGGAAAGCCAACTACACGTTCCTGACCACCTTCTACCTTCACGGTTGGGTTCAAGTGAGTGGCTGGCAATAATCGGACTGTGAATGGGCTAATCTCGATTTTCTTGCAGGTGCTCGCCAGTGACGTCCGCTCGAATATCACGCTCAGTGCCTACGGAAAGGACGGGCACCCGCAAGTGGACGTTCACGGCTGCGCTGTGGACGTCCTCGACCTCCACCTCTCGCTGGGCGGCGGCGTGATCCAATGGATCGTGAATCTGTTCAAATCTGACCTGTCCTATGCAGTGAAGGAGATGATCCACAGCCAAGTGAGAGCTGGGAGTCAACGTCTCATCTCGTCTTTTCTTTTCAGTTTTGCGGCTTAATGAAGTCCATTTTGATCCAACAGGCGAACGACGCCCTGCGAACTCTGCCCAAACACGTGGACGTGACCGGAGACGTCTTCCTCGACTACGAGCTGGAGCGCCAACCTGTCCGCATTTCCGAGTACGTCTTTGCGGCCAACGGTTCTTTTTCATTCTCCCTGTTCCAGGAACAGCGTGCTCGGGCGGGCGTACGTGGACGTGATGCTCGGCAATCGGACGTGTCCGCTGCCGACCGTCGAGCTGAAGACCGGCGAAATCAATCACGAATACATGACAAACCTCTGGCTGAGCGAGACAATCTTCAATTGTCTGCTCTTCTCGGCCCACGAATCACGAATGCTGCACTTCGTAATCAACAGGAATCTCTACTCGAAGCTGGAAACGTTCTTGGCCACCGAGTGAGTTCCTCTGGTCTGTAGCTCGAGGGATCGTTGTGTTCTTCAGCTGCCACTTCCTGGAGATCTGCGTGGGGAAATTCTTCCCTCAAATGCGCGAGAAAGTACCCCGGAAGACACGTTCAGCTCAACTTCTACTCCACCCAGCCGCCGCTCATTCGTCTCGTGCAGAACTCGAGCGCCCAAGTGGACTCGAAGTTCTTCATCGACCTCCAAATCCAGCCGGAGAAGGGAAAGCCGAACATCACGGACACGTTGGCCCGCATCGGTAAGCTTCCGCGGTCAACGGCAGATTCACGAGTGAACGGTTTAGAAATGAACCTGCACTCGACCGTCCAGCCGGCCATCTCGAACGCCCGCGTGTGCGGGACGGTCAACTCCACGGACCTCCGCCTGGCCGAGGTCTTCTCGCACATCGGAGACATCAGCGCTTCTTTCCTGGACACACTCCAGCTGCTCCTCGAGCCCGGTCATCAAGGTTTCTGCGGACACCGTCCTGCGACTCGGAATTCCGATCCCGCTGGTCGAGAACCTTTCGCTGACCAACCGCACCCAAGTGTTCGTGACTGACCGAGCGATTCGAGTGAACACGGATCTCGTCTACACGAACACCACTCTGCCCACGGAGGCCAAGCCGCGAGATGTCCGCAGTTACTCTGATTTCCTTCCTCTCTAAGGAAATGCCATGCCACTCGATATTCCGTTTGTTGCTTCTGCTTTGCTGTTGCTTCCTGATTGTTAGCAATAAACTTCGAGTGCAAAAGTAGCAGCTAATAGTCGACGTGTTGTGTAGAAAGAATCACTTGGAACACAAACGATCAAAACAACGAGCAACAGAAGAAAGGCGATAGAAACGACGATTCTTCTCGCCAAATAGTTACCCAGCCTGTTCATGACACTGGGAATAGAACGAAAGACAATCAATCTCAGCCGTTGCAAGGACGTAAATCGCTTGCAAATCATCTCAATTGTTTTCGGTTGGTGCGAGCTGAAACTGACGGGATTCTCGTGATTGGATTTCTTCCAACTTCTCTCCCGATTACAATCGAAGATTCCATCTTGTTTTTACGTTCGTTTGAGTGCCTTCTCACGCTCTTCTCTTCCCGTTTACAATCCCCGATCCGCTCGCACGGCGAGTGCGAACACCTGATCGATGAGCGGACTCTCGGCAGCGGAACGCCACGAAAATACCGTAGTGCGCAGCGGTTTTTTCTAATTTCGTTCGAGATTTCGATCGAGTTCCTGGATGAAGTATGTGTTAAAAAATTCAGCGTCTTTTACTCGTCGTTTTAGCAGAAATTTCCGTTGCGAACTCATTTGCGCCCGTTCGCTGGCCACGGCGTCTCTCGTCCGCCGTGCTGCCAACGGAAACAATCGCGGCGGGTCCCGAAGAAAAAAGCGACGGCGACAGCGATGACGGATCGCTACGCACATAGAAAAGCGCTGTGGCTCCGCCCCTTTCCGTTGGCTTTCGCCACTTTTGCGTCCTGTTACGACCGCCACACTCGACGTCTGCACCTCCTCGCGCTCGTTGTGTTTTGAGCGCTACGTCCCGCTCTGCGTGCGAAATACAGCAAAAGAGCGACATGGATTTTTACTGACGCAGAAGCCAGAAAAAACATTCGCATATTTTGCATATACCTTATATCTCGATTAAATCATCCCGCTCTCGAGTGAGCCCGCCGGCCGACCGGCTTCCGCTCGATCGTGCGTGACTCATCGCGTCGCTCGCGGCCATCGGCCGCCCCGCCGCACTTCCGGCGGCTGCGTGATCCCGATTTTCGATTTGGCATTTTGCCGATCGATTCATTTCCGTGTCCTCGGACTCGTCCGATGGCCGCGCTCGTCGGCCATCGAATACGAGCCGGAAATGAGTCGGTTAATGAGTGCAATCGATTTTAATTTGCAGGCACTCCGCACGGCACCTCGGCAGCATCCGCTCCTCCACGCCACGAGTTCTAATCAGCTGCCGGGTGGACCTCAGACCTAGGTTAGCCGCTTAAAATGTCCCGCTTGTTTCTCGCCATGAATTAAATCCCGTAATTGAGCGGATGGTTGTGTTGGCAAGAATCCAAATGCAAATGTGATCACGCCTCTCAATTGCGGGGAACTTGGGAAATTTTGGCGCGCATTTTCGCTCTTTCGCTCGTTTTTTCGAATAAAATCCAAAGTTGTGCTTGAATGTCGCGTGTTCAAAGCAGCTCCTTTTGTTAATCCTTTCGTTCATTGTCGTTGTTTCAAGCGATCGTACCGTAAACCTTGTGATCACGAACCATCAATCACTTCGCTTAGCTCCCGTATTTCTGCTTCAATTTCCGAAAGTTGTCTGCAATCATTCGATTGAGAGTTTCCATTGTTGCTTCATCCGGTCCAAAAGAGGCGCTTGAAGTTGGCGGACGTTGTTCGTTCTTGCAGTTGCCCGTGCTCCAGAACGATGTCGACTCGTAGCGCTTGTTCGGATGCCAACCGTCTGCTTCCTTGTGCTCGCTTCGACTTCCGCTTTCACTCATTTCTTCTGCAACGTCCGCTTTTTTACCGAAAGGCGTTTCTTATCGCTGTTTTGACTGATTGCTTGCTTCCACTTTGATTTGCTTCCGTTCGATCGAACTTGAGGTTCGGCAAACATTTCACGTCAACTCTTTTGAAGTCTGATTTGTCCACCAACTTCTTTTTTCGTTCTTTACTCATTCTTCGAATTAATGTCTTTTTAGCCCGGTTTCGTTTGCTGCCCGCTCGTTTACACACTCGATCGCTATTCTGGTCCAAGATCCCTTTTGGTTTCGAGCAAAATCAATTAGATTATCACTCTTCTTCTTCTGCGCACTCCCGAAAATCGATTGGGTGATTGCCGGCCGCGTTCCCGCGAGACTCCGCTCACCTGACCGCCCGCTTCGGACGCCGCTGCCAAACCGGCAGCTTTTTGCAGCCGGGAAACTCTCATTCTTTCCATTTGTCCGGATGGAAATGGCGGTCGGATCCGCTCTTCCCTCTTCCAATCAATCCGCCTCCAAACTCCAGCTTTCTTTCTCGTTCGCTCGTCGCGTGTTCGGGATTTCCGCCATCGGGATCGCGAATAATTCCCGCCTTCTTTCAGGTTTTATGTCCATCAGACGGGCAAACTGCTGCGGCCGAAATGGAAGACCAACCCAGGAATAAGAAGCCGCGTTTGTCGAATCCGAACAGTGAGTTCCTCCGCCGCTCCATTCATCCGCTCATTCGCCGCTCTTTGCAGATTGCGACCTTACCTTGGACGGGTACAACAATGATCTTAATCAAATGGGCCACGAACAGATGGGGATGCCGAACGGCGGCGTGCTCAACGGGTCCGGCGGGATGGTCATGGGCCCCGGCCCGTCCCAGATGTCCCAACAGCCGATGCACTCCTACCACAACAATCCGAGCAACGGCCAGCCCCCTCAGAACGTGATGGTCTCCATGCCGCCGAACGCCCAACAGCAGCAGCAACCCTCGTCCGTCCTTCAAGAGCTGCTTCTAAGTTCCAACACGCCGGGAGCGATGAACAGCCCGCGGCAGCAGTACAACAACACGTACAGCAACCGGTGAGTTCGAGCGGCTCGTCCGATTCATTCGACTTCTCTTCGATTGCAGGGACATCAGAAGTCCAGCAGGTGCGAGTAGCAACGGCCAGAACATGATGTCCCCTCCGACGTCGAGCATGGCCATGCAAGGCAATCGGATGCCGCCCCACCCCTCGATGCGACAGCAGGTCCCGCCCGGGATCCAGCAGCCGCCTCAAGGCCCTCCCGGAGCGCAGCAACCGCATCGCCAACCGCCTTACAATCGCCCTCGCGGACCTCCGATGGTGAGTTCGAAGCGGGTGAATCCCGCCCATCTCATCGACGCGTGTTTCCAGCCCGGCCAGCCGCAGATGCAGTGGCAGATGCCGCCCCAGCAGCAGCAACCGAATCAATGGTCTGCGCAGCAAGGGCAGGCCGTCTACATGCAGCAAGGAGGGCAGGGCGGCCCGCAGCAGTCCAACATGCCGCCCAACCCGCAGCAACGAGGGCCCGCCGCATCCGAATCCCAACCAGGGGCAGCCGCTCGGCGGGTACGCGCCCTCACCCCGCAGCAGATGCACCAGGGGATGAAACGCCCAAGCTCCGGGTTCCGTGATGTCGATGGACAGCCAGCCGATGGTCTCGAATCCGCAGTCCCAGCAGCCGCAACAGAACTTCAACCTGCCTCCGCATAATCCCAATCGATCTCAAGCCCTGCATTCCCAAGATCCGGAGAAAAGGAAGCTCATCCAGCAGCAGTTGGTTCTCCTCCTCCACGCCCACAAGTGCCAGCAGAGGGAAAAGGTGAGTGTGAAACTCCCCTCGTTCACTTCTCATCGCATTCTCTTCGTTCAGTCCGACACCGCGAATCGCGTGCAGTGCAATCTACCGCATTGCGGGACCATGAAGGCCGTCCTAGACCACATGATCCACTGCAACAACGGGCGGGCGTGCAACTACCCGCACTGCGCATCCTCGAGGCAGATCATCACCCACTGGAAGAACTGCAGCAAGGACGATTGCCCCGTGTGCAAGCCGCTGAAGACGTTCAGTCGTAGAGTTCCTTCTTTTCGTTTCCATTTACGTCGATTTCTTCTCGTTGCAGGGACGGGCGGCACAAACAACCCTGCTTCGAACCTCGGGCCCGGCAGTCTGCACTCGCAGTCGTCATCGACGACAGTGCGAGCGGCCTTCTGATGGACTACAACCCTCCGCTGACCAAGTGAGTCCCCGCTTTCTTTCGATTGATTGAGCGAATCGTTTGCAGCGATCCCTTCCGCTCGGCCAATCCGCCCAACAAGGTGGCGCCCTCGAACGGAAGTGGACGGAACTCGGCCGGTTTCGCCACGGACAGCTTCAACAACCTGCCGCCTCCGGATCCGCCGAATCAAGAGAAGGAGTGGCACTCGCTGATCACGTTGGATCTACGGAATCATCTCGTCAGCAAGCTCGTCAAAGCGATCTTCCCCTCGCCCGACCCGTCCGCCATCCACGACCAGAGGCTGAAGGACCTGATCTCGTACGCAAGGAAGGTGGAGAAGGACATGTTCGAGAACGCGAACAACAAGGAGGAGTACTACCACCTACTAGCCGAGAAGATCTACAAGATCCAGAAGGAGCTGCAGGAGAAGAAGAACCGACGGCTTCACGAGCAGGGCGGCGGCGCCGACACGAACTTCCGTCCGGGCGGCCCGGGCATGCCGCCCGTCCCGATGAACAACCAGCACGGGATGCCCGGCGGGATGCCCAACCAGGCGGGACCGATGGGCGGCGGACCGGGCGGACGAATGCCGCCCGCCTACGGCTACCCGCCCGCGTTCGACCCGTCGATGCCCAACCAGCAGCCGATGCAGGTTCAGCACCCGCAGCAGCAGCCGCAGAGCCATCAGAGTCTGCAGAACCCGCTCTCCATCCCGCCGCAATCCCAGCCCCAGTCGATGCTGCCGCAAGATCCGTCCACTTCCCATCAGATGCAGTTCACTCCGGTCAACAACGTGAAGACCGAGCCGATGGAGATCAAGCAGGAGCCCGTGGCGCCGAAGATCGAGCAGCCGGCCAAGCCCGAGATGGTCGAAGTCAAGCAGGAGCCCATCCCGAACGCGACTCCCGCCCGTCGGCCCACTCCGCCCGCTCCCGCACCCCGTCACCTCGCGGCACGAAGAGGCGCCCGTGGACGAGAAGATCTTCGACAGCAACGAGCTCCGCGCCTACCTGAAGCCCATCTTGGAGAAGCTCATGCACACGGAGGAGTCGATTCCCCTTCCGCGCGCCCGTGAACCCCGAGGAGCTAAGATCCCGGTAAGCGTCGAGAAACGAGCGGCTCTTCACTGATTGGATTGATTGCAGGATTACTACGACATCATCAAGAATCCGATGGACATGTTCACGATGGGCAAGAAGCTGGACTGCGGCGAGTACCGGAACCCCTGGGAATTCTGCGAGGACATGTGGCTCATGTTCGACAACGCCTGGCTGTACAACCGCAAGAATTCCAAGGTCTACAAGTACTGCACGAAGGTGAGTGATCGCCTCTCTCGAGCTCTCCTTTCATTCTCTCCCTTCCTGCTTTCAGTTGAGCGAAGTGTTCATCGAGTGCATCAACCCGGTCATGCGGCAAATGGGCTTCTGTTGCGGGCAAAAGCTCTCCTTCACCCCGATGGCCCTCTTCTGCTTCGGCGCGTCGACGTGCATCATCGCTCGGGACCAGCCGTACTACCTGTACGACAGCGGGTCTTCGCAGTACGGCGTGACGGTCTCCGATCGCTACGTCTACTGCGTGAAGTGCTTCGAGGCTCTCCCGCCCGAAGGCATCAACCTCAGCGACAACCCGAGCGACCCGCCGAAGTGAGTCCTTCCGCAAGGCCGACCATTCATTCATTCTTCGTCCTCTGCTTTCAGCATGGCCTCGAAGGACAAGTTCCAGCTGCTCAAGAACGACCAAATCGACCCAGAGCCCTTCGAGATCTGCAAGTGCTGCCGGAGGAAGTGGCATCGGATCTGCGCCCTCTACTCCAAGAAGGTCTTCCTCGAGGGCTTCATCTGCGATGCCTGCCGCGTCAAGAACTCGATCCCCAGGCCGGAGAACAAGTTCACCGCCAAACGACTGCAGACGTGCAAGCTCTCGGACTACATCGAGAACAGGGTGAACACGTACGTGAAGAACAACTGCAAGGCCAAGTGCAACTACGAGGTCGTCATCCGAGTACTCTGCGCCTCCGAGAAGGACGTCGAAGTGAAGCCCTTGATGAAGGCCAAGTGAGTTCCCTTTCTTTCGATCGGGCGATCGTTCATCCCACGTGTTCAGGTACAAGTCCGAAGGCTTCCCCGAGAAGTTCCCGTACAAGACCAAGGCGATCTTCGCGTTCGAAGTGATCGACGGCGTGGAGGTGTGCTTCTTCGGCCTTCACGTCCAGGAGTACGGGAGCAAGTGCCCGCCGCCCAACCGCCGACGCGTCTACATCGCCTACCTCGACAGCGTGCACTTCTTCCAACCGAGAGAGCTCCGCACGGACGTCTACCACGAGATCCTCCTCGGCTACCTCCAGTACGTCAAGAACCTCGGCTACACGATGGCGCACATCTGGGCGTGCCCGCCATCCGAGGGCGACGACTACATCTTCCACTGCCATCCGCCCGAGCAGAAGATCCCCAAGGCGAAGAGGCTCCAGGACTGGTACAAGCGCATGCTCGACAAGGGACGGCAAGGAGGAGACCGTCTACGAGTACAAGGACATCCTGAAGCAGGTACGTGCACTCCTCTCCCACCATTCGTTTCATTCGACTCGCTTTCAGGCCAAGGACGACGACCTCCAGTGCCCCACCACGCTCCCCTACTTCGAAGGCGACTTCTGGCCGAACGTGATCGAGGACTGCATCCGAGACGCGGAGAAGGAGGAGAACGAGCGCAAGAAGCTGGAGCAGTCGCTGGCGGCCGCTGCGGACGACGACGAGGACGACCTCTACCAGACGGACGACGGCGTGCGGCTCAAGAAGAACACCAAGTCGAGCAAGAAGAAGAACAACCTCAAGAAGCTCAGCAAGCAGAAGAAGAAGGCCGCCTCCGGGACGGGCAACGAGGTCACCGACAAGCTCTTCAGCCTGCTGGAGAAGCACAAGGAGGTCTTCTTCACGATCCGACTCGTCTCCCAGCAGGCCGAGCTGTCCATCAACAACATCGACATCGACGACCCCGACCCGCTGGTGTCGAGCGAGCTGATGGACGGGCGCGACACGTTCCTAAGCAAGGCCCGCGACGAGCACTGGGAGTTCTCGTCCATGCGCCGAGCCAAGTACTCGACCCTCAACTTCTGCCACGCGCTGCACAACCAGGAGAACAAGGACATCGCCACCTACACGTGCAACAAGTGCGGAAACAACGACGGGAAGTGGCACTGTACCGTCTGCGACGTGAGTTCTCTCCTCTCATTCGATCCACTCATTCATTTCGCTCGCTTTCAGGACTACGACCTGTGCGGCAAGTGCTACGACGAGATCGGCCACGAGCACAAGATGGAGGAGGTCAAGCAGCTCATCGAAGTGGACAAATCGAACGAGTCGCACAACGCCCGCAACGAGTCCGTCAAGAAGTGCATCCAGTCGCTGGTCCACGCGTGCCAGTGCCGCGACGCGAACTGCCGCAGGCCCACGTGCTTGAAGATGAAGCGAGTGGTCCAGCACACGAAGATCTGCAAGCGCAGGCAGACGACCAACTGCCCCGTCTGCAAGCAGCTGATCGCCCTATGCTGCTACCACGCGAAGCACTGCAACCTGGCCCAGTGTCACGTGAGTCCCTTTCTCGACGAGTTCCGTTCTATTCGTTCCGCTTTCAGGTGCCCTTCTGTTCGAACATCCGGCAGAAGCTGCAGGAGCAGAAGCGCTCGCAGAACCGGCGGGCCGACATGATGATGCGACGGCGAATCGAGAAACTGCACGCTGCTGGCGGCGGCGGTGGCGGTTCGCAGTCCACGCAGGCGTCAACTCCCGGCCCCTTCCCAGCCCTCCACCTCGCACGCGTCCCAAATGCAGCAACAGCCGCCACCGCAGCAGCAGCAGCAGGGGACACCCATGCACATGCAGCACCAACATCAGCCGCACATGATGGCCTCGGGCTCGCAGCAGCAGTTCCAGTCGCCGCACGGGCAGAACGCGAAGCCGATGCACTCCACCCAACCGCAACATCCGGGCGGGCACGGAGGGATGAACGGGACAGAAGGCGTCCACTACCAACGTGCGTTTCATCGACGAGTGCTCGTCCGCTCATTCCCCACCGCTTTTTTCAGAACAACACATGGCGCCGAGCAAGTTGAATCCGACCGGGATGCCCCACCAGCAGCAGATGGCCCAACATCAGCCGCCGCAGTACCACCAGCAGCCGATGGGGATGCAGAACCAGATGAACGCGATGCACATGAACCAGCAGTCGATGCAGCAGCGGATGCACGTACGTGGAGGAAGGTCGCGTTCTCTTCGTTCATTCCGCTCTTCTTTCAGCCCAACCAACAACCTCATCCGCAGATGCAGCAGCAGGGGATGCACATGCAGCACCCGCACATGATGTCCGGTTCGTCGCAGCAGCATCTGGGGCCGCATGGACAAGGTCAACAGCAAATTCGACCGCCCGATCAGATAACAACGACGTTCATGCGTCGCTAAATCACAAATCCCACCGAATCGGTCTACAAATTTTCGCCCCTTCCGCGTTCGCTTTGATCCCGCCCGAACAACCACCACAAGCGATTTGCGTTTCTATTAGGTTTGTCTGCCTGATCGGAGGCCCGATGTTTCCTTCTTCTTCTTTCTATGTCGTGTTTCGGATAAAGCGGGGACAAGCGAATCACTTGGTCTTAACCACCCCCCTCACACCCCCGACTTTCCGCATTCTTGTGACCAACCGAAAGCACTCACCACCACCGGGGCTCACCGAACAAAACAGGCGCATTTCGGACGATCGACGGTCGTTCTCTTGTGTTTGTTGCACACCCCTTCCTTCCTTCCTCTCGCAAACTTTCCAACTGGATGGTTTCGGTCCAACTTCTATGCGGTGTGTTGTGTTCACGCTCCTCGGGCACACGTTTGTTCGTTGTTCCTGCTGTGACGGGCTCCGGAGAGGTGCGGGATCCCGGATGGGGGCCGAAACTCCACAATCCAACCCGGGGCGGCGGTCGTGGTCCACGGGAGCTTTCGCAAACGTTGCTGTTGTCTGATCGTTGGTGTTTGATTTTCTCGTCATGATTTCCGCAACCAACCACTGCTTTTCGTTTAAGGTACCGGTCCTTCGCCCTCTTCGAAAACTGCACACGATAATGATTTGCGCACCAACCAACAAGTCTGCGAGATCGTCCATCGGCTGCAAACGGCGCAGGACGGTGAAGAACGAAAGCGGATGTTTTTGGAGCTCAAAAAGACGCCCCACCTGTTCGCCGCCTTCTTAAAAATGAGGCCCAACGAGGTATTTCCGAGTCCATCCTTCCGTTCATGATTGTTTCGTTTAGCGGAACGGACAAAAACTTCCGCCTTTCGATCCCCAAACGGCCGCCCAATACGCCGCCGCCCAACCTCCCGGTCGTGAACCGCCGCAACCGCCGAAACACCTGCAACAACAGCCCCAGTACTACTCTTCGCAAAGCTGATTCGCTTGTCCCGCCCCTCCTCCACCTCTCCTCCCCGCACTGCCGTGTGTTCCGCAAAAAACTCTAGTAAACAAAGCTTGTCATCTCATTCAACCTCGTTAGTCATTTGGTGTAGTTGTGCTCTAATCATCTTTTGTTCGGATTCGTGGTGGCCTTGCCGTTGTGATTTCCTCTCCCTTCCTCCCTCTGTCTATTTATTCGCTGGACTCACGATGCCTCAAGAGTATTTGTTGTATAGAAGCCGTTGGGCGTCCCCCTCCTCCCCGCCTTTTGTTGTTACGACCTCCCCCTCCTCCTTTCACGTTGTGTCGATTGCGCTTGTCGATTTCACAAACTTCTAACCTCCGCTTTCCGGGCATTCTCGCCTATTTATTGTTCATTTTGTGTAAATTTTGGGTTTTGTTTGCTCAACGTATCTCCCGCAACTTCGTCTTTTCCTCGTTGTTTTCCTTTTGCGCGATGTTCATTGTGATTCACGATTGTTGCTCCGATTCCACCGATCTTTTCCTCTTTCGCAAAGCAAATGTCAATTACTAGTCTGCTATTTGGTGTAAACTTTCTTCGAACGAGCGTATTGTCGGGTTGTGATTCCTCCTTCCTCTGTTCATGTTTCTCCCCCTTCCACATGTGTTCAAGCACCATCGTTATGCTGCCGACGAATAATCGCGAAAAGACTGATTCCATCACTCACCGTCGTCCTTTCCGATCCGTTCGCATTTGGGTGGTGAATTGAACCGATCAGTTGTTTTTCAACCGGCCTTACGCCAAGAAAGCGGGTATTTGACGGAAGAAAATGAATAAATCCATTCGAATATTCTCGAGCGACGGCCATTCTCGGCTGTTTGTGTGGTTCCCTTACTTAACTGAAGACAACTCTCGTTCGTTCGCCCGCTTCTCCAGAGCTCTCGATTCGCAACGCACGTGAAAGAGGTCGTAGAGCAGAAGAGGTTGTCCCCACAAACGAGTGGCCGTAGGGGTCGAGCTCTCAACTCGTGAGAGCGGATCGGATTCACATCGAGAAGAGGTGCTCGTGCAGTCATCAACCGTGTTTATTACAAGGAAATACCTATTGCACATGAGCGAATAAATAGCCGCTTGGATCGATAAGAAAAAAAGAGGTGGGACGAAAGGAAGGCACGATTCTTAAGATGAACACCGTATTTTCTGGACGATACGTTGAATTCGGACTCGAAGGCACACTCTGGACAAGTGATTCGTTGAAATGAGATTAGAGACGCACCAATCAGGAGGAACTGACTACGGAACACTAGTGGACGGTAAGATTAAGCAGAGACAGAGGCGTTTGGCACGGAGAACGCAAGGCGATTAACGTTTGGCCGCAAACCGAAGAATCCAAGCTGCTTTAATGGGTGGCCCGGAAGGAAGGAGAATGACTTGAAGGAAGGGAGGATCACCCATTCATTGACTGCCAACAGACACTCGGATTAGATGCTGCGTAGTGATGAGCAGGAACACAACAGAAACGGAAAAGAACGCAAGATCTACAAAAGCAATCCAACCGATGGATTCAAATCAACAACGAAAGAAAGAAGACCGTTGAGCTTCGCGACCATCGACCGAGCGGAAGATTCCCTTGTTACGTGCCTGAAAGCAGAAAGTGGTTAATTGAAGCAAAATAATTGAAAGAGTGTGTTGATTAAGCGGAAAGCAGCTAATGTTCGCTCAAAGAAATTAGGAAGAAGAATAACGGCTGTGTTTTGAATTCAGAGCTCCGCCCCATCCGAACTGCTGCTGCTCGTCGAGTCCGCAGTTTCGGGAGCGTAGTGGGAACACAAAGAGGCAGGAGCATAATACATGCCTTCTTGGAAGAACTGCTCCTTGCTGTTCTTGTGGCCGTTGCTCAGCGAAGACAGGTACGAAGAAGACGGAGACGAGGGAACTCCTCGGTAGATTTCTTCCCGCTTGCCTTCTGCAACGAGTAGGATGGAGTCGCTTGCTGCCGAGCGAAACAAACCGGTCATGATTTGGAAGCCGAGGATGTTCTCGATCTGCACGTAGCGATTGTGGAGCTCGGCGATCTCCAGCTTGATGCTCTCCATTCGCTCCCTGCAAACCAATGCAATAAAAAAGATGAAAGAAAGGAAAGGAACTCACTTCAGCTTGAAGATCTTCAAGTCGATGCTGTCCGTGCCGGTCGTCGCTCCAGTGGCCAACTTGAGCGAATTCAGCAGGCTGCCCTGCTTTCGTCGCATTTTGTCGACGAAATCGCGGGCCACTTTCATTTCGTTCAGGCACTCCGCCTTGCTCATCTGCACGTAGGCGAGCTCCTTCTCGTAGGTCAAACGAAGGAGAGGCTGCAGGTCGTTGAACATCCCGTTGGCGGGATCGTAGTTCGACTGGGCGTCCAGCTGCTGCTCCATCTCCCGAATTTGATCCTTCAGCTGAAAGCAGCAAGCGAATCGGAAGTGAATTCAAACAGCAAGTCGACTCACATGCTCGAGATCTTCGGCCGAGCCCGCATCGAAGTTGTTCTCCATCGTGTTCAGGACGGCCAGCTGACTGCTCAACTCCTCCAGCTGCTTGGTGGACTTCTTCCGATGCGTGACGAACACCACGCAGAAGGGCGATGAAGGAGGCGGCGAGGATCGCGAGGGCGAGGTCCTTCATCGTGGACGAGTCGTGAACGCCGAACAGGACGACGTCCAACGCTTTCAGTTGGATCTTCTGCCGATGGACGGAGTTCTTGACCTTCAGGATCTCGATTATGTACGAGGAGTTCTGGACGGCCATCCTGAAAAAGAGGAAGCGTTCATCAAACAAGTCGAAAGAACGATCACAAACCTCGGCAGAACGATGCCCGTGCTCTTGGCGTTCAGGAGGTTCTCCGCGTACTGCGGCAGGCGGACCACGTTCGTCAGCCAGTTGACCATGTCGTAGGTGGTCCATTCGCGCTCCGTGGACTGGAACCACGACTCCCACAGGTCGTCCACGGTGACCGACTCGTCCGTCTTGTGGTGGAAGGCGTTCTCCCGCACCGCCCGATCGGAGCCCGCCACCTTCAGGTCGACTTTGAGGAACTGAAACAAAGAAATAAGCCACTCGCTGCGAACTGCCGGCCTCACGTCCGCCGACTCGGCCCGGTCGATGGAGCCCGACTTGTCGTCGTCCATCTGCGAGTGCAGTTCGCGTATGGCGGCGTAGCCCTCGGGATCCCGCCACTTCTCGTCTTCCGCAGTGATCGCGACATCTGCAAACAAAGCGTGCGTGTGAAGGCGGCGAGAAGAAGCGAATGAATCACTCACGTTTCGTCGGTTTGACCGTCTGAGCATCGAGGAGGAGGATGTGTTGGGAGTTGATCAGGAGAAGAAGGCACGATGAGATTAATCCCCGCATTTTCGACCGCCGTCCACTGAAATCATTCGCTTTCGGAACGTGAGGAACGAAAGGAGAATGGAGAGCGGAATCACGGCTGGAACAAAAAGCGAAACTCTTCCACGAAGCTGATAACGGCGGGGCCAAGCGGAGCGGTTCGCCTGTAGCCCGGGGAGATGAAAAACAAATACGCGAGTGATGCGAAGTATCGGATTGGGGCAGAAGAAGGCGGCGGTCTGAATCAAGTCAAAAGATAAACACGCGGTTCTCCAACGGGAATCCACGGATTCGTGATCAAAAAGAAGGTAGTTTTACCGAGCGGCAAGGCGAACAAGCGGGATCACAAACATCGCGCGAGTTCAATTCGATCGACGAAATCGAACGTTGAACTGTCGCTTGAATTCTCGATGATTGATGGATCAAAATCGAAAGACGATGCCTCCGGGAAGAAGCTCCCGCGACCGGTCCGGTCGGCGAATTTTCTCCAGTGCAAACCCGCAGGAGAACGAAGTTTCCGAAGGCGCAGAGCGAAGTGAGAAACACCCGACCGATTTGTGCCTTGTTTTCTTCCTTCCACAATCAATTCAACGGAGATAACGGGGCGCAATGGATGGATTGCAGTCGTTACAGCCGATCGACATCCAACCCTCCGCCCGTCCGACGGGCGTCGACTGTGCAAGCGGCTGCTTTCTTTTGCCGTCCGAACGCCGAACGGTTCAACACTCGCTTGCGGGCAGTTGGACGGAGGGGGGAAGAAAAAATTTCCGGCCGTTCCGTCAGTTCCCGATCGTCTTTTTGTTTTCATTCCTCACTCACTACTTCCGTTCGATGAATTTCCGCGTGCTCTCCGCGAATTCTTCATTTTTCGGAAGCGGCGAGGCCGCCGAGGAATTCGGTCGGTTTTCGGACGTGAACGCGGGAATTTCGTCCGCTTCCGTTGCCCGAATGATGTTCCTCTTCTTTCAGTTGATAGGCCGAGGGAACGGACGGAAGGGGCTGCAATTGTACCGGCCGAGGTGAGCGGGAGGATGGAGGAGGCCGAATTCAGTCGGAAGTGGTGAGTTTCCTCCACGTTCGGGCAGTCCACTCATTTCGGTCGCTTTCAGGGCCGATCTGAAGTCGAGCGAGGAGGAGAAGAAGTTCCTAATGGCCCAGTTCAACAGTAAGTGGTCTCTTTGCCGCTTCATCTTCTTCACTCGCGCGTCGTTTTCAGAACTCTTGGGCCCGATCGACGGCTTCAAACGTCGGCTGCCCAACATCCCGAACGGAGTTCTGTTGATTTCGAAGGACAAATTCGCGAAGATGGCGGCCAACAGCCAGAATGCGCGCGTGGTCCAACAACCGGCACTCGAGCGGCTCCCATCGGTCGGCGAAGAACGAGGGCGGCAGGGAGCAGCCGGATTGGCAGATCGTTGAAGTGAGTCCTCCCCGCCGTTTGTTCCAACGATTCTGATTGACTTCCAGGAAATGACGAGTGTTCCTTCTCTGATCGATGCGATGGATCCGTTGATCGTGCAGCGTTTCAAGATGCAACCCCCTCCTCCTCCGCCGCCGCCTCCGCCCCGCACGAAGCGGCCGTCCGACACCAAGAGTCCCGAAGAAACTCCGACGAAGGTGATCAAAACGGAGCCCGTGCAAAAGGCGCCTCCCAAAGTTCAACCGGCTCCCCGGTGGACGTGAAGCCCGTGGTTCCGCCGAAGGTCCCGAAATCGAAGGAGACTTCTTTGAAAGGTTTGCTTCAAGGGCACCTTCATGACTGACAGATATCTCTTTCAGCGAGCAACCACAACGCCGCCAATGCGCAGTCGGAACGCCCGACGCCGAAGCCCGCCTCCAACTCCATCAAGCCGTACATCAACAGCAACTCCGCTCGTCGGGGCACGAGCAAGGAGCGGCCGCCGATGGAGAAGATGGAGCCGACGACCTCCGCCGACCCGTCCGGCGGTCTCGATCGCTCGTCGCAGCGTCGCCCGAACTCAACGCAAGGCTCGCGGCCGTCGTCCGTCGCCCAGGCGTCCACCAGCGCGTCTCCCGCACCCAAACGCAAGTCGTCGCCCACGAACGCCGCCACTCGTCCGAGTTCTCGGCGTTCCAACGAGTCGAAACGCGAGTTGGTGCCGTGTAAGATGCCCCAGTACGCGCTCGGGGAATTCTGCGGCTACAAAGCGAAGGTTTGTGCATTTGTTTTGTTCCTTCTTGTCTAATCCAAACAATCTCGTTCAGATCAAAGGCGACAAGCAGAATTCGCGGCTGCCCGAGATGGTCGTTTCGCTGAACATCGCGAAGATGAACACGCTCGAAGAGATCATGGCCCACGTGAAGGCGATCGTCACGAAGCCGCCCCGGGCGGCCGGTGAGGTCAAGATCGCGGACTTGAATCGCGCTCTCTGCTGCTGCGGGCTCATGCTCTACGCGGTCTGCCAAGCTCCGCCGGACGGAGTCAACGATCTCTTGCGCGAGGTCATGGCCATGCTGAGGTTGGCTCTTTCGTTCAACTGCCGTCACTTACTTTCGTTTCCTTTTCAGGGTCTTTCGCACCACTTACTTCATGGACAGCCCGCAGTGCCAAAAGCTCACCAACTTCACTCCCACCTCCGCCTTCTTGTACCTGGCCGATTCGTTCCTCTGCGAGCGGCTCTACGAAAACACGATGGATGTGAGTTTCTTTTGTGGTTTCCATTCAACCAATCCGCTCGATTGGCAGGCCGCCCGGATACGCCGGAAGTTCATGGAAGAGCATCGATCCGTGTTTTCGAACGTGGGCGAGAACGAGGTCCTTTCGACTCAGAACTTGACGGCCCTGCTCGACATGAAGGACCGGGCGACGGTGAAGGAGATGCTGAAGGACGTTGTGGTCAACGACGCGGTTTGTTTCAAGCATCCTCCTTTCTGTTCATTTCACTTGTGCCTTCAGGTCAGCGTTCCCAAGCTCCAACTCCAAATCCTCCTCGAAACGTCGCAACACGCGATGTTGCACGAACGACACGTCTACGCGAAGAGTCTCGCCGAAGAACTGATGGTCGGCTCTCAAAAAGGTGCGTTCATTCCACCCACCACTTCACTCATCTAATGATTCGTTTGCAGAACTGTGGCATCGACTGGTGAAGGACATGAAAATTCGGTTGGACGCGACCTCCGGTTCGGAAATTGCCGACGCGATTTTCACTTTTATCTATTGGTCTAGCCGCGGAAGTGCTCACATTTAATCCCGTTATTTACCCAGATATTGTTGTTGTTTTGTATCATAAACTGAACTGATTCCAATGAGTGTGCAACGAGGGGATCGAAGGGGCGTAAACAAGAGGAAGTGGGAGGGTGGCGGAAACCGAAGCCGAAAAAGCCGACGATCATCCCGTCGCGAACGCCTGCCCGCTCGAAAGGCGTTCGAATGGGCGCGTGCGGGAGGAGGAGGCGATTTTTCTCCGTCGACCCGCCGCTCGCTCGACTGCCGCCGACAAAAAGCGGCCGCGTGAGATCCGCCAATTGGCTCATGTTCGAGTGAATTAATTTCAGTTGCAACTTCGAGGCGATCCATGAAGCGTTTATTCAACAAGAAGAGGTATGTGATTCACCGAAGTCTCCTTCCCTCCTCCGTCTTCCTCTTGTGCTTTTTATTATGCAGTTGATTTCGGTCTGATTCATGAGCTCTCCTTCGCGCCCCCATTCGTCGGCTTTTTATTTCCGGCGCATAAAATCGCATCCCGACAGTCACGTTCACGTGTTTTCGCTTGCAGGCCGCGGAAGAAGACGTCCCGATCGTCCCTCGATGAGCTCCCGACGCCAAATCTCGTCCAGGGACATCGCCAGTTCGTCGGTGAGTTGTTCGCGATAATTTCCGTTTGTTTATTGCTCCCGTTTGCAGAGAATGCCGTCGGACAGCGACTTGTCGATGATGAGCGAGGCGGAGCTCAACGAGCGTTGCAGCCCCACTTGGTACGTGCTTCCCTGCTTGTTTTTCATTCACTTCCCGTTCTTCCTTTCCAGGCGTCCCTGAATGTGGACGGCTCCAAGTTCAACACGATGCAGCGAAGGGCGAAGGAGGAGATCCTGAAGCAATGCGAACGGCGGCCCTCCTTCAACGCGCCCAAGAAGCCCGGCCAGGTTCGTTTTCTTCCACTCGCTTTTCACTTCCTGCTCCGTTCCAGGATCCCTTCGACATCGCCCAACGCTTCATGAAGCTCTCCTCGCCGAGCATCGCCCAGAACTGCTCCGCAATGGTCAAGGAGCTGAAGGACCTGCGGATCTTCGTCCAAAGCGAGAACCTCGACTGGCTGAAGAGCTTCTGCGAGGTGGGAGGGGCGAGTGCGTCTGATGAACATCATCGATCGGATCTGCACCCTCGTGGAGGTCAACCTGTCCTCGGAGCCTCCACCCTACGACGCGTCCATTCTCGCGAGCATTCATCCTCGAGCACATCAAGTGCGTTCGAGCTCTACTGAACAATCAAGTGAGTTCCGGTGCTTCTTCCTTCATTCACTCTTTCGATCTTTTAGTGCGGACGTCGCTACTGCTGCGGGCCGAGCATGAAGATGTGCGCGAAGCTCGTGAATCTTCGTCCGCATTTGCAACAAGACCCTCGACCCGAGCTACGACAACGCCAAGGAGGACCTCTTCGCCTTCCTGCTCGTGATCATGCTGATGGAGGAGGAAGCCACGGGACATGTGAGCGGGTAAGTGTTCCTTGAAGGCTCCCCTCTTCTACTTCCGTTTTGCTCAGCTTCAAGCTGATCATGGAGGCGATCGAGACCGTGGCCAAAGAGCACCGCCAGCCGCGATTCCACATCCTCGCCAAGTGCCTCGAGTGCGAAGCGCTCACGGTGCAGTACACGAGCTTCTTTCTGCTTGTTCAGTTCTGTTCTCGTTTCAGCTGCCCACTCTTCGTTTCATCACCATGATGTTCGACCAGCTGGACGAGCAGGACTGGAAGCTGCGCACTCTGTGGCGCGGAGACCTGTGGACCGCGGGCTTCGACAAGCACTACGAGGTGAGCTTCAACAACCCTTCTTATCATCTTCTCATTTGTCTCGTTTCAGCGGTTGTGTTCGGCGAATCCGAAGGGCGAGCTGCACGAGATCTCTTGACTCTGGATCTCGGACCAATGGAAGGTGGACGCACAGAAGTTGAACGAGAAGTGTCTCGAACTGTAAGTTGCGAGCATCGTTTGCACTTTGCATGTTTGACCTCTTGTTTCCTTCTTAGGTCGAAGGAAATCGACCTGCCGGAGTTGTTCGCGAAGTGCGAGAAGAGCTTCAACGAAGACCAGTGCGGCTTCGTTTGGAAGGACATCCTCATCCGGCTCCTCATCTTGAGCAGCACGAGCAGCGACACGTGAGTTCCACCATCGCTTTCCTCTGACGAGGCGTGGGTTCAGGTACAAGCACGCGATCTCCGTCCGGCATTTCATCTCCGAGCTGACGTTCTTCGGCGACGACTTCAACCGCGACTTCCAAACGCAGCAGCGGTTCTCGAGTGAGTGGCCGCTCGTTTCTGATGCTTCCTATTTCTACCGCTTGCAGACGATCTGTTCTCGCTCTCCGCCAGCAACGACATGGTCCACTTGCGGGCCAGGCTGCAGAAAGCGGTGGACGAAAAGCAGCAAGTGAATTCGTTGCAAGGCGTCTACTCGTCGAACCTCGCCCAGCTGCAAGCGGAGAACGAACAGCTGCGTGCTCACGTAAGCTTTCCTTTTCGTTTATATCGATCACACTCATTGAGGACTTTCAGATCGCGAATCCCGCCTTGCCGCTGCCCGAGAAGTCGAAGATCAACGTGGAGCTCCTCAAACGTTCCGCGCCCTCCTCCGCTCCGATCGTTCCGATCGGCGGACCGCCCAAGATCGCCGCTCCGCCGCCGCCTCCCCCGCCGCCGAGTGCCGCGAGTTTGACGGGCCGACGGGCGGACCGCCCATGCCGGCGGGCATCCGTGCCGAAGGTGGGCGGAGGACCGCCGCCTCCGCCGCCCCCGCCCAGCGCAGCGAGCCTCCGGCCGGGCGGAAAGGTTCCGCCGCCGCCCGGACCCCCGCCTCCGTTGGGTGCGGGCTTTGCGAGCGTGAAGATCGCTCCGAACCTCCCGTCCTACCTGCCAGCCGAAGAACGACGCGATGACCGACGTCCCCACGCGGAAGATCGCCGGCTGGGAGGATGCGAGGGTGTGTTATTCCCAGCACGCTCTCTACTCATTGTTCCTTCTCGTTCAGATCCTACCGCGCAACCATCAAGGACAACTCGATTTGGACCAAATTCAACGCCGCCGAGCGGGACTTCGCCGTGAACACGCTCTACAACCAGCTGAAGGAGACGTTCGCGCGTCCGCAGGTCCAGAAGAGCGTCAACGCGTTCAAGCGGAAGGTCGTGGAGCCGGTGATCCTGACCGACGAGAAGTTGCTCAAATCGTGGGGTGTGTTCGCTTGTTTTTTTTGTTCGTTGATGTCCTGTCCGCCTTTTAGAAATCCTCGCCGCGCGGAAGATCACCCGACGTGCAAGCGTTCAAGCGGGCCCTGCTGCAGGTGGACTTGGACTTCCTCGTGGAAGACACGCTCGAGCTGATCCTGAACGCGATGCTGGAGGCGGAGCTCCTCACGAAGCTCCGCGAAACGCCCATTGAGAAGTTCGCAAACGCGCCCTACGGAGAGAAAGGTGAGCTGCTCTCAACGATAATCCGTTCTTTTACCTCCTGAATTGAACTTCAGGTGGTCGCGACGCTCTCCCACATCAAGGACCTGCCCAACCGGCTCCGCTCCATCCACCTGCTGCTCACGTTCGAACGCGAGGTCGAAGAACTCCGCTCGAATGCGTCGACGATCGCCGAGGCGTGCGACGAAATCCGCCAGTCGGTCGGCCTCGGGATGTTCGCGACGTTGGTCCTCGTCTGCGGGAACTACATGATGCGCACGCCGGCCAGCCGTCAGCTCTGCTACGGCTACTTGATGCGCTTGCTGCCCAAGGTAGGCGATCTTTGGGGCTTCCTGACGTAAAGTTCACTTCTTTCAGCTGAACGAGACCAAAGACGCCAAGAACGATCTCACGCTTCCTGGAGCACCTGATTCGCATCTTCGACGTCGGCGACCAACCGAAAGTTCGCCGAGTTCCCCCCCAAGGACTTCATCCAAGTGGAGCGCGCCAAACGGCTGATCGTCTCGGACGTGATCGTCTCCATCGACGGGCTGAACGCGCAAGTGAAGCGGATCGTCGCCTACCACAAGAGTTTCGTGAAGCAATCGGAAGACGACGCGCTGAGCTCGATCCTCGACAAGGCGCTGCCCGGCTACTTGGCGGAGGTCGAGAATCTGCTTTGCGTGAGTTCCTTGTGGATGACGAAGACGATTGTCGATTTGCTTGCTTTCAGCTGAAGAAGAGCGTCGAGTCGAAGGCGGCGGAGATCGAGCGCTACTTCTCGTTCGACTCGAAGCCCGACTCAAAGAACAAGTACACGCTGGAGGACCTCTTCCGCGACATCTTCTTCTTCTCGACCCTCTACAAGGTGCAGTTCGCTTATTCTTTCCATTTATATCCCGTCGTTTGCAGGCCGCGTACGAGAAGATGGCCAAGGCGGCCGAGCAGTCAAAGAAGACGGTCGCGGCCCCGCTCAAAGTCAAGCAGCAGAAGCCCGCCAAGGAGCGGCCCTCTGCTGCAGTCCTGCGAATCCGAACGACAACCTGTTCGAGCGGCTGGAGCAGACCCTGGTCACCAACGCCTACCGGGTGGCCAAGACGCCTCGTCGCGGTACCTTCTTCTCTTTGAAACCCCCATTGATTCGTGCGCTTCTTGTTTCAGATTCTTCGGGCGAGGGAAAGAAGGTGCCCGTGAAGAAGCCCTCCGAGAACACGCCTCCGCAGCCCTCGTCCATTCAGCAGCAGAACAAGGAGAACGCTCGACCGCGCGCGCGCAAGTCGAAGGCAGCGGCGGCCGACGATCTGGATTCGTTGTGCCGGAAGGTGAAGGAGTTGTGATCACGAGATTATTTCTTTTTTTGGTGCTTTCCCTGATTTAAAACGATCCTCCGCCAACGTTAACTGCTGTTAAAGCCTCCGTAACGGTGATACTCGATCCCGTTTTCCGTAATTCATTATTCTACGCTGTCAGATCGATTCACTTAATAAAAACGGAACGAAAAGGACGGTATGACCCCTTCTACGAGCTTTCTTACAACGTGACCAAGCAAACGAGCTAAAAGCGTTAACGTTCTTTCCGTCCTGAACGATCAGAATCCCTCATCTGATGACCACGACTGCTCGTTGTTGAGTGGAAAAAGTTGTCAAGCCGGTCGAGTGTTCCCCCCCTGCTTCCGGACAGTCAGCAAGGAGGAGGTGGTTGTAATTATTTAAGGAGGTTCTTCGTGAATCTGATCTCCGGACAGGCGTCTTTTTGCGACCAAATCTATCCAGGAAGCAGACAGTCGGGTGCTCGTCCATTCCGCCCCTTGACCGCGGGTTCCTCTGCCGCTCTCCGGCGCGTTTATCTGATCGCCTGATTTTGTGCGAATTTTCAGCCCCCGATTCGGCGGAGATGCTCCTCAGCCGCAGCCCCCGCTTCCTCGCGACCACGCGCCGCTCGTACGCCCGCCCGTCGATCTCCGACGGGCCCGGGCCTGGAGCACTTCATCCAGAACGGGCAGAATGGTGAGCTTTCCGTTGGAATTCTTGTTGACTTCCGTTCGTTTGCAGAGAGCACGGAGAAGCCGAAGGGGAGACTTCGGCTGCCCGAGTGGCTGAAGCGGGACGTGATCAAGGCCGACCAGAAGCAGCTGCGGCTCATGAAGCAGCTGCGCGGCCTGAAGCTGGCGACCGTCTGCGAGGAGGCGCGCTGTCCCGAACATCAACGAGTGCTGGGGCGGGGACGAGCACTCGCCCGCGACGGCCACCATCATGCTCATGGGCGACACGTGCACGCGCGGCTGCCGCTTCTGCTCGGTGAAGACGGCGCGCCGGCCGGGCGCCCTCGACCCCGCGGAGCCCGAGAAGACGGCGCGCGCGGTGGCCTCGTGGGGCGTCGACTACATCGTGCTGACCTCCGTCGACCGGCAAGTCCCCCTTCCACCCACTCACTCTTCTCTCCGGCTTGCAGGGACGACCTCGAGGACGGCGGGGCGGCGCACATCGCGGCCACCATCCGCCAGCTGAAGGCCGAGTGCCCGCACGTGCTCGTCGAAGCCCTCGTGCCCGACTTCGCCGGCCGCCTCGCCTGCGTGGAGGAGATCGCCCGCTCGGGCCTCGAGGTCTACGCGCACAACCTGGAGACCGTCCGCCGCCTCACGCCGCTCGTCCGCGACCCCCGCGCCACCTACGAGCAGTCCCTGCGCACGCTGGAGCACGCGAAGCGAACGCGGCCCTCGCTCGTCACCAAGAGCTCCCTGATGCTCGGCCTGGGCGAGGAGGACGTCGAGACGCTGCAGGCGATGCGCGACCTGCGGACGGCCGGCGTCGAGGCCCTCACCCTCGGCCAGTACATGCAGCCGACCAAGCGCCACCTGAAGGTCGAGTCCTACGTCTCGCCCGAGAAGTTCGACGAGCTGCGCGAGCGCGGCGAGCAGATGGGCTTCCTGTACGTGGCCTCGGGCCCGCTCGTCCGCTCCTCCTACCGCGCCGGCGAGTTCTACCTGAAGAACATCGTGCAGAAGCGACTGGAGGCCGAGTGAACCCCTGTCTCTTCGCATATTAGTGGAATAAACAGACTTTTATTCATTTTTTTGCGGCTGATGGCTAGTAAATGGATTGGAAAATCCTTGATTATCTGCCCGCCAGTCCCTCTCTTCCTTTTATGGCCGTTGATTGCAGATGGGAGGTTCGCGTGACGGGCACGCTGGATCGGGAGAGCGGCTGCTACTTGGCGGGCGAGAACGTGGAAGTGAAGGTGAGTTCCGACCATTTGATCCACGGAAAGCAAGAGGGGTTTGCAGATCGAACTGGAGAACGAGGACCTGCAGAAGGACGACACGATCGCGTGGATCTGCCTCCAGCTGCACTGCGACCGGGTGTTCCTGCGGGGCGGCAAGCCGGCCGAGAAGCCCGCGAACACGCCCGACTCGACGTCCGTACGGCAACCGAAGGAGGCGATCTTCTCCTCGCCGCCGGACATTCTCCTTTGCAACTGGAGCGTGCCGCGAGGCTCGCGGGAGACGCGCGAGCGGGCGCTCTTCATCCCGATCGGCTTCCCGCCCACCTTCAAGGGCCACTTCGTGCGCTACAACTGGCAGGTGCGCGTGGCCGTCCAGCGCATCGATCGGCCCATCCAGACGCTCTGCCTGCCGCTCCGCGTTCTCAACTCCACGGTCAACATCCTCGGCGCGCCGCCGCCCGTCGAGAATCCTTTCCTCCGCAACGACGTCCAACGGTACGCTCACTTCTTTTTTCTTTCAATTGCTACTTTGTTTCAGACCACTGCCACTCACCCAGGCGATGGAGCAGGTGGAAGAGAAAACGAGCGGCGGCCGCAAGATGGCCGTCTACGACGTGGTCAGCGGCGGCGAGCTGTTCGCGTCGGTGAACGTGGCGGCGGGCCCGTTCAAGCTGGGCGACGTCGTGCAGGGCTACGTGGAGTTTCCGGACGCCGAGGAGGGCCGCGCCACGTGCATTCAGATGATCGCGCGCGCGGAGACCGTCGAGGAGAACCTGGACGCCGACCGGGACAACACGCACGTCGCGCTGCAGAACTCGACGCAGATCACGACCGCCTTCATGCGCGGCTGCCACTTCCGCGTGCCGCTTGCGCCTCGCCGCAACGCCCACGTTCACCGAGCAGTCCGGTTAGTTTCTCTTCTTCCAACTGCTCATTTCCGCCTTCTGTTTGCAGTCCGCGTCCAATGGCGCCTTCACTTCGAGTTCACGATCACGCGCGACTCGATCCTCGCCGCCGACCGGAACGTCGCCCGGCCCGTCCCGACGGTCGGCGTGCACACGCTCGCCCTCGACCACCCGCTCTTCGTCCACTGCTGCAATCCGCTGAACGTTGGCCTCGTGCTCGACGGGCCGCCCGCCACCGCATCGCTCGTCGTGTGATCCTTTCTTCTCACTGGGAACTGATTGTAATTTATTCTTGTCGGTTGAATCAATGCATAAATGAATGTCTACTCTTCATCTACCGATCGCCTTGATCGTTGTTCACAAACAGAAGCCAGCTTCAACACAACGAATGCAAATGAACGTTTTCGAAGAGCGCCGGGCAAGGCCGGAAGTTCATTCCAACGACGATCGCCCGGCCACGATCTGCGCGTCATCGTGTGAAAGGCGCCCGTCGAACGCCAACCGCCGCTCTAATGGAGGCGGGGACCAGGCGGCGAATGTTAAACACGAGAAAAACGTTCTCGTCCGAGCAGCCTGGCGGCCGCGAAGCCACTCGCAATCGATTTCTCGTTGATTCGAAATCACTGTCTGGTTTTATTCACGAATTACGCCTTACGTGCTACAGTAAGCGGCTAGTCATCTGAAGAGGTGCGTGTCCATCATCTTATTGAGTGTCGTTTGCACTAATTCGTTTTCTTTAGCAGTCAGTTATGACCACGCTAATCGACGGATGAATCCCGCAGCAGAGCACTCCAAGATGACGGGCGACGAAATGGAACGACCGACGGCGTTGATAGGTGAGCGCACTTCTTTTCGTTTTGAAGCAGTCGGGGAGATGTTTCCTTACGCGTTCGGTTTGTTTGTTTTCTCTTCATTGGCATTCGGTCGCCGTAGTTCGTGTTCACTCGGCCCACATCCCCCCTCATGTGCAGCATCTCGGCCACGAGTGTCGCCCAAATAAAAGACCTTCACACCGGCCGCTTTCTTCTTCCCGCTCGCATTCACTGGCCGCCCCAAACCGGCGACGATATTTGTCTTTCGAGTTGCCATTTACCGTTTTTGATTCGCCGGTGGACGAGAAACGAATGAGGATTCCTTTCGCTTCTTTGTGGCTGGCTCCTGTCGGGCAACGGGGGATGTTTCCGTTTGCTTCAACATGGACTTCCGCTTCGGTTGGGTCAAGAATCGTTCGAATTCGACGTTCTCGCTTGACTGCCGCCCTTTTCTCGCTTATTACATTCTGTTTGTTAGTCGTGGGGCCTGCGGAATGGCGGAAAGACCAAAATCCGCCCCGAATTTCAGTCATATTAACAGGTGGAAAGCGAGACCTCGTTGTTCCATGTGCCAGGCGGGGGCTCGCTAAGAAGCGTTAAGGAAAATTAAATAGTCGGCCAGCGGCCATAGGAAGTCGAGATAATCAGCAGCCGGCGTGTGGAATTAAGGCCGCCGATTAGCCGACTGCTGCCCACGGAACCCAAACGAGTGCGCACCGAGTGGGCCGGCCGGACATGCGAGCGTTGTGTAATGCCGGGGGCGGCCGATGGATTTCCGCAGCTTGCTGGAGTGTCGGCATGAGTGTCGAAAGATAATTTACGGGGAAGAATGGGGATGTCTACCGTCTTTCTTCCCTCTTATCTTCCTGTTTTCAATTAGGCCAGAAGGAAGGAGTTTTCCCGTTTCTTGCCGAGAACGCGGGTTAATGAGCCGCACGACCGCCCCCCTACCTGCGGGTATTTTGTGTCTTCCGCTCGTGCTCGCGCCCGTTCTGCTCGTCGAATGCGGACACGAACTGGCCGCCGGGCGGGTAGAAGCGGGCTCGTGTCCGCCTCGCCACGTTTCATGCACTCACGAGCCCCCAAAACCTTCCGCCTCTCGACTTCCTCTCGTGTATTCGCTCGCACTGCTGCCCGCCGGGTTGCGCTCACGTCAACTCCAGCCGCGGGTTCTTCGCAACGCTCGCTGCCACGTCGGAAAAAAGAGCCGTGATCCTGCAAAAACCCAACGACAACAAAAATACCGGCGGCCCTCGCGAATCACCCGCCCGATTGTGCGCACCTTTCGTTCATTTCACGCTCGCTCCTTGTTTCGGTCGGCGGGGCGGGCGGGCGGGAGGTTCGCGAGTCCGCACTTGTCGGGTTTCATGCGGTGGAATTGAGGGGCGAAAGGGGAGCTCGGGGTCGGTTTGTGAGCGATTTTATCAGCTGTCTACTCGCGAACTTTCTGCCAAACGCCTTACCGCGCCACTCATTCGACCATTTCAACGCGCTTCCGCACCGCTCGCGACTTTCACTTCTCGTTCCCCCGAGCCCCGCCCGCCCAATCAAGCGGCCAACCGACGATTCCCGAATAAGCACGTGCGAAAGCGAGCAGTCAAACGAAACTGTTGGCATAACTGGCCGCCTCCCCTGCCGCCTTTGCATCGTCTTCTCGTTGACGCTCTCCAAATGCAACTCGTTTGTTTTGCACTTGCCGCGCGATTTGGCGGTTGGTAATCGAAAAGGAATTCACTTCTATTATTCCATTCATTCATTCGTTTGTTCGGTCCTCGTGAGCGCTCCCAGCCGAAAGCACGAGGCAGACGAACTCCCGATCATTTCGGTTGTTTCTTCTCACCTGCCGGCTGCTTGTTTTTCTCGTCTCATGCGGGCCGTTCCTTCTCGCTCGAAAGTCGCCGGCATGTGCGGCGGCTTCGTCGGGGCGAACGGAAGACGGCGAACATCTTTTCGATGAAAACCGCGATTTCTCCCGCCAATTCGTGGTCATTATCACCGGCGAGCGGCTCCGTGGAGGAGTGAAAGTCGGGCTGTCGTCGAATTTTGACGCGCAACACCCCGACCGCTCGCCCCAAAGCGTGATTTTCCTTCGGGGGGAGGGTGGAGGTCCGCCTGTTGCGAAGAGCCGCCCGTCTTTCGCCTCACAATCGAAAGCACTTCGCGCAGGCTGATTTTCCCCACGATTTCGCTTGTTTTCGGTTTGTTCTGTTGTTGTGTCGATCAATCGCTTGTCCGCGCGTGGACGACAATCGGCCCGTCCATTCCGTTCGGTGCGTCTTCGGTTCAAACCGACGATTTCTGCTTGCGACTGTCCGAATGGAGTGTTTTTCTCCTTTGCGGTGCGAACATTCGCTTCTCCTTTCGCCTGCCAGCAGCCGCTCGTTCTCTCGCGGCACCGCGCTTCGAACGACGCCCGAAGATTCCCGCAGTTGCGATCCGAAAATCGTGAAAAGAAGACGGTTTTTCTTGCAAATCGCTGTGATCTCCAGCTCCTCGTTGCATCGCCCATCCCTCGAGTCATCAGCTTCGTTAATTGGAGGCATCGTTACGTGGGATTCGTTCCATTAATGATCGGAATTATGAGCTTCTTTCCGCGTGTTTGTTTACTCCGCCGAGCCCCACAAAGACGAGTGATTTGAGAGTTGCGCACTTTCCCGTTCCTTCTTATCGAACGGAATCAGGGCGAGCACGCGGTCGGCTATTCGCCTTTTTGTTGGCGAGCGGGCGGGCGAACGGCGGGCAGAAAGAAGAGCGAGTGCGTGGAGTTCGTTCGGCTCTCTTTTGACTTTTTCCCGAGTCACAACTGCGCCATTGCAATCGCTGATCGCTCGTTTGTTTGCGCCCGATTGGTGTGTCCGTGGTTTTGTCCGCCGTTTGTTTCCTGCGCCCTCTTCCCCCCTTCTCTGTTCTGATTATGAGCGTGAGGGGCGATGAGGTGGGCCGTTCGGGCGTGTTCGACGTTCGAACAGACGAGGAATTTGTGATTCAAATGCGGATTGTTTCGCTTTATGTTGCGATCTCGATTCGTTTCCACCTTTTCCCGCTGTTTCGACTCTTGATAACCAGGTTTTGTTTCCCGCTTCCAACTTCGTTATGTTTGTTTTGCTCCTTTGTTTAAACGGCGGCACCTTTTCGAGCTTTGGATCCGTTGGGCGGGGGCCAAATTGCACTTTCCGCCTGCTTCCCAATTCCAAACAGCAACGTGTTGCTATGCGCTTGCCCGCTACCGCTTCTCCTACGCCTCCCAATCGTGGCTACACGTGTGCCGCCGAGCCCACCACTCGGCCCAATGAGCGGGCAGTTCTAATTGAAATTAGACCGTCCGCCGGCCCAAAAGGCGGCAATTTGCGGACGCGGCGGGCAGCGCGGAACCTGCACGTGTGTGGCCGCAGGTAAATCCGGCCGGCCGGCTTGCTCACCGCTGATAGGCGGCCGGCTTCAAGGAGTGCGGCGGGCCAAAGGGTGGCAAAACGTGTGACACGAAAAAAGCGCAGTCCGAGCAAGAGCAACCAAAACGCGGTGGTCTTCCGCCGAGCGCGTGCTCCTCTCCGTTACGAGATGGGCGGCGTGCGTGCGCTTGGAGTGCCTGCGGGCGCGTTGGGTGCGGCGAGACGGGCAACGTGGGGGACAAAGCGAGCGTCAGCTCTAGGGGGGCCACCGAAACGTTCTCTCGTGTTTTTTTTCTGTAGCAGCATGCGACGAACGTTTCTGTCTACGGCACTCCCGGGGTCCCCGTTGTTGGCGAATTTTAGCGGGCGGGCGGCGGGCAGTCGACGGGGAGGTGAGCTCTCTTCCTCCTGTCACTTCCTCGTGCACAATGCGGGCCGGCGCTCGGTTTGGCGGCATTTGATATGAGCCTCATTTTACTCGCGCCGTCTCCAAATAAGTCCACGCGACGAACGTGATACGCGTGCCCTTGCACTCCACAAATGGGCCCAAACGCTTTCGGCTCGCAAGTCGGCCGTCGGGCAATGCGCTCCGTTTGCCGTTCGGGCCGCCGCATTACGCGCCCTCATCGTCCAGGTTGGCGCCCGCGGAGGTGACGGCCGTCGCTCGCATTCCACCTTCCTTTCATGTCGATTACTGCCTGCCGGTACACGCCACTCGAATCTCGACCCACCGAACACCTCTCGCTTTCGTGCAGCGGACGACCGGCCGGGAGTGAGTTGTTGTCAAAAAGCGCGCTGCTTGATTGGGGGCTACAGGCAGCGGGAGGAATACGTCAGTTGATAAGTTCTTATCAGCAACGTTTGCTCGCCGGCACTGCGCGCGCTTCACTCGTCGTTTTTGTTAAACTCCGCCGCCCCGCAAGGGTTAAACTTGCGGTTAGGTTCGGCGGAACGCGCGTTTTCAATCGATTCGCTTCGTGCGCCGCTGCGGAGTGGGGGACGGACACGAACATGTCCCTTGATCACGTGTTCCGTTCTTGCGGATTCTCGCCTTTTGTGGCTGACGGACGGCCACCAGCAGCGAGCATTGTTGTGCGAAACGTTCGCGTAGGGCGCGCTCTCTTCCAATGGCCTATCTTCCTTATCTTCGGCCTTGTTTTGCTCATCCCCAAAACGCCGAAAGCGTTTCGAAACTTCTCATTACTGCACGCAAAGGTCAATTGGGGCCGTTCGCCGAGTTCCCCCGCTTCTCAAATCAATTCTCGCACTTCCAGTCATCCGCGAGCTTGTACACATGGCCTGTTCGTTGTCAGGAATCTTCGGATCCTCTGGCATTGTGTGTTGAAAACAAGCTTCTTGTTGGCTTGCATCGATCTCGGATCATCTAATTTATTGGTAGGCATCAATAATGCACTTAAACGCAAACAAGCCGGCGTCTCAAACGACCCGCGGGTGCCTTGAATTTCCTCACTTGTAAGGGCAAACAGTTGAAGAGGAGTCGCGCGGGCAACGACCTTCGATATGCATAATAATGTTTGGCTTTGTCTGCGAATATTCTCCTCTTCCTTGCCCTCGCTCATGCTCACGGCCGAAGTCGTGTTTATTTTGACAGCTGCCGGCTGGAAGGGCGCTTGTTGGGGGGAAGAGTTCGCGTGCGTGTATCCGATCGAAGATTTCAACCGTCGACTTTAATCCCGCTCTTCTTTCAGGTTGTAAACGTCGCGCAACCGACGAGGTTTACGTGGCCGAGTTCCCGGACCAATCGGAGAACATCGAAATGACGGAGGAGGATTGGCCGTCGCAGAGCTTCCGCGATCACGTAATCCACCGGTTGGAGCCCGAGTTGGCGCGCAATCGACAAAACGCCCCCAACCTGCCCGTGCCCGGCGATGCCCGACAAGTGGAGGAGTACGTGTTCCAGAAGTGCGTGAGCAAGGACGAGTACATGCGGACGATCGCCAAAGTCATCAACGCCATCAACTGCAACTCGAAGAGCGCCGCCGTCCCCAGCGTCCTCCATCCGTCCCACTTCAACAGCAACAATGCGAACAAGCCTTCTCCGGGCAACGGCGCCGCCGCCAATCCGGTCGGCAATCAGGTCGCTCCGCCGATGGGCGCCGGAGGATTCAAGCCGCAGGTGAGTCGTCGGCTGTTTCTCGTTCATTTGCTCCGATTCTCTTCACTTTCGTTCGTCTTCACCGTTCCTTTCGGATCTAAAACAGCTTGTTGAACACGTTCATTGAGAATCGAGAAACCTTTCGGTCGATGCCCAAAAGAGATCCATCCCTTCCAAGCTTTCGATTCCCGCATTTCGGCCTTTGAAACTCTTGTCTTTTTGCATCTCACGAACACACGCACACACTCACTTGATTCTTCTTCGTTTGCGTTGTTTTTGCCCGATGTTGGGCCCTGCGAATGTCGATGTTGGAATTGGGCTGTGGACGGGATGGAATCTTAGCCGTCGAACTAATCGTCTTCTTTCCACTAAATTCGAACCCAAAACGGGCGCAGAATGGTTGCCGCTGCTTTTCGAACGTCCGCCTGGCGGAATTTCATCGCAAGTGATTGAAGTCACACGTTCTCAACGTGTAACTGATTGGCGGATCGAGAAGAGCGGGGCCGATGTGCCCTGAACGGACACGAGGGAACGGTTCTGCTGTTCGTCCCACTTCAAAGTAGTGGGACGGACAGAAGAGGTTCTCACCGAACAGAGGACGCTCGTTCGATCTGAACGCAAGTTGGGGGTGGTTTTGAGTCCTCATTTCGTAGCCATTGCTTTTGAGTTAGAAGTAGGCTGATTTAAGTGTTGCCCACGAAACAATAAGGCCTACTTCCGTAGACTAAGTTCTTCTGGTTTAAGATTCCTCCCGACCCACAGCCTACACACCAGCAGCAACTTCGTGGGGCCGGTGCCGCGGACTTGCAAACGGGTGCTCGTTTCCAGACTCCGCCGCTCGGACAGCCGCCGCCCATGTTCTCCACGCACCAGTCGGTGATGCCCGCCGCCAACAGTATGGTCTCGTCCGCCGGAGGGCCCAGCAATTCGGTCGTGACGCCCGGAATGGTCGGGCCGGGAGCCGGCTTGAATCACACGACGAAGAACGTCGCCGCTCCCAACCAGATCCCGCAAGCATATCAATGTGAGTTCGCATCTTCCGTTTTCTTCGAACTCATTTCCTCCTTCAGACGGCCAACCCCAACCGCTCCAACAAGGAGTCCCGAACGGCCAGTACGGGATGCAGCCGGACGGATCGCTGAATCAATATCCGCCTGGCAAAGGTCCGCCTCCACTTGTTTCTTTCCATTTTATTCGATCGTGTGCTTGCAGGAGTTTACGGAATGGGCGCGGCGAACGGCAAGATGGACATGACCAACGGCCAGCACCTCGGCGCGATGCACCCGCAGTCCTCGATGGCCCACCAATCCGCCCAGCAGCCGATGATGATGGGCGGCGTGGACCCGCAAATGATGCAGCAACAGCAGCGACTGTGGACTCCGAACGGACCCGCTGATCAGATGGGCCGCCCGCTCTACAACCAGGGCATGCAGAACCAAATGGGTGGCCAAGGTGAGCGAAACACTCTTCCGTTCATCCCGTTTATGTGTTCTTGTCTGCTTTCAGACTACGGAAGCCAACACGTCAGTTCTACGCACTCGTCGGTGCTTGAGAACCTGATCAACGCGCCCTCTGCCTACGGGTCGGCGCCCGATGGGCGGTATGTTCTCTGAACACGTGAACCGAGTGACCGCCCTCGTCTTCAGGGCCGGGATCGGAGTACGAGCAGCTGCCCCCGCAGATTTCGGACGTGCTCAAGCGAAACGGAGACGACGAGGTTCGTCTTCCCATTCGTTCGGACAATCACTTCGCTGATGTGCTTTCAGAAGAAATACATCCTGAAAATCCAGCAGCTCCGCCAGTACACCGAGTTGCTGCGGAGCCGACTGACGGCCACGAGCGACGTGAATCTCCGCGGTCACATCGCCTTCGCCATCGAGGTTTTGTGCTTGGAAAGGTGCGCTCTTTTCTCGTCAATTCCTCTCGTAAACGAATGGATTCAGACCGGCGAAGTACGAGAACCTGGTCGGAATCGAGCACTTCATCAAGAGCCAACTCAATCCGCCCCCGCCGCAGCAGAACCCCGCCTTCATGCATGCGCCCCAGCAGCAACAGCCGATCGTCGATGCGGTGAACGCGGCCCTGCTGACCGACGCCCCGGCCGCCACCCAACAGATGGCCTACCACCAGTCGAGCATGCCCTCCACGGTCCAGTCGTCCTGGACGCCGAACTCGTGGAATTCGCAGCCCGAAGTCAAGTCGGTGGGCTCGAATCACCTGGGCAGCCCGCCGTCCGCCCTCCCACACCACCCGAACTCCCACCACAGCTCGTACGGGCCGTCGCCCACGAACAGCTTCGCTTCGCCCATCTCGAACTACTCCGGCTCGACGAACAGCTACAACAATCGGCCCTCGCCCTACCCCATCCCGCCGCATCACTCGAAGTACACGGCGGCCGGCCAGATGCACCACGCCCAGCAGTCCCAACACTCGCAGCAGATGCAGCAAGTGCCGCCGCCCCAGCACTCGCAGCACCAGCAAGCGGTTCCGCAGCAGGCCTACCACGTGAGTCCATCTTCTCTTTCCGCTCCGAGAGTTGACTTCTTTCCGTTTTAGAGCAACGCGTACATGAACCCGCAAATGCAGCCGCTGCAGAATCAGATGGCCGGCGGCCACATGATGCAGAACTCGGGCATGATGGGGCCCTCGCAGTCGATGGGGGGCTACTCGGACGACATGCAACACCAGCAGTCGATGGACATGTCCAACGGGATGATGAACTCGGACTACGGTGAGAAATTCCTTGTGTTAGTCTCTTCCTTCATTCCTTCTGTTCTCCAGGGATGTCCTCCGGTTCGATGAGCGGCAGTGTGGAGATGGTGGGCGCCGGCGGGGCCTCGGTCTCCAACCCCTCGCTCGGCCGGCTGCCCGACCAGGCGAAGAACGAGCTGGCGCAGTTCGAGGCCCGCATCAACTTCTCGAGCAACGGGGATATGTCGGCCGACAACATGTCCCACATCGTCGTGTGTTCCTTGAGTGAGCCAGCGAGGTCGCTTCTTCGTTCATCTCTATTGGTTTGCAGAGCGTGAGCAGGTCCCCTCGCTTCGGTTAGCCGTCCCTCGCACCTACCCGCAAGCCCCCGCGTCCGTCGAGCGAGCGCAGATCGACCTCGGTGAGTGGCTGAATCGAACTGACTTCCACCATTCTTGTTCTGCTTTCAGAGTCGTTCTACTTTGACGACCTCCAGAACACGATCTACGATCAGCTGAGCAAGGCTAACGCTCAAACGGTGACGGACATCATGAGCGTCTGGGTGAGTGGACTCTGTTTGACAAACAATCCTCTATTTCTTGCAGGAGAACACCGTCTCGCAGTTCTACACGAACGGCAACTTCAACGACTACGACCTCATGAGTGCGAACTTCAGCGAAATCTGAGCCCACCGTCCACTCCTCGAGGTTTCTGGGTTCGTGAATGTCGTCCAATTAGGTGCTCCTGCAACCCATTAGCCTCCCGCCTTCACTCTCCTCCCTTCGCTTTTGTGTGTTGATCGTTCGGATCGGGTTCGCGAGAAGAATTAGGATGTTTTGGAAAGTTTAGCAAAATTTCTAGTCCCCTAATCTCATTTCTATTTGTTGATTGTTGATCGCGCAATTATCATCTCCCTCCCTCCCGCTCTTCACCCTCAAATTATATCAACCATTGTCAAACGGACTTTTAATCACCTCTTTCTTTTGTGTTTGTTTGTGTAAGCGAGGAGTGTTCTTTTCGATTAAACTCAATCAAACGCCGTTCCGCAGCCGACCGTTTTTCTGCCGCTCGCACGAGAGTCCGCCCATCGAAACGTGCTCTTTTTGATTCGCCGGACTTGTGCCCATTCCGTGACGTTTGTTTTCGAATCGAATTAGACACTCTTGCTCGTCGTTTCTTCTTTCGTTTACCACTCCGCGTCCTGCTCGCAGGACGGAATCCATTGTGTGAATTCGGTGGACCCAAAAGCAGGCCGTTTGGTGTCTGTTGTGCGGGACAACGACGGGACGCGTTCGTCGGCCTCGATTCGAGCGATTGAACGCGCCCGTCCTCTCAAAAACCTCAGTATTCTTCCGTTTTTTATTCCTTTGCTCCACTCGTTTTTATTGTTGCGACCCACCGAACATATGCCCGCCCTCTTATCCTCCACTCAACCCGGAAAACACAAAACTATATTCACATCGCGTGTAATCCCCCTCCTTCAATGTTCTTTTGTTCACTACGAGGTTGTTTTTGTCCTTTTTCTATTTGATTTACTCCTCGCCTATTCCAGTGGTTTGTTTCGAGCACTCGGATGCGAGAAGACCGTTGTAAATACACTCGAATTGTTCGATTCGTAGAGTAGATTGTTTGTCCCGAGTCCGTAGAACTTAAACACTCGTGTCTATTCCTCAACACAAGCCCGCGAATCATCTAATAAACAAACTGCAAACTAGGTACTTCGTTTATTTCGATTGAGGGTAGGAGTTGGTCGATAAAGAGGAGAATTTCATTCGCCGGCTAGTTGCACGAAGAAGTATGTGTACAATGAACAGGAGCACCGGGAGTAAGTAATCGGATGTGCACTCGAGAGTAGTGGGACTAATCGAACCAGTGCTCCATCTGACAGTCCACGCTGAATTCTAGCAAGCAGATGAAGCAGAAGCTGAAACCGCAGCAGGTGCACGTGATGTGGGCACAACCGCCGGCTCGTTCGATGGGCGTCTTGCAGCGGGGGCACGGCTTCGAGATGGCCTTAATCGCTTCGATCGTCTTGTTCAGCTGAAACAACGGGTTTAGAGAGATCCGACAACTGAAGAGGGGTACCTGCTCACACGTGCACTTCGTGTCTTTGCACCGCGTGCAGAAGAGTCGATTGCATTCAGGGCACAGGACCTCCGTGTTCGCGTCCTCCTTCTCTTCCATTTCGACGGTGAAGCCCGCCGCACAGTGCGGGCAATACTGGGAGCCGCTTTGGAACGAGAGGAACTTCTCGGCGCTCATCCGCTGGAATTTCTCGTAGTTCTCGCGGCCCATTAGGTAGAAGTGATGGCAGTCCTCGATGTAGTCTGAAGAAGAGGGTTCGTTAGCGACCACGTCCTCTGGTACTTACTGGAGCAATCGACCAGAACACAGGACATTGTGAAGCCCACGTCCGCGCGGTACACGAACAGCCATTGGGCGAGGATCTGTTCCATGTACGCACTTACGCACGGAACACACGAGACGTGGCCGCACTTCAGCGAGAAGAGCAGTGGCTCCACCTCGCCGCAAATCGAACACTCCCGATCGTGTTTGTTCGGTTTGATGCACGAAAGGGCGGGGCTTTCCTGCAAGAGGTCGACGTAAAGACGCACTGAATGGATCGCGCTTACAGTCGAGCAAGTGGAGCACTTGAAGGTGAAGCGAGCAGTCGTCTCTCGTTCACACGCTTCGCAGTTGACTCGGATCTTGTCGCTAAACGGGAATGTAATGGAGACGTGACAGAATGAACCCACGTTCCCATCACGTCGTCCCAAGAAGAGGGTTCGTCCAGGAAGGCAATCGCATTGCTACCGCAGCACGAGCAGTTGGCCCGCAGCTTCCCGCTGTTCAGTTGATCGCACTTCTTGCAGAACACAAAGAACGTGCTGAACGTCTTCTTGGCGGCCGGCGGCTTCTGAGCAGTCGGATCGACGACCACGAAGTCCCTCAGGTCGGGATCCACGGCCGGCGTCTTGGGCTTTTCGGCTTCCTGCTCGGCGATCGTGACCGTCAGGCCGCTGAAATCTGCGGATTCACTCGAATACCGAATGCACGGGCTTACGTTTGTCTTCCAAGATTGAGGTCGTTGATTCGGAGCTCGTTCTCCAGCCGTTTGCCGTTGAAGACGACCCGCATGAGGCGGCTCTTCAGGTTCGTCTTCTCGGCGATCCTTTCGAGCACCGAGCCCACGGTGTCCTCCGGATTCAATTCGACGGTCATCGGGAAGCACTTGGCGTTCCCTCGCTGCCGGATGAACACTTGAACCGCGCTCATGATCTGCAACCAATCGGAAAACAGGAACGAAAGATCAAATCGCGACCACGACTCGCTTCCCCGTTTTTACGGCTCGCTTCTTTCGGTGGGAATGGACGTGGAAGTGGGGATTGTAAACGAGGTGGCCGATTTCTTCAGGTCTTGATTGCAATCAGCTGTCGATTTCATTAGCGTTTACTGCTTCTTACCGTTGTTATCATCGAACGACGGAATGTGAAGCGAATCGATTGGAGACAAGAAGGGCGGAATTCCCGAAATTTCGCATAAGTTTGCGCCTGCGGTCGTCACGCACTGCGGCCAATTTGATGACTTTTGTATTGGAATCGGAAAGCTCTTCGGTTTGTATATGGATCGACGATCTCCGCGCCCAAATCCGAACAGGAGACGAGGCCGAGAGTTCTCTTTCGTTTATTCAATGCATTCGTTGCTAAGAAACCGCATTTTAACCGTGAACCCTCTCGATTACTCGTTTCCGTTATCTCGTGTTCCCCTGATCATTTATTTGCACTCACCTGCCAATTGTTTGTTTTGCAGCAGCAGAATGGTCGAAATCCGCGAGGAGTCGGGCTCGGGCGACGAGCAGCCCGCGCGGGACGGAAATCAGCAGCCACAAGCCGGCAGTTCGCGACAATCGGCTCCCCACTTGGCGCCCGGCCGAGGTCTGCAAGCCTCGTTGATCGTGAGGACACTGAAAAGGAGATCCCTTAACTATTCTCTCAATTGCAGGAATTCGTGAAGGACGATCCCTTCTTCTCGATCTGCTCGTGGCTGCGGATCCTGACGCTCTACTTCCTCCTTGCCTACACGCTGAACTCGTTGGGAATCATTTCGAATAAGACCAGCTACTCGAAGGCCTTCGCCGCCGGTTGGTTCCTCTTGTTTTCTATGCGTCGACGGTCATCTGCTTGCAGCCGCTGCGACCAATGCTTTCCGCCTGCATCAACGGCTGCGCGGGACGAACAACGCGTTCTTCAGCCGGGATTTCCTCCAACAACTCATGCTCGAAGACCCGGCCCACTATCTGCTGTACTCGATCGCGTTCATCTCGTCCGCGCCCGTCACAAGTAAGCGAATTGAATCCCGCCGTTGTTACTCGCCATCCAGTGGCCCTTTTTCCGATCGGAATCTACGCTCTCCTGCACACCGCGAGCTACGTGATCAAGACGGCCGAGGTGACCGGCCACAGCCGGAGTCCCTTCGTCGTCGCCGTCGGGCAGTTCCGAGATCGGTACACGACCACCTGCCTGTCGACGGCCGCCTTCACGGAGGTCTTCCTGTTCCCGGTGATGTGTGCGATGATTCTGATGTGAGTTCGCCGTGAAAGCCGGACGATTGACCGCAGCGCGTGTTTAGGGGAAAAGCGAATTTCCTGTTCGTCTTCTTGTACTACCGCTTCCTCTCGTTGCGCTGGGCTTCTCGGCGGAATCCGCACACTCGCCTGGCCTTCTACAACCTGAAGGTCTCGCTCTTCGACGTGGCCTCGAAGCCCGCCTGCCCGAACATCGTCAAGCAGTTCATCTACCAGTCCGTCAACCTGATCCAACGTCTCGCTCCTCCGATCCAGTAATTCGTCGAAGATCTCATCGTCGGTCTTGAGTCCTAAATGATGTCCGTTCCACTTAATGTATGAGTTCTTTCTAGTCGACTAGTGCGCGTAAATGTAATAATAAACACTTCCGTGCTTCTGCTCGGGCTCATGTGTTGGATTGAAAGAAACTAAGAGCTTTCGGAGACTGTTTCATTATTCCCGCATGTGTGTGATTTACGACGGAAGAAACAGGTGCCTAGTCAGCGAAAAAGAATAGATTCAAAACAAGCGCGACGATGGAAAGTTCTTCGGAGTCCATTTCGGCCTGCTCGTCCTCCTCTTTGTCTTCTCTTTCCATTTCGACGACATGCTTTCATCGCTTCAACTCAAAGTCATCAATGGCTTCAAGGTCTTGGTTGCCGTATAAGCGAGTCGATGGGTTCGAAAGAAACGAGACGATTGCAGGGGTTGTCCATCGTCGTGCTCAGTTCGCTGGACCCTTCTTACATGACCACCTACCTTGCCATCAACTTCGAGCTGGTCTGGATCTACGCCGTTACGTGCACTTCACTCTTCTACTGCATCTCTTCGATCGTCGCCTACCTTCTGTGCACCCGAATCGATGCGATCCGCTTCTCTTTGACCAACGGCTTGCTGAAAGTAAGGAGTCTTCAGTGGACACCAAGAGTGTTTTCTTTAGGAAATCATCCTGTCGACGGTCGCGGCCATGGGATGGATTTGCGTCTGCGGAGTCGGGATGACCGTCACCTTCCGCACGGTGTCGACTCCGAGCATCTCGTTCGGGTGCATTGGAGTGAATGGCGCTCTTCCTGCTTTCCTTGAAATCGGAAGGTTTCAGATCGCTAGCGGCATCAACGCATTCCTGTTTCTGACCATTTCTTCGATGAACTTGTTCGTGTTGCTCCAGAAGAAAGTGTTCGTCGAGAAACAAGAGGAAGTGCTGGAGTTCGACGACGATCTTTACTGCGATTGATCGACCGCCGTCGTTTCTTGATTCGATCGCCATAATTTCGTCCAACTCCATAATACTTTCGGCCTTCGTACCGCGTTTTTCAGAAAGCTTACGGTCAGTCGCCTTCACCTACGCAAACGACCGTATTTTCCGCCCACTTACTCGCGTGTTTTCGGCTTCTCTCCGTTTGAATTGGGATTCGTTTAGCAAGTGAACGTCTTTCACACTGGGGATTGTTTATAAATACATTTGTTTCGGCTGAATGCCTCTCCTTGTTTGCGCGACAAACGAATACTCGTGATGAAAACAAGGAGTAAAGTTTATGAGTGGAAGAACGAGTGACAGGCGGCAATTTTGAGTTAAAATGTGTGAACATTGGGGCCGTTCGAGGGCGGTCGAGCGGACGGCGTTAAGCATGTGGATTGTCGGTTGCGTACAGGAATCGTCTCGATTAAACGACTCTCCTCTTCCGCTCACTTGCGGCCGAATCGAAGGTACTCGTGCTTGCGCTTCTGGAAGTTCAGGCGCTGCTCTCCGACGACATCGTGGCCTAAAACAAAGCTGAATAAGGTGCCTCTTCCTTTAAGTGGTCTACCTTGAGTGACGAGGAACTTCTCGACCGAATCGATCACGGTGGCGCCCAATTGGACGAGGACGGAAGACGTCTGGTAGATCTTGCACAGGGCGTGCTTGTCGTTGTCGTGCAGATTGGTGGAGAAGATCTGGAAGCACGTTCTTTGTTCGCAGGAAAAAGAAGTGATGGCGGGCGGCCATTGGATTCCCGAGACCCGCACATTCCCCGCTCTAATTTATTGGACACTTCCGCGTGTTCTTCGTTTTGTTTCGTTCCTTTCAGTCGAAGAGAACAGTCAGCTGAAAGGCGAGAGGACCGGCTGCTTATCGAATTCAATCCGAATAACCGAATTACGATCCAGTGAATCTCTCGCAAGATGAATGAATGGAAAGAAGTCTGGGCAAAGCCATTGGAGTGATTTGCGTCAATGGCTCCAAGCACGAGGACAAGCGTCCATCGAGGACTTTTGGATTCGAATGAACCCCCGTTCATGTTTCTTTAGTGGAACACCCTCATTCCACCCACCTGATCACAGTCCGGCGTCGATTGGGCGTTGGCAACGAAGACCGCCGAAAGGAGAACGGCACAGACGAGGAAGAGGGTGTTCATCTTGCAAGGAAGAACGTGAACAAGTTTGCGAGCTGAAAGCAAAGAAGTCATCACGACTTATTGTCCGAAGAGAGCAATACACGACGCGTTCTCTTCTTTAACAACCCACCAAAATAGCCCAAAGATACGCCTTCAAACCCCTTTATGCGATGGGACGAGACAACAGCCGTTCAATGAGCTTTACTCCACTCATCTCGTTTGTACCAGCCCGCCCATGCCCCTCAACCTTCCCTTCTTTGTGCATGACGTATTGTCAAAAGCAAGTCGAAATGGCAAACGCGTTGACGAGATCAAGAGCTGGACCAGAAAATTAAAGGATCACAGGAAAATCAGATGGAAAGAAAGTGAGCAACACATCGTAACTCCCCACCAATCTGAGGCCTTGAATGGAGTCCAACCGTTCTGTCTTTCCTCCGTTTTATCCCGCACGCCTTGGCCGCAGAAATGGGCGGAGTCCGAAGCGGAGATGCGGCCCGCAAATTCGTTTGTTTTTGTCGTCATTAAGCGCATCCTTAACGAGTCGTTCTCGTAAAAAGTCCACTTTTGAGGAGAGTCACAAGTCAAACGAAGTGCCCTCACTAACGAGATGCTCGTCAGTGGTTTTCACTAATTGCCGCCTACGATCTTCGGTTTGATTACGAAGCCGGACAGAAGGCTGCAATCAACGAGTTACGCATTGAAGGTTGAGGATTAGTCGATTGAGGGCGTCTAGACGGAGGCCGCTGCTTCTTCAGCACGACGATGATTAATTGTTTGTTCGCTGAGTAGTTACTTGTAGTCGAGTCATTGGGACGGATAAGAAATAAGTTTATTCAGAACAAAAGAATAAATTTCCGTTGGATTTCTTGAAGGTGGCAAGAAAGAAGAGTCAAGCGATCAATGGCAATGGGAAGATGTCGGCAGAAAGGAGGCGAAAGAAGTGTGTTTGGAACGTTGAGCAAAATCACAAAAGTTGCACGGAGAGGAAGGGGAAAGAACGGGGGGCGGGCGGTCCACAGTTCAACGAAACTCGCAGGAGATCCAAACAACCGTATGAATAAAAGAATCTTTAGAAATTATTAACAGTCGGGATGGAGAACATTCGCTTCGATGTGGAGCGAATCCATTCGATCGGCCCTCACTGGCGGGCTCCCGCGTTTCGCTTGTAATCCTCCGCCTTGTAGACGCTGCGATACTCCTTGGCGTGTCCGTTGGAGAACTCGGCCACACTCTCGCCTCGCTCCTGCTCTTCGGTTCCCAGGCGTTCGCGCATGTTCACCTAAACGACGAATGAGTGGAGAGTTCAGCGGAATTCGAACGTACGTGAGCAGACGATTGGGCTTGAGACGAGGTGGCTTGGCCGTTCGAACGTGACGACGAGAAGTTCTCGGTGGCGACGGCCTCCGACTCGACCATCTCCTCGCCGCCGCGGTACGTCTGGAATTCGCTCTCCATCGCGGCCGACGATTCCTCGTGCTCCTCGGCCTCTTCAGTGGTCGTGATCACTTCGGTCTTGGTGATGTCCGTGACCACGCGACGCTCGATCTCCTCGCGGATCGTGTACTCGCTGGAGCCCGAGCCCAACGACGAGGTGTCGCCGAGATGGGCGCGCGGGATGCGCATTCCGTCGTTCAGGTAGGAGGCCAGATGGGCGGCCTGGGCTTCCGAACCGCTCTCCAGATGACGACTCGAGCCGCTCGACTTCAACTTCGCACGCGGGATTCCCAGCTCGTGCGCGTAAAGGTCGCCGGCGGCCGAGAAGGCGCTGAAGTCCGCTCCGCTGTCACTCGAGTTCGACTGATCCAGCGTGGACCACGGGAAGAGGCCGTTGCGGTACGCCATCAACGGTTCTCGGTAGCGCTTGAAGCAATGGCATTTGCTGCACAAGTACAACAAGCAGCTGAAAAGAGGCGTTGTTGAATGCAAGTAGTTCAGTCACTTCGAACATACCACAAGGTGAGCAGCAGGAAGAGCAAGGCGAGGATGATGAGCAGGACAAGTGGGGCGTTCGACGGCGCGACGTCGCAGAACTCTCCCGTCCAGCCCTCCGTGCACGCACAGGTGACGTTCTTCGTTTGAGCGTTGTGAACACAATCGCCGTGCTGATTGCACAAATCGCAGAGGAGAGCACCGCACACGCGGCCGGGTTCCGCCGGATTTCCGTCCACGTAGCCGTCCGGGCAGGAGCACGAGTAGCCGACGCGGTGGTCCTCGCAGATCGCCACTCCGCTGCAGTTCGTGAGACCGAGAGCACATTCTAAACATTCACGGGTTGTTGGCTGATTGAGAGGTCTGGACTGACCGTCCACATCGATCATGTTCAGGCACAGCGTGTCCGCCTTCATGCCCAAATGAACGCGATTCTCGCTGTGGCGGATGTCGACGAAGCCGTGATTGCACACGCACTGCGCCTCCTGCTCCATGTTCTTGCACGTGCTGTTGGTCGGGCAGTAGGAGACGTCGCTGCAGTAGTCGAGGACACACACGCTTCCGGGAACGGCGCCCTTCGGAGCCGCGTCGCTGTAGCCCTGATTGCACTCGCAGCGGTAGAGATGCTCCTGAAAGGCACAATTGTACTGAAGGGTTGATCGAAAGAACGTACGAGATCGATACAACGGGCGTTCGAACTACACTCGTTGTCCTCCTCGCGCTCGCACTCGTTGTACCCGACGTTCGGCAGACAGCGCTTTCCGGGATCCGCGGGGTTCATGTCCCGATAGCCGGCTCCGCATTGGCAGCGATAGCTCTTCGGTCCTTCGTCGAAGCACATTCCTTTCGGATGGCACGTGTTCTGCAATCGTGGTTGATTAGAATCAAAACAAAGGGAAAGGGCTACCTTGTAGCAGGCGCGGAAGGGATCCGGTTGGTAGGGATTCAAGTACAGGCCGCTCTCGCCCACTTGGTAGTTGTTCCGATCGATGATGTACTGGACCAGGGCGCGGTAGGCGTCCGCCGGCGTGCGGACGGTGCCGCGGCGGAAGTTCATCGTCGCGTTGAAGAGGAGGCCGGTGTCCCAGCTGGCGTTCACGTGCATCGGCTCGAGGATCTCGTTCACTTCGGCCGAAACGAAGCCGTTCTTCAGCGACGTGTGCGGGTAGCACTGGCCGACGCCGTCCTCGAACATGCGCACGTACGCCTTGTTGACCGAGTCGAGCGGATTGGCAAAGCTGTTGTTGTAGACGAGGTTCTGTTGATGTCGTCGGATGACCCAGAGCGGGATCTGCCACGACTCCACCGGATGGCAGGAGTCGCGCGGCGAGGCGCGCTTTTCGCCGTTCGTGCAGCCGCAAATCTCGCCCGCAATGCAGACCTCGCCCAGCTCGCTGTTGCACACTTGTCCCGCGCAACGGTCGCCGATCGGCAGGGACTTGGCGCACGGGTCGAGCAGGTCGACGTCGGCGGCCACTTGAAGCCGGCCGCCTCCAATGGCGCCGTTCGAGCGTTGCAGCGAGTCCATCAACTGGTCCCACAAGTCGCAGGCATCGACCGGCGTCTTCGAGGGCACCGTTCCGACCACGTAGTTGACCAGCAGACCGTCGTCCCACGTGCTGTTCACCGTCTTCGGGTGCGTGACGTACGAGATGTCCGTGCTCACGTAGCGCGCCGTGTACTCCGTTCCGCCGACCGCTCGGCCGAGATCGTTGGAGAACTCCTTGGCGAACTCCACGTACGCCTCGTTCTTGTTGTCGCCGTACTCGCTGCTGTAGAACAGCGGTTGTTGGCCGCGGTTGACCACGCGGAAGGCAAGTGGCGTTCGATCGACCGCCTGGCAGGCCTTCGACGCGTTCCGCCGGCTTTCGTTCGGCCGACACTCGCAGCGACTGCCGCCCACGCACACCTCTCGCAAGTTGTCCTTGCAGTAGTTCTGCGGGCCGCACGGGATGCCTTCGATTCGGGGCTCGGCTTGTGGCTTCGCAACGTCAACGATCGGGTGTTCTTCTTGGAAGGCTGCAGGAAAATAATGGTAAATATTGTCCCTCTACTTTCGATCACTCACCAACACAAACACGACCCCTTTCGGCGGGATTCTTCGATTCGTCGTAGAACCCTTCGCGGCACGTGCATCGATAGCCGTCCTCCGTGTCCACACAGTCGGCGTTGGAGTCGCATTGGTTGAGCTTCGGGTCCGCGCACTCGTTGTACACGCACACGCGGCCTTCCTTCTCGGGCAGGGCATCGCGGTAGGGCGCTTTGCACTTGCACGTGTAACCACCGGGCAGATCGATGCACTGGGCGTGAGGCGAGCAGTCCTGAAGGTTGGGCGACAGGCACTCGTTGATGACTGAAAAGAAATGAATAAAGTATAAGGAATGCGAAAGCTGATTACTGTAGGAGCAGGCAGTGCCCGGAGACTTGGGGTTCTCGTCGTGGTAGCCAGAGCGACAGCGGCACTCGAAACCGACTTGTTTATCAATACAGTCGGCAAAACGAGAGCAGTTGTTCGTCCGGGGACTCGCGCACTCCTGAACGAAGTGAGTGATTGCTTTCTGTCCTCTCGAGTGTGCATTTCTTACGTCGATGAGAGGCATGCACTTCCGTCCGGGCCGTCGCTTGTCCGGCGATTGGTCCATCGGTTGACGGGGCATCTGGAAGAACAGGGAATTGAATGCACAAACCATTGCGAGAGGCCACTCACCGGCAAGTGTATCCATCCGCCAAGTCCTCGCAAACACCCAAAGGATCGCAATCGTTGAGCGAGCGATCGAGGCACTCGTTCACTTGGGCGATGCACATGCGTCCCGGTCGGCTTCGCGGATCGGGTGACTGGTCCACGTATCCGTCGCGGCACTTGCACGTGAAGCCGTCGCCGCCCTTCTGCTCCAGACAAATCGCGTTGTCCGCGCAGTCGTTTCGGTTCGGGTCCAGGCAGATCGGATCGGCGAGAACACACGTGCGGCCGGGCTTGCCCTTCACGTCGGGGCTGCGATCTTCGTAGCCGGGCAGGCACGAGCACGTGTAGCTGGTGGCGCCGGTCGCTTGGCACGCGCTCGCCGGATGGCAGTCGTTGAGGTTGTGGTCCTGGCAAGGATGGCGCGGCGGCGGAGGGGGCGGCGGTGGGAGTTCGCAGACGCGTCCTCCCGGCGATCCGGCGGGCGTTCGGTCCTGGAAGCCGCGACGACATTCGCAGCGATAGCCGTTGTGTTCGTCCTCGAAGCAGATCGCATTCCGCGAGCAGTTGTTGAAGCGAGCGTCGCGACAGGCTTGGTCTGAAACACAAAGAGTGAACGGAATGCTTCGGACGAACAAGTCACTCACTTCGCACGCAAATCCGTCCTTGTGTTCCCTGAGGCGACTGGTCGACGTAGCCGGGGATGCACGAACAGCGGTAGTTCTGACCGCCGAGCGGCTCGCAGACGGCCGCACTCGAACACTCGTGATTCGACGGGCACACTTCCGGCGGGCCGCAAACACGGCCGGGCTGCGTGAGGAGGTTGGGCGAGCGGTCGATGTACCCGTCCTTGCACTCGCACACGTACCCGTCCTCGAGATCGCGGCATTCCGCGTTCGGCGAGCAGGTGTGCCGCTTCTCCGCGCACTCGTCGACCAAACGAACGCACAGGCGGCCGAGTCGCTTTTTGTTCGGCGATCGATCCACAAAGCCGGGCGGGCAGGCGCACGTGAACGATTCTTCGTTGTCGTTGCACTGGGCATTCGGATCACAGTCGTGCTTTCCGGTCGCGCACTCGTTCTCGAACACCAAACACACGCGGCCGCTGAAGACGGGATTCGGAGAGATGTCCCGACTGTTCGGCGGGCACGTGCAGGCGTACGAATCGATCGTGTCGACGCTGCAAGAAAGCTCTTCACACGAATCAATTGGTCGAAAGACACACCATTTCGCGTTCTTGTCGCAATCGTTCAGCTTCGGGTCGTTGCACTCGTTGACGATCGGCTTGCAGGCACGACCGGGCAGCGTGAGCGACGGCGAGACGTCCAGGAAGTTCGACTTGCACGTGCAATTGTATCCGATTTCCATGTCCGAGCAGATGGCGTCCTTGTGGCACGAGTTCAGCTTGGAGTCGTTGCACTCGTTCACGAGCCGACGGCAAATCCGTCCCCGGACGTTCCGGCTGGAGGTCCTTGAAGCCGGGCAGGCAGCGGCAGAGGAATCCGTCCTCCCGGTCGATGCACTGGGCTCCTTCTCCGCGAGCAGTCGTTCAAGTGCGGGAAGTGCACACTCGTTCACAACTAAACAAGGTGCATTGCAATGACGTGCCGGAAAGTAGTAAACGTACATGGCTGACAGTTGCGGCCCGGCTTCTGCGGCATCATGTCCTTGAAGCCATCGGCACAGCGGCACGTGAAGCCGTTCATTTGGTCGACGCATTGAGCGGACGGGATGGCAGTCGTGCAACGACAACGCGCACTCGTCGACGATCGTGCACGCGCGAGTGGTCGAATCTCCGTTCGTAGTTCATCGGGCACGCGCATTTGGGAGCTCCGTTCACGATGCGGCAGACCTCGTTCAACTCCATCGAGCAGGAGGTGCTCACGTCCACGCGGCACTCGTCCGGTTTGGGCGTCGGGCGGGGCGAACACACTCGTCCGGGTCGTCGAATTCGGTCGGGCGACTCGTCGATCGTCGAGGCGGGGCAGCGGCAGGTGAATCCTTGAGGGAGATCCTCACAGACGGCTTCCTTGGCGCAGTCGTGCTTCTTCAGTCGGCACTCGTCCACCAACGTCGGCCGGCACACGCGTCCCGGGCGGCTGGGATCGGGACTCTCGTCCGTGAAGCCGTCCGCGCACTTGCAGTTGAACGAGCTGGGCGTGTCGATGCAATCCGCTTGCGGCGAGCAGTCGTGCAGATTCGAAGTGCACTCGTTGACGCGAAGCAGACAGCGGCGGCCGGGCTTTCGTGCCCGTGTTCGGCGAGACGTCGATGTAGTTGGCCGGGCAGGCGCACACGTACGAGTCCTCGGTGTCCGTGCAGACCGCTTCGGCCGCACAGTCCGCAATGCCCGTGGAGCACTCGTCAACCACTGAAAGGAAACGGAGGTTTCGTCTGAAGCAATCGATTGTTTCTTACGTTTCTTGCACTTGCGGCCGGGATGCGCGCGGCGGTCGGGCGACACGTCGAGCCAGTTGATCGCACAACGGCAGGAGTAGGATTCGGGCGTGTCCTCGCAAATGCCGCCCTCTCGCGCGCAATCGTGAGTTCCCATGGCGCACTCGTCGACCAGCTTCTTGCACAGACGGCCGGGCTTCTTCGCGACGTCGGGCGAAATGTCGAGGAACTCCGCTCCGGCAGCGACACAAGTAGTTCTCGTCCGTCTCCGTGCAGATCGCGCGATCGGGCGAGTCGCAGTCGTTGAGCGTCGGATTGCTGCAGTGCGGGATCTCTGAACACAGAAACGATGATAGAAGACCGTGTCGAATGCTTGGACTCACGTGGAATGCACAATCGTCCGGGCGATCGGATGGGATCGGGGCTCTTGTCGATCGTTCCGGGCGGGCACACGCACGAGAACGAGTCCTCGCCGCTTTGAACACAACGAGCGTGCTTGTCGCAGTCGTTCTTGCCCGTTTGGCAGCGCTCATTCCGTTGCACCTTCTCGCACTGACGGCCGGGATTCCGCAGCTCGTCGAGGTCCGTAAAGCCAGCCTGAACGAATGCGTGTGATCAACGGTCCCCTTCAACGCAGCAACCACCTTGCAGATGCACTTGTACGAGTCCGCAGTGTCGATGCAGATGGCGTCCTTCGAGCAGGTGTTCAGTTCGGGGGCGCTGCACTCGTTGATCAGCTTCTTGCACACGAGACCGGGAGCGATGTGCGGGTTCGGCGAGTAGTCGACGTATCCCGGCTTGCAGCGGCAGACGAACGATTCGGGAGAGTCGCTGCAGATGGCGTCGGGCGAGCAGTTGTGAGTGCCTTGAAGACACTCGTTTTGCTCGGCGATGCACACGCGTCCGGGCCGTCGGAGAGGTTCGGGCGATTTGTCCAGGAAGCCGGCCGGGCACGCGCACAAATAGCCGTCGTCCGTGTCGATGCACTTCGCCGACACTCCGCAGTCGTGCTCGCCGGTTAGGCACTCGTTTCGCACTAAACAAAAGAAGTTAAGTAAAGCCCCTGATTCGTGATGCTTACAGCAAACGTCCGTGATCGGATGTCGCTTGTCGCTGGTCGCGCACTGGCACGTGTGGAAACGACCGGAGCCGTGCAGCAGACACTTCTCGTTCTTCCGCAGATCGCAGGGAATCGGGGCCGTCGGATCGCAGGAGCCCGCAAGCACGCAGTTGAGGCTGTAGGGATTTCGCTCGTAGCCCATGACGCATTGGCACTGGCCGTGGCCCACGGAGTCGGCGACACACTCCTCGTTGGCCTTGCACGTGGTCTTTCCGTTGGCGCAGTCGTCGTCCTTGCTGAAGGAGATGTCGGGATTGCCGGACTTCTCGGCGTTCTTGGGCGGGTTGACTTCGTCCTTCGTGGAAACTAAACAGAAGGAAATAGTGCAAAACAGAAAACGAATGAGTGCGTACTGCAAATGCCCCCGCGATGTTCGCGGGCGAAGTTGGCCGGACACACGCACCGATGGTTGCCGAAGAACGTTTTGGAGCACATTTCGGGCGACGGGCACGAGGTGGGCACTTGCGGATTGCACAGGCTTCCTCCGCACACACGAGTGAACGGATGGCGCTCGAAGTCCTTCTCGCACTGGCACTTCGGCTTCCCGTCCACCTCCGTGCACACTTCGTTCAACGTCCGATCGCATCCCGTCTGCAGTTGGGCGTTGCAGCGGCCGGCCGGGCGTTGTTCCCGTTCGGGCGCTGGACAAGCGGCCTTCTGGATGGACGAACGAAGCCGAGTGTCGAGGTCCTTGAAGCGGTCCACGTAGAACCACCGGCTGGGCGATCCCGCAATGGACTCCAGTTCGGACGAGAGAACGTGGTCGGTCACTCCGATCGCGAACATGTTGACGCTCAGCTTGCGGGCGGCCTTCGAGGGCTCCGTCACGTTGTCCTGACTCCGGCCCGTCCGTGATCACGATCGCCACTCGGCTCACGTTCGCCGAAACCGGGCGCGCACCGCGACGTTCGGAGAAGCCTGAAGGCAAAAGTGAGTTAGGAACACCGGGACCAAGAAACGCTACCTTCCAGAACCATGTGCTGAATCGCCGCACCGGTTCGCGTCAAGCCAGTCAAGTATTGCGTTTGACTGATGGCCTGCAGCAGGGAGTCCTTGTCCGTGTACTGGTTGAGGTCGAATTCGTGGCGAATCTGATCGGAGTACTGGATGAGGCCGACACGCGTGTTCTCCATTCCGATCTCGAACAACTCCACGAACTCCCGCACGAAGCGCAGGATTTCGTGCTTGAAAACAAACGACCCAATCGATCCAGAGCCGTCGATCAAGAACATCAGATCGGTCTTTTGCTTCGGGCAGGTCGTCTGCACCGTGCACACTCGTCCGGGCGGCAGGTTCGCGAGGAAGCTGACGTCAATGAAGCCACTGATGCACGAGCAGGTGTAGCCGTCAGGGCGATCGATACAGTCGGCGTTCTCATCGCAAGTGTTCGTCATCTTCGACAAGCACTCGTTGCTCGCTAAAACGGACGAATGAGAAGTGTGCCTTGAGTCAGCGGCCCTCACCGTTCGCGCACTTTCGACCGGGCGCCAAGCCGACTTGAGACGAGGTGTCCACGAAGCCCTCGCCGCACACACACGCGTAGCCGTTCGTGGCATCAACGCACTCGGCAAACGGAGAACACGTGTGAGCTCCGTTCGCACACTCGTTCACGACTGCAATCATCGAATGAAAAAGCGTGATTGCCGCAGGAATCTTCTTACGTTCTTTGCAAACACGTCCGGGTTGGGCTTCGGGATCGGGCGACATGTCGAAGAAGCCTGAACGAAAGGGTTGAATGGAACGAACGGTCATTCCCTACCTGGACGGCACTGGCATTGGAAGGAGTCGAACACGTTGACGCAGATGGCGTTCTTGTCGCAATCACTCGACGACTCGCAGGCGGAGAACAGGCGGCACGTGTTGTCGTCGTAGCGGAACGCATTTTCCGCACACTCGCAGACGAACTCGCCCTTCACTCGTCGATCCACGCAGACCTCGTTCTGCCCGCAATTCGGCCGGTGGCGATCGCAGGAGTCCAGCGAGAGGGCGGTATCGGCGTGTTGATCTCCGGTGGGCGTTCGCGTGGGTTTGTTGCACACGCGGCCGGGGAAGTGCGTGACGTTGTTCGACGCGTCCACGAATCCCGGCTTGCAGGTGCACAGGTAGCTCTCCTTCGTGTCCTCGCAGATCGCGTTGTCCGAGCAGTCGTTGCGATTGCCGTCCAAGCACTCGTTCACCGCCTCCACGCACTTGCGGCCCGGCAGTCGGTTGAAGGACTCGGAGATGTCCGCGTGTCCGGGCAGACAGCGGCACGAGTAGCCCTGGTCGGTGTCCACGCACACGCTGTTCACATCGCAGTCCACGCCGTACTTCTTCGGATTGGAGCACTCGTTCACGCGCTTCTTGCAGATGCGTCCCGGCTGTCCGGCGGGCGAAATGTCCGCGTAGCCGGAACGGCATTGGCACGTGAATCCTTCCGCCTAAAAGGCAATCGTTAACAGTTGTCCTTTCCGCATCCAAACCAACCAAATCGAGGCATTGGGCGTCCGGCGAGCAGTTGTGCAGCGGCGATTCCGAACTGCACTCGTTGATCACCAGACAGCGGCCGTCCGGAAGACGCTCGTAGTTGCCCGGACAGGCACACTTGTAGGTGCCGCTGCGGAAGACGCACACTTCGAGCTTCGTCTTGTCGCAACTCATCGGATCGTTCACGTTGCATTCGGGAGGCGGCGGGGCGTTGGCTAAACAAGAGCCTTCGATTGCATTGTTTCTTCTTCTGCCACTCACCTTTGACACAATTGCGTCCCGGCCGATCTCGCGGATTCGAACTGTCGTCCCGGAATCCATCCTTGCAGCGGCAAGTGAACGACTCCGCCGTGTCGATGCAAGTGGCCGAGGCGTGGCAGTCGTGTTTGCGTTGAGCACACTCGTTGATCACTTCGCGGCACACACGACCCAACGGGCGGCCGTGTTGGCGGGAGACATCGACGAAGTTCGCAGGGCACGAGCAGAGCGGGCCTTCGGGGCTCTCCACACACGTCGCCTCCGGAGCGCAGTCGCTCTTCTCGCATTGATTCGAGCGGCGACAACTCCGGCCGGGGGCGTTGACCAGGTCGACGCTCACGTCGTTGAAGCCGTTCCGACATCGGCAGGAGTAGCCGGCCGACGTGTCGATGCACTCGGCTCCGATGGGATCGCACTCGTGCGTTCCGAGAGCACACTCGTTGACTTCTGAAAAGGCGTGTTCATTCAATCATTTCCATATTTGTTTGTTGTTTTGTTTATTTTGCAATTTGCGGGTCACTCATCAGCCGGCTGGCGGGTGGGCGGGCGCGTTTGCAGGCGGCGTTGTACAACGGCGACCGACTTCCGCGAAACCCCCGACGGGGCGGCCTTGGCGAAGACGCATGAGCGGCGATTCTCCCACCGGCCAGTCCGCTCATTAGCCCCCCGATGGCAGCCTTGAAACAACGCCACGACCGCGACATTTCGCCCCTGCTCGTCGGTGCCGTTGTGACAACACGTGTGTCCGTTGTGCAACCCCCGTCACTCGCCGCGTCTTCCCGCTGTTTCCGCCGAAGGCCGCTGCGGGCGTCTTTAATGTGCACCTTTGAATTGGCTTGCGGCAAGTGGAAGACAAAAAACGACGATCGTTGGACGTCGGATCGCCTTTCAATCGCCGCCCGATCCCAGAAAAAATTAGTCAAAAAGTCGTGCGCGAGTAATTGGCGATCGGCGGGCGGCCGTTCGATCGTCTCGGGCCCGCTCGATTGCGCAAGCGGCGAGGTGGAAGAAGCCGGTAGTTGGGGCGTCGCAGGCGCGGATCCCGCCCGCAAAGCCGCTCGGCGTCAATTACGGTGAACGGGCGAAAGAACGGCAAAAGAAGAAAGGAAACGTGAGCCGACTTGTTCAACGCACATCCTCGCCGCTTACCTACCGACAACAAAAAGAAGCAATCGCCGCAAACGCGACCGCAATCCACCCGCCCGCCCCGCGGAGCCCACGTACGCAAATTTCCGCCCGGCGACGATTGCGGGCGGCTCGCTTACGCGCGCTCATCCACGAACATCCGCTTTGTGGCGAAGAAGGAAGAAGATGCAAGCGGTAAACCCCGCCGTTTGGTTCGAAACCAGCTGGCGATCATGGCGCAATCGCTACCCACCTTTCTTGCACTTCCGTCCCGGCGATCGGGGATCCTCGGACATGTCCACGTAGCCGCGCGGACAGCTGCACTGGAAGTAGCCGGGCTGCTCGCTGCGGCACTCGGCCACCGGATCGCAGTCGTGCAGCGAGTAGTCATTGCACGGATTGGCTCCTGAAAACAAACGAATAAACACGAGTAAACGGAAACGAAGTGGTCAGAAAGATCCCCAAAGATGAGAGAAACGAGGGGCAAACCTAGAGCTGAAGAGCGATCAACTGCGAGCAGCAGGAGCGTGAATCCGAGCGGCCAAACGGCGGCTCGGCCAAAGCGGCCCATCGTTGCGTGCGGTCGATGGGCGAGAGCGACCGGCTGATCAATGAGTCAACCAAAGAAATGAATGAAGAGCGAAGATGTGCGGCTTGATGATGAACGACGAACGGTCGGAAATCCCGAACAACGACCGCGATCGCGAATGCCGCTCGTGATCGGCGCGCGGGCGGGCGGGCGGCTATCGGAAGTGGGCGACGGCGGCGGTCGGGACAAATCGGGGAGTGGCGGTGATTGGGGGCGGTAGTTCCTGCGCGGGATGACGACAGAGAGCGCCGCCGGAGGGGTGGGGCCGGCCGGCGAGATCTGCTCGTCGACTTCGTAGGTCACGCACCACGCCGCCTTGGAAGTTAGCGGCAAAAAACGGACGAGGAGGCGGGCGGAAGGTCGTTGGCGCAACTGATGGCGGCGACGTTTTTTCACCGTCCACGACGCCCGCTGACAAAAACCCACGTCGCAACGGTGTGCCGGCGGGGAATCCGATTGGGGAGGGGGGATCGGGAAGCTTCCGCTTTTCGCGCGCTCTTCCGATCGTTACGACGAGAGGGGCGGCAAAGAAGAAGGTTGATCCTCGGGGCGGCGAATGCTCGCGACGCCGTTCATAATGCGGCAGGTGAACGACTGCTGGGAGATGCGTCAGGCAGGCGGTCGTTGATCTCGGCTCGGCATCAAACGATTCCCGTCCCACACCTCGAATGACTCAACGGAGGGCGGAGTGAAGGACGAGGTAGAAATTTCGGAGGAATACAAAGCGGATGTCCAGATGTTCGTTGACCGTTGGCGATTTACAGCCCCCGCTTGTCGGCGTGAGGGCGATCGAAGTCCGGCGGAGAAAAACGAGAAGACAATTCGCTTAATTGAGAGTCGGAGCGCGGTAACCGGCTGGCTGGACGGAGGGAGGACGGCTGCTGGGAGAGCCGGCGCATGTACCCGACGGGCGAGGCGGCGTGAGTCTTCCGCGACGCCGCCCACCGCCTCCGCTAACTCGCCGCAGCTCACGTCGTTTTTCTTCCTCCCTCGCTCAACTCATTTTTTACGTCTTCTGGTGGGGCGCGAGGAGCAGGAAGAAGTGCGTTCGGAAATCGCGGAAGAAGAAAGAACGTGCGGGTAAGACGGCGGCGATCGACGACGATCGTTTCCACGCGGACGCCCGCTCGGCGACGGCTCGCGAGTCGCCGGCGAGTACAAGCGGCACAAAAGACGGACAGCGGTCCACTAATCTGCGCACGTTCCTCCGCCGCTTCTGTACGCGAGCGAGCGAAGGCGGATGTTGCGTCGAAGAAAGCGGATAACAGCGGGAATCCATCGGATCTCCTCGTTATTCACTTCATTTCCGCAAATTCAATTTGAAGTTCGCAATAGAACGGAAGAGGAGAGAGCGAGTGAAAGCGATTGTGTAGAAATCGAGTAGAAGACCCCTTGAGAAGTTGGAAGAAGCACAGCTACTCACCGATCGGACTTGCGCACTTGTGGCCTGGATTTGCGGGATCAAGGTCGATGCCGAGCTTGCACTGGCAGAGGACTCCGTGATTGGTGGCAACACAATGGGAGGTGGCTGGCGGACAGGACGACGGATCGCAATCACTAGACTCTGCAAAGCGGTCGTTTCAGTCTAACTGTTCGGTTCTTTTGCGGATATTCGTTTATTCCTTTGACTTCTTAGATGTGAGTTTTCCGTAAAGATTCCTCGGCTGAATTTCGAAAGCCACAACCTTGAAGTAATGACTCCGCGTTGGCGTCACGTATTCCCGCCGCTTCATTTCGATGCCGCCCGAACGGATGCGATCGGCGCTCTTGATGATCGCGTTCGTTCGTTCCCGCGGGACGTTCGGCGGGTTAATCGGATGGGATTCCCGACGGAAGCGAATGGATCCCCGCAATTTCCACGCGGCTCCCGTTACGCTGATAAAAAGTGCGCGCACAATGCGGAGGATCGTAAACGGCGCCCCGCCAATCGGAACACACTCGACTGAACGCAGCAGAACGGCGATGGATTCGAGATTCCATTGATCTTCCGTTTTTCTCGCCCCCCTTTCGAAAGCAACTTCTCGATCGGAACGGAACGCCCAACCGAAAGCACATCCGGGAATCCCGAACGATCACGATTGATGATTGAGCTCTTCGGGTTGCGGTTGTTGGCTGCCGGCTGACTGGAGAAGTTCGAGTGTTTTGTTCACGATCGGAATCATCGGGCGGCGACTCTGTTTGAAGCAAGAAAAGAACCACAAACGTCGCGCGTACCCCGATTAATCACATCGCCGCTTTCGTTTTCGACTTGCAACACGTGCTCCAGCCGCCATCGTCTTTCTTCCCTCCCCTCCTCGTCGTCTCTCCATTCAACCGCCCAAGAGGAAAATTGCAAAATTAAATGCCCCAGCGAGGCAGAAGGCAATCGAAACAGTCGGGCGAATCTTGCGAATCGCACGGCGAGAATTTTGTTCACTTACGGAGGGAACAAACACGACCGGGTTCGTGAAAATTGGGCGACGTGTCCACGTAACCTAAAAATGAGGAAGATGATCAAAAGGAATCAATTAAGCGTGAAATTAACCCAATTATAATCAGAAGAGATACCCACAAACAGGTGATTCTTTCATCAAAGTCTTACCGACTGGACATTCGCAGCGATAGCCGTCGATCTGATCCACGCACTTGGCCCGGGGATCGCACGTGGTCTTTCCGGATTTGCATTGATCTCCCACTGAAACGGGTGCTCTTTGATTTGTGGGTCATGTGCTTCGTGTTGATTAGAAGAGCGGTACGGTAACTCCAGGAAAGAAGTTCCCTAATTTGTGTGAGGTCGTGGAAGGCTAATCGAATTAGCCCAGTTCCGACCGCAAAAAGCAATCTTGTTACGCAATTGGAACGGCGGTCACTCCCGCGTTCCATCACCAATTAATTGGAACGCCCGAACAAACACTGACCTTTGGAGCACTTCCTTCCCGGCCGTTTGGCGCCCAACTCGGACGTGTCCACGTAGCCCGGCCGACAACGACACGAGAAGCCGAGTGGAGTGTCGATGCAATGCGCATTCCGATCACAGTCGTTTTGCAACGGAGTTCGGCACTCGTTGACCACTGAAAGCAGCTCACAGTTGCTTCATGGCTGTTGTGTGGAACTTCCTTACACTTCTGACACTTGATCCCCGGCCGAGTGGAGGGTGATGGAGAGACGTCGAGATAGCCCTCGCTGCACAGGCACTCGAACGAGCGGTCGTTGTTCATGCAGATGGCATTCGGATCACAATCATTCCGCAGGCAGTGATTGACGTGTTCTGCAAAAGGTGTCTTGTCATTCGAGATGCTCTTTTCTTCTTTATGTCGAATAATATTGGAAATGATTGGCGGGGATGCGCTTTCACACGTTTTTTTCTGCTTCCGATCGCCCACTGCGAGGCGAGGGCGTACGCTCGATCGAACGGGCGGCCTTGTCGCGAACGTCTTTGACGGACAGGCGGAATTACCGCAAAAGCATACCGCTCCCGAAATTCCCATTAATTCGACGCCCACTTCTTTCCCGCACATTTGCATTCGAAGATGGCATTTGTTGTGGTGGAGCGCACGTCCTTCCCGACAAACCCGTTCAAGGCCGTTCGCTTTTTTGTGTTCGGAGGGCCGCGCACTTGAGCAGAAGCGAGGGGATTCGGCAAGTGCTAACCTGAACATGAATCACCCTTCTCGGGATTGCAATCCTTCCCGCCGTTCGAGGGCGCATCGTAGCTGCCGGCGTCGAGGCTGGGCGCAACCTTCACACCGCGCGCCTTCGGTCGGCTCGATTCCTGCCCCGACACGACGTGTTTTGTTGCCGTTCAGAAGAGGGTGGGATAAGCGGCGAACAGGTCGTCCAACAGACGCGAACAATTGCGAGGCGACCGCCCGAGGAAGTGCGGGAGAAGAGGAGTGCGGAATGCAGCGTTGTTTGCCGGGCGCTCGGAAATGCCCGTACTGACACACGCAACGCTGCCGACCGTTCACTTCCTGAAAGAATGACCAACTGGTTAAATCAAACTTACAGGATTGAAACATACGATGCAAACTTCGGCGTTGTTCGTCGCACAATCGTTCGGAGTGTCCGTGCAGAAGGAAGTCGTGAACGGCTGTTGATCTCCGGAGCGATTTCGACTCGGCAATCCGTCCGGGCAAACGTCGTCCTCGTCGCCGGCATTCGGGAACTCATCCGATGCGTCTGCGCAAGTCGGCCACTCCGTTCTGGAGTTGTTGCTGGGGGATGCACTCGGGATGGCCGCAACGGCATTGGAATTGATCGGGTGGGCATGCTGCAAGAAATCCTTTGATCGATCATTGTTTATTCGGGATTATTCCACTGGCTCCCCTTTCGAGGGCGAGATTGTTTGGATTCGCTTTATTTTCCGTCCGTCAATCATTCCGATGGCAACGTAAATACGCGTGCGGATTTCCGCCGCCTCTTCCTCATCCACGGCAAACAATCCCGAGCGGCGTTCTTTTGAATTCCGCCCATTACTCATCGTTGCGCATCATTTTCGCGCGCGCGCCGAGCCGAGCGGCCATCCGCCGCCCAATCGACCCGTTTTGCTCGATTCGTGGGCAGTGGATCGAACGACGAGTAATTATTCCAATCAATTCGAGTGCTTTCTGTTTTGGTTACGAAAGTTGTTTCGTTCAGTCAGGCCGGGCAATAAAGCTCGAACGCGTGAATCAATCGGTTTCGGTGAACAAAACCGAAACCCATTCGAGGCAGCCGCCACGAATCGATGGCGCATGCGCAGAACAAGCGGCCGGGCGGCAGCCTAACGACTGGTTGTTGTGCGTGTTTATGTGTTCGTAATGCGCAACCGGCGGGACGCGGCGGATGGATTTGCGCGAACTTCGCGATCAACCGGAAAGCCGCACGGACGGCGGGATTTTCGGCGTCGATGAGCAACGAGATAAACCGACAAAAGAGCGGCGGAACGAGTGAGTGAGTCACGTAAAAAAGGGGCCTTGACCGCAACGCTTCTCGAAGAAACTCTTGCTCCTGTTGACCAGGCCCCAATCGTTTTAGTCATGGGAATTCAGCACTGATTTAAGGCAAAACGTGCATATTTGCATCTCTTTTGCAGATGTAATTACGATCTACGTGCATGAAGAAGACTGCGGTCAGCAGAAGTCGGCTTTTGCTCATCCCTTTTCATTTGAAGTGCCTAACGGCCTCTTCAATTCGGCGGCGAAAAGAACTCCCACGCGGGTTTGTTCAATTAATCTACCTGACTAAGTTATTCTTCTCAATGCAAGCGATTCAGACAGACAAACCGAAAGTAACAAAAAAGAAGAAAGGATCGACTTACTGCTTGAGACGAGAGCCGCGGCACAAATGAGCAGAAGGATACAGTAGGGAATGCTTCGTTTTGCAACCGAGTTGCGTGTTGAGTTCACAGACATTTGAGCAAAAAGGAACAAGAGAGCATGTCGCCAATCTGCAACGTTCGAAACGATCAACGAGCGAGAGGATCAAAACGGAAAGCGAGTGCACGACGAGATCCAACGGCAGTTCACGCAACTCACGCGCGCCTGTTGCGGAAGAAGTTCACGCGCAACGGGGGAGAGAAACGCAAAAAATTTGGGTGGGATGCGGAAGAAGGAAGAAGACCTGGATGGCGCCCGGAGTTTGTGCGAATTTAGAACAGGGCCGTCCAAGGACAAGACGCGGTTATTGTACGGAGGCGATTTGCGGTGGGCGGCTACGCGCATATTCGCATGGACTCGCTGCGCACGCCCCCCGACTGCCCCGATCGAAAAGGGCGTGATGGGCATTTTCATGCTGGTAAATTCCGTCGGTGCGAAAATGGGCGGCGAAACGAAAACCGCGCGTGAGTTCGCCGCAGATCCACGCGCCCGCCCGCAATCCGAATACTAAACGCGTAATAATCCGCAGGTAACGAACACGTCGAACGGATCACAAACCGCAGCCGGTGGGCGGGCGAAGGGATGCGCATTCTCGTCGATGAGCCGAATGAACGGTAAACAAACTGGAAGACAGCCACAAGCAACAATCTTCTTCTTCCGCGAGCTTCCGCTCGGCTTCGTTTACGGAACAGCAATCTCATTAACGACAAGCACGTGTCGGCGTTGATTGGAAGCCACCAACCAAGCGGGCTCGTGCTCGCGGATCGCCGTCAATCGGATGCTTCCGCTTTAATCGGAAGTGACCGTCGCTTGTGAGGGGAGGAGTTGAACAGACGGGAAAACAGGTGCAATTAAAAACGGCAAACGGTTAATAAATGGATTCGCAGCTTCCGCTCACGCTCGTCATTCCGACGGGCATCGCTGATCCGTGCAGTGAGCAGTAGTGCAAGCAAGAGGCTTGCCGTTGAAGGCCTTGCGATGGCCTTTGTCAACGCGTGTCCTCGTCTTCACCACGCGATACCTTGGTTTCCCTTCTGTAGCTCCTCACACTTCACACTGAGCTTTCATTTCTTCATTCGAGCATGAACCGGGAATGAAGAAATGGTCGATTGTGAAGCGATTTATACACGTGAGAGTACTTGAAGATCGCATCTAACAGGGCGAACTAAACAGCGGGATCTGGAGAGACTCGTAGGAATGATGAAAACAGGTGGGATTGGCACAAAGGGCGACTAGTAGCGGGCTCCTCGCGGGTACTTGTTCGGCAGAGTCGATCCCCCGTTTCCGGCCTTCTGCAGCGCCATCGGCAACTCGCCCACGTGCGCGTGGATCTCGCGGCGAGCGGACGGCCGCGCCTTCTTGCGGATTTGCGGCAGCAGGTCGGGATCGATGCGCGGGGACAGCAGGCGGTAGGCGGGGATCTGAACGGACGGAAGTGATCAAGGAGGAGAAGCTCTTCAAGCTCACCACTGTGTTGTACTCATCGACGAACAGCCGTTGGGAGCGGATGTTCAGCCAGCGAGCGTAGTCGTCGTCGAAGCCGCGGGGCAGCTTGACGAACGGCCGGGTGAACTCGCGGACCACTCGGTGAATGAAGATGTACTGCATCGGAGTCTCGATGGAGAACGGGCGGAAGGAGCGCAGGTAGTGGACGGAACGCTGGACCAAGTGCTGAAATGGAGGTGAATTGGTGGGAGGACCGGGGATTGGCGGAAGACTCACGCGGTAGGACGGACCCTTCAGCAGACTCATGATGCACAGCTCGGCCGCCACCAAGCAGGCCGCCCGGCTGATGCCCAGCTGGTCGATGACGACCACCGGCGTTGTGGTCCGCCGGGCGATTCGCAGGAGATGCAGCGGCGTCTGGACGTCGTCGCTGTTGTTCATGTCGCCGTAGAAGATCTCGACCTTCCGCTGCAAACACATGAAAATAAAAGGCGAGAAGAGGAACCAACCGAATGAGTCTCCTGGTCCATGATGTTGACCACGAAGTGCTGGAAGTTAGGAACTGCGCATGTGCCCGACGTTTGGATCAAGCGGACACACAGCCCGCCGCCGGTGATCTCGCTGTTCCCGTTGCTGAAAGACGGAGAAAAGGGCAGTGGGTGGACGAATGGGAGGATCTCTCACTCGATCGGCCAGAAGCGAGAGCAGTCCTCTTCGGGATTGTCCAGGTCGATCAGGACAAAGATCTTCGTGACGTCCTGCTCCCAGACCATCCGCCAGAAGTCGACCACCGTGTTGCTCATCGGGCACTGCGTGAGGATGAACGTGTTGAAGAGCGGGCCGCCGCCGATCTTGTTCGCGTGGATGAAGTCGTTCATGTTGCCGTCGGACGAGAGGCACACGCGCGTGTCGTCGCGGCACTTGACGCCTGAAAGAAGGGGATGAATTCGACGGATGGAAGTCGAGCTTCTTACGCGGATTGCGGGCCTTGTCCAGGTTGTTGTCGAAGGCCTCGTGCGTGAAGGAGATGTGGTTCACCTGGTTGTCGATGATCTCGAAGCGGCGCTCCACTCCGCCCATGATCGTCGACGTGAACACCTGCTTGCGAGCGGGCCCGAAGATCCGCTTCCCGAGGTGAATGTTGTTGTAGTCTGAAAACGAAACGGTGGATGAACCTCTCCCAGCGGAGAAGGGTGTCCGCTCACATTGGCCGTGCACGCGGATGCGGTCCCGATCGGCCTCCAGCTGCCGGTTGAACTCGTTGAATCGATTGACGATCGAGCGGAAGTTGAAGTGCGTGTGGAAGTACTGACGGACCTCGCTCGACGCCGTGCCCACGATGTCGCCGACCAGATCGTCCATCATTGTGCCCGACGAGGAACCCGCTTGGTCGAAGAACCCTGGAATCTCCCAATTAGTCGGCTGAAGGCGGGCGGCCTAAAGAAATCGCGCGAGCAAAACAAGTCGATCGATTTTTTGGTTCAAAGGGTTTGGTCGGATTTCGATGCTTCCAAGGAACAGCAGAAGGGATTACTGTAGAAGAAGAACTGGGAAGATGAAGGACGAGGTGAAAATCCCCGAAAACCCGAGAGAATCGTCTACTCCTGCTGAAAGTGGCCTAAAAGGAGGGCTGCCACGCAAACAACCCGCGAGTCCCGTCGACGGGATCGATTTCTTCGGCCGGCACGCGAGAAATCGCCGCTCGGTCCGGCCGATCGGCGGCGCGTCAAGTGTTCCGCCGTCAGTCTTGGCACTCCAAGCGGAAGGGGGAAGATTTCGGTGATTGTTTTTGTTTTCATCATCCTCGTTTGGGGTCGCCGTTCGTCTGGAATCCGACGGCAAATGTCGTTCCCCAAGGAACTTCGGGTGTTGGCCAAAACGCTGAAGTTGCTCACGGAGAGCCAACTCGGCTACGAGGGGCGGCGAGTGGGCGAAGCGGCCTCGAAGACGCTGCTCCGGACGATCATCGCGGCGGGGCCCGTCCAACGGCCGTTCAAGGACTTCGAGGATCTGGAGCGGGAGTTGGATCAGGGAAAGTAGGTTGGTCTTCGTCCCACTTCCATTCTATCCCTTGTGCATTTCAGCATCCCGCTGCAGACCACCACACCCGCCCGTCGACCTCTCCGCACCGCCGCCGGCCGATCGGAAGAAGGATGCCAAAGGTGAGAAAGATTACCCTCATTTGTTGCTGACTTCCGCTTGAATTCAGAGCTTCCGTCGATGGAGGGATTGAGCCCCGAGGAGCAGCGCTACCTGCTCAACGCTGCCCGCACCGTCGGCGTCAAGTTCGCCAGCCCGAAACCCAAAACTCCGCCGCCGCCGCCGGCCATCCCAACATCAAACGCGACCAGAAGGTGTACAATCCCACGCTGCCCAAGGTTCGTCCGGTTTCCTCCCCATTTCATTTGATTGTTCTCGATTCAGAACTACCGCGTGAACGCGCAAGTGGGAACGGACGGGAAGCTCGCGGACAGTCGGGAGCGTCGTGTTCCGAGCTCGCGCCTCAGCCGAATGGCGAACTTCGGGATGCTCGCCGTCGGCCTCGGCTCGGGAGCGGCGGCCGAAGCCACTCGGCGTGCCTTCGGCGGACAGTCGAGCGGAACGAGCGCGTTCTTGACGCCCGCCAACGCCGAGCGGATCGTGAACACGCTGTGTCGTGTGCGCGGAGCGGCGCTGAAGATCGGGCAGATGCTCTCGCTGCAAGGTCGGTTTCTTTTGGCAGGAAGTGATCAGCCTTTATGGTTTGTTTCAGATGAGTCGCTCGTGCCGCCGTACCTGTTGGAGATCTTCGAGCGTGTCCGTCAGGGTGCGGATTTCATGCCCTTTTTCGCAAGTGGACGCCCAAATGACCAACGAGCTCGGGCCCGACTGGCGGACGAAGTTCAGCGAGTTCGAAGAGCGCCCGTTCGCGGCGGCTTCCATCGGACAGGTGAGGGCGAAGAAAAGCTATCCTTTAATTCCTTGTCGTTCAGGTGCACCGCGCGAAATCTCTGGAAGGAATCGAGCTGGCCGTGAAGGTCCAGTATCCGGGCGTCGCGTCGGGCATCGATGCGGACATCGACAACCTGATGGGCATCCTGAACATGTCCGGCCTGCTGCCGAAAGGGATGTTCATCCCGGAGTTCGTCACGGTCTGTCCCTTACCTTATTCGATCAATACGCTTCATTTCTTTTAGGTCGCTCGTCGCGAGTTGAAGGCGGAGTGCGACTACGAGCTGGAGGCCGAGGCGATGTCTCGATTCCGCGATCTCCTCCACGAAGACGATCACTACTACGTGCCGGGAGTGTTCAAGCACCTCTCCTCCAAGTGCGTGATCACGACCGAGTTCATCTACGGCAAGCCGCTGGACAAGTGCGTGGACGAGCCGCAAGAAGTGCGCGACTACATCGCCGCCAAATTCATCGAGTTGTGCCTGAAGGAGTTGTTCGAATGGAACTTCATGCAGGTCGGTCACTCCAATCCGCTCGTTCGTCTGAATCCCCAAAATGCTTTGCAGACGGACCCCAACTGGTCGAATTTCTTCTTCGGCCTCCACCCGACGACCAAAACTCCGAAGATCATCCTCTTGGACTTCGGGGCGTCCCGCTCGTACTCCAAACAGTTCACCGACCTGTACATGCGCATCCTAAAGGCGGCCTACGACAACGACCGTCGAGACGATGCTGCACTACTCGCGGAAGATCGGCTTCCTGACGGGCTACGAGTCGAAGATCATGGAGGACGCGCACTGCGACTCGATCTCCATTCTGGGCGAGACGATGGCCTCCAAGGAGCCCTACGACTTCAGCAAACAAGTGAGCCGTTCTCTCGTTCTATGATCGATTTAACCTTTCGCTTTGCAGGACGTCACCCTTCGGATCCACAAGCTGATCCCCGTCATGCTGGAGCATCGGCTGAGCGCCCCGCCCGAGGAGGTCTACTCGCTCCACCGGAAGCTCTCCGGCGCGTACCTGCTCGCGACGAAGCTGAAGGCCGTCGTGTCGTGCGGCCCGATCTTCATCGACATCTACAACCGCTACAAGTTCGATCCGGAGCCCGTCGTGGAGGAGCCGAAGATTTAGGATTCGCTTTGTTGAAAATAGTTGTTTCGTTATGCAATAAACAAATAGGATTGTCGGACATGGCTGGTGTTCATCCATCACTCATTGCTTCTTTCTTCAACGGCATTTAGTACTTGACTTCCATCCTTCATTTCCTCACCAGTTCATTTCTTCTTTCGCACAGATGTTGTTGCAAACGAGTGGGTTGATTCGTTTGCGGTCGCTCTCCCGCCTTCGTTCGACACTCGCAAGATCTCAGCGGCTCGCCTCGACGGCCGCCCTCACGAAGCCCACGTACCCGCGGCAGCCCAAAAGCGGGAAGCTCGGATGGCAGAAACAAGTGGCTTCGCAGTTGAGCCGCGAGTTGGCCGCCGAAAACCGACGATTCTCGATCGAGAAGCAGCGGAAGCTGGACGAAGTGAAGATCGCCTGGTTCGTTCTTCCGTTGGCCTCCGACTAATCACAGGGTTTCTTTTCAGTTTCATTCGAGATGGCCGCCCGCAGCAACTGGTGCAGTACGTGAGCGGACGAGCAAGGGGCTGACCGACCGAGCGGCCGTCACCTACCAAGAGGTGAGGTCACTTTCCTATTGTTTCCTCTGTACGCCTTTCTCGCTTTCAGATCTTTCTGATCACGCTGAAGTCGTCGGCCGACTTCCTGAACGCCAAGCTGGACGACGACCAATGGCTCCATTCGAGGGGAGGGCAGTGCGTTTGTCTCGAACTTCCTGGAACTCCTCACTTCGATCCCGCTGGTCTCCCGCAACGTGGTCCTCATGTACGGCTTCTGCTTGATGCGGCTGGAGGAGTATCAGAAGAGGGCAAAAGTGGAGAATCTCTCCGAAACGGCCACCCTGCTCGACGAATTGAACCAACGCCCCGAACTGACGGTTTGTTCCTTTCATTCGACTACTTCAATTTAAACATCTGGATTGCAGGAGATGCGGTTGAACTTCCGACAGGACCGGCTGATGCTGAAGGACGAGGACTTCAAAAAGATCCTTCGGCACTTCGGCTGGGACTCCGAGTCCTCGGGCGGCGAAATGCCCTACTTGGGGTACGACGAGAAGTCGCCGTTGGCCAAGGAGCTGATGGAGCCTTGCCCGTCCGCCGACTACCGCGGCTCGCCGTTCATTCTGCCCGAGATGAGCAAAAAGAAGATCATGCAGTTGTTCCGCCAGGAGATGGCCAACGAGCTGCAGTTCTGCATCGCCGTCAAGAACCACTCGCGCAATTCGGACGAGAAGCCGATGGAGAAAATGATCGCCGACTGGAAGTGGAAGGAGGCAATCGCACGGACTTTCAATTCGATGCGCGACAAGATCGACAACGCGGACGGTTGGTCGTCGACTGCTCCGATTTGATCTCATTCGTTCGTTGCAGTCAAGCTCTACGTGAACGGACTGGAGGGCAGCAAAGTGGCCCACGCGTTGCTGGAGTGCGTGATCAGCGCCCTCTGCCAGGGACGGCACGTGATCACGATCCCCGAACTGCGGCATGACATGACCCGAGCAATCCTCGTCCTTTCTCATCGCGAGTTCATCGAAGCGAGCATGTCCAACTGCCGAGAGGCAAGTGCCTCCCTTTCCAGTCATCAAGCTTATGTTTTGTCCGAATTGCAGCTCTTCGAGAAGGTGTGCGACGAGTACTTTCGGTACTACGAAGAGGAGCGCCTGGCCCGCATCTACACGTGCCGCGAGTGGTGGTTTCTGTGCGCACGAAAGTTCCGGCTGAATCCCGACTTCCAACTGCCCTTCTCCCATTTGTATCACAACGTGACCGAAGAGGTTCGTTCTTTCGGATGACATCTCGTTTCATTCATCCCACTTGCTTTCAGCTGGGCACCTTTCTCATGGACGTGGTCATGAACGCGTGTCGAGTGCCGCAGAACAAGCTGACCAGTGAGTTTAACACACTGTCCTTTCCTTTTTTATTCCATTGCTTCCAGAGCAAACTCAACAGCGGGCGTTCACCTACCGGAACGTTTCGCTCGAAGAGCAGTCGGCCGTGATGGGCGAGAACGAGAAGAAGATCCTTCTGAACAAAATGATCCAACTGAACCCCGTCCTCGTGAATCTGATCAACGACCATCAGTTCGAGAAGCTCCTTTTTCCCGCCCACAAGCTGCCGATGACCGTGAGTCCTCTTCATTGCTTCTTTTTGCCACCTTTCACTTTGCAGCTGCCTCCTCGGCCGTGGATGGACGGCGGGGCGTGCGGGCCGCAGTACACGAGAAGTGCGGAGGTCCTCCGCAATCTCTACGACTACCCCGAGCGGAACGTGAACGTTGAGATGAGAAAGCGACTGAAGTCTCCGTGAGTCTCGCCGTTGAAGTCCCGATTAAAAGCGAGTTTCCGTGCTTCAGAGCTCAATCCCGTCCGGCCTTCGACGCGCTCAACGATCTCGGGACCACGCCGTGGATCGTGAACAAAGCGATGCTCAAGGAGTTGATCCACGGCTTCGACCTGTCGAAGAACGTGGACATGACGAAGACTCTCGAAAAGCTCGCCGTTCCGATGCACCGGAACACGATTCGCGTCCCAACACACGAGGAGAGTACTTTGGGCCTCGTGTGAAAGCGGCCGACATCGACACGAAGGAGTGGTTCGAATTCTCTCGCAAGCAGTACGAGCAGAGCAAACGGCGGTGAGCTTTTCTCTTCTATTCGTTTAATTGTTGATTCCATTCTTCTGTTCAGCAACGAGAGCAATTCGTTGTGGTGCTGGCTGATGTACCGAATCGTCCTCGCTCATCACTTCCAACACCAAGTCCTCTACTTTCCCCACAACATGGACTTCCGCGGGCGCGTGTATCCGATCTCTCCTCACTTGAATCACATGGGCGACGACATCAATCGCTGCTTGCTGAAGTTCGCTCGAGGTGGGCAGCTATCGACTGTCCGGACTGAATCCTCCGTCTCTTTCCAGGCAAGAAGTTGGGCGAGAACGGACTGCAGTGGGTCAAGCTGCACTGCATCAACCTGACCGGCAGCAAAAAGCGGGAGTCGATTGCAAAGCGATTGGCGTTCGCGGAGGAGTGCATGCCCCATATCCTCCACTCGGCCAACGACCCGTGGGCGGCGGACAGCTGGTGGATGAAGTCGGACGAGCCGTGGCAAACGTTGGCCGCGTGCATGGAGATTCGGGACATCTTGGAGTCGGGCGTGGATCCCGCCGAGTTCGTCAGCCACCTCCCGATCCATCAGGACGGCTCGTGCAACGGCCTCCAGCACTACGCCGCCTTGGGTCGTGATCAGCAGGGCGCAATGGAGGTGAACCTGCTGCCTCGAGACACGCCGGCGGACATCTACTCGAACGTCGCGAAGAGGTACGTTCTCTTCTTTCTGCAGCTATCATTCATTCCTTTCTCCAGTGTCGAAATGAAGCGAAGGGACGACGAGAAGAGCGAAATCGAAGAGGTGCGGACGTTGGCGCTTGGAGCTGCGTGAGTGTCTTCCGCAGGACATGCCGCGCGAAGTGATCAAGCAGACGGTCATGACGACCGTTTACGGAGTCACGAACTACGGGGCGAAACTCCAAATCCGTCGCCAGCTCAAGTATCGGGACATTCCGGACGAAAAGGTGAGTTCCTTTGTTCACGAGAAGTGATCACTCCTTCCTTTGTTTCAGCTTTCCTCCTTTCTCCGCCTACATCGCGAACAAAACACTCGGCAGTCTGAGCGAGGCCTTCGAATCGTCCATGTGAGCAACGAAGGAAGGCGATCGGGAGTGCAGTGGGTCTGCTTTCAGGAAGCTGAAGGATTGGTTCCGCCAGTGCTCGGGAGCGACGAACAAACTGATGAAGCCGGTGGAGTGGGTGACGCCGTTGGGGCTGCCGGTCATGCAGCCGTACCTGAAGTCGGGCAAGAAGCACGGCCACTTGTGTTTGCTGCCCGTTCGCCACAAGCAGGTGGACGCGTTCCCGCCCAACTTCGTCCACTCGCTCGACTCCACGCACATGCTGCTGACCGCCCTGCACTGCCGTCGGCGCGGGGATCACGTTCGCCGCCGTCCACGACTGCTTCTGGACACACGCCTCGGATGTGGACACGATGAACGAGATCTGCCGCGAGCAGTTCATCCTCCTTCACAAACAGCCGCTCGTCGAGGAGTTGTCCGAGGTGAGCAACTTTCCTGATCATTCGTTCCTTCAACTCCTGCTTTCAGTCGTTCAAGCAGCGCTATCTGGACGAAATGATCACGACGTACATGCCCGAGGCCGAAGTGGAGGCCTTCCGCAAGATGTACACGCCCTCGATGAAACGCGGAGAGTTGGACATCGAGCAGATCCGCAATTCCGTTTACTTCTTCAGTTAGGATCCCTTTGTTTACCCCCAATTAGAGGTCGAATTGTCTTGACATGTTTGTTATTCCTTCACTTTTATTTGTTTTTGTTGTTGTTCCTTGTTGAATGAAGCCTGTTAGGAAGTGCTCGAAGAGAACGTTGCAATTGGAAGCAGATGATTGACACGTGCAAATGGGAAACATACGAGCAATTAAACCGCCCTCAAACAAGTGGGATCTCCACTCCACTCTCCTCCGAACGTCTCTTGTCGCCAGTGGAGAAGATTTGAACTTGTTTTGACGCCTTGATTTTTACTTTCGCTCCTTCTTTCCTCCCATCACCCCCGAAGTACCATCGACGACGACGCCGCCGAAGAGGAGGAGGGAAGGGGAGGCGGCAGTTGATCTCCCACCCGCGCTCACGCTGGTCTTTCGGCAGAAGACGAAAGAATAGCGCCGAAGAAAACGATGATGAGTCAAGACGGCGTTTCCCTTGTCACAATTCGGGGGAGGTTTCGCGCCCTTCGTCCGTTGATATCCGACCGCAAATCAGATGGGCGTTCTTTGGCATCCGTTTCAATTCCCAGTTTGAAACGGAAGCTTTCCAATCACCACCCCTTCTTCTCTTGTTTGATCTGACCGGCTGTGTACGTGATCCAAATGTTTTCCAAGCCGTCGCTTGTTATTGCGGAAGTTGAAGACATTCTTCTGGACGTGTTTGTTGTTTCCATTGGTCATCGGGGGGACGTGAAACGCGCGACATCCGCCGCCCGCCGAGGCGCGAAGATTCCCGAACGGGCAGCAGGTTTCTTTCGCGGTTTTCGACGAGCGGCGATCCGCACGTCACGTTCGCGCGAAATTTCGAAATCCCGGCGACATCCTCGCGGTTACATCACCCACGCCTCCCTCCCTCCCCCGACAAGCACTCATCTGCAGGCGGTTTATGTGAACGCAATGGCGAGAGAATTCCTCATCCCGTGGCTTCTTTTGGTCCCCATCGTCCACGTCTCGGCACAGAAAGAACAAGTGAGTTTGTCTTTCCATTTTTTCTTTACCTTCTGCTTTCAGCCGCCCGGTTTCGAGCATGTGGATCACTTCCAAAACATCTTCGCTCCTCGCAACGAACAGCCAACGTTTCCGCCGAATCCGTTCGCTTTGGACGGCTTCCGGTGAGTGGTCGGTCCTCTTCATGGTCGAGTGATCGCTTTGTCTCCTGCAGGAATCTGCCACAATCCACAAATGATCCACCCGCATCACGACCTGTTGGTTCCGGCCGGAGTGATCAACCCGAACTTCATCCCTCCGCATCCCCTCTTCCTTCCCCAGTACCCGTTCACCGTTGGAATGGAAGTGCCGACCACGACGGCAAAAACGGTGAAAGCTCGCTCGCGGGAGATTCAAGCCGCTCGGACGGCCTCCGCGAGTCGTTCGGAACGCGCCTTCATCGCGCACCCTCAAGCTGTGAAGCCGCTGGTCGTCGGCAGTGTGTTGTCGGCGGAATCCTCCACCGAAAAGCCGGTCCTCGATCTCAACGCAACGGCTAGTGCGGTGGAGGGAGCTGAAAGCGAGACGACTGTCGGCAAGGCCAACGAACAGAAGCCGCTTCAAGTCGAGACGACCACCGCCCAGCCGCCTTCTTCGAGTGTGCAGCCGGTGGAGATCACGACGACTCCCGTGATCACGTCCATCTCGACGTTCGTCCCAACGCTCAGCACCGATTTGCCGCAAACCCCGGCGACTGCAGTGCCAGAACGGGGCAGTCAACGAGGTTTGTCGAACGACCGCAAAATCCCGCATTACGACGAATTCAGGGCCAGATCAATCTGATCAAACACCTGAACACGAGCGATCTGGAGTCCTTCCTCCATTCGGCCAACCTGTCCACGAACGAGGCCCAGACCTTCTTGAAGCTCGTAGAAAAGGTTGGACGACCACTCACCAGCAGTTTATTTCATCGTTGATTGCAGGTGCTCGAAGGAGAACTCCAGAACCGACTTCAACGCCGAAACGATCCAGAAACGAGCACCAATCCCGCCACTAATTCGACCGTAAGGAATACTTTCAACTGCCTTGCATGAACGAGAGAATTCAGGAGACTGCCACCATCCCGACGAGCAGCAGCCCGCAGTTCTACCCGCTCTCCAACAATCCGAGCGGCCACGAAGTGAAGACCGTGAACACGCGTCTTTCCTACGAGAGCCAAGAGATCGAACCGCTGATCCCAATCGAGTACGTAACGACCAAGGAGACGCCCACCAGTCTGCCGTCACAGTCCGCCGCCCAAAGAGCTCAAGCCCCGAGTGGTGGCCTTCTCGCACCGCTCGGCCGCCGGCTTCGATGCGGGCGGCAAGAAGGCGCGAGAGAACGTGGACCCGACGACTCTCGACGACGTCCGCAAGCAGGAGCAGGAGGAATTCGACCGCCTTCTGGGCCAAATCGTGCTCGAAGAACGCTCGTCGGAGAATGAGAGAACGACCGAAGAGACGCCCGGCGAGGACGACGATCTCCTGCCGCCGGTCGTTCCCCGACAGCCGTCCGCTCCTCTTCCATCTCGTGGGGTTTTCAATCGAGTAAGAGCGAAGGGGCAAAAGTGAACGGTCGACTTCGTTTCAGCCCCCCCCAATCGACACGAACCGCACACGAACTTCGAGCGGCTCGTCGAGGACTACAAAATGCGGCTGAGCGGGAGCAACGGCTTCAACGATTTCATTCGAGCCCTCCGCAACGCCCACATCGGCTTCTTCGATCGAACGAAACGACGACAGAAGATCCGCATCAACTGAAGAAGCATTAGGTAGCTAGTTCTGCTAACGGATATTGTCTGTACATATGAATGAGTCGGAAGTCGCAAGTGTTTACTTCGACCTTCGTTTCGTCTTAATTTATTTTCCACCTGTTCGAATGTAGTTGCGAATAAACCGAAGCATCAAGTGGCATTTCTGTGAACAAAACCCTCCGAGTATTCCAACTATACAGTTCGGAGTTCCCGGCTGTCTCGTTTGTTTTCAACATGTTGGCACGATAAGCGGCCCTGCGGAAGTCCTTTGCGTTCGCTTTGCACTCACTGCACGTAAACAGTCCTCTTTAATGATCATGCAGATCGGATTGAACCGAAGCGTACGGTAGGCGGAGGATTCGAGGAGACGAGCGGGCGGAAACACGCCGCCCGCCTCCGCTCGCTCTCGAACGCCCCCTCGTTTTGCTTTCGAAGCGGCCGGTACAAAATTCGACAAACAAAAGGCGGCGGGAGTTTTTGGTCGATCAAATTTTTCCCTCGCCGCTCCTCTTCGAACGCCCACGTTCGCGAGTGTTTGAACTCGCGAACGGCGCAGCTGCAAGCGGGGAGGAACGGGCGGGCCGGGCGCACGGAAAGGTGTGCACTCATGTTGCCCGGCTTGTTTGCAATGCGGGTCATGAATGAAGAGACAAACTAGAGCGAATTTCGTCGACGCTTTGCAGGTCGTTTGTTTTACGTCAAATGTGTTCTGCGCGGGTTGTTCTTAAATCTTTGGAATGCAAACAGGTCGTCCGGTTCATCGGGGCTCTCTCCGTTTCGGTTTCGATTTCAAGCGCGGCGAAGACGTCTTCTTTCCGGCGACTACGGTAGTTGACGGGGGTGGAAAGGAAAGCTAACCGGAAGACTCGAATGAGTGGGTGGGCGGATGGACAGTCACTCCTTCTTCCGTTCCTTGGCCACAAACCGGATGAAGTCGAAGGTGTTTTTTGAATGGCTAATCGAATAATTAAAACCGCCTAATTGGTTGCCGGATGTTTGTGCTTCCGCTCCTTCCGTGTTCCGTTTTATCGGTTTGCGTGGGCCAACAGCTGCTTTGAGGTCATCGGGGCGGGGGATTTTGAATGTCTTGACGGAAATCGCCCCCGCACACCAACTGATAGACCGCTCCGGCCCCCGCACCCTCGAACGGAAAGCACGCAAGCACACGCGTGCAGGTGACTATCCCCTTTTCCGGAATTAGCCCTTCGACCGCCGCTGAATCAACGACGAAACTTTTTGAACCCCCGCACGCTCTTTAATCGTCCGCCCGCCTCTCGTTTGTTTGTTTTTTCATTAGAGCGAGCTCGCGTTCGGTTTCCGGTCATTCCGGCCGGTGGCCTTTGCGAACGGGCGGGTAATCACGAAAAGGTCACAACAGGCGTTCTCCTTCGTTCTGTTGCCTTTTTGAGCAAGGAACGATAACGACCACCTGTGTCTCCGTACTGTTTGTGCGTGTGTTTTTACGGTGACGATTTCTTTGCGTGTTGACCACTCGGTTATTTCGGACTCCATAACCACTTTAATTGAGTGATTTGTTGTTCGTAGAGGAGAAATCTCTTGTTTGTTGTTTGTTATGCGCTTTCGAGCTTTACTTGACGTGAAACAATTCGATTATTGAATGCGTGGGTTGCGTGGGGGACAATTGCCGACCCGAAACGGCCGCCTGTCCTCGAAACGCTCAAAGTACAGACTCCGGTTGACGTGTGGTTAAATTAAATCCTTTCCCCTGAGATCTCCCCGCGCTCTCACCTGTCCATTTTCGGTGGACTCTCAGGTGTTCCGTCAATCCTTCGAGAGCGACCAATGAAATCAGTGAAAGGCTGTGCGCTTTGTACCACAGCCTTGCAAATTGCGGGGGAGCGAGAAGTGGGGCGAAACGTGTGAATATTCGAGCGGATCGAAAGGAACCCGACCAAAAGTACAGCCATTGGCCATTCCCTCGACCGCCCTCTCTTCATCGTTTATTCAACTCTCACATGACGAGTTGTTGACTTTTGAGCAAGTTGGCCTTCCGCTTTTCTTAATTGCTTTTTTGACCCTTGATCTGTGTGCTGTTTGGAGAAGTCTGGCGCTTTCGAATCCAATTGTTGTGTTGCTTTGCTTCGCTGTTCCTTGCCGTCCAGCGAGCTCATTTGAACGCTCGCTTGTAGCGGCCAGTGCGGGATCGCAGCACGTGGATCGCCGCTTGCACGCGCGGCGACGGGACGAACGCGTGTTTGCTCAAATCCGCACACCAAGAGATCAAGTCCCGCGAAGGACGAAGACGGGCGTGAAACAAATTCGAAGTCACTTTTTTGCACCGTTTCTTTGCGCCCGTTTTCTGCAGCGTCCAACAATGAAGTGAGGCGACTCGGCGATGTCCGCGCCCCGATTCCCCTCCGCTATTTGCCTTCGGTTATTGTGGAAGGAGGGGAAGATGGTCTCGAGCATGTTTCCTCGAGAGCTGCTTCGTGATTACGGCCCAGTTTATTGCCCCGCTTACTTATCTCCTGAACGTCGTCGTACGCTTCCATTGGGTGATTTCACTCGTTGCGTTCCATTGTTGATGATTGACGTTTATCTCCGTTGCGGAATGCCCGCGTTTCGGTTTGATGTTCGACGGTCCGCAAACCAAACGGTTCTTCTGATTGGCTAATCAAAAGAATGGCGAGAGGCGAGCCTTTGTGCAGAAGAACGCACGAATGTTTCTCTTACTTTCCCCGCGAATCGTGCGGAATTCCCCAACTCTTCGTGTGTGTGCAGCGAAGCGTTTGCTGCAACCCTTTCGGTACGTACGAAGCCGAAGCATACGGTGGAGTTGTGGTAAACGCGGTCCTTTTTGTTACATCTGCTGCAGTACGGTAGTACTCCCACGACCCCAAATTAGTGACTTTTGAGTCGGCGAAGCCGCATTTGGAAGCTGCAATTTGCAGGCCGAAGGGGCGTGCGGGTGGGAACGAGCGGGAGTTATTATCAACACAACGCGTTCTGCACTCCGAATGGAACAATCATGACGTTTCCAGCCGCTAATGGGCGTACGATTGACCACTCATTCGGGGGCTGCAAATTGAGAAAACTGGTCAATGGCTGTCCCACGAACACGGCGGACGGGGAAGGCGGCCGAAATGCCCGCTCGGCGAACCCACGCAATCCGCACGGAGCGGATATTTTGGAACGCGCGCGGGCGGGCCGTCGTGTGACGTTTCTTTCGTTCCGAATTCGTGCTCCTTTCTCTTTTCGCTGCTCTTTTTTCGTCGATTAATAATTGGACATATTTACGAGTTCGTGCTGGTGGGTCCAACGGGCGGGTCGAAAAGGGGCGTTCCGCCCTTCCGAACTGACAAGTGTGCCCGCCGGTCGAAGAATAGCGGCCGGCCATTTCCGCGCCCGAATCGCCGCCCTCTTTTGTCTTTCGGACCGCCCGTTTGGGTCGAGGGGGCGGAGCTCGGCGGAGTTCGGGTTCATCTCAACGTCCATTCACTTTCGAGCAGTTCTTCCGTTGGCTCTATTTCGTCTACGCGTTCCTTTTTGATTGTTCCTGGCCGTACAGGACAACAGCGGCCGGCTCCTCATTGCTTTCTTCGGAACGGGCCGTTTGCATTCGAAGCTGCATTCCCCTGTTCGCGTTTTATTGAAACCATTCCACAAACCGGGCTGAATGATTGCTTCGTCTTTATCATTCCCGTTTGTTGCTGCTCGTTTATTTCTGTAGTTGTTGATTGAGAGCGGGGCAGACCGACTGCTCGACCATTACGATTGTTCGTCAAAGAAGAAAGGAAGAAAACTCGTCACTTTCGACTTCGAACTCCGTTGCATCCTCCCTTCTTCTTGCCCGTCTTCCCCCAATCGCGGGCGTGACGCATCGAGGTCGGTCGTTTTGATTTCCGCCTTCTGGAATTCCGCTCATTCGGGTCGCCCGCCCTCGTAAAGCGACGTGTTACGCAATTTGTTTATGAATGCGCGCACATTCCTTTCGCCTTAATCAGGCGGGGGTGTTTTGTGAGGTCGTTTTGGAGCGTGATGACGTCAAATTTCGCTTCCGCCCTGCTCGCGAGTTAGCCGAAGGGGCGGAAGAGAGCGCGGCTGAAATGGGCGGGCGGGAGAGGCGGAAAGAACGACGAACACCTCGCCGCAATTTACCGAAAACAATTGGGTGAATTCAAAATGCACGCGGTCACCGGCCGGCTGGCTGGCTGTTGCATTCGCGAACTGACTGACGCTCATTGATGCGCTCGAGTTGCCGAATCGCCCCCCACCGCACCCGAACACAAAGACGAACGCTGAACGAGGAGGAAGGCGGAAGAAGACGGAGAAGAGTTCAATTGGAAGTCATGATGAGCGGCGCGGAATTCGGTCAGTTCTCGGAAATGATCGTTCGAGCGCAACAACCTGCTGCTCCGTTTTGATCACGAAACCAATGCGCGGCTCTTGTTCCTCCCGCCGGCCTCGTGTTTGACCTCCGGGCCGGCGGTCATTCGGCTGTTCGGATTCCAGCCGGCGAGATCGCGCGGCTTCTTCCCGAGTGCGCGATCATTCCGACCGCTTTAGCCACCCCCCACTGATTGTGTTTGTTTTGTTGGGGGCCGCGGATCGCCTCTTCGGCCAGACACTTTCAACCCGTCTTTCTCACTCGTTCTCTTTTGAGGGTGGGGCCAGGGCCAACGATCGAAATCCGGCGGGCGGAAGCTCGTTTTAGTCACGAACATTCGATCTGCGGTCCTTAATTTGTGCGTCATTCACGCACCCCCGCGTCCCTCTTCTGCTGCTCGTTTGACGTGAGCGGCGATCGGCTGGCCAGTCGGTCTTTTGTCTCCGCCTTGGCCCTCATCTCAGCTTTCGTTTGCGCGATCCCCGTTTCGTGTGATCGAATTTAAAAACGCCGAGAATTGCGAGGGCGGGCCGCCGCTCGGTCGTACAGTGGATTTATTTTTGGAGGTAGGTATTCATTCGTGTGTTGGCCACTTTCTTTTCGTTTAATTGCCCTGCATAAAACAACTGTTGTACACGCGTGTCCAGCTTCTATTCCCGTACATTGCTTTTTCGATTCGAGTGGGTTGGATGCGGGAATTCGAGAGCTCATTTTGACCCTTACGCACTTCATAATTCGCCTTGCGTGTTTTGAGTTGGAATCCAACAAGGTCGAGTAGTTTCTGTCGTAAATGAGCAGTCGGAATGCGCGAGTATCAACCGTTTACCGCTTCTTTCTGCTGCCCTTGCTGCCTGCTTCGATTTGCGCACTCGCCGTGGGGAGTTTGAGGAATAGACTGTGAATCAGCGCCGACTTCGACGAGCACGACTACAGAACGGAGTGATGGACTTGCGCGCCGCCTGAACACGACCGTTTTACAGCACTATCGGTCGACATGTACGCAATTGCTGAAGTCGATTTGCGGTCGGATTGGACGAGTTCGTGCATGCGCTCCGTGAACGCCGAACGCCGTCAGATCGAGTGCGGCATTCAAGGCGTTCGAGTGACACGAATGCTCAACGCTGCTGCCTTCCGTTAGGTTTTAATTTGGCCCGATTAGAGGTTGCGTGCGTGAGGTCGGCAGTCGCCTAATTCGAGCGCATGCCCTCGTCAACAACCGACCACCGAGAACAATCGGGCGTCCTCGATTTGCAGGTCGCGGGGCCGCGTTCTGAGCGTAACAGACGGAAGTCGTGCCGCGTATAAATGCCGAGTGTTCGAACGTTCATTTGCGTGTAATTGGTTGATGAAATGGACTTGCAGGCATCCGTGTGCAGCACGTTGGCAGCCGACGATCGCTGCCTTCGTTCTGCCGCCACTTCCAAGCTGGCGGTGCATCGGGATCAAAGCGAGTCGCCGGTCCATTCCCGCTCATGGACCGTGACGACGCCCACGTCCACCGACAGCCTGCAGCGTTTCGTTGCGGCCTCCGACGCTCCCCAACTACCTCAAACGGCGTTGAACGTGCCCGAAGAGCCCACGGGCAGTTTGGGCAGCTCTTCCGGGCGTGATCTTCGACGAGCTGCGGCTGGAAACTCCAACTCCCCCGAAAGACACGTCAATGGACGATCAGAACGAAGCGTCTCCTGCTCAACCCACTGCTTCGACTTCTGCGGCCGCCACTCCAAATCCCCTGCCGCCGCCCCAGGGCCCGCCGTCCACCTCTCGGTTGCCCGCCACTGATCGCAGTCCAGGAACTCCCGTCACTTCGGGGTAAGCGACGTCAAGTTTGAATTGATTAGCCGTCCGTCTAGTTCTTCTGCCGCCAGCCTCTACGGGAGTCCGTTCAGTCCGTACGAGCACGGATCGGCGAGCAGTGTCGATGCCATCAGCGGGCATCGATCGTTTGGGACCGGCGGTCGGCGCGGGAAGGGATCGCGTGTACCACGAAATCGATCTGTACCTGGAAAGCGAGCGGAAAACATCGCGAGTCTCCCGCCAGCCCTCCAAACCGGACGAGTTGGCCGCCGAAGTGATCGGCGCGGCGTCCGCCGTCACGATGCGAGCGGGCGGTCAGATGGCGTTCAGCAGTCAGGTCACGTACCGCTCGAGCGGCACCTCGCGCTTCGGCCAGCTGCCGCCGCCGACGCCCTTTTCCATTGCCTCCAATCGTGCTCTCGGAATCGTAAGTCGCGTGATGCCCGCTTACACGCAATCTTTTGTTTTCGCTCCAGAACGCGGCCACACCGCCCACGCCCGGCTATTCGACGGTGCGTGCTCCAGCCAGCGGCATTCAACGCGGCATGTCGGAGGATTCGGGCACTCAACTCGTTTCCTACCGACGGCCTCCGTTGGAACGAGGAACGAGCAGCCAGATGCACGGTTAGTTTTCCTTTTATTCATTACCGTTTACTTTGTCTGCTTAACCGTTTTTCCTTGCTGTTTGGCTTGCTTTGCTCGTCATCCGCTTTCGATTAATCACCCGTTTGTTCGCTTGAAAGTACATCACTAATTATTTTGCGCCTCTGTAATCAACGAAGAGAACACACAATTAGTGGGCATTTTTAAAGACGAGCTTCTTTTGGACACGAGAACGCGTCTTGTACTTCCGCACTGGTGTGAATGGGACGGTTTGGGGCGGCGGATGTTCGCGAACGCGTCATTCGGTTGACGCGTTCGGTGGGCCGAGCGACGACGGCCGGCGACATGCATTTCGCATCGTTTTCTCTTCCAACTGCAGGCGGGCAAATTCGCGTGGGCCGGCCGCTCGGCCCCCTTCGGCTATCAACCCCGAGAATGCGTGGGCAGGCCGCCCGGATGGCCGCCGCCGTCGCTCTAGTTTGTGGCCGGGAGTGCGGCGGCAGGAAGCCCGAACTCCGCCCCGTTTTGCACGCCGCCAGGGGGATTGAGTGAACGCACCGTCGACGCACTTTTGTCACGGATTTCTGCACGATTGCCAAAGACTGAAGATGTTCGAGGTACACGAATGCCTTCGCTTCATTTCGGCTAGATGTTCACTCGAAATTCCCGTCTCCCGTGATCAAAAAGAGAAAAGAAACCGAAAACCGGACTGCTGGCATTCGAATCCACTCGTTGAATGCGAGACGAGTGGCATTAAACGGGGCCGGTTCAGACCAAAATGTTTCCATTTGTGCGCTTTTTGGTTCGTGCTCCCGCCGCTTCCCCTCCGGCTTTGCAGCCGATGAAGAGCGCCCGCCCTGCATTCGAGCCAGCGGCGCTCGGAAGTTTGGTTTTCGCCACCTTTTGCCGTGAGTCGCTTCGCTTTGTCGGAGCCACACACACTCGCCGCCCGGGGGCAGGAACCAAACGTGCGTTCGCCGTCGTCCCCACTCGTCTCGTTGCCAGTGGGGCTGCCGGTCGGACGAGCCAACCCGCCCGCCCGTCCGCCTGCCCCCTGCTGCCCGCCCGCCCGCCCGCAGGCCAAGCTCGGCGGTCGTTCGTTCGCTTGCCCGAAGAGAATTCCAACTTCTTCGGCCTCGCCGCCGGCCGCGTCCGTTTTCCCTTTCGGTTTTCCGTTGCGGGCAGACATCGTGGATTGAAATTCCGCTCTCTTCTTCCCCTGCGTTCCTCTCTTCACGGTCTCCCGCATCTGGCCGCCCCGCGCGTTTGGTCGGGCGGTTCGGAACGCGTGCGCGTGCTGAACGCCGCCCAAACGGCGCGCTTTTTGCGTCTTCTGCCGTCTGCTTTCTGCGGTCGGGGGCGATTTGCGGGGCCCGATGTTGTGATTTATCTGTCGCATTTGTTTGTGATCAACGGACAGACTGCCGACTGTTTCCTTCCATTCAATTGTATGCGGATTAAAGCGGATGTTTTATGCACGACCTTCCGATTTGGTTTCCACCGGTCGATAATCACTTCCGGAAGGCGGAGGTCGTCATTTCCGCGTATGCGAACTCCCACTCCTGCCCGCCTCTTCTTCCATTCCTCTGCGGAACAACAATTGGATTTCGAAAATCGTTTAGTCGTTGCTCTGCTCGCGTTTCGTTTGTTGCCGCAACGTCCGCGACGAGACGCGTGAAATTCGAAAACGCGTGGGCCGACCGCCCCCCGTTCGCGCGTCCGGTCGCTCCGTTTGTTTGGATTGCGGCCTCCGCACACTCCCGCTCGATTTCCGTTGATTTGGTCCGCAATCCAGCGAAATTTACGCATCAAATAGGACGAGGGGGATTTCCGTGCGCTCATTCCAGTCGGCCGCCAAGACGCCTCACGTGTTTATTCCGCACTCTTCTTAATTAATTCCCCTCTTCTCGCTCTAATTGACGTTCGTATTCGTCGATGATGACCGAATTACGTCAACGGAAGAGAGTCGCAGAATTGACATCGGAAACGGGGAGCGGCGGGGCGGCTTGTGATAAGGCCGCACTCCGGCTTATCGTCTCCGCAAAGGGCGCGTACACGTTTTCAATCGAAGTTTCCTCACATCTTGAACATCGCTTGCCTTGGGGATTTCTGTGCGTAATTGACTGCCAAGAAGTCATTTGCAATCGTGTTTCTTGGGGTCATTCGGCCCCGGGCGGCTCTCGCGTCTTTCTTCCAAAACAACCCCCCAAAGTGCTCATCGGGGGGCGCTCGTCTCCTTCACGGCCGCGCCTCTTTTCGCATTTTGGTTGCACTCGTGGACCCCGCGGCCCCACGTTCCGCTCTTGCTTTCCCTCCTCCGGCTGCCTGCTTCTTGCGCCCCGCTCGCCGCGGTTGTCAACTTGAGGTGTTCACTCGAAAGTGTGTGGGCGGCGTCCCCGCTCGCGAGTCCCCGATTGTGCGAATCGCCCCGATCGCGTTCGACGTGCCCGCTCACGCGCCGTGCGAACTGTTCCCCCAATGTTTCCTGAATGTTTCCCGTCCCCGCGTCCGGAAGCCGCCCTTTATGGCGTGTTTTCACTCACCCATTGCGCGAACTCGTTCCCCCTAGAACGAGGCTAAATTGCTCCGAAGGTCGAGCGCCTCCTCCGCAATGTTTGTATTTGGGCACAGGGTTCGATTGAAATTCACTTTTGTTTCAACCGGCGTGTTCACTTTCCGTTTCGGCCGCGGCTGTCCGTTCCCACAAGCCGGGCGTTTCGAAATAGGCACAAATTTGTCTCATTGCGAGGCGCTTTCGAAATGAGCGAATGACGCTGTGAGAAAGACGAGAAGCATTCGAGAACCCGACGCCAAGCGTTCAAGCAGCGGGGATCTTTGAATCTTTACGTTCGAACTTGTTCCAATAATAATTAGTGGCCGTTCGATCAAAACAAACGGCTACTATCGCTCTGAAATGTCTCAATGCATGGCCACTTCGATGCGTAAGTCCTGCTCGCTTCTTTCTTGCGTCTCGCTTGCTTACAGTCTCGTCTGCGTTCATTCTCTAGTCCGAACTCATTGCGTATGTCGCGAATTGTCATCTACTATCGCGCTTACTGTTCCCCCATCCGAACTCATATTGTTTCGATGCAGAGTCGATGCAACGTGGCGCATGCTTTGATCTCAATCAATCAAGTTCGTCCACGTCGCTCCCGACCTCGTTCATCGACCCCAACGACCGCCCGCTTCGCTCCACGATCATGTCGACCACGTTGGCCAACGGCGCCTCCGGCAACACGACGCCCACGCTGAGCACCCACCGGACGGGCAAGGCGAGCATCATGGACAAAGTGAACATGCTGGCGGCGGTGGGCGGCATCGACGGGAAGCGGAAGGACGGCTCGCATTTGTCCGCTTCGGATGCCCTGCGGAACAAAGTGACGCTCAAGAACAACCAGCAGATGACCTGCCTGTCGATCGTCGACAACGAGTGCCTGAAGACGCCGACCGTGCCCGATTTGCTCAAAACGCCGACGACGTTGAGCTCTCCGTCCAAAGCGGCCTCGTCGCTCGCCCACGCGGACGAACTGAACACTCCCAGCTTGTGTTTGAGTTCGTGCACACCCAAGAACCAAGTGCAGGCCTTCTTCGGCGAACACGAACCGCTGCTCACGGGTAAGCTTTGAGTTGCGTGTGGAATGGAGGATGGATGGCCGTTTCTTTTTCGCATTCGTCCGTTACTAACCCTTCCGCCGTCTAACAGTTTTGGATTCTTTCCCCACTTGTCCCCGTAGACGTCGCCTTTCTTATTCCAACTGTTTTCAGCGAACATCGAAATTTCGACCATCGTCTCACAATCTTCACTGCCTAACTCTCAGTGTAAGTTTTGTCCCATCTCTTGTGCGCTTGCTCTTCTTCTCGCATTTTATGCACCGCTTTTTCTGTTTGCTCATTCGTTTGTCCAGAAGAACACAAAGGACTCCTTCGTTTCAGCCTCCACGCTGAACTCCCAACCGACGACCTCAAGCGGCGCCGAAACGACGAGCTCGACGGCCGAAAGCACGCCCAAGGACCACAAGACGACGTCCACCGTCACGATCAAGGGCAGCTTCAGCGCCAATCTGCCCGTTCCTTTCAACACTCAAGACATCAACTCTCCAGGTAATTTGCGCTCCGCCGGGTCGTTTGATCACAGCCAATTTGTGGCGTTCGTTTTGCTCTCGATTTGAACTTCTCAAACAGGGCGGGGGAATTGTATTTTCGTTGGGAGGGAGTGTAGTTTGAACGGGAATTCGATAGAAGACGCCAAAAACAACTCGCGTCCGGAGATGCGGAGATGAGCAAGGGGCGGCGGCTTCAGTTCATCTTCGTTCGGCTCTCAATTTGCTCGTTTTCAGGATTGAGCGCCTCCTTCTTTCGTTTCTCTCCGATCGTCGAGCATTTCCTCCAGAACTTCACCTGGAATCAGACGCCGAACAATCAGCTTCCCGTCCTGACGGTCGATCCCAAAACGCCCAATCCGACCGACACGCCTGATTTGATGAAGGTGGGCGCCCTGCTTTTGTTCTTTGCTTTTACTCGGATCTTCCAGGTGGTTCGCGTGTTGGACGACGACGCCAAAAAGAACGACGAAGCGAGCAGCTCGTCGCTTCTGCACCACTGCGATGCAACCGGCGAGGGCACGAGCGGAACGGTGAGCTGCGAGCATCAGGCAGAAGAATCACGTCGACGTGTCTTCAGGGTCGCTCCAATTCGAAAAGCCGGACACGGAGATGGCGACCTGACCGCAGGGTCGAGCGGTTGTGCGCACGTGAAGGAGGAACCCCACTGCCGAATGCAACAACCGCCGATCTCGCTGAACAACGCCCCCGGTCGCTATCAAGTGAGACGAGCAGGGATATAGGGCGACCGATCAACATGACGATTGCAGATCCACCAGAGCATCAGCTGCAGCGTCGTGCCCGTGAGCGAGAATCCGAACTTCCACCAGTCGACTCCCGATCGGGCCTTCAACTCCAATTTCACGATTCCCATGGGCCCGCCGCCCAGCCGATCGATGCAGAACTCGTCGCGTGGGGACTCGCTAGCGGGGGCGGCTGCGTCTCTCGCCAACTTCCAGCCCAAGCCGGAGCCCGTGGACGACTACTTCCAGATGCCGTTCAGCCAAGCCCCGTTGTTCAACCACAGTGAGGGCTGAAATACGAGCAACAAGTGATTAGTTGACGGTTTAGACGACGAGTACGGCAACTTCGACAGCTTCGGTGCGGGCTCCTCCACCGCCTCGTCGCCGATGGGCATGGGGGCGGCGTTGGGCGGCGGAGGTTCGCCGTCGAGCATCGGATCGCCCTCGCAGGGCGGCCTCGCTCGTCGGATGTCCAACCGGCCGTCCAAGACACCGCTTCAAGATCGTCCCCACAAGTGCCCCATTGACGACTGTGACCGCCGGTTCAGTCGTTCGGACGAGCTGACGCGACACATCCGAATCCACACCGGCCAGAAGCCCTTCCAGTGCCGCATCTGCATGCGAGCGTTCTCCCGATCAGACCATTTGACCACCCACGTTCGAACGTAAGTCCTCAATCGAGCTGGAGTCCATTGCTTACTGTTCGCGTCCTTCAGGCACACCGGGGAGAAGCCGTTCACCTGCGACACGTGCGGCCGAAAGTTCGCGCGGTCGGACGAGCGGAAGCGGCACGCCAAGGTGCACTCGAAGCAGAAGGGCGGCCGCCGGCCTTCGATCTCGTCGGTCGGCAGCAGTTCGAGCCTGGGCGGTCACGGTGAGAACACACCGACGAAGTTCTATTCATCCTCGTGCATTTAGGTTTGGGATTGGGCTTCCTGGACTCGTAACTCCAGCCTTCACGTGGACCTCATTCGCTGCTCGTGGAACGGACGGCTGGAAATTGATCCGAGTCTTGCCCGTATGCATATCGCCCGACTATCATTCCGCAGTTGATCTCATTCTTTCGTTGACTATCATACGTCTGTTTATCCTCCCAATTGTGCAATTTTCCCCCCACTGCCCACTCCTTTCGTTGTTGATGCGGTGGTCGACCGAAGCAGCATAGGATCCGCAGACCATCTCAGTTGTTTCAGCCATGATTCGAAGGTATTTGACGCGTCTCAACATATCTTCCCCGAATACGTGTGTTTTGCGTACATATGAACCTGAAAGCTCTCTCATGACTATTGGTTGATCAAGTGGAAAGGCCGTACATTTGCGATTGTGCCCGATCAAAAGCGTTTATTCTCGTGCTGCCTCAATTTCGAAGGTTTTTCAATTCTTATTGGTTGCAATCCCCCTGTTGCTCGCAAATCCTCTAATTCGGATCCCCTCCCGTCTATCGTCTGTATTCGTTTTGAAGTGCAATGATACCCGTTAAAACAACTCGAACCTCCGTTAAGTTATTCTCCACCGGTGTAATAGACGTACTAATAGGATTGTTATGACCTCATTGTTGAATAAAGGGACCCCTAATTGACAAAACGTGTGTTCGAAGACAGCAGGAAGTGTGAGCAAGAACCAGAGAAGCGAAAGACGGATTGTGAGAAGATTTTCCCACGAAGTTCTGCTGGCTTTATCGTCTTGCTACGCGTTTAATGTTCGTTTTACTCGATCAATAACGGATCAGAGGTAAACACAATGCTTTCGTGAAACATAAAAGAAGAACCTAACAAGGGAGGAAGGGCTGGGAAATGCGTACACCCCAGCACCTTCAATGAGGGGGCACTTCGTTCGCTTGAGTCGTTTTGAATCAGCACGCGTGAGGCGTTCTTTGTTTGCGGCTTCCCGCCCAATGAGCGAAACTTCGTAATGAATCGGGCGTGAGGATCACTGGAATGCCGCAACGATTGAAAGATTTCCTCGTGTTCGGGAAGTCGCTCGCGGATCCCTTCCACCGCATTCACTATTGCGATCGGCCGGTTCTTTTGTTTGTAGAATTCTGCCAGGTTCGTCCGCTCATTTGTTTCTTTTGATTGTATTCCTCGTGTTTGAGGCCGAAGGACCGAAGCCGATATGCCACTTTCCCGCCTCTCCGGGCATCGATCTCGACGACGTCTCCGTGTGGCTAATGAGCGCCGAGAATCTGCACGGCTCCCGCTTGTTGCTCTACAGCCAATCGATGGATCTGTTCGCTCTCGTCTACCACGTAACGATGCTCGACCTAACGGCCCGTGGATTTCAAGTGAGTCCGCTTCTTCATGTGTTGATTCTCTGCGTGAATTCTAGCGACCATTGGCGTTGGCTTTCCTGTCGTCGGAGCGGCCTTCCATCTCCCAACGGGTCACGTTCAAACGACTCGCCCACGACCTGTTCCGTCCGCTGCTCGCCTGCAATCGGCAGCTCTTCTGCAGTTACGCTGAGCGAGTGGTCGAGTTGGCGAACGAGATCCAGCGGCAGAAGTTCCACACGTACTACAGCCTTCAAACTGAGTCCAGCACGAACGTGATCAGCGCGAAGATCAAGCAGATCGCCAAGCAGGCGGGCGTCTTCATCAAGAACAAGAATGCGCCGGCGGACGACGCGCAGCGGTCGGGCACTCCGCATTTCAACTTGCAATTCATGGACATCTATCGCATGATCGCCTCCAATCCGAGCTTCTGCGAGTGCGGCAAGGACCCGAAGGAATTCGAGAAGTTCTTCAAGATCATGGAGAAACCGACGTCCTCCGAACTGGCGCCCCTGTTCGAGTTGGCCCCTTGCGTGAGTGAATTCCCCGACAAATTGTGTTTTATTGAACGTCTTCCCGTCCAGGTCGCCCAATCGTTTCACAAGGAATTCGCCGAGTTCTACGAGGAGATGATCAAGGAGGACATAAAATGCGGCGTCCTCTTCTCCGCCGGAATGCCCGTCTTCAAGAGCTCGTCCGGCGCCAACATGCAACCCACGTTCGAACTGGACGACTCGAAAGAAATGAGTGGCAGCGTGGACACGAGCCAAATCAGCCGACAGTTTCCGAACGAGAATTCGTTGAGTTGTTTCGGCTCCGCTCTCACGCAGGTTCGTCCTCCACTCGTCCATCCATTCCATTTCTTCGATTTCAGTGCGTCTATCCGCTTCTCGCCGGCGAAAAGATGGCCGTTCTTGCGTCGGACACACGCGAGTGCACGGGCGCTGATCTGCTGGAGAAGCTGAATTCGATTCGAGTTTGTCGCCGACACGAAGCAACGAAGTGGGTGGCTTCTGCCGACCGAATGAGTTCTTCGTTTGTCGATCATCGTGTACGAGGATCGTTTTAGGTGCAAGTATGACACTCAACTGGTCGGAATTTCGATCCCGCGCGAGGAGTCCCAAAAGTGGGAGCGGCCGCCCAACCTGTCCGTCTTCATCGACCTCAACAACCACCGGCTGTTCTCGCAGCACTACGAGGGACGACTCCTATACTCGCTCCACTCTGCCCGATATTTCCCCTCCGATTCCACCCTCATGCTTCATTTGCTCGTCGTGATCAGCGACATCTGCATGATCGCGCGTGTGGGTCGGCGCGTGCCGCTCGAGTTGATCGGGAAGCAGTTGAGGCTGAACGATCAGGATCTTCTCATTTTGGCCAATCTCCTCACAGAATATGACCTTGTGAAGTTCATGGACGTCCGCACGGAGGTCGCCTCTGCGATGAAGAAACCGTACAGAAAGCAGCGGTTTTGATCCCAGCACTTCGCTCAAATTTCCTTTTCTCCACGAAATACCCCAGTGTTCTTCTTCTTTCACTTCCATCCACGGGTTTGCCCACTTGTCACAATTTTCATTTGCCCCGTAATCCTTCGCTATTGTCAACAAGTCACCCTTCTTCCCCACATATCAGCTCGCAATTGTTTTTATCGTTTGTATGCGCAGTATAAATAAGTAGTTCAATTCGTAAGAAAAGAGTGAGCGTGGTTAGAGACCATTCATTACCTTTTATGATCGCGAGTGTGCAAAGGGCAATTCATGTATTCTTCTGGTTGCAGATCTCTTCTGTGGTCTCCGACAAACGATGGGCCTATCGCGCCGCAGCATCGTGTTCGGACGGGGCAAGCGGATGCCGAGCAGCGACGAGCCGCTCGACCCGCCTGATCGCCCATTCGCGAGCACCATCGGGCTGAGCGAGAGCAATCCCATCCGCTCGACGTCCTGCTCACCCACGCGGCTCATGATCGCCGAGAGCGGAGAGGAGGAATCGAAGGATGCGCCGCCCAACGCGAGCATCGGATCGCCGGAGCCCGCTCCCGTCGACACGAAGAAGTCGACGGCGGCCAAGCGCAAGGCGGGCACCAACTGGAACACGGAAGAAGCGATGGCCTTCTACGACGGCATCAAAGAGGTTCGCTCTTCTTTCAATGCTTTGAATTCAAGGCTTTTGTATTCAGCACGGGAAGAACTTCGAGCAGATCGTCGCGACGTTGGCTCGAAAGAAGTTCTCCAAGGACAAGGACCAAGTCCGCAACTTCTACTACAACACGTACAAAATGTACAAAGAGAAGGCGGGCATCGAGGAGCGCGAGTGGACGAACGTTCCGCACACCGCTCGCGAGCTGCTCGTGATCATCAACACGCTCGAATGGCGCAAGAAGACTCACACGACGACCGTCAATCCCATTCGCTTCAAGGCCCTCATCATGACGGGCAGCACGAATCAGAAGGTGGCCGGCAAACGAGTGCCCGTCTCGATTCGAACGCCCAACTGCGCTGCCCTCCACAAATTCTTTCCGTGTAAGTCCAGCCATCGGCTGCAAGGGGAACAACTAAACGATTGACTCGTTTCAGCGATGAAGCAGTCGGCCAAAGTGCCGACCACGCTGCAAGTGCAGCTCACTCCGTACACGTACGCCGCCCGCCGTTTCGTCATGAACTGCGAGCAGAACCCACTGCTTTCGATCACGCTCAACACTCACTGCGGGCTGTCCTATTTGTTCCGCTTCCTGGAGCAGAAGTGGACGTTGCCCGAGCGAAAGGTGGGTTGTTTGTGCCCGCTGTCGATCCATCTGTTTGGTTTTTGCAGTCGCATTTCGGGATGAACGACTCCTCCGTGCCGACGATCCTCTTGTACCCGCCCGAAGGATTCAAGCCCACGAAGATCACCGTGCAGCCGGCCGACGACGCCCATCCGTCGGTCAACAGCCTGCGGGCGGACTGCGAAAGCCGGCAGGCGGGCGCTTCCGCCGCCAATGGGCCCTCCACTTCCAGTGGTTCGTTCAACCACTTGCTTTCATTGAAATGAACTGCTCCTTGCAGATGCCGCCGGTCCGAGCACCCCTCAGGGCGTCTCGAATGCCTTCGATCAGTTCGACGAGACGTTCGCCAACGGACTGACCACCGAGAACTCGGCGAACATCAACTTCCTCCAGCTGTACTTCGCTTTCGGCCAACAGCCGGCAATTCGCCTGCGTTACGAGGTCATTTCGAATGTGCGGAGCACGAACGTGTTCGTCAAGCTGAGCGAACTGATCCGCAACTCCGAAGGGATCGCGGACCTCGCCAAGAACCGCCGTCGTCCGATCGTTCTCGAGCACTTCGGCGCAGTCCTCGGCGGCCGCCAAGCAGCCCACGTCCACCGCGGGCGCCGCCGACCAAACGGATGCCCAACTTTCCGGATGGCGAGCACGCAGGCGATCGGCAACACGGACGTCGTGGATCGCGAACGCGCCCTCTTCAAGCAGCAACTCCTCGAGCTGCGGCAGAAGCCGGCCAAAGGGACAGAAATTCCGTGCGAGCCGCAGCGAAACCGCCTGCGGATCGTCGTCCAACAGCAGGTGATTCCGATGGAGAGGGTTCATTGGGCTGATTGCTCATGTATCCAGCCGCCCGTCGTCTCGAGTCCGGCCGTCGTTTATGCGATGTCGCCCGTCCTATCCAACAGCCGCCGCCGTCGGCCCACGCCTACTCGACCTCCGCTCTCGATTCGAGTTTCGAGGAAACGAACGACACGTTCGGCTTCCCGGTCTACCGAAAGAAGAGACGGACTTCTCCGGACGGCAAGACGTTCACCACTCTTCAATCCTGCACGTCCCACAATCCGTGAGTCCAATCCCTTTCGTTCGATTAATTGACCCGGTCTGTGCTTCAGAAACGTGACGAGCCCGTCCTTCCCTCGACCCACAGCATCTTCGAGGACGTGGTCAACAGCGAGCTGTCGAGGAACACCCTCCAGTCGCCCTCGAAGTCGATGCTGGAAGCCGCGTACAGCTTCTACGACGACATGCAGCATCAGGACAGCAACCACGCGCTGACCAGCTTCTCCGAACTCGTCCACACGGTCAACTCCGACGCCTCTCATTCGTTTCTCGACAACATGTGATTGCTTTTATCTTTGAGTTCATAAATGCTTTAATTTATTTGTACACGCAAACGAACACAAGTAGAACTCAGTGATATCCTCTGGTCACTCGAGGTAAGGGGCGGGTAAATCGAGTTGATGTCCGAGTAGCCGTGGCCGTAATTGTGCGAAGCGTAGGGCCTGCAAGCAAGAGCGTGATTGCTGGGAGCAGTAAGAGGGGACTTACGAAGGCGCGAATTTTGCGCGTTCCGTTCATTCCGTAGTCGTCAGTAGCGAATGCGGAGTCCGTGTTCGGCTCGTGAACCGTGCTAAAGGCATGGAATCAATAGATTGTGCCGGATCCAGCGACTTACTAACGACTATATGGATACACACCTTCGTACAGGGGCGTCAGCGTCGTGGCGAGGATGATCAGCGGAACGAACAGCACCAGACTGACGCCCATCGCCATCCACATGCCGTTGAAGGCGTCCACTCCGTGCGTGCAGACGGCCGAATGAGGTGTAGTGGAGCGTCTTGGCGAGCGGCTCACAACTCGTGATGTCGTTCGTCATCTGCAAGCACATCAATGGTTGGGTGTGGAAAGTTGAGTGGAAGAACGAACCGCTTTCCGCACGTACTCCTCGTACTCCATCACGGTGTTGTTCAGCGAGACGATGTGCGCTTCGGTGGCGTTCAGGAAGGCGACGTCCCGAATCTCCGGATTCTCCAGCAGGTTGTTGAACGCGAGGTTGACCTTTGCGGACTCCGGCTTCTGGTTGAACGTTTCGATCTCGAGGTTCAACAGCCGCAACGCTTCGGCCAGCTCGATCATCTTCGAGGCCAACGCCTTCCCGCGAGGCGCCATCTCCCGCATCAAATCGAGCAGATTGGAGACCGGCGATCCCGAGTAGGGCTTCGAGCCGAGTTGATTGCGGAGCTTCTGGTCCACCGACTCCAAGTCGAAGCGACGCGACTCGCTGACCAACTGAAAAAAGAGGACGGGCGTCATTTGGAAGGAAAAGGGCAGAACGAACCTCGTCACTGCCGTTCAGCTTCTCGAACTTGAAGTCCGCGAACTTCTGGGTCGCTTGGACGACGTTCGTCGAGACCTCCGCGCTCACGTCCCGCAGATCGTCGGAGATGTTCGTGACGAAGTCGGACGGGAGTTGCATGGCGGTGAGGAAACTGCTCGAGGTCGTCGGAGAACCCGCTGCTGCTCAACTGGAGCTTCTTGTCCATGGCCCGAAGATCGTGTAGAAGGTGCGGCCTTCTCCCGCACTGACTGATGATCTTCGCCAGGGTCAAGTTCTCGGGGATCCGCTGCGCTCCGTCCGCCCCGCCGTCGTTGATGCTCTTGAGCATGTTGTCGAACACGAAACGATCCACGAACTGAAACGAATGCAGATGAAACGGAGCGGATAGATCGACTGGACGAACCGAAATGACGTCCGGTCGTTCTTGCGGCCGCTCCCACGGATCGCAAACGAGATTGTTGACGTTCGCCCCGATGAGCAGCATGGCGGCCGTGATGACCGAGAAGACGAACATGAACGTCAGCGCGAGCCAAATCCCGCAGCAGAAGAATTTGCCGCCCGTCTGCCGCACGCAGCAGTCGTCCGAGTAGTACGTGGAGCGGCTGCCGCAGCACCCGTAGAGCAGTCCGAACAGGAAGCACAGGGCGATGAACGAGAAGATTCCCGCGACCACAAGCGACGCGTACCAGCTGCAAAAAGACGAACGATCAAAGCGGAATGAAGACGTGAAGAAACGAACGCGTATTGGACGTAGGGCTGCACCCGCTCTCCTTGTTCCTTCAGCTGGTCCATGTAGCCGCGGAGGTCGTTGAAGTTGAAGTTGTTCACGTACTTCTCCAGCTCGTCCTTCACCCTCGCCATCGTGTCGGCCGCTTCTTGGATGCGAACCCGAGCGTCTGCAATCAGCTCTTGATTGATGAACAAAAGCGGATAGGATCACTCACCGTCTTCTTTGTCCTTTGCCGCCTCTTGGATTCGTTGCTGCAGACGACTGAAGAACTTCAGGATCGGATGGAGCTCTCGCTTGAAGTTGAGTTCGGCCGTTTGGTTCACGAGGTCCATGAACTCGGCGGGCACTTGGATCTGCAACAAGAAAGCGATGAAAAAGAAAGCGGGCACAAACACTCACCTCGTCAACGATCGGAGCTTTCGTTTCCAGGTTCGAGATCGCCCGTTCGGCCACGGAACAGGCGGAAGCGAACTCCGGCTGGCACCCGTTCAGGATCTGCTCGTACTCGACCTTCATCTTGCCCAGACTGCTCGACAGCTGCGTGTGCAACGCTTGGGTTTGGGCGATCAGGCTCTTGACTCGCGGGATGTCCGTGTCGCGAACTTTTGCGGCTCCTGAAAGACAAATGGAATGAGTTGAAAACAGAAAGTAACTGATGCGCGCACTCGTTTCCTGATCGATGAGCTCATCGAAGACGTCCGCAGAGACGCCTCGCTTGAAGCGCTTCACGATGTCCTCTCCCGTCCGGTTGAACGCTTGAAACAACTCGTCCGTGTAGCTTTGAAAGTCGTCGGTCAGCAGCCGCTCCACTTGCTGCAAGCAAAGGATTAGTAGAGTACTTTGTGGTTAGTGCACCTCACCTTCTTTGTGTTGCTCTTGTAGATGGCCAAGTCGCCGACGCACGTGTTCAGACGATCCGGAAGCTGTTCGACTGAGTGGGTGGCGTACTGCGAACACATGAGCAACGTGACCGCAGCAAAGCTGCAAGAACGATGAGTAAAAGAATTGATCTGACGGCAAGCGAGAACTCACATGCTGATCACCACAAAGCCGCAGAAGATCATGTTCAGAGAGACCCGCTTGCAGTCCGCGAAACGCCGATTCCTTGCGTCGATCTTTCGCGACCGCCGGCAACAGCACGCGATGCATCGGTAGAAGAGGTAGACGAGCGTGAATAGAGCGGAACCAACGACCAGGATCGCGCAGCTCAACAGAAGCCACTGCTCGTGTTCGATCCACTGCAAAGAGACCAATTAGTGAGTGAACGTCAAAAACTAAGAACTCACTTTTCCCGTGCGCTCCGTGACCGACTTCTGGAGAACTTCGAACGAAAGGGAATCACCGGGGAAGAGTTGTTCGGCTTGGAAGGGTCGGGAGAGCCAGCGGATGAAGCGGTTGTTGAAGCGGTAGAAGAAGGTCATCGCCTCATCGTTGAGCGTGTTGTTGAGGAAATCGTCGCAGTGGAACTCGTGCTCGTAGACGTTCGTGAATTCGTCGTGTTGGAAGGTATGGCAGATGTGAGGAAGAGACCCGAATAGGAGAATAAATAGGAAATGCTGAGGCGTGGGAGACATGATCAATCGCTAAGTAGGGTAGACTATGGTGCTCCAAATGAAGAATCGATTCGTCAAGTAACCATTAGGCGGGCAGGCGGTCGAACACCAAACGTTTGCTTCCCTGCGAGCCTCGGCCCTAAACAAATCAGAAATGAGCGTTCAAGGTACAAACTGAAGCAACACGAGTCGACATAAACACGCCACAAGTCATGAGTGCGGAATGAGCGCAATAAATAAGCGCAAGTTTTCATCCCATTACCCAAATTCAAATCCAATCCGCAAAGAATCCTACTCGTCCTCTTCGCAAACAAAAACAAGCCGCGAATGTCTTTTGGTCCAAAGTTCAAGACAAATCGGAGGGAACTTGATCGCCGCTCACGCGAACGGCCAGTTGGAGGGCGGGCGGCGAGTGACCGCGCGGCGGCGGGCGGGCGGTCGTTCGATAGCCCCATTACACGACACAACAATTGCGCAAAGGAGTCATCGAAGAAGTGAGAAGGGGTAATTACACGCGTCATAAGTTCGGCATTCGTGGAACACGTGCGAGAAGAATGGAAGGCGGCTGGAGGACGGAGGGGTTCGGCGGTTTGGCGGGCGTCGATTCGACACAACAAAACAGGCGACTCGTCAAGGTCCGCAAAACAATCCGAAGGTGAACGCGGAAGCAACAGACGCGCATAATTACGAGGAAGATCGCAGAAGACGAATGGAATATTTCGGTTCGGCCCTCCCGCCCCCCAATCGGACGTCCGACCACCTCGAGCAAACGGCCGCCGCTGGTCAGCGGGCGGGCGGGACGAAAGAGCGGCAAACGCGCAAGGGATTGAAACTCGGTCGGCGTGCTAATCACTTGCGCGGCTATAAATTCGGAATGTAAACAACGGAACGAGTATTGCAGCGGGAGTGATTCGCGTAAGCAGACAAACGGGAGCGACAGTCGCGCGGAATAAGACCCAACTCGCATGTATTATTCGTCCGTCTTGGCCACGCACTTGGCCGCGTTGTGTGCACCGTTGAGACCCTCGCGCAAGCCGCCCCTTAGGCGGCCGGTCACTCCCCAGCGGGCGTCCGCGTTCGAATTACGCCGCCGGCCAGTGGTTCATTCGGACGAGTCGACGCGCAAATCGTTCGCTTTCTTACCGTCCGCCGCCGCCGCCCCAACACGCCCGCCCCGACGGCCAAGCGGGCGGCGAACAAACGGCCGCGGGCGTCATTAGCGAGTGGCCGGAGATTAATTCGCTTTCCCACGGAGTTCGGTGTCACTGGAACGAGTCCGAACCGTTCGGTCTTCTCCGTCCGAAATGGCCATGTGATTCGCGGGAACACCCGGTGGAGGGTCGTGAAGACTCCCGCTCCGATGGACGGGCGGTTTTTAACTTCAGCGGAATTATTCGAAGCCGCTCGCGGAGGACGAAAAATTACGCCCCGTACTCACCGCTCGACTCGCAATCCTCCTCTCCGTCTTCCCCCCTTCGGCTGCAAAAGGTCGTCAGTCGAAGAGGCCAAATCGCATTTGACGGAGAGCCCACCACCCGAAAGATCGCGGCCATCCAATTAATTGTTTGACTAAACAATCCCCACTCGGCGGTTCGAAGTCTCCGGCTGCTTTGCGGATCGCCTCCCCGAACCGACGAGTACGAAGTGGGAAAAACGGTTTTTGCACAAAAAAAACCCAACAATAGGCGCTAACGAGCTGTCCATCTAGCAGAAGATCCCAGCGAGGAGATTCCTTACTCGAAATAGGCGCGAAATGATTCGAGTTGAACATCAAAACCAACAAAAAAACATTTGAAGATCGACGATATGCGGTAATCCCTTGGGCCGACGGGCGCGCGTGTTCTCGGCAGGTGCGCAAAGCGGAGCGGCTCGGCGACAAACACGCCGCTTGCGGCGGCTATTTGGATAAGAGCTGCCCTTCGCCCCCGTTCTCTCTCCAACCAAGTGGGTCACAAGATTTAATCCCCGCCCGCTCACCTAACGGCGCGATTTCTGCCCGCTTGCCGTGCAATCGGCGCGTAAGAAAAGCGAGCCGCCCGCGCGCGCCTCCCGAAAGCCGCGCTCGCCGGCACACACGAGAATATCTGCGGAGGGCGGGCGAGCGGGCGGGTGGGAACAGCTGATCTAATATAGAAATCCGCCGCCTTCCTCCTCAACTAATTCGCCCCTCGCCCAACTTCTCCCTCCCGCCACCCTCACGAAACATCGCTTTTGGCTGGCGGCTTCTGTACGACGGAAAACTTCAAGAAGCCCGCGCGGATGACGTTCTCCCGGTCCATGCAGTCGGAAGTGCGTGGAAACGTGTCGCCGCCGGCGAAATGCGATCATAATTGCAAAAGCCCGCAATCCCGACTGCGAATTTCCGCCTTCTTTGCAACAATTAAGGGAGAAAGCGACGTCTCGACGAGTTAATTGCCTCGAAAATGGGCGAGCGGAATAACCTCGACTGTGGGGCGGTCGAGAAGCGATGCCTCGATTCACAACTTTCACTTCCGTTCGACATCCGCCCCAATCGGAGGGAAGAAAGCGAAAAGAACAACGAAAAAGGTTCGCTCTCAGCCAGACGGCGGAAAGATCGTCTGCCGGCTCGAAAGCAGTCGCCGTAATGAAAAGAAAGACCAAAACAGAACCGAGCGGGCGGATGACGGCGGGCGGAATCTGGCGGAGGAAGCGGGAAAAGTTGCAAACTCGGGCGGTGTGTGTGGACAATGGCCGAGATCCCCTCGCAAAGAAGTGGAAACACCGGAAGCCACTCGAAAGCCGGTGCTCCGCTCGAGGCGTCAAGGAGGCGGGCGGGCGGGCATCGAACGGACGCGCGCGGAAATGCACCCGCCCGCCCGCCGGTTGATTATGCGAATCCGTTCGGCTGATCATCCCATCGGTACGCAAAAAACACCCGTCTTCTCCGTCCGAACATCCCCGTTCACGCCGCCCACCCGAAAGCCCCCAAATCTCCGCGTGCACTCCACGACGGACGAGGCGAAAGAACACAAACAGTCGAGTAACCTTGGCGGGCGAACCGCCGAGGCGTCTCGTTCGACCGCGAGCCTTGAAAAGCGTGAGGTTTCGTTGGTTGCGATCGATCGAAATGACATCAACTCCCGACCTCGCATTCTCGTCTCACTCGCTTACGGAAAGCAGAGGGACGAGTCATCTTCGATTCGTCTCTTATGATTGGACGACCTCAGGACATTCACGAGCGGGGTCCGCAGTTGGAATTCGCATCATTCCCTCGGTCGTTCATGTTCCCCTCGCGACGCCTTTAAACCTCACTCCGATGGCAAAGGAGGGTGGAGGAGGAGGTGGAGCGAGAGGCGAGGAAAACAGTCAGGAAATTGCGATTACGCCCATTTTCGCCCACATCCTCCGACGCCGTTAGCCGGCCGCCTGTTGCTATGAGCAAATGCCATGCAACATTCCGCTTGTTCTCAGCTTAGTCACCGCTTCCTCGGCGATCCTCGCGAAAACAAGCGGCAGTTCCGTCGGCTAACAACTCCCCTGAATCACGCCCGACATCATCGACGGGAAGCAGCGGAAATGTCAATGGGAACGCGTGATTGTTGGACGGCGAGCGGAATCGCGCCCCCGTTCGCGAGAACCCAATCGATCGATCCGAATTGGGCGAACAAACGGCGATCGTGTATTCATGGAAAAAAGAAGGCGAAAAGCCCACATCCATTCGGATAATGCGGGGCGTCCGCCGAAAACACGCGTCGAACGGGGAATAATCGCGTCCGTTTCCCGCCGCACACCTTCGATCGCATCAAACGACACGCGCGCATCCCCCTCCTTTGTGATGATCGAATGGGAGGCTGAAGGCGGGAAGCCGAAACGACCGTCCACAACCTCCATTGGGCCCGCGAAAGGAGGTCGCTCGTAAAAATGTTATGCCCTGGCGACCGAGGAATTACATTTGCCAAGGCAAACTAATTACTGCGGCACGCGACTGGCGGCTCGAAAGACAATGGGCTTTCCTTTCCTTCTTCTCGAACGAATGGATACTCTCGAGGTTGTTGGGTTTAATTTATTTTACGAAAAGCTAAGACGAAAAGGGGATCAGGACATTGCATCAGTGGCGGATTCTGCGGATAGAAAAGAAATGAGTCGACTTTAGCGTCGAGTGGGCGGTCGGAAACATCGAAATCATACAAAAGCAAGGGGATCAAAGGGCGGGGTTCGAAATGAGAGGTAGTCGGAAGGGATGAGTTCGTTAAAGCATTCCATGTGGTCGTATTGGAGTGAAGAGAGGCGAGGAAACAATTCGGGTTGATTGGAGTGAGTCGATCGGGGGAAAGAATGCGTGTGGACATCAAGTGGGTGGAGGTTTACTGCTTGGAGCGGGCCTCCATGTCTTTCATCAACTTCCGCAGGTAGGCGACCTCCGTCTGCAGCTCCTTCATCGTGCCGCGCAGCTCCCGATTGCGCACCTCCAGCTCCTTGTGCTCGACGTGCAGCAGATCACGTCTCGCGACGCTTCTTCTCGCGGTACTTGGTGGCGGCGATCCGATTGAGTTCTTTCTTGCGATCGCTGTTGCCCGCGCTGCCCGCCAACGAGCCCGTCGAACTGGTCGAGGGCAGCGGGCTCACGTAGTCGGCGTTGGAGGAGGGGGCGCGGACGTTGCTGCGTTTCTTCTGAAAACACCCGAACGAATGAGAAGACTGCGATTGGAGTAGCGAGGAAGAAGCGGGTTGACGGCCGCCGAGCACCCAGCGACATAAATCATCCCCCGCCCGCTTCGTGAATTCCTCCTTCGAACGTACCGTAATCGGATGGCGATGGGCGACCGGCGGCGAGACGGACTTCCGCTCGATCTCCGCACACTCGCGATGGATCTCCTCGAGGATCTCATCCTGGCTGAGGGACGACGAGTGCTCCGATGCGCTGCTCCAGTCGGTGGAGTACGCACTGCCGGGCGCCGAGTAGCTGGCCGAGTACTCCGATTCGGGAACCGGGGGATGCGCGATCTCCGTGCTGAACGACGAGAAATGAATCCAATCAACGGCGAGATCACGTACCTGTTCGTCTGCTCGTGAATGTTGAGGTGCGAGAACTGGGCGGTGGAGAGGCCGTTCATGGAGGAGGAGTGGCTGCTCTCGGGCTTGGAGTTGTAGAAGGAGGCCACTTGGTTGTTGTAGAAGGTGTCCGCATTGTAGTCGCTGGTCGAAAGGTAGGCGTTCGAAGTCGTGGGCTCGGACGGAGTGAAGGCGGGAGTGCTCGTGGAGCCGGCGGCCGCAGTGCCGAAGCTGCTCATGTCCACGAACTCGTCGAGCCATTTGTTTCCGCCGAAAGGTCCGTTCAGGTTGTTGGAGAGTAGGGATCGTCGTAGGGGGTTGCAGGAGTATGAGTTTGAGTGTTTCCGACCGAAGAAGAGGTGTAGAATCCGCCATTGATGGTGTCCTGTTCAAGCCCAACAAACACAACACTGCGAGGTCTGAAACGAACGAGCAGACGAGTGAAATGCACGTGAATCGGGGCGGCCTACCGTTTGGGGGAGAGTGGTGCGCTGCATCCAATAAAGATGTCGTTGATCAGGGGTCCAACGTTGGCCTCCTCCTCCAGGTCCCACAGGAGGCTCGGCACCTCGCGTCCAGTGCCGTGCTTGGAAATCATTTCCGTGCTGGACCGCAGTGTTGGCGAACGGTTGTGTTGTTGTTGATGGAGGAGGTCCAGAGTTGACGACTGTTGATCGGTTCAATTGGTCGTATTGCAGGGGAAGAGTGGTGGCCGCGGCCATGTCGACGTTGGAGAAGTTCATGTTGAAGCGAGAAGGTGGCTGAAAACAGTGCAGAAATGAGTGAAATCAAGCGATTACTCGAATCCAATCCCGCGGTCACTTTAACGATCGATTTCTCGAGTATTTGGACGCGAGTTCTTGAACGAAAAGACGGGCGAATCCACGAATTTGAGCAATTGTTGGGGCGAAAAGAGAACCCAAAGAACGGCGGACCCCGAGCGATGATAATAAAACAGCAAATAGGCGGCTGATCGTCCGCTCCGTCCGACCGCGAATGCGAAGCCCAAATGAAAGCACAGCGTTCTGTTTGTGCGTGCGTCCGTCGCAATGCAGGCGCCCGCACAGCAGAAGCGATCGCGGGGAAGCGGGCGGAGGCATCGACGTTTCCGTTCACGCGGCTGATGGAGAGCAGGAGGCCCGTGGGAGGGGAAGATTTCTATCAGCAAGCGTACGCATTCTGTTGAGTCCGCAGAAAATACAAACAATCGGGGGATCCCCGTGCATTTCACGTCCCTCATGACCCCGCCGCCCGAGTTGCCACGTCCCACCCTCACCGCTCCGAGTTCTGCTGTCCGGCAGTCCGTTCCGCTAATCAGAATGCACACTCACCAAAAGCCCGATTGACGGTCGGCTTTTACGGCGTTGAGATCGAGCGTTCACAATTGGTTGGCCGCCATTGTCGGAGGCACCAATTGGCTGAAAGGAGGGGCATTAATTCCGTGGATTGAAATGCAAAAATCGCGAATTCAATCGATGCAGAACGAGCACGCCGGTTGGCCTAAACGCGACCGCCCGGAATGATGAAATCCGCGGGAGTGACGAGCGGCGGCGGGCTCGTGCGGGACGCGTTCACCCCCCAGCGCCGCGGTGCGGTCGCCCGCAGAAAGCGGAGAAAAGACCCCGCCGTCGCCCCAACACATGCACTCACTCGGACCTTCGCATTTCGAAATCCTCCTCAACGGTCGTTCGCACACGCCCTCTTCCGGAGTTTGGAGAGGAATGACGCGACGAGCACGCAGGCCTCCACGCCCCGTCCATCTGCGCGCAAATTAACACCGAAAACGTCCATCACGTGCTCCCGACTGTCCGCATTTGTTTGCGTTCGCCGGCTTGATGGAAATCGACCGTAATTCCCGAGAAAAGAAAGTAATCTCGTCCTTTTCTTGTGTCTTTGCACATAGAGAAACCGAGTAATTGATTCAATTAACCGACCGAATTCATCGCATAATCATTTATCGCAAATACACCTCAATCGAACACTCACTTAAGTTACGAACAATCGAATTCATTGCAATCGCGAAGAAGGGGAAGAATCGTGACGAATATCCGATCAGCGATGACTCGTGCGGATATGTGGGCTCAAAAACTGATACAAACCAAACAGAAAACGAGTGGGACATCACAAAAACGACCAAAAGAAACTACCGACTGGCCGAAGCAATCAAAACTGTCGATTGAAAGAAAACGAACGAATTGGGACGAACGAGATGAGAACAAACTAGTGCAAAAGAAACGGAAAAGAAATCAATGGCAATCGTAATTGACATGCGCGATTTAGGAAACGAAGATAAGAAGCCAAACAAACGACTACGACCCGCCCGATTCCAACGTAAGTACGCACAGACCCGTGTGTTCCAATTCACAACCAAACGGTTAAGCGATTCCGCACGTGCGAATACAAAGCTGCTTGGATTGAAGGTGACGGAGGAGAAGAAGAGAGCAAGGTTCGCCCCAGAAGGCCGAACAATTTCATCGACATCGACAAGACTTAGGTTGCGGTTTGACTCGACTATTGAAGAGGAGAGAAAGCGAGGAGATTAGAAGGAATTGATAGCCGGGCCAACATTCGAGGAATCCCGTATGAAAGATGAGAAGAGGAGAGGAAGGAGAGCGATCACATCGAAAGCTAACAGAAAATCACTGGCCTAGAAGACATGCGGGCAATTCCAAAGCGAAATGAAAGAACAGAAAGGACCATCTCTTTCGCATTAAATCGGAGACCATCGCCTCAAACACGTAGAGGTTGTTCGAGGCGGCCAGCGTGATGATGTTCGCCGTCGGGTGCCAGGCGCAGTGGAGGATCTTTTTGGAGAAGTCCAGATGGTCCGCGTAGATGTCCTCCTTCCGCTTCCTCCCCAGCAACGCCATCGGGTGTTTCTTCTGGCGGTGGAAGGCGGCGTTCTGCTTGCACAGCTCCAGGGACGCCTCGTAGGTCGACTCGATCGGCGAGTTGCGTTTGAAGGTGCGGAAGAAGTTGTTGTACGAGCCCGTGATGATGTGGCTGGAAACAAGTGGGTTGGAATCAAAGAGCAGCCTTCAAGCAGTCACTCACCTGTCGTCCCCACTCCAGCAGCACTCGAACTTGTCGAAGATCGAGTCGTTCTCGTAGAGCATGCACAACTTGCTCCGAAGGAACTCGTGGACGTTGTAGGACTCGCAGGGCTTGTTCTCCATGTTCAGGTCCCAGACCTTCATCGAGGATGAGTACATTTCCTTCTATCCACTGCCACTTACGTTCACGGTCAAATAGTCCCGCGTGAGGATGTACCGGCCGCTGTGCGAGAACTTGACGTCCGAAACGGAGGAGATGATCTCCGAGAAGAAGGAGCGGGTCGCGGGATCTTCCTTCTCTTCGAACACTGAAAGCAGAGGACTAATGACAACCAGAAGAGCCGAAAGACCAACCTCGAGCTGCCCGATCGCACAACGCCGACATCCGCGTGTCGCAGAGGCGAATGATCCCCTTGGACGAGCTGTAGGCGAAGAGGTTCCCGTCGTTCGGGTGGAACTCGGCCGCCGTGATCACTTCCGTCAGCTCCTCTGCAATCCACGGGCACGATCAAAAGAATGGAGTCGACTGCACGTACCCATGTTCACCGGTTTGATGTCCACGATGTTGAAAGACTGGTTGGTCACCTAAACCAGTGGAATTACAAAGTGATGTAAAGTCGTCACGATTTTGTACAAAACGTGATTTTTTGTCAGGAATTTTGTCATGACCGCTTTAACTTGGGGTTGTCAACAATTTTTACGTTACTTTGTGATTTCACTGTCTTACCTCGTGATGCCACAGGTTGATGCGCAGGTCGTCGGCCGAAATGAACGTCTCTTGGTCGGAGTTGATGCTGATCGAGTTGATGTGCTGAAACGATCCCTTCATTCACCCGACTTCCTCCTCGTCCACTCACGTAAGTGTGGGCATTTCCGTAGACTCGCCGCGGAGACGCCTCGACCACCAACTCCATCGGCTCGAGGCGGGGCAGGACGAGGCTGTTGGTCGCCCTCCTCGGCACTCCGTCGATGTTCTCGATGTTGAAGTGCCCGTCGGCCACCTTCTTCTCGCGCTCGGAGATCTTCCACAGCTTGACGGTCTTGTCTGAACGGAGAAGAGGGATTGCAGCAGTTATTCGCGAATGAAACGAACCGTTGGTCGAAATGATGAAGTTCGCGGCATTCTTCTTCTTCAGCCACTTGATCTGATTGATCTTCTCCTCGATCTCCAGCGACTTCAAGTAGTCGAACTCGGGCTCGTGGGATTGGAAGGTGGAATAGACGTTGTACTCGCTACTCCGGGCCCCCGCGTAGTTCCACGCCTAAAAGCGGCGGTGAACGGCGAGAAAAATGGACGAAGAACGCACTTGATTCCGCTGGAAGATCACGATTCTTCCGCCCTTGTCGCCGGTGGCCAGGAACTCGCCGTCGTCCGAAAATTCGACGGAGGAGATCAAATCGACTGAAAATTGGGGGCCGTTCGATTCCTTCCGGATTTCTCCGCACTCACCGTCCGTGGGCTGCTCCTCGCTCTCGATTATTCCCTTCACCTGGGAGAATCGCCAGTGAATGTCCTCATTCGTCGGTGCTCCATCGGCCGAGTCGTTGGCGTTGGAAGTGCTCTCTTCCATCGAAAGAAACACGTGGGCGGGCCGTAATCTGAAAGCCAGCGAATGAATGCGGAGATCTCGATCGAAATCAGCGACCGCGATCGGCCCGCCCCGACGTTCGCACGCTTTAAAGCACGTGGAAGAAGCGGAAACGAACGGCGAGCGTCGAGAGCGTGGATAAAATCGGGGAACGCGACGGCCGACCGAAAAACGCAACCGGGCGGCGAATCGATGCGAACGCCGGCCGAGGGCACTTTTTTCGTCTCCTGCTGCTTCCTCTCATTAAACGAGGAGATTTGGAATAAAATCGATAAGCGCTTAAACTCAACTAAAATTACGAATGTTTCTAATTGAAAGCGCAGTAAAACAATGCTCATTCGATTTATGTGAACGTCCGGAATAAGCGGACCACACAGAGCGCATAAGAAACTTCGTTCGTACACCTTGCGCGCTCGGCGGCCTCGCGGCGGGCGGCTGATGGCGTGCGAAAAAACGAAGTGAGTAATGAGCGACAATCGTGCGCGGCCGGTTGGCATTCGGCGAGGAGATGTGCGGGGACGTTTGGCCGTCGACGGGCGATGACCGCGGGACCTTAAAATTGTGAGCACAGCCGCCGAAAGCGACGAGGACCTTGACTCGACGCTCGAATTAGGCCCCCCGAATGCCGAAGCATCCGGAGACAATGTCATTTTGTTCGGCTAATGCCCGTCGAGAAGCACATCATGTGTGCGCAAAAGTATGTCAATAAGAGGAAGAAGACGCAGAAGAAGAAAGCGGCAAAAAGAAGAGGCCGCGGGAAGGTCGTCAAAGCCAAAAGAATTGCCTGTAACTACACGCCGAGTTGTTCGTCTTCGGGACGTTGCCCTCGGCCGGATTTGACCGGCGCCCATGAGTTTCTTTTTGAAAGCACGTGCATGCGGATGAAAGCGTTCTGGTTTTGAATAAAAGAAACGGAAAACTTTCCTACCGGCGGCCCGTTGGAGAGCAAGTGTCCGCTCGGCAAACCTGGAGACGATGCCGCTTTTATCGGCGCCCTCGGCCAAACGAACGTCGAATTCGGCCGCTTTCTGCCCGTTCAATCTTCTTCTTCTTCTTTCGCTTTTCGTCGCGTCCCGCGCTGATGACCGGCCGAAATCGAGGACACACGTAGCGAGCGAAGAGGACGGCCATCTACTGTGCATTCCCTTCTTTTCCTCCTTCTTCTTCGCCTCTTCCGTTAATACGCGGGCCTCAATTCCGCGACGAGCGCCCACTTTGCCTTCTGCCCGAGCAGCACTGGGATTCGCCGTTCATGAACGTGAGCCGACGTTTCGTGCGGCGGCGACGCGCTTGCGGCGGACTTCTTATCGCCCGCCCGTTTCCGACTATCCACTGCGATTTTATGGCCAATCTTCAGCTCCCCGATTATTGCCGCCCGGGCATTTCATTCGCGAGCAGTTGATGAAGCCCCGTGCAAAATTAAGGCCGCAGTTATGAGCGTAAAGCAGAAGGCAAAAGGAAGAGTTGATGAAATGGTCTGCTTGCAAAGCAAATCCGCTCCGCACATTCTGCACGATGACCTTCGAGATCCCCGCACAAGTGTACATTTTGTGGATTAACAGAAACGATCGGGTAAAACGAGCGGAAGAGCACGGAAACGTCCGCAAGAGCAACAAAGAGGCTGCAGACGTGAGTGTCAAAAGAACGTTAAACAAGTGACTCCTCGAAACGACCGCTTCTTATTGTTTACTTTTCTTTAAAAATAGTTTCGTGCTTCATTGAAAACAAGCCTTTCAAATCGTTCCCAAGCAGTGACGCTAACCTCTGCTTGAGGACGACCAGCTAGATGCTTGCGATCGAGCATCTCTTGTAGACGCCCATTAACCCTCCTTCCTGGCGAATAAAGCGGCAAATGACTGCTCGGCAACAAAACGGACGGCAATAAGGTAACAGGTCGCTAAATATAAACACGACTACGTAAACCCGACACGAGTAAATGAAACTCGTCATCGACGATCGGTAGTACTTCCGCGGTCATCTCGCTACAAAAACGGGCATTTCGGGGCCCGTACGCGGGCCGACAAAACGGCACCGCGGCCAGATTGTGTTCGACTTCTTTTCGCTGCCAATTGCGTCCGACGAAAATCGTGTGATTACGTTAATCCCCCTCGCACGGTCATCCTCCCCCCTCAATTGGACGGGCGCTCGAATGGGGCACGACGGCAAACGACCAAGCGCTCCAATCCGGCCGCATATTATCCTTCATTCTGCTTTCCACGGAATGGAAGTACAAACGCCGTAAGGAATTCACAAAAGCAATGTATTTCGAGGTGGGTCGTGGTACCTGATTTGAGTGAGAGCTGCACGAAACAATGCGAGATCGATTGAGTCGGATCACTAACACATTTCTTCAGTCGTGTAAGTCCAACGGTTGCAGGGGTGCTTTTTTGCCTAGAAATCAGGGCTTCGGTCTTCAATTAGCGGCCCAGATGTTGCTGTTTGCCGTCCAATTTGCAATCAAAGCCTCAACTTTCGGGCAGGCGTGCTCGAGCGTGGGTATTTGGTTGATTTTAATTAGATTACGACACGCCCATCTGCTTTCCTCGTCTCCTCTTTCATTCCACGGACCCGACGGCCGGATGGCGCGGGGGCCAAGCGGAAGTCGGCGGCGTTCTGCGAGGAGGCGCCTCTCTGTGACGGCGATCATGATTGCGGAGATCCGCTCGCGCACTGCGGGTGCTTTCGAACTCGTCCGAGTGGAAAAGCGAGGCGGCGGCGGTTGCACGTCCGAAAGCACGACAACACAACGCAGTCTCCCGCCGCCGCCTCGCGTCGCCGACGTTTCCGCTGCCACCGGGCGTTTCCCCTCTCGCGTTACGTAGCCGGCTGATTCATGACGACGTTCAAAAAATCCGCTCCAATCGTTTGCCTCCGCTCATTGTTGTTCGGGCGGCGTGTCCCCGAGCGTTCAGGCAGCTCGCCACGTTCACTCACCGGCGGTTCCGATCCGGCGGCGTGTTTATGCTCGAGGGCGGGGCGATTAAACTCGTGCAATTCCTTTGATTCAATGAAACAGCCTCCGTTTTGGAACGAGTCGCAGCTTCAATGGAAGGCTCGCTACTCCAGCTCGTAAAGGAACGCAAAAGAATTGATTTCTGCTCTTTGCCCTTTGATCTCGTGGGCAAACCGGCAATCGACTCGTTCGGCCACGCGATTCTCCCATTCGAGCACACGTCGAATGCAAACGAGAAGCGCGCGGAGTGAGCGGCGACGGCTCGAAATCCGCGAGCAACGAGCGGCGCTCATTCCACGCACGCCGCGCACCTTTTGCCGCGCGGGGGCGATTCCTGCTCCTCCACGTTCGATGGCGCCTTTCGCTTCCCATAGGTGGACGGACGGGGGACACTTTTGCTCATCGCCGATCCTGAGCGGCGCCGCTCGCGCACACGCCGGCCGGGATAGGGAGCGGAGGGCGTGGATGCAAATTTTACGCACTCCTTCGTGACCCGCACGCCTTCCATTTTGCGGTTGTTTCGCAGCCGAACGCACTTTGCTTGCGCTTATCAGCCGCTGCGGTTGTTTGGGTCCTGTTTGTGTTTGCATTTCGCGCAATTGATTGCGTTCCGCCGACCGAATTCCCGGGTCGCAGCGGGCAAGTGGTCGTGATGGGAGGTCGCGGGCGTTCTGTTCGAAGCGAAGCCCCGAAATCTGCGAGATATGGCCGCTCGTTGCTTTTTGGGGATCGCCCGCCGGACACGCGCACTCGCGACGGACAACTGACGAGGAGGAGGCGACGTCGAGAGTTTGGGGGAACCATCAATTGCTCGGCGGTGCCCTCGCTTTCGTCGGGCGTCTCCGGCCGAGCGGCAAATGCCGAGTGCTGTTTTGTTTCACGAGAACAAAACGCGAGGTCGCAGTGAGTTCGGTTGGGTTGGCGGGTTTTTCCCTCGCCGCCGCCCCTCGCTTTCCGTCTTTCCCGCACGCACGAGGACATCGAGAGTGAGGGGAGAGAGCGGTCGCCCCGCCGCTCTCGACAGCGCGGACGCTTTCAGGGCAAGACGGAAAGGGAAAGTCGAGCGAGCGGGCGGCGAACCAAACGACTGGACGCCGCTCTCGTCTGCCAGCTGCTCGGTCGCAATGGCCAGAACAGCCGGAACCGGGGCACCGACGGCTACTCCCTTCCCGGCGGCGCAATGCCATTTGGACGGTTCTTGTGGCCTCATCGCCCGCAGTTTGCCGCATCGGACGCCCGCTGGTCGGATGCCAGTCGTCCACATCCCGCGACCATTCCGGGCCAAACGCTCCGCATTCTTGCCCGCATCTCGGGGCGGCACATATTCCGCCGCCGTTCCCCCAACTACGCCGCTTTTCGTTTCCTTTTGAACCCCGCAATCACGGGCGTCGCGTACAATCGTGCTTTCTGCTTTCTGTTGTTCCCCTTCTTACTCTCGCCCCTTTAGTCCCGTGCCCTCGTGCGGACCGATCGGCTTCGATCGCCGGCGTCTGCTTGTTTTTCTCCTTCGCCCGTCTTTCGACACCCGCCTTCTTGCCGCCTCTCACGTTTCGGACATCTTCTTTCGACTAATCGAATTTCCACGATGGGTAAGAGAGCCAACGGACTGCTGGTTCGATCAATCAATGTGTTTGCAGGGAAGAAGTGTCAAATCTGCAAGAAGAAGTTCACCGGCGAGTGCCTGAAGGCGGACGACGACCGGTATTTCCACATCGATTGCTTCAAATGCAAGGGTTCGTTTTTGAACATCGAAGATTCGTCCGCTCACTCATCAGATTGCAGCTTGTGGAGATTCGCTGAGCGAAAAGGGCTTCTACAGAGCACCCGACGGCGCCTACTTGTGTCCCACGCACTACCGCTCGCTCGCCACTCCGCTGTCGATCAGCGCGGATCAGTCCCGATCGCGCGAGATTTCACCCGGCCCGGGATCTCCGACCGGTGAGTCCTGAAATGAAGACGCACGGATCTCACCCACCTGCTTTCAGTCTGCGCGGCATGCGGCGATCACCTGCACAGCGGTCAAGTGCTCTTGGCGTTGAACCAATCGTGGCACGTGTGGTGCTTCAAGTGCGCCGAGTGCGACACCGTCCTGCAGGGCGAGTACATGGCCCACGACAACAAGCCGCTCTGCCTGCGAGATTACAACCTGAAATACGGAGTCAAATGCTACGAGTGCGAGCGCTTCATCGCCGGTCGAGTGCTGGGGGTGAGTGCAACGAAGGAGAACGTCGAGCGAACTGACGAGTTCTCCTTTCAGGCCGGCAACTACAAATTCCACCCGACCTGCGCGCGTTGTAGTCGATGCGGGAATCACTTCGGCGACGGCCAAGAGATGTACATTCAAGGGAACGAGATCTGGCATCCGCAATGCGAAAATTTTCCCACCGAAAATCTCGCGGTGAGTCCATTTCTGAAGCGACGACGGCGGGCCGTTCGGCGTGTGCGAAAACTGAAGTGTTGCTCGAGAACAGACGGCCGCCAAGTGCGTGGACATGCAAATTGACTCAATTTCCGTCCTGTGCCTCCCCCATGTTTTATCCCCGCGGGCAAAATCGCCGCTTTAGGGTCGAAAAAGGAACGTTTTTGTGTACGGATTGAGTTTGCCCGTTCCGCCTTTCGCGATTGAACTGCGGCTGCTGCAAATGTTCGCTACGCGGATGTCCGTAAGCCACTCGCGGTCAATTAGCGTCCCTGCAACGGCACAAGTTGACCTCACCGAGAGCCTGCGCTTTTTTTATCAGATGAACCCGCCACAAAGCAGCGAAGCGCTTCTTCTTCGAGCACCGCCCCGACGCTTCGCGGACGGCCGCACCTAAACCTCGGCCAAACATTCGAATGTTTGCGTGGCTTGAAAACCAATTTGTGAAGTTTACTACCATCCTGCGCATCCATCGCGTCGCTTCGCCTCGTCGCCGCAATGATTCTTTTTGTTTGCGTTGAGCGGCGAAAGTTAAACGACTCCGTTTCGCGCCCCATGGAGCATGATTGTTGTGCTGTTCTCGCCTTTCTTTCCTCCCCGCTTCCATTCCATAATCTCCAAGCGTATCGAATGTCATTAAAATTCGAAGCTAGACGACGTGAATGAATTCCTCGCTTTCAGTTGACCAAAAGCCCGTCCAAGATGTCGCAGCCCAAATACCAGGCGCACTTCGGACAACACCACGCCTACATGTATTCCCTTCCGGAGGCCGAGCAGACGTACCTCTGAAGCAGCCGATTTCGCCCCATCCGCCGCCTCCCGCTCAATTCCACACGCCGCAGGCGCCGATCAAGATCCGGAAGTCTCGGCTGGCGACTCTGAAGACGGGCATGCAACGACTCACGGAGGACATGGACAAGGCGGCCACTCCGCGCGCCAAGTCGCCGCACATGGACAACGAGGAGCCCATCGAGTTGGCGCACTACCCGGGCGCCCACGAGCCCGACCCCAACGAGGTGCCGCCGATCGAGCGCGAGGACTTCCCCGCTCCGCCCTACCCGTACGCCGTCGAAGGTGAGCGAGGCCGCTCCGTTCGTCCAATGTTTAACCAACGGATTGTTTGCAGAACTCAAGCGGCGCCTCTCCTCTTCGTCCGTGGAGAACGACGACGAAGAGGACGACTACGGCGATCAGGCGAAGGTGGACGTGGAGAAGATCCGAAAGAACGTCCAAGCCCTCGACCAGTACGACAAACAGTCGAGTATCGCCCATGTGCTCAAGCAGAACATCGAGGAGAGCCAGAAGAAGCAGCGCCTGCCACTGCATTGGGATCCGCGAAATGCGAGCCGGACGCCGTCGGCCAAGAAGATGCCCCACTTGCGGTTCCGCTACGACACGCCCATCAATGCCTGTGAGTTCGAACGAGTGGATGTCTGTGATTAACCGGAGGCTTTGCAGCGCCCTCTCGGCACCTGAATCGACCCAAACCGTGGGCCTACTGGCCGGACGGTCAGGATCGCGCCGCCACCACCGTGCTGCCGAGTTTCCACATCGCGCAGGGAGGAACGATGGGCGGACGAGCCGCCACGCTGCCCGACGGCTATTACTATGCGGGAATGGACACGACGCTCAGCTCGCATTTCTCCGACCGTACGTTCCGCGTTTCGCACGCTTTGCATTGCAAATGCATGCGCCTTCTTCTTTGCAGACTCGTTGAACACCTCGTACACACTGCCCGGGAACGATTCGAATGTCCGCAGCGGGGACATTCGGACGAACCTTCGCACGTCGCTGCCCGACCTGAACAAGCCCGTCAAAACGTACCAACTGGAACAGCTGCAAACGAGCAACAAAAAGCTGCCCGAGGACGTGGACCGCCAACACCTGGAGCGGCACTTGACTCGCGAGCAGTTCGAGGACCTCTTCGAAATGACGCCCATCGAGTTTTACAAGCTGCCCGAGTGGAAGCGAATCAATTTGAAGCGCAAGTTCAAATTGTTCTGAACCCCTTTCCACTGCTCATTGTTCGTTGATTAGTTAGTTTTGGTTACTCGCTGTTTGTTTCTCCCTCTCCTTCGATTAGCACGTGTTCACGGTTTAGACACGTGAACTGCGATTCCCATTGCCAGAATTTCTAATTTCTCCTGCGAAGCGGTTGTTGCTCGAATCCCGGCGCTAATTCTCTCCTTTTGCTCGATTTTCGTCGTCTTCTTGATTCCTTTCTCTGTCGATTGTTGAGGGCCTTTTGCTTGAAATGCGCCTTGTTGTTGATTCGCGTCTGTTCGGTCGATACTCGCGAATATTCGAGGGCGCGTTCGTCGCGTTCAGTTCTCTCGTCCGAAAGGAAGATCATTTGTTCTGAAATCCTGCCACCACCAGAAAGCTTTCGTGTTCACTGTCACACTCTCTCTCTTCATTTACTCATAATAAACACCAACAAACCACCGTCTCGCTCCCCGTTCGGCATTGCATCCCCGTTCGTTTCCGTGCACACGCAATCCTCTCCGCGATTGGGTCGTCTCCGGCACGAGTCTCGTGTGTTCCCGAACGACCGCTCGTGTAGCTTTCCGTTTGCTAGCTCGTAGATATCCGTCGACTCTCTCTTGTTGACCTTAGAACTTTGCAACGACTTCTTTGTTCATTTCTACGCCATAGCATTTCCTTCCTGGTTATTCATTGCCATTCGATTGAATTGAGCCGCTTGCGATGCGAGAGTAAATCCGTCCGAGGTTTTCATTCCAGCGAGCAGAGATTAGATCCTTCTGTTTAGAACGAAGGTGCAGAGTTGATTCTTTCGGCGGGAACGCGGCCAAAGCGAAGTGGAGCGAATCGGACGAAATCTGCGGCCGCAGTTGGAATGAGCAATCATCCGTCCGGCCGGACTCCCTGGGGTCTTTAGACAAAGCCGCCAATTGGGCCCTCGGATTCGCGAAGTGCCGTTGGATTGCGGGCATCGAAGACGTGAAAAACGTGGCGCCTCCGAGTGCCTCGACCGTCGAGATTCGAGGGACGTGGGCCGCTTGCCGGTAGATCCTGCAATACGGTAATAAGCAAAAAATATCGCTGCAAAATTGACTCAATTGCTCTTTGAATGCTCATTCGATCGACATCATTTTGCGCAACATCTCTAGAATTCTTAATTGCCCTCGTTACCCGCTTCTCGATCTTTAATCAGACTGCTTTGAGTTGAGAGAACGCACGACCGGGAAATTCGTTTGGTCGAGTTCCGAGCGGCGGCGTACCAAGAACAGACGGGCATTCGTCTATCAATACTAATCTTATTTATCGCGGCCGACCGAGGTGGAGGGAGGGAAGGGGGATACGCGCAGCAGCCGCAGATGTGTGGTTTTGACGTTGCCGCCGCCGGCATCTCCTCCTTCTCGAGTGTTGCATCCCCCTCCACGGTCCGGCGGGGAACACGCCGGACAAGCAGGCGAACTGAAAGGAAAGCTGCTTCACCAGCGCGCCACTTTCGAATTTTTGTGAAAAAAAACCAGCAACACGCACAGGCGGACTTTTATCGTCGTGCTCGTCGTCCACTCACTCGGGAGCGGGCAGAAGGGGGAGGAGTGACTTGTTTAGTCAGTCCCAACTCGACTGAAGAAGAGGAACAAAACGGCGGGGCGAAAATTTGAAGAAGACGAAGCAGAGAACCAACACCGAAGGCGACGTTGAATCTTCTTCAAACGAATTAGGCCCCCGCAACCAAACGAATTTTTTCGGTCCGCTCCTCCGCCTCACAAACATTCTTCCGTCCATCCGTCCGTCCGTCTTCCTCTCCTCTCTTGGCCGCCGGAGGTTCGGTTGAGGCGGACCGAAGGAGCGGCGATTTGATTGTGCTTCAGCTTAACATCCATTAAAGAAGACGCTTCCCCGTCCGCCCGTCTCGGCATATCACCCGCCAGCCCACCCGCCAGCCGTCCGTCCTGCCGGCATTTTGCCTTCGAATGGCCGAATCAGATGATTTGTTCGCAGAGGAGTTTGTTGCCGCCCAAAATTTCTACCGACGCCTCGTAAGTCTGCTGCCCACCCGTTTTGTTCTTAATGCCCACAGAAATTGCTCCTTTTCGTCGAATGTTTGAATAAGCGTTTGTTTGTTTACAGCACGGAGTTCCGGAGCTGCAGTTGAGCCAAGAGCTCACCGACGCCGCTCAGCGATGGGCCGAGAAACTCGCCAGCCGAAGGCATCTTTCGTACTACGAGAAGTCGGGTGAGACGCGCGAGATAGACGGGCGGAAATTGACTCGTTTGTTCAGGCATCGGAGAGAACATCACTTTCTTTCCAATCGACATGAGCGCCAGCGACATCGTGGAATATTGGTACAAAGAGAACAGGAGGTTAGCGGCGACCGAGCGATTAGCCGAGCGGCTTTCTTTGAACCGTTGCGAACTTCCGACCGCCCGATCCCACCGGCGGCGGCCAAACAATAACCATAGCACTGCGCAAACTTTCATCTTGCCGCTGTTAATGTGCTCGGAAAACTCGGGCAAAACTTCGGGATTCTTGCTTGACCCTAAAGGTCAACTCCCGCTCATCTTCCGCTCATATTTGGCTTAATCACCACTCATTTTTGAACTGTTTCAGGTACGACTACGACTTGCCCGGATGGCATTTTTTCTTTTTTCGGCAGGTGGGGACGAACTATTTCACTCAGTTGATCTGGAGATGCACGAAAGAAGTGAGTAATTACCGACTGTCCTTCGGTGATGGCTTGTGTTCAGGTGGGCGTCGGATGTGCGCCCGTTGTTCCCTCCCAGACACGGAATCCGAAGACGGGCCAGTTGGTGAACGATTCGCTGAACGACCACCAAGTCGTCGTAGCCTTCTACCGCCCGTCCGGAAACAACAACCGCGCCGGACAGTTTGCACTCAACGTCGTGCCGCCGCTGCCCGAGAACTCCGACTCCCCACCCGTGAATTCAGTCCGTTGAACCATGAGCTCAAGCAACAAACAACCAGTGATTCCTCCCTCCATTCCTTCTTCTTGTTCCTGCCATAAACCTTCTTTACTTCGAACAGAAAGGGCCGAATGACGAGCACTCTTGTTTGTTTATGAACGACCGAAACGATGCATTTTATCTTTGCGAACAAACAACAACGATCTCTTAAATACGGGGACGTCGACGGAGACGAAAAGGGGTGCACGAGAGAACCATTCGGTAATAAAAAGCCCTAAGAGACGATAAACAACTTGGCCGTTCCGCACGTCGAGAACGAAGAACCCCGCTTGAACCCACGCCCTTGAAGCAATTCGAACCAAAACGCAGCGAACGGAGGAGTACCTCGCGGGATAAATAAATTATGTGGTATTATGTGTTTAAGAAGGCCGAAAAACGGAACAGCGGAGGCAACTTGTGATAAAGACGAACAAACAAATCGCGTGGATCGACTCATTTACCAACACTTCAACGAATCAACAAATAAAGAGGATTAGCGGTCGAATGTCGGGAATTTAGGCCGGCAACTGGATGTTTTGGTTCCGCTGGAGGACGCGCGTGACGTAGAGGAAGAAGAAGTCCGCGTACAAGACGGTCTGCCTGAAAACAGAGATCAATCATCCCTTGTCTGCAGCAAGAAGGAAGGACGTACACAATGCCCGCAACCACCGCAATCGGGTCCACGTGGTCCTCGGCGTAGAAGCGGTAGACCCAGTTGAGGATGTAGAGCGCACGGTACGAGCCCCTGCAAACAGTCCGCAGTCAATCGTGAACTCGGAAGGGATCGGGAACTCACAAAGCGAAGAGGTAGTGGGCGGTGATCGTGTCGGCGGCCCCGGTCGTTTGCAGGAGGTACAACTGCGGGAAGATGGCCACGGCCTCCAGGTAGATGGAGAACGTCCACAGGATCTCCATGACCGAGAACTCGTGGTTGATCAGAAGCGCGATGAGGAACGTCGGGATGAGCAGGAACTCGACACGGAAGACGTCGTGGTTCCTGCAATCCAAACGTAAGGAAATGGGCAGAAGCGAGCGGCTCTTACCGATCGTACGTGGCCTTGAATTTGAAGAAGATCAAGTAGACGGTGCCGATGGAGGAGGCCAGGAAGAAGAGCTGCAAACGAACGAATCAGTTAAAGGATCGAAAGAAGCAGCGAACTTGCCTTCATCACCGAGTTGTAGACGGAGACGAACGAGGTGAACAGGTCCAAGTAGCGGCAGATGAAGACAATCGCGAACAGGATTTGGGACCGTCCCGAAATGCCTGAAATCCACAAGATGCATGAGAGAAGGGGAAGTCGATCACTCACCGGCACAAGAACGCGTCTTCCATATCTTGGCCAGCAGGATGCAGATGGCCGCGAGATGCGACATGTCGCCGGCTAGACGGAAGATGTTCATGGTGAACCCTGGAAGCAAAGCGAAGGGATGAGAACTAATCAAACACCTCGAAGGAAAAAAGATCCACGACACGTTGTCTTCGGAGTCGAAAACACGCTCAAAACACGTGGAACAAACGGGCGGGCGGAAAGAAATCACGAATAGCCGGCAGAATTGATAAAAGCTCGAAAAATAACCGTTTCATCGAACGAAGAATCTTCCACCTGCATCTGAAAGACGAGGAATAGGGTCAACCGCCGGTGGGAAGCGAAAATGACCGCCGAACCGCCGCCTTCCAACGTGTACAAGCGTTTGGCTGCAAGAGGTCGAGTGTTCCGTTCGCGGCGGTCAACTCTGCCCGCTCTCTTTACTCTCGAAAGCCGCCGAATTTGGTTACTAATCGATAAAAACGTTCGCGCATCAACACGCCCGTTCGCGAACACGTCGCCGAGAGTGGCAGTTCGCGGAGCGGCGTGATAAGAACGAAAAAAGTGGGCGTGAGTGGCTGGATTCGAGGGCAGGTTGGACGAAACGGTAAGAAATTCGCGGTCGGTAATCACCTTTTTCGTGATCCCCAGGGATCGTCCCAATCCTCCTCCTCCTTTTCATGTGCACTCACTTGTTCTTGGGAAAATTTGACGCGCCGCGGGCGTGAATGTCGCGTACGGGCTCCAAAAAACCCGTGGGTAAACAATTCGGGTTCGTTCGCGAGACGGCAGGCGACCTTGCGGCTTTTCGCACTTCAACCCGGCGGCCAAAAGTTTAGCGATGAGATTGCAGCCGGCGGAATAAGCGGGTGTAAATCTTCCTCTGTGGCCAAACATCGGAATGTCATTAGAGATGCGTAAAGGATGTAAGTCTCGTTCTGAAAGCTTCTTCTATTCGGTAGCCCTCTATTGATCTCTTTTGCGAGACTCCGAGTGATCAACACTCTTCGCATAGCATAGAAACTGCGCGTAGAGAAGATCAGCTGTTATCAATGTGAAACGAGAGGGAAATGTGCGCATGGATGTTGTTGAATCGTTTGAAACTAGAGGGTGAACTCTACCCTCTTATTATTCCCAACAAGGCCGCCGGTTGCCGCTTAACGTTTCAAGAACACGTTTTCCAATTAGTGGAGACGCGCATCCGCGAACGCCCAATTGTTTTTTTCGCCGAAAAGCCGTTCGTGTTCTCGCTTCAAAGCAAATTGACGCCCTTTTGACTTCGGAAGGGGATGAAGAGGGAGAGCGAGGATCTCGATTAGGAGATTGATGAGCGCGCATTTCATTGAGCATAGGGGGCAATGATTGGGAGTTCAACAAAAGACATCGATCCTCCTTTGCGCGTTTTATCCCCCTTTTGTTCCCTTCTTGTTACCCCACACGAACAGCAAAAGGTTTTATAGTGGGCGAAAAAAGGAACATGTTGCATACGAGATGAAGATGAACAAAAGGACATAAGAGAGATACCTATTGTACTTCTTGTAATGAAAACATAAGCGAGGAAATGCCCTCAACGTCTCTTCCTTTGCTTTCCGTTCGCCGTCCGCTGGGTGCGTCCCGCCGCCTGCCGCCCGCTGGTCGGCGGTTCGTACGCGCTTGGTTGCGTGGCGGGTGGGTGTGTGTACGCCGCCTGGTCTCCGCTTTTTTCGCGAAGTTTTCGCGTTCGCTCGTCGACCTCGCCGAGTCTTTTCCGCGGCGAGAACTTGACGTGAGATGCGTGTTGCTCCGCCGCGTCCGCAGTCTCTCTGCGCTCCGCTCTTTCCACCGCCGCCCCGTGCGGGCGCCCCGAATCACGTTCGTCTGATTGCAGCCGTCGGGAGGGACGGACACAATAGAAGCGGGCGATCCGGGCGGCGTTCGACTTTCGTAGCGCTGTTTTCGTCACGTGCTCTTGCCCCAAGTTGATTAGTCATCAGTTTCATTCGAGTTCGATGACCGTTCGGGTGCTCGTTTCGTTCCACTGCGGTTTCTTTCTGGTTTCTCGTGGGATCGTCGGAAATTTTTCGGTGAAAAACCCGCTTTCTCGCTTCCACCTGCCCGCTGACCACCTTTTGGGCGCCGCTTTTGATCATTCAAACGACCTTCCACTGCCCGAATCAAAACATTCCTTGCATGCGGTCTGCCCGCTCACCTACGAGTGATTTCGTTATCGATTGGACGAGTCGCGTTCGAATCGAAATGTCGTGACTGCGCGCGTGTTTTGGCACGAGGTTCCTCCCTTTCCGTCCCTCAATTCGCGTTCGTTTAGGATCGAGACAAACGCCCCGCGATGTCGATCTCAACTCTTCGCCGGCAAGTGAAGAATGTCGCCTACAATTTCTCCGATGCCCAAGTCAAAGTGCGAGAAGCCACGAGGTAAGCGGACGAGTTCTTTTGGTCGTTGTTTTGTTTTGCCGACCGGCAGCCAACTCCAATCGTTGGGCCTTTGAATCGGAATTCATTCGCTTGTTTTCAGCAACGACCCGTGGGGCCCGACGACGGCGTTGATGTCGGAGATCGCGGACCTCACGCACAACCCGATGAGCTTCACCGAGATCATGAGCATGGTGTGGAAGCGGCTGAACGACCACGGCAAGAACTGGCGCCACGTGTACAAGAGCCTCGTCCTCCTCGACTACCTCATCAAGTGCGGCAGCGAGAAGGTCGCCCAGCAGTGCCGCGAGAACATCTACAGCATCGAGACACTTCGCGACTTCCAGCACATTGAAGAGAACCGTGACCAGGGCCTGAACGTGCGCGAGAAGGCCAAACAGATGTGCGCCCTGCTGGTCGACGAGGAGCGGCTGAAGAACGAGCGGGCCCGGTTCCTGATGACCCGCAAGCGGTTCATGCAGAACGGCGGCGGGATCTCGTCGGACGGCACCGTTCGGCACCACCGAAAGCACGACGTCGGCGCGGTCATCGGTGAGTGTTCGCTTTGGTTCTTTTGGTAATTCGGTTGACCAGCTTCAGACTCCGAGCTCGAGGAGGCGCGCCCGTCGAGCATCGGTGAGGAGGAGATGCAGCTGCAGATCGCGTTGGCGTTGTCGCGCGAAGAGTGCGAGAAGGAGGAGGAGATGCGGAAAGGCGACGCCATCCGACTGCAAATGGCGATGGAGGAGAGCAAGAAGATCGTGCACGAGGATCCCGTCGCCAAGACCGTCAGCGGGGCGCCGTTGACCCAAAGCGCGCTGGACGACCTGCTCTCGCTGAACCTCGGCGAGCCCGCGCCGATGGCCGCCGGTCCCAGCGGTCTCGGCACCTCGACGAGCACGGCCAACAACGACCCGTGGGGCAGCAACACGCCCACGCAGAGCAACGACCCGTGGTCGCCGGTCAAGAAGCCGGAAGTCGATCCGCGTAAGTCCTTTTGTCTTCTGTCCATTGAATTTGCTGCTGCTTTCAGTCGAGGCTCTGCTGGGTTCCGCACCGGTCGCCCCGTCGAACGGCGCCAACTTCTCCAACGATCCGTGGGCTCCCGCCCCGCCGAAGGCCGCGCCGGTCGCTGCCCCTCTTCCGGCGAGTGACCCGTGGACGGTCTTCGAAAACAACGGCTCCAACCCGCAGACGCCCGGCTCCAACAACGGGATCGCCGACTTCACGAGCTCGCACCAAACGAACGGCTCGATGGGCAGCAACGGGACGATCCAGGGCGCCCAGCGGTCGAGCGTGAAGACGCCCGAGAGCTTCTTGGGCGAAAACTCGTCGCTCGTAAATTTGGGTTCGTTCTTTCGGTCCGAACACAGGGATGAATGCCCGCTCGTTTTAGACAACCTGATGGGACCGCCTGTCGCTCAGACGAAGCCCGGTGAGTTCTGCTCAATTCCTTTCTTGTTTCTCATCTGTTTGCTCCCTTCAGCCAACAACCCGTTCGTTCTCGGCTCGGCGGCGGCGGCCATGAGCAACTCCTCGTCCACGACGAACCCCTTCGGCGCCCAGCAGCGGCCGTCGCCCTCCTTGCACGAGATGATGCAGGCCCAACGCACGGGTTCGTCGGTCGGCGGCAACGCGACGCCCAATCCCTCGACCAACCCGTTCATGCTGTAAACCGTTGCAAATTCACTCTCTTGTTTCTTGTGCCCAAATTTCTTGTCTTTTTAAGTCATCTCTCCCGTTTAGTTAATAACACGAATGTGCATGAGCCGTTGATTGGTGTTTGCGTTCGAAACAAAACAGTTCTCTCGTTGTGGGGTGTACATTTGGAATCGCGAAACGGTGTTGTTTTGGAGTGGGGACGCGCAAAGCCTTCCGGGTCTGCCGGCAATTCTTCTGACAAGCAGCAGCTAATGGAATTTCCGTTCACGTTCTTCCGTTAATCCCTCCGTCTCCCCCTCTCTTCCTGTTCAAGTTTCACTAATCTTCAGATGTGTTTGTAGACGACCTTCTTTCGAAACATTCCATACCAAACGCTTCTTCTTCTTGTTTGAGCTCTTCTAACCTTTGCCCTCTTTTGTCCGTCTTCCATGTGCGTCTCCCCTTTTGTAGCAGCGGCTTTGCGGATTTTCAACTCAGTTTTCGAGCAGCTAGAGCGCAATCTCTTTGTTTCTAACGTTTCTTTCCTCTTCCCAGGGTATCCCCGACTGTTGTCATCGTTGATTGAGCGGAAAAGTATTCACGGCCTTCGATTCTCCCTCTTGTTTCCGCTCATAATCACGCTCACTGTCCTCTTCCGCGAGCACTCAGCTCGTTCCCTTCCACCGACTTCCCAACTGATTATCATGAACCATCGCTCTTCCATCCCGATTGAAGGCCGCCTGTACAGTTGTGGACTTCTGATTCTGTTCTGCGATGCCGGATGAATAAAATCTACGATGCAGCAGGGTGAATAAGAAGGTGGAAATGCGAGATGCATGACGGGTGTTGTGTCACGGCAGGTGCCGAAAAAGAAACAAAAGGGTTGGAGCGGAACAGCTGGAATGACGGCATCGGTCGGAGTTCGCAGAGCAACTCGCCGAGAAGAACTAATTTCCGCTTTGCCTTTGCGCCTTCCTTTGCGTTCGACAAGACTTCCGACGGGCAGAGCGGACGGCTGCTCGTGATCCCGCCGATTACTCACTGCGTCCTTCTGGAATCGAAGGCGCGAGGTCGTAAACGCGTGTGTTTGAACAAAAAGAACGTGCATCCTCCTCCGCTTTTCTCCTCCCTGTTGTTGCATCGATGACCGTCTTCCGATCATGCGGCCGCCTGTTTGTGTCGACGAGCGAGCGACCGGCGGCGGATTGTGGCCGAAGAATTCCAATCGGCCGTGCGATGCGGAGCATTCGGCTCGAAAGTGTTGCGCTCGTTGGAGACTAGCAAAACAGTCGGCGGATGGCCGAGCGGATTCTCGTTTGTTGGACGATTAGACGCGCATAAACAGGCGACGATCACGAGAACCGTCTGGCCGAGATTCCGATCATCCGACCGCCCCCGACGGTCCGCCCGCCTCCCGCTCGCGGCCGTCGTTCCGCGATGTCCATTCGAGCAATAAGTGAACGTGCGGCTCCGTGCCCCCGTTGCCCCTCGATTTTGCAATCCGCTCCTCTTCGGGTCGCCTGCCCTCTTGAAAGGCGGACGGATGGATGGCGAAAAGAGAGGCGCGCGTTGGACATGCCGTGGAAAAGTACGTGCGAAAAGACGATCGGGCGATGTTTTCGCTTCGCCCACCCCCAAAAACGTCATTGGGAGCAAGGCGAACGACGAGGTCCTCGTGGGTGCGGACGCGCGATTCACCGCCGTCTCCTCATCCCGCCCGTCCGTTCGCCCCCCACCGACCGACCGGCCAGTCCAATTGGCTTTCGTGATTGTCCGGCGCGCAGTTCAAAAGCGGTGGCGGAATGAGGTTGAATTACGCGCGAGAGAGACGGGCGGATGAGAAAAAACCGAAGGCCGCGAGCGCAATTCTCTCGGTCCGTCTGGTACGCGGCCATTCGATGCGTTGGTCCGAGTTTGCACTTCGTCTCTCTTTCTTCCGCGATTAATTTTTCATTCACCGCCTCACACTCTCTGGGCCACTCCGACTGACGGATTGTTTATGCCGACGGGGATGAGCGGAAGCCGTCGGAAGTGATTGAAAGAGCGACGACGGGGGCGAAGGAGCGAGGGGAGGCGCGGGCCTCGTTCCGGCGGACGCCCGGCGAGCGGCGCGTCATTTGCGGCAAATCGGGCGGGGCGTTCGGCTTCGATTTCGCCGCCTTGTTTTCGACTTTTGTTTGTCGGCCGGGCGTTCGACCGGGGCCGCGGCAGACGGCGGAAATCACGGAATGCGCAAATTCGGCGGCGCTTCGGAATGCTTTCCGCGCCCCCGTCTTGTTTCGGCGCCCACTTTCGGCCCATTCGCTCGCTTTCAAACGGATTGGTTGCGGACGGATTGCTTCCGGGACGAGACGAACGAACGGCGGCCCACGGGAAGAAGTGTTGGGGGGCAAAATCGAATATTCCTCGTTTTGTGCGTTCGACCCACCCCGTCCCAATCGGCCGTCCGCCGATCGCGTCCGCCGACCAGACGGACCGGCGGGGATGCGGGCCGTCGGCTGGCTGGCGGCGCACACGGCGGCCGAATGTTCCCGATCGCTTTTGCCGCATCGCATCATTCGCCGCCTGGCCCCCGTCCACGGCGTCATCGTGCTTCTTCGCGGGCTCACCGGTCGACGGTCGGCGAGCACGTAATTCGCTTTATGCGTTCTTTTGGGCCGGGCGTCGCCGAGGTTTTCGGGATTAAAAACGAAAAGCGGATGTTGGAGCGCGAAGCCCCCGAAGGGCGGGCGGGTGGAAATTCGCCCCACATATCTGGAGGAGAAGGAGAAAGGGGAGACGAAGGTGTGAGGGGGGAGCCGTGGACTCACCTTCCTCCCTGTTGACCCGTTGTCTGGTGCAAATTCCCTCGAACAACCTCTTTTCTGTTCGCTCGTCTAATAAGCCGAGGGCCAAGTTTTCGCGTCCACGTCTCCTTTTTCCTCCGCTTACCGTAAAGGCCGTTCCGCGTACGCCCCACACGCACCTTTTTGTATCGTTCGTGTTGGGGGGGATTTCTTCCGTCCACTTCCAATCCGTGTGTTTCTTTTCGCCGCCGTTTGCGAGTAATTACACCCGTCCGTCCGCGTGCAAGTGTTTGCCGTTCGTAATCGAATTCTCGGTTCAGGGTTAGAAACCCGGGAAGAGTCCGGCATGGCGCACGATCTGCATGCATTCAACACAACCAACCTCATGCACCAGTCCCACTTCGAGCAGGCCCGACTGCCGTTGAGTCTGGCCCTGATCGGGATGGTCGTGGTGTTGGTGAAGGAGTGTGAGTTCTCGGCCACACGCGACTGTCAGCCATTCATCCGTCTCCCTCTTTCAGCCTACTCCCGCGTGAAGGTGTTGAAGGCGATCTGCCCGGACACGCCGTTCATCATGTCGCTCTCCATCGCGATCGGCGCTGTCATGAAGTGGGCGCTCCCCGAATACCTCGGAGTGAGTTCTTTTGTTTCGAAAATACTGTTCACTAATTAGCGACCCGTTCAGGACCTCCGCTTGGACACGTGGCGCTTCTTCTGGCTCTACCTGCCGTCCATCGTCCTCGATGCGGGCTACTTCGTCCCCGAGAAAGAGCTCTTCTCGAACTTCTCGGCGATCATGATGTTCGCGGTGGTCGGCACGATCATGAACACGGCCGTCACGAGCCTCATCCTCTACTACACGCAGGTCCAGTTCCACTTCTTCGGCATGGAGCTGGGCTTCTGGGACCTGCTCATCTTCTCCACGATCATCTCGGCGGTCGATCCGGTCGCCGTTTTGAGCGTAAGAAAAAGAGGGTCCGCTTTGCACGGGTAAACGGTCTTGTTTGAGGTCTTCGAGGAGATCCACATCAACCGGTAGGCTCTCTTTTCCGACCTCTCCCACTCATCAATGGTTTAGATTGCTCTACATCCTCGTGTTCGGAGAGTCGCTGTTCAATGACGCCGTGACGATCGTGAGTTCACCTTTTTGCAGTCAGTTCAACGCGAGCGAACGCTTCTTTCAGGTGATGTACGATTCGGTCCAGAACATGGCCAAGTCGTCGCTCAGTTTGTACTTGTGCCTCTCGTACGCCGCCCTCTTCGTCTTCATGTTCCTCGCGGGAGCAGCGATCGGGGCGACGTTCGGCGTGCTCACCGGCTTGATAGCCAAGTGAGTGGATGCGGTAATCGACAGCGAGGACGATCGTTTCGTTTCAGGTTCACGAAGCACGTCAAGATCCATCAGCCGCTGGCCTGCCTGATTATCCCGTACATCGGCTACGTGGCGGCCGAATCCGTTCGTGCTTCCGGGATTGTCGCGTGAGTTCCTCCCACCTCAACCGTTCACTCCTTGATGCCTTCGTTTAGGTTGACCTTCTGCGGAGTGTTCATGAAACGATACCTGGCGGCCAACCTGGACGAGAGCACGCTGATCGCCTACAACCACACGTTGAAGACGATGTCCTCAATGTGAGTTATTTTCTGTTCGGTGGATTGGAATGAAAGAACCCCGCTTGCAGGTCCGAGTCGATCATCTTCGCGATGCTCGGCGTTTCCATCGTCACGCACTCGCACGTGATCAACTGCAAGTTCATTTTGGTGGCTCTCTTCTGCTGCGTGGTCGTAAGGGCTCTCGGTTCGTTCTGTCGCTTGTCTTTCGACCAATAACTCGTTTGTGTTCAGTGATCTTCATTCTATCCCGCTGCATCAACTGCTGGCTGCGGATGAGCATCAGCCTGACCGAGCAGTTCGTGATGACCTACGGAGGACTGCGCGGAGCGGTCTGCTACGGGCTTGTCACTCTGCTGGACCCGACGATCGTCAAAGACCGGGACATGTTCACGTCCACAGTGATGCTCATCATCGTCTTCACTTCCATCTTCCAAGTAAGCACTAAACTTGTTTGATCAGTCTTCAATCCCTTTTTTGCAGGGCTGCACGATCAAGCCGATCGTCCGCTTCACGAAGGTCAAACTGGCGAAGCCGGACGACGACGAGCGCGTGATTCAAATGCACGTGAGCAAGGTGAGTGGGTGTCGGCCAATTCGCGCCATCAATCCTTCGATTCTTCAGGCGATCAAGTTTGCGATCGCCGGAATCAACGAAATCGCCGGCTACTCGAGCACCTCGTGGTATCACACGCACTTCGTCAACATTCGGCGAATCGTGGACCGGCTCGTGATGGTCGAGGGAGCGGCCGACGACACGGGCAGTCAGCAGATCGTGGAGTTGTCCAAAAAGCTGATGGTGAGCGAAATAGACGGCGGACATCAACTGAATGCTCGCCTGCTTTCAGATCAAGGACGTCGTCCAACAAATCAAGACCTACGGCTCCTATCGCGCTCTGCCCACGCTCGCCTACGAGCCCTCGCTGCCCACCTCGATGTCCGTTCCGAACAACATGGGCGAACAGAAGACGCCGCCGATGGAGACGCGGTTCGTGGTCGAGAAGGTGCCCAAGGAGGTGATCACGATCACGCCGGAGATGGGGCCGCGAAAGGAGTCTCTTCGGAACATCCTCTGGAAAGCGATGAACCACCCGCCCGAGCAGGAGCCCTACAGCCGCCACTTCATGCAGAACATCCACGAGATCCCGACCTTCCGCCGCGCCAGTCTGAACGTTTCCGGCCTGCAGGACCTTTCGGTGAGTGAGCAAGAAGGCTGCAGGGGATACACACGAAGGCGTTGCAGGACGACGAGGACTACAGCGCCGTGAACGCGCTGACCGCTCCCACCGGTGCGAACGCCATCAAGCAGTTGTGCCGCCTCCGTCCGCGCAGTCTCTCGAACGCCTCCTCCTCGGGCCGCCCGACCATCCTGCCCGGGAAAAGTGAGTGCTTGCGGAACGAAGGCATTGATTGACCCGATCGTGTGTTCAGACAACCGGCCCCATTTCAAAGTGGGAAGCGGCTCGCCGAATGAGGCGGGATCGCCGCTCTTCGAGCACGAGCGCCCGTCCACCAGCCACGTCCACTTCCGCGCCCCCAACGGCGTCGAGATCCTGCCCAACCGTCACCGCCTGGGGACGAACAACAAGCACGTCGTGTTCTCCGTGATCGACGAGGCCAACGAGAGTGATTCTTGAGCGTCATTTGTTGCAATTTCCGTCTACGGTCTTCCTACTTACGAGTTGACTTGGAACGAGCTTCAAACTGGTTATTCTTCACTCTTTGCCCAAATGCCATTAGTCATAATGTGGAATAACTTTGTTGATTCTTTTCTTGCCATTTCACGCGGGATTTGTCTTCTTTTTGTGATACGAGTAACTTGCCACCAAACATTTCGTATTGTTTTCACTGCTTTGTTCCATCCACCGACTTCTTCCTCTCACTCACCCTTCTTCCCGTCTTTGTGTCCTTTGAGGAACGTGTATTCTAGTCGGTGATGAGTAAAGTTCAGATCGAATGAGGCGTGTGGCTATGAACGATGAAAAAGAAGTAGTTCGAAGCGTTTGGAGGCTGCTTACCGCACATTGCAATTTTTGCGTGACCAAAATATTAATTCTCGAATTCATTCCGGTTAGGGTGGACGCCAAACAGCAGCGTAGTGGCTTCAAAGATCTGCCGCTTGCTAACAATGAAAGGAGGTCAAGCTCTCTTGCATCGCAAGACTAAACAGTGCCAGTCGAAGAGCAGACCGCGCGCCGGTTGATAGAGTGGGAGGTCGACCATATGAGCGGGCGTTCACCACTTGCTTGCGCGCTTGCATAAGGCGGCAGTAATGCCGACCACGCTGAGCGCATGCCTCGGCACTTTCGCTCACGCACCTCTCGTTTTCGTGGCAGCCGACAAAACCACGCGTGATTGGGAGGACTGGATTTTTCGTTCGTTTGTTGTTCCGTTGATCTCCGGCGTTCTTTCCTGACCGATGGTTTTTTCAGATGACAATGGCTTCCCTCGGAACGGAGGCCATCGTTCTTTCTGCAATCAGCCCGGAGCAAGAAGTTGCCGGGACTCCGAAGAAGCCGAAGATGAAGCCGGTCATCTGCCGATCAGTCATGTGCCAATCGTTCTGTGATCGTTTGGAGCACAATAATCCTTCGAACGCCCCCAACATCGTTCAAGCGCGTTCAGCGCTTCGACTGCGTACTCTGCGAATGTTCTTTTGCTGCCGTTCGTTTTCTACGGCGTTCTTCTCAACGAACGACACGCGAGAGACGGCGCAAAAATGGTTGATTACCTTGCACGACGGCGTACTCGTTTTGTCGTGCACTTCACTGAAGCCAAAACCATTCTGGCTGCTCAACAACAACGCGAGGGTCGATTCGATGATACGCGTGCTGCGGTTGTGCCGAAATCAAGTGCGCACTGTCGACGTGTGGATAACCCGGGTGGAGACGCCGACCTTCGAGTTGCTTCGTGCTTCGGCGGAAGTGCTGTCGCTGTTGAAAGGTGAACGCAATTCCGTCGCCTTCTTTCACTGGTCGGCTTTCAGATTGTCCGAACCTGGAGGACGTTTGATTCCGGAAGTGGTTGACGCCAAAATCCTTGTGGCTGTTCCATCTGCTGCGCGACTTCCTTCCGCCGAAGGTCGTCGATTTCGATTCTCTTCGCACTTGCGACTTCCTTCTGCTCAAACCGTACGCGGCCTCAAAGCCAATCGACCGAGTGACGATGGATTCCAGCAAGGTCGATGACGAGACCGGTATGTCGCCTTGCCCTCAAACAACACCCGACGTTCTTGCAGACCTCTATTTGTTCTTTCGAGTGAACGCTCGTTTGATGGAGCTCAAAGACTGCGTGCAGCGACTTGCCGCCAACGGACCGTAAGCATGAGGATCAATGAAATCAATCGGCTACTATTTTCATAGGATCCAACCGAACGATGCCGTCAAAGAAGTGATCATCAATAGCCACCCCAATCCGCATCCGTTAATCATTCTGCCGAAGATCACGTCGGAGGCAATTGAGAGTCCAGCGTGGAGCGAACAGGAGATTCACGACTTCCGGCTGGCCTGCAAAAACCTGCGCTCTTTAAACGACTGCTTCTTTCTTTACATCCTTCTTTCGTGGCTTCAGCTTGAGCCATTTGATGTGAGTTCACTGGTTCGCAGATCACCACTCAATGAGATTTCAGGAACAACAGACCTGCTTCAAAAAGCAACTCGAATTCTTGGTCGACCGCTCGCTGCAGGTCGCTGACTGCGCGAAAGAAGGCGGATTTCCGACAGTCCACATTCGTGCGCAAATCCACCTGCCCAATCCCAAAACACATCCCGTACGTACCACAACGTCGACCGAATGCATCTTTCTGTTTAGAGCGACCACGAACGAGTTCTGTCGGCGGTCAATCAATTCTTTGGCGAGAGAACGGAGTTCACGGAGAAGACCAACGCCCGTGATTCGTATTGGGTGGTCAGAGCAGAGTGTCTGTATAGGAAGATGGTGGCCACGTGGATGGGTTGTTTCGGGGAACGGAAATTGTGGTTCATGTTTGTGCACAACATCAAGTGAAGGAAACTATCTGCATTTGGAGCGTCCTGGTCTTTTCTTTATGGCAGTGGGGTTGGGTGCGATTATCTTCTTGTTACTTATGTAATCTTAACGAATGCAGTTGGATAAACAATTGGAAAACATGTCTCGTTCGTTTTTGCGCCATCTGCTTGACCAAGAATCAGGCGAACGGCAGCTTCTCGTTTGCTCCGCTTCACCTCTGCCCAGGTGCTCGAAAGGCTGAAAGAACAACGATTAGAAGACAAGGTGAATATGAAACCCTTGCTGCAAGCTCCCTGCAGACAACGACGACGGGCATGAGTCATCAGAGCAGCTTTTCTTGTGACGACCATAAACAGAAGGCGGGGGAGTGAGTAGCCGACGGCGGGCGTTCGGAAGCCGCGTGTTTCGATCAAGGTGGAGGGAGGAAGCGTGCCGATTTTCACGTAAAAACGTCACAACTCCGCCGCCCGCCCACTCGTTGCGGTAATCCGACGAAACACGCCGGAGGAGCCGAAGTAACCGCCCGTCCTTCCGTCCGTCGGAGTCGCTCATATTCGGTGAGCGATCCAAAACCCCCCACGAAATCCCCCACAAGCGGCGAAGATGGGCGCGTGTGTGTTACAGCCGCCCGACCCATCGGAAGGAAGGAATCAAAACGCCGTCGGACGTTCGCGTGCGGGATAACGCCGCCGCCTCGCGATCAGAAGACGGCGGTTGATCGAAGACGAGTGGGAGCTTCGAATTGCGCACTCCGCTCTACGAAACGTGTTGCCAATCGAGAGCGGAGCGATCTGAAGGCCGCCCGCCCACCCACCGGACTGCATAATCAGCAGGTAAACGAGTATCCGCTTCTCCCCGCCGCCCGGAATGCCGCTCGTAATCAAGTCGGACAGCAAACGGGATTTCCGCCTAGCGATGCGCCCATTTCAGCGAGCATCTTGGCTGCTTTATGATCGCCCGTTGTTTGATTTCATTCTTTTCTTTCAGTTTGCCCCTTTCATCACGCCAACGATCTTCCGTATGCTTGAGGCAATCCAGAAATGCGCGTAATTCGCGCGCAGACCGCCCTCTTGATCGTCCTTCCGCTTCTGTCCGTCCTTCCGTTGAACGCCGTTCGAACTCCGAAAGCCTCACAGTCTGCTCTTGCAGCGGATCCGGTCGCTAATCACCCAGAAGATCGAAAAGTAATCTTTTTGCTTGTCGCTGTTGCATTCACAGTCGTTGTAGAGAATTGCCGCAGTCGGATGTCTCAGCCGACCAACCCCCGCCCTTTGTTCGCAATCCACAAGCCGCTCCCTACCGAGATGAGCTGGCAGTCAACGACGTCGACCAGTACTTCCAAGGAGACGTGGAGCTCTCCGAGCGGCAAGCCGCTCGACTGGAGGCCCAGCTACTCGACGATCTCGGCAGTAGAAGCGCCCACTCAGCCGGCGACGTTGCCAAGGAGCGCACGAAGCGCAAAGTCGGACGCGTACGTTCATTCGATCGATTGTTTTGATCAAAAAGACCGCTTTAAGGAACCCCTGTACAAACGCTGGGATAAACGACGGCCCATCGGTTTTGACTTTGCGGACTCGATACCTCAACAAACTCGGGGAACAATCCGTCAAGCCTTGGGCGTCTGGCAGCAGAACACCTGCCTTCGTTTCCAAGTGAGTCCTCTTCATCGAGCTTCTTGGCCATTCGTTTCGTTAAGGAAAACGGCGGCGGGATCGACCGACTCGAGTTCTACGACGGTGGCGCTGCAGTTCGTTCGTTGGGCGAAGCGGAGGAACCCAGCAAATCTCCATTGCAACTCCCGGCTGCGACACCGTCGGCATCATCGCCCACGAAGTCGGCCACTCGCTCGGCCTCTTCCACGAGCAGGCCCGACCAGACCAGAGCGACCACATCACAGTCCACTACAAGTAGGCGTCTATTGCTGGTTCTCGGTTGAATATTTACTCAGCAACATCCCGATCTCCCGATGGAACAACTTCTATCCAGTCAGCAGCGAACAAGCATCTATCCAAGTGCGCTGTTTGTTTTCTTGCTTGTTCTAACACTTGTGATTGCAGGGACTACATTTTGATGCTGGTAAACGATTGGTAGCACTTTAAGATTCTGTTACGCGTGTTTCAGGCTCTGTGATGATGTATGGCGCCTATGGATTCGCGACGAATCCCTATCATCCGACTCTCTCCACGATCGAATCGAACTGGCGACAAACAATCGGACAGCGAGCCGGCCCTTCTTTTCTCGATATTCTTGCTGTGAGTGATTAGCGCGCAAACAAATTCTTGCAGATTGTTTAGATTAACAACGCGTACAAATGCGAAGAAAGTTGCCCGAATCCGATCAGCTGTAAGAATGGCGGCTACGTCAATCCGAACGATTGCTCTCGCTGCATTTGCCCGTCGGGACTCGGCGGATCCCATTGCACAGAGGTCCAATACTCTTCTTGCGGAGCAAAGATACAAGTCGGCGTCTTCCCCCTTCCATTTCTAATCTTCCTTCGCTTGCAGGCATCAAACCAGCGGATCACGATCGAAACGCCCAATTATCCGAACCTGTTCCCGTACAATGTTGACTGCATTTGGCTGATCGAAGCCGCTCCGGGCGCCCGTCTTTCGATCGAATTCGTGGAGCAGTTCGAGTACTTCTGCAGCGAGCCATGTGACAACTCGTTCGTCGAACTGAAGCTTCTGCGAGACTTTCGACCCACCGGCTATCGGTTGGTTCTTCTGGCTTTGTTCTGCTCATTGAACTTCCTTTTAGATTCTGCTGTTCGAATCTTCCGCCTCGTTTGGTTTCTCAAGGATCAAAAGCCCTGATCATGCACCGCTCGTCGGGATCGTTGACTCCCGGCTTCCGGGCGCACATTTGGGCCGACAAGCCGACAGTCATCCCTCACACGACCACCACACGCCCATCGACCGTCAAGCCGAGTCCTCGAACCTTGGCTCCGGCAATCCGTCCATCGATCACCACGCCGTCCCTCCACACGAAAGCCGAGGGTGGGCGAAGAATTCAAGGGGGCAGGAGAAGCAACGCAATCGTGCTTTCAGGTCTTCACAACAACACCCACAACAACAACCACGACTACAACGCTGTCCACAACGCAGCCGTCGACAACTATCACCACCTCCGATCTGTTCACGGAATCCGCCACGTTGCCGGGCGAGTTCACGCGAACGGTGACTGCGGACATCGAGAACAACCGGATTGGAAGCGGGGAGACGGCGACCGAAAGCACGCGTGGATCCTCCTTCACGTTCCCCACCTTCCCCCCGTGGTTGCCGCCCTTCACCGAACGTCCGACCGCCCCCGTGGTCGAAACGAGCTTCCGTTCCATCGGGTAATCAAAACCCACCCCTCTTCGAATGTCAATCTCTGTTTAGTGGACGAGTGTTCGTGCGGTCCGTGGTCCGACTGGGTGAACCTGTGCTCGCAACCGTGCGGAGGATGCGGCCGCCGGACTCGCAAGCGGGCCTGCCGAGCAGAATCCTGTCGAAGCGAGGAGAAACGCGGCTGCAACTTTGCTGTGTGTCCAGCGGGCACGAACATCCTTTTGAACAACGGGGAGTTTCATTTTCTCATCAACGGATGTTGCGTTGGCCTCTTCGAGAGCGGCGGTCAGTGCACGGGCCTTGATCAAAAGAAGGATCCCCTGTTGGAGTTCTTTGTCAAAATCCTCCGCCCAGAAGACGTGAACAACGCAACTCGCAGCATCCCGATTCCCGACTAACTGTCCATATTGATTTATCTGCTTAATTATTCCTTCTCTAGGCTCTCTAGTTGTTCCAGTCAGTTTATTAAATAAAGTCAAACAGTTGGCACTCGAGAGGCGGACATAAGAGTGGGCAAAGAGATCGATTAGAGGCATTTACGGTCGTGAGTCAAATGCAAAAGAACCAGAAATGAAGGTAATCTCAACTGAATACTCGTATTGTCGGTAAGGCCATAGGTTCGCTTCAACATCGCGATTGTTCGAAGCGAACGGTGTGCTCTCCGTTTTGGCACACGGACGGCGACTTGGTCGGCTTCATCAGCGGGTCTTGCACTTGCGTGTCCTGCAATCGGTTGCGATGGTGAATGAACGGGTTGAATTGTCGTCCGCTTACCCGATTGCTTCGAATGGGGCAATCGTTGGTCATTGCGTTCTTCAAGCGAGTGATCATGTCGAAGCGGAGGGGCATCGAGCGGAAGCGGTTCCTGGAAGCAATTCGCCGTCGTCTCTGCTGTTTATTTCCGCACAAATCCCGCCGGTTTCCGGTGTGAATAACAGGAATTGCGGAACGTAAAGTAAACGCAGACAAGCCTCCGCAGAACGTTCGTTTCCGCTCGTGTCCGCATTCGGCGGCTTGTCGGCTCTATTTTTGCTGCTTGACGGTTGAAATGAGCAGGAATTTCCGCCCACTTCCGACAGCAACGCTCGCCGTTCGCCTTCAGTCATTGAGGATTGAGACAAAAGGAAGGACTGCTTCAAACACGGAACAAAATCTCCGAGCAATTCGATTTGCAGGCGGTCGGTCGAAAGGAACGTTCCCCTCCTACTCACCTTGTTAGAAGGCTTCCGCTTTTGCTGAAGCTCTGCGTGAAGTTGGACTCGTCCTGAATCGACGTGTTGTTTCCAATCGTGCTGTTCCCGTTGTGGACGCGTTGGAAGTGCGAGCGGAGGCCCGCCCGCTTGGAGCAGCCGAACGAGATGAACAGGGCGTTGCGGAACTTTGAATTCTGAAGCGGCGGAGGAAATGATGTTTGAGCGGCCAGAAACATCAACGTACGAGGAAGAAGTACGCAAAACAGTTCACGCATGTCGACAAGTAGGTCAAGACAGTGATGAATGTGTTGAGGCCGGAGTTCCAGACGTTGAATGTCTGCAAGTGATGCAAATGCGGGACGGCCTGTCTGCCGCGAGACATACCCCGAAGACGTCTTGTGCATTCAACAACAGCCACCAGATGTACGAGGGACACCAGCAGGAGAAGAAGGAGATCACGATGACGATCAGCATTCGAATCAACCGTTGTTTCGCCAACGCCGTCCGGCCGGAGTGCGTGGAGCGGAGGGATTGCTCGACCATCATGCCGGACGTCTTCCGCGTGTTGTCCTTCACGTAGATCGAGTTCTTGTGTGCGGGCGAGTGGCCGTTCGATCGCGCCGTCTCGTTGTTGTTGTTTTCCGTTGTAGTCGACCGTGTTGTTGTTATTCAGCGGACTCGTGTGCGGTCCGTGTTCGCTGTCCGTCGCCTTCCGCTGGCGTCTGAAAGAAGTGGACATTTCGACGGAATGCAAACAGAAATCCGCCCGCTTGTTTATTTTTCATGGAATTCTTGAAATCAGCGGAGGATTTGCAAACTCACCTCGGCCCTCGTTTGCTCTTGGAAATCGTGTTCGTTCTGCTCGGTGTGCCCGTTACGGAGCGTTCGCCTGACACGCCGCCTCGCTCGGTGGTTCTTGAACTCTCGAGTCCATCTGAAAGGAAGTACGATTTCACTTCCTCCTCCGTTGTTTGTCTTGGGAGCGTCCCCAAGGACCGAACACCCACCAGTCACTTCGATGGCGGCGATGTCCATTCGGATTCCCGACCGTAGTGTTCCAATCACGGCGCCGTAGAGTCCGACCATCAAAAGGAGGGGGACAACGAGCAAGACGACAGTCATGTAAATCTGAGTTCGAACGGTCCTTTGAATCCGACTGGGAAGAGGACTCACCTGATAGCCGAAGTGAACCACCGGCTCGAACTTTGGTGCGCAATTGAGCCCGTTGCGATTGTAGGTGCGCAGTTCGTACATGAAGAGCATGAAGGCGTTGGCGATGAAGGAGATGAGCCAGACGAGAGCAATGACGGCCAACGCGTGAGATCTCGTGTGCCACACGCGGGAGTGCAGCGGCTTGCAGATCGCGTAGTACCGCTCGAGGGCGATGGCAGCCAACGTATAGGCCGAAGCGGTAACCACGACCGCTGAAACGAACGATACCATCACTTCAAAAAGTTTTTGAGGAGAACTCACGTTGCAAATAGGCCAGGACTTTGCAGAGAACTGGAATAATCGTTTGTTGCTTCAGGAAAGTGAGCTTAGTTGGACTTACAATCTCCGAAGACCCAGCAGTAAACGAGAGAAGAAACGAGTGTAGGGGGCATGCAGACGACAGAGAGCAGAAGATCGGAGACGGCGAGATTCAGCAAGTAAATATTCGTGACAGTGCGCATGCTTCGCTGCTGCAGGATGACCACGATGACGATCGAATTGCCGATAACGGAAAGGCAGAAGATCAAACAGAAGGCGAAGATCATGATGTAGTTCTCCGGGGTCGGATGGAAGACGCAGTCCTCCGTGAACATAAACTGCTGCGGTTCGGTCGACCGAGGAGGCGAGGGCGCTGGAGAAGAGGAGCTGGCTGGGATCTCCGAGTGCGGACTCGGCCAACAGGTCGACGGGCAGCGAGTGGACGGAGTGGGCGGTCGAGGACTGCGGATCGGCGGTCCAGTTCGATCCCGAAGCGACGTGCGTGCCGTTGGCCAGCGAATGGCCGAGTGTCGAGTTGGCGGCATTCTGGAGTGCCGCGGGCCAGCCGGTCGAATTGGGCGGGGCAGCAATCGAGGCCAGCGTGGAGGCTGCGCGAGCGGACGCCGCTCACGTCGACGAAGAGCCCGACACCTCGTCAACCGAAATAGCGGGATTAAACGTTGCGTTTTAATCAACGTTCCCGCGCTTCGCTTTGTTCTTGCCGACAAGCGTGTTCGACTCGGTTGAGGGTGGGCGTGGAAAAGAGGAAGGGCGTCGTGCCGTTAGGCCATCAGTTGACGCTGAAACGAATGTTTCAATTAGCGAATGATCTTTCTGCTTCTCGCGCAAACCGGAACACGGCCAACGAACGAAAAGAACACGTGATAAACGAGAAGTGAAAGGAATTCAATTCGCGATTGTCCCACCGCCGGCCGCCTTTCGCCGTTCCTCGACGCCGATGAAGGGCGATTGTTCGACGGCAAAGCGGCGAGAAACGCGAACGAACGTCGAAAACTCGATTATAAAACACTCGCATCAATGGAGCAACTGATCGTGTTCGCGAGTTCGCTGGCCACCGGCCGGCCGGCCGAATGCAAGCAAGCATGAAAACAGTGAGGTAAATACACGACAGCACGCCGTCAACCGTGTCCACATCGGGCGTGGGCGCCTCGCTCGCATTCGAGTTCCGTTTCATCGACCGCCGAACGAAGGTGTCGACTGGACGAGGCAGCAGACATTCTTCCTCTTCCTTCCGTCGACTCCACCAGACCTGCAGTCGAACGAAAGACATCGGCAGTCGATTACAACAAAGAACGACGAGAAGAAGGAACTTCGTTTACACGCTTCAAAGACAAATCCCGCAAAACAAGAACGGCATAAGTGCAAGCCGGGGACGGAGAACGACGGAAAGTTCACTAGAAAGTGACATGATGTCAAGCAGCAGCATCGAGTAATCGCCCAACCGTCGACCTAACGGCCCGCAAAAGACGGTCGCTCCGGCGGCGGGGGGCGGGCGGAAATAACCGCGAATGGTCGGCGGCGTTCGAGCGGGAACGGCCGCCGCTTCGTCGTCGAAATTAAACGTCTTCATTTCGAGTCATCAACAATCCGCCGCCGTTCATCGACCTCCGCCGTTTGTAAACAATCCGCCGAGATTCCGACGGATGGGCGGAGTTGTCGAAATTAAAAACGCGGTCCGCACACGAACGGAGCGAAGCGGCGGCACGGTGCAGACGGATTCTGATGTTCGGCCGGCGAGTTCGTAACCGACGCGAGACTCCAATTGTGCGCAACTTTCGTCTAATTTCCCCGCACAAGAAGACGCTTCTTTTTCTTTAAGAAGTTGCCAATCGGAGTGGAGGAATTGAAAGGCTCCTCTCATTCCACGTGCTTCTCACTGATCCCTTCTCGCCCGCCCCTCCTCGACCACCAGAAATGAGTTCAAGCACTCTATTCTCGGAAAGCAGAAAATAAACTACAAACGAAACAAAAAGAAGTGCAATGGGCCGTCGGTATTCATTCGTTTCGTTGATGTGTCCACGTTCTTGGGCTCATTTCGGCCGTCCGTTCGCCCTCAAACTCGCCGATTTCCGCTGGAATTTCCGGCCGCCTTTTGGACGATTTCTGCGAAAATGAAGTGCGTGCTTGCTTCGCTCACAATCGGTGAGTGAGTAATTAAAGACGAGGACTTGAACGATCAAAGAAAATCGATGACGTGCCGCCCAAAATAGCCGGGAATTCGCCCTTTCCTCCCACTTCTTCTTGGCCCTTCGATTGAGTTGTTTTTCGACGACGAGCCCACCAAATCCCGGTCATCGTCGTCGCATAATCAGAAGTCAAGAATACTCGACGGCAACACGCAATTCGCGAGGCTAATCGGCGGAGGAGGGCGAGCGAGAGTAAACTTTGGTCAACGAGCTCGTCGGAGGCAAGTGGACGGGATCCAATCCACTTGCTTGTTTTTCTCAATGTCCATCTTCTTTTCGCCTCTTAATGGACGTTGGGAGGGGTCCCTGGACTCGGCCCAGGGCTTTTAATTCAATTGGGAATTGTACTTTTGCCAAACATGAGCCGCCGCCTAATGAGCAGATTTTTGTCCACCGGGCAGGCAGACGGTTTGCTCATGGCTTCCGCGAGCGTGTGACCCTCCCGTTTCGGATACAAACCAAAGCTTGTGGATACCTGTTAGATGAATGAAGTAGAAAGCAGAGGAGGAGATCAATGCTCGAACGGTCGCTTCACGCACCCGCAAACCGCAATTGCTCGGCCGTGCACACGCGAAACGCACGGACAGACGCGACCATACCGACAACGCGTTAATAATTTAATCGTTGGGTCGAGTTCACTCTTGCGGTTTCGACTCGACCCTCGAACACGCGGGAAAGAGTCGACGGACACGGTAGACGTGAGTGGATTCGACTCGGAATGCGATTAGCACTCCCGCCCGCCTTTGTGCACCAGCCGCTTCGACTGCAACGCGAAGTTCGTTTTGCGTTCAATCCCGCACGCGCCCGTGAACTTCCAGCGTCCACTTGGAATCGGAGAATCCAGAGAAAAGGAGGCTACTTAACGGCCCCCACTCCATCGATCCTTCCGCCCGCAAAAAACTCGAAACGAAGTGAAGACAATCGAAATGGAATTAAAGCTGCGCAACGAGACAACCGAGCAATCCGCAGAATTCGCACTTCTTCCGCTTGTTTTGCTTCTCACGAGTGCCCACAAGTTCGTTAAGCCGAAGAGAAGGAACACGCGAACGGCAGGCAGGTGTTCGAATGAACCCTGGTCTGTCAACAATTACTCCAATGAATAGCGAGATGTGAAGGCAGCAGAGAGAAACACACACGAAGTTCGTCCCCTCGACGCCAGACAGACGGCCACCCAGCGAACACAAGAACGTGGCAAGGAAATAGTCACGTTTCAATTCCAACTCGGCTCAATTTCCCTCAACTGCTTGCTGAAGTGCGCAACAACGAGCGGGGGATGTGCGGGTGGCGGGGAACAGTGAAGGAGAGCTTGTGCTAATTGGCGGCCGGTTGGTATGCGCGAAACAGATGACATTTGAATTCTTCTCGCTTTGCGGAAGTCGGAGGAAATGTTCGCAAACGAGCAGAAATCCCCGAGTTTGTTGGTTGCGGTACGAATTGGAAGGTTCAAAGAACACCGATGAGCACCTTCTAACCCCACGAAAGTCAACTGTGCGGTCGATGAGCGAGTGGATGGAAATTGGCCGCATTAGGCGTGTTCGAAGCGACCGAAAAGAACACGATTCCACGAATTGCACTCAAAAAGAAACATCGGCAAACAAGCGAGTGCTCATAACAATCGAAACAAGAAAGCGTGACATCAATAATCGAATTGGAAGGGAACGGCAATCTCATTTGAAAACAATCCTTCCTCCTCCATCCGCTCTCATCCACACGCACCACGGGATAAACAAGACGAAAAGTGGGCGGCAATCAGTCGGATGGACGCGCCCGGGTACAAAACCTTCGACTCTCGACTCGATGTCAAGGTTCAGAGCTCAGCCGTTGGAGTAATTTGGGGCCGGCGGACTCACGAATTGGAGTGGCAGAAATTAGCACCAGACGAAATTTCCTTCCACTTCTGTCAGGCCCGAAGCGAGAGGCTGGACTCGACATCAAAAAGAACGAAAAGACGAATCGTTGGGGTCGAAGAAATGAGGAAATGTCGTCGTCATTGTTGTTCGGCTGTGAATTTTAATAATTCGCACTTATGAGAATCGAGGGCGTAAAACAAAGAAACGATTGCGTGTGTTGGCTGCACATGAATCTTCCGCCCGCCCTAATCGTCCAGGAAGAGAAAAGCACGGTCGAGAGGAGAGGCGAAAAGCACGGCCACGGAGGTCTTGTGCCTGCTGACTATCTCGCAATTTAATCAAATCGCCTGTCTACAACGACAGAGCGGTAAAAAGAGGAAGGTTGAGTGGACGGCGGGTGAAGAAAAAGGAGGAAGAAGAGGAGAGGGAGAACGTTGACGAGAAATTTACATCTGTCAATTCGTACGAAGAATGAAGCCGCTCGCCCGAAATTGTCGCACAATAGACGGCCGGCCGGTCATCGGAGCGTTCTTTCCGCAGGAAACGAGGTTCACGACTCGTGGTCAGGGCGAATGAGAAGTCGATAAATTGCGAATTCCCAATCGAATTTCGGCGGCATCATCTCCTTTCGGGCAACAGTTTGCAAATCGGCGGGTGTTCGTGGGGCGAGAGTTCGTCGATTGGTCTCAGGTTACAAACCAAATAATGAGAAGAAAGAAAGAAAAAATGAGTTATGAGAATGGAGGTGCGGCGGTGAGCGCAAATCACTTCCTCCTCGTCCGTCGTCCAGCTCTTCCAAGCGACCAACAGATGACCATTTGAAATTTAAATGGAACCTCGGAATAGGCGGAACAAAGAGCTCTCCTCTTCGTTGCACTCTTCCCCGTTCTTCGGCCGCCAAGTCCGTGAATCCCGCCGTCCGCGTTCGAGCGGTGCCCGATTGGAGGAGAAGCGGAAAAGAATTCCGCATTGGCAGTCTCTTGTTTTTCGAGGCTATTTTGTTTATTTGAGCGTGTATACCGGATTATTGAACGCTACGATGATGATATTCGCCGACGGTTCCAAAGACAAAAGCGCGAAGCCAACGCGAATCGGAGCGGCCCGGCCGGCGGCTTCCTCGTCCGGTCGGAATTCAATTCGGCCGCCTCTTCAAGTGCTCGTCGTGACCTGCTTGCCTCTCCACAACGTCTGGCCGAACGAGTGCGAAAACAATCAAAAATTGGGGCGGAGCAAGCGGATGACGACTCATTGAATTAGCGCCGTCCACGCGTTCCGTCGTTCGACCAGGAAGAACGGAGGAAAGCAGGAAACGGAGCCGAGTGTGTTGTGAAACAGGACAGAAATCCGCGCAAAAACATCCGGCCATCTACCGTAGGCGAGGGTTGAGAACATTCGAGCAAGTTTCCCAATCGATCGATGGAAGTGAACACCCATTCAAGAGCAAAGATCAAAGCAGTTCCCAGCCACCATTCAAGCACCAAACATTACTCGAAGCAGTCCGAAATGCACGAATCTTCTCGATGTACTGCCACCACTCCGAACTGCCCATCGGGCATGATGCAAACCGAAAAGAACGAAGTTGGCTGGGGGATTCGTGCGCATCGAATCGAAGTGCGTACGAGAGGGGAGATTGTTGACGCGGAGGGAAAACAATCAGAATGCACGGGATGATTGACAGCAGCACGCATCCCCGGGGGCCGCTTTACAAAAGCCCTTCGAATTCCAACCGAATGTAATTCATTATCTGCGGCACGGAACGTGTAGAACGGGCGGCCGGACGAACGAAAGGCCGCCGTTCGATTTCCGCCCCGAACGAATGGATGGCCGTCGGCCGGCGAAGCAAAAGTTTTCGGTGAAATCGGAACAAAAACAAGCGACAAGTCGGAACCTCCAATTTTTCAACCACTTCCAGCCGCCCGGTTGTCGGTACATCCGACTAATGGACGACGGCTCGTGCCAAAGATGACAGAGCGGGGGGAAATTCCGCAGTTCGATTGTTGTAAGTGATTAATCACTGGAAGCCAATCGGCGGTCACCTGTCGTCCGAACTTCCCCGACGTCACTTTCGGCAGCCTCCGGGACTCCGCTCCGTTGTTCCCCGTCCGGCCGGCCGCCGTCCTCCGCCAAAACACACCGATTCTTCATTCGTCTTCGCTTTGATCCGATCGGCCCGGCGGGTAATTGGGAAGGTCGCCCAATCAAGACGGTGGATTGATAACTGCGGCGTTGTGTTTTCAAGTGTCTTTCGTTCGGCGTCCAGCTCCGTTCTTCGGGCTTTTCTCTCCACCTAATTAAAACAAAAAACGATCTCGCCGATCGAACGGTGGACTCACTCGGCCGCCGCCAGACACCGAACACCCCCCTTGTCGCGTGGCCGTTCCAGAAGGAAAAAGCGATAAATTCCCGATGCAATCGAGTTTTATTGCAATCCTTCCAGTGCTTAAAGCCCGGCCAGGATTTGCGACAAGAACAACGTGTTTGAGGCCAAGGTCGATCTAATAAAGCAAGAACGCCTATATCACGGATTAACAGAGATCACAAGAATGCCAGTTTGTGACGTTTCTCAAAATGAACGTTTGATATTTGTTCGTACTGCAAGTGAGAACGGCCGCCCAGGGCAAGTGAACTGCGGGTTACAAAGCTTCGAATCGCCAACCGAAAGGTTTCCGCCAATTGAATTTCTTGGAATGCCGATCGGCACCCCGATTCTCCGAAGTTCGCCGTCAACGGAAGCGATTACGTGCTTCCGTACCGACTGCCGCTCTTGATCATTGAGATCGTCTTTCGGTTGGGTGTGGAAGAAGTCGCCGTTCGGACGGGGCACGAGCGTCTGTTGTTTGTTCGATTGAACGAGTCGGTTACGTGTACTCCGAGCAAATTGGCGGAGAACAAAAACAATTGCAAAATCGGAATAAACTCCCGCTCCCCGCGTGCACCGCTCTTTTCAAGTGTTGAAGTTCGTCCGGCTGCTCGTCGCTGCGCACCGCCGGACGACTCGAAGGCGCGAGAACAACAAAGAAGAAGAAAACACAGGGGCGGCGATGCTGCAATGATTCGATTAGGTTCGAGACGGGGGCGAATCGACTTCTCCCCGGCTGCCTACAGGGTCATGATTGCTTGCTTAGGTAAACGGAAGGCGGACTAGCCGCACGCTGTTTGTCTTTTGCAGCAACCACAAGTCGCTTCTTCTTCCACATGCACCCGGGTGCCGCCACGCACCGCCCGTCTCTGGAATTCCCGCCGCCGTCGATGCACGAGTCGTGTGTTTCGTGGTCCGTTCGCTAATTATTGAATGTTCTAATCAACTAACTAAGCCTAATCGATTGTACTCACTATGCGATCTCAATTCTGCACCACTTCTCCCGCCCGCCGCGGTCAACGCCCCCAACGGCCGCAGCAGCCCCAGCGGTCCCCTCGGCAGCAATCGCCTCAACGAAAACGAGCGCCCATTCGATTCGAGCCCCACTTCTCCATTCAAGAGTCCAATGGGCGCATCTACGACACCACTCGGCCGGAGACCTTCGATCAGCCCGCTCCTCCACGGACACAAACGACGCCCGGCCGTGCCCACTCGTCCCGGAATGAAGCCGCCAGTCGACAGCCGGCCACCAAGAGCAGCCCCCGACCAACGCGAGCTATCTCCACGCATTCGTTGCACCGGCCGAGCAGTCGAACGCACAAGCGACAAGAAGACGGAGTGCTCTACGACTATTGGGAGCACGAACCGTTGACGCGGGACATCTACGAAGAACAGCGATCGCCTTCACGGAGCCGACGGCGAGAAGGCGGCTTCGCGTCGTTCTTGCAACGAGCGCCCGCCTTTCCTCCGTGAAACCTTCTCGTCTTCTTCGACCACTCGTCTCAACGATCGTGATGAGGACGTGGAACGAGGACGTCTCTTGCAACAACACCAACGAGCAGCACCGGAGACCGCCGACGAGCCCGTGCGGAAGTACACGCACTCCCGCTTGAAGCACCCGTTCGAGAGCTCCGAGTGGTCGATCGACAAGCCGCTGCTCGACAACCAACGGGATGGACCCACGCGTCCCCCGGAATACTCGAGAAGAGCCTCCCGTCGTCATTCTTCTTTCGATGCCGAACGCAAGGGCGGGTACATGGACGGCTTCTTGGACCGCGACGCAATCCACTACATTCGGGACAAGAAGCGGAAGACGGTGGTCGACCCCGACGAGGTGGACGAGGATTCGCTGAAGCACAAGCGGAGATACTCGGCCTTCGCACTTGGGACGCAACCAGACGTTGTGCGAGTTCCTCAAGGACCAATGGGAGCTGATGAGCGACACGCGGGAGATCGAGTTCGTTTGGCCGCGAAACACGCCGCTGGAAGTGCGCGAGCTGGTCGGCCCGGAGAACTTCGATTCGTCCTCCCCGAAGTACATCATGCCCTTTTGGTGGAGAAGCGATGCGGTGCCCGCCACTCGGTCATGGTCTGTTGCCGCAACTTTGGTTGAGGAATAACCAATGGCATTTAGGGCGTTGATTGTGTGCGGGATCGAGTGCATCTTTCGGGTTGATCTGCCTTCTGCTCAACCTCATCCATTTCTCCCTCCATCTTCCCACAAACGAGGAAGAGTCCTTCATTCCGTCTTTGGTCCTGTTCGTGACTCTTGTCCAGATCGCCACGTTCTACGTCTTCAAAGTGAGTTCGCTTTCCTTTCGTTCTCCTCATTCGATTGGTTGTGTTCAGGTGTTGTTCGTGATTGCAATTGTGACCAAGAACTCGCGGCTCTTCCGCACGCAACTCCTCTTCCAGTACATCACTTGCGTGGTTCTTCTGCTGAATGCCGCCTTCACGTTGGCTGCGGATTTCGGCGGCTACAACGAGGAGCTCGTCTACGCGCAACGAAATCCTCCGTTGATCCGACTGGCCGCCTTTCTGTCGCTCTTCTTCCTCTTCGTCCAACTCTTACCTTCGCCTGATGACGATCCCCGTCTTCAACTTCCTCAGCGACAACCGGAAGTTCAAGTGAGTGGCCAGTTGCTGATGACCGTTCACGCGATGATTGCAGAATGGCCCTGTACAACTCCTCGTGGCGTTACCGCAAGCGGATTTACTTCTCCTTCTGCTCGATCATTCACGAGCACAACATGGCCGAGAAGGTGAGTAGTTAGACGCGTTCCTTTTGGCACTCCAGCCTTTCAAGGCCCTCGAACGCGAGCAGCAGCGACTGTCCGAAGAAGAAAGTTCGATGGGAACGAAGAGCACAAAGACCTCGAGCGTGAAATCCGCGACCAACAGCACCAAAGCAGTGAGCCTTCCTTTACATAAATGGGTTTCTAATCCGCTTTCTTAGCTGCACAAGCTGTACAACTCCAACACTCCTCCGCCCGGGAGTCAGTCGTCCGACAACGGGTACTCGAACCGGCCACTTCTGAAGTCACTCACTCTTAAACTTGCAGCTCGTCCGATTCCCCCGAACACGAGAGCGTCAAGAACAGTCAGCTGCTGAAGACGAACCCGACGACCTCGCAACACGCTTCTCGTTCTCGCCGCCCGTCCCGCTCCAAGCGACACCAGCCGCCCATCAAAATGCAAGGGAACCCCCTACCAGCGGAACGGGAAGTCGATCGAAATCCACGTGGAGCTCGACCGCAAAGAATTGGAACGCCTCCTCCAATCCCGCAATTTCAATCCCAATCACGTTTGACTTCTTTTCTCTTCTGCGCACTGGACTCATTACGAGGTATTGCATTCCCTTCTTCACAGTCACAAATCTATCGTTGAATAAATGCGAATCGGAAAGCCTCGCTTTTTGTTGCTTGATTTCATGCCGAGCCGCACACCCAAATCAACGCTTTATTCGACGAGAAACAGAGCGATTCCAAACGACGAGAGGGTCGCAAAGAAACGAATGATTTGATGTGAAAGGCGTTAAGATTGGTCGAGAAAAAGGGGGCAATGATTTCATTAGCTTTTTGATTGAATCCGACTGAAAATAGTTTAAGGAACAACGTTCGCGATCTCCTTCCGTTCTCTCAACGGAATCGTGCAGTTTGCGAAACGAAAAGGAAAGAAGGAAACAAAACAGAATGCGGGGAGTTCGTCGACGACGAAAAGCTCGTGATCGACGGACGTCGACGAGAAACCATTTGCTGTAGGCAAAACCCGAACAGACGAACACAACGATTGATAAGAAGTGGAAGTGCGCGGGTCGAAGCCCGCTGACATTTCAGTTTTTGCATAAATTAGAACGCAGTTATTTCCCGGCCAACAGAAACGAAGTGGTGATTTGACAGAGGAGGAAGGAAGCGAAGGTTTGTAGGCGGAAGGAACGAGAATGTTCACGTTGAATGGCAATCGGAGGAAGAAGCGGGAGTCGTTCGCGCTCAGCTCTTGGAGGGCCGCTCTCGACTCGTGCCGCTCGCTCGGTTTGCTTTGATTCGAGCGGAAAGAAGGTTGTCGATCGAGGAACATGCCGAGTGCTGGGATCTCTTCCATTCATGCATCATCACATAACTTACGATTAGAAACAGACATCGCTCGAAACCAGTAGGGAAGGAGGGATGGGGGAGGGGCGGTGGGGGGAGTGGAGGATAAACGTCTAGACAATAGAATACAGACCAACAAATGTGTTTGCCGATTAAAATCCGAGTGAAGAGGCGAGAGGGAAACGTTTTACGAAAGCCGAGGCCTGGCCGCTCAACACGACGAACAACGAAACGGAGAGGGAATAATTAATTGCGATTCTTGAGCTGATTCGAGAGCCAGTCCAGTCCCTCGTACAGGCCGTCTCCGGAAGTCGCGCACGTGGACTGGATGTACCTGAAAGCAAGCAGGACAAATAGAAACGGAAAGTAGATCGAATGAAACGAACCAGTTGCGGTTTCGCAGCGTGTGCAGGCCGAGCTTGTCCGTGATCTCGGCGGCCGACTGGGAGTTCGGGAGGTCCTAAACGAACGGCTGCATAAAGAGAACGGGCGAGAGGCCGGAACGCACCTGTTTGTTGGCGAACACGAGCAGGACGGCGTCGCGGAGCTCGTCCTCGGCCAGCATGCGCATCAGCTCCTCGCGCGCCTCTCCGACACGCTCGCGATCGTTGCTGTCGACGACGAAGATCAGGCCTGAAGTGAGAGAACGGGAATAAACGAGGAATGGAAGTCGAGAACAAACCTTGTGTGTTCTGGAAGTAGTGGCGCCACAACGGTCGAATCTTGTCTTGACCACCAACGTCCCAAACAGTAAACGAGATGTTTTTGTAGTCGACGGTCTCAACGTTGAATCCTGCAAAACGGGTGGGATAAACGAGCGCGAAAGCAGGGAGAAGCGAACAAACCAATCGTGGGAATGGTCGTGACGATCTCTCCGAGCTTCAGCTTGTACAGGATGGTGGTCTTTCCGGCGGCGTCCAATCCGACCATCAGGATGCGCATCTCCTTCTTGCCGAACAGGCCCTTGAACAGACTGCCGAAGACGTTTCCCATCGTGGACGTTGAGCACCGAAGAGAACCTGAAACGAGCCAAAGAAATTAATTCGCGTCGATCGAGGGCCAAAATCAACATCGCGACCACCCGCACGAGATTCAACGCGTTTCAAATCGAATTCGCCGAGGAAACGTCCCCATTCGACCCGCCCGCCCCCGCCCGTCCCGTCAACCCCACCTCCAACGTGGCGGGGGAACCGAAAGCGGTGCATAATGGCGGCCGGTTGGGAGAAATCCGCCGATTTTATCGACAACAAGTGCGGACATCAGCCGACCCACCGCCCGACCGCACGACGCGCGAACTGCGGGAAGGAGGATGAAAAATCATGAGAAAAAGCAGGCGAGTGAAAAGTAATGATATGCGTAGATAAAGGATCATGGAAGTCGGACGGACATTCGGGAATGCGCTCCGTTCTTTTCCGGCTGACACGTTTCGGGGTTTTCGGTCGAGAAGACGGCGGGCGGCGAGAAGCAGACGGGAGTGCGCGCGGCGTCGCCCCAAACGCAGTTCGGGATCAATACGCGCACTAATCGGTGGCAATTGCGGACGAGGATGCAAACAATCGTGAGGCCAAGGAATTCCCGTGGATCCTCCCCAACTTCGTACAACACCCGGCCGTCGAACGAGGCCGCAGAAATGCGCACAAAAACAACTCCGTCAGTGAACGTACGCCCCTAAAAGACCTCATTCTGCGGGCGAGAGGAAGGGGAAAGGGAACGCAGTGTGCATGCGGGGCAACGGAGCGGGATGTCGAACGCACCCGTCTGTCCATCCGCTCGCTTCTCGCCGCCGCCCGCTTACGTGTCCGGGGCGTCGAAAGCGCATTCGCGGCGGGACGCACCGCGAAGCCAAACCGCATTAAAAATGCGCGTTTGTGATCGTCTGCTCGCCGCCGCTCCGTCGACCGCCCGCCACGTCCGCCGCTCGGGCCGATCGGTTCGACGACGAGGAAGACGGGCGAGAAGAAAGAACGATCTTCGCGGTCGATCGAGAAGCTTTCGATGAGAAAAGTCGAGGGGCAGCAAGTGGTGGCGAAACAGAGGGAAAGGGATGACCGTCCTCCCGATTGCCCCCCGTTGAGTCATCCCTTGCGAAAGGGGCACTCGTGATGAACGGCCGGCCGGGACGGACGTTCGGGACTCGAAAACACGCGATCGACAGTCAAATGATCACTTCGAACAATAGTTTGGCGCCCGCAAGTGCACGACCGTAAATGAAGATTGACGTGTGAGGTTGGCTGTCGCCCACAATCGATATCAAACCGTTGCGAACGGCAGGTTGAAGGATGCGGACAAAGAAATGAGCAGATTTTCTTTATTTTCAATCGAAATGAGTGAGGAATCTCTGCGAATGGCTGAAGATCGTCGCCTACTCGTCCTTTTCGCCCTGCTTCTTCTTCTTCTTCAGCAGTTGCTGGCACTCCGCGTGCAGCTCGTTCAGCTGGAATTCCCGAATGCAGTTGTCCTGGAAAAGAGCGGTAATGCAGCATCAAATCGAACAGAAGGCGGCGTTACCTCCGTGAACTTGAAGGGCACCGCCCGGTGGTCGGAGCCGATCACTGGCCGTCGGTTCACTTGCTTCCCGCCCCGGATGACCGAAACCGACGGGAGTTGTTTGCTCATGACGTGCGTGTTGATGCGAAACCGCTCGCCTTCCTTCGGGTACCGGCCGACGTCCAGTTTGGCGAACCGCAGGTTGGGCAGCGAGTACCTGCAAGCGAACACCCTCGGTAAATGAAGGATGGAAGGAGAGAACTCACTTGTCCGCCAGACTCGAAAAGACGGGATTCAAGTAGCGGCACTCCGTCGACCACGCGCTGTAGAAGTTCACGACCCAAATGACCGAGTAGTCGCTTTCGATCGCCTCCTGCAAAGCCGAAGGTGGTGAGTTCAACTTCCGGATCGCTTCAAACGGACGTGCAGCTGGGTGCCCACGAACACGCGCACATTGCTGGACTCCGTTGGGATGGGCTCGTCCAGGAAAGAACCAGCAGACTGCAACGAGCGAAAGAGATGCCTCCTTGATACTCATAAAGGAACTCACGGATCGTGATCAGCAAGAAACGGGAACTCCGTAGATGACACTCTCGCGGAAGAAGAGGAAGATGTTGGCGACCTTCGAGAACAAGAAGATCGTGTTCAGGTAGTGCAGCCAATTCGTCGACTTTCGGTTCTTCCAAACGATCACGACCGCCAGGAGCAGCAGGATCTCGTGTTCTCGCTGAAATCAAGCAGTGAATCGACGAAGCGACCTCAAGCACTCACGTTGTCGATTTCCCGACGAGTCCCGCTGTAGAGGACGTCCGCCACAAAAGGGAGCCTTTCGAAAGGAGGAAGCTCAGCGAAAGGAAGATGTTCACCACGTAGTAGGGATGCAGGAGATGAGTGAGCTTGTCCACGACCCGCATTCTGCTTGTTGTGGCCAGGATTAGTTCGATTCTGCCTCCAAAAGACGAGATAAACCACTTGCATAGAATAAACTACTTCAATTCGGACGATCCCATTAGTCAAAACATAACGAATTTATTCGAAGAAAACGACAAACTATTCAATAACGATCGTCAGACGGACGGGGGCTTCTCTCAACCGTAGAAGATCTGCGCGATGGAGAAGGGCACCTGCTCGCCGGTCGGGAGCATGGCCGGCTTCTGAGCGCCTGCAAACGATGCAATGGGTTGAAAATAGAAGAACAAAGCGAGAACGAACCCAAGTACACGACGAGGGGGACGAATCCGTATTGCATGAACAGGCGGAATCCCTCGGCCGACAGCGAGAAGACGGTGTTCATGCGGCGCTGGACGACCTCCCACTCGTCACGGTTGTTGGCGGGCATCTTGAGCTGGATGGATGGAGACTCTAAACGAACACAAATGAACGATTGCCCTAAATCAGTCATCGATATTCCACTGGTCGAGAAACCGGGAACGAAAAGCAGCCGCTTCCTGCTCAAGAATATTTTATTTTCACCCACGAACGCGCTACGTGCACCAATTAAATACGTGTTGCGAACAAACAAGCAGAGATTAGAAAGAAACGAGTGTCGGAGGAGGTTTTTAAGAGAATATCGAATAGTCTGGCACCCAATCAATACAATTCACTGACAATAGGAAGATCATTTGGAACAAATGGCAAAAAGGAAAGGCGGGGAGATCAGGAATCGCCCGGGTCGACTTCCGAAACGATTCCGTCGATGTTCGAGGGCGGGCCGCTCGTCGGTTCGTCCTCCTCCATCTCTTCGTCGTCCCATGAGGTCCTTGATGAGACTCGCGCTGTCCGTCGCAGCGGCCGCTTCGGCCTTCGCTTTCTCGCGCTCCTCTTCCTCCTTCACTTTGCGCATTCGCTCCGCACGATCCGCTCGCTCCTTCTCGATCTCGTACTCCTCCAGCAGGCCGTTGATCGCCTCCTTGTTCATGTTGTAGGCGTCCATGTGGCCCAAAGAGACGAGGTTGTCGACAGCGCCGGTGAGCTCGTTGGCCGACTCGGTGTGCTCGTTCTTGTACTCGACTCCGCTCTTCTTGGCCGCCCAGCGTTGTTTGCGCTCTTCGGCCGCGGACAGATCTGAAAGAACGAAACGAATAATCAATGAAATGATTGAAAGGACTCACTTTTCTTCGAGTTCATCGTCTTGAGTACGTTGTTCACGGTGAGCTTGTCGTCCACAAGGTACTTGAGCACCCGCTCGCACGCATCGACGCCGTCGATCTTCGGAGCGGTCGATTCCTCGCCCTCTTCGTCCTGAAATAAAGCAGAGAATATAACAAGAATTACAGCAGGCACACTCACCATCTGATGCCACTGGGTGCCCGCCTTCTGTTTCACGGAGTCCCAGTCGACGTTGTCCAGCCACTCGTCGTGGATTTCTTCCTTCTTCTTGTCGAACACAAAGTTGCCCTCGTCGTCGTAGTGGCCTTCTTCCATCTCCTCGTTCATGTTGAAGGGCATGATCTTGATGCTCCCGTCGTACTCAATGGTCTCCTTCTCTTGTCCATGAACCTGAACGGGAATGATTCAGCGACTCAAAGAAAATAACAAAGAACTCACCGCTTTCACGTCCAGCTTCTTCGGCTCCACCGTTGCGTCCTCCTCGTCGCTGTCGAGCGTGTGCTTCTTGTCCACGTCAACGGTCGGTTCTTCGGGCTCCTCGACGGGCATCCGGCCGGTCGGTCCTCTCGCTTGCTTTCGGCCCAGAATGTCCAGCCCGTCGCCGTCGACGTCCCTTCGGTTCGGGCGGGCGGGCGGCTCCATCTGCTCGACATCTCCGAAGCGAACTCGCTTCTGATCGCCGCGTTCGGCCGCATTCGCGCGCTTCATTTCGATCGAGCGGAACTCGACGAAGAATGAGCACTGGAACGCCTCGAAACGGAGGATTTTAAAACTCGAGCGCCTGCCTCATGTGCGCCCTTCGCTCGGCTGCTCGCGGACGGGCGGGCGCCAATTCGAACGCGAATTTCTGCCAAGCTCGTTTTTAACGATAAGGTTGCTTGAGAGCACGTTGTAAAGCATTTGTTTGGCGTTCGGAACGTCATTTCGACGATCAACTCGCCCGTTGACGAGCGTTGACGAACGGCGAACTTCCGGAGCAGAGAGCGTTTTGATTCGAAACACTCGGGTGTTCATTTCTTCTGATTTTTTCACGCTCGAGCGAGTCGACTGCAATCAAGAGCTCAGCGAGCATTCATTCCGACTACCTTCTCTCTTCGCCTCCAGTGGTTTCTTTCCAAATTAGATTCGTCTTCAAGACTCACCGCTCCATTCCTTGAGCAAACGCTCTCCGATGCCTCAGCTCGTCGGGGCGGTGACCTCATCCCCACGGCTCGCGACGGGTCGAACAGTTGTGCCCGCAGAGCGTGTGCCCCCATCCGCTCGTCTCATCTCGCATGTAATTGGGTCGCTTCAATTTCTCATGTTTTCAGTTCATTACGATGCCTGAACCCCACGCTCACTTGATGGTCAAGTAAACAAGAACGAGAGAAATGGAGCAACTTCGGAGTGCCCAGCGCTCGACGGTCGACTTCGTCAATCGCGTCGTCCAGTGGAGAAGTGCCTGCACGATCCCCTACCTGTTCGCCGTGAATGCCGCCTTCTGGTAGGTTCCTTTGCTGATTTCATCTGTTTATTCGCCCGCTTGCAGGTACACGGTCTTCTACACGCGGGATGAAATCCAAATGCGGGTGTTGGCTGGACTCGCATTTCTCGTCTTCTGCAACGACGTGCTCCTCGCTCCAACTCGAGATCGGAGTGTTCTCATGCAGGTCCTCATGTGGCCCATCCGAGATTTGTGGAAGGCGAGTTCAACCGGCAAGATTTCTTTCACTTTCGTTTGTTTCAGACGGCCGCCGTCATGCTCTGCGGAGCGGCCATTCACCAGTTGGGCGAGAAGAATCAGGAGGAGGCGTTGTGGTGCTCCGCAAGTGCAGGTGAGTTCTCCGACTGCTTTCTATTCATTTTGCTGTCTTTTTCAGTCTTCTGCATTCTCATTTCGCCCGTGTACAAGTACAACGAAGTCAATCAGAAGATCGCCGGCGGGTTCAAGAGCGTCGGGCGGTTTTTGAAGACGTTCCTAACTTATTGGATTGTGCGGCCTATCCTCTACGTGTACGATGCTCTCAAATACGTGTTCCTGCTCCGATGGATGCCTGGTTAGCTCTTTTCTTCGCTGCAGAGACATTCTTTTTGTTTTTCAGGCCTCAGAAATTGGCTCAGCTCGTCCGCCTCGAACATCTACGACCTCTTCGATCGGGCGGTTCTGCAGCGAGTCCGGTGGTTCGGCTCGAAATGCGCGGACATCTTCCGCTACTGGGTTTATTTCCGTTGGGTGGCGGATTTGCGGCAATTCCTGTACCGAGTGGTCGGAGTTCCGCTGCTGGAACGTCTCCGAGTCGTGCGGGATCATCTCGTTTACGTGTTCGGAGGCTACTGGTTCGCTCCGTTGATGAAACACGCCGCCAAGTACGTTCTTTCTTCCCTTCTTTTCTGGACTTTATGTGATCGTTGTTTAGAGCCACCTACGCGGCTTCCTGCTGGCTGATGTCCTACGTGAACAAGGGTCTGGCCGCCGTGGGCAACAGCGTCGTCTATCCGCTGCTGGTGATCGTCTACGAGCAACTGAAGGAGGTGGCGATCGTCGTCTACGACACGACCGGCCGCCCGATCGTCGCGGTCGTCCATCAGAAGTACAAGATGGTCGAGGACTTCGTCCTGATCCACTTCATCGGGCCGACCGTCAAGAAGATGATCGATTGCATCCCGGAGAAGAATCCATTTTGTGGTCGGTTATCTCGCCTTTTATCGCTCATTCTTCTTCCTGCTTTCAGATGAAACCGATGCGGAGCTGGAGGAATTCGTGCCCGGCCCGGTGGGAAATCCCGAGGACATCGTGGAAGGAGAGGAGGAGCCGCCCCCTTGCGGCCAACGACGACGACGACGACCAGATCGTGGAGTTCGATGCGCAGATGCTGGACGATTTGGGTTCGTTTTCCGCATTTCCTCGTCCTTCATTCACCAACGTCTTCAGATGACGACCGCTTCCTAACTCGCCGCCTTCAACGACAATACTCGGGCTCCGACTCGTCAGACGAAGAATTCTTGCTGTTCCCCAAGAAGCCCTCACAACGACAATTGAATGAAGAATGAAAGCATTTCCTTTCATTTACTGCTTGTATTTCGTCTGTTAGCTCGCATTCTTTCATCCTTGTCCTCTTCTCGATTCGAACTCATCAGGGATGTCTTCTTGCTCGTTTTTTGTACATTTGGCTTTAAGAAGAGGACGTTGTTTCTGGTCACATTTATCGCATTTATTTCGCTTTAATATCCTCACGAATGCTTGGAGATTCTAATCCGTTTCAATGATTAAACAGAACGCCCGGTCTTCTTCGTGACTTCTTTCGCTTAATGAAGACCTCTGGAGGATTTGGTCTCTCAAAGCATTCCGCTGGGATGCGAAAGAGCGAAAAATGCAGAACAATCGTTTATTCGTATCGTAGAATAGACATCTTGGGCCACTACTTACAATTCTCAGCATTTATTTGCGGTTACAGGAGAAGGACGACGAGGAGCTTCGAGTAGACGAGCAAATCGATCGAGGGGGGAAGAGAGAAGCGTTTTGTCACACGAAAATAGGTGAAAGAGAAGTGCCTGCAGAGCATAAATAGCCGAACGCACTAGTGTGTGATTAGTCGAAGCACGGAATGGAAGGTTTATTAGTGGGATTCACGGCCGGAAGCTTCAGCAAGTGGAATTCGAACGCGTTGATTGGTGGAGGGTTTTAAACCGACTCGATTGGACGTTAAGTGAACAAGTGGGGGAGAAAGAGAGCGAAGACCTATGATTCCCGACTGTCTACTTCTCCTGCTTCGCGGCCGCCGTGTTCGCCTCCTTGGCCGCCGCTCCACCGCGCGGGTAGAACCGATCCAGCGTCTTGGCGGGGATTCGCTTGAGCATCTCGCGCGGGAAGATGCGCAGCAGCTGCCAGCCGATGTCCAGCGACTCGAAGATCGTGCGGTTCTCGTAGTTTCCTGCAAGCAGCGGATGAATCAATGGTCAAATCAAAGGAATGCCCACCTTGCGAGATGAAGTTCTTCTCGAATTTGGTCAGGAACTCGAGGTAGAGCAGATCGTCCGACGACAACGCCTCCTCACCGACGACGGCCTTCATCGCCTGCACGTCCTTGCCGATGGCGTAGCAGGCGTACAGCTGGTTGGAGACGTCGGAGTGGTCGTCGCGGGTCATGCCCTCGCCGATGGCGGACTTCATGAGACGCGAGAGCGAGGGGAGCACGTTGATCGGCGGGTAGATCTGCCGATTGTGCAGCTGACGGTCGACGTAGATCTGTCCCTCCGTGATGTAGCCCGTCAAATCGGGGATGGGATGGGTGATGTCTGGAAGCGAGAAGGAAATAAACAGACGGCGGGATGAAAGAATTACCGTCGTTGGGCATGGTCAGGATGGGGATCTGCGTGATGGAGCCCTTGCGGCCCTCCACACGGCCCGCGCGCTCGTAGATGGTGGCCAAATCGGTGTACATGTAGCCGGGGAAACCACGACGTCCGGGCACCTCCTCGCGAGCGGCGGACACCTCACGCAACGCCTCGGCGTACGAGGACATGTCTGTCAGCACGACCAGCACGTGCTTCTGGCACTGGTAGGCCAGAAACTCCGCAGCGGTCAGGGCCAGGCGCGGCGTGATGATACGCTCGATGCTGAAAGTAGACAGTCGACAATCGAACAGGAAAAAGAAGCGGGACTCACGTGGGATCGTTGGCCAAGTTCAGGAAGAGGCACACGTTCTCCATGGAGCCGTTCTCCTCGAAATCCTGCTTGAAGAAACGCGCCGTCTCCATGTTCACTCCCATGGCGGCGAACACGATGGCGAAGTCGTCGTCTCCGGCCTCCATGTGGCGGTCGGGCAGCTTCACGAGGCCGCCTTGACGCACGATTTGCGCGGCGATCTGAACGGCGAGAAACACATGAACGAATGTTGGAGAGATCGAAAGGAACTCACGTCGTTGTGCGGCAGACCGGCGGCCGAGAAGATGGGGATCTTTTGGCCACGCGCAATGCTGTTCATGACGTCGATGGCCGAGATGCCGGTCTGGATCATCTCCTCCGGGTAGATGCGCGACCACGGGTTGATCGGCTGTCCGTTGATGTCCAGGAAGTCCTCGGCCAGGACGGGCGGTCCCTTGTCGATGGGCTTGCCGGAGCCGTTGAAGATGCGGCCGAGCATGTCCTCCGAGACGGGCGTGCGGAGGATGTCGCCGGTGAACTCGCAGACCGTGTTCTTCGCATCGATGCCGGCCGTTCCCTCGAACACCTGCACGACGGCCTTGGTCTTGGTCACCTCGAGCACCTGGCCCGAACGTTTCGTGCCATCGGGCAGCGTGAGTTGCACGATCTCGGCGTATTGCGGGAATTTCACGTCGCCGAGGATGACGAGCGGTCCGTTCACACCGGTCACCGTCTTGTAGACTGCAAACGATTCGAGTAAATAACGGGAAAATTAAGTGGATGGAAGGGAACGAACCGAGACGGGGCTGCGTGGTGTAATTGCGGATGGTGGCGGACTTATGCGCCGTGATTCCCTGGTTCACGTCGATCGAGGTCATCGTGCAACGAAGTCGGAGCGGTCAGGCTGAAATCAAACAAGAGTTGAGTCGAATTCTCCGTCGAGGCAACACTGAAAGCACGAGCACAACGGAGGAGCGACCAGCAATCGCGAAAAGTTCGAAAATCGCGAAAAAATTGGTCGGACGCCCGAGATCGACGACCACTGCAGGCTCGTTCGGCGCGGGACCCGAACGCACGCCAAAGCGCCTTTTTCCGCCGCCTTCCGCCCGTCTGCCGGGATTTTCAGTGAGCTCGCAGGAAGAATTTCGGTAATTGGCGAATTCTGGAAGAATTTCTTCCATTTTCTGCTTTTTCTCTCTCAAACAACAAACGAAAAACGATCATGAATAATTGCGGTCCAATGTCTCGCGTGTTGTTTTTGGTCCACAAACCGAACGGGATTGCAGGAAGGATGGACGATGAGGTGGACGAGCAGTTGCCGGACGTTGAGAGCGGCCAACCGGAGGTCGACGACGAGCCGCAAGCGGATTCGGGGCACCGCGGAGATCGAGAGTGCGGCCAACGAGGCCTCCTCTTCGCCGCCGAAGAAACGCGGACGCGGACGCCCTCGCAAAGGAGAGTCTACGGTCACTCCTCGGGCGGACACCGAACGACGTTCCAATCCCGGCCGATCGGCTCGAAACAAGACGCTGGCTCTCAAGGCGGGTAAGCGAGTGGACGGAGGTAGTCGATGGTGGAATGATTGCTCAATCGTGTTCTGTGTTTAGCCCCCAACGAGCCCCAGGCGCCGATCCCGTCACCAAGCCCTTCCGCCAAAGCGAAGTCCAAGTGAGTTCTTTCGTTTCTGCTTGTCTGATGACTTCGTTGAGTTCAGGAAGCCCGCCCCCAAGTAGAAGCCGACCGGTCGGCCTCGTGGACGGCCGCGGAAGCCGGTGGAGAAGCCGACGGCCGTCGTGCGCCCGACGCCGCGCGTTCCGGAGCACCAGCCGTCCACGTGCAAGTGGAACCACTGCAACACCGACTTCTCCTCTCTGATCGCCCTCAAAGCCCACATGGAAGAGGTTCACTTCAAAGGCCTCTCTCCGTTCAACTGTGCCTGGACGGGATGCGATCGACTGGACCCCTTCCCGGCTCTCTACCAGCTCCGCAAGCACCTCTGTCGGGCACACCGGAGAGAAGTCCTACGTGTGCACGGAGCTGGGAGGTGAGTGGCAAGTTTGCGAGGAATCCCCCCTCGATGCAAACTCGCCTTTGTGACAGCTTGCGTGGTCCAGTGGCAAACGCCAGCATCTGTCGGATGGATTCCCGTTTGCGATTGGACCATCCAGAAAAGCGAATCTGCATTACCTTCGACTTCGCTCTTCCTGTTTCCATGAAAACTTCGTTCCATTTTAGGGCGTGGAGTGCGCGAAGAAGTTCGCTCGAGCAGAGAACCTGAAGACTCACATCCGGCAAGTGCGGCACTTCTGTTCTTTTCTGACAGTGAGGAAGGTTTTAGACGAGAACACACGAACGAATTCCCGTACCAGTGCACGCAATGCGACAAGGCCTTCACGAACGCTTCGGATTGGAACAAACACGAGACGCGGACTCACGGCGATGAGGTTTGTTGTTTCATTCCTCCCGATAACTATACGATTGAATTTTGTTCGAATTCAGAAGCCATTCAAGTGCCCGGTGGATGAGTGCCCGAAGGCGTACACGGATCCCTCGTCTCTCCGGAAGCACATGAAGAAGAAGCACGGAGAGGCCGCCTACGAGATGGCCAGCGTGAACAAGCGGCTGAACGGAGCGAAGGGCGACTACGGCTTCGTTCCGGACGGCTTGAACCACCCGCATGTCGTCTCGCTCGCCCTCTCCGGATCCCTCCTTCATGCCCACTTCTGCGCCGCCCGGAAGTCCCACGTTCGACCAATTCGAGCCGATCGGGGAGCCGTCGACCAGCCGCGCGTGCGAAGACGACCAGTGAGCGCTCTCGGCTTTTGATCTCAGTTGCTTCGACGAGTTCCCTTTCCCCATTCGTCTCTTCCCTTGCTTGGATGTGTGATCGTTCATTTCTTTCCTTAACCAAGCGGTTTGTCTTCCTGCCTATTCGATTGATGTTCTTTTCTCTCGAATGCGGACATCAGGTAAATAATCCACGTGGTACGTCCGGGGGTTTGTTTTGTACACGGATCCCTTTGAGCTCATTCCCTGGTTCTCGACAGTTTCCACCGTGATCTTTTGAAGTGTATTTCGCCGTGATGTGAAGCGATTTGTGTGTTCGTATCGGTTCAAATAAACGACATCAGAATCTGTGCTCATCGTCACTTCTTTGCATCCGCAAACAGTGATCGCATGCCATCGAGGGCTGGAGCAAAACGAAGGTTTTGGAAACGCGGCTGATCACGCGTTAGTTGTTGCTTCTGGCAGAAGAAACACAGGATGTGGCCGTTCTCAATAAAAAGGAAGAACTAACGTATGGTTTCGATTTGCTTCACGTCTGCCGGCTCCGATCAACGCCCCGTTTAAACTCCTTTGTTTCGATTCGTCTTCCCATGCCACACGAGTGCGAGTAAAATTAAAGAGCTTTATTGACAAAGCGACAAAATTCAAAGGCAATACGAACAATAATGACCCATATTGTTTGTGTTGCAAGCAACGTTGTGGATTCAGGACGTCGAGACATCACCGGCCGGCACCCAAATGCGCACCGTCCCGTCGTCGCTGGCCGAGGCGAGCATTCGGTGCTGCACGGGATTCCAGCTGACCGAGTTCACGGAGCCCGTGTGGCCCTGAATGCGGTGGACGGGCTTGTCGCTGCGTCGATTCCAGATGATCACTTGGTCGTCTGAAAGCGATCGGAATGAAATTCAACGGAAAGACGGCTCGAAGACGAACCTTCCGATCCGGAGGCGATGAAGTCGCCGGCCGCTCCGCCGAACGTCGACGTGATCACGAAATCGTTGTGCACCGAGCCGAAGTACGTGCGGAACGAGCGTGCGCGTGGTCAGCGACCACAAGCGGAGGCCCTCGTTCTTCGTGGTCACGAGGCAGAACTCTTCGGTCGGGTCCACGGAGAAGTAGGTGATGTGCGAGTTCTCGTGGATCAGCGTGATCTCCTCTTGGGTGTCGAAGTCGTAGGAGCGGATGCGGTTGAGGTTGTCGGCCGCGATGACCGTGTGCCCGTCCTTCTTGCTGTACAGGCAGCGAATGCGGAAGCCGTGGAAGCCTTGGGCGCCACCGTCGGGTTGTCCACGTCCTGCAAGCAGCGAGCGGATGAACCGAACATACGAATCAACGACACTCACGTGATACTGGAAGTTGCCGTTGTGGTCCGCGCAGGCGAACCGGTGCGAGTTGTCGGCGAAGAAGGCGACCGCGTTGAAGTTCTCGTTCTGGGTGGAGCGGATTTCGCTCAGCTGGTCGCCGGCGCTGATGTTGAAGATGAAGACGCCGCGCTGGGTGCGCTCGCTGGTCGCGACGGCCAGCAGACGCGAGTCGCTGCTCCACGAGAGGACGGCGACGCCCGCGACGTTCTGCGGCAAACGCAGGCGGCGGTACTTCGAGAGCCGCAGCGGCTTCTCGTCCTCCACCTTCCACACGATGATCTTCGAGTCCTTGGCGCCCGTGGCCAGCATCTTGCCGCACGGCGAGAACTTCACGCACCACACCTCCGTCTTGTGATCCCGCAGCACCTGGAATTCGCAAAAGAAGCAATGATCAATGGGATGAGACGGTGGGAACAAACCTGAGCGCAGTGAGAGGGGAAGTCCTCGGTTGAGCAGCTGTGGTCCTTGAGGACGAACTCCGAGCCTTGGGTTTTCGTGTCCGCCTCGTTCACGTGCAAGTCGCAGCGTTCCAGTTGGTAGTTCCAGGCTGAAGAAGAAGAAAACAATGGATATTCGAGAAGACGATCGACTCAATTCACTCACCATGATTGATCAAACGCTCCAGACGATCGGGAGCCAGGAGAACCGTCGATGGCATCAGTTTGTACAGGTACTTCAAGGTCTCGTCCACGACCTTCTCCGTGTCCCGCTTCTCGAACAGGGCGGCCGTGTCGCCGGCGTCGCGGAAGAGGCGAGTGGTCAGGAACTCGCGACGTTCGCGGAACTCCTCGCCCGTCGGGTACTCGTTGCGGAGCAGCTTCAGCACGCCGATCGTCTGAAAACAAGCGGAAATCAATCGATTTCTTTGGGATCGGAGATGAACTCACGTCTTTGGCCGCGAACTTCTCTTTGATTCGTTCCTCCACCAGCAGCACGCGGGTCCGATTGTAGTTCTCGGGGCCGAGCACGTCACGCATGCGATCCAGCACCTCGATGGCGCGCGCCCACGAGCGTTGGCGGATGTGATTGCGGAGGCGGACGGCCAGCGGGTTCTCGATGCGGCATCCCGTCTCTTCGACCAACTGCTCGGCCGTGTTCCTGCAAACGGAGGGCGATGAATGCCGAACAGACAACGGGAGAATCCACTCACTTCAATCCCAAACTCGTCAGGTATTGTCCGATGATGCGGACGGTGTTCCGTTGGCGCTCGTCCAGCGTGATGGACGGCGCGACCATGTTCCGCTTATTCGCGACCAGATTCGCGGCGGCCGTGGGTTTCGGGCGCGCACGGCATTGCTCCGCAGTTCCGAATTGGGAGGTGGAGGCGCGCGTTTGGTTGTTCTCGCTGCAAACAAGAAATAAATGAGCGAATGGGAAATGCGGCGAATTACTCACCGATTGGTTTCCTCGTTCAGGACCGGACCGTCCAAGGGCAGGTTGTTGTCGTAGGCGGCGGCCAGGTGCTCACTCAACGTGATCCCTTTGATTCGATCGGCCACCGAGCGCGTGGTGTTGGGCGCGAGATGCGGATTTCCGCCAACGTGCATCCGCCTGCAATGCAAATGGGTTAATCGCTGCGTGTGGTCCGCGAATTCGGAGGCGAGAGAAAAGCGAGCGGATTTGCGGAAAGAAAGGGGGATGTTTTCGATTGGTTTGGCCGGGATGCCCGCTCATCAGACAATAACAAGCCAAAGGTTGTTGTCGGTACGCTGTGGAACTCCGCACCGATCAGGCGGTTCGCTCCGTTCACGTGATGAGGCACGTCCCGACCGGGCGTGAGCAACGCGCACACACCCGAAAGCCCCGCCGGCGGGCGGGCAGAGGGAGCGACTGGTGAGCGCCCGGGCGTACGGCCTTCTGCTTTGAAGAAAAGGTGTCACCAGTGGCGCTCGCCGCTCGCCCCAGGCGGAGTCGTGCTTTCGGGAACGAGGAGTGCGGCAAAAAGACGCGTGATTAGCGAAACGAAGCACATTGCCGCCCCGCGAGCGGCCGATCGATCGGCGCGACGTCGATCACAAGGAAGGAAACTTTGTCGATGAACGAAAATTACGAGAGCAACGGGAAGAATGACGGGGAGAGCGGGGAAAATTCCACGAGAACACTCACCTGATTTTGGACGAGGGACCCGGAAGGGAGTTTCCCGACAGATCGGCCGTCGAAGCGCCCGCTTCTTGCGCACGCCGCTTCGTGGCCGCCCGGGCTTCCGCGCTGGAAACGCCCGGCCGGGCGTTCGCCGGAGGCCAAGAGCGTCGAACTTCCGGACGAGAGGCTCGTCACTGGAGATTCCGTAGGAGCGGCGCCTACGATCACCGTGGTTGGGGTCGTCAGCGCTTGCGGTTCGGGAGCGGCGGCGTTGGTGGAGCGCTGGGAGTGCGGAACGCGTCGCGAACGGAGTCGCAGCTCGTTTCCGTTCGTCGATGTGTTGTCGTCCACGTTGCTCACGAGTGCTTGCTGTCCGGCTCGGGGGTCGGACAACGAGGCGGCGGATGGAGTGGACGGATTCTCGTTCGGCTGCTCGAACTCTCGGGCATACGCGGCGTGATTCTGCAAAACAAAACAAGGCGATTGAACAAACACCGCACTTGTAACCACTTACCGCTAATTCAAGGCCGATTTCCGCCGCAAGTCGGCTCACGTCTTCTTCTTCCGTTTGTTCCGACGAAATCTGAAAGCGAAAGAATAACACGGGACGAATGTTTAGCGCATAATTAAAAGTCAATCGCCCGCAGGTTGACCGCGAGTTCGGCTCATCATGTGCCGGAGTGCGGGGCACGAGGGGGTGGGCGAATACATGCGGGCGGGTTCGCTCTTTTTAAGCGGGGCGAGAAGCGAAAAGGATTGGCCTGCATCACTCCCAGCGAGCCCTCGACAGCGGGGCTGAGCGAACGAAGCGGGCAGTCTGAATGAGCGGCAGGCGGAAGGGGGAAAGGCCCGTGTTTTCGAGTTCACAACCGCCGGTGGTCGCGCCCTCCGAACGATCGCCGCCTTCTTGGCGCACGATCTCTGACTCCCAATGCCCCCGTCTTTTTCGTTCCCCCGCTCCCGCCCATTCATGGTGGGGGGATTTTTAAGCGGCGAAATGCCGAAACGGCACGAAACGACCTCTCCGTCTCGACAGCCGCAAGAAGCGGGGGACAATAAAAACATTTGCGGGCATAAGCAAAATGCACGAGCTTTGCGGGCCGAAACTAAAGATAAACGTGAGCTAAAGCTTTTGCCCAAATTGTTTTCGTTCAGCTTCGAACACAATTCTTATCGTCTGCGAATTTTTATCGCAAGTAGACGATAAAATGGATCCAACGGGCAAGGATAACACAGTTTCGATCGAAAGCACGTGATAATCGATTCGAGTGGATCCAACGGGTCGTCCCTTTCGGTTCCGCTTCATGAATTCGTTCGACGCAGGAAAGCGATACAAAACTCAAAGATTGACGAGCGAATTCCGCAACCCACCATCCATCCCGCACCGCAAACAACAAGAAAAAGACCGGTGGCCGAAGGAAGGGGGCGAAAAAGAAGAAAGAGCCCGCAGTAGAAGAAGGTACAGCCCCGCCCCTCTCGCCCCGCCGCCAGGCAGCAACGACGACCGTTCGAGACGGCAGTCGTTTGGCGGTCGGTCAGTCCGCATTTCCGCCGTCCGCTCGAAACACAAGACGATGCAGAACGTGGAGCCGTCCGTCCGTGGCGCACGTCGAAATCTTTCCGTCCACACACGAGGGACAAAGCCCGAAGATCGGCAACAACAAAGGCGGAAACAATTGGGCGTCGGATGCTTGACCCTCAAATTCGACCCAAACGAGTGCCCAGTTCCCAATTCTTTCAAAAATGCCCGCAATCTTGTGGGCCAACAGAAGTTTCCAGAACTCGAAAGCAGATATTTTGCATAACGTCCACCTTCCCATCATCCCACCACTCCCCGCCGAACAGTTTTGCACCAAAACAGGAGACAAAAACATCTCTTCGCAAGGATCCCCCCGCAAAGCCGACCGACCGACCGCGAGGAGGATTGGGAGTCAAACTCACGGCGGCCGCTCTTCGTTCTCAAGCCCGAAAAAGCGCCCATTCGCATCGCGAACATAATACGAATTGGCGCCTTCTCTCTCCACGACCACAAACCCAAACAACCAAATCGGACTTACCGCACGCGCCCCACCAGGGCGCAAATTGGACGAACGCGCAGCTTCGGGCCGCCCTTCGGGACGCCGACGGGGATGCGCGGGCGCCGGGCCGAATTTTGATGTGGTGGATTGAGTGGAGCAAAGAAATGGGTACGAACAAGAATTGTACCGATTGATTAGCCAACCTAGAACGAACGGATTCAATTGGATCATTTCGACACACCGCGAATACTCGAAAAGCACGAAATTCGCGAGAGAAACGGCATGAGAACGCAGGATTACGTTCCGTTTATGGTCACGCAATGACTAACTGGTCGGTGCAAAGCAAGCAAAAAAACGCGATTCGCGGCCTAAATGCCCGTTGAGGTGAAAGGCGGCGGACGGGTGGGTTGCTTGCAGTGATACAATCCGCAGACCGCGCGCCCCAACCTCAATTCCTGGGCGACAGCTGCAAATTTGCGAAATCATCGCGGCGAGAACATCGGCGAGCGAGCGGGCGGGTTGGGGGGCTGAAAGAAAGGTGTTCTCTTTTGGTCCGCTCGATGGAATCACACCGCCAAAGAGCACAAAATTGATTCAACCTGGGGCCCTGGGGAATGACTGGAGGAGAGGGAAGCGAGTGCTGGGCACGCGGGCAGGAGAACCGCTCGAACGGGGCGCTCGCCTTTGGGACGACGTGGGGCGGCGGAAGCGTCGGTGTGCAGCGGTTTTTTGTTCGCCGCCCAAAGGAGAACTCTGCGGTCCCTCCTCCGACGCACTCCACGCCCTTCGGGCAAACGATCGTGCGCAACATGAACGAACGAACGAACGGCAGAGGGCTCATGAAATTGACAACGACGGACGTCGTCAACACGCGATGAGCAAAAAGCAAACCACCCGACCGGTCGCTTCCTCCCGCCGCCAAACGTCGAGCGGAAGGAAGGCGGAGGGAAAAGGTGAGAAAATCGACCGCCGATCAGCTACTCTTGCCTGCTGATCGGGTGAGCGCGCACTCTTTGTGGCCGCAACAGGCAAACGCGACTGCAGACCGGGAGGTCCGGAGAGGGAGAAAAAGGAAGAAGATCGATGGGAAACGGGGGGGTGGTGATCGAGCGGCCCTTTTCCGCCGTCCCGACCGGCCGACCGTCTTGAACCAATTGGCCACTTGCGCTCGAATGTCGGCTTCCGTTTGGTCTAGACACTCCGCTTCCACGAGTCCGCCCGTTGGGAAACCTTGAGCGGCAACATCGCCCCTTGCACAAGCCTTTCGACGCACTTCGTTCGGCCCCCACAAAGAGGCGCAAAATCGGAAGGCCACGGGCGGAGGCGGCGAGTCGCCAACGTCCACTTTTTCCGGCAAAAACCCGTGACCGGCAGTCAGTCGGGGGGCGGCCATGCGAGCGGCGGGCGCCCGGTCATCCGCCCAGTCGTCCCTTTCGCCGCCTCGACCTCCGAACGGAAAAATCGCGAAAACCGATGGTCTGTCTGCCAATTAATCCGTTTACGCCCCCGCAAACCCTTTGATTTCGAGTGTCTCGAAGGCCAACAGATCAAAAGCGAGATAACAAACACGAGGATGTGCAGATCCAATGCAAACAAAAGCCCCGAAAGTTCAGCCGCGTACCACGAGTAAAATCAGCTCCGTTTCCTGCCGCGATCCGTTCTTTCTTCATGCTGGGAGGGACGGGAAGAAAAAGCTACCTATTCGAGGACGCAAGTGAGAAAAGTCGAGCGAAGGACGATCGAAATGCCGAACGTTTGCCTCCCCCCAATGAATAATCCCGCAACAAATCAAAAGTCAAGCCGGCCGTCGAAGTGCGCGAGTTATGGGGCGGGCGAAAGGCGAGGAAGCGCGCGGGGGCACAAGCGACGATTTCGCTGGGAGCGCATGGGCACGTGTTCTTGCGATCGGGCGAGCGGCTCACCGGTTGCCCACCACAAGTGCGGGCAGGGGTTGATTAATTAACACCGATCAAGTCCTTTTTCGAGCCGCCCGTTGCGGAACAACACTTCCCGTCCCATCGTCTTCATAAATGCATTGTGCAGACCGTCGAACAATAATAGCCAACAGCCGAAAGAACCCGACCGGAGGAGGGGGCTGGAGAGCACGAGGAGGAGGAGGGGAGGGAGGAGGAGGCAGCCGAAGACGACCGGCGGGAAGAGAGCGCAACCATCGGGCTTGGCGAAAAGATCCAAATTTCTCCCCGTCTGCCGGACCGGACGTCGCTTCTTTTTGTTTACAAACAGCCGATCCGCTTTCACTTCGACCCGAAATATCGCAGCGGTCACTTGCGGGTCGATTGGATCAAAGCGGAAGCGGGTTGCAAAGCAGCTGAAAGGACGACCTGTTCGCAATTTGAATCAGCTGATCGGAAAGATTACGAGTGCAGCTACGAACACGCGAACATCAAACGGAAAGTACCCTCTTGCCCCTTGTTCGGGAAGGAGCCACAATGCAGGTGAAACGGAAACCGAACGACGTCGAAAGGATGAGTTCCTCTTCTTTGTTTTGGTTGATCTTAAAAGAAGAGGGAATCCGCGGAATGTGAGCGGACTGGTGGGTTTCGCGCACACAATCGCTCGTCTTAGCAATCGAACATAACCACGTGCTCTTCCTCGCCTTCAACCAACGAAAACAAGCGGCGGAATTTCGCGGAACACACGCATCGTTTTGCGGATTTCGAGCCGACCGGCGAGCTGACAACTCGATTGATGTCTCCTCGTTCAATAAGAAGTGGAGTTATGTAATTGGAGAGGAGAACACGTTCTTCCCCAACCAATGATCCGACCGGAAGGCGATGCGGAGATGCTGGACGGTGATCGAAGTGGCATGCGCTCGATTTTATTGCAAGTGCGTAAAGCGGAAACTCGGAAGAAACAAGTGGGCAGAAGGAAACGAATCGACGCTTATGGGCGAAGATCGCGCGCCCGGGTTGCCTGCTGCTCGAGAACGAAGTCATGTACTGCCGACGGCTCCGACCACTCATCTTGTCGTCGGCTATTATTCCCGCATTTAAACACACGAATCCGTCGGTGCGTGATATCAGCACGCGGGCATCTGCGCGCGAACTGCTTCCCACTTGGGGGTGCTCGTGATCAAGAGTGGAAGCAATGAGATCAGCATTCATCACGTCAGTGGACCGAACCCTTTTGCACGGAAGCCCAACAAAGGTGTCGTGATTGTAGCAAAGCTCTCAGATTAGAGCATGCAAGAGGAGCGTCTCGTGACCGTAAGGTCTCGCAGGTTGAGGTTTGTATTGGATGAAACGAGGGACTAGCTTCAAGCAACGCGGCATTGATCAAGTGTTTATTGAACCGGCACACTAAAGCTTACTTTCAGTCTAGACAACTACAGTTCTCGCTTCACGGCTTTCTTTTTGGTCCCGACTGCTTGGTGGTCGTTCGTTCCGAATGACCGGCTGATGAGTAGATGTTTATCCGCGTACTGCAACGTTCCGCACCGCCGTCAGGGACCAAGAAGACGAATAGGATTAATTGGATCAACGATTTGCGAGTGAGGAGACCCCGAAGTTGAGAGAAGCAGTAAAACGAGGAGAAATATCGGAGTGAACGGGAAACGGGAATACAAACAACAAAAAAGACACACTAATTGCAAATACATACTCGTTTCGGCAGCAATCAGTTGGTGGCCGGATTGACCGTCAGCAAGTGAACGACGAACTCCTGCTGGTCGTGGTTGAGGCGAATCGCGTATTGATGGTGGGTTCCGTTCTCGGACAGATCGAACGGGAACTTGTTCACGCAGTCGGCCGTTCGCTTGATCACCGTCAAGCCCCGTCGGCGGCACTCCTCTTCGAAGCTCTCGGCCGAGACGAACGGGCAGTCGGAGAGCGTCAGCGAGTGCGACTTCATGCCCTCCTCTTGTTCGGCGAACACCAGCCATTCCTGCAAAAAACGGAAGAGTAAATAAACGAACGAAAGATGATGGGAGGACTCACTCGAACGTAATCGCAGACCGCACTCGCAGTGACCACACAGCGGCCCATCACGAACGAGGGAAACATTCGGAGTTTGGCGAACGCCTGCAGACTCGCATCCCCGACCTCCAGCCGGTCGATGTGCGCATCCTCGGCCAAATCCTTGAACTGAATGGACAGCCGGCGGACTCGGTTGTGCTCCAGCAGCAGAAGGTGGTCGTCGGTGATGAGGTCCGGAGCCACGTTGTCGATGGCAAAGAACTAAACAATTGAAATGAGAGGAGACAAAGGGAATCGAGCAGTCTTACCTCGAGGATCTCCAAACGCTTCGAGCAGATCATCAGCAGATTCTTGAGCGTGTCCGAACTCAGCTTGCCCAGGTCCACGTTCTTGATCGAGAGCTGGACGGGGCGGAATTCCTGGCAGAAGCCCAGTTGTTCGCACAGGAAACGGACGAACGCGTCGTTGAGGACGCCGTTGGGCATCGACTGAAAGCAGGCGGAAATCAATCAATGTGCAACGAAAGCAAGTACTCACTTCAATCATCAGCCGCTGGATGTCGAGCTGCGCAAAGCAGAAGCCGAAGCTGGAGCCCGCTTTGATGTCGTCCTTGGTCACGAACAACTCGTGGCATTTCATCTGCTTGTTGCCGTCGCCGGTCGAGTAGTTGCACCACGTGAACTTGTACGCGGCCCGCTCCTGGACGTACGTGATCGTCATTCGGCTGACCTGCAAGCGGAACAAACGAATGAAAGAAATGTTCGATGGAGACTCACGGGCATGATCGGGTACGCTTTCTGCATGTACCGCGTGTCCACCGCATTCCAATCCGAGCAGACGGCGCGGGCATTCAGCAGACCGCTTTTGTCCAAGTGTTTGAAGACCTCTAAGCAAAAGAAATTGAAGAAAAGTGGAATTTCAGGCACCCACCTGAACGAGCATCTCGGCCGGCATTTCCTCGAAGTGGCAGTCGGCACTCGTCGATTGGGCGGCTTCGACGGCGTGATCACAGGCGGAATCCTCTTCGGCGTCCGTCTTGAAGAATTTGTTCACGAGCAGCTTGCAAGCGTTGAGCAGGAAGGCGGCTCGCGGTTTCTTCCGTCTTTCGGGTCGGCTGTTCGACCGCCACGACGTCACACTGGTTGATCTTTTTGGGTCCCATGGGCGCGGAGTGTCTGCAAAGAAGCGAACGGGTGAGAGGCGGATGAAATGCACGTGAAACGCAGACGAAATCCCGTTAGCGACGGGCTGCACGCGACGTGCGAAGCGAAAGCGAGGAGTCTTTTTTAATCACGAGCGAGTGTTCAGGCGGATGGCGGAGGAAACGAGAAGGATAAGAACGGGGGATTCCGTCGACGATCTAAATTTAGACGATAAGAGAGTTCAAGAACACACGCCGGAAGAGCGGAATCCCCGAGGGCAAAATCGATCGATCGAACGAACGAACTCTTCGGAATCAACAAACCCCCGACATTGCGGAACTGATTGTCGTCTGCTTTCCATCAAACACTCGCAATCAGTCGACAGACAACGTTCGTTTTGGAAAACAAGGAGAAATGATTCGTTTTTGATGAAGAAACGAGACACATGCCCCACTCACGGGCAAACGGCGTGCACGACGGCGAGCGGGTGATGAATGGACAGGCGAGTGGATTTTCAGACCCGTTTCAAGCTCGAGATAGCCGAAGAAATCCAGAAAGAATGGAAGGTAAAAGAACGGCCATCAACCCATGCGAGGGGCACAGGTTTGGTTTTGGAAAGTGGGTCGGTAACAGGAGGCGCTCCGTTGATAAGAGCGAGCAGATATTACGGTGCGATCGAATGCGATCACATTCGCTGCACGAGGAGGAAGTGGGAGGAGGATGATGAAGAGAGCATAGAACAGGAAAAGCCCGCTGCCCGCCCGTCTGCTGCTGATCAAAGAACCAACGACACTCCCCACTCACCCGACCCGCCCGCCCGCCCGGCAGTCGTCCCCGCTGCAGTGGTCACCCCACGCAAAAGAAGAGGACGCGCTTTAAATGTAAGCGGGCAGTGATTCGCGGGTCGGTCCACGCGAGCAGTGGGCGCATGTACGAACAAGGGCCGACCCATCCCCCACCCGTTGATCTTAACGGCACACACCGTCGCGTTTCTGAGAGGAAATTTCATCGAAGCCGAGCGGGTGGGGCTTATCTATCGCGCTGTAATGTCTCCCGTCCGGGGGTTCACGTGATGCGCATGTGAGCGTGCTCTCTGCTCCCTTTCATTAAAGATTGCAGTCGATCTGAAGGCGCCGCTTTCGTTTCGGCGATCGGATCTTTTCAACCGCAGCGTCCTTCGAAGATCGCCACTTGCTGGGCGCAAAAGTCGAGCGATCCGTGGGTCGGATCGTGAGCCGAAAAAGAACGACGTTGAACCGCTCGGGTCTGCCAGCGGGCTCGCGCGAAACGTTTCTCTAATGTTTGAGTGATTTTTGATGCCCCGACGAGCAAAAGACGCCTGACCGCCGATAAGACTCGCAAGACGGCGGCTATCAATCGCATTTGCAAACCTCGACAAGAATTGCGGCACGTGGTACGAAGCGAGAAGAGGGGGAATCTCTAAGGCCTCTTGCTTCTTTCTCTGATGATCAGCGCACTCATTAAAATAGATGAACAAAACCTCGTTGTCTGCTCCGTTTCGATTCGAACCGCCCGTCTCGGCGGCCCTCGTTCTTGCCGCCGCCGGCCGACCGAAATTCCGCTGCTTTTTGGAGCGAACAGCTGCAGGGCGCCAAAGTACGACGATCGAAAAGCAAAGTTCTCCTCGTTGAAACACCGCCGGGCGACGGCGAGGAACATCGACCACCGAAAGAGACGAACCGAGCGGTCGCTCGGGTGGAGGGGAAGAAAGATTACAGATCGTCGGACGAGAACATCGAAGATTCGACTGGAAGCAATCAAACGGTCTGGTGGGTCAGTTTATTTCCTCGGGCTAAATGCAGAGAAAAGAAATGAGATCAAAGGAACATTTTGATCCAAAAAGGGCAGTTGCAAAGAACAATGGTGAATGGCAGTTTTGCTTAAGGAAGAAATGATCGATTGTTCGTTAGACCACTTGCTCGATCCGACGGCGTTGTCGAGCGGGAGGTTCTTGAATCGCGTAGAAGTCCTGAGAGGCGAACGGATTGATCGACTCCACGGTCGACACGGAAATCGCGCGTCTTCGTCGTTCGGGGACGGGGAAATTGGAATGGAAGGACCGCGTTCTCGGCGCCTTAACGACCGCTGGTAGGCTTCCGTGTAGGGAGCGGGAGTGATCGAAGCGGGTTGCACGACGGAAGGCGGATACGAGGTCGTCTTGTTCGACTGCTCTTGAGTTTCCGCCGCTTTCCTGAAGATTCGAGTCAAACCGAGTATTTGAAGGAAGCTTTCAAGTGCTCACCGTTTGTAGTGAAGGCAGCAGAACAAGCAGGCGAGAATGATGATCAGAAAGATGACCAAGAGAATAATGAACGCAATCATCAGCCAGAAGTAGACACGTTTCCATTTCTGAACTTCTTACAGTAATTTGCGGACGAGGACATGTGAAACGTACGCGCTGCGTTTGGTTGTCATTCTCGGACATCTCCAGCTTTTCCTCGCACGTCACTTAAACGAAAATAAATCACTCGTCGCTCCGTCCCGTTCGCAAGTGTAAAGCGATCGTCGACAAAATTAGCTGCGCGCTGTTTTAAGTTCAGTGAACGGCGAGAACGAGCGTCTACATCATTCATGTGTTTCCCGTTCTTTCGATACTCACGACTTTTAAAGAACACCCGCCAAACAACCGGTCGACTTACGCGGACGCGTTCGATTCTGTCCTTGCCGAAGGCACGTGTCTGCAAGCATTGACCGTTGCTGGGGTCGATGTCCGCCATCTACTCACTCGGATCGACGCCATCATCTGGGCAACACTGCTTCGTGCCGTTGATGGGATCGCAAGTGTAACACTCAACAGCTTGGACAGGATCGGGACATTCAAAGCCGCACGCAAATCCGTAGAAACCGTGCGTTGCACAGTCCTTTTTGTAGTTGATGCTGATCCTAAATGCACCCATTTCTCAACCATCGATCCCTTTACATGAGCCACAAACCACCAATTCTGAGTTGGAAACGAAACGTTGATTTGTTGCCAATCCCAAGTGGTCCAATTGAACGATTGGATCGAGAAAAGGTCCTGGTAGGTCTTCGTTTGGGAGCCGTTCGTATAGTACTTGAGTTCAGCGGTCGCTCGTGCATGAATGAAGGTCTGAAGAAAGCAAGGCAGTCGTTACTTCTCTGCCGAACTGCGCAGAAAACGAACCAGCGGATTTTGGAGCGAGAAGTAGAGGTCCGGGAACGGGTAAGACTGAAGTCCGTCCGTGGTGAGCGGCCAGGTCTTGATCGACCGATTGGTTGTGCTCAAAATCGGATAGCCGTAGGTCAATTTGACGTCCAAAGTCAAGTTGGCGCCTCCAGTGCCCGAAAAGGTCCCGTCCACGCCAACCGTGACCTTGTTGATTCGAACTTGAGTGTCGCTGTACTCCATGTCCGCCTGAACGACGAGTTTCGGGATAGAAAGAGCAAGATCTTTTCAGCGCTTACCACTGAACGGTGCCATACAATGAGGACAAGAGTAGCGAGGGAATACGGAAGTTTTGCCATGAATCGCGGGCAAATTAATGAAGCATGAGTCGAAACACGAGCGAAACCGCGTCCTTCCGCTTGCTCACTTCATTTCCGTGGCCTCGCCATCAGCCGCCTCCTCGCTTTCCGCTTCGTTCGGGTCGCTTGATCTTGTCGCCCGCCACTCCCGCTGATAACCGAAAGGAAGAAGACGCGCCTCGTTGGCGTCGAGAGGCGAAGAAGGAGGAATGCGGTCCAGAAAGGCGTTTATTTGTTTGTGTTTGAATTTGAGGGAGGAACTTGCATGTTGCACTCGCAGACGGCCTCTCCGCTCGCGCCTTGTTTTTTTCGGGCACACCCACGGAAGGATCAAAGAAACGTGTGAGTCGCTCGAATTCCATCCCGTTCACTCCGCAGCTGATTGCTCATTCTCATCACCGATGATTAAGCGAGAGGTCAGGAAGAAGTTGTTTACTATACACGATACAAAGACAAACGATGATCACGGTTTATTGCACGGACTTTTGCACCACTGTAGCTGTTTCGCTTCTGAGTTCTGGAGAATCCCGAGGCTGCACTGGCCGAAGATCGGGCAGCAAACGTCCGGCGGGCACTTGGATTTGCGCAAAGCATCGATCACTTGGCCTGCAATTAAAGGAGTAATAGACGAAAAAAGCCGATTGCGTGCCCATGTTCGGCTCATGAACGCTCGAATCGCAAGGGCGAACATCCCGACCGCAAACCGTTCGATCGGCGCAGATCTTCCGCCGAAACTGGAAGGGTTCGGTGCCGTTGCGGCAAGACGACCACTCGGACCACGTGCCGCGCGACTTCTGCATCGACTGGGCGTTCGGGATGCTCTCAACGAAGTCCTTCTTCTTCGAAGTGACCGAATTCCGCGACGAAATGGGACTCGCGAACCGCCGGTTGGCCGCACTGCTCGAAAGATTGCAATTCGTTTCGAAGTAGTCGACCAGATCGGAGTTCTCGCTCGTGAACAAGTCGGGCTGAGTGGTGCGATCCTCGGTGTTCAGAATGCAGTTGAGTTGGGGTTCCTGGAAACAGTAGGGATCGTCAACTGCCTCATTTTGCTCGAATTCACCTCGAAGTAGTACATTCCGCTGGCACACCGAAAGCCGTACAACTGTCGGCTGTTCAGGCAGTTGTCGAAGCAATGCTGAAGAGAAGGAGCATCAACGACCGTCTCCGCAAATCCGACGAGAATCATTTGCGGAAAGCGATTGTAAACCGACGACGGACAATCGCTAAAACGGTCAACACCAATGAACGTCAGGAGAGACGACAGTTACCCGACCAATCGCTCGTCCACGCAAACTTTCTCGAAGTAGTCCGTGCCCGACCGTTGCTTCAGTTGCCCGTTGCCGAGTGGAACGGCCGTCTCCTTCGACAAGATGCAAATCCCGTCGTTGTTGAACTCGAAAGAGTTGCATTTGATGGACGATCCGTTGTCCTAAATGAACACTTTTTCGTTTCACCACGTACTGAAAACAAACCTTCACGGCGAAGTTAGTCGCGCAGAAATCAATGCACTCGTTCAGCGTCACTCCTTCCAGCCGCATGTCGTCGTGGTTGTGCAGCTCGAAGTCGGAGGTCTTCAGGAAGCGCGGGATTTGGCCCGTCTCACAAGACGCCGTGTTCTTTTGATCGGCGATTTGGAGTTGGGCGATCGAAAGAGCGGTCGTTGGATTGAAGTCGGGCGGCGGAGTCGTGAGGACGTCGTTTTCGGGCGTGAGTTCGGACACCGCACTGATCGCTTCAAAACGAGTCGACATTCAAATTGAGTTCGACTAAAGCGAACCGGATTCTTGGAATGCATTCGTTTCCACCGTGATCTGCCGTCGAGTCGTCGTTTCGACCACCGGCGGCGGAGGGGCGGGCTCGAAGGTGGACGGAGGAGGCGGCGGGGGCGGCTGCACAATGGCCACCGTTGGGCTGGGAGGCGGCAGCGATGCAGCGGGGATCGCGTCGTTGAAAGTTGGCTTACAGCTTACGGCAGAAGTTGGCTCGAAGTAGTCACGAGTTTGGAAGCGCAGCAGTCTAAAATTTGAAAAAGAATGGGTGCACCTTCTTCGAACACCAACCGTGCAGGAGATTGATCGCCAACGTGGGCGAAGAGATCACAGACCTGGATAAAGTATTCAATTCGGCAGTCACTCGAGAAAGAACTCACTTGATTGACGTTGTCGTACACGAATGATCGGCAGCTGTAAACGCCGATTTGCGACTGCAGGCATTGGTTTTTGCACTGGACGAGTGAGATGCTCGATCGCCGTTCGTAGGGCTGCGCGTTGACGATTATGCTGTTCGCATAACGACGAAAGCACGGATCACCTACAACAATCAGACCGACGACTAAGGAAAGAAGAAAAACGCACTCAGATCGGGGATCCCAGTGACCACTTGCTTGTCGCTCTCCGAAGCGGGCAAAGCGACTCCGTCGGCCGGGTCCCGATTGACGGACGGCGAATAGGACTGTGGAGCCGCGTCAATACTTTGCGCCGTTCCGTAGCTGTGTGAACTCTTGTCTCGTGCCTGAAAGCTTGTTGCAAACGAAACAAAGAATAGAAGAAACAAGTACCGGATGCCGACCTCGACGACCGGTGGGACGAGTGGGCGAGGAGCCGTAACTGTGACTCGTTTCATCGTCGAACGCAACCTACAATCAGCCATTCAACTAAACATGCCAAGCTTTCATCTCGTTACATCGTCGTGAAGCACATTCAGAGCGGGAGTACTCCTGAAATCTCATTCCAGCAATCACCCAACTCGCTTCGCCTCCTTGCGTGGATTGAAATGCTGGGTACAGACGACGTTCATTTCGAAGCGCGCGTACAGAAGACAAAGAGAATAAAAGAGCACAAACGAGAATGAAGGGGCTAGATGATGCCGTCAAGCGCCTTCTTATTAGCATTCTTTAGTTCGAATTTCACTTATTCCTCGGCATAACGCCGTAGATCGAAGAACGGAGGCAGGACTCGAGTAGGTGGGCGGTGTTTGACGTAACAGTCGAGATGAAGACGAGACGATTGCCGTCCGGAGGGCGTCGTGGGCGGAATTAGTGACCGCTGGGCGGGGATGTTGAGGAAATTTTGTGTTTTTTCGTCATCAACGGCGATCGAACTGCCGAAGCGGAAATCGGGTCATCCGAATGAAGACGCCCGAAACCCATTCAAAACAGTCAGTCATTTCTCGTGCGTCCACTTTGTACGGCGGCGGCGAAAGGGAGGGGCGGAGGTCCGCCCGATTTGTTCGTCGCTCCCCGTCCGTAATGACCGTTTGGAATTTCGGTGTTGTTTTAAGACGCCCCCACCTTTTCTTCTCGTTCCTGATCGCCGCCAGCCGCCTTCGGATGAGCGGGATTAAGGAGGCGAGCGGGCTGGCGGCGTTTTCACTTCCATTTCCGTCGGCGCCGACTTTTGTAATTCCGAACGACAAATTTCGAGTAAAATTCCGACTGACTGACCCGAATGTTCGAAGTGAAGGTTGAAAGTGAATGTGTTTGCAGCCTTGAAGATGCGTTTATTCAACATAAAACAAATAGGTGTGCAAGCCAGTAGGGGGAATAAATTAGAAGATGTTCAAGCAGCCCACATCAACGCTGTACAACACGAAGCCAACAACGAGAGCATCAGAGCCACCTAAACAAATTCATTCATAGTGCTCATTGGAACTCGAATTAAGCTGGTACGGTGAAGATCGTCTGTCGATTGATGATCAAAAGGTCCCCATCCTGATGCGCTCCTTGGAGTCACTCAATCGCAACATGAACGACAGCAAGCGAACGGAGTTTTGATTCGTCACGTAGATCTGCTCGAAATCACTGACTTTCTGCGACGCTTCTCGGAATCGAATGAGCTGAAAGCAATGGATTAGACGAAAGGAAGAATAGAGCCGTCTTACTCTCTCGTTCAAGAACGTTCCAACAGTCAGAAACGCGAGCAGGATCATCAGTGAGAAGCCGTAAAAGAAGCAGAAAACCATTGCTCCCAACTCCGCCTTCTCGATCATCAGCTGCGTGTAGTGGCGAAGGATGACGGCCGTTCCGACCACGACAGCTAGTAGAAATCCGAAGATGTGGTACGAGAAGTAGCGATTCAACGCGTGAGCGCTCTGCTCGATCGACTGAAATCTCACTTTGATTATGGAGAAACAATCGAGTTGCTCGTACCTGGAAGCGGAAGATCAGATGGTCGAGGCCGTCGTTCGTCGGGTACTTGTTGATGTCCTTGAGCAAACGGCCGGCCTCGATGCCCGTGCTCGTGCCCAGAACGACGAAGATCGTGGTGCCGCCGGCAATCGTCACAATCGAAATGATGCACACGTAGTAGAGGAGAACATCGCAAAAGATGCCTAAAAGACCGACAAGCATTGAGAAGACTGGCTGTTGACTGACCGCACGAGAAAATGGTGGTGTTGGGCCAGTTCTTGGCGCTCTTGGATGCCGAACACGTCGTTTGCCAACTGGTGAGTGGCAATGAATGCGAACACAGCGAGAATCGTAAAGATGATCGACCCAACACACAAGCTCCTAAATGAGATTGGTAGAGAAAACAACGAAACGCGTGCTGCTACTTGATGATTCGCTTCTTTCGATCCACAAACTCCGAGCTAATCGAGTACGTGCAGAGGGCTTCGGCGATCACGTTCTGCCGCACGGAATGCAGACGAGCGTTCATCCACAACGAGAAGACGATGAGGATCCCGATCACAAAGAACAGGCAGCCCGTCCATTGGTATTCGCCGACATTCGCGCTGTTGAAGTCAACGACGAGGACGATCAGCACAGCGACTTGAACTAAACAATTGCGTGGCTTAGTGGTAGACCAAACCTCTGAAAGAACTATACCGAGGAGCACAAGCACGTTGTAGATGGCAATCAAGACGACCATCAGCTTCGACCACGCTCTCGCCTCCAGCCAGCAGACTCCGAAAGCGGAGAAGAACTGGAGGACGGAGCGGAACGACGAATACGACCCGCTTGGAGGCGTTTTGATCTGAACGCGTCCCATTCACTCCTGCTCGCCCAAATCAACACCTACCGTTTGTTTGGAGAACATCACCTTGACGAGAGTCGAGTAGAACTTCCGCATTGCCAATCGCCACCTGTTCTCCGTTTTCGGCAGAAACTCGTGCGGCGGAACGGCTATCGAAGCGGAACGGCGTTTGGGCATTTGCGACATGGAAATCGATCGATTAAGCCGCGAGTTCTGCGGCATTGGGGCCGAACGCAAAGGACGGCGGAAATTCGCAAGTCGGGAGTGTTTTTGGCGCAAAAATCCGTCCGCACGCAACAAACGGCCGAATGCTCACGAAGCGGCCATCCGTAAGTCCGCCGACCACCGTACTTTCGGCCGTCCCACTTTCGCAACGAAAGCGGTTTATGTTCAGAAGTCGACGGAGGATTCACTGGAGAGTCCATCACTTTCAGGCGATTAGCCGACTGCATTCCCAAACGAGGGTGTTCAATCAAAACAGAGCTCAACTTGTAATGTTGCTTACACGTCAACAATGATCGTTGACTTCATTTCAAGAACTTTCTTTCGAAAGGAGATTGTTGAACAAATCGAGGAGTTTATTCAGTAATCAGTTTATTTGACAACAAACGGGAGCCTGATGTGTACGCGGATTGATGGATGACGCACGCGGGTTGATTATTCCGTTCATGGCGGTGCCCTCGTTGTACTGCCACATGCCCACGTTTCCCTCCAGTGTCCGGATAGAGCGGGGGGGCGGTAGTGGGCGATCCAAAGGGCGACTGCTAGGGAGGACGCTGCCGCCGCCAATCAGCCTCTCCACGGTTGTTGTTGCAGCAGGACGGGGGGGAAGCCGGCTTCCGCAACAGTGGGCAGAGACGCGCGGTGGGGGGGGCCGTTGGATTGTGTTCTGAATGTTCTCCTTCCTCGGCGAAGGACGACCGTCAGATTCGAACAGAACAGTGCTTGTTGTCGAATTGCTGAAAGACTTCGTCATGAAACGCCGCGGGGGGATCGTTGGTGCGAGAAGTGCATGTACGCTCCGATGTGGTCAAGCCCCCTCATGAGCGAAGTTGTAGTAGAAGCGCTGGTCCACCTCTCCCATCCCGGTTGATCGGCGAGACCAGACGGAAGCGTTGGGGGCCCGTCCAGTCGATGTGGCGTTCCCCGGACACAAAGAGCGTCGCGGAGCTGAACACGTCACGTTTGCGAACATTTGACAACTCACGACGAGGAGGTACCGGCGCGGCGCGATTCACCTGCCCATAGCCCAATGCCTCCTCCATCACGCCGTCTGCCCGTTTCCAACTGCTTTCGCGAGTCGGCGCCCTGGTGATCGCTCCGTTGCGTCGGATCCTAAAGGAGCTAAAGAAAACGATATCGTCGCACCCAAGGAAGCCAGGCGTCATCCCCCGCGTACCGGGAACCCCGAAGGTGGAACCGCCGCGTTAGTTCCACCTTGCAGAAGCCGAGCTCGTCCGCGAGATCCGAAAACTTCATTTTGCCCCGCACAGCGTTCAGTCGACTGATTGCAGCGCTTGACGTCTTTCTTGCGCTTGTTGCGCAGGCACTTGTGATCGTACTTGAATAAGCCGTCTTGCTTAAGTTTGCTGCAAACGGAACGGACCAGAATGGCCACATAAAAAGGAGCTCACAGCGTCCATTGCATCGGCTTTTCGTTCAGTTGCTTCTGCCAGCGCTCGAAATCAGCGGTGGTGAAGGTCCAGGAGTGACTGTAGTCGACGTTCGGGGCTCCTCTCCGCCCGGACATCCCAGCAACAGCCGCTTAAGTAGCCGACAAGCGACAAAAAGTGTGGACAGCAGCGACGAATCACCGACGATCGTCCGCAAATGAATGAAACAGATGCGAGATGGTCGGTCTTTATGTGAGCAGTGCTGATTGAAGTCATGGCGGTCAGATCAAAAGAAGTTTATCGCATAAACAATCCACCTGACCACCCGAAATTCGTTGTTAAGCAATCTAAACAATGGCGAATGATGGCCGCAAAGCTCTCTCCCACTAACGATCGCAATGAGCGTCGAAAATCCTCTTTGCACCTGCATTCATTGGAGGCCTCCAAACCCCTTAGTAATTAACGAATGCCACAAATCCGTAGAGACCTCTTGATTTATTTAAACTACACGAAAGTGATACAATGAATGAGGGAGGTGTGAAATACAAAGTAGGAAAGAAAGAAGTCTGCTGAGAAATCTCGTCCGTTTCGAAGGTTCCCGCTGGCTGGAGGACTCGTCGTTCACTTCACTTCGACCATCTGCGACTTCTGCGGAGGACCGACGGGCATGGTGGCGGCAGAAGTGATGGAGACGGTTGTCGAAGGGACAGTCGGAGTGGTTGAGACGACCAAGCTGACCGGAACATCAGACGTGCTCTTTGAGTCTTTGGGAGTCGCCGCGGAGACGGCCGGTGTGACTGCGAGGACCTTCGAGCCGCTCAAAATGTCGGGCACAAGCACTGGAGTCGTCGAAGGGGTCGTTAAGACGGCGGAAGGAGCGGTGGCTAGAGTGTTGGGCTTGACCGCATCGGCTTGGACGTCACAGCGCACTTCGCATCGGAACACGACCTCGCAGTCGTCGCCAATCGCCTCGGGCTTCTTCGAGTCCGCTGGAGCTTCGATTTGCTGCGGTACGTCCTTTGGGGCATCGCTTCCTTCACTTCGGCATCGACCACCAGCTTTAGCTTGCTCGCGTTCCCTACCTTCAGGCCTCCAGCCGCGGAATCCGCATGCTTCCATTTCTTGGCCGGCCGCTTGGATTTGTTCGCCGACGGACGCTTGCGACTCAGCGTCGTCGAAAGCGGGGACGCGGCACTCTGCAGGCTCGCATGCTCCAACTCCTCCGACAGATTGCAGGCCGTGCACGTTGCATTATTCTTCTTTCCTAAAGACAAGAATGATCACAGAGTTTCAAGCAAGCGAACTGACCATTCGGATCGGAAGTCCCCGATTCAGTCGCTTGGATTGGAGTGAGGTCTTCGTCTGACCACCCACGGGAACACCAGCGATCAGGATCTCCACGTGAGTGTTGCGGGTGTTCAAGAAAAAGGCGAACGGGTAGCTGTAGGCGTGGGGGTTGTGCTCGCGACGAACTTCCAAGAACGGATTGTCTTCCGGCTTCAGCAGGATCGCGTGTTGTCGGCAGTAGCGATCTTGATGGCTCCCTTTGCGGCAAACGACCACAGTCGACAGGTGGTTGCGATTGATGCAGTAGAAGTCTACAAACAAAATGCAAAAGCACGATTATTATAAGAAGAACAGGAACTCACCACCAAAGTAGAAATTGTTTTCTTTCGGGTTCAAAAGACGAGCGGCGTCGATGGTGAAACGACGATCGCCAAAACACGACCTAGTCGGAAGCAGGCGGTTGGGACCGGACAGATGGGCGGAGAAGAACAATCCCGAGAAGCTGGCGTTGATCGGAGAGGCGGCGTGCCCGGTTGTTGACTTCCGGTAGGGCCCATCCAGCCGGGTTTCACGGCGCTCTGCTCGAAATAATCGCGCGGTTTGCAGCGGTACAGGTAGTCGAACTGCTGATCCGGCTTGCTGTACGCGAGTTGCCTTGGCAAGGCGGATCAATTCCATCAATTGCTAATTGGAGTAGACTGAAATGAAGACACGAAAGGGAATACGACGAATTGAAGTCATTTGGCTCACTGGCGCGGAACTCCTTCTTGTTCTCGTCGATCACCTTGCGGCTCTCCCGCGTCAAAACGCGAACGACGACTCGGTACTCGCCGCCCGCTTCCAGATCGAATTCCTGCGAGCCTTTTTTCGGATCGTGCACCCAGCATCCAAGGCCAGTCCAGGACACTTCCTGATTGAGTTCGCTGCCCTCCCTGATAGGACGTTCGGCTCGTTTGTGCAACGACACATCAACGAACAATCCTCCGCTTTGTTCTAAACAAGCCGAAGAATTCAAAAGGACAGTGCGAAGCTCACTAAAGTACGGAGGCGTCCAGTTGACCGTGCATCTGGTGGCAAACGTTTGGACGCGGATTTCTATTCCGCTGTTCGGAATCTCGTCCTCCCCAGGCGCATGATCCCCTCGACACGGCACGAAATTTCCGGACATCTTGGGGTTTGGGGTGCGCAGCGGAATGGACATTTGATGAGAGGGCCCATTGAAGAACTGCAGCGAGCGGCGTTCCTGAACGGGCCGCTGGGTGGGTTGAGGAAGAGTTCCGAAAGAAGCAGTCCTGGAAAGGAGAACGTTCGGCGCGTGCGTAATCGGCATCGTTGTTCCAGAGCACTCTCCGTACGGATGAGCCAGTGAGTGGGTGGTCGGCTGCATTTGCGAAGAGTGCACGCCCATTTGTCCACCGTAAGGGAGAGAGTGCGCGCGCGGGTTCAAAGGCGTGTGCATAGGTGGAACGGCCGATCGAGAGTACGAATGAGTGACCGCTTGTGGTTGACGATGGAGTTCGGCCGAATACTCCGGAGCTCGCCGCCATCCTAACCGGTCGTCGTACGTGTGGCAGAAAGTCTCGAAGGACGGGCTGAAATCAATAGACGAGAACATGAGAAGAAAGCCACAGCAAAACGTACGGTGGCTTCCAAGACTCTCCGCGCGTGTACCGCTGCATCGCTCCTTATCTGCCGTTCACTGTATGCAATCACTCGACTGCGACTCCCAAAATAATCAAGAGCGCGGTCAGGGGCGTAGCTGGAAGGAAGTGCTGCACGAGTGCAAAGAACCGTTGGGCCGCGTTCCTCTCTAAAAGTGCGCCGCATGAGTGGGAACTTACCGCCGGGTTAGACCGACAGGCAACAGATTGCGCGATCGACAGTCGTATAAGGGTTGGTACGCTCGCACGATCAACTTTGTTGATCAATAACGCAAAGGGATGTTATTTTCGCGTTGCGCAGCTATCGCGCATTGGTCTCCGCTTCTTTCTTTGCTCGCCGGCGAAACCTGACCAAAGGACCACACGCAGCTGTTATTGATTTAAATATCACAAAAGAGGAATAAGACGATAAAACACGCCTTTCATGATCGAAATCGACGCGTAAAAATCGGCAAAATGCCGTAAAGTGGTCAAATCGGACGTAATGTGATTGCAGGATTTAATCTACTGAATTAAAGTGAAATTGGAAGGCGGAATGCAGAGTCCGCAACCTTGTATGTTGCGCTGCCGTTGGTCGTAGACGCCCTTACTTCTGTGGTTGATGTGAGTACTCAGCAGTTCGTTTGAACATGCTGGTCGTCCCCGTTCATTCGTCTACCGCGACCGCGGAGTTCGTGTTTACATGGATCTCTACGCTCGAGGTGCTATGAGTTAAATCGGTCGTTTCGTTACAATTATTCTTCTTTTTGAACGCAGGTGCTGGTTGGCTGGATGTTTGTCCGCTCATTGATGGTCGACTGACTGCAGTCCAATGTTTATTCCATTGCAAACAAATCGTTTGACTTCCACGCGATGTCCGTTCGCTTCTCCACCTCCCAACGGCGAGCTCCAGCGTTTGGCGCGTTTGGCTTAACGTCCTAAATAGATCGTTCTGTCCGGCGGGTCGCAAGGTTTTGCACGCCGCTCTCCGGAATGGGCACGGCAGGAGGAGGAATGGGCTCCTTTCCGATGTTCTCCTTGAAGACGGTCGCCAGCTTCAACAGCAATTCCGAAGATCCCGTAAGTTCTTTTTGATCAATCCTTTCGTTTTCTGATCGATCGAATTTCAGGTTACTTGCTTCGTGGGCACGACGGAGTTCTTGATCTGCGGCACGGAGAAGGGGAAGATCATCCGCTTTCGCTACGAAAACAACTCGCTCGTCTACTACGACAATCTGCCCGTGAGTTCGCCGCGTTCTTCGACCTTTGCTCATCCCGTCGCGCACTTCAGCTCGGTTTCACAATCCGCCAGCTGCTGCCGGTCGAAGATCGCAATCTGCTTCTCGTAATTTCCAATCAGTCGCTCGTTCACATCGAACTGAACTCGCTGAAGGCAAGTGAACGGAATTCCCTTGATCCCCAATTTCAATCGATCGCCTTCAGCCGCTCGGCACCACCGGCGATGGGATCTTCGAGTTCGCCGCTCTGATCAAAGCGAATCCTCCACGATGAGTCGCCGATCCAAATCGCCCTGGCCACCAACCGGCAGTCGATCCTCCGCTGCGAGGTCTCGATCACGACGGCCGGCGTGAACGTGGACGTGCAGGAGAAGATCGAGACGAATGCGGAAGTCCGCTGCCTGGCGGCCAACGAGCGGGGCATTTGCTACGCGACCACCGACCACTACTTCGTGTTCGATTGGCAGAACACTCGCGATCATCATGAGTTGATGTCGTTGGACGAGTGCACGCCGCAAATCCGCTCCTTCAACAACGTAAGCACGCTTCTCAATTAGCTGGAGTGCAGGCGAAGGTGTTTGCAGGCCGAGTTCATCATCTGTGGCCCGAACGGAGTGAACGTGTTCGTCGCGCCGAACGGAACGTCAAATCGGCAGCCCATTTGTGCCGAAATGCTCGTCGTGGACGCGTGCCTGAACGGGTCCATCCTGTACCTGATCGACGACACGGAGATCTTCATCCACGAGTGCGTTCTTTCGACAACTGAAGCCTGTTCGATTCATTTGGTTGCTTTTAGCGTCGAGGACGAGAACGTTCGGTTTTCGATCACGAGCGAGAAGCTCCGCTTCGTCACTCACGCCTGCCATCGGTTCTTCTTCCTCACGAGCGACAAGAAGGTGCGGGAGCTGGTGCTGGGCGAGGAGTTCGTCCAAACGGTTGGTTTGAATTTCTTTTTCCCGTCTTACTCGTTGCATTTGCAGGCTCAACAACTCCTTCTGAACGACACGCACAGCGGCCTCCAGCTGATCGAAGTCATGAAGGCGGTTTGCGGACGGAACGAGGCCGTTCTCGAGGTGAGTGGTGCATTCGGCTTCTCCTGATTTCTTTTGTTCTTCCAGGCTTGCAACCTTGCACTGTTGAATGCGGGCAGCGAGTACCTGAAGAGCGGGAAAGCGGAGATTTTCGTCCAGCTGGTCGGCCGAATGCAGCCGGAGCCCCAACTCGAGGAGTTGATCGAGAAGATCCCGTCCGCCCGCTTCTACTACGAGACCGTCCTCCCGCTTCAACGTTCCGTGATGGAGAGCGAGCAGCTGAAGAAGAGCGTCGACTTGAAGGCCGCCCTCGACCACGTGATTCGATCCAACGATCTCGCTCGCCGTCGTCAAGTCCAATCCGTGAGCATCCGCTTCACGCCCCAAGATCCCTGCAACGTCTGCAAGAAGCCGCTGGAAGCGGAGAACGTGACGCTCGGGCCGGAGGGCGCCGCGCACACTCGCTGCACTCGACTGGCCACGTTCCAAATCGGTTGATGATCATTCCTTTCCTTTCATTCTTTCTTCTTTCTCACTCCTTCGCGTAGGTTCCACGATTCCCAATGATGTCTTGTGTACGGGTCTCCGGTCTTTCGTGCATTAAAAACACATTAATGGAAATGAAGCCGATTTTTAAAGATTTTGTTTTGATCGACGGACGCCCGCATGTCTGATGCGAAAAGTGGTCGCATTGAACACTCGGGCGAACGGGAAGTAAGCGTCTTTCGATTGCAAAACGAACGGAGATCTGTGGTCCTCTTTTGCATCGCTCCTCCACCGCTTCTTTGCATAAAGCGGACGTGTTCGCGGGCGTTCGCGCGCACACACGGCGAACGTCTTTGGCCGTCTGGACACTGCGGGGCGAAAACAAGCGAGCGGACGGACGGCAAGGCGAGACGGGGCGGCGTGTGTGCGCCCGAACGGACTCGCCGCAAGCCGGTGGGAGGCAGCAGACGGCGAGCGGCGTGAATGTTCTCCGTTCTTCGGGGGCTTCCGACCGTTCGCCTCGCTCCTCCTCTTTTTTGATATCCGCTCTTTCCACTCATCATTTCGGGGCGGCCATTTGCACACCGGCGGTCGGGCGGGTCGATTTATGAAAGTCGGCGGTTCGGCGGAGGGTTCAGCGGCGATTGGGCGAGTGGCCGCCTTACGCCACGATCTTTGCCGACCGCTCGAAATGGGCGGGTCGGAGCAGGCGAGTGGGAGGAGAATGTCGTCACTTCGTTTCGACGATAAAAATCGAGACTCGTCGATCGATCGGTCATCTCGATTACTCGCTCGCTTCCTGCTGAGTACACGCTTCCGTCTGATCACAACTCGGTCTCCTGCCCCGCTTTCGCTCGGAAAACGAGCTCCCGTTGGCGACGGGCCCACCTCTTGGGAAGCCGACCAAGTGGAATTTTCCCAACCGCACTCTTCTTACACGGGCGTTTCGACTCCTCTCTCGCGCGAATTCGCTCCTCGAACGTCATGGAAGATTCTTTGCGGGGCTTTCGGGCCGCTCGAACTCGTGTGTTTTTGTGCTCGTATTTAAAGTCGGCCGACGAGCCGAGCGATTCGACACTCCGTTCGAGCGCGTGGCCGCGTGTTTGCCGTCGAGCCCAAGAGTTGAATCGCTGCTGTCTTTCAGCCCCAAACAATGAGCCTGCACCGAGTGCTTTCCATCTACACACGTGCCGGGATCACGGCCGCCGCGTCGCTCCTGTTGGCCGGACGAGGTGAGCCGGAACTGACGATCGAGGGCCCTTGATTAATGACCGTTCCGTGCTTTCAGTCGCCGATCGGGCCTCAAACATGGCCGCTCAGACCTGCACGCTCTCCACCACGAGTCGTCAGGCCAAGAGCAGCGGCGTGGGTTTGAGCGCATTGGCGGCGAAGAAACCGCGAGTTCCGCGCCAAGCGAACAACAAGAAGCCCTCGTTGGTGATCTTCGACAAGGACGGGACGCTGATTTGTTTCCACAGCATGTGGGTCCCCTGGACCAAGCAGACCACCCACAAGTACGCGCCCTCTTTCACACGAAAGGAAGTCCAAGCATCTTGCTTCAGGTTGAACCAAGCGACCAACCTGGACATCTCCAACAAGCTCCACAAACTCCTGGGCTTCTGCCCCGTCGAGCAGAAGGTCAAGACGGGACTGCTGGCCGAGGGAACGATGGAGCAAATCCGTCAGCGCGTGGTCGAACTGCTGGTCGAGAGCGAGGTGCCCCGTTCGACCGCCGAGCAGATCGTCCACTCGAGTGTGCTCGACTGCAACACGAGCTCTCCGGACACGCTCAAGCAGATCCACGACCTGCAGGCGCTGTTCAAAGAACTCAAGCTGCACAACGTCAAGGTCGCCATCTGCACGGCAGATAGCCGGTGAGTTCAGACACCCGGAGGCCTTCAAGTGGGTGTAATTTTTACAGCAAAGGAACGATGGACGCGCTCCGTTCGCTGGGCCTCGAGCAGTACGTGGACCTGGTGGTTTGCGGCGACGACAACGGCTCCCTGCCCAAGCCGCACCCCCACAACGCCCTGTCAATCTGCCGCGTGCTCGGCGTCGATCCGAAGGTGAGTGCTGGAGGGACAAAAATGAACACGGGGGATTGTTGCTTATCGCTTGTCGGCGAGCAAGTTGCGGGTGACGCAAAGCGGAAGTTGACGAGCGAACGGAGGCGGCTTGCTTTCGGTTTGTTCTTTCGCTCCGACCGACCACTCGGCGGTCGTGTTTTTCACGGGAACAACGGCGACCAGCTGGCGTTTGTCAGGGAAATCGTTCAGATTTCGGAGGTCGAGCGCATCCTCGCCGCGAAACTCAAAAAGAACCGCTGCGAAGCGGGCGCGGTCTTTGCTCTCGCGCCCGCTCATTACGCACGAGGGCGGGTGGGGTGCGGCGGCATTTTTCCAGTCGACGCGGTTTGTCCGTGAAATGATAGTGACGGCAATTAGGAGCCGGACGGGGGAGCAGAAGCCAAGAAATGTCAGCAAAATGCGGCGAATAAATCACCGATTGCACTTCTTGAACTTTGCGCTCTCCGATCGAACGCTCAAAACACTTCCTGGAGTCGGGGGTGTTCTGCGAAAGGCGAAAATGGAGCAAAAGTCAACGGGAAATCGAAGAGCAAAAGAACACGAAGTAACAGGCGGCTCGCTTTCAGGATGCGCTGATGGTCGGCGACACGCTGGCGGACATGGGAATGGGCCGTTCGGCCAACTTGGGCACCGTGGGCGTCCTGTCGGGCATCGCCGACCGCCACGAGCTCGACCCCCACGCCGACCACTTGGTAAGCAGAAGAGAACTCCCGGCAATCGAATGATCACCGGCTGTTCAGGTGAAACACGTCGGCGAACTCATGCCCCTCCTGCTCGGCTCCACGCAGAACAATCAGAACAACATGCCCTCGACGAATTGATGGGAACGCGCCCTTTTCTGGAATCCAGACTCCTTCTACCCATTCTCCTCTAATTATTGCTCGTTTAATTAGCCGCGATTTAATTTGGTTTTATTTCGATTTGTTTTAATGTGACATTCACATACTCCTCGCTCGTCCTGAAAGCCGGTCCTTCTATCAATTGGTGGTGTGTTGTCTTCGAATGGAAGCGGCATGTTTCGATTGGTCGAAATAAACTCCTTAATCCACCAGTTCGATCGTTCAATCAATACTCGTCTTCGCCTTCAACAATCCGTGCACCCAAACGGCATTCGCGTTATTTTTCTTTCTTCTCCGTCTGTCCGGGCGGTCGGTCGGGCGGCCGCGAAATGAATTCGCTTCTTTTGATCACCGTTTAATCGACGTCCATTTGAGGCACGATGGCGGCGGTGCCCTTGGGTCATCAGATCTGCGTCCGGCGGGCATTCCACTTCTCCTCTTTCCTCCAGAATCGAAATCCATTCCGCGGCGGCTACAAGACGGGTCGTTTCTATCCGGAGCTGCCCACCGACCGCAAGCCCACGCACATCATCGTCGGAGCGGGAGCCGCCGGCTGCGTTCTGGTGAGTTCGTCTCTCGTGATCTCGCCCGTGAATTTGCTCCGATTTCAGGCGAACCGGCTGACCGAAAATCCCGACAACCTCGTCCTCCTGCTGGAGGCCGGCCCGAAGGACAACTGGTGGAATTGGAAGATCCACATGCCGGCCGCGTTGATGTACAACCTGTGCGATGACAAGTACAACTGGTGGGTCTTTTCGCTCGGAAATTACTTTCGATTCTTCCCTTCTGTTCAGGTTCTACCACACGGTCCCGCAGAAGCACATGAACAATCGGGTGTTGTACTGGCCGCGCGGTCGCGTGTGGGGCGGCTCGACGTCGTTGAATGCGATGGCCTACGTGCGAGGACATCCCTACGATTACGACCGCTGGGAGAAGGAGGGAGCGAAGAACTGGTCTTTCAAGTGAGTTCCTCGCTTCCCTCTTTGTCATTGCATCTCCCTCGTTTGTTCAGGCACTGCCTCCCGTACTTCAAGAAGTCCACGACCCACGAGCTCTCCACCGGTCCGGACGATCCCTTCCGCGGGCACAACGGACCGCTGCGCGTCTCCCAGGGCAAATGCGACAATCCCCTGCATCAGGCGTTCATGGAGGCGGCCCGGCAGCACGGACTCGGCTACACGGAGGACATGAACGGCTACCGACAGGAGGGATGCGGCCCGATGGACATGACCATCCACAAGGGCGTTCGGCAGAGGTGCCTCGACTGCCTACTTGAAGCCGGTGCGTTCTCTTCGAACTTCCAATGTTTGATTCGTTTTGTTCAGATCTCTGCACCGGAAGAACCTGATCACTTCGGAGAACATCCTGACCACCAAGGTGCTCTTCGCGGGCAAGAAGGCGGTCGGCGTGGAGTTCATCCGACAGCAGAACTTCCCCTTTTTCGGACAACGTGGATTCGGCCAGCCGGCAGAAGGTCTACTGCGAGGAGGCGGTGATCCTCGCCGGCGGAGCGATCAACTCGCCCCAACTGCTGATGCTCAGCGGCGTGGGCCCCGGCAACCACCTGAAGGCGCTGGACATCCCGATCGTTCAAGACATGCCCGGAGTGGGCAACAATCTGCAGGACCACTTGGAGATCTACGTTCAGCAGGTGCGTCTTTCCTTTTTTTCCTTCAACTGGATGCTTGTCTTTTTCAGAAGTGCTTGAAGCCGGTCACGCTCTACGACAAGAGCACGTGGAAGTTCCCGCACAACATGATCCGCATCGGACTTCAATGGTTCTGGAATCAGACGGGAGAGGCGGCGAGCAGCCACTTAGAGTCCGGCGGCTTCGCGCGGACGACAGACAAGGTGGGCCTTCTTTTGCTGCTCATTCTGTTATCTCGTGCTCGTTCCTCCAGATCCTCCACCCGGACGTCCAGTTCCACTTCCTGCCGTCGACCGTCCACGACGACGGTCGAGAAGTGGGCACTTGCCACGCGTACCAGGTGCACGTCGGACCGATGCGCTCGCAAGCGTTCGGCACGCTGCGCCTGACGAGCTCCGACCCCCGCCATCACCCCATCCTGGACCCGAACTACTTGAGTCACGAGCAGGACATGATCGAGTTCCGCCGCTGCATCGAGCTCTCCCGCGATCTGTTCGCGCAGAAGGCCTTCGACGAGTACCGCGGGATCGAGATGGCGCCCGGAGCGGACTGCACGTCGGATGCGGACGTAAGTTGCACTCCTTTCTTTCACGTTCCATCCCTCTCTGTTGCAGATCGACGAGTTCGTTCGGCAGAAGGCGGCCTCCGCCTACCATCCCTCGTGCACCTGCAAGATGGGAGCTTCGAGTGACGAGATGGCGGTGGTCGACGGCGAGACGATGGGCGTCCACGGACTGGAGGGATTGAAGGTGAGTGCTCTTCCTCGTGATCTCCTCCGTTTACTCGTTTGTATTGCAGGTGGTCGACGCGAGTGTGATGCCGTCGATCGTCAGCGGCAACCTGCAGGCCGGAACGATCATGCTGGCCGAGAAGGCGGCCGATTTGATCGCCGGAAAGACGCCGCTGCCGCCCGAGGAGCCGGAGATTTGGTCGCCGTTGAAGGCGAACTAGTTGATTTATTCGTTGTTATTGATTGCGAGTCACAATTGTTGTCGTTAGGAATAGGTACCATTAAATTATTACCCCAACTCGGCTCGTTGATTGTTCAATGCTCCTCCGCAACACCAAAAGATCAATTTCTTAATTTCGATCGCCGATGGAGGGGCTTAACGAACGGCGAGCGGGAGGGCGGAAGGGATTGTATTTCGTATGCAAGCAGGTGATGTGCAACTCGCCTCCCTCCTTGCCTCAAGGAAACGTGATGAAAGCGAGTCAACGGCGATCGTGTGCTCCCGGTCGGGCAATCGGAGCGAGCTGCCGGTCGAGGGCTCCCCGCTGATAAGAAACGGAACGACCCCTCCCGGCGGCCCGCCTTCAGTGCGGGGGAATCCAACCCCGCGGCTTCCATAAAAAGGTCAGGACTCGCCCGCGGCTCTCCTCAATGGCGTCGTCGTTCGTGATATCGGCGAAATGATCGCGAAGCCTCCCGATTCGGCCCAGAAATCGTGGAAACGAAGTGGGCAGGTCGAGCGGTTGAGAAATGCCGATAGATCGGAGTGCCCTTTCGGGCGGAGCAGGGGGTATTTATTCCCTCGCCGTGTTTGCTTCTTCACCTCGTGTTCGCCCTTTCCGCCTTTCATTCGACCGTCTGTTCTTCCTTTCTTCCCGTCCGTGAATAGCAACACAAGCCAAGGGAATCTTCCAGAAGTAATTCCGGCTTTGCAGGACCTTCCAGCGCTACTTGTGATCACCGCTCATCATGGCGTTCATTGTGCCCGTAATGAAGAAGGACTACAACCTCTACGCCGGCTCTCCAAAGGGAACGGTCATTCGAGCCAAGGTCGGCCGTTCGAATTCGAGTCCGGTGAAAGTGAGCCTTCCGGCAGGTATGCCCGCTCCTCCATGTGTCATCTCTCATCTCATCGCTTTCAGAAAGAATCTTCATGGAGCGTCGGCCGACCCGGAACTCCTACGAACATCGCCACTCGGTGCCCGCCGTTCCCGCGACGAACTTCGCGAATCGCCGGCGAAACAGCCGCCGCGTGTCCGTTCGCCATCTGAGCTCCACCGAATCCACGGAGTCCACCTGCACGGACGACTCCAAGCGACGAGTTCGCTTCGGCATTTGCGAAGAGTACGAGTACGAAAGCAGCGATGAGGAGCCGGAGCTGGAGCACCTCCACGATCGAACGAAGAAGACCTTCCTTGCCGAACGTGGGCGCGTTGGGGACGCCCTCGTTGCCTCCTGTCCGCGCCAAGTCCCGCACCCTCTCGCTCTCGAGCAGCCCGGCCAAGGACCAAATGTTTAAGCTGAGTACTTTGTTGCGACTAGCGAAGCTGTGCTCCCCAGCAAACTGAATGCTCTTTGCTGCTTCTTCTATTTGGATTCGATCTCATGTCATGTACTTTCGATTGTTGCGGGAATAAACGAGACAAGCGGGCATTTCTGTGAACATTCCAGTATGTTGTTGTTGCTTGAAGAAAGCTTGAAATTCGAAATCAAAGAACCGATTTACGACTCGATCGCAACACTCGCTTACGAAACGGAATTCTGATTGGGGAGGCCGCAGTGGACGGGGTTGTTGTCATAAATGAAAGAAGAAGAGAGTAAGAGGGGTCGGGGTGTTGATAAGAGGGGAACATCATGTGATAATTGGAAACTTTCGGCTTTTCGCCCTTTGCCGCCCGCAAACAAAGGGGCGAGTTCAACGGAATTCCGCCGCCCGCAATCACCGACCCAATCGTAAATAAGCAGGGAGCCGCCGGAGGGGTGAAGTGGGCGATGCTGAGCTCCACACGTAACACAATCAGCGGTTGCTGAAAGAGGTCAACATCCCTGCCTCTTCGATTCACTGTAAGTGCACTACACTTTCACAAAGTGCACAAGCGATAAGTTCTTGCTGGATTGTACGACAAAACAAAAACGGTAGACTTATTCCCGGGCTAGAGGGAGGGACCGTCGAAGTGTTGAAAAAGGCGGTTGAAAGCGGGACGAACTCAAAAAACGAAATTTGCCGCTTCCTCTTCCGCGAATTCAATAGCCGACTGGCGACCAGTTGGGACGGGCTCCATGTGAATGGGAAGACAGTCGGGAGTAGTGGAAGGTCAATTAAGCGATTAAATAGACGACGAACACGTCTAAGAAACCCGCGAATGGGCGGTCAGTTACGCACAAACAAGAGCGAAGGAATTGGAAGAAATGAAAGAGAAGATGGCGTCGGTTGAAGGGGAACAATACGCAAGGGATCTAAGAAACGTTTACTCGGATCCCTTCCTGAATGAATAAATACACAGGACGGCGGGCGGGAGGTGGGGAGAAGGCAGGCGGAATAGCGGAGGCAAGTGGGTGGAAGGTTTTGAGGCTAAAGGCGGAAAGCGGCGAAGCTCATTAGTCGTTGAGGACGAGCCATCGGAAGCGTCGAAGGAGTGAGTGAGTGCGCATCGGAAGCGGGGTCGGCCCAGAATTCAGTGCAAAATACATGCGCAGTCCAGCCATCTAAATGCCCAATTTACTTCAACTCGTTCGGGCGTTTTTCTCACGACCCCCCAAATTAGTCCGATGATGTTCGGCCGGGCACGCGGATATTTGACACACCGCCGTAAGGAAGCAAACGGGGCGGATTGTGCGAGTGGCACGTTTTGGATCACGCCGTGATGTTTCGTGTGGTTTTTGATGCAAACCACCCACACGGTGTTGCCAGTCAGTCTCGTGTTAATCCTCTGCCTTTCTTCCAGTTCTTTCTTCTTGTGGTCTGCTCTTGATTCCAATCGCTCCTTCTGTCCACCCCGAATTACTCCCATTTGTTGTGTACTCTTAACCCCGCACAGCTCATAAGATCATTCTGCTGCCGGGGAATAATGAGAGCTCGCTATTCGGCAACTGCACGCATTCTTTCGCCGATGAATAAATCCGGCCAGTTGCTGAAGCCAGACATTATCATTTCGTCGTTGTGTCTTTCGCTTCTTTTCGCAAGAGCGGCGGGTTCATCTTCTCGCGGCCGCTCGCGAGGGCGCGAATGGTGGTGGTTCCACAATGAGGGTTAATAATTCATTCGTTTGATTCAAGATTATTGGTCCCAATCCGCTCGATTCGTGGGAGTGGGCGCGCGGTATTCCGTCGACCTCATCGAATGAGTGATGATCGCGTGCGTTGGCGGTTCTTTCTTTTCTTTCACACTTCTTCTCCGTCTTTTTGTGGATGGCCGTACAATTGGGGGTTTCTATTCTCATCCCAACACTCACTCATAAGTGTGAACTCATTTAAATTTTATTAAATTTCCATCACTCCTTACCGTACTTGTTGATTATCCCACGATTCTCAACAACCTTCAGTGGTGCGCAGTTTGACGCGTGCTCCTGTGACTAGCGAGGGGATCGCAACAACGACAGTCCGACTTTCTTGGCGGCAGAATTCACGAATTGTGGGCGTGATCTACAAATGCGGAGTGGTTTCCGCCCGGGCCGGCGGAAATGTCAGCCCACTACAACTCTCCGCTCTCCCCCATCACTCGCGTCGTCGATTCCAACGCGCTCGACGGCAACCTTTCGAGCAATTTCTTCGATTGCTCATGCCCAGTCGAATGAAATCACTTCTTTCCAACGATCAGATGTCAAACATCTGCGTTTGCGGCGGCTCCTGAACTCGGGGCCCAATTATCCTTCTTTTTTTATCACTCCCTTACGGTATTCGGAAGGTTCGGCAAATTGGAGGAGTCCACGCGCAACCGCCTGATTACGGGGGTCGCGTTGCCATGTGTACCTCCTTCTTTCGACACTGTGGGCAGGCCGGGCAGAGGGCGGTCGATGGGGCACATACAATTGGGCATGTTGGTGTGATTACGCTCGGTACGACCGGCGAGGGAGTGTGATTCTTGTCAACAAGTGTGCGTGGCCGGCGGCTTTTCACAATTAGGATATGGAGCTGACGATTAGTGCGCCAAAGGTTCCTTCCTTGTTGTCTCCGCCCGCCCTTCCCTCCTCTCCCCGGCCTGTCGTTTATCCGCTTTGCGAGTGGACTAGTGGGAAACTACCTGTGTCCCTTTCGTGGGAGCGTCCTGCGAACAGGATGATGTTCACATTAGTCCACCCTTACGCGCCGTCTGAACTTGTTTGTTTCGACCGAGCGGTTTAACGATCGGCCGCTTCCAAGAGTGTGTGTGAAGTGATGACGCGTATTAAAGTGCAAGTAGGTTCGTACGGGTTTCTTTTCTGTTATTGTTGAATCACAGAGGTGTTTTGAGCGTTTTACTCAAACAGTGCTCTCCTTCAGTTCTTTAATCCCCTGAAGTCGTCTCCTCAATTTGAGGTCATTTGAAGGCGAGACGAACGGGAGTCGGCAGACTTAAATGGGCGGCGGATTTACGTCGCGGCGGCTCGAAATGACATCGACAAGGAACAAAAGCACGGCGCTCTCTGCTTTTTGTCGCCCTTGGATATTAGACGAAATCTGCTCGCAAAAGAGAGGAGTGTTGAACGGCGCCCGCCAATCTTCTTCCAATTCTTAAGCCTCATTGCGTCGATGGGCGGCCGAACGGTGCCAATTTGACGCCCTCCGTGCGGCGAGTTCGTGTTCCCTTGATTCGTGTGGGAAAATCTCGAACGGTCGGAGAGCAAAAACTGCGGGCGGCGGACAGGCGGCCGAGTTCGCTTCGATGTTCGCATGAATTAATCGAGTTAGTGGTCTTTTGTCGTCGCCGCCGAAGACCATCGAATCCAATTGGGCAACACTGCGGTCTGGCGGGCGGCGATTTGTAAAAGAAAGAACGTCAATCCGCGATGTTCGCTTTGTGCCAAGGACGGTAATTGGTGGACGGCCGGCTTTTGTTGATCCGAGTTCATTCGCAACAGCGGGCGTGCTTTCGAGACGTGGGCGTGTTCGCTTTCTGGCTTCAGTTCCAGTTCAACTTCTGCTCGCTTTCAGCCACTCATGAGCAACACAGCCGAGGACATTTTCTACGACGACTACATCAAAAACGAATATGTTATGCCCTTTCAAGTGAGTTCAATCCATCGAGAGGAACGGATTTGGGGTTGCAATTAAGAAAAGAAATGATTTTTGTTCGATGAAAGTTCATCCGTTGGTCCTGCACTTTCGGGGTGTTTCTTTGATCTCTCTCCCTATTTGTTTCCACCGTAATTGCAGTCGGCGTTTTGGAAGGGAACGCAATTAACAAATGCACACGTTGCTTGAGATCCCTCGGGATTTCCGCTTCGTTTCACGCCTCGTTTTATTCATGAAGATCCCCCCGTCCTTGCTTGTTTACTGCAGAAGAAACAATTGAAACGTTGAAGCTCCATGAATTTAATCCTGCTCAATCATTTCAGGGATACCGCCGTTACGTAGCCTATGCGTACGGTTGCTTCAATCTGGCCGGCTTCCTGGTCAACGGATGGGTTCTGTACGTGGTCGGGCCGCTGCTGGTCGCCCCGCAAGTGAAGGTGCCCAAGTCGATTCTGTTCTACATCCTCACGCTCTGCGTCTTCGATCTGACGACCATGATCGGTAAGGAGTGCAGATAAAGACGAATTCCACTCGTGTCGTTGCAGGAATGCTCTTCCTGATCATGGAGATCGCGTTGAGCACGTGGAAGTTCAGCCAGCTGGCCTGCACGGCCTACTTGCTCTTCGATTCGATGAACAAATTCGTGGCGCCGATCATCGTCGTCCTCATCTCCCGAACGTGCTACGCGACTGTTTGCCTGAACAAAAGTCGGCAGGATCGAGCAGCCAGCTTGAGGGTTTGTGCTTGCATTCGAGAAGACCAAATGAATTCTTCTCTGTTCAGAGTGCAATACCGCAAGTGATCGCTTCAATGCTGGGCGTCATGGTGTTGCTCTGGCCGGTCTTTGCGTACACGAACGTCACTCGGCTCTACCTCAAGGCGAATGAGACGAATCGGGAGGTTTGGGTGCTCAAAAAGTGCGCCTTCCAGCCGCCGCCCAGTGAGTTTACCGTTTCCGCTTGCACTCAAATTGAGCATACGGTCATTTCAGTCGTCGAATTGGGTTTCAACATCATCGCGTGCATTGCCAGCTACGCAATTCCGTTGTGCGGCATCCTCTACTGGTACATGAGCGTGCCTTTCTTTTTGAAGAAGCGCGCCGAAACGACGTTGATTCGAAGCAACAAGTGAGCTCATCAGGCATTCTCGTCACCATCTCAATCAATCTTCCAGCACTTCCACCGGCGGCACAGCGGAAATTGCCCTCCGGAAAGTGATCACTACCGTACTCGTCCTGACGGTCGTCTACGTGCTCTGCTGGACGCCCTATTGGATCAGTTTGTTCGTCCATCGGGTGATCTCGATCAAAATGAACGTGTCTTGTGAGTGCTTGCAGTAATCGAATGTTGCAATCGTCGATTTTCAGTGATCATCGTGATGTATTTGGTTCATTTGCTCCCGTACGTCAGCTGTTGCGCCTATCCGCTCATATTCACGGTCATGAACCGGCAAATTCAACGAGCACACGCGGACATGGTCAGCAGAAGAAGAGAAGGGTTGAACTGACCGCATTCTCTTACAGATGGACCATCAACGAAGGAGGATCAAGAGCCTGACGGAAGACGTCACGCGGCACATCCGAGAAGCCTTCAGTTTCCGCATTCTGGATCGAGACAACGCGCTCTTCGCGCGGAGTTCGATCTCGGTTGCCACCTGCCACACACAAGTGAGTCCCGATCGCCATTGAGTGGATTGATCTCATCGGCTGTTCTTTTTTAGCGGCTGGAACTCAGCACGTTGCAGCCAAAGTCATTCCACTTTGCATCCCGCCCGGACTGCACCTGTCTGCCTCGAGTGCCTCGTTTTCGAACGTCTCCAATTCGGTGGAGTCCATACCGCCGTCTTCTCAGGACAACGAGCAGAAGGGCAACACGGAAGAAGTGGACACAACGCTGTAGCCCCGGCATTCTTGCCCGTTCATCCCATCCAATGCTTTCACACCTCCTCTTCTTCGTTGCCCTAATTGAAGTGCCAATTGCTCTCCAGTTGTCTCCATCTGATCCGATTGCACAAATCAGCCGCCCTTCATGATCTCCTTTCATATCACCGAACTCAATCCACCGCTCTTCTCCTCAAAATGCATATTCTCGTCTCTCTGATCAGGCAGGTGCATTACGAAGCCCCGTGTACAAATCGGATTGATCATCTCGTAAACTTGTGCTCTCTCGTGAACAATCAGTCGATTAATAACTTGAACACGAACTGTGGGCGTTGGACGAAAAGAAACAACCGAGTGGATCAAGCGGACACTAATCCCCTTGATCGCGCTCACGCCCCCGCCTAATGACGGCGGGATGAATGGCAACGGGCGGAAGGGAGCGGCGGGGCAGACCCCAGTCGGTAGCCGAAGGTAACCCCCGCATCGACGGGAAAGAACGTCCTTGGGCTCTTCCCACTTGCACCCCGTCCTTCCATTCATGTGCGTCTCTTTCCAGCACAATTGGAGGCTTCCCTCGGCGATTATTCCGCAAGTTTTTTGTGTTCGGCAACCTTTTTCTGCCCCTCATTCACTCCAATCGAGGGATTTCGTTTCTCGAAATCGATGTGTTCATTTTATTCGCATTGCACTCGTTTATTGTGTCCAATCCGCTTCACGCGATTTCGGCGTGTGCTCAACGGATTATGCGGTTTTTATTGAACGAAACAATCACACGTGTTTTTTCTTCCCAATTAGTGGAGGAGATCCGCAACGAGCGCCCGCTTTTTATCGTCGGCATGACCCCCAACCGAATCGCCCCGCCGACAGGAACGAGGCGGTGAAGTGGGTTGAGAGGAGAGAGAACGAGGAGGTGGAGAAGAGAAACATCGACTTGTAAGTGGGATGCCGCCCAACCGGACGGACATCCAACGAGAGAGCGAAGAGAACGTTGATGGGCGGCAGGACGAAAGAAGTTCGTCATAATTGATCGAAAATCTAATCCGTTTTTTCCGTCGTGCTTTCCCGACTGTTTCCGCTTCACAGGTGGCTTTCTCTCCCGGCTCTTTTCACGCTCACTTGTTTCAGGGGTTCGTGAACCGAAAGCTCTCTGGAACCCTGCCGCATTCGTTCGATCATGACCCTCGTTTGATTCCGGCGGCCGCATTTATGGACGGAGCGCCCGTTGGTCTCGAAGATGACCGCCCTGCCGTCCAACCTGTTCTTCTGCCTTTCGAGAAGGCGGCTGAACCCCCGCCGCCTTCTTCTGTACGCCGTCTTGGCGTTGGGCTTCCTCGCATCGTGGTGCTTGCTGACGATCCTCATTCTTGTGGCGCAGGACAAACTGCTGGGCACCGCCGAAGAAGTGGCCCGCGCGAATGCCGCCCGCAACGCCGCTCGCGGGATTCAGATCGTGGTCGGGCACTACAACGGGAATCTCCCGGCTGAGCGATTGGCCAACCTGACGGACGGTGAGCAGAAGAGCGAGAAGGGTGGAGTCATTGGAGTCGAATTGCAGAAGAAATCAACACAAACAACTTCAATCCGGAGGGGAAGCTCGGCGAGAACGGGCACGCGGTTCGTCTGTCGGTGAAGGAAGAACTCGAATCGGAGAAGACGTTCGGGATCAATCAGGTGAATCCGTCTTCCCATCTTTTTCGTTCATTCCATTTATTTGCAGTTCAACGTATACATCAGCGATCGGATTGCGTTGAATCGCTCGTTGCCGGACGTGCGCAAGTCGTATTGCCGCGAGAAGGTCTACCCGCCGCCTTCTTCCCTTCCGAACACGAGTGTGATCATCGTCTACCACAACGAGGCCTACTCGACGTTGTTGCGCACCGTTACGAGTGTCGTGAACCGATCGCCGCGAGAAGTCCTGCACGAGATCATTCTGGTCGACGACTTCAGTACGAGAAGTGAGTGACCACTCACGAAAGCCGATAAACGCTAACTGTTTGCAGAATTCTTGAGAACGGAGCTCGAACGAGCGTTGATCTCCTTTCCGGTCACGATCAAACTGATTCGATCCAACGAACGCGTGGGTTTGATTCGTGCGCGTTTGATGGGAGCGGCCGAGGCGACCGGCGACGTCCTCACTTTTCTGGACAGCCACTGCGAGTGCACGAAAGGATGGCTGGAGCCCCTGCTTTCTCGCATCAAAGAGAACAGGTGGGCGAATGCAGGAGACGAAGAAAAACATCCGCAAGTTGCAGGAAGAACGTTGTTTGTCCGATCATCGACGTGATCAACGATCGATCGTTCGCCTACCAAAAGGGAATCGAGATGTTCCGCGGAGGATTCAATTGGAATCTCCAGTTCCGTTGGTACGCCGTTCCGCCCGCCATCACTCGACAACGAGCGGAGGATCCAACTACTCCGATTGCGTAAGAGAAGGCAGAGAAATGAGTGGAGATCAACGACAAAACTTCAGATCTCCGACCATGGCCGGCGGTTTGTTCTCGATCGATCGGAAGTACTTCGAAGAGATCGGAACCTACGAGCCCCAAGATGGACATTTGGGGCGGCGAGAACATCGAAATGTCCTTTCGGGTACGCAAGGAATGAGTGGAGATTATAAATCCAGCTGTCCATTCAGATTTGGCAGTGCGGGGGCCGAGTGGAGATCCTTCCGTGCTCTCACGTCGGCCACATCTTCCGCAAGGCCTCTCCGCACGACTTTCCCAAGGGCTCCAATTCGGGCAAGATCCTCAACGCGAACCTGGTGCGCGTCAGCGTCGTGTGGATGGACGAGTGGCAGCATTTGTTCTTCAAAACGGCCCCTCGTTCGTTTCCGTCGGATTAACCCACTTATTCGATGGGGCGCTTTCCAGAGGCCGTTGCGATGCGCGATTCGATCGACGTCAGCGATCGGGTGGAGCTCCGCAAGCGACTCCACTGCAAGGACTTCCGGTGGTACTCTGGAGAACGTGTGGCCCGAACACTTCCTGCCGATGCCAAACTCCGCTTTCGGACGGGTGAGTGTTTAACGGGAAGAAAAATTGAATTGAGCAAACAAACAGCAATCTTTTTGGAAGACTAAACTGGACGGGAAGGGTGGACTTAACCGAGTGAACGAGACTTGCATATGAATTACATGCACGTACGAGCGAGTACTCGTTTCTCTCGTCTCTGTTGCGGTCATATTTATTTGCTCACATGCTGGCCAACCTTGAACCGCGGGGGGCTTTTCGTCGCTTACTTTCCGCTCGATTTTCAGCTGATACATCGGGTTTCCGCTAAAACACGAGGTTGGCCAGCGTGTTTGCATTGGAGTCACTCGGCGAACAGCGTGGGAAAAGTGGCCGGCCTTCATAACTGCACCGAGGGCTCGCACTTCGAGCGCACGGAGGTGAGCATCCACTGACATTCGCTGGAGTTTAGGTGGGCCAGAAGCTGTCCAACCAGTGCCTGGTCAGTCAGCCGGGGGCGAGCACCGGCGCCAAACACCGACTGACCATGAGCCAGTGCACTCTGGGCTTCGACTTGTGGCAGGTGCCTGGCCATTCCCTTGGCTTTCCCTTCCTTTCGTCCACTGTTTCATTTTCCTTCAATCCTTGCTTTCAGCTCTGGATTTACGCACCGACGGGTCAGATCAAAAGCGATGAGCACATGTGGGCGGCGGTCATTTCTGGGACCTTCTTAATCTCCTTCTTTCCAGGTGTCTGACCGCTCAACAGGTCGTGCACACGAGCAACCAGTGGCTCGTGCAGCTGAAGGAGTGCGGAGAACACGACTTCGAATTCTGGGACTTCAATCCTTACGTGAGTTGTTTGTGCACGCTCCAAATCATCGTTTCTTTCCTCTTGCAGCGATCAACGTTTACTCATCGACTCAGCGGTCTTTGTTTGGACGAACCGCTCGAGCCCTACAATTCGGCCGACTCGACGCTCGTCCGCACTCCGACCGTCCGCAAATGCTCGCGATCGAGTGCCACCCAAGTAAGGACGAACATTCCTTATCTCTCTACCTATGCCTTCGCTTTAGCAATGGGAGTTGATGAACGTCCGCTGGTTGCCCGATGAGAAGCCGGTGGAAGAACGCGTGAAAGAAGACGCCGTTCCCGAGTGATCCGCACGTGTTTCAATGAACAAAGGCCACAATTCTCCAGTCATCAGTCACTTTCGTTTGCCATGATACGCACTTCGCTTACGAATCTCAATCATCCAATTCCATTTCGTCTTCCACATTCCCGAATGTTCTGCTTTGTTTGTAATTGAGGTTTCTTGCTGTTCATTCGTCTATTTATTGCCTGCTTGATGGATTCTCTTCACACTTGTTCCAATAAGGCGCCCGGCTTTAGCGAACTCCTGGATTTCGCTTGAAAGCCGGGCGGTTGCCTTGTTGCCATACCACACTCGTCTGTCCCATTTGCCTTCATTTGTTCGTAGAGGAATAAAGCGGAAATTACTCATTGGAATTGAGAACCCTAAAGAATGCCAAAAGGAATGCCCATTTGACGGCTGAATCATGGAATAAAAAGGAGTGATTCATGCGATAAGACTGAAGACAAATGGCAGAGATCAAATGAACGCAACTCCCTTACGTGCACACGCCGTCTTCTTCCAAATTTAGCAGTGGATTTGTTGTCGCTCTTGCTTCTCATTTGGACGGAGCAAGCAGGAGTAAAAGTGCAGCTAGTCGACATTATCATTAATCCCTCCGCTGCGTACACGCCCAAAGCCCGTCGAACGCGTCCTGCGGCGAAGGTTTGGACTCGGAAATCAAAGCAATTGGCCAATCCATTTTCTTCGCAGCAGCCGAAATTAATGCCAAAAACGGCTTGGATTAATGGCCAGCGTTGGCGGTCGGTGAATTATTAAATAAACCCGCTCGATGTGTGGAGCGCATTAAAATGACGCCGTGCGCCCCGTTGAACCGCCGGCCGGCTCGGTTCTTTTAGGTGAGTGGAGTGCGGACAGGTTTGGTCCGAAAATAAGATGGATCGAACATTGCGGCTTTTAGATGAGTGCGCAATGAAAAAGCATCCCGTTTTTAACACCTCCAACACGAACATCGCACAAATCGGCGAGGAGAAGGCGGAGGAATTCGACTTCGAGTCCTGGCAGACGAGGCATGTGCTGAATTGGTTGCGAGGTTCGTTTGTCCGCTTAATTCTAATCGTTTATCTGAAACGATTGTTTAGGCATCGATGAGACGGTGGCGCCTTACTTGCGGCTGTTCACTCAACATCACGTAAACGGCGTAGCTTTGAGCGGACTCACGGACGAGCGGCTGCGGAGAATCGGCGTGAACAAGGACGCCGTTCGGCGCCTTATTCTCCAAGGATGCAACCTTCTAATTTATTACGTACGTTCAAAAGAAGTCTTCTCCATCCATTCTGCTGTTCCTCGATGTTCAGGCGTTCGAAATCAAGGACGAGAACGCGCAAAAGTTGTCGATGCGGGTGGTCGTCAGCGTCCAGAACCTGATGAACGCCATCGATCTCGCGACGCCCGTCATCAACAATCCCGCCCAATCCTCCCGCTCGCTGATCGTCCTCAACACGGTGCTCATGAACGTGGCCGAAGTGCACGAGGACGTAACGAAACTGATCTTTTGGTTGGATCGGTGAGTGGCGGAAAGAAAGCAGAGATGAATCCCCAACTGTTCAGACATCCCTTTCGATGAAAAGAAGGAGTTCATGAAAATACGCGACGACATCGCCGGCCTCATCCAAGAGATCGTCGACTGCATCAACGACCCGAACAACCCGAAGTTCTTCTCCGTCCCCCAACTGCTCGTTTCGGTCGGTTCAGCCCATTTCTCCTTGTTTTATTCCCCTGTTGCAGAAAGGAAAGGCCATCCAAGAAGTAAGCAGGAGCATAATCCAATACCCCGATCCCTACGTGCTGTACACCGCCTACATTCAACGAGTCCCGCTTTACGCGCAGTCCGCCGACGATTGGGTTCGTCCGCCTTTCAAAAAAGGATCATTGGGCCGATCGTTTGCAGGGCTTCGAATTTCGAACCACCTGCGAGGGCATTCACCTGATCACGAACGTCTCCTCCGACGTCCCCCACAGCGGCTCCCGTTGGGTTCACATCGGCGACGAGCTGATCGAAATCGGGCGACAGGCGGTCATCGGATGGAAGCGCTCCAACGTGCTGAAGCGGATCGAAGCGGCGGCCAAGAACGGCCCGCACGGCTACGAGCTGGAGATCACGCTGTGCAAGCGACCGCGCGAAAGCTGGCTCAACATCACGCTCCAAAAGCCGCGCGCCTATTCGCCCACCGCGGACAAGACGCGCGACGAGCAGAAGAAGATGGTGCTGGATTTCAAACGAAAAATCCAGCCCGATCTTTTCACGCGCGACAACTCGGAGGTGAGTGAGCGGAGATCTTTGCGCGCTACTTCGAGAGTGTAGCACAACTCAAGATTCGCCCGCATTTCAGAACGTGGCCATGAGACGCGGCCGTTCGGCCAGCCTCTCCGACAAGCAGGAGCTCCGCAAGCAGCGGTCCACGGAAGATCCCGTCGTAAAGCACGAAGAGCAGCAGAAGAGCAAATCCCCGCTGCTCATGATGATCGGCGACAAACGGCCGCTTTTTCGCCGCGCGTCCGTGTGGAGCGAGAGCCCGCCGGCCGTCTTGCGGTCGCCTTTCGATCGCCTTCACTATGCGGCCGAGTCGAACGCCTGGCTGCTGCTGCTCGCTTCATGGGGCGAAAACAATCGCAATCGGCATAACGGCGGCTTTCCGCTTCGCAACACGCCGCGCATGTTGTTGCCCAAAGACGGGATCCCGATCGAAGAAGAAGACGAAGAGGCGCCGTTGAGTGCAGAATACGGTAATTCCTGAAGAAGAAATGAGTGATTGAACGGCGGAATCTTTAGAAGAGGTGGTCATCGACGACGGCAATCTGCACGTGCTTGCGGACGGCGAGTTGGAAACGCTGAACATCGGCCGGGCGAGTGCGGAAGACGCCGAGTGGACGATCCCCGTCAAGGAGGACATCACGGGCTGCAAGGTGGCCAAACGAGTGCACTTGGAGAGCGGCTCCAGCTTGTCGAACGTCGACTCGCCGTTGAGGTTCGTGGACCTTCCTTCTTCACTTTCTGGATTCCTCCGTTTGCAGCAACATCCAAGCGAAGATCACCCGTTTCCTGTACGGAAGCGATGCCTCCACCGACCAGCAGAACTCCATGTCCACGAGCTTCTCGGACAAGGCGGACGGCGGAACGCCCGTCACTCCGCTCTCCAAAGTCTTCCAGGATTTGGTCTTCTCGACGCCGAAGATCCAGCAGCAATTCTCGCCGATTTCCGTCGAGTCGCCCACGTCCATCAGTCCGGAGCACGTCGCCGCAGTCCGCCCACTCGCAAACGCCGCTCTCTCGCGTGATGAACATCGTGAATCGACGGACGAGACTCGCGGTAATTTCTTTCTCTTTCATCCAGGGCTTCTCAACCTCTTCTATTTGCAGCCACTCGCCGAGCCGGACGAGGCCAGCGACACGGACGAGGGGATTCGAGTGGAAAAGGAGCCCATTGAGGAGTCCATTTCGACGGTAATTCTTTCCATTTTACTTTTTTGTTAATTGTCGTTTCAGACCAAACTGTCCGTTGAAACGTCGATCGAAGACTTGGCGAACAAATCGATCGACGAGCTCGCGGACAAAATGCACGAAGGTTGGGTCCGCCGGCAGAAGCTGCCCTCCGATCCCGCCCACTCGAAGAACAAACGGGAGTCCCAATGGCTGAAGCGATGGGTCGTGTTGACGAGCACGCACGTCCTGGTGTTCGCCAATCAAGAAGTGCGTTCCGCTTCTTCGCGTCCAATTTCTTCTGTCGCTTCCAGTCCAAACACGCCGAGATCGCGTTCAACTTGCGGCACTGCCAAGTGGACAACGGGACTCAACTGCGGACGTCGAAGAAGAAGTAAGCGGTTGCTTTTTTTTCATTCATTTACGTGCATCTCTTCAGTACCTTCACGATCAGCTGGAAGGACGGGAGCATCGGCTTTGCGGCCTACACGTACATCGATGCCATCAGGTTCGTTTTCTCTAACTACGTATGAAAAGTCTTCTTCCTTGATTGCAGTTGGATCAAATGCATCTCCGAACGGATCAGCACGCCTCGGTTCGACGAGGCCATCCGAAGAGTCGGAAGTGAAGACAGCAAGTGAGTTTACCGTCTTCCATTCCCTCCATTCAACTCGAATTGTACTAGGCGTCTTCTACTTGCGGTCGGCTGACGACTCGGACACCGACTCTTCGTGCTCGACCACGAACACTCTCTCGTCCAAGGTCAGCCTTTTGAAGCCCACTCGCCTCCTTTCGAGGATCAGCCGTCGATCGTCGCGCGCTCAATACTCGTCGACCGCCAATGCGAACCGTGTTCTCACCGCATCTCCAATATCTCAACTACTAATTACTCATCCCCTCGTTCGATCATATCCCAATGCATCAGGTCTTACGCAAATCTTCCTTTCTTGCTTCGAATTCAATAGTTTCTACTCGTTTGTACATTCTCTCGTCTACGATCCGTCTTCTTAAATTATTTCTGCAACGAACAAAAACCTCATATGTTTTCATCCGACTAGTCTCCCGATTTCTCTTCAGTCAACCTCCCAAACGACCGGCTTTTCTTTTGTTTCCTTCTCACTCATATCTAAACTTCCACCCAGCTTCTTTCGAGTCCACGTTTTAGTCAACCGATTAGAAATCGAATCCCGAACGCCACGGTCTTTCCTCTCCTCTGTCGCCGTCTAGTCTTCCGTTTGTTTATCCGGTGTTCCTTTTTGCTCATCAACGAGCCCCGTCTAATCATTCGTTGAAAATGTCTAAAGATGTCTATTCTCCTCGCTAACGTTCAACCCGAGTATTCATTCATGACTGCATTCCACTACCTAATGGACGAATAAAGAAGCCATAAGTCGCGAGTTCATTCAATGCAATCGTTGCAAAAGCGTCGATCACACGGGACGGTATTTCCTCACGATCAAAGCAAGAAGTGGTTGGAACTTTGATCCGTCCAACTGCATTTTGAGGTCATCGGATTCATTGAACGCCCATGCTTTCAGATGATTCTTCGGTTTCTTCTCGTTGCTGCGTTCTTCCACCTCCTGCTCCTCGGTTGGGCAACCGAAAACTCGACGGATTCGCAAAAGAAGTACCTGATTTACGGAGTGAATCCGGGCGAGGGCTTCAACCTCCGACGAGACGTCTACCTGCGGATCGCGAACACCGTGCGGCAGTTGAGGGCGAAAGGCAGGCCTCTACGGCCATTTCTCTTTTCGAACCATCCCTTGATCTTTAGGGCTCGACTACGTGCTCGTCCTCCGCCGTGGTACGGGCTTCCGCACTGGCGACGGTCAGGGCGGTGGAGTGCACAAATGGGGCGACTTCTTCGATCTGGAGAGCATGACGCGATTCGTTCCGGTCATCGAGTTCGAGGACTTCTTGAGCGGTCAGCCTTCAACCGAGTGATTGCATTTCTCCGTTGTACTGTTGTTCAGAAAACGGCAACCAAGTGGACAGCGTTCTCTACCTCCAGCACTACGCGGAAGGCTGGGACGGCGGCGAGTACGTGCTGAAGTACGACGTTCGGCCGTGCCTCGATGCTCCATCACTACTACGAGCAAGTGAACGGGAAGGAAGAATGGTGAGTACACCGCAGTGACTGCTAGACTGGTTGTTGCAGGCGGTCCGTGATGAAGAGCCTGTCGGCTGCCCGCTTCCAACGGCTTCGCTGTCTGTCCATCCAGGGCGAGTCGAAGACGTTGACCAAAGCGATCCTCGAATTGGAGTCCAACTCGTGAGTTCTCGCACGCCTTGCTGAACAGTCCTTCTGTTTTCAGGAAGAGTTTGCTCGTCGACCGAGTGGAGACGATCCTTCACGATCATTTCGGCGACAAGTTCTACTGGGAAGCGCGGCGATCGATGCGCTACAACAAGGAGACTGATGGAGATCGCCGACACCTTCCGGTTTGCTTCTTACCCATCAGAAGGCGACTGACAGCAGGTTTGAAGGAAAGAAGTGCTCAACTCGGACGACGAGGCGGGACAAAACCCAACTGAAGACCCGATGGGAGGATCAGAAGCCGAAGATCGGGGACGCGTTGGGCGGGGACTACGCGTGTGTCCACTGGCGGCGTCGTGATTTCGTCTACGCGCACAAGGAAGAAGTGCCTTCGATCGAGGGAACCGCCAAACAAGTGAGTCCCATCAGAATGCCCACTAAACGGAACGCCCCTCATTCAGCTCGCCCGCCTGCTGCAACAACAGAAACTGGAGTCGCTGTTCGTGGCCACGGACGCGCCCGAAAACGAATTCCGAGAGCTCGAGGAGCTGCTTTCCGCTTCTGGAATCCAAGTCGCTCGCTTCCGCAACACGAGTCTTTCGGATGGAGCAGGCGTCGATCGTCGATCAGGTTCGCTTTCCCATTCGATCCGTTCTCTCCGTTGAGTGGGTTTGCTTTCAGTGGATTTGTGCTCACGCTCGCTACTTCACCGGCACTCACGTGTCCACGTTTTCCTTCCGCATTCACGAAGATCGCGAGATTCTCGGCTTCCGGCCGGAGACCACGTTCAATCGACTGTGCGCGGACAACGAACGGGAGTGCGAGCAGCCGGCCAAATGGACGATCGTCTACGAGTGACTTGCCTTCATTCGATCTTCTTTCTTGCCTTTAAGCATTGAATTACGCTACGGGTGTTTGTTCGTTGAGATTACTCCGCCTTCTTGCTTGCCTTTTGAAATAAACACGACTGAATGAATTGCCGACCGATTTATTTGAAATGTTTATTTTGAACCCGGTTAACAGCAATTTAGCACCCGTTCGCATAGGAAATTGAGCAAAATATTGGAGCAATAAGAAAATGAAAAGATAAAAAGTGGTCACTGGGCTCCTACGGAAGAACGTCCGCCGAGTACTCGGCTCCCTTTGGTCACGATCTTCTGCGGCGTTCGGTCGGAATTCTGATCCGCGAGGAACTTCGTCAGTCGCCCGTCTTTGTTCAGGCAGAACTCGCGGAAGTCGAGCAGCATGAAGTCCAGGTACTGTTCGGTGCACCATCTGAAAGCAAAGGAGTTGGGATGACCAGTGGGCGAAAGAAAGAGCTCACCCTTGCCTGTAGCGTTGACTCAGCATGTGATTCCACGCCCACACGAACTTCTTCAGGCCCGAATCGAAGCGAACGAACATCCCGCCCGAGGTGTGCACGTACTGGACGGTGGGCTCGATGTCGCCGCTGTGGATGTTCGAAAGCCTCTTCGCGGTCCATGTGCACGGGGCAGTTCATGAGAACGAAGCCGAACACGCAGAGGATCTGCTCGATGTTCGCGTTGAACTGAAATCCGCGCATAATCGAACGGAAACACAAACGAGAGCCCACCGTTTCCTTCGGGATCGCGTTCACTTCCAAGTCGACGAAGATCGGAGACCTCAACGGGGACGAGAGGTAGTTGGTGGGCTCCGCAAAGGCGTCCTCGGGCACGGGGAAGTAGTGGAACTTCAGCTTGCCCACGTGCCGCACCCACTGCTTCGAGACCAGAGTCGGAGACCGACTGACTCGTTGCCATCACCCACTTGATCCACATCTCGTACGCCTTGCGGGGATTGTACGAACGCTCGAAGAAGATCTAAAGGATCCAGCGGTAAAATTGGAATAAACGGTGGAGAACTCACTCGACACCACTCGGTGAACTTGGAGCTCGTGTCGCGAATGTTGAACGGCGTGTTCGTGAGCTCGACGAGGAGGCTGTCGGACGTGAAGCGGCATTCCTCGTAGTTGTCGTGCTGACACAGCTCGTTGATCTCGACCAACACGCGCTCTCCTTCCATCAGCTTGAGGTCCCGATCGATGTCCGCGGTGACCACGCAGTAGAGGTAGAAGCCGTAGTGGAAGGTCGTGTCTTCGGACTCGTTGGTCGACTTCGTGGACTCGTTCTCGTCCGCTTCGGCGTGGTTGGGCACAAGGCAAATGCGGCCGCTCTCGAGCAACACCGTCGCGTAGGCGATCGCTTCGCTCGGGGAGGCGCCGCTCGGCAGGTGATCGCAGAGCCACGAGATGAAGTCGAAGGAAACGAAGACCGTGTTCGGAATCTGGCCGCCTCGTTTGATGGACGTGAACGAAAGCGGCGACTGGCGGATGGCCTCCAGCCACGCGGCGATCACGGCGTCGTCGTCGTCGTTGCTCGAGCTGTCGCTAATGGAGAAGGGCGAGGAGTCGACGGACTGCGGAGGTGCCTGGTGCTTTCCGGCTGAACATCTCCATCGATTGAGTCGACTCGTCCGTCGAGGCCGCACTGGACAGCAACGCTCCACGGGGATTCGCAGCCATGTTGCTCCGCATTCGGTTCACGAACTCGATGAAACGAACGAAGCGGCCCTTGTAGAACTCGGGATCGGGCTCGAAGTACACGTCCCCGCGTTTGTTCTGCAGAATCGACTCGGAGACGGCACTCGTGTCGGGCACCATCAGGAACCTAAAGGCAGCGAATGGGTGGATGCAAGCGAGTGGATCGAGTACCTTGAGGAGAAGCACTTGCTGTCTTCCTTGAAGAGAACCATGTCCTTGCGGCCTTGAATCTCCGCGTCCAGGTAGCTCCAATTCAACGTGTCCAGGTTGTGGTGCTTGAAGGCCGTCGTGCTCGCCGTGTAGCTCGGTGTTGTCGGGCACTTGGAAGCAGTAGTTGTAGATGGACGATCGGATGGCCGCCTTGTTGATCTCGTCGATCATCGTGCTTCTCGGAACGAACTGCTGGATGGCGATGAAGTTGGGCATGTCGGAGATCAGCGCGATGCGGTGGTAGATGTGATTGAAGGAGAGGTAGCACTCCTTGATGGTCGACTTGTCCCTCCTTTTGGGCAGCTTCTTGCTAAACGAGCGGAATTAGAAAGCCGGAAAGTTGGCGAAAGAACGCACTGAATGGCCGAGTAGATGAGATCGTGGGGAAGGACGACGATTTGGTAGCCGCGTTGGAGTCGCTGGCGGATCAGCTGCTCGAACAGGAGAGTCTCGTACTGCTCGAAATTCGGATTCTTCGTCACTTCGGGCGGCACCCATCGCCTCCGCTCTTTGTAGTCGATGGCAACCACGTGCTCCTGAAAGCAACAAAAGGTCCAATGGCTCACGGCGATCGAATGCCCTCACCATCAAGCTGTAGTCATTCAGACTCCTCTCGTCGGGAAGAAGTCGGTGGTGATGGGCAGGAGGCCGGAACGGACGAGCGACTTCCAGTCGGTCCCGATCTCCACGTCGGGATCCCACTTCTCCTCGCCGGTCGATCCCCACGCCCACACGGTGGTTCGTCCCTTCAGCCCGAAGCCCGTCACTTTGTTCTCCGTTCCGGCCGGCTGGTTGGCGGGCGATCGAGCGGGAGAGTTTAGGATGGACGACGGGCGGGCGGGCTTTAGGGCTTCCTGCAAGCAAGCGTTCGTTGCTGATCGCTCACGTGATCGGTTGACTCACCGGCTCGACCGTTTGCAACACGTGGACCGTGCTCTTGCCAACGACGTAGTGATGGGCCAACTTTGCTCGCCCGAGCCGATCCACTGGAAACACGTGAATCCACCGCCGTCGGTTGGCCGTGATCCGAATCGTGAATTCTTCCGGACGGAACGGATTGATCAACGTCCGGAATTCGTTGTTCGTCGACCACGGCGGGCGGCGGCGGAGTCGGCGGGACGGGCGGCTCTCGCTTTCGGGGGTTCGTTCGCATTGTGAAGGCCTTGATCCCGTCCACTCGGTCCTAAACGAACATCAATAGCTTCGAATGTGAACGAAAACTCACGAATTTCTCGAGGTAGTCGGTGTTTCTGGGCGACACTCCGACCACCTTCTCGTGCTCGCCCTCATCGAACGAGAAGTTCCGAAGGGCGTGCGCATCGTAGTCGTCGTACTCGTCCGGCGTGCACTCGATGTTCTCTTGAATGGAGAGGGCGTTCCGCTTGTCTGTAAAAAATCAGAGCGAGCAAGCGGGAAAGTCACGCGCGTCTTCAGGTGCGGGAGCGCGCCGTCCTTCCTCGGCATTTGGAAGTACGAGTAGTTCATCTGAAGGCAGCGAAGAAACATAATGCAGTGCTCGATCGGACTTTCCTCCGCTTACCCAGTGCGGAATGAAGTAGTTCTCGTACGGGTGTTTGTTGTTCTTCATGAAGACGAACAGCGGGACCGCGTGCAGGGGTTGTTCGCCCAGACAAACGATGTCCAGCGAGATCCCCATGTCGATGAGCCTTTGCTTCGTCAGGTTGACCATCTCCCTGTCAACGTTGAACACTCCGCCGCCGGACGTGACCACGATGATCTGAATGGAAGACGGTAAGAAAAGGTGGGGCCCGCTCGCCCCTCACCTGCTGCCCGGTCGTTTCGAACCTTCGATCGGAGTGGTAGACGAAGAACGAATTCATGGACATGTTCAGCACCTCCAGGAAGTTGCCGTCCTGGGCGGTCGACAGCTCGCAGATGGGTTGATCGCCGATTTCCTGCAAGAACGAAGAAGTGCGCAGCCGGGTGTTCACTCGGCTTACCGGAAGCAACTTCTGGTGGTAGTCGTTGATGCTCTTCTGGTAGATCTCGTAGGTGTTGAACAGCGTGCGAAACTTGGTCAGGACGTGCGTCCAGTCCTTGTAGTGTTCGTTCTGGACCAGCAGTCGGTAGAAGTCCTGAAGAAGAAAGGAAGTTCAACGAGCAAAGAAGAAGAAGCTCACTTGATAGTAGCGATTGTTCTGGTCCTTGTTCGCGCGCAGTTTGGTCATCATCTCTTCGGTCACGAGCTCCGGGTTGTAGTACCAGCGGGAGAAGACGACGATCGTGACGTGATGGGCGCACGACTGGATGGACCACCGCTTGAAGAGTTCGGGCAGGAAACCCCGATGGCACTTCTCGAAGTAGAGATCTCCTTGTGGGGCCATGTCCCACATCTCCCGGCTGATCTGGATGAAGACCAGCACTTGTGAGCTGGAAGAGCGGAACACGACACGCGTCTCTTTGGACACATAACCGCTGAATGCCTGAAAGAGAAAGTTACTATCAAAAGGAAGTTCCGGCACTCGCTCACCGGTTCTCCCGCCGTCCAGATGTCGCTGACCGCGCACAGGACGCCGAGCCAGAACTCCATTTTGCCCACGTAGACGCAAGAGTCGATCAGGCAGTTGCGGAAGTGCCACATGTCCGCTCGGCTCAGGTAGTACTCCTTAAAGGTCAACTCGATGCTGTCCAGCTCGACCTGAAGTCAAGAAGAGGCAATAGTGTGCATTCAAGAGGATCTCACCATCTTCTTGTCGATCTTCCGCACCTCCACTTCGTTGCGAGGAGCGAACTTGTCCTTCCGATTCTGGAAGACCCTCGCTCCGACGATGATGCAGCCGTCTTTGATGCGAGCGGCCTCCTCGGCGGGCGGCGTCTTGTACTGGACGAACACGTAGTCCTTGGATCCGACAGCCTTGATCTGCAGGCAGTCGTCGTCCGCAAGAGTGGGAATGTGCCGCGTGTTCTGAAGAGATCAGCAGGAAGATGACCGGAAAGGGGTGGACTCACGAGTGAGACACCATCTTCTTGTCGGTGGATCAGCTTCAAGCGAATCCATCCACCACCGGACAGGATTTGCTTTTCTTTGGACTCCATCGAGCAGCAAGTAGAGTGGGCCGAGGGCTAACGGACCATCGTTATTCTGTCAATCGCTGTCAATAACCGTGGAAGGCAATACTCGCGCAAATAGAGGAGCAAACGCGTAAGCGACATCATTGTTTTCGATTTGCGCCTCGTGGTCGCAAAGCCGACGATTCGAAAACAAAGAAGATCAAGCAATATGGGCAGCAAATGGATGTAAGGTCCGGCTTTTGTATGGCCGCGGCCGTGAATCAACGGGCGGGGCAGCAAACGAAGCCAACGGCCAATCACAAGGCCGTTGTTTTCTTGCGGAATATCTCGATCACATGCGAGAATGTTGTTAGTGACATCAGAAGACGGTCGCGGACGTAAACGGTTAGAAAAAGGAGGCAAAGTACGAGACTCTCGTTCAATTCATCAAAAAAGAAGTCCAATTTCTTTTCTTGAGCGGCAAAAATCGTGCTTTATTTACTGCACCTTCGGAAGGTCGTGATCGAACTAGTGAACCGAGTTTCGATCCAGAACAACGTTAAATCAAGTACAAAGCTTGAAAGGAGTCGCTGTAGCAAAATGCGCTTGCCGTTCCGAAAAATAAGTCAGAAAAGGGCGTTTCAAACCATAGAAAGACGGCCAATGAATTTTTAAATTATTTCCGACGTGTTTATGAGCTTTTTTAACTAGTCATTAGCCGGAAGAATAATCGTTTTAACGATCATTCCTTAAATTCGCGTTGATTTTGCAGGCGGACCTCACGCATCGCTTAAACGAAAATGCGAATCGATTGTTGTAATCCGCAAACACTCGGGCCTTCATTGATTGTACTCTGGTGAAAAGTGGCCGGAGCTGTGAGTAATTCGCTCGAATGGAGTAATCATCAGCAGCCGCTAGTCAATAACAAGTGTTGGTTGGGGATTCGTGGTTCCCGATCGAGTTCATGTTACTGGCACCGCATAACGAGCCGCCAAATGAGGCCACAAAGCGGCGTTATGGGGGTCACAATTCCGGTTTGTTTTGGCCATGTAAACATTGCAGCAGTGGATTGTATTTCTTAGATTCCAAATTGTACGAAGCGGACGAGGCGCCCGCTGGACGGGCGACGTCCGCGTCCACGCCCGTCCAAGAGGTCGTGATGCGCCGGCGGATCACATCGAGCAGCGAGGACGGGATGCCGCCGAAGACGGACGAAGCCGACACAGCGGCGGCGATCTCCGTAGGCAAAGCTTTCTTCGATTATCAGGCGAAGCAAGAGGACGAGCTCTCCTTCAAACGGGGCTCCATTGTGGAGATTCTGGACAAAAATCCGTGGGTTTTCGGATTAATTTCATTCTTTTGTCATTCGTTCGTGTGTTTGCAGCGGCGAGCGGGGATGGGTCTACGGGCAGATCAACGGCGTCAAGGGCATGATCCCCGAGAACTACGTTCATTTGGTGGGCAAACAGCCGACCGTCATCAAGAGCACGGAGTTCGAGTGCTCGTGGCTGTCGAACGACGAAGTCGGCGGCGGAGCGTCGAGTCGCGTGTATCGCGGCCGCTGGAACAACCACGAGGTGGCCTTGAAGAAGATCAAGCCCACTTCCAAGGATAAGGATCAGGCGATCATTGAAGGTAGTTTCCCGATTTCGTTCATTTTCCGATTTATTCCGTTCGTTTGCAGCCCTCAAACGAGAAGCCCTGATCTACGCCCGGCTAAATCACAAGAACATCGTCCAATTCTACGGCATCTGCTACGACGAGCCGCCATGTTTGTTGCTGGAGCTCTGCAAGGGAAAGACGCTCTTCTCCCTCTACCGTCAACTCACGTACTCCGTCCCGAGCTTCGTCGTCTCCTGGGCCCTCCAAATCGCCCGCGCCATGAGCTGCATGCACGAGCTGGACGAAGCGTTGATTCATGCGGACTTGAAGGCCGACAACGGTGAGGAGAAAACGTCTGAACTACAAAATACGTCGATTTTTGTTTCAGTCCTCATCAAAGAAGAGCCCTGCCTCTGCGATCAAGACGAGAAGACGCCGCGAGCGCTGAACGAGAAGAACTACGACCGAGAAGGGAAGTGCCTCCGCTGCAAGAAGACCGCCCTCAACCGCCTGACGCTCAAGCTCACCGATTTCGGGTTGTCCCGTCCGGAGAAGGCCACGCAGGGAGGATTCGCGGGCTCCGTTCCGTGGATGTCGCCCGAACTGGTCCGCGACGGATTCCACTCGAAGGAGGCGGACGTTTGGGCGTTCGGTGTTGTCATTTGGGAGCTGGTTACCAACCAAATCCCGCACCAGGAGTTCGAGGGCCACCTTCTGCACGCGGCCATCGGCGGGCAGAACGTGACGCCGAAGATCCCCGACGATTGCCCGAAGTACCTCGAGGACATCATGCGAGCGTGCTGGCAGATCGAACCCAAAGATCGTCCGACCTTTACTCAACTCACGAAGATGCTCGCCAACGTGCAGAACAATCCCGTGGACAACGTGAAGCGGCCGAACAATCGCGACAGCCTGAAGCGAATCCAACACCGCCGAGAGGACATCCGCGAGCTGGAGGAGATGATCCAGCGGAACGCCATCGAGTACGTTCCCTTTCACACGAATTGTCCTCGACCTAGTTAATGTGTTCAGTACATCACAGTACGCATCCTACCAGCCCGCCCGCTTGTTCCCGCCGGCCTCTGGACCGAACACAAGACGCCCGAAGATCACGAAAGACACGATTGGATCTCCGACTGGTACCCGCTTATTTCCTTCGAATCTGACCGTTGATCGTTGTTCAGGTTTCAAGCACATGGTGGCCGTGCGAATAGCGGACAGTCCGAGCAGACCCAAAGGTGGAAGCACGGGAATTCAGAACTTCCTCGTCGAATGTGAGTTCGGCCGAGGGCCCTGTCTTTCCATTTCGAAGCTTCTCTTTTGTCTGTACTTTCATTCGTATCTCCGTTCGTCTCGTTCCACATTCGTCGTTCTTGTGTCGTTCGTGTGCACCAATCGAGAGCTTTCAGATCCTCAAGAGGAGTCCAAAGGACGTCACCACTCGCCCGGTCGGCATCAGCAATTCGGACGGCGGAAAACCGCCGACTGTCCCCGACGACACGCAGAATCTGACCCTTCCGCGCAACTACAAGCACTCCACCTTCTTTGTCGAGCCGACGCTCAACAAGTCCAGCAGCACGCTAATCGACAGCTGCAACGGGAGTCACGAGGACGTGGGGGACTCGGAGGAGAGCAGCTCTTCCTCCCACCTCCGACCGCTGTGGTTCGGCCGTCCACCGAAGGCCTTCAAGAGCAATCCCGAGCTGTCCGGTCTTTCGGTCAATCGCTCACGGCTAGAGCGGTCGAATGCGCGGAGAAAGCGGAACGTAGAGGTCGTTCATCCTTCAAAGACGGAGCCCGCCCTTCTGGACGACTGCGTGATCGATCTGACCGTCGACTTCCACACAGGTTTGCATTGTGCCGTTCGGAGTTCTGTAGTGATTGGTGGTGGTTGTGAATTGTGCGACTAACTGACGAGTGCTTTGTGGCTGTTCCAACAAGTGCCGTTGGGGAGAAATTGGTGGATTCAGTCGGCTTTCCTGACAAACCGTAACTCCAGTTTCGATTCACATCTTCGAACTTGCTGTGATTAACCTTTGGATTGCGAATGAAGAGTGGTGACCCAACTGGCTTCATTTCAGGCAGCCCGCATCTCCGCAATCGTTCCGAAAGCAACGACACCGCCTTCGAGTCGCCCTCTCCGCGCGGCAGTGGGCGCAAGAAGAAGAACTCCTCTTCCTCCACCTTCTACGTGGACGACGACGGCAGTTCGATATCGCAAGAGAGCACTCAGGTTCGCAATTTCATTGATCGTTCTTCCTTTACTCGCTTGTTTACAGACTTCCGGTTCAAAAAAGAAGGGAGTGTTCACCTGGTTCAAGAACAAAAAGGAAAAAGGGCGAGATAGTCAAGTCCCCGCGTTCGACCACCAGCTCGGAGAGTGCGGCGGAATCGGGATTGCAATGTGACCGCCCGAGGCTGCCGGTATGCATTCATCCGAACCACAGCAAGTACCTCAACCGCTATCAGCCCCACATCTGCGGGACTGCCGACAACGACTTCCTCTACCCACAAAAGGATCTCAGCCCTCGGCCGGAGATTCACGTCGAAAAGTGAGTGCACTCTCGAGACCTTGATGTGATCGATTCGTTACAGACCCGGCAGTTCCAGCGGTCAACGGTTTGTTTTACTTTTATCACGGCTTCTTTCCAAATGGACTGATACTTTTTTTTAGGTCCTACCTGAAAGCGAAAGACGACAAGCTGCGAGGACGTCACGCGATCAGCACGATGCCGTCGAACGTGCCCCAAACACCCGGAAGTCGGACGGTCTCGCAGCAAGTCGTCGCGCAAAAACGGCAACAATACGACGGGAAGAGTTCGGAGAACGAGAGTTCATTCGAGCGACAGTCGAGTACGGAGACGATGACCGGCGGTAAGACTGACTCGCTTCTGTCGTCATCCATCCTTTTAATTGCAGCCGAAAGCGACAGTCTGGCCGTCGAACCGCTCCGGTCGCCATTCTCCCAGTCGCAGCAGGACTTGCAGAGCTTCTCCTACGAGCAAGCAAGTACCGTCCACTTGCGCTCCCGTTCTTCGGACCAGCCGGTCGTCGATGCTGATAGACGACGGCGGCCCGGTGTGCGTGAACCGAACGTACGTGATGTCGGTCGTCGATCCCGATCTTCCGCCGCCGGCGCCCATCAGCAAGACGCCCACTCCCACGCACCACCACCGGCACATCAGCAGCAACACGCCCATTCCGCCGCCACACGCACGAACCGAGCCGTCGGATTTGGGCTCTCTTTTGAACGGCTACGAGAACATCTCGCCGCATCGATCCAAAGCCAACTGCCCGATTCCGCCCGCCAAACCGCGGACTCACTCGGACATTTCGGCCACTCACGTCCACTCCCACCACAAGAAGCCGGTAAGTTTGCAGGAAAAGCAGCGGGATTATGGGAAGATGCATTCCAGTCCCCGCTCGAGCAGCCGGTCGTCGGATCTCGATCACACGATGCTCACCCGCACACTCGCTACGAACAAGCGACCAGACGGCCGAGTGCGAACACTCCGATCTCGCCGCCCGAGCGCTCGAGCAACTGGGAGCCCGAAGACGATCAGATGGCCCCGATCGTGAACCGAACGTACGTGCCTTCCATTTGTTTCCTCTCATTGAGTATTCGATTGCAGCTACAAAAGCCAGAACCACAACCAGGATTTGCCTCCGCCCATCCAACGGGCGCCCCTCCCGCCAATTGATTCCCAGCGCGTCCCTCGCATTATTCCGCGAAGCTCAGCTCAATTCCGAGAACGCTTCGAAGCCATGAACGTTTCCGCCCGGCTCCTCTTAGGATTTCCGTTGTTTCCAATCGTCTACGGTTTCCTTTCCCTGTTCATATCTTTCCCTTGTCTTGTTGATGCCCTTGTATTCTGTCCTTCTTGTAACAGTTATTCTTGTATCATTTCACTCCATCTAGTCCATTCTTCTTGTATCCTCGACTTGACGTGCTGTAAGCAGCACAATTTCGTTCTCCTCTTCTACGTGTTCTGTTCCTCTTTCATCAACACGCATCACTCCATTCACGAACATTCGCTTTAGTGCAACAGTTGTTCGTCCGTTCAACACTCTCATCCTAGTCAGATATTCCAGTAGATATACGCGCTCTCCTCTTCGTAGAGTATTTATTTGCTCTTTGTTCTCGAGGAAACCATGAATGTTTCCGGTGTTCCCTTCCAAACGGTGTCATCTCCCGTAGATCCCGCTTCTTCTCCGTCGGCTCCCAACCACTAGTCGATTCGAAGGTCCCGATTCACTTCGCCCCGTCTAGTCCGCTCGCTTCGTCAATAGTTTCTATCAGCAAGAGAATTGTATCCAAAGGCTAATTCGAGTACGAATAAATGCGTCTTTAGTTCCAAGTTATCCTGTTCGCGTCGATTGATCGCCCTGCACGGCAACTCTCGTTTCTCGTGACTCGAATGACCTCCAGCGGGCATTCGGAATGGGCGGCCGATTGGACGGGAGATAGCGGAGGGCAAAAACAAGGACGAGGAAACGTCCGAACCGAAGGCAGCCGCGAGGCGAAGGTGCGCGAACCGTGTGTTCGCCGAATTCGAGCACAAAAAGGAGCTTCTTCGCCGTCATAACCAGTTCTGCTCGCTTCTTTGCGCCGCCTTCCGCAACAGTCGGGTGTTTCATCGGGCGTTTGATTTTACCGAGCAAAAAGGAATAAATTAACTTGCATCGATCGCTAGAATCTCACTACTTTCTTGTCCGAAATGCCGCCCGAAGAGGATCCCGCGTGCAAATGTGCCGAGTGCTACATGACTCCGTGGGCGACCGTGATCGCCATGTTCGGCTTGTACTTGGTTGCTCTTCTCTGGTTCTGCAGGCGTGAGTCTCCGTTACAAGCAGTTAGTTACATCAGTTTGCATGATTCAGATGGAAAGAAGATTTGTTTGCCCACGCCCGATTCGATTTATCGCTACAAAAGCCGACTGAAGTACCTGAAACGAGGTCGGTTCTTTCCTTATTAATTGTGCCTTGACAACTACTGCTTTAGTCCTTAATCACCTCCTGGTCGACGACATGTTCATCGAGCTGACGGACAGCAAACTCGGCCAAGGAGCCGTGGGATTCGTGTTCAAGGGCTACGTCTTTCCGAAGACGCAAACCCCCTTTAAGCAAAAGACCTCTGCCGCCGTCAAAGTGCGCCTTCATTCTCGTGAAGTTATTCAAGGGAGTGTTTGATTGCAGATGAGCTATCCGATGCCCCAAAAGTCGATCGGATTGCTGGAAGAGGCCGCTCGAATGGCCCGCCTGAATCATCCGAACATCGTTCGGCTGATTGCGGTCAGCAAGCTCTCGTTCACCGCCTTCCGCCCGATGTTCGCAATGGAGTGGCTGCCCGGAGGCTCGCTGGCCGAGTTCTTCCGCGACGAGATTCAAGTGTGGGTTTGGCCCGTTTATTCTGCTTGTAACTTCCTTGGTTCATTAGAGAAGGGAAGGACGGGATTGCGAACGGGTGCTCGTCGGAGACATCGTCCACGTGCTGCGGCAAGTGGGCGAAGCACTCAAGTACCTCCATGAACACCGTGACCCGGCCGGCAACGAGTTCACGCACGGCGACGTGGCCGCTCGGAATGTTCTTTTGAATCAGAAGAATCTGAGCAAGTGAGCGATAATTGGGCAGAACGTCTCAATCTTTTCATTCTTGTAGTTGTGTTGCCAAAACTGGGAGATTTCGGCCTCCCGATCGACTTCGGGCCCCGCCTGCCGATCCCCTGGCTGCCGCCGGAGATCGTCTGTTCGTCGAATCCCATTCATCGACCGGAAAGCGATGTGTGGTGAGTGCTGCGGATCGAGGAGGTGATCGCCGGTTTCACTTGAAGGATGTTTGGAGTTCTCGCGTGGGAATGCGCAACGCTCGGAGCAGACCCGCATTTCCAGCGAACACGCGAAGAAATCCAGCAGTGCTTCCAATTGTCCGATCGGGGGCTCGCCTGTCCGCCCTCATGCCCACCGGAATAGTGAGTAGTCGGTGCATTCCGTCGGCAGGAACATCTTTCAGTTGGCAACTGGTGATGGACTGCCTGTCCGAACAGCACCGACGGCCCCGATTCGCGGGACTAACGGACACGGCCACTTCGGCCATCTACCGCCTCGAGTCGTTGCAAACGCAGTTCCAGCACTCCGGTCAACAATTCCACATGGTCGCGAATGTCTCCAATTGCACGTGTAACCAGCATCGCTGTAACGTTCCCTCTGCCTCCGTTTACAATCCGCTGACCATTGAATGTTGTTGTTTATTGGTCGAGTAAACATAGTCACGGGTTTGCCGCTTTCATTGGATCAGGCGCGAGCAATCAAGAACTTCCCGCTGAATTGACTGTTCTTGAAGTCGATCGGCTTGTGCTTGAAGTAGTAATAGAGAGCGGTGGCGACAGTCATCGTGACTCCGATGATGTTCGTCCAGGTCGGGTACAGGTCGTAGAAGAGGTAGATGGACAGGCCGTACGCAATGAACAGCTAAAACGGAGCAGTAGACGCTTGAAAAAATGAAAGCGAAAAGGTTACCTGAATTCCGCCCGCCAGAATGTTCATGATCGACGTGTGAACGGCGCCCGCTTGAGCGATGCAGTAGAAGAGGGCGGCGTGAAACAACGACCCGAGGACGATGAGCGTGAAAAAGCAAGACGCAAACAGCCACGTGGTGCTCGTGACGATGTACATGAAAGAATCACGAATCTCGTCCTGAAACACATAATTAGATGGCCTGGTCTGCCATTACCGAGTACCTGGATGAGGTCGGCCACAAGGAACAAACACAAGCAGTTGAACGAATTCAAGTAGATCAGCTCGATCGTCGACGAGTATTGCTCCTGAAGCCGCTCGATGTGGATCAACGTCAACGCGTGCAGAACGAGTGCGAGGAACGCGTAGTTCCACGACCACAAGTCGATACTCCACTCGTAGATGGCTGCAATCAATCGGAGTATGGACTGAACGGAAAGCGAGTGGAACTCACACGAAAAAGCGGAGCCCAAGCAAATCGTTCCGATGATCAACACTCCGTTGCGTTGGAACCGCTGCTTTTTGTGCCAATAGCTGAGGAAAGCAATGATGGCCAACGGAGCGAAGCGTTGGACAAATGGGAAGATGGGCATCGTCGATCCATCCAAACAGTTCAGACTCAAGTAGGAGGAAATGCTGAAGAACAGCGATGGAGTGAGCAGATCGCGGCCTCGTTGGAACGTGTAAGCGGGCAGTTTGATCACGTTAAAAAGCCTGCAAACCGCAAGCACTCATTCCTCGTTTTTTAATGCCGAACAGACCTCGCCGTCTCAATCGTGAACAACGTTAGCGCCATTTGGATCATGAGAATCACGATCGGGTAGTCAAAAAAGAACTTCGTTGTGAGTATGCGAGTGAAAAGGAGGTTTCCGGTGGCGATCAGCCCGAAGATCGCCATGCTAAACACAGAATGCAGTTGAACAAATGTTGGGGCAAAAAATACCTGCGAAATATTGGACTTCGAAGGTATTCGGCCAACATTTCGAGCCGTTCGGAAGGATGACCAGTAAAGAGTCGGTGTTACGCAGTCAGAATGAGCAGGAGCCAATAGAGGGAAACCAAAGGAGGAGTGCGAAATGGAGACGAAAAGCGGAGGTCAACGGCCGGCTTATCGCTGGGATCTGCCCTCATTTCGCGCATCCGCCCTTTCGCCCCGTTTTCGATTCCTTGGATCTCGACTCGAATTGACAAAAAGCAGTTCATTGCGCAATGATCGCAAGAAACCGAAGGCTCACCGCAGAAAGCAAAAGATTTCCGCTTCAAAACGTCCATTCGGTTCCACGGCCGTCTGTCCATTCGAAGAGCCGAAGAAATCGGAAGTCAGCGAAGCATGAACGAGCGAAAAACTGGAGGAAAGAAAACGTTTGGTTTAATTTGACCACTCGCTTTCGGAATGTACGCGCATTACCGACATGAGCTGAAAACGACGCCCGTCGATCTCCAAGTCAGTCGGCTGTTCAACGATCGAAGCGCCCAGCTGGACGTCTACTTGATTCAACGCTGTTTGGACTACACGCCGTTCGAGCAAACCGGTGAGCAACTCTCTCGAATTCCCTCATTTCATCTCGTGTCTAGTTGTGCATCAAACATGCGGCCAATTGGTGAAGCTGGAGAAGTGGGCGGACGTCGAGGGCACGACGATCGTGGTCGAGGACTTCATGAACGTCCTGGGGATGCAGGTGCAGGAAGGAGATCGCTGCTCCACGCCGTGCGAAGACCGCCTGCAAAAAGCGGAGAAGCGGGTGTTGTTGGAGGACGACGAGGAGGAACAGAACGAGGGCTGCTGGCCGGCCGTGTTTCCCGAAAGCGAACTCAACGACTTCCCTTCATGGGACGGGCAAATAAAAGGCAAGGGCTTCTTTTCCGACGGCTTTAACAACCGGCGTTTAGGCATCGAGCTGACCGCCCCCGAATTGATGCTGGTGGAGAACGACGAAAGTGCAATGGCGTTGATGAAAGAACTCGAACGCTTGTGGCTGCTGTGGAATTCGGAAATCAAAACAAACTTCCGATCGGAGCGAACACGTAAATTGGTGGACGGAAGACAGTAAGCGGAGATCTTCGTCTTATGCATGCACTTCTGTTACTTTCCAGCTTGTACTTTGACAAGAAACCCGCATGGTTGGTCGACGAATCGTACGCGGCCTCCACCCAAAACATCAGCAACACGCTCCTTGTTCATCGAATGATTTCCAACCATTTCTGGTCGGAAGTCGCCCCTCGGCTCACCTACGCGTGGTGCGACATGATGCAAGAACAGGAGCAGATGCTGATCGAGGACTTGGCCCATCGGATGGAGAACTTCTTGCGGGGCGCCTTGAAAGTTAGCAAATTCGAGTGAGTGGTCGCCTTCGATTAACACAAGTAAAAGAGGATTGATTTTCAGCTGGACGCTGGAAGTTTGCGAGATCCTGCTTGTGAACAAAGAGTGTTGGATCGACGTGTTGCTTGACGACGTCGAGAAGGAGAAGTTCTTCAATTCGATCGCTTCCCTCCAGGCCTTCTTGCTGCGAGATGTCGTCTACGCCAACGTTGAAAGCTTAATGAACGAACTGACCAACTGTAAACTGGTAAGCAGGAAGAAGAAGGCTACTCTTCACTTCCCCTTCCTTGCAGAACAATCCCTTCTACATCAAAGTGGAGTTAGCCAATGCGGATGTCGCTCGACACACCGCGTGGGACATCGTAAAGCGGCTGGTGGAGATCGGAACGGACGTCGTGCGAGTGGAATGCCGCCTCTACCCGACGATGTACCCCGAGCAGAAGACCTTTTCGATCGCGAGTTCGGTGATCCTCGAGAAGTTCGAAGTGAAGAGCGTGGAGCCGTACAAGTTCGTTACCGAGGAGTTGGCCGCCATCCGAGCAGCGCTGGAAGTGGAGGAGAACGAGAACCGGGTTCAGCATGCCATCGAAGCGAGTTGTAGCGGAAGAGAGGAACGCCTTTGTTTCGTTCAGATGTACCAACAGCTGCTCTCACTGGAGGCTCGCACGAAACTCATTCGCACCATTTGGTTCGCCGAGCCCTACGAATTTGACTTCTCGAACGTGAAGAAACAGCTGCTCGCTCTGATGCAGGAGAGCATGAGGACGTTGCAAGCGGACATCACTTCCTACCTGTACGGCCGCATCAAACTGCAAGTGAAAAGAGCAGCGGTATTAAGAGAAGCCCCAAGTCGGTTGCAGGATCGTCGACTTCTACACGGTCGCATCGCAGAAGCTGTACGGCAAGGATCAGCTCTCTCAGATGTACAACCTGGTGATCATCCGGGACGAGGACTTTCCGAAGCTGAAGCAAATGATTAACCAGCTGCACGCGAACTTCTGGAAGTTGGCCGAAGTATTCGACTTCACCGGCATGTGGAAGAGTGTTCACACCAAGCGAATGATGGACGGATTGCAGAGACCACAATGCAGAAGTACTACCAGGCGTCACGCGCAATCTTCCGCCTGGGCTACTTGGCGGATCTCGTTTGGCAGAAGCTGCTCGTGGACCGAACGCGAATCGAACGAATCGTTTGTTCTCCTTGTAACAAATGGCGGTCTTTCAGCTTTTGCTTCCAGCTGAATGATCGCTCAACGGCCATGCATTACGAGGGCGCGCTGATCGAAGAGTCGCTGAAGACGAACATCAAGAAGTACCGCAACTGCCACACGTTCACCGACCTCAAGATGATCGCCAACCGCTTCCAAGAGCTGTCCACTCGAACGGCAAAACTGAGCCACGACCACCCGGTTCGTTCTCTACTTAAAGTGCTTTGCTTCACATTGATCGCTTAGATTCTGGACGCCCAACTGAAGCTGTTCAATTTGGACACGGTGAACGTGAATTCGGAGAGTTTGGCCAAACGAGTGAACATCCTGGCCGACGTCTCGACGGTGCACAAGATGATTGTGTCTTTCGAGGAGACCTTCATGAACAGTCGGTTTCCCTCCTTCTGCCTCACACATTCGATCGTTTTAGGCCGAGTGATCGACGTGGATTGCGGCGAGGCGAATGCGGAGGTCGCCAATTTGAATCAAAAGTTCAAGGAAATCAACACCGCGCTCGGCGAGCAAGAAGACGTGGACGAATCGTTGAAGGACGCGTTAGATCTTTTGTTCTCGAAGATCACGAAGATTCTCGACGCGTCGAACAAAGTGCTCCCGGTGGTGAACGCGCTCTGCAGTCAGGGCATGAAACTGCGGCATTGGGATCGGGTTCGTTCGAAAAGGAGAGGGCGGCGCTAATCGTCTGGTTGCAGATTCTGCCCGGAATGAACCTGAGCGAGAACGCCAAAGAGGAGCTGATCGTGAAGGACCTGCTGAAGGTGGAGCTGGAGGACAAAGCGGAGAAGTGCGAAGAAGTGAGCACGCTCGCGAACAAGGAGATGGTGCTCGAGGAGGCGCTGGATGCCATGAAGAAGCAGTGGGCGGAAGTCACCATCCAACACATTCGGAATGCAACAACCGTAAGGACAGACACCGAATTCGTCGTTCAATTTTCGTTCGCTTGTGCAGGGGATCCACGAGATGGAGATCAAGAACGAAGTGGTCGCCTTCATCGAAGAGCAGATCATTAAAACGCAAATGAACATCTCTTCTCCGTTTGCCACGACCATGCTGCCTGCTCTGAAGGACTGGCTTCAACGACTCCAACGCCTCCAAAGCACGGTCGACACGTACCGCAAGTGCATCGGCAAGTGGACGTACCTGGAGCCTCTGTTCGGAGCCGAGGACATCGCCTACCAGATGCCCGAAGAGTGGCGAATATTCCAAGAGGTCAGCACCAAGTGGAGAGCCTTGAACGAGAAACTAGTGAGTTTCGGCTAAAGAATGGGGACAATAACCGCTGCTTACAGAGTACCGTCTCCAAATTCTTGGATCTATCGGAAGTGAACTACACGAAGGACTTCACCGAGATCTTCGAAATCTTCCAACGAATTCAGCGGGGCTTCGATTCGTACCTGCAAAAAAGGAAGCTCAATTATCCGCGGTAAGCGCCAAGGAATTCGCTTCTTACCCTTGATTACTTGCAGCCTCTACTTCTTGTCCAACAACGAGCTCCTCGAAATGTTGTCCCGAGCACGCAATCCCGAGCACATCCAGCCCTACCTCTTCAAGATGTTCTCGTCGGTCGCCAACATGGAGTGCAAGAACCGCTCCGAGATCACGGCCGTCTTCAGCGAGCGCGGCGAGAAGTTCAAGCTCTCCAAAGCCATCAACATCAATCACTTTAAAGTGAGCGAGACCGCGAATACATTCAATGCTTTGATTCCAGCGACACGTGGACAAGTGGCTGGCTGAGCTGGAGCGGGAGATCAAGCAGACGGTGAAGACAAAGCTGAAGAACATGATGCGAATGTGCGGCACCGAGTTGCCCTCCATCTACGACCTGATCGGAGAACACGGCGCCCAGACCGTCCTCCTCCACTGCCGCCTCGTGTTCACCCAGAAGATCGAGGATGCAATCGTGAACGGGAAGCTGCACGAAATCAACGACGACTTCGAGGCGTACATGACGAAGCTCCAGAAGCACGACGCGGACACGGACGAAGAGCGGTTGATCATCGAGAATCTCTTGATCGAAATCAGCGACCAGCGGCAGATCATCGGCCGGTTGATTGCGATCAACTGCAAGTCCATCCATTCGTACGAGTGGACCTCTCAGCTGCGGTATTACTGGAGCAACGACAATCTGTTCATTCGCGTCTACAATCTGAACATTCTCTACGGCTACGAGTACTATAGCATCCAGCCGCCGTTCGTGATGACCCCCATCATTCGCAAAGTGCACCGGTGAGTGGCTGGCCGCTTCTATCAACCGCCTCGACTTCGATCTGCTTTGCAGAGAACTCATGACATTCCAATCACAAGGCTACGCGGGAATGCTGAAAGGACCGGCGGCCACGGGAAAGAGCGAATCCGTGAAGGAATTGGCCAAGATTCTCGGTGCGTTCCTTTCGATGGAGTTGAAAAGATCAATCGATGATCTCTTAGGCAACTTCTTTGTCGTCTTCAATTGTTCCCCACAAGTCGATCGTCACCAACTGGAGGATCTGATCTGCGGCACCGTCCTTTCGGGCACCACGTTGTGTTTGGACGAGTTCAATCGTCTGTCCGAAGCGGACATGGCGTGGTTCGCCAGTCACATGCTCGGAATCTACCAGGCACAACTCTCCGGTTGGTGGGAATCCGTGAAACAAAGCAACATTCGACGCTTTAGGCACCTCAAAGTACCGCATTCGCAACTTACAATTGACCGTTTCGAAGACGGCCTCCCTTCTACCTGACGATCAATCCAAAGTTTCTTGCGCGTTCCACTCTTCCGGCCAACATCTACGCGGTCGTGCGGGGCATCTCGATGGACGTCGCGGACATCAAGTCGATTGCCACCGCCTACCTCCTTGCTGGCGGGCTTCAAGCAGGCACAAAAGTGAGTACACACCCGTGGATTCGTCTTCTGATTATTTAGGACGACTACGATGATTGTGAATGTGTTCGAGCAATGCCAAGCTCTTCTCTCGCTGATGCATCACTACGACTTCCACTTGCGAACTGCCCTGGCTACGGTGAACGAAGCGGTCGCATTGAAGAGCGGGAATGCGGACGAAAGCGAGGTGGTCGGGCGGGCGATTCGGCACGTGCTCACGCCCTACATCGTGAATTCGGTGAGTCCGCAAAAGAATTAAACAGCAATTAATGGTTGGGCGTTAAGGACATCAACACGTTTGATCGCATTGTTGTCTCGGCCGTTCCGCAGTCCAAGAAGCACGAGTTGGACGAGGTCACAAAGAAGATCATCATTCAAACGATCGAAGAGATGAACCTCGTCGCAAACGAGAAGTTCGTTGAGACTTGCTTCAATGTAAGGACGAGACGGAAGTTTTGTGTTCAGTGGACTGGCTGCAGATCTTCCATTTGTCCCGCCAACGACAGGCCTTCATTCTGCTGGGGAAGACTCTTTCGGGCAAGAGCACAGCGATGAAGGTGGTCAAACGAGTGCTGAAGCTGTGCTCGTCGATCACCTGCCGCGTCTTCAAGTTCAATCCCAGCCAGATGGACAGCGACTTCCTCTACGGCCACTACGACGGCACTCGATTGGATTGGGTGCCCGGACTGCTCGCCCAGAAGCTGGCCGTCAAGCTGGAGGATAACGAGGAAGGATGGCTGATCTTGGACGGAGTGTTGGATTCCATTTGGGTGGAGTCCATGAACAGTCTCTTCGACTCCAACAAGAAGGTTTCGACCACCGATAGAAAAGAAACGATCCATTTATTCATATGTTTTAGTTGTGTCTGAGCAACGGAGAAACGGTCCCGCTCAATCCGAACATCCGCATCGTCTTCGAATGCGATTCGTTGGAACGAGTGGCACCGAGTACGGTCAGTCGATGCCAGGTCGTGTATTTCGACGACGAGATGGTCAGTGCAAAGGCGCCTCTTCATTTGCCTGCTTCTTTTCTAGAATCCCGTTACCACATGGAACAGATTCCTGCCCGACTCGTTCAAGACGCTCGTCTTCGAGATGCTCGAATCGCCGACCGTTGGGAAGCTGCCGCAAAAGAAGACCTTTCTGGAGCGAATCTCCTGCTTCGTCGCCCTCTACAAGAACTACGAGAAGGACGACAAGGATTTGTGCCCCTTCGTCCTCTTCAACGTGAGCTCGACGGTTTGCAATGCGGAGCGACACAAGGAGTGGATGAGTCGGGTACGTCCTCTTCTTTCTACCTACTCTTCAATCGTTTTTTCAGCACGGGATCCATGCTGAAGAAGTCTACACGAAGTTTCCGACGATCATCGGCCAGTGGACGAAGTTCGAGCAATTCGAGGGCGAAGAGCTCCGTTCTCACTACACGAAAGCGTTGATCAAACAGCTGGTGCAGTTCAGCGAGTTCATGGTCATGATCTACGGACGACATGGGCGCGGAAGGATTGAATTCCTTGAGGAGATCGTGCAGACCTTCGAACCCGACCGGTTTGTTTTTCCAGTCTTTTCAGTTGACGGCGATCGTGATTGTAGGTGGGAAGTGCACGTGCTGGATCTGTCGGCCGAAATGGACACCTGCGATCTGCTGAGCACCATTCTGGGATGCAATCTTGTTCGGTGAGTGGTCAAATGCAAACGAAGAAAGCAACGAAGCCTTCAGGATGCACTCGAATCACTACACGGGCCAAGGAGAGAAGTCGGTGTTGATCGTGCTGCGCGGAATGGAACGCTTGAAACACACGAGCTCGAACAGCACGTACGAATTCTTTCGTTCGTTCTACGACTTCGGCCGGGTGTTGACTCCGAGCGGCGAGAGCATTCGCTTTTCTGGTGTTGTAAGTGGGCAACAAAAAAGAAGTGATTGGTCTTCGTTTCATCCAGCACTTCCTCACGGCCTTCACTTCCGACGTACGATCGCCCAAGCACCTGAAGATTCCCGATCGATTCAAACGTTTCGTGTTTCCCGTTTATTTCGAGGAAACGGCAAGAAAATTGCTTTGTTAAAGCGTTGGGACGAGTGATTGCAGGAAGTCGCACCGGATTACATCTTTCATGCGTTCATTCATCAATTCGATTCCTCACCTGCAATCGTCGAGCCGAAAGACGACCACAGCCATCGGTCCTCGCTCACGATCAAAGAGCCGGAGAAGCCAAAGGAAGAGTTCGAGGACAGCATCGTCGCCGAGCTGCAGGCCGCCTGCCACGACATGCAGCCGGAAGTTTATCCGCTGTGCAGCAAGTGAGGGAGAAAGCAAGATCACAAAGGAGAAAAGAGGATTGCAGGTACGTGAAGTGTGCAAAAAGTTTCGGATCGAATGCGGAGATCGAAGCCGGCCACGAGTTGTTGCCTGCGTACGTCGTGCACCTCGAAGGCGAGGAGAAGGCGGCCACCTACGAGTCCCACGTCCTGGAGAAGAAGCTGCGAGAAATCATTTCGAAGTTGGTTCCTGGACAACGGCGAAAGAATGATCACTTTTGATTGCAGCAAGCAGAACGTGGAGCCGGAGAGGGTCAATCTGCACGAGTATTTGGTCCGCAAGTTCGCCTTCCTGCACAAGGTGATCACGATGCCGCTCGACGGCCACTGCATCATGATCGGCGAGCCGGAGAACCGCGCGGTGGAGGTGTGCGAAATGGTCGCTCACGCAGCCGACTGTTTCTACGAAACTCCCATGACTCAAATCACGGACGTCTATTGGAGAGAGACGATCATCAAGGTGAGAGCCCACAAGTGCTCATCAATTGTTTCGTGTTTTCAGTTGATTCGAATGTGCCTGACCGAGAAGCGCAAGATTGTCTTCTTCGTCAGCGACGACGTGCAAGCAGAGAGCGGCTTCGGTCTGATCCTGTCCGACTTGTGCGTGATCATGAACAATGGCGGGCTTCCGCTTCGACTGTTCGGCCAACAGCAAGGCCAACACTCCCGCTCGACGGCCGGCGATGTGGTTGGGCGGGCGCGAACATGAGCAACAGCGCCCAGAGCATGGAGTGGTGTCAACGGCAGGAGATGAGCGAACGAATTCGCTCCCAACTGCACGTCGTGGTTTCGATGTCTCCGTCGGTCCGTGGTCGAACATCCCGCCCAGTTCTACGACCTCTTCCATCACGGGCTGCTCGTGAACACGGACAATTGGATGCGGAACGACATGCTCTCGTACTGCACGACGGCTCTCACGTTGAACTGCGGCCTGCCGAAAGAGGAGGTAGGAAAAGACAGAAGAAGCACGTAAACAGACCCGTTTAGATCGTCTTCTGTGTCGAGGACATCATCAACGTACACGACGTGATGATCGAATTAAGGCGAGCGTACTCGTGTGTTCCTCCCCTTTGTACGGCTTTGTTACAGCAATCGCTACGACCACTCGGATTTCATCAGTTTCGTCCAAACCTACTGCCACATGGTCACGCGGAAGAAGAACCAAATCGAGACGATGGAAGGCCGCTACAAGACGGGAATCCAGAAGCTGAACCGAGCGGACGAGCAAATGAACTTCCTGCAAGAAGAACTCGTCCGGCTGCAGCCCGAACTTGTACGAACGTCTCTGGAGACAACGTTTGTTGGGCAGCCGTGTGATTGCGAGCCCTCCTCTTCAGGGTTCTGATGAGCACAATCGAGCGGGAGACGATCGAAATCGAGAATGCCCGCGAGGTGGTGGCCGCGAACGAGTTCAAGGCGAACGAGACAGCCACCAAGGCGCAGGCTCTCAAAATACGTCCAGTTTCTCATCGCTTCAACTCATTGATGTATTTTAAGTTGAATGTGAGCAAGAGTTGGCCGAAGCGATGCCCGCTCTTGAGGCCGCCGTGGAAGCGTTGGAGATCCTCAACCAGCGAGACATCAGCACGCTGAAGACGATGCGAAACCCGCCGCAAGCCGTCCGCTTGTGCATGGAGGCCGTGTGCGTTCTTTTGGGCGAACAGCCCACTCGCACCAAACAAGTGAGAAATCTCTTCAGATTCCTTATTTTTCGCCATTCTGCAGGCCGCACGAACGGGCAAACCGAAATACGACTACTGGCCGACAGCCTTGAAGCTGCTCTCCGACATCCACTTCTTGTCCCGCATTCGCAGCTTCCAACGAGACAAGGTCCCTCCCAACGTGATGAAGCTGATTCCGGACGTAAGCAAGACGAAAAGTAGTAAACGGTTCATTCGTTTCCTTTCCAGGAATTATATCCCGAAACCAGAGTTCAATCCCGAGTACATCCGAGCGGTTGGTTGGACTTAAACGGGGGGGGGGGGGGGGGGGGGGGGGGGGAGGGGAGGGGGGGGGGGGGGGGGGGGGGGGGGGGGGGAGGGGGGGGGGGGGGGGGGGGGGGGGGGGGGGGGGGGGGGGGGGGGGGGGGGGGGGGGGGGGGGGGGGGGAGCGTGTTTAACTATATGATTCCTCTTTTAGACGTCGCTCGCTGCTACCGGATTGTGCCTGTGGGTTCGGGCGATCGACACGTACGAGCGGATTTCGAAGATCGTCGAGCCGAAGAAGCAAAAGCTGAAGAAATCGGAGCAGATGGTCAAGCACAACATGAAGCAGCTGGAGTTGAGACGGAAAGCGCTACAAGTGAGACGAGAGGAGTGATCCTTTGATCACTAATTGCTTTCCCTCGATAGGACGTGACGGAAAGACTGCAAGCGTTGAGCGACAAGTTCAGCCAAATGAGCCAAAAGAAGCAGGACCTCCAGAACCAGAATCCAAGCCTGCGAAACGAAGGTGAACCGGGCGATTCGATTGTTGAGCGCGTTGGGCAGCGAGCGGAGTCGGTGGGAGAACAACATCGTGCAGCTGCAAAAAGGAGAGCGAGACCTACCGACGGACGGTGCTCGTTGGAGCGGCCATCATTGCCTATTTGGGCAACGTAGAGTATGGCTTCCGCAAGGTTCGTTTGTTCGTTGGATGCATTCGATTGTGACTCCTGCTTTACAGCTGGCAGTTTCCCGGATTCTCCACAACTGTGCGATGGACGAGCACTTCTCGATGCGCTCCATCCTCGACCACACCTCCATCCTGTGCTCGGAGAAGAAGGAGAAAACGGTTGAAACGTACGTGATCATCGACTACGCGCAGAAGATCCCGTTCATCATCGACCCGCACGGCGAATCTCATCGAATGTTGCCTCGTTTGTTGGGCGAGCGGATGGTCGTCCTGGACCTCATCCAACGAGACATCATCGACCAAGTGGTGGAAGCCGTGCGCGAGGGCAAAAAGCTAATTTTGGACAACATCTCCGAGCCGCTGCCGCTATTCGTGCTGCAACTTCTCAAGCCGAAGCTGATTGTCGATAGAGAGTCTGGGCAAAAGGTAAAAAATGCCACATGATTGCTTAAAAGATGGTGGATTTCAGCACATCCAATTGGAACAACACGTGTGCCGTTATCACGAAGACTTTCGTTTGTACTTTCGCTCCGACCGAATGGAACGCGGCTTCACCGTCGACTTCTTCAAGAACGTAAGAGCAATTTCTTTTACTTCTGTTTTGACTGATCTCTCCAGGTCTGCATTGTGAACATTTCGCTGGGTCCAGAGCGTAATCGAAGAGAACGTGATGGACTTGTTCTTGGACGTGAACGTCACCGAGTTGAACAACAAACGAGACGAATTGAGTACCGAGCGGGCCAAGTGAGCACTTCCGTTCTCAATGCGTGTTCAATCTTCCGTTTTCAGGTGCATCATCCAAGTTGGATCAGCTGGAAGAAAAGATTTTGGACGTGCTCGGCAAGAGCAAGGACCTGGACAACGATCGCGTGGTCGACATGCTGGGCGGAGTGCGGGAGTTGTCGTCGGCATACGACTCGCGAACGTTCGAGTTGAACGCGGTCGAAGAGCAGTTGGCCCGTCATCGTGTTCGCTACACCGAACTGGCCAAGTACACGGCTCGTTTGATCCACATGTCGATGAGCCTGTCCAAACTGTCGCCCTTCTACTTGCGAAATCTTCGCTTTTACTTTGACATCTTTAAAGACGTGAGTAATCCGCTGCAAACCTTTCTCTTCGATCATTGTAAGGGTTCAGGCGGTCGGCGAAGACCAGAAGCTGTTCAAAGAGAACAAAATGGACGCGTTGAAGCAAAAAGTCCTGCACGCCTTCCGCAGCAAGATCATGAACTCGCTCTTCAGCGAGCACCGCGCGATCTTCGACTTCGTTACGCAAAACGGCATTGGATACAACGAGTGAGTGAAGACGCGTCAAGCAACTCAACTGTTTCGTTCCAGCATCAACAAAATGAGCGACAAGGACTTCCTCCAAAAGTTCGCGAAGCACATCGAGCCGACGGACTTGAATCTGCGCGATGTCGTCTTCTCGGCCGACTCCCGTGTTCCGATCACCCTGCTCCTGAATTCGCAGTCCACCTACGTGATTAGAAATCTGTACACGTTCTCGGAGCAGCTGCCCCGCGATCCGCCCGTCAACGCCCTCGATCCCATGCACAACCAGAACCGGATCCACTTGATTCCGACGGACAACATCGCGAACTTCGACTGGAAGTACTGCTTGGAGGATGATCAGTGGTTCATCATTCAAAACTGCCAACTGCTCACCAGCGATCAGTTGGCTCAGTTAGGAGGCGTTGATCGATCAAGTAAGAGGAGCCATCAGTAAAGACATTCCTTTTTTCCGTTTAGATCGCCAACTCCGACCTGCGCAAAGAGAACTTCCGGATGTTCATCATTATCTACCCGGAAAGCGGAGAAGCCCGCCACTCGCTGCTGGGACGGTGCAATGTGGTGACGGTGGACGACGACTACACACTCAAAGGATTCCTCATCTACTGCTACTCGACCATTTCGCCCATGTTCCTGCACGAGAAATTGGACACCGTTCGTTGGAGGATCGTCCATTCCGTTCAATCCATTCGTCTTTCAGGCCGGCCGAAAAGAACTGCTCTACCGTCTGTGTTGTTTTCACTATTGCCTTGTGGAGCGGAGCAATTATGGTTTCTACGGATGGACGAGTTCTTTCCGCGTGTCGACCGTCAGTTTGGAGTCGGCGGTCAACTTGTTCAAGGTGAGCTCATAAAAGACTGCGTGTTCATGTCGAACTGAATGCTTCTTGCAGGACCTCTGCGATCGATGGTCCGAGATCAACTTCAGCCTGCTTTACAGCAACGTGCTCGAAGTCGCCTACTTGAGCGACGTGGGCGAGGATCACGATCTTAAAGTGTTCCACGTGCTCGCCCAATGGATTTTCGTCGGCCTCAACAAGTACGACAATCACATCATCGAGACGATGTACCTGAAGAACTACAACGTCACTATCGAGTCGATGATCGAGCAGATCAAGAACGCCAACCTGCCGAAGGACATGATCGTCTCGGGCCTGAACGAAAAGGTCGCCCGCTCGTTCAAGTGCAAGAAGATGCTGGAGGTGAAGAAGACGATCAAGACCCTCCTCGCCACCAGCACGGAAATCGACGTGCTGCAGTTGGACGAGGAGGAAGTGATGGTCGAGGGTCAACTCGACATTTCGGAGGACGTGACATCCAGCACGAACGAGGGGATCGCTCCATTGCATCGAGAATGAGGTCCGGGCGCTGGAAGCTTCGCGTCTGTTCCCGAAAAGGCACGTGCATGCTGCACTTGTACTCACTTTCTTCCTCTTCGTTGTTTAGACTACAGTACCTGAAGAGTCTGCTGAACAGCGGAGCGCCCATCCGACGAATCGAGATGCGCCAACTGGACCGTCCGCAGTCCATCCTCGAGCAGCTGAAACAAGCCTACTCGAAAAAGCACCGCATCGCTGCAGAAGAGGTCGGTTGGCCTTTCTTGTCGAACCGAAAGCACACGCCCGTCGGACGGCTCCCCGCAAATGTGTTTTGGTTTCAGCTGGGCTGCTACGGAACGCTGAAGTTGCCGAACGCGAGCGCCGAGGCCATCGAGTTCTCCGGCTGCAGCATTTGTTGCGGGAGTTACAACTCCGATTACAACTGCCTGCAAGAAGCCGAACGATCCTATGAGTCCGTGGAGACGCTGTGGGTGGTCGTGAGGCGACGGCAGGCGGCCACCCGCGCGGATTCCATCAGCGTTCCCTTCTTCTACGAGTCCGCCTCCCATCAGTACGTGCACTTGCTCGACGTCGAACTGGACACCAACCTTCCCGAAAGCCATTGGGTTTTGCGCGGCGTGAAATTCGCTTGTTTCCAAACACTCCCGTAATCCGCGGGTTTCGCTGAACGCAAGCCGTCCTTTTTTCCATTCCGTGGCCTCAATCTTTTTGACTCAAACCTGAATTGTCGCCTGTGGGCATCGAGGGTGTTAATCGGGTTTCGTTGGGTCTGCAAAACGCAGCAGTCGAATTCGATTTCTCGTAATTTCTTCTCGTCCGCCTCCTTACCGCTCGGAGGGTATTGTTGAAACAACGGTATTCTGTTTGGTTTTCTTGCAACTTGTGTACCGCTTACATCTGCATGAACGATAAAGTTCTTTTCTTTTCGTTTAGTTTGCAGCATCGTACTTTGTTTGCCATAAATTATTCACGCACCGCCAACTTCCGTCTCGAAACGGATTTGTCCAGTTAATGGAATACTTAAAATCAGGTGTCCATCCGACCTTCGGTAACTCGCAGTCAGTGGAGGCCTTGCGGGAGGTCAAAAGCCACAAGATGCGGGAGAAAACGCTCGCGACTTCGAGTCGATTTCATTTGGGCCGCGGTTAATCTTTGACTCCGCCTTTTCCGTGGGCCTTTTCCGGGAACAAGGGCGGCGGGCAGGAACTGAGCGGGAGTTATTAGAATGAGCACTTGATAAAGTTGAGAATAGACTCACGTTTGTCAGTTAATTAGACCGCTTGCGAACGGGCATCTTTCTTGCTCTCTCTGCGGCCTTCAATTGAGCGATTGAGCGGATGCTCGGCTATGAATTCCGGCAGTTCGCAAACTAAACGAAGGCAAACCAAACGTTCGTCCAACGGCCGAAGCTTGCGATCGAATGGACGAGCGGGTGAGTTGAACGGGTGCACAGAGGTTGTGGTTCTTAAGTGAACGACCTTTCGGATTAACCGAATATTCCCGCCTTTCCGTCTTCCCGCCGACCTCCGTGTTCTTGTAACCCGCACACCCTCTCGCTTAATTTCATCAGTCTAATGCGATGGCCGTTGATTTGCAGCTGCTTCGGAAAATTTCAAACCCCTCCGCCAGCCGCCCACCGCCCGCCGGCTGAAAGTTTCCGAAGCGTTCGTTTTGCCGAACAGCCGAGTGCACAAGTCGGCTCTTTCGATAAAGCGCCTCCTCAATCCCGAATTCGACGCTCTTCCGCTAGCCGAACTCCAAGAATGCAACTTTCAAAGTCAAAGCCAGGTAAGCATTCCATAAGCACATGAGGTTCACTTCTTTCTTTTCTTGCAGCCCCCAAACGACAGTCGAGCAAGGAGCGCGGAGAGTCCGGAGGAGCCGATGCCCGTCCTGTCTCCACCGGATCGACCAAAATGCCCGCGCAGTTCACGAAACCAGGGGTCCGTACTGAAAAGAAACGCCCGGGAGAGGGCACGAATCTCAACCGTGAACGAGGTGAGCGAGACGATAGACGACTGTTCAGGAGAGTTCAGTTTGCAGGCATATCTTGCTCTCAAATTTCGTTTGCCCTGCTTGAAGATGAACCCAAAACGTGTTTCGAAACTTCGAATTCTAAAGGCGGCCATCGACCACATCTACAACCTAAGCGATCAAATTGATTTCGAGGTAAGCGAGAGCGTGTGCAAGGCTGTTGAACAAACCGTGAGTTTAGGCAGCAGCAGCAGCAAGGAAAAGAACTTTCTCGCCAGTGTCCACCAACTCCTCGTCTTCTTTTCATCCGTTCGCCCAAAGCTCCTCTCCCTCTTCAACCCGCAGGAACTCGGAGAATGTGGTCGAAAAGATTTCCAAGCCCCCTCCGATTGAACAGTCCAGCGATCACTTTCCTCCTCTTCCGCCAACCCTCGAACCCCCCTTCCTCTCAACAATCCGCCGATCACATCCACGCTCTCCACGCTGACCCCCGTTCCTGCTTGTTCTTCTCTGGACCCCCAATCCAACAACTTCTTCAACTTTCCCTTCTTACATGAGCTATCAGAACATCGCTTCGTATGTCTACAACAATTGTGTATTCCACTCAAAGCTGCGCGTTGGAGCCCATCTATTACCCCCCGGTTGGCATCTCGTCCACTTCCGCTCTCTAATGCCAGATTCATTCTTTGTCTTCTTGGACGAAGAAACTGGAATAAAGTTTGCTGCTTCTGCGTTGCGCCACCAAAGATTAATTCTGTGGAGGCCGGATTGATTCGCTTTATTATGAAACAAGTATCAATTGGAGTACGCTAAAGTCGACCGCTGTGCGGCCAGCAGTCCAACCAACAGGTGATGGGTGGAGTAAATACTGAGAAAGCTGGAAAAGGTACGAATAAGCGAGTACAAAATGCGAAACGAACAGAAAATGAAGCGAAGCATTGTGTAGAAGAGAGCGTGATCGATAGGGATGCACTGAACGGGAATGAACGACAGGCATCTGCAGAAGGATTAAAGCGGCAAAAGAGAACGAGATGACGGTTAGACAACAGGAGACTTAGACCGATTTATTAGCCTGACTAAACGGAACAGAAGAGTCATGGATTGACGATGAGGGCAAGACGAGAAAAGGGAAGAGTGCATGACTCGACTATCGATTGCTTATGGTTGAGGATTTCCCTCCAGTTGGGTCATGAACTGCTGAGTTTTGAAGAAGTCGGGGATCTGCTCGTCCAACTGCTGGATCACTTTGTAGATGGCCTTCTTCCACGAGGGCTCCGAATCGCGGCCGTCGCGCAACGCCCGGAAGAATTCCTTGAGCGTCTCTTCGATCACTCCGGCCAACGAGTCCGGCGGCTGAAATAAAAGGGAAATGAATGGTGCCTCGTCTCTCGGAGCGTACCGAAATGAAGTTGTTCCGATTGTAGTGCTGGTTCAACGTGCGGAAGATCTCCGAGTCGGTGGTCACCGTGATGTCGTTGGCGTCCGTGATCCCTTCGGCCAGCGCCTGCTTCGCGTACTTCTCCATTTGCATGTAGTAGAACTCGCTGCAATCGGAACGATTAAACGATGAGATCACTCGGACGAACTCACCGGAAGTTGGAGAACCACTTGACCAGCTGGGCGGTGTTGTTCTTGTTGAAGTTGATGTCCGGGAAGTAGGTCTTGAGGACGGCCGAGTTCGGGTAGCGCGTGTAGAAGAACATGAGCTTCGCCTTGCGCAAGTGCACGTGCGTGAGCATCGAGTTGAACGAGCCGTTCAAGCGGTGGTGGAGGTTGCTGATGGGCGCCCGCACGGAGTAGCGAATGAACGAGTTGTCGCCCTCGTAGTCGCTGATGTCCGAGTTGCCCGGACTGCGGCCGCCGTTGTCCAGCTTGAAGTTGGCGTTGTTGAACAGCGGATGGGCGACCATCGTGGGCGGGAAGTAGGAGGACGGCTGCGGCGAGGAGCGATTGCTCGTGGGCAGCGAGTGGCCGCTGTCCCGCACGGCCGACGCTCGCGGTCCGCGCACCGAATCCGTCACTTTGGCTCGCTTCTTCCGAGGAGATCCCGCTGAAGTGCCCGAGTGTAATTGAAAGGAAAAAGAAGAAACGGCACTCACTCGTCCGATCGAATGGAGCCCCCACCCAGCGGGTGGTTGACGAAGCCGTTGAAGGGCGGGAAGTTCGGCAAAGTGGTGGGGAAGATGCCCGAAGAGCTCCCGTTCGCCATCTTGCTCGCTCCCGTTCGTGTTGCTCCCGCCCAACGCCATCGGGTTGCTGTTGGTGAGCGTCGCCGAACCGCCCGAGTTGCTCAGACTGTTGGCCAGCGAGTTCAACGGATTCTGCTGATTGGCCGCCGCCAACGCCATCAGGTTGTTGGGATTTGGGGCGTACGGGGGCACGTTCAGCGAGTTGAAGAGCGGCGCCGGAAGCCATGTTGGGCGGCATTCCGAAAGGCTGCGGCGGCCATTCGGGCCTGTTGTTGACGCCACTCCTGCTGCGCTTGTTGCTCCTTCTGCTGCCGCATGTGTTGGGCCTGGTTCACGTGCTGGACGGACATCTTCTCGATCTCCGCCGCGTAGGATTCGTTCTCCAACTGCAAGAAAGCAACGAGAATGATCACGTCTCATTTGCCGCTCCCTCACCTTCTTCAGCACGTTGCCCACTTCGTCCTTTCAAGCTCTGCGTGAACTGAAGGAAGAGTTGCATGACGGCCCACTGCAACGCCTTCGCTTCCTCGGAGTCTGCCGCCTGCGAGCTGCTCGACGCCCGTTGTTGCTGTTGGCGTTGCTGCTGCTGATTGAAGGCGGCGTACATCCGTTGCTGGAACTCGAACAGCTCGCGGAGTTTGTTCGGGTTCGCTTGAGGCGGCATGTTGGAGTTGGCGTTCAGATGGGCGGCCAGCGAAGACGAGTTCTCCGAGGCCGGCGGGCATCGGCGAGCTCCCGTTCTGTGTGCTGCCCGGGAAAGGCGAGAAGTCCGCGCTGCTGCGGTTGTCCTCGAGTTCGTAGAGCTCGTCCTCGTCCACGTCGTTCTCCTTCCTTCTTCGGTTCGATCACTGAAAAGAAGTGAACGATGAGATCAATCGTTCAACAAATGGTCAATCGCTCTTACCTTCACGATCGAAACGCGAGTCGAGCATCGGCGGCGGCTGGTCGTCCACTTCGGCCGGCGTGTGGTCGAGGATGACCGGCTGTCGCTGAGGGTGGAAACGCTTGCGACGCGACGACGAGCCGGTGGACATGGCCGAGTTGTTCGAGTGGCGGTTCTCCGTCGCTTCGGACACGACCGCACTCGACGCTCCCTTCAGCTGCTCAACGATCGAGTTCTCGGCCTCCACCGATGGCGGAATCGACGGCCGAAACGGGATCGCGCGGCTCCTCGGCGGCCATGATCTCGTCCGAAGAATCGAACTCGCTGTCCTGCAGGCAGTGGATGAAACGGAATCGACTCGGCTTCGAATGAACTCACTTGATATCCGTTTTGTTCTTCCGCTCGCTTCTCCGCCTTCACTTCCTTGTTGCCGTTGATCGAATCGATGCTGAACGGGTTGGAGTCGAAGAACGAGGAGATGGCGGGCGTGTTGGACGTGAACTGGGCGGCCGAGAAGGGGATGACGGGCGATGGCGGGACGGTGCCACCGGAGGACATCTGAAAGGCGAGGAATTACAACGCGTGGATCAGACACATGGCGGGCCGTGTTATCGGTTTGATCGCGAACGAAAGCTCGAGAGAAAACAGAAAGATCGCGTCGTGCCACCGCCCAACGTCTTGATTGTGATCGTCGCCCGCCGGCTTCGCTTTTCTTTCGCTCCACGAATGAAAGAGCGATGATCAAGTGCTTGCGAAGGGGGCGCTTCGAAACGTGTACCGGACGGCGACGATCGGAGAAAAGAAGTTGATCCGCGACGATCGACTTTGCATACTCGATTATGCAATGGGGGCGAGAAGAAGGGGGTCGAGCAGCCGAGCGATCGCCTTTCAAGTCGGGCATCTCGAGACAGGTCGGCGCTTCCCGTCGCCCCCTCCGCCCGACCCGAACGCGACAAAAACAAGCGAGTAGCTGCGAGAAGCGAGCGGCGGAACGATGAAGAAAGAGCGGATTATAATCCCGATCAATGTCTTTCTCGCTCCGAAGACCGAAGCGGGGGCAGAAAGGGGAGAGCGGAGGGGACTTGTACGGAAAGTAATCCCTCCTCGCGCACTTCGAAAAGAATCGCGTATCGCCGCCCACCCACCGACCGTGCGCCCATTAATGCGCGCAGCAGATTGCCCACCGGAAGTGGAAAGAAGGCCCGCTAGGTTGACGGCGCATGACGACGAATGAGCGCGTCGAAATCCCGCACGCACTCCTTCCGCCTCCGTTAAGACCGTCGGCAGCGAATGGGCGGCTGAAATTGGCGCGCACTCCGCCGATCTAACGGTCAAGTTCGCTTCCAACCTGCCCGCCTCCCTTCCGACCGCCCGCCCGCCCCCCTCCCTCCCTCATCTTCGCCCGGCGACGCACTTACGACGACGCAGCAGCTTCTCCCGTTGGTCGCTTCCGTCAGCGGCTTCTCGTGTCGCCGCCTTCGCTCCGTACTGCCGCTCACCTGGAACGAGGCGAAGCAATCGGGAGCACGCACAAGCCGCCCGTTGGGCGCACGCCCGGTCGTCGTCTTTATTCGGAGAGCAAAATCACGATCTTTCCGCCGCATTGTCTCTTTGAGGCGAGCGAAAAGAATCCAACACGCAAAACAACCTACTTTTCGGATCGCGAGCAGCGGGCTTGTTGTTACCGAAAAGAAATTACCGTACTTTTCGCGCGTCAAAACAATTAATTCGTGACTCAGAATAAAGTTCAAATAGAAGACCGAAATGCGAATCAACCGCCTTTTGAAGCGATTAGGGAGTCTTGAAGGTTCTTCCGCTCACCTTCGATGCGGTCGGAAGCTCTCGAGTCGGATTTGCGTCAAACACACGTCCGACTTGAGCACAATTTGCATTTTGAGCGGAGACGAAGGGGCAAAGGAGCGAGAGAACGAGAAACTTGAAGTTTAAGCTGCTGCTAAGCGGTTTCGTCCGAGCGGAGTGTCATGGAGAAAGACGGCGGGATCATCACTGACGCATTTCGCTTCTTATTCTCCGCGTGCCCCTCTCCCGAGTGGTGAATTGGATGAAAATACTTGGAAGAAACAGCAATGAATCATGCGAAAGACGAAAACAACCGTAGGCCCTCGAGGAAAACAGCCCCGAGCGTCGGAAAGGGAGCCGAAGGAAAAAGGAGTCCGCAGAAAGAAAGCGACCCGCCGACTCCTGCGGCAAGGCGGACGTCTTCACGCGACCACTCGACGCGCTCGAAAGAAACCGGGCGGGCGACCAATCCGCTCCGCTCTGGCGCCCACCATCTTCGCGTGCGCCTTGGAAGTTGGGGCGGGCGGGCGGGCGGGCGGAGATTACGGTCGTCTTGAGGCGGAGCGGAAATCCTCGAGCGAATGAAAGGAAGACGGGATGCACACGAAGGATGAATAATCGGCGGAAGATGGACAAAACGGCTCCAATGAAGCGTCGAAACCCCACCGGGCGGGGCGGGGTCGTGGCCGGCCGGACCGGTAATTGGGCAACCTGTCGGTCGGTCGGCCCGAGCGGATCGACGGGCGGAGAATCCCGCAAAAGGCGGCACGTAAGGCAGCGCCCAAAGACGTTCCAGGCCGCGCACACAATTAGCCTTGAAATTAAGGACAAAGCGGCGGCGGCAGGGATTGGAAATTAAGAAAACGGCGCAGCGAATCGTCGCCGAGGCAGATCGGGGATTAAGACCGGCGGAAAGGCCGTGCACGGGGCGCGTCCCGAACGGGCCACGTTGCCCGGCGATTTCCACGTCTTCTTCGTCGCTTCTTTTGGCGCATCCGAAAGAAGCGATAAAAGACGCGCCCCGACCGAAAGAGAGTAACTCTACGCCCTCGCGAACGGAACAGGTGCTTAATCGCCACCTTCTCCGGCCGACTTCACGACGCGACCTCAGGAAAATTTACTCACAATAACTAAGAGGTAAACAGTCACCCTTTTCCTTATTCTTAATCCAAAAGATACCCCCATAAAGAGCGCCGGTTTCAAGAATTCGAGGCAATTGGTGCCCGAATACCCGACCATCTGACCGTAAAGACGCGTACGTGGCTCATTTACGTCTTCGCCGATGCCTTGGGGATATTCCGGCCGATACATCCGGCCGTCCGGGGCAATCCCGCAGGCGGGCGGTCCGCAGAAATTCGGCCGGCCGCCTTTCTTGTCGCGCTCATTTATTTCCTTTGCCCAATTTAAGGGATCGCAAGTTTATGACCCTCGAAGTTGGTCCTCCTTTGGCCCGCAGATGGGTTCGGTCTTAACGTGCCAACTGAGACATTGGGCCGAAACGCCGGCTTCTTATCCCGTCGAATTGCGTTTCATGCGTTCCGAGAGAACACCAAAAGCACAAAGGAGAGCGGCGGATGACAAGAAAAGGTGGAGGTTCTCGTTGACGTTTCTTCCTGCCCATCGCTCGTCCGTCTTTGCTGAACAAACAGCGGAGAAGCGAGTGGCTTCCGCGGGGCTCACAAATCTTCCCGTCGACGATCCGAAGGCTGCGGGCTGGAATCCGCCAATGACGGCGGACGTCTACGAATCGGCGGGGAACAATCGAGGAGGGTGCACTTCCGCAAAGGGATGAGCGGCGGAAGGGAGCGGAGGGAAACGCCGCCGGAGTGCAATGAGCATAACGGATGGGGATGCTTGAATGCTCTCGCCGCAGCCCCTACCCGACCGATCGAAGAATTATGATGAGTCAGTCAGGTGATCGTGTGCGTGTGCTCTTTTTGCTTGACGAAATGCGCCCTCCGGCAGCCGCGACGAGTGAGTGAGCGGCGCAAAACAAGAAATGGACCAAAAAGAGCGGAACTTACCGAAAGCGGGCAGCTTGCTTCTTCACGCCGCCACTCCGCCCGGTCGAGCGCACCTTCCGAAGCCGGACGACAAGCGGCGGAGTAGTTCGCGAAGCGCTAAGCCGGCAGCCGTCCCGTCTCTTCATTCCGCTCGCCAATTCAAGAGCGGCGAGCGATTTGCGTGAACGGGCCGTCTACCTACTTGATCGCCGACACGCTCCGCGAATTACCCGATCTTTACGGTCCGCGTTTCTTGTTCCGCCCACCGTAAGACCGCGCGCGCCGGTCGGCAACCGTAAATGCGGGAATAGCGGGCGGATTGAACAAAATCAATGATCTTTTTATGGGGCGCGGACAAGGCGGCATTTCGATTGGCGACGCGCGGAACACGATCGGCGTCGCTTGTAATTGAAACCACCGAGCAGGCGGAAATTAGCCCCCGCATTCGGCCGCTCTCTTTCGGCGCACTCGATCGGCGATTCGATCCTTGGGATTCAATAAAATCGGCCGGAATGGCCAAACAACAGGTAGGCGGCCGCCGCTTTGAAGATTCGCGTGCGAAAGCTTTGATCAAAAAGATAGCTGCCGATCGTTCTCGTCCTCATCGTTAACCATAAGAAAAAAGCAACAGCCGAAATGTTTTGAAGTCTGTGGACTTCCGTTTACCGTATGCTTTCGAGGAGCAATCAAGGTCGTCGGAGGTCAACTGTGCTTAAGCCAAACGACGCCCTCGAACGGGAAGGGCGGGCGAATAATTTTCGCGCATCGCCACGCGCCGCGCACTTCTTTTCGCCTTAACGGAGACCTCATTCTTTTCATTGTCCGACCTCAGAATAACAACAGATAGAAGCGGCCTTGAATTCGGGCGGGCCGCAACGGCAAGGCGACATAATTTCAGGGATGGTTTGGCTAAAGACAATTAATGAGCATCCGCGAACGGCGGGCGGGAGCAACGGAACGAAAAGCGGCGGCCGACGAGCGGCGGAAGAAGAAAAGAGACGACCGGAACGCGTGTTCGTTCGCGGCGGTTATTGTGTGCGCGGATTTCCCCGACCGAATGCGAGCCACCGCACGAGCAGCGAGTAATCCGAAAGACGGGGGCATTTCTCGGCTAACACAATGGCCGCCCGGTGAGGGACCTTGAAGAGAGGAAGCGCGACAAAAACACCGCGAATTCCACTAATTGGAAGATTACAGGGCGGCGATCGGCAGTCAAGTGCCAAAACACATCGGTTCTTCCAGAAATATGAGCCTGTTGCTCGATTCAAGAAGCGGAAAGGAAACCTTGTTTTGATCAGCAAAGCATTCTCGTTGCAGTAAACGATGCGCCCGTCTTTCCGCACTTTTCGGTGTTTCCTTGCGAGGATCGACTTGACGACGGGAATAAGCGCTTAAAAATTCACTCATCGATCACGGCCACAATCGTCCTCCTGAATGGACATAATTGGCCGAGGAGGAGGAGATGCGCTCAAGAAAACGGAAGGCCTGACATCTCTTTTGCGAGCATTTAGAATTCACGAGTGAAGATGGCCGCGTGGATTCGGTCCTCCGGAAGCGCTCTTTTCCCCGACTGGTGTGCGCAGAGCAATAAAACAGGGCGCGGAAGTTCAGGACAAGGTCATAAGCACGATTACTCGACCTCCGGATCATCAATCCGATGGCCTCCTTCCGTCTGATCCCAGCAAGCAGCCGTAAAGCCCGCCGCCTACCGTACTCCTTTCGCGCATTCCCGCTCATCATTCGCGGGCAGGTTGTTAATGGGGGGCGAGGAGTTCCGCTGCGTTTTATGCCGCCCGCACTCATAATTACCGCTTGCTTCGGGGTCGAACGGAATCCTCACCTTGCAGGTCGAGCAAGCAGTCGTGATCCTCCAACTCCAAAACAAACGACCGTAAAAACGAGAAAGAATCCATTAAGAAAAGTCGGAGAGAAGAATTGATCCGTCCAGAAATTGAAGCGAATCTCGAGTGCTGCTGATCGTTTCGATTGATAGGCGCTCGTGTTCATGCGAACATTTGCGTATTACAACGAACCCGATTGCATTCACAAAAGATCGCCGTTTTGCGGGCGGTCTTGGCGACGCGCAAGCGGCGGGGTTCATCGCGCAATTCGTCCTTTTCTCCAGCTTTGAAGCGAAAATTCAAGAGAGATCATCGGATCGAGCGCCCGCTTTGTTCGTTCTGGTCGCGACAAAACGAAAGGGATGGAAGAAAGAAGGACCGAAAACATTCGCGACGATGACGAAGATGGAGACAAATTGCTGCAATGCGCCCACTGCCCACCGTCGTCCATGAATAAGACCGAACTGTGAGCACAGCTGCGCCTGCTACTCCTGTCTTTGCCTTTGGCCCACGCGGAAAGACGACGGTCTTTCGAACACGCGCCCACTCGGCCGACCCGCCCGCCCCGATTGTCTCTTGAGCCACGACGACTTTCGATCCCACGTTGAGGTCATTGATGCGGGCCCGATTGAACGAACGCGCGCGCTCATCTGCCGCTTCCCGCCCGAATACGCGGAGGGAACGTTTGAAATCGAGGACTGCGAAACCGGCGGCTTGTCAATCAGGCAAGTCGGTGGCGGGCTGTCTCAAGTTTCCGCAGCCTCCGCTTTCTCCAGTTTGTTTATGGAGCGACGGACGGTAAGCGAGGCGAAATGCGCGCCCATCCCCCTCCCGCACTGCACCTGACCCTTGAATAAACTCTGACGACTTTCTCGGGGACACGCGAAACGACGACGATCAACAAATTGCCGTGACCACATCCTTTTGATTGACTTGTCCTCGGCGGCCCCACCATGTCGCAACAAATCGAGAGCGCAAACGAGCTTCCGTAAATCACGCCGCTTGCGGAAGGTCGAAAATGGGACCGTCAATCAGCGCGCAACCCAAACATTGCGGCCGATTGAAGGAAAAAGGGACACGATTCGCGATTTATCGCTTCCGACTTCTGCTCGAAAGTTGCGGAGAAGAAGAACAGAAGACAGTAGGAAGCGCAAATTCCGATTAGACGAACGAATTTAGATGGAGAGGAAAGGAAGGACACCGAATCCAAAAATTGAATAAAAGCAGCGAGGACACAGTCGGCCGACGAGCGCCGAAAGGTGCGCCAAAAGACAAAACGGGCCGTTTACACGGATGAAGAAGTTCCCTCGGGCGCCCATTGGCCGCTCGAAAAAGTTCGAGACATCGCCGAGACCACCGGCCGCCCATCGAGCGCCCGCCGAAGATGTCCGCACGGGGCGCACGATAAAACGCCTCGAGGCAACGCACTCCCCTCGTCCACCTTTGGCCCATCCGCGAATGGGGAGAACAAAAGGCGGGCGGTCAGATAGGAAGCGGACGGCGGCGACCATCTCGAACTTCCATCCCTCCTTCCTGCCTTCTTTCCCGCGTAGATGGGCGCATCATTTGGCATGCATCAAAGCGTGTGGAGGACGCGGCCGGCGAATTGGTGACCGCCGAAAGGTGTTGGATTATGAAATGGAAATTTTTCAATTTTCTTCGAATTTTCGGCCCACGCGCGCGCATCAAAAAGTCAAACAAGCAGCCGCCAAACGGCGCGGCCACTCGACCGGACACCTTCGGCAATTGGGGGCGACCGCTCAAACGGAAGTGGAAATTGGAGCGCATCTTCAAGACACGGCCGGCATCCTCAAAGGGAACTCCACTGGATTAGCGCTACAACACGAACGGGAACAAAGCCCAATTCAAAGGTGAACGGAGACCACCGAGCGAGCGATGCGCTGCAATTAAACGGCGGCGGCCCGACTCAAAGTTCGCAAATCTCCGCGAAGCGACCCGAAACGCCCCGCGACGATCGCCACCCAACTGTGGCTAATAACGAAACAATAAGCGGAAAGGAGGAAGCCGATCGGAAGGCGGTCGGGTGGGGTATTCAGCGAAAAGAACGGACATGCCGGTAAATACTTCGACCGCTAATTGGGGACATCGAGACCTTCCGAGCAGGCGGGTCGAGCGGGACTCGTCGTTAGCCGGCGATTTGTGCGGTCAGGTTGTTGCGGACAAAAAACACGATCCGTATTGTCCTTCGCGGATTTCTTCTGGGGCCACGACGCCGATTTCTTCGTTCATCAAACCCATCCGAGCGTTCCCGCTCGCCCGTTGCAGGTGTTGAGAAGAATGAACACCACGCGAAAGAAAGAAGATTCGTCCCTTCGAGGAGCAAATATGAAGGATGGAGGGACATAAAAAAGAGCGCGAACAGGAGAAATGTTTGAAGTTTTTCGTCCGTCTTCGCCAGGCACGGGTCAATTCGAATGGGATCTTATGCGATCAGAAAGAAGCCGCCGTGCGCGCGCGACGCGTTCGGCTTGCGGCCTCCCTTGCTTCTTCGCGACAACAAGCCGCCGACGAGACGGACGGCCGACGACGCGCCGCTAATCATGCCAAGAAGGGAGGCGACGAACAGGAAAACGACCATTAAGGTATTTGCCGGCAGCTGCACGTCTTCCGTCTCCCTTGAGGTCCGCTTCTCATCATTTCGTCTTCCCTTTGCCGCCCACTTACTTACGGCGGTTGCTTCATTTACCGGCTGCTCAACAATCTTCGAATTTCTTCCCACATCTTCATCCCCCACGCGGGTGCCCGCTATTCCGAAGGCGGGGGGCATCCCTCGGGGCCCATTCGGCGGTCACGATCGCCGCTTACGAAACGCGACTCGTGCTCGAAGAAAGCGGGCGAAGGTGTGCTAATTGCTCGCCGACGACCAAACGCACTGTTCGTTCACAACAAAACAAAAAGAAAACGAGCAGGGCGCTCTTCATCGATGGCACAAATCCGGGACTGCTGTCTGCAAGAAAAGAAGTGTAAGAATCTCCAGCATCTTCTGCATTCTCCTCATCGTCTTCCTCCGTTCCTTTGGCATCAGTTTTCTCGCTTGCAACGTCTCCCGAATTAATTGGTTATTCGAGACGGTGGATGTCAGGAAGAAGTCCGCAAGTTGGAAGGAGAGGATCGTAAGCTGATGTCCATGCTGTTAGTTCTTGCTGGTCGGTTTCTACGAATGTCTGGTTTCATGGTGAAGTCGACGACCGGTTAATGCGTTGCAAATTGCTTGAGAAAAAGTCAAAAGCATAGCAGTGGTATAATGGGACAGCCACTCCTGGAACAACAAACAATGAACTTCATTCAATGCAAGTATCAATTGCGAAATGTGGCTTTTGATTCGCATAGACGTTCGCCCGATTAGTCATCGCTCGTGCCCGTTCGTTTCGCTCAAACGATGGCGGTCGCTTTCGATTGGCGCGACGTCCATAATCCCCCGATTCATCACGCCCTTCTCGGCGGCGTAACCCGCGCCTCAATTTGTGAATTCATTTCTTGAGTCAACAACAGAAGAACGAATAAATACGAGCGGACGGAAGAGGACGCGCATCTTCAGTCTGCTTGCCGCTTAGAATCGCTGGCACCAACTGACACGGAGCTGGATGTTCGAGTTAGATAGCTACGAGTAGAATGCTCCTGTTTGCAACTTTTTTCCTCTTATGCCTCGTTCGTATACGATCGGTCGATGTCAACGACGAGCAGCTGGTCGGTCCTTAAGGTTTCATTCTGCTCATTTACGCACCTTCTTCCAGGAGTACTTCCGTCGGTTCGGTTACTTGCCCTCTAGAAACGAGAATGTGGACTATTCGAACGCCTCTCTGCTCAATGCCGTCCGTGAGTTCCAACGAGTCGGCGGGTTGCATCCGGCGGGCGAGTGGGACAATCGGACGCTCGAACTCATGGAACAAGAACGCTGTGGTCACAATGATGCAGCAATCGTTCGACTGAGCGAACGGTAAGATTTTCTGGCTTTATTTTTGAGTGGAACATGCTTTGAATCGTGTTCATTTCAGTTCGAACGAAGCGGATTCTAGGATGCCTCGTTGGGAGAAGCGGCACCTCACGTACTGGTGAGTCATTCGTCGCATTCCTCCCGTCTGTTCGTTTATCCTCTCGCTGCCGTTCGCTCGACGATTTTTCGGCCGCCCCTCTTCTTTCGCGACGCGCCCGAAGATCCGGGATCGTTCTTTTCGCGGAGGTTTACCGTTGAGATTGGCGGACAGACGGCCGGATCGAAGCGCCGCCCTTTCGGCGTCTTCGCGGCAGTCGTTCATTTCGCTGTTTTGCTCAAACTCCCGATCCTTCTCCCTGGTGGACGGCTGGTTGCGATTCTCCTCGCTCGCTGCTCCTTCCTCACGCCTCGTGACTTCAGCGCTTACTGTGCTTATTCGTTTGTCGATTGGGATCATCAAATCACAACCGAATCAAGCATAGCAAGAGTTCAAGTCATTTTCCTACGCTCTATTCTACTCGTTTGGTTCACCCGCTCGTTTCAGCATCGAGAACACTCCGCGAACGATCCCCGAAGCGGGATACATCCGCCGTATCGTGTACGACGCCTTCGCCGCTTGGTCCAGAGCAGTGGACTTTCGGTTCGTCGAGACAACAAACTGCTCTTCGGATGCGGACATTCGGATCTCGTTCGAGAGTGAGCACTTCGAAAAGGAGGAGCTGGCGGTCGTGATTGGGACTTCCTTCCGTTCGGACAACCAAACGGAGATTCTGTTTGACGCTCGAAAAGAGTGGGCGTTCCATTCGAATTCTGAAACCAAAAGTGAGAAGGAAGAGAGCAAACACACAAACAAAAAAGGAATGGATTGCAGAGATCATGCTGATGGCGGCTGTTCTCCATCAAATCGGGCACGTGCTCGGGCTCCCGCACACGGACAACCCGCAGTCACTCATGTACCCGTTCTACCGCTACCGAGATGCGGAGGAATCCACTCTGCATTACCACGACTACATCATTATCCGACGCCTTTACGGCGCGCTACGCAATCAGTTCAAGTTGACGTCTCGAATTGTTCAGGTCTGCCCATTCCTTCGACGCCAGCAAGCACAACAATCCAAACGACCCCATTCCCACCTTCGACGGCCTCAACGACTTCGATGCCGATCGACGAGCCGAAGGAAGTGACCGCAGAAGAAACAGCGAACGTCGCCATTGACCCATGCATTTCGAAGGTCGACGCAGCGGCCAACATCGGAAACGAGATCTTCATGTTCCGGGCAAGTTTGCTCACTCGATTATTTTATTCTTCCGTTTAGAAAAACAAGTATTGGGTGATGAGATCGAACGGCTCTCTTGCCCAAAGTCCGCGTCCCGTCCGCGACTACTGGCCGGAACTCCCGACGCCCATCGATGCGGCGGTGGAGATCGACGAGGAGCAGGTGTTTTTCGTCGGTTAGCAAGGAGAACACGAGTTCGATGAACAATGCGAACCTTTCAGGCCGTCGCGTCTTATTCTTCCGCAATCGCCGGTTGACACAACGGCGAACGCTGAGCGATTTGGGCCTCCCGGATTCGCTGACGCACGTTCGATTGGCGTACAGGTGGCTCTATGGGAATGTCAACTACTACGTCTGGTCGGACACGGAGTACTGGAAGCTGGATGTGCGGACGATGCGGGCGGAGATCGACTACCCGCGATCGATCGGCGGCATTTGGAAGGGGGTCCCGACTTCTGTGACGGCCGCATTCTACTGGGCAGAAGGCAAGAGCAGAATGAAACACCTCCAAGAATCAACCTCTTCGCAGACCTCTTCTTCGTCGAGGACGGAGAGGTTTTCCAGTTCGAGGCTTACAAGATGGACGTCGCTCGTGGATTCCCTCGTCGATTCAGCGCCGTGTTCCCGTACTGCATGCCGAAAGCCGAGGCATTGACCTCCGTTTCGATCCCCAAATGGGGCGTGCCATTCGAAGGTCTTCGATTGATCTCATTCGTCTTCTGCCTATTTATCCGCGCATTCTAATCAACATGAGAGCAATAAAACGAGCGAACATCGGTGGAAGGGAATTAAACTCGTTTAACCGCCCGCTTGGTTAACACGCGTGATTATGTAAGGAAGAGGAGGAAAGAAGGCCGGAAGTCGAGGGAATCAATTGCGTGACGCTCGCCCGCCTTCCGTGAGTGTTCGAGGGGAAATTGGCGGAATTCCACGATCGTTAATGCCGCTCGCGGCTCGTGGTCAGTCGTTTTTTGATTAGAGCGAGGAGGAGGAGGAAGCTGACCAACACGCGCGGCAACTTCCCGCGTCTTCTTTAATCAACGAGACGGAATTCGCCTCCAGCCGCCCTCCGCGTTTCGTCGCCCCGCTCATCCGCCCGCCATCCGTCGACAATTGTTGGCGACGAAGGCGAGGAGTTTGTTTGGGTTTTGTTATGGAGAGGTCGTCGTGATTGCGGAGGCGAAATGGCGACCGCTGTGATATCGCTTTCGTTTGGGTCGTCGTAACGTTCGCGCGTCCTTCGGGTTCCCGAACGGCCGGCCGGCAGCCCGCCCCACGATCAACGTTCTTCTTCAACTTTTTGTTGCGTTTTTACGTTCGTGAATCGATCGGCGAGAATGTACGAGAGTTCGGTTGAACCGCCGGTTAATCTCTGGAATCCCGAATGGAGTCGGTGAGTTTTACGACCTTCGCTTCCCGCTTTCTCCGTTCTTCTATGAGATTGCTTTCGTTCCTGCTTGGATCGCCTCTGCAGGCGGCGTTGATCATCTCTTGAACTAATTCCGGGCGTTTTTTGCGCCAAAGAGCAAAATCATCGACGGGCGGTCGGGCGCGCGAACGAGCGAACGAGAACACCCGCACCGTCATTGATCTGCGGGTCGACTGTGACCGTTTATCGCGCGCGAAAGGCTTCCTTTTGATTGAAAAGAAGAATGAGCGGCATGAATCGGTGGATTGTTGAATGGAAGGACGGCGAGCATCCGTTTGGAATCGCCCCCAAATGTGACCCCTTCGCGCCCGCATCTTCTTTTGAGTCGTTTGTCGTCGATCAACTCGAAACTCCCGCCTGTTTCTTAAGCTGCGGGTCGCGGGAGACTCGACGGTTGCAGCGGCGGCACGACGGCGGGGAATCGGTGGGGTTATTTGCACAAAGGTTACCGCTAATCCTCATCCGCGCGATGAAACACGCCCTCCACAATCGAAGTTGCAACCTGCTTTCCGCACCGCGACTCTCGATCTCCAACTGCGGTCAGCCCTCGGGCTACTTATTACTCGCGGGTCGCCGTTGGGTACGTGTGGGTGGTCACTCGACGTGCGTGAAGGGAGTAGCCGACCGAAAGCGGATGCTGTTTGCGTTTTTGTTTGTTTCCCCTTGCCGCCGCGTAAAAAGAAGGATATCGCCGAAAACACTCCGCTCTTCTCGCCCGCTCAATCCCGGCAACGGCACGCGGAAAGTGCGCGAAATTGCGGTCGGCTACTCTCGCTCCGGTCCGTCCGCTTTCTGCCCGCCGCCCTCCGTCGCACGTGCGTGATATGAAAGACGAGATGGACGGAACACTCGCGATCGCCCGCCGCCCGGACGGGGGCCGCTCGACATGATCGGGGGCCGGACGAAAGGCGCGCTACTTTTTTCATTACACGCCCCCTATTGTCGCCTTTCGAGTTGGCCGGACAGCGATTGCGCACTTCCGATCCGCCCGACCGCCCATCCAATCGGGGCCGCCTGATCCGCGTGATTATCAAGCGGAACACGTGTGAGCGCAGCGGAAACGGACGAGCGAGAATCGGGACCGACCGGAATTCTCCGCAAAACCACTTGGAGGCGGATGTTTGCGCACATCGGTGGCGAAAATTCGACGTTCCGCGCGCTTGCTTGCGTCTTCTCTTATTATCGTAGCGGGCGGCCGATTGGCTTCCGGACACACGACTTTTGAACCGCCCTCACTTCCGCTTCGCTCCCACCGGTAAGTGGGAAACGCGCGAAAGTCCTCCTCGTCCGCTCTACCAGTTTGTTCGAAGCAGATCGGCGGCGGCGGTGTGATCATCAATTGCGCGTCACCATAAGCTCGTGGCCGACTGTTGGAATTTCGTTTTGTTCTCCTGCTCGCGCGTCCAATCCTCTTTTCTTGCTTCCGCCCGCCGGCGGTTTCGCTTGGGGGATGACCACGCGAATTGCCAACGACCGGCTGGAAGTCGATCACTTCGGTTGCACGAACATGGACAACGGACATCCCACTCGCCATTGAAGTACGCCGTCTGCCACTCACTCCGTTTCGCTCGGCTCCCCTCTCCTCTCGCGCCCCCGCCCGATCGGAGCTCGAGGGGCGAAAAGTCGCCTACCGTTTTCGGTCGTGACCACCCGCCCGCCATCCCGCACTTTCTTTTTTTGTGGATCCTCGACCATCGACGATTATGAAGACGCGCACACGGGCGGGCGGCGAGTGAGTGCGTTCTTCGCCCACTTGTTGTCCGTTGCGCATGTCGCCTTGACCGGGCGGAAATTAAGCGGAAACGTCGCCGCTCAGCCGGGATGAGCTTGAAATGAGCGTCCGATCTGTCGACTTGCTCGTTTTGCGCCCGCCGGTGTTCCTTCGCTCGTACAGTGAACGAATGACGTCAAACGAAGACGTCAGTGATGATCATTAGTTGCGTGTTGGATCACCTCTTCTTTGTATTGACCGTTACATCGCCCTCTTTCGTTCATCTGCCGGCTGCATTGCGGGTTCCGTCGTGTTTGACCATACCGGCGAGTGATGATTCGTCACGTTGTGCAGGGGGAGCGGGCGGTAGTCATCGCTTTTCCGGATGAATTCGTCGCTCCCGTAGACAAACGGAAGAAACGGAGCTCGTCGCGAACCGCTCGCCTCCTGCTTTTGACCGGTTTATGCGGGGACTCCGGAGGACCGCGCACCGTTGATCACTCCACCGCTCATTGCCGCTAATGAAGGAATGAGCGAAAGGGCGGTGGGCGGACGAGCGAGAGGTAATACAGACACGCGAGCCGGTCCACCGCTCGCCAATTTGCCGCCTTGTCGCCCCCAACGTGCCGTTTTGACTCTCGATTTCTGTGCGCCGCTCGCTCTTCCGTTGGATTTCGCGCGTCTTCCGCGCGCCTCTTTTCAATCCGAAGCGAAATTTGTGGTCGATTTTTCGCTTTCCGAGTCGCCGCCTGTTTCCAACTGGTTTCGGGGCGGAAAAGGCGGACGGAAGTGCCGAGCGCGGGCGTTTCAAAGTTGTGATCGGGATTTCGCATTCGACCGTTTGACCTTGAGGTCATTAATCCATTATGGCTGCAGTAGAATCCAGCTAAAAAAACAGTCGAAAGCCAAACGGAACACTTGCCGGCCGGCCGGCCGGTTGACGCGCCGTTGGAGGTGGCGGGGGTGAAGTGAAGAATTCTCGCGCACTTCGCATTTAACTAATGAGCGGATTTTTTCCTAAAGTCATTCGCCGCCTCCGCCGCTCTTCCGTTCCTTTCGAGTCGTCGTCTAGATCGTAGGAATGATGCGTGATTGCGAGTACGAGGTTTTCGAGCCGTTTCTAGCGTCCTTTCGAATCGAATATTTGTTCCAATCCTCTCTGTTCGTTCGTTTCGGACGGCCGACTGAAGGTCACTCGCAGGGATTGGTTTTGCCATGGGACAACAATCGTTTGCAAACGAAGGGATTACAGCAGAAAAAAAGGCGCGAGCGGGGAGTATCTTGCGCGCTTGTCGTCGAGCTGACCGCTCGCCGCCCGCCCCGCAGGATTTATGGCCGGCCGCCCAGCCCATCGGATCGGCACTTCGGGGAATGCGGCGCGCGCGTATTCCGTCCATTTCGGCCACTTTTTCTCGCTTTTATTCGCCCAGTTCGAAGTGACCAGTTGGCTTGAGGGATGGGCGGTAATTTCGTTCGCCCCAACATCCAAATCTCGACGCTGTTCGGAGGTTTGCGCAATCGGAGCGGTGGGATTGGCGCGTCGGAGGTGCGATTAGCTGCACTTTGTATCTCCTAATCGCTGTTTTTCTTCATCTTCGACTTTGCTCTTGGCTTGAATCGAACACTCATCCCCTCGATACGCGTTGCTTGTTGCAGATCGGCGCGCCGTCATCTTTGGAATCCGCTCGTTTCTTCAGTCAGCGGGCGTTTAGCCGACGTTTCTGCGGCCGCCCGACCTCCGCGTTCTCGCAGCACTTTGGCCTCGTCGTCGGCGGGGCGTTTCTGCGACATGGTCTACCGGTTTGTTCATTTGCCCCGTTTCTTTCAATTAGTTTTGGGGTTTAGAAATCGCCGAGCACGGGCGAGTTCGGCGGGCGGCGATCACGGAAACGACGAGCAACCGAGTTTGCCCGACCGGCTGGCCAAAGCGTTGAAGTTGCTTCGACCGGCCCATGGATCGAACGGGGAATCCGGCCATCGGTCTAACGCAAAGGTGAGTAGATGAAAGACACGACGATCACTCATCTTTCTTGTTCCAGACCGCCGTGGTCGATGCCGACGATGTCGTGTACTTTCCGAACGTTCGCGATCGGTCGGCCATCAGCGCGCAACGTTCCCAGCCGCAAATCGCGCCGAATTGCCACGATTTCCACAGCGTCAATCGCGGAGATGCGCCGCCGAAGGGCGTCCACCACCATTCGAGCAGCGAGCGGCACATCCCCGTCCAGCTGCCGCACGGCTTCTCCGTCCACCAACCCCGCCTGCCGCATCGGAATTCGCACGTGGACGGAGATCGCGTGCATCCGCTGAAGACCCTCGACGACCTCCGGCAGCTCTACAAAAGCGTTCCGAACTTTGGCGCGTTCGACGGCGACGAAGAAGACCCCCGGCAGCACTCGAATTCGAACAACAGAAACGGCCGGACGGCGGACTCGACGCACAACACGAGCCGAAGTGCCGATCATCCGCGTGTCCAGATGACCGTCGCCCAGTCGTCCGCCGATCAGGGCTCTCCGTTCAGCGAGCTTTCGCCCCGTTCGATCAACGAGAAAGGCGCCCACCGAAAGTGCGAGCTCCTCGTTGTCCTCGGCGTCCACCACGTCGACTCGATCGGCTGCCGACAGCGGCTACCGATCGCACAAACGCCCGTCCGGTCCGCCGAGCGTTCCGCCGCCCGCCCCGCCCGTCTCGCCGCCCGCTTTTACCGTCGGCACGAACATGCGCAGCTTGGTGGTCGTGAATCCCGCCGATGAGCTCTTCGATGCGCCCTCTACGACGAAAGGCGCCCATCCGCCGACCGTCGTCCACGTGGCCCGTGCCGACTGTTCGCCGACTGCCGACCAGTCGTGCTGGGCAAATCCCTCGACGACACGCCCCGAACGATTCGCGACCTCGTTCACGTTCAACGTCCGCGATCTGCGCTCCGTGATCGAACAGCCGACGTCCCAAACACGACTCGGCAACGCCGCCTACGCCCAACTGTTGGACCGCCTGCGCGCAACACTCGAGCTGTTCGGCCACGAAATCCAGCGTTTCGTCGGCCCGTTCGGCAAGTGCGCCGTTTGGGACGTGAACACGGCGCTGAAGTCGTTCCTGAACGAGAAGATCTCCAGCTCGTGCATCGAGTTTGCTTCAAACGCCCTCTCCGCATACAACTCTTCCGCGAGTTTGACCGTTGGAATGGAGCAACGAGCGGGATTGCGGCTGAACGTCGGCAAGATGTGGAGATGGTTTCGATTCGATGGGGTCCAGGGGTTGGTGTTCGACTCGGTAACTCCTTTTGTCCGTTCATTCAGCAGCTATCATCAATTCCCTTTAGATCGCGGTCTACGTGAGCGGCATCTTCGAAAAGCTCCTTCTGCTCTACGTCCAAGCGGCCGAACGAAGTCGCGGATCGAAGACGTTCGCCGAGCAAATCCGCCCGCACCGAACACTCTTCGACGGATTCGCCCGCTTCGACGAGCTCGAGGGATTGTGCTTGAAGACGAGAGGGATCGCTGGAGAAACTCCTGGACGTTTCCGTCCAAAATCCGGAGATCGATCGCGCTCCCTGGCGCCGCCGATGGATCGAAATGCACCGCTTTGGGTTGCGGGCGGACGACGGAGCGATGGACGCTCTCTTCCACTACGTGCGATGCCCGCAAACCAAAGAATGCGGGTGTTCTGCTCGGAAGCCGAATTTCGGCGACTGGATGACCACGGTCGTCAATCTGGTCGAACACCGCAATTCGCCCTGCATTTCCGCCAGCGACGTCCTCGAAGCCGCTCGCATTCTTCTGCGAGTGGACATCCCGCCCCGATCCGCCGCCGACTTCGTTGATTCGGTGGACTGCGTCGAGTGGAGGGTGCTCGACCTGCCTCACCTGTGGGAGTCGAACGAGCCGGCCGACCTGCGGAAGGTGTTCGCAACCTACGACTTCAACTCGGCCAATGCACACGTGAGTCAATTGATTGAGACGAAAGGAATAAAAGGTAGGCTTTAGGGTTTGACATGCTTGTCCCGCTGTCTTCTCTTGCACCACACTTGTGCCTCGGCGTCGTTGATCGAACGAGGATTCGGTGTCGACACACCCATCCTCCCCTCAACGCTCCACGGACTGCAACGAAACTGCCGAATGTTCGACGAGTTCGTTGGCTGGACGCCTTTTTTCTGGTATGCCGAAGAATCCTTTTCGAACTTCTGCTGATTGCTGGAATGTGCAGGGCGATCGTTACGAACAACGTGGAAGTGGTGCGTCGATTGCTGAAGCGGCGGGTGGCCTTGAACGCTTCGTGGATGCACCGAGAGACGCCCCTCCAACTGGCCGCCGCTGTCGGCGAGCCCACGGTCGTTCGTCTGCTGCTCGACAACGGGGCGGATTTGTTGTTCACTTCGGTCGTCTACGACAGAAACGGAGTGGAGAGCAAGAGCAACGGAACTCCGTCCGCGTTGGCCTTGAGTGCCGCCTTGGGCCACTCGTCCGCCTTCGAGCTGCTCCTTGCGGAGTTCCGTTTGATGGCCACGAACACGGGCGGCGATCTGCCGCCTTCGATTGCCGACCTTCTTGCCAACGACACCCGACTGAAGGCCGGCAACAAGTTCGAAGCGTGTTCGCAGACGGCCGACTTCGCCGTGTTGCCACCGGCCGCCCAGACGTCCCTCCGCGAAGCCCTTTACTTCTCGCTGGTGTTCGGCAACCTGCCGGCTGCCCACGAGTTGACAGCCTTCGGTTAGTGTCTATTTTGATCATCAACGGAGTACAATGCTTGTGTTCAGGAGTGCGGTGGAACGCCCAAATGTGGCGGGCGTGTCTGGAGTGGTCGTTGGAGCAGAAGTCGGGACTCGGGGTCCGGTTGTTCGTCAACGGATTTGCTGTCAGCGAACTCCACGAAGCATCGGTCGAAGCAATGGAAGCGTTCTGCAAAACGGTAAGCAAAACCGCAGATCGACGAAAGAACAGTCCCATCGTTTCAGCTCTTCGAATTGATCGAGCAAACCCTCGTCCAGTCGCCTTTCCTCGACGATCGCACGTTCGGGGACGTTCTGTCGATCGTCTCTCGGATCTTCCGCTACGGCCGCGTGCCCGACCCCGTCCTTCAATCGAATGCCGAAGACCTGAACAGCGGCACGAAGTCCACGGGCGTGATCGACGCCAAATACTGTGATTCGGAAAAGTTCTCGGACGTCCGCTTCGTGGTCGAGGGCCGCACGATCCACGCGCATCGAATCGCTTTGGCCAACGCCTCCCCGCAATTCGAATCGAATTTGCAAACGGCCGGGGACGTGGTGCACGTCGAGGACGTCGACTACGCCGTCTTCAAGGCGATCATCGAATTCGTTTACGGCAAACACGCGGACTGCATGCAGCGGATTTCCACCCAACCGATCACGAATCAAATGCGGGCCGTGGACGTGGCCAAGCAGTACGGACTGGAGGAGCTGTCCGAGCGGATCGTGGGGTTGATCGACGAGCAGATCACTTTGGACTCGTGCCTCTCCATTTACTCCTACGCCTGCGTACGTTCCACTCAACTGATTTCAGTCTTTTTTTATCTTGCGTCTGCTTTCAGAAGACGAAAAGCGAGCGGTTGTTGGCGGCCGTCCAGCCGTTCGTTCTCGCAATCTCAACGCACTTCTTTGCGACTCGAAACGAGCCGATGGGGCGGCGGAGCGGACGGCGAGGGCCGAGATCGTGCAGCTGATCCGCGAGTGCGACATCCTCCAGCATCTTTCCGCCTACTTGGTCGCTTCGCTCCGGGCCGCTCGCGAAAGCAATCACACTCTTCATTCGGTTCAGAAGTTTTAACTTTTATTCTTGTCGTCGATCACGTCTTTCAACAATAAACCTTTACCCACTCAACGTTTGTCTTGATGAAACTCGTGAAAGAAGGTTTCTTCTATTGCTTTTTGATCACGTAGAAGGGCATCCCGATCGAACAACTTGGGTCTCCCGCCTTTCGCTTCCTTTCTGTTAGGCTGTTTGTTTACACGGCGGCTTGTTGATAAGAACGAAGAGGGAAAAATAAGTGAGAGAATAACAGAGCGGAAGGAAAGCGTGGCTTATCAACTCGCCCTTCTGCTTGTAATTTCCGACTTTAACCGCCAGTCCACCACCTCCAGTCGACGTTCCTTCCTTTCATTCGACGAAAAAATGCGCTTCTTGTTCATCTTGCTGCTGGTCTTGCTGCTGGTGTCGGTTGTTGATGCAAGCAAACGGAAGAAGCACAGGGATCGCACCCACGATGCGAAGGACTCGAGCGAAGGTGAGCTTCTTCTTCTTTCTTAGTTATTGAGCGGGTTGTGCAGAACGCCGACGCTCGCGTCCCGAACTCCCGGAAATGAGCAAAAAGGAGAAGTCGGACGAGAAAGTCGGAGGAAGAGGACGAGGACAAGGACAAGAAAAAGGCGACCGAGGCTCCTTCTCGACGTCGACGCCACGAACACGTGAGTTCTTCCTCGACGTATCGCCTTATCTTGTGCCCTTTTCCAGCATTACGGACACCGACACCAGCACCGAAATCGCCGGGACGAGATCTTGACACGCCACAAGGAAGTGGACGAGCTGGAGGGGAACGGGAAGGAAACGGCTCCAATCTCCGGCCAACTGTTCAACAACGCGCAACACCACCATCCCAAGGATCACACTCATCGCCCTTCTCGCGTGTAAATACGTTCTTCTGACATTCGCGTTGTCCCTTTTAACATTTTTGTTTTCGTTAATAAAACACGCGCTTATGCACGTCCTTTAATGCTTTTTTGTTATCTGAATTGCAACCGATAAGCTTCAAGTGTCAACCAACTTTTAGCAACATAATTAATAGACAACAAACAAACAACAACGAATTGACAACAAGAGTCGTCTCATTCTAGCGGGTGATGTTGGCCGGCAGGAAGATGTCGAAGGCGGCCAACTGCTCGTCCCACGGAGCGGATCACCGGATTCAGCTGAAGAGATCGAATACATGAATAAGCAAAATGGTTCGAGGAGAACTCACGCCTTCGTTGTTACCGAGCGCGTTCGATTGGAGCAACGGTTGGGAATCGAGGCGGTCGATGGGCGGCCGCTCGTACGTGCGCTCGGCCGTTTGGTCGACGGGCGGGATGACCGTGGGCGGCGGCTCTTCGGCGGCTTCACGGTTGGCGGCGAGCACGCTTCTTCATCGTCGGCGAGAACTCGTTGTGGAACCACTCCCAGTCGTCGCGCTCCAGAAGCGGCAGTTCGGGCTGCAAACGGCGGAATAAATCGACGGAACGACGGATCATTGCCCACGTGGATGAGAGAATCGACGACAACGAGGTTCTTTTCGAAGCTCACCAGCAGCGAGCGGTCGATCCGCTCCACTTGGTCCACGTATTTTAGGACTTGGAGGAGAGGAACGAGCGCCCACTCGTTCCTCGCGTTCTGCGGCGCCGCCATCGCATTGAGCGTCGCGTACAGGAGGTTCGGTTCCGCGCCGCCGAACTGAAACAAGCGGAATTAAACGAAGAAAAGGGATTGATGAAAGGATCGAAGCAATGAAACGAGCGAAGTGATCGAAAAGACGTATTCCTCCTTGAAGTAAACTCGCCTGTCGTTCCATCGGGTCCTCTTTGAGCGCTCCGAGTTGAACGAGCGGAAGGACGAAGCGGACGAACTGGCGGATCCTCTTGGTCGCCGTCTTCATCCCCTCCGGCCGCCACCGAGCGCCCATCGCCACGACGGAGTCGACGATCGAGAGGGCAAGAATCAGCTGGCCGCAATGCGAATGGGCAAACGTCTTCAGCTCGTCGAACAACAGCCGCCGCGTCTCGATCGGCGTCTGATCGGAGTGGATGAGCGAGAAAAGGTACGAGACGATCGCGCGAATGCCGGCGATCTGCTCGACCTGTTCAACGTTCTCGCGCACCGACCGCTCCAGGTCGTACTGCACGTGCACGTAGACGAGCTGGGCGCTGAGGACTGCAATTGCGGCGACCGCCAGCGTCGGGTACAACCGGGCCGCCTCGTCCACGAGCGCGACGAGCGGATCGCGCCCCATGTGCAAAGTTTCGAGCTTCAGGGCAGCGGACCGGCGTCGTTCACGAGCTCGTAGCCGTGAGCGAGCAGTTGGTCGTGCAGCGACTCGATGACGGTGGCCTGCAAGTGAGCGGAAAAAAAGAAATGAATCGATTCAAGCAAACACTCACCTTCACCTCCAGATCCTCCTTGGCAGCCGCCAGCAGCGACTCCCGAACCAGCGGAAGGAAGGCGACGGCGCGCTCGCGACTTTGGGCGGCGGCAGCCGACAGCAGACGGTATTTCATGATCATCTCCTCGCCCGTGTCCGTCGGGGTGAACTCGCACTGAACGAGAGGAATAAATAAAATGGATTGCAAGGAAGAGAACTCACGGCAAGGTCGATGATCGCAAGAAAGGTCCGATCGTAGCGCGTCACTTGGATCGCTCGTTGACACGCGTACACCAAGGGGAGGATGAAGCTTTTGTATTTCGGGAGCTAAAACACGAATAAACGAAGAGGAAAGAGCGAGAAAACGAACTTTGAAGGACTTGATGATCGCCTCCAAGCAGAACTCGCCGCTGCCGAAGGCCGTCACGTTGAAGGGCGGACAGGAGTGGGCGATTCGGAAGACCACGCGGTAGAGCAGCAGGCAGCAGGCCCACGCGGAGGCATGGTAGCGTTCCCGGAACAATTCGAACACCTTCAGCATGCCCGACCACTCCAGCTCTTGGGGATTGCCCGCGAGTAGCTCGTAGAGGAACGGTTGCCATTCCTTGCGCCTAGACACGCGGGAATGTAATGGAACAATCAAACAAAGAGACTCACTCTTCCATCTGCCGCGCGGGATCCTCGGGCACCGTCGACAACTGCAAGAGGTTCAGGGCTTGCCGCAGGCAGAACGCCTTCAATTTCGGGTCATCCTCGCGGTTCTTCGGGTCGGCCAGCCTGAAGCGAACGAGTGCGTAGCAGAGAAAAAGAAAAAACTCACTGTTTCGTGTATCTGAGGAGCAGCAGGGGCTCGGGCACGAACAGGTTGACGGGCCGTTCGCTGCAGCTGCGAGTCGTCGGCGAGGAACTCGTGGGCGAAACGGGCAAGGCAATTCCAATGGAAAATCAGACGCAGTGCGTTGTCGGAGCGTCACCCTAAAGCAGACGTAAACCTCAACGAAAGTCGAAGACAGCGCGAACTGCTCGAGAACGAGAGTCGTCAGGCGAACGTCCGGTGTGTGTTCCGCCCAGCGGCGAAATTCGTCCAGCGGCGTCGAGTCGGCCGGCCGGCGCCCCATCACGAGGTGGAAAAGCGAGCGGAGGATGTAGGCGGCCGCCTGAAGAGCGATCGGATTAATTCACGTGCGGGAGCGCTCACGTTCTCGAAGTGAAAGATAGTCGAAAAACTCCATGACGCGCAGTGTGACGCGGAACGCAAAGGTCGACGGATGAGGCGGCGGCGGCAGCTGAGCGGCCGGCTTCTTCGAGCGCTCCCGCTGCATGCCGGCCGCCTTGCGGTCGAAGAAGCTGGTCAGCATCGTCGTGTAGGCGGCTTGGATTTCGGCTACAAATGGAGGGCGGATGGAATGAAAAGGACGAGTAAGAACTCACTGTCCTCCGAGTTTGCAGTGACCATCAGCAACGGCACGAGATGCTTCTGGTCCATCGTGTTCACCAGGTTGGTAGTCGAGAAGAGCGCCACCGTGGCTCGGCGCACATCCACGTCGTCGTCCTCTAACACGCGGGTGTGCAGCAGATGGGCCTCATCCTTCGTGTGGCGCCAGCGAAGCGACTGGATGGCAGCAAGGCGGACCTCGGCGCTCTCGTCGGAGAAGCGCGCCATGATCACTGAAAGCAAGCAAGTAAGGAGGAAGAAGAAACAGAGCCTTGTACTCTCGCGAACCGACACGTTCGGCAGCTCGGGCAGCTGCTCGTTGGTGATCTTTTTCGGCAAGTGCGCGGGATTGCGGCCGTTCGCTGTCTCGCGCATCACGGCGAGCAGATCGGCGTGGATGGCCGCAAGCGACGGGCGCAAACAGGCGCCGTTTTCGTTCTGGAAGACGGCAAACAGGTGGATCGCTTGGGCGCGCACGGATGGCGACTAAACGAAGCGACGGATCAACGGAAGAGCGGGAAAGGACTCACGGAATCGAAGTACAGCAGGCATGCGCATTGGAAGATGATTTGGAAGCACCGATTCGTCTCCAAGTGCAGGTTCACTTCGTTCTCTCGGTGGGCGGGCACCGCGAGATCCATGATCTTCTTCAGGTAGGACGAGAGAATCACGCGACGGCGTTCGCTGACAACCAGACAGTCCTGCAGATGAGTAGGTTGAATTCAAAGAAATAATGAGTGAATCATACCTTACGCCGCTCCTCCAACACCTCGATTTGCGTCCGCTCGTCGAGGGCCGCAAACAGGGCCGAGTGGACGGTGAGGACGTAATCTACGTGCTTCGGATCGAACTCGTCCGATCCCAACAGCTCCAGCTGGTGGGCGGCGTGCTTCAGCAGGCGGGGGCGATGAGCGGTCGACGCCTGAACACAAGCAAGCAATCAAATCAATCAAAAGGAGGGACGTACTTGATTCCAAATCGTCTTCGTGACCTCGGTCACCCGCCGGCTGTCCACCTGAACGTCGCAGTCGAAGAGGACCTCTGCGAGTTTCTGGAGCTGCTCCAACGGCGACCCGCCGCCGTGTTTCTCTCGGTGCAGAACGATCGGATCGCTTTGGTCCTCCGTGTCGAGCACCTCGTCGGGGGAACGCAACGGCGGACCATCGGTTGCGTCCATGGGCTCGTCTGCGGGCTCCCCGTCGAGAACCCGCATGTTCTGGAGCTGCTCCACCATCTCCACGTCATCGATAGAGCTGGAGCTGCGGTTGGAGGTCGCCGGCGCGTCCGCCGCTTGGCCGCCGGAAGCCGCGGGCGAGAAGCGCACCCGTTTGGGCGGCTGCGGGTGATCGCCGGCGTGCGGGAACATCGGAAATTGATTTTTTAATTAGAGAGAGGAGTACAAGAAAAGATCACGAAGTAGACGAAATGCCGACAACATTTGGCAGCGTCCAGAAAACGCAGGCAGACAAAAAAGAAATCGCCGCCGAATTTGGGACGCCGCTCTGTTGGGTCGGCGGCAGGCGATCGGGCGGCCGGCAGGACGGGCGGGCGGAGGGAAGCGGCGTCTTTCGAGCAAACGGCGGATTTCGTACGACTTTTTCGTCCACCGATCGGCGGTGTTCGTTTTGATGAGATCGGAGAAGGAAGAGAGGATTTCACTTGACAGTTACCATTAGACGTTGAATACGACAAAGAAAATCACCTCCGGTTCGTTGTGGCCGCCGCGCGCAATAAAAACAGGCGGAATGTGCGAAAAGATCTTCTTTGTTAAAAACGTAAGCCGAAAGTCAAAATGCGGCGACCGATTGACCAGCGCCCGCTTTCTCATCGCTTGCTCGTTTGCAACGTGTGAGGCGATTCGTCCGACATCTTCGCATTCCATCACTTGTTGTGGACGCGGACAGCAGCAACGCTTGTTCTTCGGCGCAGGTGTGTCGCGTTCCTCCGCTTCTGTCGGCGAGTCGACGGCCACACGGGCGACGACGCCGCTCTCCGCAGCACTTGCAAAACGCGGCCGTTTGCGGGGCCGCGGAAGGAGGACGCGCGGGCACATTACACCTCGATTGCCCTCGATCGCCCTCGATCGAACGGAGGAAAAAAAAGAAGCCGATTGTTCGTTTAGCGGCAATGGAGATGGGCGTCAACGTTCACTCTTCCAGCTTCTCATAGGAGAATTGAGGACATTCGACGATCGGATCAATTTACCCGTCGGGTGTTGTGTTCGCTTTTGTTTGGGCCTTCATAACAACAAAGTGCAATTAAGCAGATCCTACCCACACATGTGAGCTTCGACATCTGAACCACAAGCTTCGCTCAGGTTTGCGGGTGACACTCTGCTGTAAACCATTCGCCCCTACTTAAGTGAATGCTGACGATCAAAATCCCACGAGTCTTATTGGTGACGAGTCGCTCTAACGCAGGAATTTCAACTAAAAAACAAAATGCACCGGGCAGTGATTGCGTCATGGAATTTGCGTGAGTCTCGGCGCGAGCGGCGGGTATAAAAGCCGAGCGGAAACGAGCGGAGTGCCCAGTCGGCCTTCCTCCCGTCCGCTCCTCTCCGCTCACTCCTCTTTTCCCATCCGCCTGCAGCTCGGCTGCTCATTCCGCTGTTGCTTGCGGTTGTGGGGCGGTCGTTCGCTCTGCCGCTTGGACCGCTCTGATGAGACGCGCGTGTGGTACGTGCTGCAAGGCTTCTGACCGTCCTTTGTCGTCGACACCGTGAGTACCCACTTCTGATCCTCTGTTCCTTCATTCACCGCCCACTTCGTTGCAGGTTCGAACGGAATGCTGCCCCCATTCGGCCGCCGACTACGAAGCCCGCCGCTTCGTCAGTCCGCCGTCTCCTGTTGTTCCGATTCGCTGTGACTCGTCGGCGCTCATTCCTGCGAACGACGACTCGGATGCTTCGCAAGAAATTGAAGGCGAGTTCCCCTCTTTCCACCCAATCCACTCTCTCCGTTCAGACTCTGCGACACCCCGTTGAGACAGCGGGGAGGGGCGCATCGGTTCAGCGATTGGATCCGCACCGTCATTCTTCGGCTTGGAGCCGAAGAAGGAAGCAAGCCGTTCCGCTTGTGAACGATCCGACACTCGAGGAGCAAGGACGTCAAATGTGAGCTCTTCTCTGCCCACAACACAGTCCTCTCACCTCCTTTTCAGGTTGTTGATTGGAGTGGTTGCGGGCGGTCCACGAGCTTCTCGCCAAGCAACCCCCTGGCCGAAGACGCTCGACCGGCCTTGCGCGCCCCTCTTCTCTCCAATCAGCAGGTTTGTTCGATCGACAATCAAATGCCGAAACTAATCGGAACTGATTTCAGACGGCCGCTCGAGCTCTCACCTCGACTGAAGTCTTGAGAATGAAGCCTCATTGATCTTGCGGTCCACTCGATCGTCAATCCGCAAGAAGCCCTCTTTTCCGACTGTTTATTGGTGAGTGCCTACTGATTGTGCAGCGAACGCATAACCCTCCAATTCTCCTTTCAGGCACCTCGTCCTCTGATGTGCCCCTCCACTCGTCCGAGACGCTTGTGTTCATCCATCGTGACATCAAACAACTCCCCATCTCCCTTCTTATTGTGCTTATTTTATTCGGACAATTGAATAAACTGCTTCGAACAATACTTCTGTCGGTACTTTACAACAACTTTCAAAGAACAAGTACAGCTATTTACAACGAAAAGAAGGAGACAAACCAGGGGCAATCCGGAGAAAAGAAGTGGATACTCGTTGCAAACCAAGAAGAGAAATAAAGAAGAAGACAGGCGAGTCGTTGAAAGGGTCATCCCGACCTTGTGATCGTCGTGCTCGGCTCGCAGGTCGTGGACGGGAACTGGTGGGGTTTCTCCGCGATTGCGGGCATGCCCTTGCTCGAGCTCGGCACCAGTGTGCCCTTCTTGCTCCCCCGATAGTCCACTTTCCGGCCGTACTTCGTGTAGAACGTGACGATGCCCTTGGATCGCGTACCCGTACGCTAAACAGCTGGGCATCACAAAGTGCAAGACGAATGAACACTCACCTGATCGAAGGTCTGACATTCGGAATAGGGGCGGGATGTACAAATGAAGGCTGATCGCGTTCTCGACGAAAGACGGATTCTCCATGCGGTGCAGGCCGAGTTCGTCTAAAGCGGGCAGTTGAAACCACTGGATTGGCAATTGGGCTAAACGTACCGCTCATGTAAGCGACGTCGTTCACTTGGCTGTCCAAGCAGCTGGTCTCCTGCATCGGGCACTCCTTCTGGTCTTCGGTGGGCCACGCGAATCGCGTCTCCCGCAAAGTCCCGTCCAGAACCTTGACGAAACAGTGGGAGTTTTGATGATCGTGAATGCTGAAACGAATCAATCAGTAGGCGTTCATCATTCACACGAAAGAAAAGCGTTCGGAGTGAGATGATGCAAAGCGCTTCGAACGGGAGTAAGTGGTTGATGAATGAACTCACTTGCTGCCCAGACCGGGCGCCCAACAAAGAATCATGAGGTTGTACTTTCCGTTGCCCGCATCGACCAGATTGCGCGTGTATCTGCAAGCATTCGATTGCACAGGCTGAGAAAGAGCGGAGAGCGGACCTGTGAGGATCGAAGTGCGCGTACTTCTTCCAATCCGCCCGATTGCTGCTGTAGTTCTCGAGGATCTCGCGGACCTCCTCCGTGTTGATCTCGTCCTTCTTGAAAATCTCGCGGATTTGGGCGACCAGCAAGTCCATTTGGAGGGAGTGTGCTGAAATACGACCACGTGTTCAAAACGTAAGAAACGAGCAACGATCAACGCGGCGCGTAAAGGGGCGGGCTACGGTAATTTTGCGCACTTGAACGGTTCGACGAACACGCTTGCAACGAAAATGAAATCACGCCCGCGGTTGGAATGCGCGCAAGTCACGTAGACACGAATCACATCGCGGCGAATAGTCTTTGGTTCTGCCGGGCGGTCAGTGGGGGCACAGAAGAAAGGATTGATTGGGGTTCAGTCAAGAACTGACAGCCAGCTCCTTTCCATCGACCGGAGATGGTTTGAACTAATGAAAACAGCTGAACAGGCATAAAATCGTTGATCAAAAGAAAAAGGAATCGAATAAAGCGCAAGAGCTTCCATCGCGAGTGCAGTAGACGACTGAAGTCAACACTAAAAGAAGCAAGGTGAAGGCACTCGATCGACATCGACAAACCGCCGATTTCAGCGCCATTCACTCCGCAAACCGTGAAGTCGACCGTTGGCGAACGGTCAGAAGAGCAAAAGATTAATGAGAATGTCCGCAAACGGCGTGTTTTTATGCCGCCCTCATCAAAACGATCAACCCGCCCGCTCCGATCGGAACCGCCCGACGGCATCGATGCGCCTTTCCGCTTCTCGACCGACCGTCGAGCACGTGGTCGGTGGACAGGCCGCTCGCTTAACGAAGAACAGAAGCGGACAAAAAAGCCAGTGGTCGTCCGGTTGGTTCTACCGAGAGTCCCTTTATATCAATTCGGGATGGACGCCCATCGTTCACTTGCTTCGAAATCACAGCGTGTTTCGTCGAACACTCGCGCCGCCCGATCGCCACGTTCGTTTCGGTCGTTCTCCTTACTGAACTGCGATTAAAACAAGTGGGTTTTCATTGAAATGCAAGTCCGAGCACGTTGTTTTGCCGTCCGCTTTACACCCGCCAACCTTCGCGTACAGTAGGCGGCGATCGGAACAAAAGCAGAAAGCATTGCACCCACGTTTTGCGCATAAATCCGAACGCGTCAAGAGGAAGTGCGGGGGCAAACGGATTAAAAGACAAGTTAGGAGCTGATTCCTTTCCTGATCCAAACGACAAACCAACAAATCCAAATGTTGCCAAGGAAAAAAAAAATGAACGGTCGTACCGTAGGGGCGGCCATCCAATCAGCAAAACATGACAGTCGGTCGGGCATCGAATTGATTGACTGAAGAAGAAGAACGGAGCGGATGTTTTCGCCCATCTTCCGCCGATTACAAAACAACTGATCGTGAGATGATGAACGCGAAGTGGGCGGCAATCGCAAACGAACCGCCCTCTTCGGCTCGTGATTACCGTAAAGACTGAAAGAAGCTGGAAAGAGGAGTGTTCGTTAGAGGGCGTCCTTCCCGCCATGTGCACGATCCTTCGGCTTCCGCCCATCACGTTCGCCGCCTTCGACGAGCGTAAGCGGGCGGATTGCGAGTCGAGAAGCGGCGATCGACTGCGAAATCGTCATCAACTCGTCAATTCTTCGGCTTCTTTCTCATAACTTGATTCTCATCGACCGATATCCACTACGTAGTCGATCGTGTGCTCTACGGCGGATGTTCGTGGAGCGCATCAATCCCGCCGACGTCCACAATCGACCGCCGCAAGCGAGAAGACGCGATCCGAACTCACGCGTCTTCTTCGTCTACGCCACCCGCTCGAACAACCAGTTTCTTCCCGCTCCGATTGCAACAATCCAGAGATTATGTCAACGAAAACACCCGAAATGCAACCGAAATGAAGTGCGCACTTGGACTCGAGGCACGTGTCCCTCTGTTTTGTAACAAGAAGTCCACAACGGTGATCAAGCAGGCTATTGCCTGACTCATGCACCTGTTGGCTGAACTTCCCCTATTGAAGAATGCTTGTAGTGGACGAGAATTGTGCTCGCATGGTTCGTCTGTTCATAATACGAAGGGGCCCAACTGAAGGGTAATTGAACCCCCGCCATCACCTGCCGCCTTCCGATTTCCGACTTGCAATCGAGCGGAAAAGTTAGGCTCTTGTTTTCACAAACAAACACGCAAGCCCGTCGAAGCAGATTAAGAAATGCACGTGTTTTGGCGCGACGTCTCCGCATCGCAAAACGGCGGGGGTATCGGTTGCCTTTTTGTGCACCTCGAATCAACCGTCGAGCAGACAAAAGCAACAGGAGGAGAGCGGCGCGGAATTCCGCAACCAACTCCTCTTCACCCGAACACGAAAGGTGTGTGATTGCTCTAATTGGAGTCCGTTTACTTCCTTATTCTCGCCTTCAACGTCCGAGGATCGTTCCGTTTCGTCTACCCAGTTGTTGTACAGAAGGGTTTGTGAGCAGACATGACCGTTCTACCTGATCGCGTGAACACTTGACTCTCCTTCCTTTTGCGAATTCTCGGCTTCTTCGACAGAAGAATGCGAACGCCAATCACGATTATTTCCACCGTTCCTCCTTCGAGTGCTGTGCTGAACACCCCCGCTTCTTTCAGTCATGGCCACTTACGAGAGCCTGACGACCGATTGGACGAATTTCCAACGGGATCTGAGCGCCGCAACGGTGAGTTTCCAACCGAGGCGATCTCTTTTGAACAACCCTTCCGATTTGCAGCAAAGCCACAACGAGTACCTCCAGCTGCTCCGCGACCTGACCAAACGGCAGGAGGCCTCGTCCAAGACGGTCAAGCACCTCTCCTACGTCTTCAAGCAGCTGCAGCAGGACCTGAAGAAGTAATCCGTCTGCTTCGATTGTGCTTTTATTCTCTTCGTTTGTCCGTTTCAGATTCGATTCTTCGAAAGAGCCGCTGAGCGATGAGCAGCAGAAGAAGGTGGCCGCGTTGCGGGCGAAGCTCTCCGAAACGCGCGTCCAGCTGGACGAAATGGCCCGAGAACTCCCGGCTTCGAACATCGGGCAAGCGGCCGCCTTTTGTCCGTGAATTACTCTTCCGCTTTCAGTCCGTACCTAACGGTCATTCTGGGCGGAAACCTCAACGTCTCGCTGCTGAATCCGGACGATCGGTACAAATACAAAGAGGACTACGAGCGGTTCAAGGCCAATGTCACCTACGTGATCATCTCGACGCTCATCCTCGCCTTCTTCTTCCCCTACCGCGCCGTCGACGCGATCTGCAACTTCCTCATGGTCTTGGTGAGTGGCTGGTGGTCGATCGGAAGCGTCGAATTGATTGGCTTCGCAGGTACTACTGCACGCTGACGATTCGGGAGGCGATCTTGCGAGTGAACGGATCGCGGTAGGCAACTCTTCTGCTTTCATTTCATTCCGACCGTCTGTTTAGGATCAAGGGCTGGTGGATGCTGCATCACTACATCGCGTGTGTGCTCTGCGGAATCACCCTGACGTGGCGAGATCGGGCCTGCTACAAGGACTTCCGGCCGCTCTTCCTCGTCGTCTCGTTCTACATTTGCGCCCTCCAGATCATGCAGTCCAAGTACCAGACCGGCTGCTTGCGGCGACTCCACGCCCTCGGCCAGCGGTACGCGATGGACGTCACTCTTGGTTCGTAATCCCTCGTTGAATTCCTTTTCTATTGCTGTTCGTTCGCTTGCAGAGGGCTTCAGCTCGTGGATGTTCAAAGGACTCACTTTCCTGCTTCCGTTCCTGATCATTGGCTACGTGAGTTCCTTGTTCTGCCGCTCTCTGTGTATGCCACGGCTCGATTTCAGCTCATCCAAGGCTACTGCTCGTGGTTCCTCTTCAACATGTACTACCAGAAGGATTGCTCCGAAGACTGGCAGGTTCTCGCCCTCGCCATCCTGTTCCTTGTCATCAGCTGCGGGAACCTCTGTTCACCATCCTGTCGGTCTTCATCCGCAAGCTCTCCCAGATCAAGTCCAGCGATTTGGCGCATCTGGCGGCCAAGTACCGGCCGAAGATCGATTAGTCTTGTTTGCTCTCTGCTCTCTTCATACTGGTTACTTTCTCGTGTAAATATCGACCACAATCACGGATAAAGTCTATTTTATTCAACGCAACGGTAGAATTATGTACAATACGAAAAGAACTGTGCTTGTGCGATCACCCATTCGATTAAGTTAGAAGTCGAACTTAAGTCGGCGTTTCCCGTTGAAAAGAGAGCAGTTTACCGGGGGAATTTAAAGAGGCCCTAATCCCTAAACACATTCACGTCGTTCCCTTCCCGAGAGACCCATTCAACGAACAAAATGGAATTCGAATCAAGGGCGCCTGGCAAGAAAAAAGAACGAACGGAGAATACTGCTTGCGAGAAGGTCGTGTATTAAAAACGCAGAACGAGACTAATGGGATGAATCGAACGGGAATCTCGACTGAACAATTGGACTCTGCTCCTAACTGCTGCGCTGTCGCGGCAGCATGTGACTCCAGTCGGCCGCCTGGGCGCCCATCGTGAGTGTGCGGCGAGAGGACGAGCTGTAGATGGGCAGCACCTCGGTGGCGTCGAATGGGGAGGGCCTTCAGAAACACGCACGCGTCCGTTCCGTAGCCCTCCATCGAGACGAGGAACAAATCGCCGAGGAAGTAGCGCGCGTAGAGCCTGCTGAGCGGCAGGCCGTAGCCATAGCCCGCCTGCAAACGAACGATAAATGCGGGAAGAACTGGGCTGACACTCACCAACGGGGCCTGGCTGCCGTCACGAGGCGGCGGAGGGGCAGTGGAGTACATGTAGTTGAAGAGCCGCTCCAGGATCGTGCGCGAGACGCCGCCGCCCCGGTCGCTGATCTTCAAACAAGAGAGGATCATGAAGAAATTTCAGGGGAACATGAGCAGACCTTGATGGACAAGTCCTCCGATCCCTGGACCACCTTTGACGACGATCGGCGGGAAGGTCCTCGTCGACGCCCACGAACTCCACGGTTGCCCGCATCGCGTTCTGCAACACGAAAGAACATAAAAAGAGCAAGAAGATCGGAACAAACCTTGAACAACTCGAACATGATGTGGTACAAGTGGGAGGGGACGGAAACGATGCTGATCCGCTCGTCTCTCTTCACCGTGTTGAAGCACTCCAGCTGCATGGCGGGCGAGGCCAAGTAGTAGCCCTCGCAGAGGTAGCGGGCGTTCTCGAACGCGTCCAACACCACGCTCTTCACGTCGCACTGCGGGTCGATGCAGCCGACGTGTCGCGGGCTCTCCGGCATCACCGTTCCGAAGACCACCACTAGAAGCGAGCAAGGAATCAAAGAGTTGAAGAGAAGGCAGGAAAATGGACTCACGATGTTGATTTTGCAGCATGCGGATGGAGATGCGGTTCAGGTAGAAACGATCCAAGAAGTACTGGATCCCCCGCTCGCTCGCGATGTCCACGCCGTCGGATTCCTTGAGTTCGATGAGGGCGGACGCCATCGTCTCCACCACGTGCCCGTGCCGCTTGAGGACGATTTGGAGTTGGTCGTTGAACCTAAAGAACGGAACGTAAAGAAAAACGAACGAACGAAACTCACAGGTTGATGTTGCCGAAGGTCGCCTCCTGTTGCTCGAAGGGTAGCAACTCCTCGAAACTCTGCCGGTACCACTTCGCTCACGAGCTTCGCGCTCGGCATTTGGAGCAGTTTGGGCGGCAGCAAGTCGATCTCCTGCAATTCCCCCGACCGTTTGCATTGCAGCCGGGTTTCTTTGCGCTCACCTGCATGATGTTGGCCAGGCGGACGAGCAGCTCTTTGCGGAGGAACAAGAAGGAGGTCTTGGCGGTTCCCTGCCGGCCGAAGTCCAAATATTGTTGAATGGTGAGCGGGGAGGGTTGGAATTGCGAGTAGTGCTCCAGTTTCTTCGCAATCGCGCCGCCGAACAACGTCAACGAGCGACGTATGAGGAGGGTCGGGGATCGCATTGTGGAAGGCGGCAAATCGATATGCCGGACCCGTGTACCCGTTGCTCACGTCCTCATCCACCTGAAGATGAACGGAAATGAAAAGAATGCCCTTTTTCTGTCTCGAATTCAAAGAAAAATCGGCCGAAAGCATGCGGAGTTGATTCGAACGAAACTCCCAGCCGTTAACGAATCACTACCGCGTAATAATCGTACAAACCTGCGCATTTTTGATAAAAGAAACAAAACCGGAGTCCAGGCGGACGGGACGCCAAGTTCGCCGCGGGACGAACTCCGTCGGTCATTCCGCCGACGGAATGCACGCGTCCTTCCGCTTGCTCCCGCTTCTTCGCCTCCGTTTCGTTTACTTTCCGTCAAGGAGCGCCGAACTCGAGGAAACCAGTTATTTCTCACTCCAAATTGAATTGCGGCCACGTGCACAGCAGACCGCCGGGTGAGCACGAGTGGAATCAAAAAAAATCGTGCGTATTTCGCTAATGTTTGTATTCGCACCCAAATGCACACTGGAACACTCGTTGATTGAAGACTTGCAGATGGATCGGATTCCAAAAGGGTTTGTGCAACCGTTCGCTGCGTGTTCGAAACCCCAATCTTTTCTGGCTGGCCACTCTTGTCGGTCCTCACGAGCACAAGGGAATTTACATTCATTTGTTCGCCGAAGGAGACGCGAACAGCCGTTCGCTCGCACTCGACCTTGACTCAATGACATGTGCGGGAGATGCACTCAACGACGAGCACCAACTTGATTCGCTGCTTACTCCTCTTCGAGTGATAAGAAACAGGGCAGTAATGGTCGACTTTCACCGCATGTTCTCCTTCCTCCCCGCTCACAACGAGCACGGGGGTCGCGGCGGTCGATTGGTGGTCACCTTTGTCTTCTGCTGGTTGCTCCTTCTGCTGATGCGGCTGTTCTGCACGACGATCGGCGGTCACGTGTGTCGCTTTTTTATCACTAACGTTCAAGGCATCCGCAAGGGCGTTAGCGGCGACTTCACGAGACGGCCGGCGGGTGAAATCGGCAAATACGAACAAGGACGAGCAGGGCGGGGCGGAACGACCGCGTGGGAGAATCACGATGCGCTCTCCAGCTGATTCTGACCGCCCGCTTGAGCCCCATTGTTTAAAAACACGACGATAAACTGTTGACTGTTGATTAATGAGCGCCTTTCCGTCTTTTCGTTTGCATGCTTTTCCACGTGCTCCTCGTTCTTATCGTTCTTTTTTCGCTCTCGATCGAGGCCATCGGTCAGACGGCGCGCACATCCGCAAACAGTCGAGGATTGCGGGCGCTTTCGGCAAAGATTTCCGGCCCTCCAATGCGCTTTTCGATTGCGCCATTCAAAGCAATCAAGGTGATTGCTTGCAGACAAGTGGCTTTTCGCAAGTCTTCGTCCAAAACATGCCCGGAGGAAGTGATCCGAAACGAACAAAAATGCGTGAAAAATTTGGACGCGAACGGATGAGCCCGCAGCTTAAAACGAACCGATCGGAACGGCGAGCAGCCGGAAAGAGCGAAGAACGAGCGGAGGAACATGCCGGCGAGAACGGCCGGCCGGTATCGTAGTGGGGCGAACGGCCGCTTTTTTCACGAGAGGATTAATCACACGCCGACAATCAAGACATTTGAACGTATTCGGGCCGGAAATCCCGGCCGTTCGGGGCGCCGATCAGTTATACCAAAGGTCAATCACTGGGGATTTTGATGTTTTGCTCGAGTGGCAGCCGGGCGTTTGCCGTTGCCGATAAGCGGTTCGTGCGTGCGTCTTTCGCGAATCGCCGCGAATCCCGAACTCGTGGGCGACGGCTAACCTTCTTTTCGCGTACTACCGTAGGGCTTACGCGCGGCGGATTACGAAAGGGAGCTATTCGCAGGCCGAAAATACGCCGGCATTCGCTTACCCGCTTTTCGTTCGGCTCTCTCAATGAGCAAAAAGGTCTTCATTTCGAAAAATCCAAAGAACATGCGTTCGGGATTTCATCAACTGCACTTCTTCTTCGGTTGCGCGTCATCAATCGACATTTAATGGTGCGTTCGTTCGGTCACGAACACCTCCAAGAAAACATGCACTTCAATTCAGCGGAGTTCCTTTTAAGGCCGTTCGTTTTGCCCCGAAAGTGCGTTCATTAGCGCTGAGTTGAAAGAACAACCCGACAGCGTGTGGGCTTCCTAATGAACGTGCAGTTCGTCGGGTTCAAAAATCACCAAACCCCAGACGAAATGCTCGACTGAACACGTTGTTCGGCGCGCAGTCACCAATAGACGAGCTGCCTTCTTCTCCTCGAATCAGGTTGTTGCTTTGCCCAAACAGGCGGGTCATTGCTCTTCTTTCTTTCCGCTCTTTCCTTCCTTCAAACCGGATTCCCACTCCTCCCGGCTTGCTCATCGGTACGTCTGTCCTTCACGTGTCCGCCGGTTTGCTCCCGACTTTGCAGTGAATCTTCTTCACGTTGCATTCGTTTTTTATAGCGGGAATAAATTAGAGCCGCGCGTCGCGGGCGACAAGTTGCGGGCGGAATTCGCAGGGCGCTCCCTTCCCGTTAGTGCCCTCCCGCACGCCGCTGATCGCCGACCGAGCAGTCGACTAAAAAAGTCGCTAGAAGGCGGAAGTTTTGAAGGCCGACCGTCGGGGATGATTTGTGATTTCGAGCCCGAAAGCCGAACGAGCGGCGAGACGGCCGGATCGAGCGACAAAGGGTGCGAGAGGGGCGGCCGTGAATGCGCGTAACCAAAGACTCCCGGCCGGCCGGATAGTCCGCGCCCCGTACCAGCGAGAGCAAGCGGCCACTTTCTGGCCGACCGATTGTCGCCCCAAGTGTCCGGGAATCCGCGGATGTTTGCCCGTTGGTCTCGGCCGCCGGAGGAACGGAATGCCCGCATCACGGGCAAGTGCGTACAAAATGGCCGCCGGACAAAAGATCAATTCGTGCCCGCCGACCGACTGGACAGCGCTGATCTTAATTACGGCAAGCGGTCCGCCGACTTTTGCTCTGGTCGCTTCATGCGCTTAAGATGAGGGGGCTGATCAGTTTAAGGCGCGAGTGCGAGCGAAAGCCAAGCGAACGTTTGAGTGGCGAATTTTGGAAGTCACTTGCTGGTACGTGGATTAGTCCCCGTCGAGAGTATAAAAGCGCTCCCGATCGCCCTCGACTCAAGCCGTTTTTGCGGTGTTTCGTTGTGCAGGAAAGAGCGACGGCGCGGCTGTCTGTGCGCGGGAAGACGCGTGCGAGAAGTTAAGCGCTTCTGCCGAGATTTTCGCTCACTCTTCCGTCTTTCTGCCTCCGCAATGATTGATTCCGACCGGCATGGGCTCGCGGTTGTGAAATCGGGCGGCTTTCGCACTCGCCGCCGTCCATCCAGCTGCTCGAACGTCGCGCGGTGATGGACGGCGGGATTCACTTTTGACTGTTGACCTCTCGCTCATGCCCACTCACGTTCACTTCCCGAGCTCAAGTGGAGCGGACGTACGTGCACATCCGCTGGATTCCTCGCCGCCAGACTCCGCGAATGTTTACCGACGCCGAGTGTACAGTTGCGGATTCCGTCGATCGCCCGGGCCGGCTAATCGGCGGATGGATGAGAGCCTGCTCTGATGCTCCAAATTGGAGGTCACGTCCGAGCGAACGCTGACGACCCAAAAACGCCCACCGGGGAACGGGGTCATGATTCGTGCGTGCGGGGCGGTCGACGCGCCGACTGAACGCCCGCCATCTCTTGGCTGGATCCCGCAGACAGTCGGGGGAATCCGGTGCAGGTGATTGCTGCAGCCATTAGCGACCGATTCGACGCTTTCGTTCGTTGGGGTACGGTCGTGTGCGGTCATTACTCTTTTGCCTTTGCGCGATCTTGATTGTGAGTCATTCGCGTTCGTTTTATTTCTCCGGTTGGCCTTCGCAGCGCTCGTCTTTTTGCTTAATGGCTTTCGGTGGCGCCGACGAAAAAAACAGAAGTACATGAAAGCAAAAAGAGCCCGCCGTCCGTCGCACCGAGCCGCCCATCAGTCGCGCGGATTGGGACGAGGCGCGCAAGGCAGGCGGCGATTCATTCCTGACTCGTCAACTTCGAAAATCGCGCCCAGCAGATGTTTCTTTCTGCCGAGTTTAAAGTGCGCCGCCCCGAAGACGAATCGTCTGGACATTGCGCGCGCGGACCTGTCGAACGAAGAGCGAACAAACGGGCGGGTGTTCGGAGGGCGCAGGTTGAGGTTGGGCGGCAAGCGGGTGAGTGAAGAAAGGGCGAACACTCCTTTGCCCCGGCGAACACCCGAGATCAGGCGGACTGGTCGGGGGTCATCGAGCGCGCCCGCTTGCCCGCCCAAATCCCGCGCACGTGATTTGGCCGCCCCGACCGGACGGGCGGACGGCTCGTTGTCAGATTCCTTCGTTAATCACATGTCATCGTGATCTATGGCATTGACGCCGACGACACGAAACCGGCTATTCGCCCTTGATAAGACGGGGACGGTCACAACGTGCGGGAAATCGGGGAAGAAGCGATCAGAAGTCGGAGCGGAAGACGGCGAGCAAAGCTTGGGAATTAAGCAGGGAGGGGAGGCGCGATGGGCGGGGCCAAACGACGCCGGGCGGCCGGCGAGGTTCGCGACTAAAAGCGGGCGGTGAGTTTCGCCGAAAAGCGGACCACCCGTTCCGTCGTGCGCGACGCGTTTTTTTACCGTTTCGGACATCGATTTTATTTGCTTGCAGGCGAGCGAGGTGTGCGCCAAAATGTCGGTAGCTCGTCCGGCATGCCGATCTGCTGCTCCCCGTCGCTCTCGTCGATTCCTCTACGCCCACTGATGGCTGCGCGTCGTGCCGCCGCCGTTCGGTCCTTCGATCCACTCGATCGTCTCCGCTGGCCGCCAACCCTCTCCGATCGGTCCTCGAGGGCCGTCTCGAAGGAAGTGCCATTGATTCCGCCGCTCAAGATCGAGTGCGCATTCCTTCACGCCAACCATCGGCTTCCAACTGCAAACTGCCCTTCGCCCTGTTTCTGCTCCTTCTTCTCGTCTCCGTTTTGTCGTCGGTCGCCGCCGCCCCGATGCAAACGGTGCGAATTCACCGGCGGAGTCTGCCGCCCGCCGACGGGCTGGATTGGGGCAACCTGGAAGACACCATTCTCCCGAACACCGAGCGACACCAATTCGCTACGGTAGGCGCTCCTTTCTGCCGAGTTGTTTGCAACCCACTTCTTCAGAAATACCTGCTCGACTACGGCCATTTGTCCACTTCGTTGCCGACTCCGCGCCAATTCCGTTCGGCCATCCGCAGCTTCCAGGACATGATCGGAATGAAACAAACCGGGATCCTCGACGACGCCACCTACGACGAAATGATTCAACCGCGTTGCGGCAATTCGGACGTTTCGAGCACGAGCGAACGCCGGAAACGCTTCGGTATGTTTGATCGTGATTCATCTCGTCCAAGTGTTTACCCTCCTTTCATTCAAGTGTACGTGGCGCGTTGGGAGAACAAAGTGAAGGACAACGTGCTTCGACTCAAATGGTTCATCGAGAACTACACTCAAGACATTCCGCGGGCGGATATCAAGTGAGTTATTCATCATTTCCGCTTCGTCCCTACGGTACATCCCCCGTACGCACTCACGGGATGTTTTTTCCGTTCCGCGCGCGCCTTCGGAATGGTCGTGCCGTGAAGGGCGACTTTCCGGTTTGCAATTTGCGTCATCCCAATCTCGTCCCTTTCCCGGAACCGCTAATTTAAGGCCGGCGGTCGTTCGGCACACGCGACTCATTTGCGAAATGTGGACGGAAGGGCGAACGGAAGGACGGAGAGGGCGGGTGTCCATTTTTCGTTCTTCGACCCAAATTGGACTCTTGGCGCCTTCGGTCAGCGATGGCCGTTCGAAATTCGTGCCGACCGCTGGCTTCCATTTTTGTCGCCCTCTTCCTTCCCCGGCCGGCCGGCTTCTTCCGTTCATTAGCGAACGGGCGGCGTCTGAAGGAACGTGGTTCTTGTGCCGACGTCCAGCTCGTACTCGCCGCTCTCTCCGTCCCGCCCCTCCCCCTTGTTGTCTCGCCGGCCGGCCGGACTGGACATTCCGGAGGGGCGGCTGGCTGGTCGGGAAACACTGGCATCATCCGGCGAAAAGAACCAAAAGTGCAAAGAATGCGAACGGCGAGCGGCCGAACGATCACGCCTGTTTACTCACTCACCGCCCGCTTGCAACAAAAATAATACACAGACCCTGAAGGCGTTCGTTTCGCCCCGTTCCGTTCAAAACAATGCCCGTGCGTGTGCGGGCGTTCGTTCGGCGGAACGCCCGCGGCGGTCAAGAAATCAAACAACGCGAGTTCCTTAAACTTTTAATTGGTAAAACCCTACCGAATTTGATTAGTGGCACAAATTAAAATCGAATCCCACCCGCAAGGATCCATTTGTTCCATTGAACTTCGAACTGACGTCAAAAAGCATCACGCTACTCGGTTTTTCACAACCGACCAGCGGGTCCACTCGCCCGTCGTCTGTTGATCTCTTGCGCAACGCCGCGTGTTTGTCGCCGTGGTCGTCGCCGGGAGATTCGCAGATGGCGAAAATTTGAGGAAGAATCTCGAAGGCGCGTCCGTCAGCTGTCAATCCGCGCTGTTTTTTGTTCTCTGATTTGTGGTCATTTTGTTTGCGGCGGGGGTGGACGGCGTCAACATGCGGGCGGCATACGGAAACAACCTTGCAATTCACACAAAGAATCACCACTTGTCCTTAATGGATCAAAGGAACATGTTTAAACGAGTCTGTTTCAGGCAAACCGTGCGCAAGGCTTTCAACTTGTGGTCCTCGCAGGTGTCCATCCCGACGATGACCTCGCTGAAGCTGGAGTTCGAAGAGGCGACCACCGAGGCCGAGGCGGACATCACGATCTCGTGGGCCGAAGGCGACCACGGCGACGCGCACAAGTTCGACGGGCCGGGCACGGACGGATCGAACATCCTCGCCCACACCTTCTACCCGAACTACCAGGCGCGCGGGACCTTGAACGGCGACATCCACCTGGACGACTTCGAGGACTGGAACGTGAACAACTCGAAGGACGGCGCCAGCTTCCCGCACGTTCTCGTCCACGAAATTGGACACACGCTGGGTCTCGGCCACTCCAAGAAGCAGCAGGCGATCATGTACCCGATCTACCGCAAGGACAGCCTCGATCTGATGCAATTGGATCTGGACGACAAGTGCGCGATCAACTGGAGCTACGGTTAGTGCTGCAACGGTCGGCAATCCACTCATTCCAACGTGTTTCAGTCGGAGCTTCGGACCTCTGCCTCTACATCTGGCTGCTTTCCGAAGTGTTGCCCAAGAAGATCGCCATCGAAAAGGACACCGCTTACAGTGAGTTCACACAACAAAGGAAGATCAGTCAACAATCCTCTTCATTTTAGTGGTCGATGAGGGCAAGTTCCAGTTCGACGAGCACAAGCGGTCGGGAATCTTGCGGCGGAAGCTGAAGGGAACGCTCATTCCGATCTGCCGCGAGGACAACGAAGTGCGCAATCACTACAAGAACATGCTCTCGCAACGCCTCCGATTCCCGCGCGAGTTGGCCGATTCCTACAGTGAGTGGATGAAAGGAAGACGAGATGTGATTGTTTCTCTTTCAGGCCACGTCCTCTGCCGCTTCTTCGACGGCCTGCACAAGGAGTACAACTCGCCGACCACCGACGACTTCCACGAGGCCTTCCGAATCCGCGGTGCGCACAACTACTTCCAGCAGGACGGCCGCTTCGAGGCGCTCGAGCAGTCGGACTTCGAGTCGCGCAAGTTCGACTCTCGCTTCTTCGAGTGGATTTTGGATGAGTTCACGCGATAAGCGCGCCCACCTTTAACCCCCTCCATTGTTCTCTTGCATCGATCCATCGATTGATTATTGGCTGCAATATTCGTCCGCACTCACCGGGTTGTTCCTCTTGGTGGATCTCAGCCGTTTCCCTCCCCACGCTGTCCGCATTTCTGTGTTTTGTTCCCATTCGCGCATAATTCTCGGACCCGTCTCCTCCATCTTCGCTTCTTCAAGGCCTTCCGCTTCTGATCGCACGTCGTTGAAATCGCGCTTCGCATTCGGCCGCTCTCTTCTTTTCTGCTGCACTTTTGATCTCCGATTGGAACGATGTTCGTCGCAAATGCGAACTTGAGCGTTCGCAAGTTCATTACAACGAGATGGGTCGTTTGATCAAAACAAACGCGTCATTCACTCGCCGCTTTTCGTGTTTAGGAAGCGAAAAGGACGAGAGGGACGTTCTTTTTCGCACGTTCTATTCATTTGAACAAAAACACGTCGATCGTGTCTGCAATTTGACATCTCTCTTGTGCGAATAGTTTCCTTTGCCTTGATGCTCATAGCCTCTTCTCCTTCCTTCCGAACATCCGATATCTCACCCAAACCCAACCCGACGGCGAGACCTCCGTCTTTCTTCACATTCCAACCGTCTGTATAGCCGACCGCCCCAACCTCATCCCACCCCCGCCACTTTGTACCTACCACACGCAAAAGCAAGCATAATTCGTAGCCAATCATACTAATGGTATTTATCTCAGTCTGTGCATTACAAACTTGTATTTGATTTGCCTAGCAATTAGTTGAACGTAGTCGTTCGAAATAGCCTCTGTCTTTAACCTACCAAGCACACCCGCTTCCATTCCTTCGCTGTGATCCCTCCCGCATAATGAGCTCGTCGATTTCACGTCTACTTAATGGTACAATTATTTATTGTGATAAACTGTTAGTCGATTGAACGTCGATGACCGTATTCTGTCGACCATAAGGCCCGCTGTTCACACTAAAAACAGAGGAGAGGAGCCTCGTGGAGTCATTCGGCGAATATGAGACGAAGAAGTTGCCGCTCGTCAACGAGCTGTTCACGAATATTCGCCGAAGAAGGCTTCCAAGAATTAAGGACTACTGCACGAGATCTTCCTGACAAGAAAGGGAGCTGATTGCCAACCAACGGCATGTTTCTCATCTGCTGTGTGAATAAATTCGTCAAACAGACGTCTTGAAGAAAGCCTTGGCAAACAAGCATCGGCCCAATCAAGGCCGAAGCAACCAAATACGAATCTTCTCGAAATTACGCTATGCCTGAATGGAAGCCAGACGAAAGTTGCCGCTTGTTTGATTGATCTACAGACGTCGACAAAGATTTATCGCTGAGAATATCTGTCCGCCGTTGCGCCCGCAACCTCGGTTCTTTCCGCTTCGTTGACACACGACCTCTGATCTCGTGTCAGCCGTCGATCTCCGGTCTTTATTCGATGGGCTCTGTCTGCTTTTTATTTAGGAACGTTCAGGAAAGTAAGAAATAAACAGTAAACACCTGTGGCGAGTTCTTTCACAGTTGCTCCATCCAATACCAAAAGAATCCTCTCGACTACCGAAATGCAGTGCCATCATTTATTTCAGCTTAATCTCACAAGACACAGCGTAGTATAAAACGGAGGAGTGGGCAAGTCGAGCGCGTGCTTGTTTGTGCAGGGCCATGATTGATGTCCTAGTCGAGTGATTGCAATGGAAAGCAACGGCCTACTTTTGGTTCCAGCCGCCACAATCCGCGCACGGACTGCCTGCAATCCGCAAAAATAAATCAACGAACGTTTGGTTTGTGCCAAAAAAGAAACACGCACTTACCGGCGGGATTCTTCTTGCAGTGCGGGCAGGTCGTATCGTTCTGCGGGATCTAAGGAGCAAGAAAGCGGTTAGAACATTGCTGTTCTCTTAAAAACCCACTTGATAGCCGCAATCAGCGCACGGCACGGGCAACGGGGACGTCTTGCAGTTCCAGCACGACGAAGCGCCTTGCTTGTTGCTGCCCTTGCAATGGGCGCACTTGAAATGGAGCTCTTGCTTGCAGGACCAGCAGTTCGGCATCTTGAGTGGAAGGCAGAAGGGAAGAGCAGAAATCTAAACGAAACGATTGGATGAGGCGTATGAAATCCCAATCCCGCAGCCCGACCGACGATCTCCGAGAGCCGTGGGTGACCCTTAAGTACGGCCGACGAACACGCTGCAATCACGTCGAAGGGGCGGGATCGACGGGCGTTCTGATAAACAGGGCCACGTTGTTTGTTCAAGCGAACGCCTGCAAAAAGCCGCTAGTTGTTTATTAAAAGTGCCCTTTTTGGGGCCTCCGTTTCGTCGAAAAGGTCGACTTTCTGGGAAAGGCCGTGTTCGGGTGCTCGTCGTTTACCGTCTTTCGATCTTTGAAAGCTGCTCTTTTAGTGGCGGTCAAATGAACGGTCTGCTCGAGATCGGAGCACAACCAAGCAAAAGACAAAGATCACCGGCGGTCATCGGACGAATGTACACATTCATCCTTCCGGCCAAACATACGGCCGATGGAAAACAAGATCGGGGGAATAAATTATCTCCGGAGAAAACAAATCAATGGCTGTCAACATGCAACCATTGGCCTACGAGCAACCAGTGGCCGGCCACAAGCGGATAAACATGATGCAATTCTATGCACAGCAAAGAAAGATGACGTCAGCCAACCATTACTTTCTTTTGTTTCTTATTCTTTCTTTCCATTGCGCAAGCGCCCCAAATCCGATCACGATCGATGACTAACCCAACGACGTCTTTAGCTCGCTCAGCGAAGACGAGCGGCGATTCACGGGTCTTAACGTTCGCAGCGAGCGGGTTAAAACGCGCAACAGAGAACGGAAAGGTGCATGATGTTTGATTCACGTTCTTTTTCGACTGTGTCGTCAAACGTATCCATTGCTTTGATTCAAAGCAGTTTCGGCTTCAATAACTGTTTGCTTTTGCCTTTTTAAATCGAATTCCAACATTGTACAGCTCCAATCGTGCGTTTTACTTCTGTACCGTCGTGCATCTGCATTGGTCGTCAATCCTCCCATGAATCTTCTGCACGCTTCTTTTGATGCGCGCCGCCTTTCGTCACGACGGGCGAACATAACGGAGACGAATATTAATTACTTAGAGAAACAAAAACACTCGCCGCAGTGTTTGATTTCGAAAAGCGAACGGGTGAACGAGTAATTGCCCCCGGCTCGCCGGTGGAACTTGTTTTTTGCGCCCCGTCTGGAGGCCTCGATTCTCATTGTGATTCGGGCGTTTGACGACGAAGCGGACGCCGCCTCATCTTATGATTACCTTGCGGTCGGGCAGGCGTCGGAGTTCACTGCGGAAAATGGGTCAAGAAGGGGAAGGTTCGAACTGCTCACTTCGCAGTCGAGCACTCACTCGCTTCACGCTCTCCGATTGGGTCCCCGATGGGCCGCGTACTCGGCCACCTTCTCCCTCCATCCACTTGCACTCGTTTCTTTCCGTGTGCTCTCGATAAATCAAACCGCCGCTTCCGCAGCTGCTTTCGATTTGATCCGCCGCCTTGATTATGGCCACTTGCGGGCGGCAGCGGCACGTTTCGCTTCTCGCCACCCGTGTCGCCCACGAACCCGAAACTCGATTTTTGTTTCGAATGCCGAAGGCTCGTCGCCGCGTGCCGCTTTCCGTCCGCTTCGGCGGTGTGGTCGCGCGGGCAGGAGAAGCGGATTTTGTTCACGATTCCCCCGTCTTATTCCACCCGCCTCACTTCAACGAGAATCCCGCGCGCGCCATCCGCCGCCGACGCCCATTTCTGTTGTTGGGGGGATTGCGTTCGATCGGCGGGGCTCTCGAAATACGATGAGATCATTACGCCCGTGTTCCGCCCCGCATTAATCGCCAAATTCAGCGAATTTCGGCGGATGTTCGCGCCCGCTCATTACAAGAGTTCGCGCGCGGCACACTTCCCTCTCTTCCGCGCACAGTCGAACAGTCGGGCAGACGAGTCGGCAGACACAAAACAACCGCCCATACGAATCTTTAATCCTCATTATCGTCGCGTTTGCTCGCGGCCCTGCCTCGAATTCGGTTCGAACGCGAACGCCAATTTGCGGCGGAAGATTTGCAGCATTCCGTTTGATGAATTGCACAAGCACGGTCGTTTGTTTCTGCTTCGATTCGTACATCCGACGGCGCTCGTCTTGCTCTTCCGCTTCGTCCATTCGCTTCTGCTTCTGGATTACGGCCGCCGTTTCTTAATGATCGCCGTTCTTCGGGGCGTCCCGCTGTTGCCCTCGCCGCCCGTCCATCCGCCCGCACTTGTCAAATCCAGCAATCACGTTTTGCTCTTGTTCTTGCCGCTGTTTTGGTTGGTTCCTTTTTTCTTGTATCAATCTCGAGAGATTCGTTCCGAATGGTCGTTCTATTAATAACACACTTCTTTCGCATTGTTTGTTCATTTTCTTAACGTCTAAAAAGAGATGTTTGCACTCAAACCTAAGGGTTTAACTGACGACTCGTTGCCATTCGCACAATGGGATAATTGAACGGTCTTAACGCATCACTCATAGCTAAGCGCCTTATAATCGCACCTTTCACAAAGTTTTTTCTTTCTTCCTCTCATCTCAACCTAACAGAAACTCCTCCATCTTCATGCGCGCCCTTGAAGTCGGCGGTTTATGCTTGGGGAAGGAAGGTTAAGAGCACGCGGCATATCCTTTTGTACGTTTATTACCGCCCACGTTTCGTTGCACGTTGAGCGAAAAGTTTCACGCCGCTCCCTTCGCCGGCCGTCTGTTTACCCGCTCGACTCCAAGGAGCGGCGGCGGGTGTTGGGGTGGGGGTGATAAACCCGTTCATGGCTTCGGTTTTCTTATTTTGTTTACCGATTTGTTTGCACACGGAAAACCCATAGACAGGCGATCGCCGTGGCCTTTTCTCCGTTTAAAGGCAACGAACAGACGAACGAATAAAACGGCAGGATCACTGGCAGACGACCGTTTTCAAGGTCCTTTTGTCGTGTATTCGTCCCAAATGTACCTTCTTGCTGCGAACAGAACAGTCGTTTTCATTTCTTCCCATCCTCTTCCAACGTTCTCGTCGTTTACTGCAATAGGCAGTTCCCGGCTTGGTTTTATGGGGCGAACGAGACGAACGTTAATGAGTTGCGTGATTCACTTCCGTTTGGTTTTATTATCAGCGAATTGGAGGAGGTGGGTTGATTACAGCGCTCGGCGGAAAGAAGTGCACGCCGGTCGATCAGGTGTTTTGTTCGCTGGCCACGACCTTCTTTTTAGTTCGTTTCTGTACAATCATTGTCGCCAAATCGTACGAATGATCGTAAAGAAATATCTGTCGCCATTTCCCGCTGACTAACTCCCATTCATTTGTATAGCGACGATGTTAACAGACAGAAATGAATGCTTGTCACGAACATGAATTCGCAAGTTTGCTGACCGTTCTGTCGACGGCCAAACGGTAGGCGACTGAATTCTCGCTCGCAAACACAGCGGACACTTTCGGATTGCCGCTCGCCGCTTTTACGATCCAAAATCCAACCCATGAGCACGCTTCTTTTTGTGGTAAATAATACGAGCGAGTCCGGATCGCCGCTCAAGAGAGTGGTCGGCGAGGCTTGTGATTCGGAAAAAGGACCGAAAGTAGGCGGCAGCGTGCGGGTGTTTGCTTTTTTCGTCTGCGGCTCCCCGCCTTCTTCCACTTGCTCGCTCTTCGAGTGCGTGTCCCGGTCACTCGCTGCTGTTCGAGCGAATCGAAACGGGCAGCCGCAGGCGGGTCGCGCACAAGCGGTTTGATTTGCGATCGCCCGCCCGCGTGTCCATTGGGAACGCTGAAGAAGACGAAAGCGGCGGAGAGCAGGTGCGCGAAGAAGTCTCGATGATTCCCGCCTTCCGTCCGTCCTCCATTATGCAAGGTCGCGTCAAGCGCGCAGAGAAGGCGCGAGTTGGCGCCATTTTCGAAGGTCTTCCGCCTCCTTGCCGTCCCTCCGTCCGCCGAATGTCGACCGGGTTTTGCATGTTGTATTCAGGCGGCGGCGGTCAACGTGCGCATTCTTGGCTTAAATCACTCTCCGAATTCAATTCGTGCGTTCGGATCGCTGGCGTAAACTACACGCCTTTGTTTCCGCGTTCCTCCACCGCCCGTCTGCAGTTCAGAAGACGAATCCGATTTTCCCCCACGGGAATCGGGACTTGCGGCTCTTCCAAACGCCCCCCGTTTTGGGATGTTTTCTTCGACTATTCCCGATACATTTGCTGTCATCCGCGTCGCGCGTGCTTTCTTTAACTCGATTCCGATTCGGGACGTGACTCTTTGCGAAATAGACGAACGAATTACGCGCCCACGACTGTCGCCAATGGCGGAAGTGCGGGCGGCCCAAAAGTGACCGCCGATTTGGTTTAAAAAAGGGGCGGTTTGGATGCGGAAACGCTCACTTGTGGCCCAGCAAGTGGTCTTCTTCCTCCTCTCTTTCCCTTTCTTCCCGCTCGCTCGCACTCGCTCCTTCAGCTCGTCTGCCCAATTGTTTGTGGATGAGCGGCGGAACGTCGGGGCGGCGAGTGAGGTGACCGCAATCAACACAAGTGGTCCCGGCCGGTTGTGCGGCCCGCCCGCCGAGCGGATTGCGAGCAGTTGATGAGCTCACTGGCAAACTTCCACATTTGATGTCCGCGGGGAACGGAAGAGTTTCTTACTTCCGTCCATTCTTCTCCGCCGTTTGCACGAGAATCGACCGTTTTGGTCGCCCGAGGGATTACTGTGAATCTCCGGAGAGGGGGCGCGGGCTGTACGACTTCTTCGATTTTATTCCTGCACCGTCTGCAGGCGATAATCAAGAAGAAGATTGGAAATTTCTCGGAGACGGGCAGCAGTCGGGGCAGTTTGATAAATTTTCTTGTCCACATGAACGTCGTCGTCCGTCTTCCGGGCCGCCACCTTCACTACCGCAAACAAAAAAGAACAGCCGCTCGCTTCTTCCGCCTACTTCTTATCATTTTCGTTCTTAATCGCTTTTTATTTCTGTGGATTGTTTGTCGTGCTCGTCTACAAATTGCTCGGGATCTTCTTCGCGGAAAAGATCAACACTTTATTTTAATTATGTGATCGTTTTGTACAGCTCAATTGTACACGTTCAATTCGCTCGTTGCCCGAAAGGTTTGACACGAGAGCGGAAGGTGGGCGGTTGGTTTGCGCCTGCGCTTCTCGCCGCCCTCCAAACGTGGGAACCGGAGGCTGCAGATCGTCCGCCTTCCGGTGAATCCCGCCCGTAGACGAGAGGCCAAGTGGGGGGCCGCGAGAAGAAGCGGCGGTCATCGAAACCGGAGGTCTTTGTTGAAGTGGCCGCTGATTTCCGCGTTCATCGCGAAGAAGATCGTTTGAAGACGATCGCCATAACGCGGAATAATCTCCGACCAACCCGCAAGCTCATCCATCTGCCTTTCGATTCGAATCGTGCACGGTGGGAGCGGCCCAAGGGAGACCGCCTGGTTTTATTGCATCAATCGGTTTTATTATTCCTCCCATAAAATTTCAAATTAGTTCCTTCGATTCGCGGCCTCCCGCTTAACTAATCGTGTGTCGCCGCTGAAAAATCGCCTCCTGCCGCCATCGGGCGAGGAGGCTCTTGGAGGAGCAGCGAAAGGTTGTGAAAAACGTACAATTCGTCAGCGGCCTTTTCCTTTGGGCTCGCCGTGTTTTCGGCGAAAGAAGGCGGGCGGCGGGCCGGCCCGGAGTGTCCAGGTGTCATTTTGCAGAGTGGCCGCCTGGAGCAAAACTCGCCCCACTCCATTGTGAGTGGCGGCCCAAACGATCGAAACGCCGCCGCAAGTGCGGAGTGTGTGTCCGGCCCGCCGAACGCAAGACAAATAGTGACCACTTGGTTCTCGGCCGGCTGATAAGTGAGTGATTGGCGGGCTGTTCATTTGTTGCCCGCTAATTGATGACATGGCCGCAGCTCTCGAGCGCGTGGTTTGTCGGCGGGGATCTTGGCATACGATTGCGGCGTTTGTTTGTTTGTGTTCCGAACATCCTCGAGCGGCTGCCCGGCGGCGCTTGAACGATAACTAGCCGTTGCGCACGCGTCTCAAAGCCGCTTACTCGCTCGCGCCGCCCTGCTTGTTTGCCCCAAAATTACCTCACTTTTGCTGCGCATCTCCGTCGTCTTTGTTACCGCGTGCGAGGCGTGTCGCCTTTGCCTCGGGAACAAGCGGACGACGACCTTGTTCACGTTCATGCTCCCTCCCGCCCCGCTTGCATCGCCCTCACTGTTTTACGGGCTTGTTTTATCGGGTGTAGGCGGGCGGGTGTTTTTTCGCGTTGCACACGATCCGTCGCCCCGTTCTGCCGGATATTTGTAAACGGTGCGGAGGGATCTGGAAATGGGATGCCATTTCGCCGTTGGATGCGAGCACGAATCCGCAACTCCAACCACCGAGCTTTCTTCCAGAATCGATCAGGCATCGCCCATTCAGCCGCCCCCTCATCTCGGCTCGCTTCTTCCATTTTCCGCTCCAGCTGCGGCATCGAAGCGACAAAAGGCGGCGAAAGTAACACCGAAAGGATGAAAGAATGATTCCACTCGCCGGCACGCCCGCCTTCTTTGAGTCTCGTTTGGGGCGACTTTCTTGCGGATCACGCTGCTCATCCGCATTTGCTTACGGTCGCCTGGATGATTTCACGCTCATCTGCAGGCTTTCACTCATTTGTGTCATTCTCGCCCATCGTCGGCGATTCACACCCTACATCTGCATCTTGGCCGTGACAGGTACGGTAATCTAAAGTGAACATGAGCGAGTGAAAGTGTCCGTTGACACGAGACTCTCGTTCCTTTTCGTTTTCTTTTTTGGGGAGAATCGAACGCGAGGATCAGTAACGCGTGCGTCGGCAACGAAATCGAATATCTCGCGCACAGGTAGCGGTCAACCACCGACTGCTGCGTTACGTGGGCGCGCGCGCGACGAGAAAAAGAAGACGGGCGGGGACGGGGCAGATGCACGAGCGGACGAAACGGCGGAAGATCGAAGAAAGAAGTGCGGTCGGTGGGCGGGCGGTAATAAAGTTTGGATTAACGGCGATCGCGGGTCATCATCTTTAAACCGTGCGTGCTTCGGGCGGTCACATTGTTATTACGTTTTTGTCGCTGAATCACGTGCGCCCATTCCGTAATGTTTGCTTTCGGCTGACCTCTGCGATGTTTCGTCTTCGTTTACGTACACGACTTTCCCGTTAATCGAATCTGTTTCAATGCTTTGTTTAGTCGTTTAAAGTTTAACTCAACACTTCATTTCGGTCCTCTACTTTACACGAATTGTTTCCGCTCCAAATTCGCGAGGTTGCGTGTTTCGTGTTTCCGCTCCAAGGCTTCCGCCCACGCGTTAATGGCGATCGAGAATTCGCTCATATTTGCCTCGTTTCAGAACGTGAACACGGCGATGAGTCCAAGGTCGGCCGGGGAGTGCTTCTACACGGTACTGGGAGTGCGCAAGAATGCCGACGAGGTGGAAATCAAAAAAGCGTAAGCGAATTCGCATCGATTGATCGCAAAGGTGGGAAGAGAAATGCCCAAAAGCAATCACCTTCGGCATCTTTTGACTCTCTCGCCGATTCGAAGGGCGATAATGACAAAAGATTGCCGACTGTTTACTCGCCGCACGGGAACCAGTTCTGTTTGTCCGGGTCCCCAATGCACTTATCGACTGTGATTGCGAGAGCGCGGGCCTCGCGCACTGGCGGGTCGTTCGAGGTCTCCGGTTGCTGTTCGATTTTCGAGTACCGATCGCTAATTTTTGCGAGTACGTGTGAAGAGAGAACAAGAGAGCAGGGGAACAAGGCGACCCCGACAGTCGGCTTTAAATCCGCTAATCGGATCAAAGCGAACAGCACTGAACTCGTTTACCCCGAATCGAGAGAACGGGAGAGGCATTTCGATACTCAGAACAAGATTAGAATATTAACGAGCATCAAGAACTTTGACCTTCCAACCGATTGCAGATATCGCAAGCTTGGCGCTACAATACCATCCCGACAAGAACCCCGGAAGAGCCCGAACTAGCTGAGAAGAAGTTCAAGCAGATCGCTCAAGCATACGAGGTCCTCTCCGACAGTAAGTTCCTCTTTCTTTCGTGCAATCACTCCAAAGAAGTCCATTCGAAGCGGACAGATGTCGTTTTTGATTCCGTGAAGCGGAAGTTTTATTGCTTTATTCCCTCTCCTTTCGTCCATGTGCTCGCAGCGAGTGGCAATTCATCTTCGATTTTCAAAATGCCCGTCCGAAAATACGCCCGGGAGCTTCGGCGGCGGGCGGCAATCAGGCGGCCAAACCAGCAGCTGCTTTTGATACGTTTTTTGACCGCACTTGTAGCGATCATTCAGACGGGCGGCCCGAATGTCTCCGCCCGCTCGACTACTTTTTGTTTTCGTTTGAATTCGCCGCTCGAATCGAGCTGCATGCAAGGAAAGAAATGAATTGAAATCGAGAATACAAGCCATGCACTAAACAGTACAATCGAATCTTGGAAGCATTGCTCAACGAGTGCTTGCAGAGAAGCACCGAGCCGAGTACGACCGAGGAGAGCTGCTCAAAAGCCGCCCTCATCGCCGCCGTTCCTCCAGCCAGGCGCCCTTCTACGCGCCCCGTTCGCCGTTCGAGGTGTTCCGCGACTTCTTCGCCGACCGCTTCGATGACCCACTCTACCGTTCGTTCATGCACTTCGAAATGGACGATCCATTCAGCCGAAGTGGTGAGTGCTCGACGACCGAATTACTCCACTCGTCCGTCTTCTTTCAGGTCGACCCTACCCAAAGAACATCTTCAATTATCACGCCAAGTCTTTCAACAGCCCGTTCGGGAAGGACGAGAACAATTGGTGAGTTCACGAATCGAGGGCGAACTTAATGGACTTCCGTTGCGTAATTTCAGCGAGTTTTCGTCGGTCATTCGCTTCAGTTCGAGCTGCGAGCCGGGCAAGAGCGTCAAAAAGACGACCACCTGCACGCGGGTCGTCGACGGGAAGAAGATCGTGACCAAAAAGTAAGGAAAACGAAAGAGTGCAGACGTGAATGCGCACGATCGAATCGAACGAGTGGGCAGTTCGCCCGTCGAATCGCCTTTCATAATCCGCAAACATCAAAATAGTTTCTTTTTGAGTGACCATTTGCGGTCACACCTAAACAACCATCGGTTGGACACACGAAACTGAACACAATTGCTTTCAGAACCGAGGACAACGGAGAGGAGATGGTGGAAGTGCTGGAGGACGGGATCCTGAAGTCCCGTTCGGTCAACGGATCGCCGGTTGAGCTCGCCGCCTGAAGCTGCAAGTCGAATGGAACAAACGAAGCAAATCAGCACGTTCATTTCTTCTAAATTATTCTGCGCCTGCCTGAAGACGTTTCCGTTTCCCTCCGTTTGCTCAGCCGTCTTCTCCCGTTTGTTAGCTTCTCGTTTCCGACTCGCCGCCGTCCCCGAACGCACGAACTGCACAATCTAGAAGACGCATAATCCGATTGCCGGTCATTTTGTACATACTTCTCTTAATGTCCACGTCTTCCCGCCCACACTTTAATCGTCCGCATTTCACGGAAGAGAACACCCGCCTATCCCATCCGCCTTCTTCTTCTCGATGGTATTCTGTGGTTGAATGCCGGTCTTTCGTCTTTCCGCTCCGATTGCCCACAACGTTTCTTCTGCCACGCTCTTTCATTCGACACACTCATCCCACGCATTTGCCGCTCAGTTCTCGCACCGTCCGCTCTTTCGTTCTTCTTCGCGCTTCATTCCTCCGTCCCTGACGTCCAAACTGCCCCCAGCGTATGGAAATGATGATTGAATCTTGTGGCAATCCGATCACTGCATCAATTCTCCCCCCGATTGGTGACTCTTGTTCACGTTCGTCGCCACATGGTCTTCCCGTACGCATAAATGCTGCAATCACTCAAGCGAAGGAGTATTCAGTCGTGTATTTAAGAACAAATAAGTTAGAATAACCGGAATGCTTGCTGCTTGTACTCGAATCAAAACCGCGTGTTCAAATCGATCTCGACGAATGTGCCCGTTCGTGGAAGATCGTGCGTCATCTCGACTTCCCGCGAGAACTGCAGGAAGATCTGAAAGCAAAGAAAGATAAAGAAAGATCAAATCGATCGAACTCAACTGACTTGTTCCAGCGTTGTTTGTGAGAGGGAGTAGTCGACGATGCCGTTCTCCGCACAAAGGAGCTCCATGTTGTCGAAGAGGGTCGACCATCGCTGGGCTTTCGTCCGCTTCAGCTCGAAGTTGATTTGAAGCATGTGCTCTTCCTTAATCAACCATTCTTCTTCTAACAAGTCTTCAAGAGAGATGGCCAACCTTGACCGTAGAGTCGGGGAATTTCCGCAAGATGGCCGCTCTTGCCCGCTCCACGTCCTCTTCGCTCCGCACTTTAATGAGGAGCGTGTAGCCCGAGCCGTATTTCGTTTTGATGTGCTGGGGATTGCCGAAACAGCGGAACCTTCCGGCACTCATGATCGAAAGGGACGTGCACAGGGCTTCGCATTCTTCCATCGAGTGAGAAGTCAACACGATTGCACTGCCGAGCGAACGGAGCTGCGCCAAGATGTCCCAAATGGCTCGTCGGGCTTTCGGATCGACGCCTGCAAATCTTCCTTGAACCGATAAAGGCCTGCCTCTTCCTACCGGTGGTGGGCTCGTCGAGCATCAAGACGGGCGGCATCCCAACGAGCGCCATCCCCAAACTGAGTCGTCGCTTGTTCCCTCCGCTGTAGGTCTTGATTTGCCGCTGCGCGTGCCTTCGAATGTCGATGGTCTCGACGATCGCGTCGACCACCTCGGGGATCACGGCCTTCTCGAACTCCGCGCAAACGAGCGATCAAGTAGAGGGTCTCCTCTCCGGTGAGCTCTTTGAGGATCGCGTCGTATTGAGGGCAATAGCCGATGGTTGCTGCTGCCTTCAATCAACCGCAGTTGTTCTTGAACTAGAAGTTGAAGAGTCCACCAACCTGTCGCCAGTCGTTCTTAACACTGAAGCCGTTGATGAAAGCGTCTCCCGATGTGATCGGATTCTCTCCGGTGAGCATCTTGAAAGTGGACGTCTTGCCCGCCCCGTTCACTCCGAGCAGCCCGAAGCAGGAGCGAGTGGTCGTGTGGAAACTGATCTCTTTGACGGCTTCAAAGTTGCCGTAGCTAAACGACAGCTAATTGAATCAAGTGGACCACTCCCAGAGTACTCACTTCTTCCGCAACTCTTTCACGACCACCGGATGCCGGCCGGGCGGCATTTCGGCCACCGCGTTCTGCTCTTCGATCACGTCCGTGTCCGTGAAGGTGGGCGAACAGGAAGTCGTTAGGTCCCACGCGAATGCCTGAACAAATGAAAAATGGTAAAAGAAAGGCCTTCTGCACGCACCTTGTTCTCGTTCCCGCTCTTTTTTCTGCCCTTGCACTTGAACAGCGAAAAGAACTTCCCGAAGTATCCGTTCTCGATCAAAATCGTCGTGATCCAAAAGAGAAATCCTTCGATAGCAAACATGAGCACTCCGAACAGAATCCCGTGATCGTGCATTGTGCTCAGCACGTTGTCCACGTACGACCGCTCTAAACTCGTAAGGCATATTCAAACGATCAAATGCTCTTATCCGCTCACCACTCGGCGATCCGCAGCACATCGGAGCTTTCAGGCGGAACATCTCCAGCTCGCAGTCGATTTTGCGGCAGGCGATCCGGGCGAACTCGTTGTTGTAGACCACAAAGAAGCAGTTGTTCAAATTGTAAGTGGGGAAGAAGGCGGACAGAATGAGCTCCCAACGGTGGGCCGTGTGGTCGCCACTCGTTTGGCGGATGATCGGAACGGCAATCGCGCAAATCATGCCGCGATATGACGTTGTACATCACGGTCAAAGTGAATCCTTTCGGTGCACTCGTGAAGATGAACGAGAACGAGTAAACGAATGGGGATCGCCGTCCACGCGAACAGCAACAAGACCAGTGCGAGAATGTAGATGGTCTCCGTACGATCCACGTAAACGTCGATTTTGAAGACAACGAAGATGAGCAGGATGAAGAAGGCGGGAACCAAATAGAAGATGAAATCCCAGATGTAGGCGGTCAGCCAGTACATCCACGGCTTCAAGCCGCTCATCATCTGCAACTCAGTTCAATCCCTTCCGCTCCTTCCGCTTGCAACAGACCTGCATGTGTTTGAAGTGCTTCTTTCGCTCTCGAATCTGCAATCTCATTCTTAGCATGAATGTTTTGAGCGAAGCTTTTTTTACCAGCAACGAAACGAAGCCCGAAACGACGAGACTCATCGCCGTGATCAGCGCGTAGCCGATCACCATTCCAGCCGTTTGGCTCGTTTGATCGTTCTTCAAGCTGTCCGCAATCGTCGGGGGCATCGGATGATTCGTGATCTGCACGGATTCGATTAGGTTTTCTACCCTTGAGGCAGGGTACTCGCCGTGATGTAGAAGCTGCGGTTGAGCATCATGCGCATCAGAATCGAGTCAGCAGCCGCGACGGCGAGAGCGGGCGAGTGGTGGCAGAAGGAGTTGAAGAGGCCGGTGATCGACGGCTTCATGAAGAGATGTTCCCCGGCTCGAAGGCGACCGGATTGTGGAGACCGAAAGTACGGGGACCTTTCGTCGTGATCCCGTCGAGGATTGCCTTCTTCACGCCCTCCGCCCCGTCAACCGGCGAGAAGTCGATGTGCACGTCGGGAGTCCACTTGTGAAGCGTGGAGTTGAGATCACTAAAAAAGCACTCTTTAGATCCTGTCCTCTTGTTCGCTACTCACTTGGTGAAATCGGGAAAGAAATCGGACTCGTAGTAGAGCATGTTGGCGGGCGTGTTCTGACTCCAATAGGGAGCCATCGTGATCTCCAGCGGGTCTTGGTTCTTCGCAGCCGGGAACTGGGTGGCGGACCAAACGAACAGCAGCATGTAGAGGATGGGGAACGATCAGCTGCGGAATGAATTGAGTCCATCGTCGTCGGTAGTAGAGGATTCGCTTGATGAACATCGCCTTGAAGTGGGGCCAGAAAAGGTTCCCGTTCCGGTTGGCTTCACTCGTCTGGATTTGATGCAAACGAAGGAGAGCGCTTTCGGAGTTCGTGCTCGACGAGGTGCTCGACTTGTCCTCCGCTCCTTCCAACTGCTCGTCTGCTGCATCGTTCACACTGAAGAAAACAGGAAGATCTTCTGTCGTTAAGCGAGAGAACAAACCGCAAGAAGACTTCTTCCATCGTCGTGACGGAAACTCCGAACGAAGTGATTCCAAGTTGCTTCTGTTGAGCTTCGAGTCGCGTGAAGAGTTGGGAGAATCTGAAAGGGCACGAATGAAATGAACAGGACCGATCAATCGATTACTTCGGTCGTTCCTCTTCGGGCAACAGAAAGATGGCCTCTGTTCCGACGACCGATTTGCACACGACATTCGAACAGTGCTCTTTCAGCAAATTCTCCGTCTTCCTGTTCACGTCTTCCAGTCGTTCTTGATCGTTCTGCTTGTAGACGACCACCAGCTGATAGCCCGAGCCGTACTGCTTTTTGAGCTCCATGCTCGTGCCGCTGCACTGCTTCTCGCCGTGTGCGAGGATCACGATCTTGTCGCCCAACAAGTCCGCTTCTTCCATGTAGTGAGTGGTGAGCAGAATCGTCCGGTCAGTCTTCTCCTTTTGCAAGAGGGTCCACGTTTCGTGCCGCGCATTCACGTCCATTCCGGAGGTGGGCTCGTCCACAATCACGATCTAAAATGGAGCGGATGGATCATGTGTCTGTCCGCCCACTCACCTCCGACCCGCCGATCAACGAAATGCACAACGAGAGCTTCCGTTGCTGTCCGCCCGACAGGTTTCCCCGCGTACGTGTCCTTTTTGTCTTCGAGTTGAAGACGACGCAAGAGAGCCATCGCTTCTTCCGGATTCCACGGTCGTTCTTTCAGCTGCAAGCACAATTCTTGTTCATTGCAAACTTCCGCTCACTCACGTGGCAAAAGAACTCCAGATGCTCGAAGACCGTCAGGCGATTCACGAGGATGTTGTACTGCGGGCAATAGCCGAGTTGTTTCCGAATCAACGAAAGCGAATTGCGAATGTCGTAGCCGTCGATGAAGGCGGTGCCGTTCGTGGGACTCGTGACTCCCGTCAACATCGAAATGGTCGTGCTCTTGCCCGCCCCGTTGTGCCCGAGCAGCGCCGTGATTTCGCCCTCTTCCATGTCCAACGAAAGGTTGTTCACGGCCAGCTTCTTGTGCTTCGCGCTCTGCAAACGATCGGTCAAAGAAGAAACTCTTGATTGTGGGCGTCTTACGAAGTTGCACTCGATCAGCTGCTTCAAAACGCCCGTCCCGTAGCGCTTCGTAAGTCCGACGATTCGAATCTTCGTGTTCCGTTTGGCGTCCAGATCGATCTTTCCGTTTGTTTGCGGGTGATCGAACTCCTCGTGCGATCTCTTTGCGTGGCCGGGGCACCAGTACGACGGCTGAAAGCACACAAATACGCGACCCTTCAGCCACCGCAGTAACAAACCAGAACGAAGAACCACGGCGGTTGGGAGACTCCCTTCGCCCGTCGGATTGACCGCCTCAACGTAGAACGTGATGAACGCGAAGATGAAGCCGTCGACCAGCAGCATCACCAGAATGTGGACCATCGTGATCTTCTCGTCCGGACTCGAAGGGTATTGCACTTGATTCCAGTGGAGCCCGTTTGCTTGCGACTCGTACTGAGCGATCATGTTCAGTCCCAAACCGAGGGCAACGTTCGGGTTGAGGCAGTTGAGAATGCGGACTCCGAACGAGTAGGGCTTCTGCAGGTCGATGGACAGGAAGAAGGAAGACCAGAAGTAGAGCAGAATCCATCCAACTACGGCCATCAGCGTGGCCACGGTGCCCGACTGCATGAAGCAGGAGATCGCAAACGAAAAGTAGACCGCATTGAAGGCGTAGAGCGAAAGGAAGACGAGCGTGATCGTGATGTCCGTTTGTTTCGAAACGAAGTGCATCAAAATGGTCGCAGCCACCACGACGACGAGGATCTTCGCGTAGTTGATGATGAAGTGGGCGACCCACTGGATCCACTGAGACAAACCCATAACTCGCATGTACTCCTTGAGCCGGTTCTCCTTTTCCATGACGATCGAACGCGTGATGTAAATGACGGACGTCATCAAACTGAACACAAAGATGGTGGGCAGGAACAGAGAGCCGATCTCGATGATGCGCGTGCTAAAGGAGGGGAACGGGAAACGAGCCAGCTGAAAGCAGTTCCATCGTTACCTATGATCGAATCACCGAAGAAACGAACTTGAAGGTAGTTCTCATCGAGGAGTGCCGGGGTCGTGTTCAGTCCATTCAAATAGTAGGCAGCAGAGATGTCCACCGCTCGTTGGAGTGTGAGGAATCCCTCGTCCCAATAGCCGGGAGTTCCGCCCATCGCGAAGCCCTGATCGACGGGCCCGCTGAACGGCCAGTTGCTGAACAACAGCTTCGTGTCCCAAGGCTGATAGCCCTGGCCAAAGGCGTTGAAGCGTCGTTTCGTGTTTGACAGGCGGATTTTGTAGGCCAACTCCTGCGTGTCGTCCGGTGCGTTCACGAATTTGTCGTCAAAAACGATCCCTCCAATGAGCGAGTTGTTGCATTGATTGGCGAATGAGTCGGTCACGAAATTCACGAGTGCTTTCTCGTCCGCAAAACCGAAGATCTTGCACGTGGTCTCGATGGACATGTTGCCCAATCCCGAGATTTGAGGGCCGAAGAGCGGCTTCAATTCTTCGATCAAGTCCTCCTTAACGTATCGCTCTTGGACCATCCGCATGATCGTGTTGATCTTTTCGCTCGTGTTCGGCGAGTAGGCGATGTCGAAGTTGACCGTGTAGCTGAAGTCGCCGTCGTTCTTGACCACCTGCATGAACAGGCATTTGGGCGCCTTGCCCGTGATCAGATAGTCCAGTTCGAGCATCGAGTCCTGAAGTACGGCGGATAAAAAGCAAGAGGTGAAAGGACGTTGCTCACATTCGCATACTCGGGACCTTGCCCGGCGACCGCAATGAAGTCGAAGGATTGCCCCGAAGCGACCCATGTTGGGATAAACGAGAACCCCGAACGCCTTCTCGTAGTTGTGGGCCAGCTGAATTCGAGCGGGCAATCAACAGATCGAATGGCTTTAAAACCCACCGCGATCATCAACCCAAAGGCCGTGCCGATCAGAAGCAGCGGAACGATGAACTCGAGCAGCGTGAAGACGGGCGAACGCCATTGGATGAGGAACGTTCTTCCACAACAAAAGCCTCAACTGGGCGAAAGCCCCCATTTCGAAGCGAAGAAGGGCCTAACGATCCCAGGCGATCACTCGATATGGCCGTGTTCTGAATTCCTTCGTTCAAACTACGTGATCGCTCTTAAATATCGCGGCTTGTGGGTGAGCAAAAAGGACGTCATCCTCACACCCTCCGAGGTCCAAAAAATCAATTGTGTGCACAAGAAACGAAGAAGATTTCTGAGAACACTGGCGAAAACAAGCGAACAAATCCACGAGTCTTCCGCAATGACTCAGACGGCAGGAACGAGTGGCGGCCGCCGAGGGCAGAAGAGTGCGTAAAATTGGGTGTCGATTACGCAAAATTGGGTGCAGCGGCGGGCAGGAGGCGAACGGTAAGCAATCCACGGGAATTATGGGAGACCGGCGGGCGAACTTGAGAAAAACACCAAACAAAACCGAAATGTTCCCCAGACGAGCAATCGCCCACTTGTTTTCTTGATCGTCCGAAACCGAAATTCTGCCGTCTGCGTTCTTTCGAATCCGTGGGTCGACAACGGGCTCGGAGGTGTGGCAGCCGTGAGTCTTCAAAGACGGAATGAGCGGTATTCCAACGCCCGGCAGTCCGAACGGAAACCTTCTCGCTTTTGTTGAGGAATGCAAAGAATGTAACGAATGAGATTCTTTCCGACCATAAAACGTCGCCTATGTTTCGATCTTCTGCGTTATCCTATTACCGTTGCCTAAATCCCGTCCTTATTTGATCTCTTGCCCATTGCTTGAACATTTTATTTATTAAAAAATCAACGATAGAAATCCTTTTGTTATAACTCGGTTGCAAACAGCGGAAGCATAGACAAACGTTGTGATCAATGAATCTAATCGGCAGGGGCACCTAGAAAAAAAGAAGAAAGAAGGAGGAGGGCAGGACAGAGAGAGGGGCGGTGGGAACGAATCGTCCTCGAACGAAATGGCAGCTTTTTGAGCGGGAGTCGCCGATCGGAAGTGGTCGACGAAAACGAATGGATTTTGTGATTTTGGTCGTCGCTCCGGAAGAAATGCGTTCTTTTATTCTAGCAGTCAGTTTACAATAGAAAACGGAAGCGATAGGAAAGAGGGCGGAGAACTGGCAGAACAAACGGGGGCAGAAAGAAGTAAAGGCGGCGCGTGAGCTCGAGCACCGGTATTCGTGGCAGTCATTAGGATGAACGGGCAGAACAGAAGGGACGGAAGGAAATGCGCGTCGAAAGGCGACGAATTCTCATTGGAGTCGCACGAAAAGGCAGACGAATGTGAGAGGAAGGGAATTAGAAAGAAGAAGACGATTATGGCCGCGAGGATGAGGATTGTTGTGATTCATGAACTTGTGACGACGATTGCTGTTGTCCACCGGACGAGTACTCCTGCAATCCAGCCACAATTACTTCTGGCCCTGTAAGTGAACGCTTGCCTCTTTGTAGTGGCGTTGGTATCTCTCCTCCACTTGTTCACGAAGGCCGTCGGCCGTAGTCTCTGCAACAAAAGGATGAGAGGGGTTCTCATGAGAAGGGTGAAGCGATCGAATGCATGCAAATCGTGTGTCCACTTCCGCTGTCTTTCTCCTTCAACTCTTTCCGCACACTCGGCTAACCTCCGGCTCCACGGTCCACGTTAGAAAGCGAGTTACTGAACCGCCGCATGCGATCGAGCGTTTGATTCATGGGCTCGTGCACGATCTCGATCAGATCGTCCGCCCAGTTGTGGGAGGTCGTTGCGTTCTCTAAAACCCAGTGAACGGTTTGCTTTTGGCTTCGAATTGGAGACGAATTTTGAACGAAACGGACGTTGACGGTGTTGAGTCGAAAGTGAAACGAAAAGTGGGTGAGGAAAAGGAAAGTGGTGGGTGATTGGAAAGACGAGTGACCACTCCACGTTCGGTGCATTCCAACTCGAGCACACACACGAAAGGGACAGCGGAAATGGACACACGAGTGCACGCATCGGTGTGCTCAGGGGCACAAGAAGCAAACGACACGAGACCAAACGAAATACCTTCTCCTCGGCCGCCATGTCGATGCAACAGGCTGCTCGACTCGCCGCCGCCCACCTCACGGCCAAATCCCGACGAGCTCTCCGCAACGTTCAGCGCCGACCCACCAGTCCGATGTTCGCTGTGGTGCGATTGGAAAGAATCTGGAGAAGAAGGACACGGTTAAAATCGAAACAAAGGATAGGATTCAAGAAGCAAAATGATTAAGCAGCACTCGTGAACGAAAGGATAGGGTTTAGGGTGTCAGTGGGGTGAATCAAACAACATAAATACGTTTGATTAAAGGGTTACTGACAAATGAATACAAAACAGAACAGAAAGGAGCAACAGCATACCGTAGTCGACGTTCGAAAAGCCGCCGCCCGCTCGGTTCTTCGAGCGGATCGTGTCGTTCAAGAAGCCCGTGTCGCTGGCGTAGCCTGCGCTTCGGGTGGCGTCCGGCGAGCGGGACAACGAGTCCAGCTCTCGTTGCAGACTGTGCAGAGCATCCCGTCGCGCGTGCGGCGTCAACGGCCCCGGACGGGCGCCGTCAAGGAGCGTCTGCGAGGCGTATCGCCGATCACTCTCCACGTCCGACCGACTGCGGTAGTTGTAACGACGCGAGGACGAGTAGGAGGACTCGTTGATCCGCTCCTCCAGTCCGTCCGTTCGGAACGACGTGCCCGACGTGTGTCGTTGGCGGTCGGCGGAAGTGGTCGCGGCGTCTGAATTGCGTTGAACAGAAAAGAGAAATGAAAGAAGAACGGAAAGGAGTTAATTTTCTTCGGCGTCTACTCGCCACTACGAAAAGAAGGAGGGTCTACTGGAAGGAAACTCGTTCGAGCAAACATTAGCGGGTTAATTTCGATTAATCCAAGGGCACAGCAGCAGAACAGTTCGGTTCGAAAGAAAAGAGGTCTTTTGCTCTATCAGCGTTCTCTAATTGGAAGCAAAACTGAACTCTGTTCGAATTTCAATGCTTTGCAGAACTCAAATCATGGCGAACAAAAGAACGTACCACGTCCCAGCGCCGAGGCGGACAACGAGCGACGGTTGCGGCCCAAACTGTTGTAGCCCTCCAACTCGCCCGTGTATCGTGCGTAGTCGCCGGGCGTGTAGTGCCGACGGAGGGTGCTGCGACGAGAGCCGGTGGTCAGCTCTTCGAGTTCGTTGGCCAACTGCTGGCCGGTGGACGTGTAGCCGACGAAGTCTGGATGTTGATTGTAGACGTGGTAGATCTTAGTTGAGTGGATTTCGTCGCCCTTCACCTTCTCCAACGAGGTCAACCGTTCGGTCAGCTCAGTAAGACTCTTCTGGATGTGGCGAGTTTCGCCGAACGACTGAAAGCAGCCCGTTAACAGCGGCGACGATTCCTCGAAAAAACTCACGCGGCCGCCAGACACTCCGTCCTTAAAGCCCTGCACGTATCCCTGGCGGAACTCGTCGTTCTCCGGGTACTGCTCCTCAAGGCGCTTCAACAGGCTGTTCGAGATGTGGTCGCCGAATACGCCCGAGTTGCCGTCGCGGAAGCCCTGCATGTAGCCGGTGGAGTAGCCCTCGCGGTTCGGGCGGTTGGCCAGATTGTAGGTGGAGTTGGTCATTCCACTGAGACCCGCATCCCGGATGGCTTTCGCGTAGCCCTCGTGGAAACGATCCGTTCGGCTCGCGTACTCGTGGTCCATTCGCTCGCGAGCCGCGGCGCCCGATCCCAAGTGGCCCGCGTCTCCGAAGCCGTGTCGGTAGCCTTCTTCGAAATCACCGCGATCTAAACGGACAATAGTCAATAAATGAAAGAAAAATTGGAAGAACTGACTTCTGTACTCGTACTCTTCCTTGCTGCGGAGAAGCGGCTCTTGTCCATTGATCCAGCGACGTTCGCGGACGCGCTTTCGGCTGAAAGAAGGTGAGTAAATAATTAGAAAAGAAATTGCTTGTGCATTGAAAAAATGAGAAGGGATTGAACGTAATTCGTGACAAGGGGATTGTTCGACATGTTAAAAGAAGAAAGAACTGTACCCTTGTAAACACCAAAGGAGCAGACAACACAGAAGAATCAAGAGGAGGAGCAGGAGCAGCGGCAGCAGCATCCACCACCACGGCCAGCCGGATTGGGCGAACGGAGCGGCTGAAATGAGGTTATTGAACACGCGCAAACCACAAGAAGGCAACCGGTGTTTGTTCATCTCTTTCTTGTCGTCTAATCTTTACACTTTGAGGAATTTTGACAGGTTAGAATCACACAGGGGATTTCACTTGCACGCGTGCGTCGAACTCAGTCTTTTCGCATTCCGAACTTACGGATTTCCGCAGCAGCAAACGAGAAGCATAAAGATTAAGAGAAGGAGAATGAGGAACAAAATCAACAACAGGCGCCAGGGGATCAACTCCCACGCGCCTTCCGCATCTAAAAGAAGTTCGAGTTCAAGGATGCAGAGCGTTGAATAATCACTTGGCAGTCGTTTGCAGCAGGTTATGCGCTTATTTGAATCTTGTTTGCTATGCGATTGAGCAAAAGCCTACCGTCCGGCCACGCGGAATCCCAATAGACCTCCATTCCGCCCGCGAGGCGCCAAGGAAAGTGGGCAGACGACACGACGGAGAAGCGGGTCGAGTGGTTTAAACCGACAGATTTGCCCGCTCTATTTTCGCATCATCCCTGTCCGGGTTGCATTCAAGAAATCATAAACATCGACGCGTCTCTTTTACACTAACGGAAGTTCCTCCCACTCGCCCAAAAGGTGCGTAATTCCCGAATAAACAGTGCGAGAAGAACGGGGAATAAAAGACGTCCGCCTTCGTCTCCTTTCTTCCCCGCTTGGTTACACCGCCGCTGATCGTGGCCCAAACCGTTGGGTGTGTCCGCATTTGCTCATGGCTGAAACATCGGGCGGCGGGAATGCACGTTGGAAACTCCCGACAAACCGCGAATAAAAGTTTCACGTTCGTCACCCCTCCGATCGCCGAAGATGCCCCCATTGAATAGAAAAGAGTAAAAACAATTGAAACCTTCGGCTCTTTCGTTCGATAAACGAAACCAGCTGGCCGCTCTTCCCGCTCGTGCTTATCGCAACGTCCCATGTGCAAAAAGAAGTGCTCCTCAAACGCGTGAATTCGGACGTTTGCATTCGAGGCGCCGTCTTCTTGACCCCCGTGCCGCTCTTCTCCACTCGACCTCAAAATCTGTCTGTGAAAAATCGAGACACAAAGCGATCGAAAAGCACAACGATTCACTCGAATTTGCTCGAAAGGTCGCGCCATTCACTCGTTTGTTTGCGTGCCGAAAAGAGGCCATTGCGCGGGTCAATTGCAACATTAAGGAGATGTTTGCGAGCAGCTTCTCAATCGAGAACATTCTTCTTTCGAACACACGATCATTGTTAGCAGCTTCCGGAAACCTACCGCGCAAGCGAGCGATGACCGGTTGGCCGTCCTTGAGCATCCACTTCGTGTAGATCTCGTAGTTGTACGTGCGGCCCTTGACCAGCGGGTAGTTCAAGTAGCCGCCGATCACTTGGCCGTCTCCTATCCGCACAGTTGTTGGGCTCGGCAGGGTCTCCGTGTTGTACGAGGCGGCCACGTAGTAGGGGATCTTCAGCCGATTCGCCGTCACCTTGTCCGTCAGCTGGGTCCAGTTGGTGTCGCCCGGAGGATCACGCTCGTCGACCACCACGTAGTAGCGACTAAACAAGAAAGATTGTATTGCAAATGCAAAAGGCGATTGAACGTACGTGACGTTCTTCTCGGTGGCGGCGGGCGCGATCGGGACCTCCCACCAGGTGCCCTGCACTCCGATGTTCTCCACGTGGTAGGGCGGCGGCACAATGCAGCAATTCTCCTTGATTTCCGGAGGATCGGCGACTGCGAGCCGGGCGGCCGTCTTCCAGCGGTTCCACACGCCGTTCACCTTGGCGCGCACTTGGAAGGCGTACTCGTCGGGGTGGTTCTCGAGGTTGAAGACCAGGTAGCAGAGGCGATTGCACGGGTCCTTCGGGGCACAGCAGATCGCGGCGATGCTTCTCTTCCTCCTGCTTCCATTGCAGATGCTGGACGTTGTGCAGGTGGACGTAGCGCACTTGGTAGTGGGTGGCCAGGTTCAACTCCACCGGCTCCCAGCTCATCGAGACCGCGTAGTTGGTCGTGTCGCAGTAGCGGAGGTTGCGCGGCACGAACCAGCCGGGCGGCAGCGTCGACCACACGCCCCACGCGCCGTCCGATTGGCCGATCGGCGTGAGCGTCACGTTGTACGTGGTGGCGGGGTCGAGGTCGCGGATGACGAACTCGGTTTCGCGCGGCCCGACCGTGAACTGCTTGACGGTGTTCAGGCGGACGTTCGGGTAGATCGACGTGAGGGCCTTGGCGGTCAGCTGAAACAATAACGCGTGTTCATTGAAATGCTCTTAAACAGAGAAGTCGCTTACCGTGTAGCCTTGATGCGAGGTTCCCCACACGGGCTCCCACTCGACCGTCAGGGTGGTGGGCGAGCGGTGCTTCAGCTTCAGGATGTGCTGATGGCCGGCGGGCAGCGTGGAGAACGCGCCCCAGATCATTTCGCCGTAGCCCTGATCGGCAGTGCCGCCTTGAACCGTGATGTTGTAGACGGTCTCCGGCCGGAGGTCGTCGAAGCGGATGGTCGTTCCGGGCACGGGCACGGTGTAGTTCTTCGGCTGTCCCTTGATCCCAGCTCTCCGAGTCCAGCGGAGGCGATCGTCACGCGGTAGTGGGTGAGCAGATCGCGGTACTGCGGGTCGAAGATGTCCGGCGGTTCCCATCCGACGTTCAGCATTGTGTCCGACTTGTCGATCAGCCACAGGTCGGTCGGCGACGTCAACCACTTCGGGAATTGCTCCACTGAAACGAAAAGAGAGTGATCACTCGTTTGTTTCTCTCACGCACCCTTCAACGTCGTGGCGAAGTTCTCCGAAATCAGCCAAACGGGCTTTCCGCCGGCCGTTCCGCGCACCGTGACGTTGTAGAGAGTGTTGGGCTCCAGATTGCGGAAGTGGTAGTCGGTCTGGGTTCCGGGCGTCGAGTAGGCACGAGCGTTCTCGTTCAGACGGCTGATGAACACCTGAACATGAGCGATTTGAGTAAATGAGTTCATTCTTCTCTTCACTCACGTTGTACTTGTCGATCTCGTCCTTGACCACAGCCGGCGGGATCCACTTGACCTTCAGGTTGTCGTGCTCGGCGGACAACAACTTCAAGCTGCCGTCCAGCGGGCCCACTTGCATGTCGCGGGTGGTCGAGAAGAAGTCCGTGGACCACGGGCCCCAGTTGCCGGAAGCCGCTTGCGCCTGCACCTTGAAGCGGTACGTGGTCTTCGGCTGCAGGCCGGTGATGTCCGTGCACAGGCTCTCGGGAGGTGATCATCGGGCTCTCGTAGCCCGTGCACTCGAGCTCGCCCACCGGCAGTTCCGCTTCCGTCGGGTTCGAGTCGTGGCCTCGCGGGCTGTACTGCACGCGGTAGGCGACGATCGTCGGGCCGACGGGATGAGGCGGCAGCCACGTGAGTTGCGTGGACTGGGGCTTCGTGTTGATGGCCGAAAGCTCGCGCGGGGCGCCGAGTTCGGAGCCGGTGGTGCGGGCGTCGACGGGATCGGACCACGGGCCGGGGCCGGCCGACGTGAACGCGCGCACTTCGAAGCGGTACAACGAGCCGGGCATGAGCTCGCCGACCTCCGTCTTCGTTCGCGGCGAAACTCCCTCGCGGACGCCCTCGTTCCACTCCTCCAGGCCGGTGATCTTGTACTCGTATTGGCTGATCGGCCCGTTCTGCTCCACGCACTCCGGCGGCTCCCAGCTGTACGCGAGCTTCGTGTTGAAGCGGCCGTCCACCTTCAGGTTGCGCGGCGGTCCGGTGGGCGTCGCGTCCTCGGTCTTGAAGTGGCGGACGGTGGACTTCGGCTTGAAGTTGGCGGGCAGGTTGGGCGGTCGGCGGGCGGTCACCGTCACCTCGTACTCGGAGCCGGGCGCCAGGCCGTCCAAGAGGATCGTCTTGTCGTGGACGTTCTCGCGGACGATCGGCTCCTGCTCTTCGAACTCCTTGGGTCCGCAGCCGCCCAGTTTGAGCAGCTTGTAGGCGATGTCCACGCCGTAGTCCCAGTTCTCGTCGCCCTCCTTCAGATCCCACGTCACTTCGGCGGTCGTCGGGCTCTTCGGTTCGACGTGGACGAAGAACTCGTTCGGCAGCGATTGCGTGGTGATGGTTGCGGGATTGCTCCACTTGCTCTGCTGCGGCTCTTCACCCTCCTCGGCCGTCTGAGTGCGCATCTTCACGTTCCAGCGAGTGCCCGGATTCGTGCTCAACGTCAGCTCTTCGGGCCCGTCGGCCGGCACCTCGATCGTCCCTTGGGAGGTCGTGTTCGAGTACTGGAGCTGGAGGACGGCCTCGTCGCACTTCCACGTCTCCTTCTCCGGATTCGTCCACGTGACCTTGATGGTCTCGAAATCCACTTGCTGCAGCTGGACGTTGCTCGGCGGTTGTTCGGGACCTGCAAGTGGGAGGAATGAACGTTTGATTGATGTTCGAACAACTCACGTCCGCACTTGGTGACGGCCTTCAGTTCGGGGCTGGGGTCGCCTCGTTTGTCGTTCTTGCCGACCACCCGCAGGCGGAAGAAGTACTCGGTGGATTCGATCAGGTTGCGGACGGTCGTCTTGTAGTCGTTGGCACGCGGGCGATGGCGGAAGATTCCGTTGTGCTCCTGCCAGTCGGCGTCGTGCTCCGACTTGTACTCCAGCACGTAGCCGACGATGTGCTCCGCCTGCTCGGCCTCCAGGCCACGCCACTTGACGCCGATGCTCGTCGACTTGACGAAGTCCAACTCGAGGCCGGTCTCCAGCACGGGGATGGCTGAAAGCAAAGGGAATGACAGGCAATTCATTCGCAAGAACTCACTTTGCGGAGTCGTCTTGGTGACGAGCGGTTCGCTGTACTCGCCCCAATCGCCGCGCTCGGTGTGCGCCGCAACGGTGATCTCGTACTCGGCTTCCGGCTCCAGGTTCGGAATGCGGTAGCACAGACGATCGCGGTTGTTCGCATTCGAGCATTGCAGCTCGTAGGCCGGGACGCGCACCTCCTTGTAGTTGTGCTCGCCGACGGGCGTGTGTCGAATGCGGTACGTGTCGATGATTCCGTTCGGGGGCTCGGGCGCGCGGAAGGAGATCTCCAGTGCGAGTGCTTGGGATTGCTCCTCGCGGAGGTCGGTGGGCGGACCGGGAGCGGCGGGCAGCGTTTGGAAGGTGACCCACTCGGAGAAGGGCCCGTCGCCTTGGGCGTTGAAGCCGCGGACACGCGCTCGGTACTGCGTGAACGGAAGGAGTTGATCCAACGAGACGCGGTTGGTGGTCGCCTTGTCGGTTGTGTTGTCGCCGTACGGGCTGAGGGCTTGCAGTTCGTACGTGTAGCCGAGGATCTTCCCGTGGCGCAGCTCGCACTCGATGTCGTTCCACAGCAACTCGGCGCGAGTGGACGTGATCGAGCTGGTGCGGAGGTTGCGCGGCTGACCGCTCGGTTCTGCAAAAGGAAGGAGTTTCTGATGGCTTTCGAAGTGATCGAACTCACCCGCTTCGTCCGTTTTCACGATCACCGGCTTCGATTCGGGGCCGGAGAGCGTCGTGTGGGCGACGACCGTGACCTCGTACGTGGAGTCGGGCAGCAGGTCGTTGAGTTCGATCCGCTTGTCCTTGGAGTGGACGGTGAACGGAGTGGAGGTCCGCGGGCCGCACTCTCCGATCGACTTCAGCTTGTACGTGATCGTGTAGCCGGTGATCTCGCCGTTCGGGTTCTCGGGCTCGTCCCACGTGGCGACCACCTGCGTGGGGCCGGTGGGCTTCGCGTCGAGGTTCGTCACGGGCCCGGGGATTCCGTCCGGCCGTCTTGATTCGCAGCTCGTCGCTCCAGCCGGAAGCTCCCGCGTCGTTCTCGGCGCGCACTCGGAACTTCCACTCGGTGTTCGGGGCCGAGTCGAACGTGTGCTCGGTGCCGCTGAAAGAGACCTTCTGTTGATTTCGAATGGATTGCTTCAAACATACGTGGGGACCTTCTGCTCGCGAGCCGGCTGGCTTCCGTTGCGGTACTCGATCGTGTAGCGGATGGCCGAACACAACCACGAGCTCTTGGCCGGCGGCTGCCAGTTAAGGCGCACTTGCCACGCGGACGGCGAGTTGAGGTTGATGTTGGAGGGCGGCGAGCGAGGCGCCGCGCATCCCGTGCGGCCTTGCGCCTCGGGGCTCGCATCGCCCACTCGTTGCCGCTGGTCGACGACCCGAATGCGGACGAAGTAGAGCGTGTCGGCGTCCAGTCCGGTCAGCTTGCTGAAGTACTGGGACTTTCCGGGCTCGTGCCGGACGACCTCCTTGTTCTCCGTCCACACGGGCGTGTCGCTGTTGCGGATCTCGACGATGTAGCCGGCGATCTGGTTCTTCTGATCGACCACTCCCGTCCATTGCACGTTCAACGTGTCCGATCCCTCGGGCGTCACGATCGGAGCGGTCAGCACGACGGGGATCTTGAAGGGATCGGTCGCGTAGCGCGTCCAGATCTCCGGTCCGAAGCCGCGTTGCGTTCCCGCCGACAGACTGATGTTGTAGGTGGTTTCGGGCAGGAGGTTGTCGAGCAGCTGGTCCAACTTCGGGTGGTCGACGACGACGGTTTGCGGGCGGGCGTTGGGGTCGGTCTCTGGGCGGTAGGTGACGCGGTACTGCGTGATGTGGCCGTGCGGGTCGAGCGGCGGGATCCACTTGATGTGCAGCGAGTGGTCCGTCTTGGCGATCAGCTCGATGGCACGCGGCGCGTCGGGCAGGATTTGGAGCGTGTTGGCGATCACGATCGAAGAGTAGGGCCCGTACTCGCCGCCTTCGATGTGGGCGGCCACTTGCACGCGGTACTGCTGGCCGTTCTCCAGGCCCGTGATGTTGAAGCAGAAGCGGGGGCTGATGGCCGGGCACTCCAAGCGGGGATCCTTGCTGCCCACTTCGATCGTCTCCCAGTCACGCGCGTTCAGCAGCTGGTAGCGCAGCTTGTACTTGTCGTGCGGGCCGTACGGCGGGTAGGGCGGCAGCCACGAGACGGCGAAGAAGTCGGTGCCCTCTTGCGTGACCACGAGATCTTGCGGCGGGAGCGGCGCCAGGGCCTTGGCGGTCATCACGACGAGGTTCTCGGTGTTCGGGCCTCCGCCGATGCTGTTGTAGCCCTTGACGCGCATCACGTACTTCGTGAAGGGCGTCAGTCCGTCGATCGTGACGCCGAGGTTCGACGTGTTGGCGATTTGGCGCTCCAACTTGGCCCAGTCGTCCAGCCCGACGATCTCGTACTCGTAGTTCGTGATCTCGCCGTGCCGCTGCGAGCAGTCGACCGGCTCCCATTGGAAGCTGAGCGAACGCTCGAGGGCGTACGTGTTCTGGAGGTTGAGGGGCGGGGCACTCGGCTGCTGTTGTTCGGTGGCCGCTTCCTTCGTCTCCTCGGGGCCCAGCTCGGTGGTTCGGGCACGCACCTTCACTTCGTAGAGCGAGTTGGGCAGCAGGCCGGTGAGCGTGTAGTCGAGGTCCTTGTGGTTGTAGACGGTCACGAAGTCTCGGCTCACATCTCGCGGCTCCTCGTCCGTGCACGCCAGCCGGTGCTTCAGGCGGTAGCTGATGTCGTAGCCGACGATCTGCCCGTGTTGCTGCAGAGGGCGGCGACCACTGGACGCGGATCTCGTTGGGCGAGAGGGGCGTGAGGCGCATGTTGAGAACGGCGCCCGGCGCTCCTTGACCGCGTCGTGATCGTCTGCTCGGCGCTCCACGGACTCGAGCCCACTTGATTGCTCGCCCGCACGCGGATCACCCAGCGGCTGTTCGGCTCCGACGGGAACGTGTAGTCGGTTTGGTCGACCGAGACGGGCACGATCTTCTCCGGCTCGTTGCCGACGCGGTAGCCGATCTCGATCGTCAGGTGGTCGCAGTTCCACGTGTTCTTCGCCGGGCGGGCCCACGAGACGCGCACTTCGTTGGCCGACGGGGCGTCGGCGCGGACGGCTTGCGGCGGGCTCTCGGGCGCCGAGCACTTTGGTGTGGGCGCGCACTTCGGGGCTCGGAGCGGACGGCTGGTTTTGGGCGGAGAGCGTGACCACGCGGAGGTCGACGACGCTGTTGGTCGGCAGGCCGGTGACCGTCGACGTGTAGGTGCGCTTTCCGTACTCGCACGGCACTCGTCGCTCGTACTGCTGCCACGCGCCGTTGTCCAGCCGGTACTCCACCAAGAAGCTTCCGCAGCGGCTGTCGCCGGGCACGTCCCACGCGATCGTCACCGAAGTGGACTTCTCTTCGATCACTCGCGGCCGGTTGCTGAGGACGAACTGCGGCTCGGCGTCCGTGCTCATGTCCTTCGTGATGCCCTGAAGATCATTCGGGTTGAAGTTCTATTGAATTCAAACGGTTGAGTACGAACCGGATAGTAGCGGGCATTCGTGCTCGCCTCCACCGTGACCGAGTAGACGGTGTTCGGCCGCAGTCCATCCACTTGGTACTGGAAGGTGTTCCGGTCGACCGTGAAGAAACGCGGCTGCTCGGAGCGATCTCGCGGCTGGACTGTGATGCGGAAGGCCGTGCAACGCAACTCGTCGGTCGGCCGAACGGTCCACGCGAAAGCGCAGGCTGCTGGTCGAGCCGCCGGTCTTCGTCAGCGACATGATCTGGACGGTGTCGTCCTGAGCGGGCTGCACGCGCTGCGGTTGGGACCACGGACCCCACGGGCCTTCTCGCGTCTTGGCGGACACCTAAAGAGCATTCACGATTGCTGGCCTTTCAGTTCGCGATCGCTTACCTGGAAGTCGTACGGACGATTCGGCTGCAGGTTGTCGATGCGGCCGCAGTGCGTGATGGACTGCGGAGAGCTGGGCGGCAGCTGTTGGCGACGAATCAGGTCGGGATCGCACGGGCTGTAGGCGGGGAATTGGCGTTGTTGGTACGCTTGAGTGCCCGACGGAGCGTATTGGCAGCGGAACTTGTCGAAGTAGCCGGCGTTCTGGGGCGTCGTCTGCCAAACGAGGTGGGCGTCCGTCGCGCCGGTGGAGATCACGCGGGCTTCCGGCGCGCTCACGGGGATCGAGCGTTGGGTCGTCTGGAAGGGGTGCTCCACCGACCACGGGCCGGGCCCACGGCTCGTGTACGCGCGAATGCGGAACGAGTACTTGGTGCCCGGGTTCAAGTTGTGCAGTTGAACACGCGTCGACCGGATGGTGTCCGTGAAGCGCTGGTTGGCGGCGTAGCGATCGTAGGGCGCCACCTCGTACTCGTACTCCGAAATGTCGCCGTTCGTCTCGACGCACGGCGGCGCGTGCCACGTGATCTCCGCGCTCGTGTCCCCGACGTGTTCGATGCGGACGTTGGCGGGAGCGGCGGTCGGGACGGAGGGCTCGGTCTGGACTTCGCGCGTCACCCGCTCGCCGGCGATTTGGGTCTTGGCGGCGACTCCGATGCGGTACTTCGAGTGGGGCTTCAGGCCGTTGATCGTGTAGCCGGGTCCGTGGCTGACGATCGTCTGCACGCCCTCCGGGTTGTTGTCGCACATTCCCCTGAATTCCTAGTTGAATTCATCGTCCTCCTTTCCTGCACACGAACCTCGAGACAAGTTGGTAGGAGACTTCGTAGCCGGTGATCTGCCCGTTCGGACTCTGCGGCGGTCGCCACGAGAGCTGGACGCTGTCGGCCGACGGGTACACTTGGAGGTCGGAGACCGCGCCGGGCGACGTCGAGAACGTCTGCGAGGCTTGAGCGCGCGACCATCCCGACGAGCCGGCGGGATTCGCCGCTTGCACTTCGAACTCCCATTGGGTGTAAGGCTTGGAGTCGAAGACGACGTTGTTCTCGCCATTGCTCACGTTCCGGTAGCCTTGGGTCTCCGGACTGCTGTACTTGACCACGTACCACAGGCTGTCGCAATTCCACTCGGCTTCAGCCAACGGCTGCAATCATTCGAATCATTTCCTGTCTTCCTTCCTTCTCTTCCTCACCTGCCAACTCAAGCGGATTTGCGAGGGGCCCGAGCGGCGTGACGGCCACGTTGTACGGCGGTCGGCGGGGCGGCGAGCAGCGGCGGCTGGTGGTGAGCGAGACCGACGGCGACGTGAAGACGGGCGAGCCGTTCGAGCCGAGCGCCTTCACGCGCACCTCGTAGTGATGGCCGGACGGCAAGTCGCCCAGGTCCATCGTGTACGGTCGTTGCCAACCGACGAAGTTGATCTGAAACAAAACATTCATTTGCGTTTCTGTTGCTCCTGATCGCTTACCGTGTTCCGATGAGTGTTCCATCGGGGCTCCGTCTGCGATCGCCACTCCACTTGGAAGCGGGAGATGGAGTCGGGGGCGGCGTTCGATCGGATGCGCCACGAGAGGCGGGGGACGCCTTGAGAGGTGGACACGAACGGGCCCTCGATGAGCTCTCCGCTGGCCGACGGGGCGCGCGTCGAGATCGAAGTGGACCACGGACTGGAGCCCGCCGAGTTGGCCACTCGCACGCGCGCCGTCCACTGCTGGTCGGGCTGCGAGTCGAACACGTGGCTCGTGAGTTTGCCGTCCACTCGGAAGGGCGCCGGGAAGCTCTGCGGCTCGTCCACTTGGATCTCGTAGAAGATGCTCGCGCAATGCCAACTGCTTTGCGGCGGCTGGACCCACGTGAGGCGCAACGTGCCGCGAGTCGGGAGCGTCCAGATTCAAGTGGCTCGGCGGTTGGGTGGGCGCTTGGCAGGGCGACTTGGCGGACGCCGGCGGACTCGTGTAGAGAACGTAGGAGTTGCGATCGAGGGCTTGGATTTGGATCTCGTACGGCACTCCGACCAGCAGGCTCGTCAGGTCGAGGCTGTACTGCTCGCCGTCTCCCACGTACGGAACGATTTGCCTGGAGTTCAGGATCAGATTTGTTTTGCTTCGCTCCCTCCTACCCGTAGGGATTCCAGCCGGTCGTGTCGCCGCGGTAGAGCACTCGGTAGCCGAACACGCCGCGTCCATTCCCTTGACTCTGCCATCGGACTTCGAGGGCGCCGTTTCGGCCTTGCGAAACGGTCGGCGTGGAAATCAACGCTAAAGCAAAGGAGTGTAATTCGAACGGAAAGAAGAGAAGAAAGCAGAAATCAAATTTGGCACAGCACTCATTCAGAACATTTCGACAAGAAAGACGGACAGACGAGAAGTGCGAAAGGCGAAATGGACACACGAGTGCTCAGTTAGAAAGGAATCCGCATGTCGGTTATCTTCAATCAAACTAAGTACGACGCCTTCCCTCTGTCCCCAACGCGTGCATGCACAAGCAACCCGTTTACGAAGCAGCAGTACTCGAATTAATCTCTTCGACCGACCATAACCGCAGAGCCCCCACTTTTTGTGCAATGGACAGACACACGGACGAGACATCGACAGTGCTCATGGGAGCCGTCGTTTGAAAGTGGACACGACAACGAGAAGAACACGGACAAGAGAAATGGACGGACAAACGAGCAATTAGCGAGTGGGTGGTGGGAAAGAAGGGAAAGACGAACACAGAAGAACACACACAAGGACGGCAGATCCGCAGAGATCCGCTTGTTTCCAAGACACACAACACACTTGACAAACCTCCGCGATTGTGATCGGGTTGGGAGGAGAACTCGTCGCCTGTCCGACACCAGAAGTCGGTGCGGGGATCGCAGATCTCACGACGCGTGCGCTTGTGCACCACTTCGGCCGTTGAGTTGACGTCCTGCGGCACTGAAGAAGGCGCGATTTACAGAGGGGATTGGAGGGGAAGGAAGACGGAGGGGAAGATTACACAACACTAACGGATAAGAGCGGCAGTCCCCAACTCAAAACTACTCGTGTTAAGGCCTTCGTACAACGAGAAGGCGCTAACACAAACGATAAACACTACGAGCTCTAACTACAAATGAACGGAAAATAAAATCGATCTAATCGCGGGTCGAATGGCAAAAGAAAGGGATTGAAAAGCGGGGATAACAAAGAGCTCCTTCTTGTTGTTGTTCTCGTCAAGCAGTTCGATGATCAAGACGTGAAGAATGTCCAGTTTTTTTAAGGAAAGCCATCAGTTTTGTTAATCATCTCGCGTTTAACGAAGCAACAAAGGAATGCTCTAATCGACAAACAAAATAAAGAGCTATTACTTCTCTGAATCACGTCGCTTTCTTTTCCTCAATCCTTCTTTGCTCCTCGCAGAAAGCATTATTCAAAAGAGCGCAAATGTTACACGAAAGCCAAAAGTCTGAGCAAAATAGCCGCAGGGTTGGATCGAATACGAAAGGGTTGAATTGCCGTCGAAATCGATTCGAACGAATAGCGTTAAGAGCTCGTCGAATAAACCAGCACGCGAGATGCTTTTGGGACGGAAGGAGAAGAAGAAACCAACCTGATCGACCGCTCGCTCCGGCGTGAGCACCCGATTGGAGAGTGACGGAAGCCGACGCGGGTCCCGGCGCCCCAGCTTGTTGGCCGCGCTGACCTGCAGATTGGCGCTGTTCGGGTCGGCGACGTCCAAGCGTTGCTCGCGGGCCTGTCCGTTCACGATCTGCTGAATGGAGGCGCCGTCGACCGTTCCGCCGATCACGAAGTAGAGGCTGCAGTCGGCTCCACTGGTCGGATAGGACCAACGAAGGATCAGCTGCCGATCTCCGGCCGGGCTCAACGAAACGTCGCTGGGAGTGACTTCGATTTCTAGAGAACGAAGAGTAGACTTTGAACGATTTCTGCAACTTACTCTCGCAATCGCCCTTTCAGCTCGATGACGTTCGAGTGCGCCAACGCATTGCCGTCGGCGCCGATCGCGCGAACACGGAGGTTCACTTGCTTGTCGACGAGCACACTCCGATCGATCGTGTGCTTGGCCTCCGACTGGCCGGGCGTGTTCGGCGCGTAGTTGCCGGCCGGCCGCCACTCGTTGCTCTTCTGCGCACTCTGCTCGACTTGATACGCCCGCACAGCGCTTGCATCGCCCTGCACAGTCCACGTGATCGTGATTTGTGCTCCGTGGTCGTGGACTTGAGCGTTGGTCAGACTCAGGCCGCCCTCGGTTTGCGGCTCCGCACCGACCGGCGATTGGTCTTCTAAACGGAAAGATCAATAGAATCGTTAAGAACAAAAGATTGGAAGCAGTCAGTTAGCACACGCACCAGCTTCAACCAGAAGAAAAAAGATGGGACTACCGTGCGGCGTCCATTCACCCGTTTTAAGTTCGTAAATAAGCTGCAATCAAACGAAGACCAACGAGAGTTAGTAGAAGGTTAGCACACATACATCACCCGTGTACTGCTTCCCGTAATCCAAATGCTTCAAATCATAACAAAAATCCCGCCTTGTGGCGACGGTGGGCGGGCAGCGGAAGAAACGCGGCGACTTCATCAACGTCGTCCACTTGTTCTCGCCCGCCTGCTTGTAGGTCAACCTAAACGGGATCCGTTGGCTTCAATCCTTTCGGCCGGCCGTCTACTTGAATCGAGCGATCTGATCGCGATGCTCGGCGCGCGGCGTCCAAACGAGGAAGGACTTCGGCGGGACGAGAACAATCCGCAGGTTATAAACGTTCTCGCCTTCTGCAAGCTCCAGTTACACCCCTGTGTCCATTCGTGTCCTCCGCCGGTGCCCGAACGAAAGCCCGCCCGATCGAAAGCCCAAACGAACTGACCTCGAGGAACCCAATTGGGGTCGAAGATGTGCTTCCTGCAGGCGGTCCAAAAAGCCGACAGCATTAGTACATGAAATAAAAGCGCAGCGGTTAGAAACGAGTTAGCGGCTTGCTTTGTTTGTTGCTTGAAGCCGCAAGGCACACGTCAAGCAAAGTCAGTGGTTAATTTCGAGCAGTCATTAGTGAACGAAACGAGCAACGAATCCCGCAGCTTACCTGGTGCGTCCGTGGTCACCGACTCGACGATCGAACTCCACGGACTGTGGCCGTTGGTCAGCCGACTGCGCACGCGGAAGCCGAAGAGGGTCTCCGGAGTGAGGTCCTCGACAGTGACGGACGGGGCAGAAACGAAGGAGGTGGTCTCCGGCGGTCCGTCTTCTTTCTTCCAGATCTGCAATTCATTGACGGTCAAGCCGTTCGCTGTTTGTTCGATCTACCGCGTATTCGTAGCCCGCAATGTTCTCCGCTCCGTCCAGACAGTTCGGGATCGTCCACGTGAAGGTGAGGGTGTTCAGCGTGGGCTTCACGCGCACACTCGTAGGCGTTCCGGCCGGTCCGTTGCACGCGCGCGGATTGTGCGCCTTTACCAGCGACTCCTTGGTCTTCGCGACGGCTCGATCCTCCGCTCCGACCATGATGACGCCGAACGGAGAACGCGTTGTCCAGTTCGGTTCGTGTCGACGAAGTAGCTCTCTTCTCCTTCGACGGCCTCCCGATCGGCGCTCACTCGCTCCCACCGGGTGCCGTTGCTGCTCTTGTACTCGACCACAAAGCGCTCGACGGACAACTCGGCGGCCGGCGCCTTCCAGTGGACCGCGTAGTTCTCGGGATTCTCCCCGACGATCACCGGCACGTCCTCCAGCTGGGCGATCGGCTGGTCGGCCGTCGTGAAAGTGAGGCGGTAGACGCGACGGGGCTCGTGGTCCACGTACGCGATCACTCCCACCTCGTACTCGGTGGCGGCCGTGAGGTCCGTGAAGTGGAAGCTGTCGGTTTGCGGCGGGACTCGGGTGCGTTCGATCCGCTTCGCAGCGTCCTCCTCGAACTCGACCAACACCACTTCGTATTGCTGGAGCCGCTCGTCGTCCAGGTGCTTCCACCGAATACGCGCCTCATTGTCGGCGCGGTACTCAGCGGCGACATCCGTCGAAGCTTCGGGCACTGGAATCACTCGATTAGCAACAGCGAAGACAAGCAATTCGATTACCATCTCCTTTCGTCGAGACGGTGATCAGCTCCTCGTTCCACGGGCTCGTGGAGTGCGAGCGGTCGACGGCGCGGATGCGAACCACGTACTCCGTGCCCGACAGCAAGTTCGTGACGCTTGCGGACGGCTGGGCGACGGTCATCCGGTGGACGTCGAAGCGCTCGTTCTTGACGCCGCGCAGTTCGATTTGGTACTCGCCCACGCTCCCGCACTCTGGCGGTTGCCAGGCGAGCGCCACGCTGTAGTGCCCGCGTTCTTTGACGTCCACATCCCGAGGTGCCGTGATCTCGTCTGAAGAATGAGGACTGCACTCGCTGTTGCCTGCTGGAGTTTACGAACCGCCATCACACTTGATGCTGACGATCTCGTTGCGAGCACGAATCTCGGGCGTCTCCACGAGGACCTCGTTCTTGTCGCCGAGCACCTTGATGCGGACGAAGTACGAGATGCCCGTGGGCAGCCGAGGGATCTGCAATGGGATTTGTTTGTTAATTGCTGGGTGGTTCCTAATTGTTTTCCGGTTGCTTCTTTATTTTCCCTTCTACAGCCGTGTGCCTGGATTTTTCTTCACTATCGGAATCGATGAAAAGACGGCGGTTTGGTTTCTTTCACACCGCTTCCCTTTCCATTCCACACTTTCGGTTTGTGCTTCCGAACGAGCAATGATTTATTGTGCGCTTCACGAAGCAATCGGGTGCGATCGACGTTTTCCGTTGTGTTGCCCGCAGAAGCGAACAACCGCTTTTTTCTTCACGGTTTCCCCCCACAACAAAAAGGCCAATCAACCGGCGGGCCCATTTACAAAACGGTCGTTACGCGGCGGGCGGCATGTCATCAAGGCGCGCGGGGAAGTGCACACCGTAAGGGGAAGCAGGGAAGAAGATCAATGGAGGTACAGCCTTTATTAGGCGGTTGCCGGTCGACTGAAGACCGCCGCCTTTTCTTTTCAACTCCCTTCGATGTTGCCCGCCGTCCTTATTGGCTCTAAACTGGTTTCGGCGGTTCGATGCTGGCGGTCGGCGCGCCTCACAATCAGCCGCCTTCGAGCAGCAACAAAAGCAGCGAGCAGAAGGCGCATTTTGTAAGCGAAACAATCGCCGGAAATGCACATCTGCAGCGAGTAATCCTTCGGCTTCTTCACGAAACGACGGCAAGGATTGAGTTGACGTAACGAAGAACGCAAGGGATGACCCGCATGTTTTGGCGATGAGTCAGAACGTTGTTTGTCAACATCGCCCATCAGGAATTCCAAACCGATCGTCGGTTATTCCCGATTGTTTTGTCCACAGTTGACCATCCGGAACGTTCTTTCTGTTTAGTTTAAAGTGCGCGGCGAGGAAAGCCGGGCGGGCGGTTTTTGTAAAGAAGGAAGACGGATTGCCGCCCTGTACGCGAAGACAACAAAACTGATTAAAAGACGGCGGTTTGAACGAAACGAAGGAACGCCCAAATTGCTTTGCGCACTGCCCGCCTATGCATCACTCCGGATGAATCACTCCCCCGAATACAAGTGTAAAGAACATAAAACAAGAAAGAAATTCGGATTGCTTGTCGCTTTTCTATCGCATTGCCCTTGCCCGCTTATGAACGAACCCCCGCTTTTGTTTGTTTTGGATTGAACTCACTTGAACTCGGTACTGATGATTGGGGCCCTTGTACGGGATGACGCCCGAGTGGACGTTCCATTGGGTTTCCTTCTCGGCTCGGTACTCGACGATGAAGCCGCGGATGCTCGAATCGGGGTGGTCTCCGCTCTGGATTCCCTCCCATTCGACCGTCAGGAGACTTTCCGCTCCCCGAACTTCACGTCGTACTCGAAGGCGGCGGTCATCTGAAAGAAGAAGACGGCTGTTAATCGTGAAGTGATGAGTCAGCGGGTGCATTTGTTTACTGCGCAGTTCTGTTTTCAGTTGACATCATTCGAATGATGCTTGCACTTCTTTTCGTTCAGACCGGAATTCCAGATGGCTTCGAGAGAATACAATTGCAAGCAAGCGAATTCCGGTTTGCCGGTCTGATTCAACGGTTTCCGAAGTGGACGACCGAATTACAAATGTCGCGTCACTTTTGTGACTCACTGTCGGGAACACGACCGAAATGGACGTTTGGGCGGCCGTTTGGTCAAGCCGACGTACGAAAAGCAGCTCGCTCCGGATATTACGTACAAGTTTTGGTTTCCCTGCGAGTCATAAACGAAACACGAAAGGAGGAGGAAATTGTGCGCTGTTTGTTTGGCGTTCTTGTCGCGTAAATAATTGCTTGAGGCGAGCGAAAAGACGCGGAAGACGAGCGAAAGGCGCAGGAATGCGAGCCGAATGGAGGCGATGATTGATTAAATCCGCAGGCGACATGGAGGAAGAATTCCGCCGATTGAAACAATTCAATCTCAAAAATAAACAAACGCAAATGCTCAAACATGGAACAGGTTTGAATCCAATTCAATCGAACTTTCTTCCCACTGCTGCTCACTCACCTGCAGAACATTGCGTGAAAAGCGAGACCGTGAGGAAGAGGCCGCAGAGGAGGGCGATCGGCGTGGATCGTGCCGAAAACCACGGCCAAGGACCCAACCGATTGGTCGGTCGCGGCCGTTTTCGGGGCGCGGACCCCGTGGAGTCCATTTGGGAGCTGCGTGGACCTTCTCGGCCGGCCTCGACGCTCGTGAATGACCGTTTTGGTGACTCCAATTCCAACTGATGGACTGCCGACCTGCAACGAACGGAACACGTGCGAGGGATTCGGGAGGTCGCGGGATGACAAACGACTCGCGAACGAGAGTTATGATCACTCGACGACGCGTGTGCACAACAATGGCATGCGGAAGGGCGACAAAACGGAATGAGTGAGAGTGTGTGCGCGAAACCTGATCACGAACCCTTAAAACATTCGGGCATTAAACCGTTGACGCGCTTGACCCCTTCTTCCTTCCCGCTCTCTCGTCTTTCCTGCTGCCTCTTCCGTCTTCTCGTTTAAATTCGGCGCGCAGAATCGTTTACTCGACGGTTTGGTTGCGTGCGCCCCGCCGATGCCCGACCGCCGCCGTCGCTTCTTGATTGCGGCATGTAATTTACAAATCAACGAAATAATGGGAAACAAGAGGCGGGAGGCGGCGGCGGAGAAACCCCTGCGTCCTTCGGTGCGAAAGGCCCACACGTTTCTTCGCCTCCAGGTGCGAGTGTTGATTAGTTGATTAGAGGGGGGTTTCGCGCGCAGCCCGCTGCTCGGCGTTGCCAGGAGGTGCGCGCCGCTAATGAATGATCGGGGAGCCGAAGGAAGTTTCGGGGAGGAGAAATTAAAACGACAACCCGATCAAGGGGCGGAGGCTCTCATTCGAGGGTCCCATAACGGCCCGCTCGCTCGTCGATTGCCCCGCTTGGTTCACGTCGAGAAGTGCGCGTCCTCGGAGAAGCGACGGTTTCGGCGTCGAACGTAATAAACTGCCCGCCATCAACACGCCCGCCGGTGCCCTCCCGCTCGCCCCGATTGCCAGAGCTGCACCACCCAAAACGGTTGATAATTGGCGCTATTGGAGGCGAAATTTCGAAGTGAATGGGAGTTACAACGCGCGTTTCAATTCGCGATTGAAATCGAGACGTGATCAATAGGCGGCCGATACAATAGTGCTTTACGAATGACGAAATCACGTCTGCTCGGTGGACGTGAACGAAGCAACGCAAAATCTCGAATCGGTGATCGAATTCGCGCGTGGGAATCCCCCAGATGCGATTATAAATTAACAGACGGGGCGATGGACGGGCGGGCGGATGAGCGACGTGAAAACTGTACAAATTAGAAGCACGCAGAAGGGCGGGCGGGATGAAACACGCGCAGAAACAAATGAACGAGGAGCCGGCGGGTGAGCGGGCGGAGGCGACGAAATGATTTCTTTTAATTCCGCCGCCATATCCATTAGAAAGAAATCCGGACGGCCCCCAAGGCTTCCCGTCGACGAGCAAAAACCCCGGGCACGCAATGAAGTCGGCGGATCAAAGCCGAACCTGGAGCGTTCGTGAGCAAACACCTCGACCGAACAACCCGAGCGACACGAGCGAGTGTCCATCCGCGAACAACTTCCTGCTCATCAATTACGAACACGTGAAGGCGGAATGAACGGGGCGGGAGTTGCGGGCGAGCGGGAAGCAATGATAAAACGCAAACGCGATTACCGAAACGTAAAAAACACGAACGCGCAAGCGATACGCCTTTCGTCTTCTTCTGGTGGTTCCTGAAGACGAAAGACGGCGGAGGCGTGAACGTCCTTGGAAGGCGGAAGGGACAAATCAGGACGTGAATGAATCACCCCGCCCGCCTTCACTCCACTAATGGACAAACAGAAATGCCGCCCGCGGGATCGGATGCCAAACCCAAATCCCGACTGCAAATATGGACACTGCCCATGGCTAAGGATTGATCAGCCCGCAAGGAAGAAGTGATCGGTGAGTCAAAAGGCACTCATAACGATTCGTAATTACACGATAGTTCAAAAGTAATTGCCACAAATTGGCGGTGCAAACAGGCAAACAAAAAACACACGCACAAACCAAAGAAAACCCAACGAGAACACGTTGCGAACATTCAAGACGACGAGGAAAAAAGGAGGAAGAGCGAGCGGCGAGACGGGCGTGTTTGCACAATTCACGAAAATAATAAGAAACCGATCGGTCACTCGCTCGTTGCTTCAAAAAACGCTCCGTCCTATCGCCCCACGCACTCGCGAACTTGTGCGAGAGTTCCCGGCGGCCTGGACTCCGAGTGGGCGGAAGAAAGGTAAACGTTTGATCGTCCGGCTGACGGAAAAGCCCGCCGTTTGCTTCAAGTGTCAACCCAAAGAACATAAGAGGATATTAGAGAACGAAGGTAATGGAAACGACGACAAAATTTGTCGATCCGCCTCGCACTTCTCCCTCGCCGCTCGTCGCCCTCCGCCCTCTACAAAATCCGCTCGTTTTCAAGAGGCGAGGGGGCGGGCGGATAAATGAGTGCGGGAAAATTTGCCGTCGATGCGGTGAGCGCCGCTTCGGGGGGATGTTTTTTGATCAAGCCTCGCTCCTCTTCCTTCCTCGAGCGGAAAGACAGGAGGCGGGGGGAATTCATGGAGCGGAGGGAGGAAGGGCAGCAAAAAGCCGCGCGAACAGAAGCAGAAAACCGCTTACGCCTCGCAGTAGAATGTCAGACGCGCCGATCGCCGCTCCACACTCCACGGCTACGTGACCCCCCGACCCTTGAGAAGAGCGGGGCGAGGGGCAGGAAGCAAGCGAGGATAAGCGGTCGCCCTCGTCCGGGTACACAAAGTAAGCGTAAAAAACGATACCTCTCGACGGCTACTTCGTTTGCGCACCTCCACACGCCCTCCCTCGCTTCTTCATGTCCCCGCACTCTTCTCATCTCGCCGCCCCGCTCGCTCTCGGCGCGCGACCACAAAATCCACGCACTGCACGTGGGGCCGATCATGATTCGCGGCCCCACTTGCAGGCGGAACCGTTAGAAGATGCCGCCTCGAGTCGACGCGTTTTGCGGTCAAGTGCGACGATTCTTCGCGTGTGAAAAGCAAGTGCGCATTCTTGACACTCGAGCGGAAGTTGGGAGCAGTCGTTTGCAAGTCGGGGATCCGTTTTTTGCCGCCGGGATCATTCCAACGGTTTGGGGCGGCGCATTCGAAACCGCTCGACCGTCTCTTTCTTCTGCCCGTCCCCCCACCGCATCCCCGCTCCCCGCCCGCCCATGCAGCAGCCGGCGGCAATTATCACGACAAAACGACGCCCAAAAACGAATCAGCGCGCGAGTTTGTCAATGAACGACGACTCCCCGAGAATCCGGGAGCAGCACGAGAAGAAGGAAGGAAGTTGCGCGAGCGGGGCGCCGATGTTTCCGCAGCACGGTAGATGATTTAACGGCGAGAACGAAATCGTGGAAATGACGGCGATTTTCACGCATTCCAAACACCCGCCGCCCCCACTCGCCGCTTACAATGCGGACATCCGCCGACCGGTAACGCAATAACAACAAAATTGTTGTTGCTTGTGACCTTTGGGCGGTCATTGTCCACTCGGCAGCGATCGGATTCCGAAAGGGCGTGTGAAAAGTCGGAAGCAGGAAGAGCGGAAGCGAGTGGAAGAATTCCAGGAAAGGGAATAGGAAAAACGGTTGAATGGATGAGCACTTCCGTCGAAAACCCCCCGCTTGTGATTGCCGCCAAAAGAGGGCATTCGTAACACGGAGAGGCCGATCGAGGAAGTTCGGAACGAGATCCAATTAATCGCCGCCCGACGAAACAATTGAATAAAATCGAGCAAGCCAGTTTGTCACCAAATATTTGAACAAGCAGCAAGGGGCGGCCGGGAGAAGCCGCCGGCCGTCCGCCCGCTTGATCAAAGGAAGACGGCGGTGAGCGAAAGAAATCCGCGCGCGCACTCCTTCGTCCCACGCAGCCCGCCGGACGGACGGAGTGGTCGAAATGCCGATTGCGTGTGTTTGCACGTCTAATTACCGGACGGCGTAATCGATCGGGAATATCCGAACGGACCACCAGCCAGCGGTTTCAGCTCACCGATCCAAAGGGAATGTGTTCGAGAAAAGAACGTGGGATGTCCCCCGCCCGCCCACCCACCCACACAAAGAGAGCGAATTAATGACCGCCTGCATAAACTTTCCCATTTGTTCGATCGAACGGCAAACCGAAAGCCCATCAAACGCGCAAGATTCGCGCGGAATGCGAAGGTTACCGAACGGACGGAAGAAGCCATTTAGCGGCAATGGGAAGACGAACGGAATGTGGGCGCGGATCGGAGAGCACGGGCGGACGGACGAGTTCCAAACGAAACCCCCCAATTGGACGGCCGGATGACTCACGCGATCCACGGCTTCCGTGCGAATGCGCGAGAACATCCCGCCGCGTGTGCTCGGGGATGCCGTTTTGCAGTTCGCTTCGAAACGAAGGTCAAAAGGTGATAAACGGACGGGCGGTCATCTCGCGGGTGTGCCAGTGTGTGATGGAGGGGATGCGCGCTTCATATTCGCTCGATCATTGCGGTGCCGATCGCGGTGAGCGAGAAGCGACTTCTTCCGCCCGCTTCCCGTCGTCGACCTGATCGACGGCGCGCCCAACTGCCCTCCTGCCGCTTCTCGGCGGCGGCGGGCTTCACGTACGAAAATTGCTGCCCGATTGCGGTGTGGGGGCATCGGCTCGTCGGGTTTCTTTTCGTGACAACGCCGTTGCTGTGATGACTTTACGAGAAGGTCAATTAAGGTCAAATTGGTTTCGTGGCGTGTTGTTTTTGGCGTTAGATCGGCGGAAGCGATTGCGGGCGCAGAAGGACGACAGCGGGGATGCGCGAACCTTTCCGACGCCTCCAGCTCCTCCGCCCGACCGGCCGCCTTGAACTTTTCGCTCGTTTGTCGGCCTTCCCTTTGCGGCATGTGCCCGATGTCATCGAGCAGCAATTCGAATCCACAAAGCCATCGTTCATCGATTAGATCAGCGACATCCGATCGGCTGTCGGCAAGCAACAAAAGGAGGAGGACGAGGATTTTGACCCACTCATCGACCGAAATTCCTCCTTTTCCGGGTGTAAACCGAAAGAAGAAGAACAAACGTTTCTCTTATCACAAGAAACGTGTGGAATGTAAAAAGGCAGCGAGCTTGCGGACACCCACAAACCCAAACGTTCTGACTTGTCGCCGGTGTTTATTCTGGGGTGCTTGAATGCCGCTTCAAATTCCAAACTTCTTTCGTGCTCCGTTTCGTTCAGATTTTGACGCCCGTCGCACGATTCCCGCAATTTTTTCTCCTTCTCCTCTAATTAATGAGAACACAGGGCGGCATTCATGATGGCGGCAGAAACGGAAGGCGTGTGCGGGCGGGCGGGCGGCAGGCGGGAAGCAATTCCGGGGGCACCAAACCGCCCAAACCGTCAAGAATCACTTCGCTCGAGCGAATTGGAAAACGGCGGCGAAATCAAACGACAATCTTTTCGTCGGGCGGGCGTTGGCGATCGGACGGCAAAATTTTCCGTTATTTACGGACTCCGAAAGGGGCGATCGAGCGGCAAATGACTTACAACTCGGCGCACATCGCCGCCGATCGCCGCAACGGCAGCAGAAAGGATCGCGCGATTGTTGATAAAAGAAAGAAGTCAATGGATCGGAAGAACGGAATGATTACTTGACACATCCCCCTGCTTACAGCCGCTCATCCGCCCATTGCACAATCGACCCGAAATCCGCCGATCCAATTGACCGACACACGATCGCAAATCAGCACAAGGCCGTTAAACGCGGAAGAATGCGGCAGAAGAGGCAGAAGGGCGTGAACAACACGAAACGAAAGGAAACAATGAAGAATCAATTACACGTATTAATAAAAGCAGGAAACGACCGGAAGTCCGCCCACCGCACGCACTTGATTCGCCTCAACCCGCAGGCCGATCGGACGGGATCCCCGGCCGGGTAAAGTGTCGGCCGGATGCGTCAGGATCCGTTCGGAAGTGTGCGGAGCGGCCGATCGCGCGGCCATCCGCGCAATGGCCGCAAGTGTCCCGCGGGCGGCCCGAAGACGAGCGCGGGATTCGACCGGCCGCCGGTCCTCGGGTCCATGCAATCACGTCCGCCCGGCTCGTTGATCCCGCCGCCCCGACAAGCGGGCGGTGGGCGAGGGCGGAGGATTCACGAAGCTAACCGCCGGCCCTCCCGCCTCTTCACTCTGACCCGAAGTCGAGAGTCGCCATCGAAAGTGGGAAGAGAAATGCGGAAACAAGAATGAACTGTTTTAAACGGGCACTCGAAACTTCTATTCCGCAAGGAGACCGACCACGCTTCGAATCCCCACTCTTCCCGTTCAGGATTCCTTCCAACGAACCGATTTATTAACTCAACAGGCGAGTAACAGTAACAAGAGAGAGAACAAAGTAAGAGGCTGGACGGAGCAAACACCCGCACAATACGCGTGAACAATCGAAGTGATCATTGGGATTGGAAATGCGCGAAAGAAAGTGAGGAAATGACCACCGCATTGGTCGAAAGAAACTCAATCCAAACATTCGTATTGTCGCTCGGAATGGACGCCGGCGGTGGTCAAGGTGACAAACCGAAGGGCTTATCATTGAGGAGGGAGGCGAGAACTCAAGACACACTTCCGTTTTATCAACGCCGCCTCAAGCGACGCGAGTGTTTTTTTAAAGGAGTCATGTTAAGAAAAAAAGTTGACAAGAAGGAGGCAGTCGGGCAAACGGCGAACAAATCAGGCCTAAGCAAACAATCGCCCACTTGGCGGCCGGTGGGGAGCGGAGGGAGAGGAGGCGGGAGTGATTAGAAGTCATCAAACGGCTACCATTGTAGGGAGGCCACCGAATTGGGCAGGGCATCGGGGACGGCGTGGAATTGGGCGACGAAAAACTGCTGATAATCGGGACTCATCTCCGCCCACTGCGAGCGCAAACGGCGAGCTTCGGCGGCCAGATCCGGCTTCTCGTTCGAGTCGATGCGGGTGTAGAGGCGAGTGGTGGCTTCGAGCTGGGCTTCTTGCTGCTGCGGGTCGGGATGTCGGATTTGACCGCCGCCGTTTAGGCAGCCGCGCGGGCAGGCCATCACTTCGACGAAGTCGGGCGCCAACTTCTTCAGCCGCAGCTTCCGCATAAGATTCTGGATGTTGCGGAAGCCGTACGCCTTCATGAGCATCAGACTGCGGCCGGTCGGTGGCTGGAGGGTGATGTACTCCAGATCGACGGTCGCTTCTCGCTTTGACTTCCGTTGCGAGTCCTTGAGCGGAGTAGCGGGATTGGATGAAGCGGACGAGATGCTCCGTGTAGCCGCCGGATCCCTCGTCGGGCAGGTCGGGGATCACGAGTCCTCGCTCGAAGGCGGTGAGCCACTCGAACGGAACGACCGAAGGCGAGGCGGTCGGAGTGTTGAGCAAGTCGCCCGCTTCTTCGAGGTAGGACTGCAGTTCGGCTGCAAAGAGGCAAGGCGTGATCAAGAGAATCAAACGAAAAGGAACTCACTGGGCGTCACAACGCAATCGACTTCTTTGACGGTCGATCCGGGCACCACGAACTCCGGCCGCGAGGCTTCCAGCTTCTTGTCGTAGCAGGGCATCAGGGCCACGTGGTACACGTCCTCCGGCTTCCAGTCCATTGCACGGCACAGGTAGTCCTTGACCATCGCGCCGGAGATGCCCTGGGGCGAGCGGACGGCCGAGAGTTTGGAGACGACTTCCTTCTTCTTCTTCTCCGCGTAGCAGACGAATCCCGGACAGGCGGTGCTGAGGATCACTTCGGGCTTCTCGTTCTCCAGGTTCCTCCTCGTGAACTCCTCCGCCAGGACGTCGAGAGGCGAGGACGCGGGCGAAGGACGAGTCGAGTACGTGGTGCGCTCCCTTGTGTTTGAAGAAGCGGGAGAGTCGAATGGCCGCCTCCTCCACCGTCCATCCGAAGTGGGCGGCGATCGAACAGAGCGGCTGCGGGGCGACCGTGACGAGGACGACCTTCGCCGTGGCCATCCGCTTCGAACATCTCGGCCGCGTTCTGCTCTTCGATGAGGACCGTCTCGGCGGTCGTGATGCAGCCGCTGCACGCGAGGCAGTCCTTCAGCGAGACGCTGATCTTCGCGGCATCCGCAGTTTTGGCCGGTCGGGGGTCGCTTTTGGTCCGCAGTCCGACCAACGTCTCCGACTGCTTGCCCGCGTCGGGCATCGGAAGGATGCACGCCTGAAAACGAGAGAGATGGAGGAGAAAAGAGCGGAAGGATTCTCACCTGACTGGGCGAAATGAAATCGCTGACGTCGGCGATCTTCACCACTCCGCCCGGCATCGTGGATTTGCGGAGGGTTCTGGAAGCAGAGTAAACGGATGAATACTGCAGGAAATGATGGGATGCTCGTTGAAATACACTCGCGGACAGTCAACCTTCTGCACTCGAACAAATAACTTTCAATTACTCGTATTTTATTCACTAGACTGAATAAATTAGAAAGGCGGGGTTTAATTATGGCAATCAGGAGTCAGGACGGACGGAACAAGTGATATGAAGGCAGGGAAGTGAACGTTTCATCAAGAGGGAACACAAAGCGAAGGGAATCACAAGAAAAACAAGGTTTGCGCCGATTATTGCAGGAATGATGGCGATGATCGACGGGAAGGAAGTGATTTGAACGTTAGCAAGCGAAGAAGAACCGAGAATCCTTTGATTTCCGATCAGACGAACAGGGATCGCACGAACTGGTGGAACCGTTTGGAGGTGAGTGCGCAGTTCCGCTGGAAGAACGGATTGCAGACCGCGTTGCAGTAGGCGACGTGCAGTCGTTTGAAGTACTGAAAACGAGAGCGGTCACTCAAAGGAATCGGGAAGAGCGAGCTCACACTCCGCACGTCCTGATCCCGAACGCTCACGTCGGCCGCGTCGAAGATGAGCAGGAATTTGACTTGAGTGTTCGTGATGTAGCCGAAGCACTGCAAACAGACAACTAGTGAAACGACTACATGAAGAAAGAACGCACTTTGTAGTTCATGTTCGACAACAAGCATCCGTGGAACATCTCTTGTGCCCGATTGGAAGGGCCTCGCTCGCGTTCCTCCATCGCGTCCATCGACGACTAAACGGGGGCATCAGAAGTGGAGAAGAAAGAAGGGGTACCTGGGCCATGATCTGCAGGTTGACCACTTCGTTGTCCCTTCCGTCGGCTATCGAAAAGTGAACGAACTCGTTCTGAAAGGCGCGATAGAGAAACACGCACAACGAAATCGAAAACAAACCTCCCGACTGAAGACGGCGACTGCGAGCAGCATCTTCGCGCTCTTGAACGAACGTTCCTGAAGAACTTCCGAGGAGTTCGAAAGTGGAGAAGAACGCGCAGTCGGTCGAACAAGTGATTAGAAACGAGTACAACCAGAAATCCACGGAAAACAATCAGAAATCACGAATCGGAGGAGAAATGACCCAACCCACTTGTGCGTGTCGAGTGTTCGCTTGTGGCCCGGTCGGATCGAGTTTTTCCGCGTTGGGGCCGCTCGCTGATAGCAGCCGCGGAATGATTTCGCCGTCGATCGTGATTCGAAGTTGCTGATCGTCTCGTCCGTCTCGTCCACCCGCCTGCTCGGTTTCCCACGGGTCCCGGATGCGTTTCCACGTCGCCACCTTGAACTGCTGGTAAGCGGCGGGATTTCCGCGCCATTTTTTTTCGTTCGTCCGGTTTGACCGTTCGGAACTCCTTTTATTCTCCGAGTTTATACTCCAAAATCAAGGATCCTTTCAATATCCCTCCGAACCTGCCCGCAATTCCCATCCATAATTCCTTCGTTCAGGCTGCTCCCCTACCCGTGGCCGTTGGGCAGCAAAGATCGCGTGTACCGCCTGGAGCGGATCGCCGAGACGCTGAAGGACTCCGACTACGATGTGGTCGCCCTGCAGGAGGTGTGGGCGGACAACGACTTCGCCTACCTGGTGGCCGCGTTGAAGAACAAATTCCCGTTCTCCCACTACTTTCACAGGTATTTCTTTTGCCGTTTATTTCCTTGTGATCGTTCGATTTGCAGCGGCTTCACGGGCAGCGGGACGTGTGTCTTCAGCGCGCACAAGATCGTGTCCACGCTGCTCCACAGGTACTCGCTCAACGGCTTCGCCCATCACGTTCATCGGTAGGCGATCCATCCGCTTTCTTTCGAAATTGCCCGTCTTGCAGGGGCGATTGGTTCGGCGGGAAGATCGTCGGAATGGTCGAGCTGGACGTGGACGGGCTTTCCATTGCGATGTACACCACACACGTTCGTTCATCCTCGACTTTCCTTTTGCTGACTGCTCGTTTGTTTCAGCTGCACGCGGAGTACAATCGAGAGAACGATCTCTACCTCCCGCATCGCATCGCCCAGGCCTTCGAATTGGGCCAATTTGTTCGTCACACGGCGAAGGCCGCCGACTTCATCATCCTGGCCGGCGATTTCAACATCGAGCCCGAAGATCTCGGCTACAGCATCGTGCGGAACATCGGCAACCTCTACGACGCGTGGGAGAGCCGGCCGAACCGGGACTTCATCGACGGGATGACCTGCGACAGGCCGGACAACTCCTACACGCCGAAGAGCGTCCTCCAGCACTCGCCGCACGGCAAACGCCTCGACTACATCATGTACCAGAGCGGGAAAGGCAAGCATCACCCTCTCTTTACCGACCGTTTATCTGTTCGTCTTTCAGTCTGCAGCCAGCTGATCGAGTGCACGACGTGTTTCAACGAGATGACCGAGCCGAAGCACGTGAATCTCTCGGATCACATCGGAGTTCGGGCGGAGTTCGAACTCCAGGACGGTGAGTGTGCTTTTTCCCACTCTTTTGCGTCAACCTTTCGATTGCAGCTCACTCTCGGAAAGCCGTCCGTCTGCTTGCCCCAAATCACGGTCTACCGGTCATTCCTCGAGAAGTCGCTTTCGATCCTGGACGAGGGCGAAGTGCGGGTGCTGTGGGATCGGCGCCTCTTTCTTGCCATGTGCGTGATCGGCGTGATGAGTCTGATCTTGACGTTCAACATCGAGAACGTCTATCCGTCCTTCACCGTCGTGGTTCGTTTCCTCCCCCTTCTTTCCATCAACAATTGATTCTTCTGTTTTAGATCGAAGTCACCCGCTTCCTCATCACTCTGTTCGTCGGCTTCTGCATTTGGCACGGCCGCGTGGACTTGACGATCGAGCTGAAGGCCCTCCAGGAGACCAAACACACCATTCGGAACATGCTCGACGCGGACGCCACGGAGTGATCACTCGAGGGCGTTATTTATTCTCGTGTTTCTAGTCGAATCAACGCGTAGTACAAGAGACGTGCAAATAAAATTCATGTGCCAACAACCACGCTTCTTGTTCATTCTTCCGGTTTTCGTGCCGCTTGTTACCTGCCGAGTGGACTTCTGCCTTCCCCCATCCAACGCTCTTGTCCATTTCAGGATGAACGTTCTGCGAGTGGCGTCTCGCGGCTATCGGCCCGCGTTGACCGCTCGCCTCTTCAACACGACCGCCAACGAGGCCGAAGTGAGCACCGCGGAGGCGTGGAAGCGACGGCGCCAGTTCGCCCAACCGAAGATCCAGCGCGACGAGAAGCTCGACTCCAAAGTCTACTACGCGCCCGAGTGGGATCTGACCAAAGGAAGGTCAAGCCGGAAGCGACGTATCATCCTCGCTTCAACTGCCACCTCACGCCCGACAAGTGGGAGTATCAGAACAAGGTGAGCCCTTCTTCTTATTCGATTCGCCCTTCTATCTCGATTCTTGCAGGTCGTGTGGCCGATCGGGCACGTGGTCGCCGAGACGGGGCTGCCGAAGGCGCGTGAGGTGTTCCATTGCGAGGAGTCCATCCACTTCCATCCGAAGAAGATCTGGTCCACTTGCCAGCTGGTATTCGCGGATGAACGTTGACGAGGCCCTTTTGCAGTTGGAGTTCCTGAAGACGAAGGTTCGTGCGGGTTCTTTCTATTCCCTTTTGATTCTCTCGATTTCAGGCGGGTTTGATCGTGGCGAAGGCGATCAGCCAGGCGAAGAAGCGCGCCGAAACCGAGTTCCACGTGCCCAACCCCTCGGACATGTTCGTGGCCGAAGTGTTCGCCATCCAGTCCGAAATCCTCAAAAGTCAACGGCGACATGCGCGCGAGAATTGGCAGAAGATTCGGCATCGCTACATTCACGTCTACGTTCGGTACATCCTTTGACTTCCTCGCCGCATTCTCATCGTTCTCCGTTTCAGCCTCGAGGAAGGCAGCGGTCCGGGCTACAAGGGCCGCAAGCCGATGCCGGACGGATGGGAGAAGATGGACGCGTACTACGAGTATCTCCGCAATCGGGAGCTCAAATACTCGCTGTGAAGTGCGGGGTGTCGTTGTTTGTTGTTCGTTTGCATTAGGAGCATAAATTCGTTTTCGTTTCACTCCAGCCGCTCTTTCCGATCGATCTGTTGGTTTCAAACCACTCGAGTACTTTGCTTCAAGATTGTTCTCCGATCATGATTGCCCTTCGTGTTCAGATGACGACTTCCGACGAGTTGGAGGGCTTCGAGCTGTCCGAACTGGAGAAGAAGGCGCACGAGCGACGCGAGAAACTCAAGGAGTTGCGGAAGATTCGGGAGCTGAAGGACAAAACGAATGGAACGGACGAGGAGCCCGTTCACGGTCCTCTGTGGTCCGTTCTCTTTCTTTTTTTCCGTTTGATCGTGCTCGTTTCTTCAGGGTCATCGGACCATCGCGCCTACGAGCCGGTCAAGTCCACGGCGGCGGCCAAGATCAACGAAGACGTGCGCGAAGTGATCGGCGACGTGGACGAGAAGGTGCAGCAGATCGTGAACGAGGCGAAGAACATCAAGTTGGGCGAGAATTTGGTTCGTTTTCTTCCAACCTCTTTTGTTTCAACATCCGTTCGTTCGTTCAGGACATCGCGATCATCGCCCCGCGCAAAGTGGACTGGGATTTGCGGCGGGGAATTCAAGACAAACTGGACAAACTCGAACGTCAAACCGACCGCGCGATCACGACCCTCGTCCGTGAGTTGCCCGCCCGCGTGCAAACAGTCCTCCATTTACTCACGTCTGCTTGTAGGCGAACGATTGGCAAAGGGGGCCGGCGAGAACCTGGCGAGTGCGGTGAATGCGCTCACCGACCAGCAGTGATAAGCCCAACCGACCATCGAGCCCCGACCGAAGGACCATTTTCCGCATCCGTTGGGTTGACCTCATTTCCTCGTCCCCCTTCTTCCTATATGGTTGATTAATGTATTTTACGCGCCGCCTTTAACGCCCGTCTGTTGTTTGTTGTTCACTTATGATCGAAACGCATAAAGGGACCTCGTTTTCGATTTCTTGGCCTTGAGGTCGGAAAGAAATCGACCGTGTGCTTGTTCTTCGTTTATCGCCCGTGCTTCTCGTCCACAAGCGGGCGTGAACGTGATTTCCCGACTGTTGGTTGTTGTTTCGCAATGACTCACTCGCACTTCTCGCGGCCTGGAATTCGCCCCTCCCGATTGCGGCAGACGATCCCCGGCGGGCGGACTGAATCAGCGGATTCTTTTCGACTGTCCGGTACTCCTTCGAATTCGCATGAATTGCATTCGAGGGCGGCCGGCGGCCAGCTCAGCACTCTCGCGATTCGCTCGGAGCCTCGTGGACATTCCGCTTGTCCTTGAGCGAGACCTGCCTTCTTCCTCCTTCTCATTGTTTGCTTAACATAGAATCGTGGTCTTCCAAGCGCGTGCACTTTTCTTCCTCCCGCCCTCCGGTCGTCTGCCTTCGCCTTTGGTGCATGTGACTCACGAAAGGTATTTCGAGCTTTCCAATCATCCAAAACTCTCTTCTCAGTCGCCAATAGAAAAGTATGAAATAAGATTCCACTTCTTTGCAATTACTTCCGTTTTTCGATCGAAATAACGAAATTCCGTCTTTTCATTGCGCCGATCGAAAGTGAAGCGAAATGTTTTGAGCACAAAAGGTAATGGAATTTGAAAGGAGAAGAATCACAGCGAAAGCAGAAGAAGCGGAAAACGATCACTCGTTGTCACCCACACGCATTCCCCCAATCCTTTCTTCGGGTTGTCCTCGCACCGACTTGAACTCACGAATTTGCAGAAGGAGGCGTCCTCGAAGTCAAGAAGTGTGAAACGGGCGGAAGAGCGGAAAGAAGAGCGAGCGGCGATGAAAACGCAGATGTTGAATGGCCGCCGTTGCGGTTCGGTGGAGAAGTTTACCGAGATGATACTCAACGATCGCCGCAGCGCAAACAACGAGGAGCCCGCCGGCTGCACGACGTAGTAAGAAATCACCATCCGCCTTTTCCTGTCCGCTTCCTCCTTCTTCTCCCTGTCCTTCCTGTAAGCACATTTCCTTCGGCTTGTTTTCAGCATCCCGTCGCGTGATATGGAAAGTGCGAGCACGAGCATTCCGGCCGGCCGTCCCTCTTCCACGGCTATCCCTCCGTTTCCCGCCCTCCCCGCCGCCGCCCCGACCGCCAAGATTACGCCCGCGACCCGATCAGCAGTTGGAGGGGTCGGGCAGCAACACTCGGCGGTCGCCTCCTACCCCCGTTCCATCATCAAAAAGCCCAACTTGGGCCAACAACCGCAAATGCAGCCGAAACCGAAGACGTTGGGGCCACGCAACGGCGACCCCCGCCGTCCACCCAATGGATCTCCGTCGAATCAAGAGTTCGTCTACCGGCCGACCGCAGACAGTAAGCAGAACGATAGGAGGGATGGCCTGCTCATTGATTGTTCTTCTTTAGGCACTTCCTCGTCCCTCCCAACACAGAAGACCTACGAGCGATTGGCGGAAGTGTACACGGCTTCCGACGACACCGCCCAGTTCGCCTCGAACCTCCGAGTGTTCATCAGCGAGCACATCCCGTACGGCGTGTGGATTGGCTTTGCGGCACTCGAAATCGTGATCGGATTGATCTCCTTGTTCACAGGTGGGTTCAATCGACCCAGTTCTTCTATTCCATGTTGTTTGCAGGCAGCTTGAATCTTCCAATGTGCGAGATCCAGCCGCTCATTCCCGTCTACCTCATGATGAGCGGCATCCTCCTTGTCGTCCACGGGATCGTTCGCATAGCGGCGAGCATCCCGAGTCCTCCGCCTCGACGCACCGCAACAACGACGGCGGTCCACTCTGTACCGAGACCTCTGCGTTTACGCGATCGAAGGGCTGGTCCTGTTGGCGATCGTGGTCACCGTCATTCTGGGTTCGTTGTCGGCTGTTGACTTCAAATGAATGCTTCGCGGATTGCAGGGGCCGTTTGGACGTACGGCGCGAGGTACGTGCACTTCCACGAGGGCATCTTCGAGGACGACTATTGCAATGGGACGATCTATTGGATCGCTTGGTGGAGCGTGACCATCCACTTGGCCGTGTTCGGCCTCCTCATCCTCGCGATCATCTTCATTCTCATCTACGGATCGGTTGTGAACAGTTGAGCAGCCGGTGGTCGTGTCTTGTAATAAATTTGAACTTCTAACGAGCGAGCAGACGGATTGGTGACAATGAGAAGCACTCTGTGAATCATCCCTTCGTTCTTCTCGTTCGCGGACTGTTGCCCAGTCGAGAGTGACGCCAAGTGCAGGCAGGCCCCGAACAAAAGGCCGCTCGGCATTCCAGAAGCCCAATGGAAATCATGACATTTGGCGGACAGTCGGCGAGCAAAACGGGCATTAAAATTCGAAAAATCGCGTCCAGAGCCCGCTCTTCTTTTTGTTCGCGAACGGGCGGGCGGTGCGGATGACGCGCCCTCGGTTCCAATTCGTTTTGTTCGTGAAGGCGACATTCGGCGTGGTGGTTCCTCAAGATAAAAATGATGCCGCCGTTGGCTATCGATTTTCATTCGCCGCCCCAACGGTGCGCTGCCCCCCACTCCTGTGGCGTCGTCGTTTCGACCGTTTGCCTTCCGAACGCCCATTACGCTCGACGGGAAGTGTGGTCGGAGAAGGACGGGAATTCACATTAAAGCTCTGACTTATGTTCGGGAATTCCCGTTGCTCGCGCGCACTTCGAATTATGACCACCGGGCGGGGGATGCGCGGAGTCGTCGAAGTGGGGGAGATTAATTTTCTTCCGTTTATCCACTCGGTTTCGGGCGACGGACGAGCGGCGAGCGGGGGCGGCGAGCGCGCTTCTTCCGCCCCCGTTCTCGGGAATGCCGATCGCATTGTCCGCGCCCCGCATCTCAGCCGCCGCCTTTTAAGTGTGCACGCGGGAGCGGTGGATGCGGGAAAGAAGAAACAGGCGGAAGAAAGGCGGGGAAGGAAGTGTATTCCTTTACTTCATGCGGGACCCCGAAACAAGGTTTGATTTAGTGCTCCTTGTCCAGCCCTGAGCGCCCCGCTCGCCCGCCCCCCGACTGCCGCCCGGAGGGGGCGCGTCGAAACCACTCCGCACGTCGAATACCGAACGTGAGAATTAATTTCGCTCATCGGTTGGGCGTGTGTCATCGCGGTTGACTCATTACTCATCGCCGCTTTCGCGTGAACACTCGCCCACTTCCCGCTTGAACACTCCGCACTCTCAACTGTTGCCCCCGCTTCGATTTTCGCGTGCCGCGTTTCGGGGAAGGCAGAAGGGCGGAATTCAGTCCGCTTTCTTCAGGATCATGTCCGATACGGGTACTCGTGGGGATGAGACGGCCGCCCTCCGCGAACTCGTCCAAAGCGAGTGGGCGAACGTGGACGAAAGCCAGCAGAACGTGATCGTCCAGGGCATCTCGCCGCCGCCTCTCCTCAAGGAACTCCTGCCCGCCGTCCCCGGACCGTCCGGCCAGTTGCCGCCGGGCGTGCTGCCCGAACCCGAGGAATCGCCCGTCATCCGTCGCTTCAAGGCGCCCTTCGACACGACGACCAGCCACGATGCGCGCGGCGATGCGATCAGCGTCTGCTACGACCATTTGATCCAAAAGTGAGTTCTTTTCCTCGTTTTCCGTTTGTTTATTCGTGCTCGCTGTTTAGACGCGTCCCCGTTTGGGCCGCCCACCTGCTCGCCTACCAGTTCGTCGATCTGCCCGAAATCAAGGAGAAATTCCAACTGGAAAGCCGCCCGTTCGACGCCCACGGCGAGCCGATTTGCCGCCTACGGATGGTGCCGCGATTTGATCCAACGGTTCGTGCGGTTCATGAAGTCGGCTGCCAACGGAGAGGTCGAACTGCCCCGTGAGTGCTTGCTCGTTTATTTTGTTGATTGTTGCGTGGTGTTTGCAGAAAAGCCGGCCGAATGCGATCGCTGGCCCTTCTGCTACGCGGGATTCAAGAACCGCAAGCCGAAGATGGAGGAGATCGCCACGTCGTGTTGCCCAGCTTTGCGTGCATCGAGCCCGCTTCGAATCACGTACGTTCTTGTATATGCTTTGTCTTTTATTTACTTCTTCGTTTGTTTAGGGACGACAAGAGGACGCCTTCTTCGCCGCGTTCGACGGCCACAACGGACACGAAGTCGCCGCGTATTTGGCGTCTCACTTCCATCGGGCGTTCCTGGAGCCGGAGACGCAAGACGAGGACGTCATGGAGCACCTGTTGAAGACCTACAAGTTCGTGGACGAGCGGCTGAATTTCCGCTGCGAGAAGTCGGTACGTGAATTTCATCCGCCTCTTTTCCACCTCATTTCCTCCAGCGGTTCCGCGGCGGTTCGACGGCAGCAGGCGTTTTGATTCGGGGGATGCGGCTGCTCAACTTCTGGTGCGGCGATGCTTCGATCGGCGTCCTGAACAAGGACGTCGTGAAGACGATCTCCAAGCCGCACGTTCCCTCCTCCAAGCAGGAGTACGAGCGGGTGGTCGCTGCGGGCGGCACGATCGTGAACGTCGCCGGCGACTTGCGCGTGAACGGCGTCCTCAACATCACGCGCTCGATGGGCGACATGGGCGCGAAGCCGATCATCACGTCGGAGCCCGAAACGGACACCTACGACCTCTCCGACGATGACTGGTTGCTGTTCGTGTCGTCGGACGGCGTGTGGGATGAGCTGGAGCCCGCGGAGATCCTCGACGACTGCATCGCGTTCGCCCGCAAGTACGAGGTCGAGGGTAAACGACCGGTCATCCGCTTCATTTCATTTCTTGCGGCCTTAGATCACGTGCACCTCAGCGACTTCATCGTCGCGGACTGCCGCAAGAAAGGGCGGGCGTGACAACATGACGTTGATCGTCGTCTTCCTGAAGCCCATCAGCGACCTCTGGCCTCACCTCCGCTCTCTGCCCACCTCCCACGAGCGGCGGAACACCATGGAGCAGCAGCTGAAAACGACGGCCCTTTAAACAGCGCCTCTTTGTACGTGTACCTGATTGCCAACAGACTTGTGATTATCGAGTTCTCCGCAGGGTATTCGATTCAAAGCATTTCGTGCATGTCTCTAGCATTTAATAAACGTGTTCTAATCGAGTGAGCAGGTCGAATTATTTACTTCGATTCAAGGCAACGTGAATAAACCGAGAAGTTCAAAACAAAAAAGAAATGGGAGGAGAGGCACCCGTTCAAAGGCTAACGTCCGTGGCCATTCCACTCATTCGCAGTCCTTGAGGATGAGCGACTGCCCGAAGCGCACCTTGTCGCCGGCCATCACCGTGAACGAAACAGAAGGCGGGGCTTCGAAGATCTGAACACAGAGGTGATGAGTCTGCTCAACCAACGGGATGACTTGCCAGCACAATGGTCGATCCCAAGCGAAACTCGCCCACGTGTTCTCCCTTCTTGTAGATGGTCGGCTCCGAGCTGATCACAAGGTGCTCGTCGGTGGACAGCGCCTTCACGTCGACCTTTTTCAACGAAACCTGAAGACACGCATGATAAGCGAAGGTTTGAGAGGATCACGAACCGAATCGATCACGATGTCGCCCACATTCGTGGCCGCAACGGCGGTCATCGAGAAGTGCCCGTGTTTCCAGAAGCCGCTCAAGACGACGCGCTCGTTCAGGCAGAAGAGCAGCGGGATCCACTCGAGGATCGTGGGCCGCACGGACAAGAGAAAGCCTGACGGAACACCCCAATAGCTCAACAGTAATCAAGTAGTGAACAAACCGGGATGGTGGATCTTGTGAAAGCACTTCCAGTCGAGCGGCGAGTGGAATCCGTGGTAGTCGCCGGGCGCCAAGTAGATGACCACTTGGTAGAGCTTGTGCCCCTTCTGAAAGCACGGGTTATTGGGGGATTATCCACGCAATCAACCGCCGACCTTTGCTCTGGTGCTGATCGGGCCCAAGAAGTCGTCGATGTGGTAGTCGTGTCCCTTCACGTACTCCACGTGTCCGTCTTCAATCTCGCCCACGTGCAGGATTGTTCCGTCCGCCGGCGAGACCTCAAATAAACGCAATGAATGAACGAGAAGGGCCTCGACTGAAAACAAACCAGAGAACTCGCACTGATCGGACGGGCGCGCGGCTTCAGCGGCCGATTGAAAAAGGCGGAGAAGGAGGGGTAATCCTCGAAGTTCGGGTCTTGCGCTTCCTCCATGTTGCAGTTGTAGGCGCGGGCGTACCACCCGTAGAGCGTCGAGCGGAGTGGTCGGGGGATGTTCATCGTTGCGCCGACTCCCGTGAACTTCGACATCGCATTCCACGGAAGAGACGTGTAGACACGGATCTGCAAACACAAGCGACTAATGAAAAAAGAGCAGAAAAGGAGACCTCACCTTCCAATCGGAGTAGTAGTGAAGAGGATCTCGCTCGGCTCGAGTGTCCGGAGCGAGCAGTTTGATTGTGTAGGCGCCCGTCCCGATGGCCGTCGCGCCGAGGATCGCCCACTTCCACTTGATTCGAGGCCGCTTTTGAGCGACCTCAGACGCCAAGCTGCGAGTCGTGGGCACGACCGGCACACGAGCTCGGGCGAGGCCGAACAGGCGGAGGAGCATCTGGAATGTGCACGCATAAAAGCACGGCAGAATGAGTGAGTGTCAAATATGGGCGATTAGAACAACCAATACCTGAACGAAGGCGTTCATTCCGCACGGAGTTCAATGTTTATTCCACCGCCAACAAACGAACAGTAACAACGCGATGAATAACGAGGGAATGAAGGCAGAAGAGACTCGAGCAATCGGTGATTCACTTGCTCTCGTTTCACATTCACCCGCTGTGATCGAGGCACATTTTCAGGGCGGTCAGCGTGATGGGGATCGCCTCTTCCGTTCGAATCACGCGACTCCCTTGGTCGGGCAGCGAGTTCACGTAGATTTGAAACAAATCCTCCGGCCGCTCCACGTCGATCCCCTCGTCGCTGTTGACGGCCGACTCGAGACCGTCCAGGCCGCCGAACACGACGAGGATCTTCGCTCTAAACAACCAACGGAAATCAATCACAACAAAAGACAACGGAAGGAAACAAACCCGTCCTTGTCGCGCGGGATCTCCGCCTCGCCGATCGGAACGCCGCGCTCGGAGGTGCCGATGATCGTGTCGTACTTCTTGGCGAACACATCCGAAAGGCTCTTCGCGATTCGCACGCTGTAGCCCCAATAGATGCCCGCCTGATTCCGAATGTTCTTCGGACTGATAAGCCGCCCGCGATAGTGTTTCCTGGCTGAAAGCATTTCGTTTGCAGGAAGGCAACAATCGGGATGGAAAACAAACCTTTTTCCATTTCGATCAGCTCGACGGTCACCCGCGTTCCGGGCGGCAGGACCTTTCCGTCGGCCAACTCCAAGTCCTGAAGCAGAAGTAATGAAAACGAACGAGAGCCTTCTCACCCACCTTGTCCAGCCCGACGTCGCAAAAGGAGCCGTGGCCCGCCTTGACCGTCTTGCCGACCACGACGCCCTCTCGGTAGGGGATGCTGAAGTCGTCCGATCGGAGGTGGTGCATGCCGTCCAGCGGATTCAACACGCCGGCCCACTTCAGCGGCAGTTGGGTGGGGAAGAGGGCTTTGCGGAGGTACTGCGGGCACTCCATGTACTCCAGAATGCGCGCCAGGTGGAGGTTGCACTCCGCATTCTGGGGCGTCGGCCACTCCTCGCCCGTCCACGATCCCGAGTAGTAGGCCTCCAGTTGGCTGCAAGATGGACGAATGATGACCGAGAGCAAAAGATGGCGCTTGCTACCCGTCAGTCAAGCGGGCGCTCTCGTCGAAGATCACCACTTCGTCGACGCAGAAGACGCAGCACGTGCGGGCGATCTCTCCGGCCAGGTACGAGCGGAACTGCGGGCCTTGGGCGTTGTTCAGGATCGATCCGGGCAGGGCGATGCTCAGCGAGTACCATTTCTCTGCAAACAATCGAAAGAATGAAAAGGAATCAACGGCAAAGGAACGTACTCTGCGAGACGATGTTCGTGTTGCTCCGGCTGGTCTGCTGTTCGCCCTGCTCGACCATCGGGTCGTCCAGCTCCTCTTTGGGCACGTTCAGCGCCGAGTTGAGGAGCTTCTTCCTCGCGGTACTGCTTCTTCTCGTACTTCTCTGCAATCAAACGAGTGATCAATGAAAGGAATCAACAGCGAACTCACTTCTCCCGTACTCGGTTTTGATCCGCCGGATGTCGTGTTTGCCCTTCAGCTTGTAGGACATCTTGTTCCGCTCCTTCCGGTTGAACATTGCGAGCTGGAGGGAAGGACAGGGTGGGCAAGAATAACAATCAGTTTAACAATCAACAATCCTCGTTCATTATCCCTCAAGAAACAGCAGAAACTCTGGAAGTCATCGGAGCAGCCTGCTGGGTATTGATTTCTTTCCGGCGATCACTTGTCGCAGGTTTCTGCGCTTTGCTCAGGAAACCCATTCTCATGTCTTCGTTCTCCTGTTGTAAGGAGATCGGATAACACCGACGTCTGCCTCCAAACAATCAGTCGCCCTTCCAACGGATTCCGCGTATTCGTTGGCACGCGAGCCACTCGTATGCTGCCCGCATCGACAGTCCGTTCTTCTTTGCTGAATAGACTTCCAACTGCTGCTTCTTTCTCCCACATGTTCTACTTGCTGGTGTTACTCGGTTGGCGATATGAACAGCAAAAAGAAGGCCGTACATGCAGACGCCCACACAATGCTTGTAATTGATCGCAAACGAGGACTTGAATAGCAGAGCGAACGGAAAGAAGAACAGGCGTGTGTTGTTGCAAGCACTCATCGTGTATTAATTGTTTCTTCCGAACGATCGACTGACGGCTACTTGCCAAAAGTGGAAGACGGAAAGAAGAACGCCCCGGCAAAATGGCCATGCCCTGAAGGGCTGGAAAGCAAACACATTTTGCGGACGGTCACGTTCGGCACAGAAGTGGGCGTGAGCGGTGGGCGGCGTATAAAAGACGCCCAGGCTGCCGTTCATTTCGCCTTTTACGTGACCGTTATCCTTTTCTCGATCGTGCGCGTACAAAACAGCTGATTCATTCGCCCGTTTATTGCAGCCCGACGGAAGCCTTCGATTGCGCACGGGCGTCAACAAACGAGTGATTCGAAATGGTGAGTGTGCAAGAGAGTGGAGCTGAAGACACGTGTTCGTGTGTGACTCATCGTAATCCACCGCTTCTCTTGTACTGTTTCTTGTTCGGGTGTGTTTCGAAAGTCAGAGAAGCCAAGTGATCAAAACGATCGGCTCGTCGTTTTGTCGCTTACGTAGACGAGTGCGCACACGATTTTCGTTGGTCCCGGAAGCTTCGCGGGCCTTCGGCTGTTCGTTTTACCGTTCGCTCTCGCCTTCGAACGTCCGTCTGCTTCGAACCCGACCGACCAGCCGGCCGACCGATTGGACTCCGGCTGTACTTTGGATCGCGGTTCGCCGCCATCAAACCCATCACACAGTTTGGCCTCTCGATCTCTGCGGATGTCTCGGTTTACACTCACTCGCACGTCCTTCCTTCCCTCGACTTTTTGCGCCTTTGTTTCGAAGAGCGCATCAAAGCGAGCGAATGAACGGGAGTTTGCTTTAGAACTCACAAAAGCACCACAAGCACCAGCAACAACAACAGCAGCGGAGCAGTCGGAACGTCGACAATCGCTCGCCCGGCCAAACGCAATTCGAAGGTAAGCGGCCGAACGTGTGAGTGCGCAGTCGGCGTCGGCCGGCAGGCGGCCAGAGAAATCGGGAAAGTGGGAGAGATCAAAAGAATCAAACGGGCGGAACGGGTACAGAGAGAATTGGGTAACGTAAGGGAACACTCGCGAGCCGGTCGTTGACTACCTTCCTGATTGCGAGGAAGGGCGAGAATCGCGGGGCCGAATGTCGGGGCGGGGGATCAAGTTCGGGGATTGGCGGACTCATCCCTCGGAATGACGGGAAACCACCGGTCCAAGTCCGCAGTTCGCCCGGCCGCTCGCGGTCCCCGTGGGCTCGCGCACTTTCAGTTCCCCGCCGCCGGTACGAGTGCGAAAGGAACGAGCCGCGTGTCCGGGATCCAACTGCGGGAAGTGGGAAAGGAAGCGCCCACACGAGCCGATGGCTTCCTGTTGCCTCGGGCTCATCTGCCCGTGTTTCTATCACGTCGAAAAGCCGTCCAAAGATCCCGACGGCGCGTCCACCACCGAACTCACGTGTTGCTTTCGCGAGTGGTTGATTAAGAAGATGCGGGCGAGAAGGATCCGCAGTAAGTTGTTTCTTTATGGCTAACCTTTTTTCCTCTACTGTCTATCCGTCTTACTTGCGGGAATGAATGCGTTAAGTGGAGCTTCGTTAACGCTTTTCTTTCCGTTCCTGTTTTGTGTATTGAGCAATTGGATAACGCGGAAATGCGGCAGACGACGTCCAAAAAGTCGAGTTCTGCGTAGTGGCCGCATTTCCTGAGTACTTTTGCACCTTCTCCATTTCACGCTCAATTGAAGAGCCCTCCAAACACAACGGGCTCGAGATCCAAAAGACCAATGGGTTTTGAGAACGTTCGCCTGGCCGAAAGCGGGAGTTTTTCGAACGCCGTTACTAATCGGTTCAAACAAGCGTAAAACTGAGCCAATTTCTCCAAAATTCTGATTAACTGAACCCTGAAACCATAACCTACAATTTCTCTGAATGTTTCGTTTAGAATTTCGCGAGGCTTTCGACTTCTTCGACGCGAATCACGACGGCTACGTGACGACGGACGAGTTGGAAGCGGCGATGAGCAAATGCGGCGTCTACCCGTCCAAACTGGAGCTCCGTTTGGTGATGACCCAAGGAGACGCGGACGGCAACGGCGTGATCACCTTCGACGAGTTCGCTGCCCTCATGGACACGCAGAAGAACCGGAGTAAATACGACAAGCGGCAGCTGTGGCAGCAATTTAAGTTATTCGACAAGGTTCGTTGATCGTGAGCGGGTGGCCAGCAATCAGTGGCTCTTCAGGACAACGATGGGTTCATCGAGCTGGACGAAATGCTGGCGATCGTCACTCAGCTCTCGCTCGGCCGCTACTTCCCGCGAGAGATCATCGACAAGGTTTGTTGTGGACGGCAATTGCGAGGTTACCGAATGCACTCCCGCTTTGCAGCTCTTCCGTGAAGCGGACGTCGACTGCGACGGGAAAATCAGCTTTGACGGTGAGTGTCTGGGCGACAGACGCCTCGTGACTGTTGGCTTTCAGAGTTCGTGATGGCCGTCAATTAAGCAGCAATTCCGACTTTTCAACATCCAGCTCTCCGCTCTCGCTTCTCTCATTGAATGTCGCCTTCGATTTGCATCTATTTTTATCGGCTTTTAGTGCGTTCTACTGAACACTTGGGATACTTTCCGAGAGCCAATTTTTGTATTGTTAGTCCTGCACAATGAATTCCATTCTTCTTCTTCTCAGTACCGAGCGGTGACTGGAAAAGGCCGTCTTGTTGTTTGGTCAAGTTATTCCAAGTTCCGATTGTTCGGGATCGAATCGAAAACTTCAACAAGGCGACCTTCTCTTCCGCGTTTTCTGATCTTCCGTTTCCATTCGAAGTTATTTCTTCTTTCGTACTTCAGTGCTTGTCGTGCAAAGCCACCGATTACATAAGCGAGTCCTATTTGATCTTCGCCCCCAATAAACAGCGTATTTATGAATAACTGCGGCCTGTGCAACGAGAAGCAGCGGTAAGAAGTTTATTGCATGGCGACTGCGAATAAAGAAGAACATAAATAGTGATTAACAAACCCCGTAGATCGTTTATCAAATCCCAACATTCGATCGTAAAGCAGACGGTGATCGTGTGAAAGACGAAATGGTCGAGCACCATTGAAGGCAGAAGTGAGCAATCAGCAGGAAGTGGCAGCAGAATTGGACGAGTGGACATCAAACCGTAAGTACAGACAACGTGGAGCAAAACATGCGAACTAATCGTCGAGGATGCTACTGGGCAGAAGCTCAGCGATTAACCGAAGCGTGGACGGATCAGCGTGTCCATTTTAGACAACAGATCTTCGAATTTGTTGGAGTAGCGGGGCCTAAACAAACGCGGATTATCAAGGGCACTCTCTAATCAAGTACTCACTTGTGATGTCGGTGCAAGTATGCTTTGCGCCACTCGTGCAAACTTCTTCGGTGCTGCTGCTCCAATCGACTGCCCTTTCGAAGCATGTAGCCTTTTCGGGAAGCTTCGAAAGTCGGGAGCAGGACGGATGCCATCAGAAGAATGGCCAAAAGCAGAGGACGAACTCTCATGTTGCGCGTTGAGGAATCTGAAAGCAATCAGATAAGAGTGGTCGAGTCACATGCGAAAAACTTCGCACGATGAAATCCGCGCGTATTTATACCGAAATGACTGCTCTACTAACGAGGAATAACCATACCATCAAACCGAAAGGTATCCGATCTGCGATCACGAAAGATCGAAGCAAAAGGATGGCATTGAACCCGCAAAGGATCGCCCATTACGGTGCACTAAGCGTCTCGTTACCATACGCGCCGCCGGGTTTTGTTTTCGGTTGCAGATCGCTCGTCAAGAACAAACGCCGACATATTCGTAACACATTAGTAATATCCGCACGCCGCCCGCCCCCGAATTTCGGCTGTGATCACGCTCGAATGAATGCGCGCGCAACTGAAACCTGCGGCTGGTCGAAGAAGCGAGAATCTTGCGGTCAAACCGCTTGAACGAAAGCTCCCTTCTTTTTTGGGTGGAGCGATGACTTGCCACCTTTGAAAAGAACGACAATAGAAGCAGAAATACGCGGATGAATGTCGAGTACCGTAATCAAAAAAGGAATATGCAATCAATGGGGTTGCGCAGAGAACGCAGGTGAGTGAGACCGCTGTCTCAATCAAACGGGCGTTGTCAAGATATCCTAGCTGTCGAAAACAATCCCAAGCACTCGAAGATCGGATGTTTGAACGGCGGAGGACTTGGGAAATCGAGCGAGTGATTGATGAGGAACGTGCACCGAATGGACGACCATTGAGGTTCTCGTTCGTCTGTTTTATGCTACAAGCCGCCGAACGACTCACGTCACGATCGGCGAACAACACGAAAGGAACGCGGGAAAGAACGGGCGATGAGGGAGGAGGAGAAATTCGTGGTCGTTGTGCGGAGGAAGGATCAAACTCCACGCCTGCACGCGGGAGAACGAATCTTTCCTCCGCAATCATTAGCTCGCGCACTCCTTACATACCCTCCTCGCCGCCCGCTCGCTCCTCACCCCACCGAATACCATAAGCATGAGTAATCCCCGTACACGCCCAAATGTCCGCTCCGTCTGCAGCAGCAGCAGAAGGCGGAGGAGGAGGTTTCTCCGGCGTCATCGCGCGAAGTAAGTCGGCGGTTGATCGCGAGACGGCGAACACGCCCAAATATTTCGGACGGGGGAGTTCGTCGTAAAAAGATGATGTGATTACCGTAAGCACGTTAAAGAAACTGATTCATTCCGACAATGGTTACAAATGTTGAACACTTAAATACTCCTTGAGTTCCTTCCACTAATGATCGGAATGTTTCCATTTGCGCACTGAGTGACGAAATCGTTCGTTCTGGCGCCTTCACACCTTCCACCCTTAAACCATCAACACAGTGCTGATAAAGAAGGAAAGGATGCACGATGTTGCATTCTAAAAGGTCGGGAATTACTCACTGCTCGGCGGACGAACCGAACGAATTCGGGAGTGCGGGGGAGTTCTTTTCGCAAGCGAGTGATTCACGACAATGAACTTCGCTCGACGACTCGTCACTCTCGTTCGTTTTCACTCGACACTTCGAGTGTTCGCGTACTTCCGGTAGCAGAATGAACTCTTTTGTTCGTCTACTACCGTACGGGCGAAAAGACGAGTGGAAACCACGAACTGTGCGCAATAATTGAACGAAATTAACGAGCGGAGGCGGCGGAAACACTTCCGTTAACCTCACACCCGATTCCTAATTGCAATTGGACAACTACCTGTGGTTTCCGTCCAATCATTTCTTTTGGCTAACAATCGCGCGTTTTGCGGTGATTGTTCCGCACTGAAGAATGCCGTTCCGAGCGGAATTATTAACGAGTTTGCGCTCGTCTCATCAAAACGAACATTAAAATGCGGAAAATCGCGGCGAAAGAACCTGATCGATCCGATTGATGGGATCTCTCGTCCGCCTGCTTGTTGTCGTCCACAAACACGCAGAAAAACGCCGGTTGGGGCGAGCGGAGGGCGCAGTTCAACGAATTACCTCATTGTCCGGGGCGTTTTACAAATGAGTTCGCCGTCTTCCACTCACTTTCCGTCCGCTTTTCTCTCCGCGGCGGAGGTCACCGAGTGGGCGATTAATAATTGGAAGGAAGTACGCGCTACGATAAACGACAAGTGGTGCTTCTCCGTTCTTTTTTCATATGAAAGCGACTGACCCACAGTAATCATTGTGTTAAGCGAATCGTTGATTTCGAATGCACCCAAAGAAAGGGAAGATCTTTCCATTGGCGTGCCCGTCTGCTCAACTCGTTTGTTTGGAAATTGGGTGCGGTCGGTCTGCGGATCGACTCGAACGAAAGGAGGAAAGCGGCGAAGAACGCCGTTCCACCGCCTAATGGTCACTTTTGGAAACGAAAGCTCTCGAACGAGCGCCAATTTGAGCAGACAACGAAGAATTCGTTTGGTTGCTACTCACGTACTAGCTGCTTTCCGATTATTCGTTATAGTCGTGTGTGGAGGAACAGAAACCAAAATTCTATTCGACATGTCCGCTTCCCGTACGCGGCTAATGAAAACGAGTGTCTACTAATCATTTTACGCGAATTAGCCGAAAGAAGACGATTCTCGCCCTTCGAATCCGCATTATTGCCAACGCTTCTGCGCGGGAATTTAAGAGAGGCGAGAGAAATTAGGACGACCGATTGAGTGGTTGTTTGGGTGCGGCGTCTTCAAATCGACCCTTCGCCACTTTCGGCTTTCTTCTTCGTTCCTAATTGAATATTAAGCCCGCCATGCGCGCCTCCGATTAGTCGATTCCACAACACACGACTCGCTCCGATTATTGCGCAACGTTGCGGAGAAGAAGCGAGTCCGTTCTGTCGTGCCTCTTCTTTCTGTTGCGAAATGTTCTGGATGAAGTCGAATGTTTTGGATTGTTGTTGATCGAGTAAACACGTAAAAGAATTGCGATTGGATTGCGTAAAGGGACGTGTTTCGGCAATCCGTCGGAATTACGACCCATTTGTTCGAGAGTCCACTTTCTGATCACTCCGCACTCCCTCACTCATCCCTCGACCACATGCTCGTCAAAAGTGGGAATGAGGCGAATTGGCGAACTCGAAGCGAACATTTGCAGCTCGCCGAATTCACGTTTCGCGGAAGCATGCCGCCGATCGGATTGCGGCCATCAGGAGGGTGAATCAAATGAAAAGACGACTCTTCCTCTTTTCTTTCAACGCGACCATCACGCACCTCCCACGTGCAATAAAGTGGGCCGATCATCTGGTGGTCGCCGATCAGCCCTCAGCTTTTGATCGCTCGTTTTTTATTGTTTCGACGGAATGCAAATCGACAAGACGGGAGCAAGTGGATGAGGAGAGCAAACATTGCTTGAAATGCAGTTAGAATGCACCGAAATGACGGGCTAATCGGATAACTGCGATTCCGAATCCAGGAGAAATGAGGGCGAATGGCAATCGCTGCTGCTGGCCGCCGAGTGAGCGACGAAAGGCGGCAAGGTAAACGGCGGCGCTTGCTGCAGGCCGAGGGATGCGCAGAGGACGGCGGCCGAATTGGTTAGAGGTGAGAAGTAGTCGTTGAACATGAGCAATCCGCTTGAGGCGGGAAGAGTCGAAACGGAGGAGGTGGGAGAAACAGCCGAACACTCGAATTCCGCCTGCTTTTTCGGCGGATTTCTGGCCAATCGGTCGAGATCGTTGGCCGCGCTTGTCGATCGCTGAAGGGCGGAAGCGTGCAGCTTCTGTTGCTGCTTGGCGAGTTGCCGTTGCTGCTGGTGAGCGGCGGGCGAGATCCCGGGATTGTGCTTCCTAGAAGAACCGAAGACTATGAAAGAACTACGCGGATTGATTGAACTCACTTGAACTTCGTCCGGCGGTTTTGGAACCAAATCTTCACCTGCGATCAATCGTTTAATGAGTGTGAAAAACAAAGAGAACTCACTTGAGTTTCGGAAAGCTGCAAGGAGAGGGCGAGATTCAGCCGCTCGAACACACTCAAGTAGCGATTGGTCTTGAATTTGCTCTCCAGTGCGGCCAACTGCTCGTACGTGAAGGCAGTGCGCGAGCGGCGAGCTTTCACATTGCTTCTTGCCGTTGACAGAAGTGGACGGCACTGATTCAGCAGAAGGAGGAGCGGCATCCTGGCCGTCGTTTACCACCGCATCTTTGGAGTCGGTGGAAGAGTTGGGAGTTGAGGACAAGCGGTCTTTGTTTTCGGCCAACAGGGAGTCCACAGAGAAGGTGGCAACTCGTGGCAAAAAGGACATTCTTCCGCTAATTACGGTAAAGAAAGCGGATTGAAATGAAGACCAACTGGAGGGCGAATCATCTCCGAAAAATCGCCGCTGCTCGCTTTCTCTCCGCCTAATTGGCCGCCGGTCGTTTGGGCCGCTCTTCGAAATTTGGCCCCGCCTATCTTTCGTTTTATTCGCCCGCCTTTGAGCCAAAGAGGATACGTTTATTGGAAAGAAGTAGATGTTTGTTAATACTCGTGCAAACAAAAAACAAATTAGAAATTTTGGATGGCCATTGGGAACACTCGTGCATCAGTCGACTTTGACCTCGTACTTTTCCTGGTACTCCTTCACTCGCTTCTGATGAATGCCGAGCATGACGAACGGAACGAAGAGCTGCTTGAAGACCCAGAAGCTGACCATCGTGCCGAACGCGACCTGAAGTTTGGAGTGATCACTTTGCACACTGTCTCTTCACACTCACCTGCATGTCGTGGGCAAAACAGCCGGTCGAGAGGCGGAAACGCCCGATGATGTTCACCGCGTACTTCGCGAAGGTCTTCGGATCCACGACAAAAATGTCGTTGGCTTCGGTCGTCTCGTAGGAGGCGATCTTCGTGGCGACGAGTAGAGGGATCAGGCATTGGATCTTGACGTTCGTATGGCCGAATTCGTCCGCCAGAGTGTCCGAGTAGAAGCTGATCGCAGCTTTCGATGCCGGGTAAGTCGACATGTAGGGCAGGGGACGCCAACCCTACAAAAAAGAAAACTAACAAGGCAAGAGGGCAAAAAGGAAGAACACACGGTCATGCTGGCCATGTTCACGATGATTCCGCAATCACGCTTCAACATGCCGGGCAGAATGGTTTCGGTCATCTGAACGAACAAGAGCGAATAATGAAAAAAAGAATAAAATCACTCACCCGCAAGTTGGACATCAAATTCACTCGCATGATCTTGGTCGGCATGCCGGCGGGCAGTTCGAGGAAGTTGGCCACTCGGCTGGGTGCGATTCCAACGCAGTTCACTGCAATCAATGGACTAATGAACAACCCGCAAATAAAGAAGAACGAACCGAGAATTCCAACGTCCAACTCCTTCAGCTCGTGCGGCAGTTGGTCCAAATCGTCCGTCTCGAAGTCGAAGATCGCCGTCTTGATCGTGCAACCGTAGCGTTCTTCTGAACGAGCAGAAGATGAAAAGGAAATCAATAGGAGCCGCGTACTCAGTTCGTTGACCACTTTCTCGAGTTTCTTCTCATTTCGCGCGATCAGGAAGAACTTCCGGAGGCCACGAGCGGCGCACAGTTCCTCCACGTAGGCGCGTCCGATCCCGTCCGTGCAGCCGGTCACCACTGAAAGCAGACGTGTAAGAGAAGTTGGAGTTGTTGCGCACCTGTCCACTTGTTCTTGTACGGGGCCAAATCGACCGGACGAGCGATGAAGTGGCCGTAGATGCTCATGACGAAGATGTACGCGAACTTGAGGAATCGGTAGGAAATCCATGCTTTCAGCCACCAAACGCCCACGTTGAGGAGCACGTCGAAGAGGACGTGCAGCATCTGAAACGAGCGAATTGGATGCAAATCGCACAAAAAGGAGCACGCGATCGACGACTCCTGCCGCCCGTAAAGACGCTCGTGCTCACCGAAACGTCAAACAAATGAGCCAACCGAAAGGAAACGAACGAAACCCGTGCCGCAGCGAGAGCGGCGAGTCGCAGATCGCAATCGGCGATCGTTAATCGACGAATAGCTCGCCGGTCTGTGGGGGCAGGTCGTTCGTTCGGAGTACAAAAGCGAATGTTTCGATTAGGGAATGAATGCCTCCCTTGCAAAGAGAAACATTCACGGTTCCTTTGGAAAGAAAGCGACGTGAAAGGCGTGAACAAAGCGTGCGAATACAAAAGACGGACGGTCGGAGGTGGAAGAAAGCGATTCACTCAAAGAGCCGCAATTTCGTAGACGAACGTCCGCCTTTCGCCCTTCATTGCGGTCATGTTTTGCCGCCGCCGGTCAACGCGCAACAAAAACGGTCGGCTTGTCCGCGCGAAAGCGCCCGATCGCCGCCGTCTTCCGCCCACTCGCTCGTCCGCCCGCCGGTCGTCCGGTCGGGTTGCTCATTTTGGCGGTCGAACGGAGGCGACGGCGAGGCACTTATTTCCGCAACGACATCCCCCGTTGCTTCCGCCCCATCGAACTTTTCGCGCGCGGCCTTGAAATGACCTCCGTTGTTCGTCGCCCGCCATCACCCCCTCGAGATCTGCGCCGCCCGGCCGCCCGATCGTCGAAATGGCGACTAAACGGCGACAAATCGAATCCTTGAAAACACTCGAAACGAATTGGAGGACAAATCATTAATTAAACTGGCACAAAGTTTCACACTTGTTCGTGAAACAAAAGAAACACGAATGGAAGGTGTGCATCGGCCGATTGGAGCGTCTTGTTGCCGACCGGCGATCACGGGAAGTGCATTAGGCAGACGCAAGAACTAAAAGCTCCGCACATCTCGCGGCCCGAAAAGACGTGCCATTCACAAGACAGACGGGCTTTCTGTTTCAAATCCAAGGACGAACGAGTGGGTGATCGAATGCGTGGATTTCATGCTGCTGCTTCCGCAAAACGAATGCACAAATCGAATTGAATGCAGGGCTCATGCGATCGATAGGCTCGTCCTTTTCTCCATTCGGCCATCAGAATCGAGAACCGTGATGAGTGGAGTGGACGGACATCGCCAGTCGTCTTCTTGCTTCTCGTCCAACAGCATGCTCATCCGATGGGCTCTGCAGCAGTCAAATCATTCATGAACGAACAGAAGAATAGTGAAACTCACTCGTATCGTCTCTGCACATGTTTCTCCAATTGTTCGAACACTCGCTGCTGTTTTCTAAAGAGCCACTGATCGAACAGAAACAAATTAACGCCCTTACCGCCTTCCAACCCAATACAAACGCGCCCAAGCCAGGAGACCGCACAAGCTGAAGGCGAGGGCCGGGAAGACAAAACTAGCGACCACAAGCCACATGGACCGCAAGCATCCGCCTCAATTCGGAAGATTCCAGCTCAAATCTGAAGGAGCGAGTGTATGAGCCGTTTGTTGTAATGTGCGGCAAGGGATTCACGAATAAAAAGGCCATAAATAATCGAGTGGGGCAAAAAATGTCAAAGCTATAACTCGCGCAAGTGAACGAGTTCGCAAATAAATTCCACTTGCCTCCCTCGGGCCTAATGATTCCGGTCATTGCGAGCCAATGCGGAAACGTTGCCAGAAAAGTCTCCCCGTTTGCCGGCTTTGCTTTAACGACACGGCACACTTGCAAGCACAAGGACTAGTCGCAGTTTATCAGCGGCAAACTCCTCTTGTTCCTCGTTTGCCGTTCGCATCCAAACGCGCCGGAATCTTCTCTTGCCCTCTTCTCGCAAGCGTGATGCTAACTCGATTGCTCTTCTTCCGCTTTCTTTTCATCACACACGTGAAGAATCTTCTCGGATTCCCTTCGTGTTCTTCACACATCACGATCGAGGAAATTGAATCAAATGCGAGTTCTTTATATTCGGTTCTGGGATCTTTGTTACTCGTCAATCTCGAATGAGTTCTCAGTCCCTAAGTAACCTCTTGGTCACGCGTGCAGGCATTGGAACGGACACTTGCACCCCCAACTCCGAAACTCCTGGCCACAGAACTTCCTCAAATTCGATGTCTGACTACGATCCCTTTGCACAAATCAAAATAGTGACGGGCGGTTTGTAGGTGACTTAAAACCTTCGTGAATGGACTGTGGTGCTTGATTTTATCTGCAACGATCATGTTCATGGAACACCAGCAAATGATAGATGGAGTTTCTTTATTGCCGTCTTTGCAACGCACATTCATCGGTTGGCCACTCGAATCTCGAGATTACCGAGCGGTTTTCGGGGCTTCGACAGAAATCCAATCGAATCGTTCCTTTGGAGAAGGGAACCCAGCAGCAGTGAGAACGATCTGATTTATTCATTGATGGCGGTCATGCATTTGAACAACAACAAAAGAGCACACAAAAGAGACAGAAATGCGTGTGCACAACAACAAGGCGATTACTCGAAACGGCGCATGGGAATCGGCTTCATTCCGTCTTTGAAGGCGCCGGGCAGGAACTTGAAGTCCGGAGAGAGGGGCTTTTTCGCCACCAGACGGACGATCTCCTCCACTTGGACGCCCTCGTGAAGCTTCCGAGCGGCCACCAACCCGAGTTCTTGAAGCGAATTGGGGTTGCTGAAAGCAGGAGCAGCAAAATGTGATTGAACAGGAAAAAGGAAGAGTGACTTACCGGTGCATGAATCGTTGGATTTTGAAGCGGTAGACCCGTTGTCCGTTCGGCCACTGGTGCGTTCTTTCGGTGGCCACGAATCCGTCATCCTCGCCGTCCATCGGGTTGACGATCGGAAAGATAGAGGGATGCCGTTGCGCGCCGAACGCGACCGCCTCCCACTGTTTCGCTTCGAAGTTGCAACGGAAGTAGGAGCGGAACTCCTCCGAGTGGAGCGGTTTCGTCTGCACAATGTACAGGGCCTGGGTTCCGTGCGACACCCGGTAGTGACCCTGGTATGAGGAACGAAATCAAAGGATAAAGAAAGAAACGTACGATTCTTCCCCGTCTCCACGCCGCTCAACTCCTCTTTGGTCCACTTCTTCTCATCCAAGCTGTGAACGTGCAGAGTCTTCGGATGCTCGCCGTAGATCGTGTACAGCTGGGTCCCGTCCTTGCTCATCAGCGACCAACCGAAGGTGCCCTCGGGTTTGGTGGCCGTGTGCAACTCGCTGACCCGCGGCTCATCGATGTTCAGGCGAAGGAAGACGAGCCGAGCGTAGCCGTCAACGACCGCCCGCTTCGTCTCCACGCACTCGCCGGTGATCTCGGTCAGAACGAACGAAGCCCGACGATTTTCGTACGAGTGCAGGAGAGTTCGATCGTAGACTTCGGATTTGATGTCGTCCTGAAGGCGAATCAGATGCAACTCGCTGGTGCCGTGCTCGATGTAGATGTTGTTGGAAGTCGCAACGAGGATCGTGCAGGGATTCACGACCACGATGCCGTAGATGTCGAAGCCTCGGCGCCATTTCTTCGGAGCTTTCCACAGCCTAAACGCAAACAACAAACAGGTTAAACGAACGCGCAGACGAAGGAACGTACTTGTAGGTGTTTCGCGGCAGGTCCACGAGGAGCAACTCTCGCTGTTGCGTGAACGCGTACATGTAGCGAGCGTCTGCGGAGAAAGCGCGGTGCTCGTCCATCTGAAAGCACGTGGAAATGAATAAGAAAAACGAAAGAAAAAACAAACCCCGTAGTCCTCGTAGACGAAAAAGTTCTTGGGCGGTTGCGGCTCGTGATCCAACGGCGGCGGCGCTCCTCGTTGCTTCAGCTTCTTCGCGCGCATGCGAGCGGAATGCGGAAGGTCGGACAGATGACTCCCTGCCGCCAGCAGCGGTCACACATGCACGGCTGATTGGAGGAGAGTTGGAACGATCGGCGAGTTTTCCGTCGAATCGTCCTCATCGGCCGTCCGCTTTCGGCAGGGCGCCGAACTTCCCGCTTCGGCCATGATTCCGCTGAAAACAAAGGGATAAATCAGTGGAAACTGAGTGGATTCGAAATTGCTCGGGATTCCACGACCAACGCTCGAAATGCAAGTATTTTGATTGAAAAGGTTTTGTGTGTCTTTCAGACGCAAGAAACGTCGAAAATTCTGCGAAATCCAACGGAGGATCGGACACCAAAATCGGCGAAGAAAGCGGAGCGGCAAAGAAAAGCGGCGAGCGGACGGACGGCCGCGAACACCCAACGGAACACAAGACCCGCAACGGAGAGAAGACACCCCTTTGCCGGCCGGACCGCTCGTCACTCCGCTGGCTCAATCGATGGTTGTGGCCGAATTGATCGACGAGTATTCAAACGAAGACAAAGCCCTAAACGAGATCTTTCTTGCTGACAATCATTTCTTTTCTTGTCCGCGACCACTGGAGTGAACATTTCAAAGAATCAACACAAACCCACAAAGGAGCGGATCCTTGGGTTCATGAAGGGCGCGCCCTGCTCCACGTAAGAAGCGTCTCCAAGCGTCGCCGTTCCGGAACCTTCGTTCATGGTCAGTTCGAAAGCACGTTTTGATCAAAAGATCGTCACTTACATTGCTCTTCTGGAAGTTTCTCTGTTGCTCGTTACTCATTCGCTAAACCCGCGTTGAGGCAACAAACGCACGAGCAAAGTGTATTTACACACCTCTAATTTGTGTGCCATGTTCGTACTTCCTGCCTTTTCGTATGCCACCCACGATTCCGAATAGAATTCGGCTACAATCTGCTTCGAACACACGATTGGTGTGATAAAATGGAAACGGGTGTTGTGGCGTTGATCTTCATCGATCCACCACTTTCATTACCTCCAGACCTTCTCGTTCTTTTCCTGCAGACGGCTCGGAAGTCAGTCAAAGCAGACGTAATGGATGAATTCACCTGTCTGCGAGTTTAATGAGTTACGCCGTCGCCCACTTGCGGACGGCGCCCGCTCTCGGCGCACGTGTACAATGGACGAGAGCCGGGCGGATCAGATATTGGCAGACGCAGACGAAAGGCGCAGAGATTTGGATCGTCGTTGTGTGTAGTTTGCTCACTCCCGATTAGCTGCAAACGAAGGTCGCTCGTCCCAACGCTCGCGGATTCTCGCCTCTGCGGACTGACGATTTAGAGAGCGGGTCTTTCTATTTTGCCAGTTTGTAAAACCTTATTTTCTTGGTCTTTTGATTCCTCGATCTACGTTCGTGTCATTGTTCTTAATTGCGCATCATGTTACTGTGGCCGCGATATGTAAGGTTTATTCGATGATCGTTAAAAAGCAGTTTCCTTCAAACTACGGGACGATGCACCGGGACCAAAGAAACAAGTGGATTGCGAGGAGGAAGTAAGCAGCGTTCAGATCGACGAGTTGTGCACAGGGAACACAGTGAAAGTAGGGGGACAGGAGAGAGATCAAGTGCTGGGGGGCCGAATAATCAATTCACGGGGTGGTTTTAATTGGATTCCGTCGGTTCGGTTTGAAAAAAGTCGGAAGAAGACAAAAACGACTACTTGAGGTGGCAGCGGGTAGATTTGACAAACGAAACCAATTTCCAAACACCCGGCAATGCAGCACAGAACGCGTCGCATTTCCAGCTGTCCCTGACCTTCGGTCAGCTTTTCTCGGCCTTGTTGCCTATTGGTCGACGGGGGCTTACGGTAGACGAAAGAGTGAAGCGAGGAGTGAGCGAGAAAAGGCGAGAGTGTATAAGAGAAGGGAGTTCAATTGGCACACGCTGCTGTCATACCCTTAATTGTACGAGGATGACAAACCGAATACTTGGGAGCAAGCGATGTGGAAACAAAACCATGCGATTAGGCCGTGTCGTTCCGTGCTAGCCGTTTGAAGTCGCTTCCTCGTGCGAATCGGCGAATCCAACCTGAAAGAACGTTCGAGTTAGTCCACGGCCACCGGCCTTTAATCTCACCACTGCGGCGTTCACCGAATACCCGTCCGCAGTTTGCCCGATGCAGAAACCGCCTCGGGCGTCGAACACGTAGTGCGGAAAGTTGAAGCCCAGTTCGTCGTCGTTTTGATTGGCGCCTTTCGTAACGAAGACGTTCCAGTGATGGCCGGTTTCTGCGTGGAAGAGTTGGGCGAGGTTCTTGGCCGTCGAGTAGATGAGCGACTTGAAGTTGTGGCGGGGACTGAAAGTGATGATTTAGAAATTGTAAGTGAACCCGGTGATCGGAATGAACGCAAGAATTAAAGGCGAACATTCGCCCGCACGTTCCAAAGAGTTCATTTAGTTTGTTACTGGTCCACACAAGCGGAAATCACTTGCCTTCCTTTTGCGTGCTCCCCGACATCCCGTTGTGTTTGAGCGAGTAGCTGGCCATCACCTCGCGGATTGCGGAGTGGGGGCAGATGTCGAGGTCGGTCAGACGGGAGATCTTCGCCTCTCGCCAGATCCACTGCCGCTGGTCCTGATGGACGTCCATCTTGCGGTAGCCCGTTCGGAACACCTCCATGATCACTGTTCCGTTGATGAGCAGACGGCAGCGACTCGGCTGGGGGTTGATCGTGTGCAAGTGCCAGTCGACTCGTTCCTCCACCACGAGCTTCTTGTTCACCACGATCACCGCGCCCCAACTGCCTGCAAGACGAGGAAGAGTTGCAAGCGAGAAACGAGTCTTACTCACCCGAAAGATTGTTCTGCGCCAGCGTGCGCGCACTCGTCGCGCACTCGTCCAGATTGCTCCCGCACTGCAGATTGCGGAACTTCTGCTTCAGCTCCTCGTCGAATCGGCAGAAATCCGAGGTGGACATCGCGTTCGCTTCGACGAGCGTGACGGCGAGCAGGAAAGGGAGTAATCGAACGTTCCATTGCCACTTGAAGGCCATCGTTCAACCCTTAACCGAACGGAGCTAATTTATGGGCAGAAATAAAACAAGTAGGTCATTGCACGAGAACGCGAACGCTTTTCTATTGTGGAATACCGCCAGCCTGGCCCGTGGGCGTCTATAAGCGTTCGTGCCGCTTGATCTTGCAGAAGCAGAAAGAAGGCAATCCGCGGCCGCCGTGCGCGACTCCCCCGTCAGTTGTTCGACGGATATTCATTTACGCGATAAGCGCGAATTGAGGACGGCGGCCGGAATTCCACGAGGTATTCGGGACTCCCTTCCCCTTCTTTTTCAGATTAAAATCGCCGCGCAAGAGTTAGGAGGCTATTCGGCGAGGTCGGTCAGGTCGAGCGTGTAAATCAGCGGAGCTAACGAGACGACACAATCAGATTGCACGAATCCGCCGGCAGCAGGGGGTGGGGTGCAATTGGAAACACAGGCGGCATTGATTGCACGCGAACGAATTCAACGTAACGGATCAGAACGTTATCGCATTCGGCGAACGGGAAGTTACAAAAACGGTGACCGCCTCCCACTAGTCTGTAGTTTGATTGCGGTGAACCGCATGGTTAACGAACCCGAGGTTAGATTCAGAATTCAACACAACGAAATGCCTCCGCTAAACCAAAAATCACGTTGCTTGCAGCGACGAGTGCGGTCGAAACCGCCCTACGGTTTCGCTCATTCGTCAGACGCCGATCGGAGGGGAAAGTGTTCAAAGTAGCTGCCGCCAAGTGTAAACATCACCCCCACGCGAACACCCTCAAGCGCCCCCGACCCGAACGCTCTTCCGTCTCCGAGCCATGTGCGGTAATTGGTCGATCATCGGGGTTCTGTTCGGAAGACCCGAAGAAAAGTCGAAAGAATTAGCAGCGTTGAAAAGAGCCCACTCTTGTCGAATTCAAACCTCCTACTCGGAATGATCGAAAAACGCGAACTTATAACGAGACGAAAGCGAGGGTGCGGTTTCGAGGCGTTCAGTTCACTCGTTTGCCCGCCCCGTCCGTGCCTGCATCACAAGAAACGGTTCCTGATGACGGATTAGCGAAGGCAGAAGTGTTCGTTCTAATCGCTGCCGCAATCCCTGTGCTTCTTAATCACAAACAGGACGCGAATGCGGGTGGGCTGCGCATCCTGCATGCCCCACTTCGAGCTGCTTGCGTAAACGAAATGCGCAAGCACGCGGTTTGTATCCCATTCGTGACAACTTGCACGAACCCGCAACGAATCCAGGACCCAAAGATTGAGCGAGGAATCGAGCAAGAAATCAAAACCTCGACCATCTCGCGCCCGAAATAATTCCGCTCGATGGCCACGAGCAAATGCGAGGTCTCCGGCGAACAATGAGCAAACGGGGCGTGTTTTGAAAATCCTCCAAATGTCGTGTCCGTTCGCATTTTTTGACGACGCTTAATAATTGAGCAGAGTTCCGTCCTACAAAGCGCGCCCGTTGGTCGGTTGCAGTTTGCGGCCACCAAACTCGCTCTTTGTTGACGCCAACCACCGTAATTGCTGGCAGTCGGTTTGAAATGCCGACCGTAACCGTTTCGAAGTGGAATGCCCAAAAGAGTCAGAAATAAGGAAAGCTATTAAGACAATGCATGAGGTCATTTTCAAGGAATAGAACGTCGAGTAAGCATAGGTCGCTTATCGCTTAACAGCCGAACCGGAGAAGACATCCAAATCACGCCAGTAGATCGCACTGCAGCGTGTATTGCAGTCGGGATTGGACACGAAAGTAGTCCTGCGCAAAGCTGATCTCAAGCTCATTTTCACTTGTAAGCCTGATCGTAGGAAACAGTGGAAAGGTTGCATAATTGAGTGACTTTTATGCGTTCGGCTCTTCCCTCCCGCCTACTCGGCAACCTTTCCAGCCGTTCGAACGTGACAGAGTCCGTATCAAAGCATAAAGACTGCCTGCCCCTCATAATTGATGCCGTCCGAGCCCGGCACGGAAGGGGGACAAAAAATGAGCTGATCGCTACCGGCTTTTCGAACGGCGTTGCAGTGTTCGCTCAATCAAGTGCGTGGATTTGCCCTGCGGAGGTCAGCGCTGGTTTCTTGGAAGTAAGCAAAAAGAAGCGCCATAACTTCGGTGGATTTGGGGCGGCGGCGTAAAGAACCGTACATCCGATTAAGACGGTCGTTGAAACTCCCGACTAATCGCTGCAGTTTTGAACTCCAGCCACGAAAAAACTGAACTCCCGGCGGTCCACTCGTCAAAACTTCCGCTCCGCTCGCTGTCGAAAGCTCAAGCGACCAGACGGTTTGGTTTTAATTATGCAGATGAAAAAGAAACTACGGTAATCAATGTCTTAATTTAATCGAGCAGAACGAAACAACACGCTAGAAACAGAACAAAGTGGTAAGTGAATACAAGAAGCGAAAAAACAGAGGGTTTCATAAACGATATGCATTCGGAGGAAATAAACACCCGCTTAGTCAAGGTAAAAAGAAAAAAAATACACGTAGTTGACGGAAACGTTTCGTGACGAACGGGGAGTAAATAAACCAAAGTGGGCGCTCGATTCGTGAGTGGGCGGAGAAATCTTCAGCCGGCGAGGAGGTTCCGCCCACTAGAGAGCGGAGGCCGGGATTTCGCCCACGTCCAGCGGAACACGCAACGACTTGCACTGAACACAAACCAGTCAGTTCGGAGAAAAGAAGGTGGGCGGATTACCGTTTCGAGAAGCCACCTCTTCATGGATCGACCGTAAACAAACGCCAGCAGCTCTCGTTCGGGTTCCTTTTCCAGGAGCAAGTGCACACTGAAGAACAAATGGAAGAAATTAAGAATTCGAACGTAAGCGGTTCGCAAACTCACAGCAGGTGGACTTCCGCTTCCGTCGACAGGGAGCACAGGACGAGAGTCGTGAGGTAGGTGGAGAAGTGATTGGACGGAAGCGAGGAGAGTCGCGGCAAGACGACTCGTTTGGCCAACTCCAAGGTCGCCCGTTGCTGCTCGCTGATCATGAACCGGAGAGCGTAGTAGAGGAGGTAGAAGATGTTCCGATCGTAGCTCGAGAGCACGAGCTGTCCGCTCTTGGAGCCCAGGAAGTGCGATGTTCAGCAACATCCCGACGACCTTCTCCTTGTCCAGCACAACGAGGGCCAAGCGGGCGATCGGCGGCAGGAAGTTGTCGGCGTACTTTCGGACGGCGTAGAACGACAGGCTGCAAGGGAAACGTGAATGAATAATCGATTGTCCACCTTTGTTAATTGCATTCCCAATGAATGGAATGTGCACGAACAAAGAGGCAACAAATCGAAAGCAAAGATTACTCACATGTTGAGGAGCTTTTGGAAGTCGCTCTCGAAGGTCGTCATCTTGTCGGCCGTCAGCCGGCTTTCGTGTTGAGCCAGACGGTAGATGCACGTGGAGTAGACGGAAAGGGCGTACGGGAAGTGGAGCGGACGGAGCTGGTACGTGTCGAACAGTTCTAAACGAGAAAGTAGTTGATAGATCGAACATCCAAAGAGACACCTACCGACAGCCGCCTCCCGGAAGACCTCGCAGTAGCTCACGTTGTGGATGACCAGCGTTTGGATGCCGTTGGACAGCACTCGCCGTTGCCAAGTGGGCAGTCGGGGGTCCATGAAGAGGACGCGCAGGATCTGCAAAAAACAAGAATCACCCGAGAAATGGAGACGTAACGAGAACCAACCGCCACGAATTTCTGCGAAGACTCCGCTTCGGCCGGAGCGACCTGCTCGAACAGGCGGAAGGCGACGACAAACACCAGCTCGTGATACTCGACCGCCTCAAGATCCCTGCAAAAAGACCAATCTTTCCAGGAAATAGTCGATGAACAAACCCAACATTCAGCAGATCCATCGCACTGTTCAGCCGGTTGATCTCCGTCACCAAGTAGTCGAAAGGTCGAGAGCAGAACCGCGTTGTAGCTGTCGCCGTTGACCGACTGCAGCAAGTAGAGGATCCCTTGCAAAGTGGCCGACGAAACGAAAACGGAGGTCGACTCCAATCCACTCCGCACGTAGCCCTCCACCGCCTGACTGACCTCCGCACTCGTGCAGTCGGGATCGATGGAGTCCTGCAACCAGACGGCCATCTTCTTCGTGTTCTCTCGCCTCTCTACCGAGTTCCCAATGGCCACACATTTGAGGAGAAGGTAGATGAGGTAGCCGTTAAGCGGGTGCTCGTCGAATTCCCGTCGATTGAACAGCAGCTTCATCTCCACGTAGACGGTGGAGTAGAGCGTGGGATCGTTGAAGAAGTCGGAGAGCATCGCGAACTGCAAAAAAGACCGCAAATCAGGCGACAAGGAAGGTCGGCCGCTTACGGAGCGAACGGTCGACGTCAAGAGTGGAAGCGGCAGCTTGTGGAATCCCTGACGGCACCAGTGGAAGAAGTTCTCCAGCAGCGATTTCAGCGAAGACGAGACGTCGAGGTCGGTGCTGGCCGAAAGGAAGGTAGTTGCTCACACTCGACTTCATCGTGCTCGTCTCGGGGGTCGAGGGCACAAGCGAAGTGTTCTCCAGCTCCCCGCTGATCGACCACAAGAAGTAGGCGGACGTCTGGCCGAGCGAGTAGAAGCGCTCGTTGAATTCGCCCCGCTCGGCATTCCGCACGAAGGCCAACTCGGGTTGGAAGCCGAACTCGATGAAGTTTCGCCCGATTGCGGCGTGCTTTCCGTTTCTGAACGACGAGAACAATGAAATTCAGAAGAAGGATGATAGAAAGTGAACTCACAAGGATTGCAGGAACAAGTAGGAGTCGCGCGTTTGCCGGTGCTTTGATCAGGTACTCGCTGTTCACCGTTGTGTCGCCGGGCGTCGGGAAGAGCAGCGATTGGACGATCATGTTGGTCAAGGCCTCCACCGCCGTGCTGCTCGCTTGGATCTGCTCGCAGGTCTTCTGAACACGCAGACATAACGAAAGATTGTTCAAGAGGAGAAAGCAAACCTGCACATCCTCGGATTCCAACTCCTCGCCGGTCGGCGTCGAACACAACACGCCGAAAAGGGACATCCACCAATCCTCGAACTGACTCTTCTGCGTCCACCCGATCAGCAGAACTCGACGGACGAAATCGTTGAGGATCTCGGGATCGTTCAGCATGTGAATGTTGATCAACGGAACGTGGATCTTGTTCGTTTGGCCGACCATGTTCAGCGCCCAATCTCGCCTGCAATGCGGGCATTAGAGAAGGAACAGCCTCGCGTTGAACTCACGTCAAGGCGACCCTCGGAACGACGAACATCTTGGAGAAGACGGGCATTCGGATGATCGCTGGAAGCAGGAAGAGAAATGAGAAGAAGCACCGACTAAACGACACTCACCGATCAGAGCTTGGCGCGCCTCCTGATGGAACTGGTCGCTGAACTGAGTGGTGGCGAACAGAAAGTGGGCGGCTCGCTGGATGAGGTTGAAGGACTCGAGGATCTCCTCCTTCAACCGTTCGGAGATCGTGCACTCCGATTTGAGGTCCACGTTCCAGTGGTTTCGGTTCAGCTTGAAGCGCAGAGCTTTCGGGAATGCTCTGCAAAAGGGTAGTGAATAAAACGAAAGTAGATTCAAAGCAAACAAGCGAACCTTCTCCAAATCCTCCACCAACAACCGAACGAACAGACACAAGTGCTCGACCGCAAAGTAGTCATTCGTCGTGTACTCCTTCATCTCTGCTCGGTGGAACAACTCGTGGAGGGCGGAGTAGAAATCGGAGCCGATCGGAGTGTCCCATGATGTTGCTCTGGATCTGAAGAAACGCTTTGTTGATTCAATCCTAGTTGTTCCGATCAAAACTCACCAGTTCCTCCACGAATGCGCAGTTGAGAATCCGGTCGAAAGCCTTGAACTTGATGCTCTCGAATCCGTTCAGATGCCGAGGGATGGAGTGGAAGCCGCAGAGGATCGCTCGGTAGTCGGCCGAGCTCAACGTCGTCGACTCGTCGGCCAGTTCGGCCAAACACCTGGCACATCCGAAGAACGACTTCGAGCTCCGCCGTCTGCCCGGAGAGGTGGGCACGAGCGGCCGCATTCCGAACCCAACACTCGCCCGTTTCGAACAGAGCGGAGATGAAGACCGGCCGCTTCGATGGCTGCTGCAAGAATTTTGAGTTGACAAAAGAGGATCCACAGGAAAGGAGTACCGCTTCCGTTCGATCAGCTTCTTGATCGTCTTGCTGTCCAGAAGAGATCACCACGTTGGCCAGAGCGGCGAGATCGGCGGCCGTCTTGCTCGTGTCCAGAAGATTGAAGCAGATCCGGAGATGTTCGCTTCCTGCCGTAGAGTCCAGCTCGATCGCAGGCTGTTCAGAACGCTGCAACAAAGACGGCACTTTTACAACAAGAATCGAAAGAAACTCACCGCTTGCGGCAGCGTGAGCTCGTCCCCCAGAAGCCCACGACCAGAAGGCGTTCATTTGATCGTCCGATGGAAGGGAAGAGAACTCCCCGATTGTGGCCGTGTATTGCTCGTCGAAGCGCATGAATTCGACGAGAGGACCGAAGAGCCCCGCCTGAACGTCTTCATTTGCATGCGCTCCTATCGAATCGGTCCACTCACCACTCCGTTGGCGGCCAGGAAACGACGAGCCTTCTCCACGAGTTCCGAGCGGCAGGGGTCGTGAATTCGTCTGAAAGCCAACGATCACCTCTTTTCTTGAACTTGCTGCACGAGCACTCACTTTGCGAACATCTCCAACTGCTTCCCACGCCCCACCTTCAGCAGACGAACCGCGTAGTCGTCGGGCGCGTTCTGGACCAACGCTTCCAACTCGGGGCTGACGAGCAGACGGGTGTCGTTCACTCGTTGCAGGAACAGGAGGGCGCTCAATTGTTTCACGTAGCTAAACGATCCAATCACTCGTGATCACTTGAATAGAGCGTAGAAAGACTCACAACGGAAGGTTCGAGCTGAGGAGCGTTTGCTCGGCGCCGTAGAAGAAGTCGATGTGGAACACGAGGGCCATCCAGATGCCGTAGATCTTCGGGTACAAGTCGGCCACTCGCCGCAAGTAGGCGGAGAACCGATCGAATCGCTCGTCCCGCAACAAATGCGCCTTGAAGTGAGTGGCCACCGTGCGAGAGAAGTCGGGATCCCGGACGACTTCCGCGCGGAACACGTGGAGCAGCATGATCAGAAAGAAGGAGACTCCTTTCTCCGCGAACTTCGCCTCCGTTTCGTCGTGGATCTTCGTCAACGACAGGAGTCCGTTGATCACCGCTTTGGCCAGGCACCTGAAAGAAGCAGAGCGTTGACTTCAAAGAAAAAAGGGAAACCTACGCTCCGATCTTCTCCAACGGCGCCTCCATGATGTTGGACATGCGAAGAAGGATGGTGTCGTGTTCCGAGCGGCACAAGGAGCATCATGGCGAACGGGATGCACAAGGAAGAGATCCCTTTCTGCGGTGCTCACGAAGCATTGGACGAGTTGGTCGATTGGGCGGAAGAGGGCCGAGTGGCAGGTCTTCAACGCAACGGAGAGGCTGTGCGCGACGTCCCAGAGCACTTGATTCGAATAAGGCCGCCCATTCGATTGGTCGAGGAAGAGGAGAAGCTCGTCCATGAACGAAGAGGAGAGATCCTGCCATTTGGGCTCGTCCGACAGCTGGCGGGCCCAATGGAGAACGATCGTCCACAATTGAATCGTCTTGGCGGGCTGCAGTCGGAAGAGCGGCGAGTTCGCGTGGGTGAGCAGGGAGATCAGCTTCGGCGAGACGGTCGACTGCTGGCTGATGGATTCGATGAGAACGAAGTGGACGGCATTCAGGACGTCGTCCACGTTCGACGCATTCGCCTTCTGCACGCACTCCTCCAGCATCCCGAGCACCTCGTCGAAGGAGTTGTTGATCGTCCGCGAGACCACGCACATGAACGTGAACAGGTGCATCAAATGCGGGCTGTTCTTCAGGGCGGGATGTCGGATTCCGCTGATCACCGCCGTCCACACGCGGTTGTTCGGGTCGAGCTTGTCGTAGCGCACGTCGCTCAACACCAACACGGACATCAAGCGCAGAATCTAAAGAAATCGCTCGTCTGCGAATGATCGAAGTGAAGGACTTACCGAAGAGCGGGCATTCGTGTTGATGTTCACATACATGTTCAGGAGTTGAGTGACGGACTTCTCGAACTGCTCCAGACGCGTCTTGATCTCCAGCACGTAGTCGTCGGACATGCCCGTCCGCAGCAGACTCCCGTTCTTCGCCGTCCAGCCCACGTGCCGCAGCTGGTGGAGGTTCATGTGTTCGGAGCGGTCGAGAAAGGCGATGTGCACGGAGAAGTTGTTGATCTCTCTTCCGAGGTACATCTCGAGCGTGTCTGAAACAAGCAATCATTCCACTGACAAGCAAACAGAAAGAATTACCGGACGGGAAAACGGAGTGCATGATCTTCAGTCCAACGATCGAATTCGAGTTGATGTGTGCCGCGTTGTGATCGAAGATGACCTTGAGCATTTGAGTGATGAGATCGGACGTGGGGCCAATGGACAGGTTCGTGATGGAGCGAATGTAGAGAAAGAGCTCGTCGATGAACGAATTCAAAACATCCCGCGAGAGGACCTCCAGAACGGCGCAGAAAGCCATCGAGGGCGGCATTCAACGGGCTCCACAAGACGGCTTTCGGCTTCCGGCTTCAGCGACGTCTGCAAGCACCAACTTCCGTTTATTGCTCACTTGCCCAGAAACAAACCATGTAGTTGAGATAGGAGCCGCGAATGGAAGCCTCCAGTGCCCGCAAGGTGGTCGAGTTCAGGAAGCTGCTCGAACGGAACGGTCCGGACGCCCGTGCCCAGCAGATGCGAGATGCTGTACGAGCGGGACTCCTCCGCCCCGCCGCCGCCCGGCGAACTCCAGTTCACGCGCATCAACAGCGGAGAGCCCGTGCTCGAGGTCTTCGCGCTGGACTCGCGGATGATCGTGAAGTAGAGGTTGAGGACCCGCAGGTAGAGGGAGACGATCTTCTCCAGATTCTGTTGGCCCTCCACGTACATCAGGTTCTGATTCCCTTCCGCTCGGTTGGCGTTCCGGATGAAGGCGTTCTCGACCACTCCTGCAAGCGGAAGAAATCAAAATGTTTCCCTTGAACTGCTGTTTGAACGAACCCGCGAAAATGCGACCGACCAGGCGGAGGATTTGAGCGAAGGTCTTGAGGTTGGAGACCGAGGAGTCCGCGATCTCCGTCAGCATCGTCAGGAACGACTGGGGACTTCGGTTTTGTCGTTGGAAGACGTTCCACGACGTGCCGAAGACCACGGGCGAGAAGGACTGGCTGAGCGTGAAGAGGGCGCACATGAAGCCGTCCAATCGGTCGGCCGAGTTCTCCGAAAACTCCTCCGCGAGGATGCCGATCACCTCCGAAAGGCTCTTCTCGACGGCGATGTCCGCGGCGTCTCCGTGGAAGGAGTAGGCGGGGTGGAAGGGCGAACACCTGCGAGAAGGGCTCGAAGCTGGGCGCGAACAGTTGCTGCGGCCAGTCCACGTAGAAGACGTTCGAAAAGGTCCCGAATTCCGCGTTCGTGACCGCCCTGAATACAAAGCAGGAGTGAACGGATCAAAGTATTGAGAGCACTCACTCGGGCAACAAGTCGATCGACGCCTCGACCACCCGAGGATCGGAATCGAAGAACTGGTGGCAGAGGATCGTGAAGCACGTCCGTTGGTAGACGGACCTCAACGCGGGGCTCAGCTTGGACCATCGGATTCGGGCGAAGAACTCGGCACGCGCGATCTGAACACACGATTAGAGTGAGGAAACAGACGATTCGAACAAACCTTGAGCAGAAAGTAGTCGCATTCAACCGATCCAATGGCCGCATCGCAGGCCGCAACAAAGAAGTGCTCGTCGTGCAGGAGAAGCTCGATGTTTTGCGCAAAAATTTGGAACATTTCCTTCAGCCGGCGGGGATTCGCCGCCTTTCAGGATCTCGTTGGTCGCGGTCAGAAAGCGGCCTGCAATCCAGTTGGTTTCCCTTGCTTGCACCACGGAATCAAACGACGAACCCGACGTGTAGTTGGTGGGCTGAGAGCTTGCGTCCACTGCGGAAGGCCGTCCGTTCCATCGCCGCAAAGAGCGAGTAGACGGACATGCAGAGAACGTCGTCGTCGTAGGTGAAGTACTGGTAGATCTCGGTGATGGGCTGCTTGTAGTTCTTCGAGCAAACGACCACGTCCGCCAGCGGCTCGTAGATCGCAGCGATGGAGGCGAGGTTCTTGAGGGCGAGAATCTTCAGCGAGGTGCGCACTTCGGCGTTGGAGCGGATTTCGCCCGGCTGGCCGGTCAGCAAGAACTTCCCCACGAGCCACGTGGACAGAAAGAAACAGAAGTCGTCGGACGGCGATCCGAAGCTCGTGGGCAGGCACTCGCACAGGGGACCTTCGACTGGACTCGCAAACGAATCCTCTGCGAGGTTGCTCTCCGGCGAGGTCCCGTCCAGCAGGTCCTCTCCGGAGAGTTGGCTCTGAAGGAGGGGATCGACGGCCGCCATGAAGGAGTTGCTTTCGTTCAACGACTCCGCATCGTCGCCCGAATTGGCCGCCGTTTCGTACTCGTCCTGAAGAACTCGGGGCTTGCAGCGAATGAATGTTCAAACGAACCTCGAGACTCTCCATTTCCAGCGGCTCGCTGTCGCCCGCACGCGAAGAAGTGGCCGATTCAAAGAGCGAAGTGCACGAGTTGAAGCGAGAAACCACGCTCTCGTCCAGGTCCGCCAATCCGACCGTGTTCTTCGTCTGAAAGGTGAGAAATGATCCTGACGAATTGTGAAAAAGCAAAGAGATTACCGGCGATTCGACGACCGAACGGTAGTCATCGGGCGAAATGCTCTTCGCTCACGAATTGGAAGGGCTTGAACGTGAGAACCGACAGCGGCGTGGACTGGACGATGGAATCGAGCAGTTCGAGGGCAGCGGACTGGATTTCGCTCGAATTCGCACGCAAACAGCAGAGGATCTTTGTGATGGTCTGAAAGAAACCAGACATCAAACGGTCTGGTGAATGAACAACCAAACGGACGATGTGGAGGTCCAATTCTTCCAGAGCGAAGGACCACACTCGGCGGTACGTGTTCAGAATGCCGACCACTTGCGACTTCTGGGCGCCTTCGTCCGCACTCGCCAGCAACGCTGAACGAATCAGGTGGATGAAAAGAAATTAATTTCGAGCGAACTCACAAAGCAATCGGCCGTTCACGATCGGGAACATCCCGGGCACGTGTCGCGCGACGGCGGCCAAGACCGCAGAAGACGCCCGATTGACCTGACCGCTCAACGACAGGTTCTCCACGCACTGATGGACGAGGTTGTTCGCGTAGTTCAGGTGGGTCTTGTCGAAGTCGTGCCGAAAGAAGGCGATGATCTTCTCGGCCCACAGCTCGATGGCCGAGTGGACGATTTGCTCCGGCCGGCGGAGGGCTTCCCGCAGGGCGTGCATGAAGTGCATCGCGTAGACACTGCAAACAGGAGATCAATTGAGAAGAACTGGAAACGAACGAACCCAATCCGTTGCTCCGCGACTTCTCCAGGGCGGGCAGCAGCATTCCGATGGCCACCGAAAAGCCGCGAGCACTTCCTTTGCGCGAGATCTCGTTCAGCAGGGCGGCCAGACATCGAGAGGGATGCGAGCGGAGGATGAACTTCTGAAAGCGAAGAAGCAATGATAACAAGCAGAATCTGCATGACTCACTCGGAAGCACGCATTCAAGCATTGATCGGCCAGCAATCGAAGCGAAGAGTCGTCTTTGCCCAGACAATCGAACAGGCACGTAATCGAGCGGCTCGTGTAGGATTTCGGCCAGTACTCCTCGTCGACGAGCAGCTTCCGGATGGTCAGGCACGCCTCCGTGCACGACTCTTTCTGCCTGCAATCGGACACAACGAATAAAAGGAAAGACCAACAAATAATGAACTCACTTTCGCGGACTCGTCGCCTCCACGACGGCCGTGTTTTCGAGCGTTGCGATCGCCTTCTTCAGCCGCTTCTCGAATGCCGCACTCATGATGGAACTTCGGGTCGAATCGTGGCTTGTTTACATGGCCGAACAAAGGAGATACGGATATTTACAGTGAAAATTACTGAACATTAATGGCCTGCAAGCGGAAGGGAGGACGGAGTTTTCCATTGAATTCGCTTTCAATCTCATGTTTCTTCTTCGTCTCATCGCAGTCCATTCTTGTCAGTTACTCGATCAAATTCGTCTTCTGATTCACATGGAAGCTTTATTTAGCAACAGTCAACCAACATAACACTTCTTGCGAGATCTCTCATTTACGATTGCCACAAAACATCACACGTGCGATTGATTACAGCGAGAAACACACGAAGGCAGAAACAAAGACGGAATCAAGGGGGGAGGTTCAGTGGAAGATCGCATTGTGGTCGAACTCGAGGTTGTTCTTGTTGCAGCGTTGGATTTGGGCGGCGAAACCGGAGCAGGCGTTCCTGTAGACGGTGGCCGAGTCCTGCTTTTCGTAGGCGTAGTCCTCCATCTTGGTGGCGATTCGCTCCGCTTCCTCCTCCTTGCCCTCGTACTTCATGTTGGCGAGCAGTTTAGTCTTCAGGAAGTCGCGCATCTTCTCCCGCTTCTGCAAACGAACAATCGTGAAAAGAATGAGTAGACAAAGAGGACTCACCTTGTCATCCGCAGGCGCAGAGAAACGAGTGACGCGGTTCGTGACTAAAACGAGAGACGGAATGAGAACTCGAACGACCAGCCGAGAACAAACCTTCGCTCGCATCCACGTACGTGATCGTCCGCTTCTTCATGTTCAGCTTCATCACCTTGGACGGGCCGTCGTCCACGCGACGCTTCTTGTACTCGTCCTTCGCTTCCGTCCGACGACTTCTGGCTGAGCCGCTTGGCCGACTCGCGCAGCTCCTTCTTCAGCTTCGTTTGGGACGACCGGAATCCGCCCCCACGATCTTCGCGATGAGCCCGCGCGGTGTCGATTCCCCGCTGGACCTTCTCGGGATCCCTGGCAGACGTCGCAGTTGTGGCCGCTGAAGGAAGGACAATCAAACACGATTGCTGGAAAAGAGGACCTACCAGGGCGGAAGGTCCTCTCCGAACTGCTTGGCCAGCAGCTGATGGCGGCACGTGAGCGAAAGGCAGTACTTCTCGGCGTCCTCGGCCGTCGCCTTCTTCTGCTCGCCCTTGCTGATGAACACGAGCGTGTTGATGTCCTCGTACGCGAAGTAGACGCGGCAGTAGCTGCGCTCGTTGTCCCGTCCGGCGCCTGAAAGCGATCACAGTGAAAGAGATCTTTTTGTGCATTGGAAACTCACGGCCCGCCTGCTGAATGTAGTCGTCGAGACTCAACGAGAAGCGGTGGTGGATCACGAGCCGCACGTCCGCCTTGTCGACGCCCATTCCGAAGCCCGACGTGGAGACGACGATCGGCAGCGTTCCGTCGCGGAACTTGTTCAGGACCTTCTCGCGATGCTAAACGAAAGGTGAGCTCAACTGATGTCTCGTGAATCCAAACGAACGTGAGCAGGTCTTCTTGCCGTGATAGCCCAGGGCGTTCAAGCCCTGCTTGCGCAGTTCCAGCGTGAGGTTGTCGACGTCGTTGCAGGTGAGCGTGAAGACGATCGCCGACCCTTCCTAAACAAACGGAAATGGGAGTGGTGGGTGGACAAAGAAAACGAACCGGCGTGAATTCGTCCTTCGGGAACAGAACGTGCTTGATGAAATCGCCGATCTCCACCTGCAAACAAAACAGGAATACCAAAGCGTATCGATTGATGGACGAACCTCAACGCTCTGGTTCAGCATGTGCTTATAGACCACGTCCAGGTGAAGGTTGTCGCGGTAGACCTTTAAAAAATTGAAAGGTAAGAATAGAAGGAAGCGAAAGGGGCTCACCGACTGGCCGACCAGCACCATCTCGCGGTTCTCCGTACGCATGAGCTGGTGGACGGCGTGCTGGATTTCGGGAGTCGCGGTGGCCGTCAGGCACATGCACGGGACGTCGGGGGCCATCGCACGCAGCTTGAAGATCTTGCGGTAGTGCGGGCTGAATTGATCGAAGAATTAAGTGGATTGAAGAACAAGGACTTGCCGGAAGTGATCTCCCCACTTGCACAGGCAGTGAGCCTCGTCGACCACCCAGTAGGCGATCATCTTGTTGTTGACGAGATCCACGAGCGCCTCCGTAAAGGCCTCGCCGATGGCCGTCTCGGGCGTCACGTAGAGCAGCTTGACCGTCGGCTTGGGCAGGCGCAGGTCCTGAATTCTCGGATTGAACAACGAGAGCACAAACCACGAACGAACCGCAATGATAGCCTTGAAGGCGTTCGGGCTGATGGTCGAGTTGAGGGCGTCCGCACGAATTCCCTTCGCGCGCAAGCCTTGGACTTGGTCGCCGATCAGCGCGATCAGCGGCGAGAACACGATGGTCACGCCCTCGGTGACGGTGGCCGGCAGTTGGTAGCAGAGCGACTTGCCGCTGCCCGTCGGGAAGAAAACGAAGAGGTCGTGCTCGCCTAAAACAGGAAGAGGAAGCAATACTCAAAGAATTGAGTGAACTCACGTTTCAAGGCGATCATCACGGCCAACTTCTGCGGCGTGTTGAGGAAGTTGTTGTGTTTGAAGACGTTCCGCAAGCTGTCCGTCGTGCGCACGATCACGTCGTCGTCCAGCTCGGGACGGTCGGTCCGCATGCTCACCCGACGCGGGAGGTCCAATTGAGCGGGAAGTTGGGAAAGGGATTGGGTGGAGGAGCCCGCCCGATCGTCGACATCGGGCTCGATCTTCACCCTCACCTCCTGCCGAACAAGGGCTTCGAATTGGACCGCTTGGACAGCGAACGGCGCATGTCGATTGCCCAAACAACCCGATGTCGATTGCAAAATCGCGAGAGAAATGGAGGAGCGAAGGTGGAATGCCGAGCTGATGCAGAATGCCAAACGCAAACATTCGCTTTGAGGGTTTCCTCTACAGTAAGCTGGGCCAAGCGACTCCATTGCAGGGACTTTCTTTCGAGAAGCATGCTTTCTTCCAATAGATCAAAGAAGTTTATAAATTCAGTCATTCATTTGCACAACAAAACGAGTTAGCCTTGGATCGTGTACGCGGGATTGATGTGCATGACACACGCGTGGTTGATGATTCCGTCTACGGCGACGCCATCGCTGTGCTCCCACATGGCCCACGGCTTTCCTCTCGCTTTCCACGTGTCCGGATAGCGAGGAGCAGCGAAGACCGTGTAATGGGCGATCCAAAGAGGCGACTCGCTGAGAGGCTCGTCCGCTTGTCGATCGATCAGCTTCTCCCACGAGTTGTTGTTGCAAGTGAGGATCGGAGGCGGGAAGCCGGCTTTGTGCAACATTTGAAGGAAGACGAGAAGCCGCACGGTGAAAGTCTTGGGATCCGCCGAGGGGTTGTATTCTGGAAACACCGAGTCGGCTTGTTTCCCCGGCGAAAAAACGAACCCGTTTTTACTCCAATGGAAAACACGTGCCTCTGTTTGTCGAACTTGGCCTTTGAAAAGATGTCCATCAGAAGACCGAACTGTTCTTGGGGCGTTGGATCGTTCGGGCTGCCGTTGAAGTGCATGTACGCTCCAATGTGCGCAACCCCCAGTCGTTGCATGAAAGCGAAGTTGGAGTAGAAGCGATTGTCCGCTCTAGTTCCCAGTCCGGCATTGCATCGCGCAAGAACCAGACGGAAGCGTTTGGTGGCCGCGACTTTCGTCCAGTCGATGTGCGCGTTGTGCTCGGATACAAAAAGCGCGTCCGCCGTAGCTGGAAACACAGCAAATGATCCATCGAGCATGCCTTCGAATACTCACGGCGAGGAGAACTGACCAGACGAGGCGCAATTTGCACACTCCCCATCAACTGCTCGATGATCTCCTCCATCTGGCGCTCGTAATCGCTTCTTTTGCAACTGCTCGTTGTGAACGTCGGCAAACGACTGCTGATCACTTTCATTGTTGTTCTGGTTCTGAAAGCATGTACATGAAGAGAAGTTCTCTCCAATCCACTCACCATCGACAGACCGGAACTCCCGACCTGATTGTCAGAGCTAAGTCCTTGCAAGATGCCCGTGTCGTCGACTACCACGTACTCGTGAAATTCTTCGCGGAAAGTTAGGAAGCCGCTCGCGTTGAGCTCGACCTTGTAGAAGCCGAGTGCGTCCGCCATGTCCGAAAACTTCATCTTGTCCGGCACAGCGTTCAGCTGACTGATTGCAGCGTTCGATGTTCTTGCTCCGTAAGCACTTGTGATCGTACTTGAATAAGCCGTCTTGCTTAAGTTTGCTGCAAAGGAATCGAATAAGAAAAATTACAGCAGAACGGGCTCACAGCGTCCATCGCATCGGCTTTTCGTTCAGTTGCTGCTGCCAGCGATCGAAATCGGCGGTGGTGAAGGTCCAGGAATGGCTGTAGTCGACGTTCGGAGCTCCTCTCCGCCCTGACATTGCAGCAAGTCGCTTAAGTAGGCGGGCAAGCGACAAGAAGTGTGGACAACAGCGAGCATTCACTGACGATCGTCCGCAGATGAACGAAACGCATAGAAGATTGGTGGGTCTCTGTGTGAGCGAATGTTGATTGCACTCATGGCGGTCAGATCAAACACAGTTTGTCGCATAAACAATCCACCTGACCGGTCGAAATCCGTGGTTTGGCAACATTTAAACAACGCTTAGCGATGGCCGTGCTGCTGCCGCAAATGACCGCAGCGTAAACAATCGTTCTTGCACGTACTTTGGACGACACCACACAACCCAAAAACTGCTGGTCAGGGGCAAGAAAGTAGGAAATCGGGTTGAGATACTGATTACTGGGTTTGAGCTTTCATCATTCCAGTTGGCCGCATAAAAACCAACCCTCTTTTGAACACAAACGTTGAAACCAAACTTCAAGTAACGAGGTGGGCGGCACCCGCTTTGCAAATTCCTGCTTTTTGGCTGCCGCCTTTACAACAGCTTTACCTTGTTGGCTTTCAAAGTGAGATTGAATCGAGTCAAAGCGGATGAAGATTGATTTGATTTACTTCCGAGAGATTATTGGATATCGGGGCAAAACGGTTCAATTAAACGAGTTCTCGATTTGCAATGATCGGTCGGCGAGCGGGATGTCTGAACCGCTCGAGAGGAAGTGTTTAAAACGGGATCTTCCTCTCTCCCACGGCCATTCGCGATGCTGGCGAGATCCTCGATGGTCGGCGTCACTCACGCGTTGCTGTCTGTTCTTTTGCGCATCGGTGTATGCCCATCCGTCCTTTGATGTGGCCGGCGAGGAGGAGAAGTGCGGACTTCAACAGTTATGGCTCGATGGTCACCCGCAGATCGTGGAACTCGAGACCTTTGCGCAGCGGAACGAAAGTGAAAAGGCGAAAGGTTTGAAGCGTCCGGCAGAGTCCTTCTACTTTCGTTGGCTTTTCAGTGGCCAACGAAACGGTGCTCATCGTGCTCCTCTCACACGCTGATCCAGCGGCCCAAATTACCTTCGTCGGCGCGGTCAACACGCTCGTCCGCGCTGCTCCAAAACTGAAGTTCGTTCGAGTATTTGGAGGAGAGATTAAGGCATGGCGGCTGCCGACATTAACGAATCAACACGGGTATTTTAGGATTCTTCTCAAGGGCATGTTCGATGTTGCCAACGCTTTCAAAGTGCGTTCGTTTAAATTCGAAACTTAGCTGCCCTTGTCGTCTTATTCGAGGTTCTCTACCATGCTTTCCTGGCTAAGCAAGTATACCTAATCAGTTTCGACTACACATTGTGGACGTTTGAACACCGACGTGTTCAAAAGGCGTTGGTGGAGAAAGCGGACGCCTTTGTACGCGCCGTTCAAGCCACGACGGTTTTCAACACGACGATCAGAAGTTCCCCGTCCCCGTTTGTTTGAACTCAAGATCTCAACTACACCTCGGAGCCCCCTCACGCACATCTACAAGCTGCGCACCATCACCGACACCTTCGATAATCTCGAGGATTCGACCGCGTGGACTGCGATGCGCTCTTCTTTGATTGGCCTGCCGCTACACCGAAGTCCCCTGTGGTGTGACCGCCAATGGATGTTCGATCCAAAGGACAAATGGGCTCTCTTCGCTCAATCGCTCTACTTCATCAAAGGGGACCTTCCACTCGATACGGTCGAGTTCGAAGAAACGTTGATACAAAGGCTGTTTGATTGCCCTGCATTGGCTTCTGTGTGCGTTCTAAGCATTTTGCACAATCAATAAACACCCCTGTAGGCAATTCCAGTTCTTAACGCCTAGTTTATTGGCGGTAAACAGAAACACATACATTACGTGAATACAAGTGGCCACCCGCTATTCATCACAATCGACTCAAAAGTTTACAAAAACTGTACACAACGACTAGACATTAAGCATCACCGTATTTGATTTGTACGTGTCAATCACTGGATTGCGTAGCAAAGAGCGGGAGAGGGCAATTGAAGGGCGGAAAGAAGGATGGTTGGAAGAAAAAAGGAATGATTATGTTCTGTTGTTTTCGTTGGAAATTTACAAAGGAATGGGCACTCATCGCTCCCTTGCCCCGGTCAGGAGTCAAGTGAAGGAAGTCGGGCTGTTGCCGGTGATCGTCACGTATCGCTTGCTCTCGTCGGGCGTGACGTTCGACGTCAAAAGAACGTGGTGGTCGGTGGGCAGGGCGCAGTTCTTCTGCTTCTTCGATTTCTGAATTCGAGAACTTTCCGTTAACAGCCAGCCGCGTTGCACCTGCCTTCGCAAACGAGTACGTGATGTCGTTTCTCGAATACAAGCTTCCGTGACGGCCGCAAGTGAGCAGATGCAGAATTCGTTGGCGGAACTTCTTCGAAAACAACGTGTAGAGCAGCGGGTTGCAGGCGGAGCACATGACAGCGAAGGCGTTCAAAAGGAGGACCACCGAGTAGGGCGGCTTCGAGTTGGGGCCGAACATCGCCCTGGAAACGCGGAAGTTAATCGGTGTCTTTATCGAACAATGCAAGTAAGTCTTCTTGGGAGTAAGTGGATCAAAAGAAGAAAACTTTCGGAACAATATCTTCTGGAATGCAATATCTTGATGCGCTTTAGCTCTCTTCTTCATCAAGGAGATGCACGTTTGTCTTGTCTTGCAGGTAGGCGTTCTTTTTATCCACTCACGTCATGATGAAGATGCCTTGGATTGGGGAATAGGACACGAAGTAAATGAGCACACAGGCGACGAGCATTTTAGAACCTCGATTACGACTCTGCAATCGAGGCTCTTACCTTGATGATCCCACGCCGCATGTCCAGCGCCTCGAAGCGGGTCTTTTCGTCGGCGTGAAGTGCGGAGGCTGAAGAAGGCGGAAATTGAATTCGAATTCGAGTTTCGAACGTACGTCGTTGGGCTCCCTCGTGGAGGTGGGCGTTCTTCGACCACAGAACGCAGGCCACCTTCCCGTAGAGGAAAATCATGATGGCGCAGGGCACGGCATAGGCGGCCAGGAACTCGAACCACTTGTACAGTATCCACCAGACCGAGTGGCCGTGCGAGTTGACGCATTTGATCGCTGAAATCATCAACGTTCCGTTTTGAGACAATCGAGTTCGACGATTGACGTCAACTGTTGTTTGTTTTGGACACTCCCCGCTTCCTTCCTCGAACAGCACCCGCCGCGATCCCCGCAGCTTGCAGTACGCTAGTCGATTGGGAAGCGAGAACCACGAATCAATTCAATTATCCAACGGTTTTCGGTTTGGAGTCAATGTGCGAACCGACACCCCAGTAATTCAATCGACATCCCGCCGGCTTCCCTTCCCGCCAACCAACTTACAGGCTCGCGGTTTGGTGTGGACGAGGGCATAAGGGAAGCGAGAACATCAGAGCGACGACCCACGTGGTGCAGGCCAACAGGAGAATATTTTGGCGTGTACACAGCCGCCGCACGTGGATGGGGTAAACAATGGCAATGTAGCTGAAACCGAGCAGAAGTCAAACGGCCTAATCGAGTCGAAAGCGAACTCACCGCTCCACGCAGACCACGAGCTGGGTGAGGATCGAAGCGAACAGGAACGTGCATTCCAAGTAACGAGTCAGCGGGCACAGAAAGCGAGGGAAGTCCCATGCGGGGTACCTGAAAGAATAAGATTAGTCATCACTTCCGCATTCCCTCAACAAGAACTCACCCGTACAGGACGGCTGGACTCCACTCCAACACGATTGTGATCAGATTCAGCATATCAGCAATGGCCTGAACAACTCTCGATTAATCAACGTTAAATCAAAGGAACTCGTACGAGGTTCAGCAGCAGCATGTTCATGGCAGATCGACGCATCACCTTGTCGCCGGCGATTGCGATGAAGACCGTCGCGTTGCCGACGATGCCGAAGATCGTGGAGAAGATGAAGAACGTGCCCACGACGGCCGACCACCAGACGGAAATCAGCCGAGTGCGGGGCGGCAGTTCGGGCTTCTGGTATTTCATGAGAATCCGGTGGAAAAACTCTTCTTCGGGCGTCAGCTGTAGGAATGCACCCGACGGGTCGACGTCCAGTTGATTGCTCGCTCCAGCCAAAAAATCCGTGCCGTTGTCGTTGTGGAAGAAAAAGGGCGGCGGTTGGGTGACGGCGAACGGCAGGCTCATGCCCATTTCGTTCGCACTCATCGGGAAGTCGTTCATTCTGCTCGAACACCCGCGTCAAGTTCCGATTTGATGTGTTGGAGTGTCTGAAAGAAGGCGGAAATTGGGAATGCGGAACGGAAACACGACGAATTCGGGCATTCCCTCGATTGGCCGCCCGACCAAGGAGCACATCGCTGACGACAATCAATCAACCGATTTACGATCCCCACCCCACTCAAACATAAAAGATTTGAAGGCGGGCGGCCGGAGGGGAAAGGAAGGCAAGGAAAGGAGATGCAATCAACCAAATGAATTCCCCTCACGGCAGGCACCGTAAAAAACAAAAAGCCGAGGTCCATCGAACAAAAGTCGGCCAAGAGTGAAAATTCGCCAGCAACTCGAAAAGCAACTCGAGTCGAAGACCGTTGGCAATCGCCGCAGTCTTCGAGCCAATAGTGGGCGGGAACTTAGTCATCGGCAGAGGATTTCGCTCCGTCATCATGACCGTCGACCGTTCGGGTCGGTCGGGGATTCGAGGTCTTCAGAACAAAGCCCGCATTTCCGTCCCCGGATATCCCCATCGGAATGGTCGAAAGTTAAGAAAGAAGAAGGCGGCTTATCACAACAGCGAATAGCCGAGGATTAACCGCGGCCGCCAGTCGTCTACAAACTGAGCGGCCGGCATTCTTCCGTTCGCCCGCAGACACCCGCTCGCCCAAGGCGGAGTCAATTTGGCCGCCGAAGGAACCCGCCGGGCGGGCATCGAGAAGAAAGAAATCAGGTGGACGGGAAACGACTGTTAGGTTAGGCTACGAGGTCGCAGGCACTGGGGTCTATTCAATTATTAATGCCGGCGGTACCAAGCGTCAAGAAACGAGATTAATGACGGCTGAACGATCCAACAAGAAACCCGCCGGCCATCCCGTCCGTCAAGACGATAAATGCTGTGCAATTCGAGCGCTCTTGCCCCGTTCTTCGAAGCAAAAGAATACAAATTACTTACCACGTGCGCAAATATCAACAGTTAATAGCCGACGCGTGCAGCGGGGACGACAAATCCACTCGAGAGAGCGAAGAAGATTGACGTTCGACGGGCGGCAACTCCCACTCGATGCAGAGCGTTCCACCGGAACACGTGCGTTAAACGATTTCCGACCACTAGAGAGGGCGAAAATTTCGTTCTTGGCTCTCTGTTCGAGTCGTAAACATTAAAATATTCGGACGTGTAGTCTGCTCGGCTCCTCCCGAACTTGCATTTCCAATAAGGAATAGACGAGTTTAGAGGCGAGTCGTCGTTTCGGTTTCACGACGTTCGCACAGCCAAGTGTTGTTGTCCGGTGGTCTGAAATTGTAGTCCGCTTTTTATTTCTTTTCTTCACGCCCCTTTCCTTCTCGCAACGGTACGCGGCACGAAAGCTCCCGCCCATCTCGATCGCGAATAAACTTGAAGCAGTTGGAAATGAACGCGAGAAGGCAAGAAACAGCCGCAAATTCTTAATAACAACGCGTAGCACAGGAGGAACAACGGAAGGGGCGAGTAATCAAGGAAGTAGATGGCGGCTTAAAAGAAACCGTCCACACTCACGCATGACTACTTAATTTAATTCCTTGCACACATTAACAGCGGTCGATCCTTCTGTTCTGTAGAGTGATGGCCCAAACAAAGCTCCGAGAAGAGTTGTGAAAACTTCAGGCCGCACCGAACAACCAATTAGTTGGCCGCGTGTGCAGCTGTTTTTGGGGTTGAAATTGGGAGAACTTGCGAGAAGTTCGCAATGATCGAATTCGCCTTTGGTTTTTAAACCTTTGATGCCGAAAAGGAGAGGAGAATAAGCAACTATTGCAGGCCGGGGACGAACGGAAATGCGGACGGCGAAGATGTTTGTGCCGCGGAAACGAAAGCCGCTTCTTCTTCCTGCCCTCCTTTCGGTTCATTTCAAACAACAAGGATCGTCCTTCCAACTGCACCCCGAGCATAATTGAAGTTCCATAGATCGCCGGCGAGTTCAGCCGCTCACTGGTTCATCTGCAGATCACGGCGAACGTCACTCGGTAGTCGGCAAGAAGCGATTAGAAGCAGGTGAACGATGAGAACGTCTGGGCCGGGCGTCTTATCCACTGCCCGTGTTTTCTTACAGCAAAGGCCAACCTTCGCTCCAGGAAGCGAGCAAATCACTTAAAGGGCACAGAAAACGGAAGAACACGTGTTTCGACTTCAGCGGAATGAAAAGAGTGCAGCAATCCGTGAACAATTTCCTCCTCACAACGATTAAAACGTTAATAATGAAGAGATAATCCGTCGGTGGAATACGGCAACCGCACGTGTTCGAAACGAAGCCGGGGGCGGGGGAGAGTGGGAGAAAATGGACCGAGAGGACGTCCGGATCGGCCGAACGGTGGAAGACGCAAATAGTCGGACATTGGTCGTCAACATGAATGCCCGCACTACGCAATGACAGGCCGTCCGCCCGCTCGGTGTCGCCGATCGAACGGCATAATTTCTTCCGGTAGGCCCGTCCAAACGGCCGGAAACGAGCGAATAAGACGATTATGCCGGGGCTCGCGGGGCCAAAAAGCGCGCACAGGGGGGCGAAAGTCGAAGATGAAGAGGCGGAGCGGATAAAAACGTGGATGGGACGAGAAAGAACGAAATCTAATTAGCTCAACTTCTCCTCGACATCGCCGGTCCCCCGCATAGCCAAACAAACTTGCCCTCATTATCTCGTCGCCTTCATCATCGCCCGAACACGATCGAACATCACAATGCAGCGATTTCGGCGAACGACGAACACCGTAGCCGGTCGCCGTCGCTCAACAATCGAAGCAAAACGCGGCGACCGCGACTATTTCGGGGAGGTTAAGCCAAATGTAATTGAAACAAAGACGGCGCGGAAGTTCGAATGGGGGCGGCCGAGTCGAAATGACGGTCCGCCGAGGACCAAACAAGAAGCCGTTCATAACTCATGGGGATTACGTTCGTGTCAAGTTCCTCGACGGCCCCGGTCCGAACGTTCGTCTGGCGGAATGCCTGGCTGTTCTTGACGTCTCTCATTCCGTCTGACCGCCCTTCCGCCTGCTCCTCGCTCCCCTTCTTCGTGGTTATGATTGAGTAAAAAACAAATAGAGGAAAGAGCGAATGGATGACGTTCCCGCCTTTTCACTCCTGCAGAAGAGTTATGAGGACGAGCGGACGGCATTCAAACGAACGGGAAGGCGAGAGAGAATCGCGAAGCGAAGAAAAGGAGGCGGAAGGAAATTCCAATTAACTCGTCTGCCTTCTCTTCGGCTCGTTGGAGAGCCGCAGCTCCAAATGTTGACCCAAGCGGTTTGTTGCGCGAGCTGCCTGGAGTTCAATCTCGAACCAAAAGAAGTGGACTCAAAGATAAACAATCAAACAACGCCAACACATTCACGTAGCCATGCAAATAAAAGGAGTCACGAGAAAGAACGTTAAGCAAACGGGTAAAAAGAAACGAACACGTTTGATTAGAAATACCTGCTCGATTCTAATGTGTTGACACGTGAGAGGAGTCAACTTTCCGGGCGGAAATTTCCAGCCGGCGGTTCTCGCGCCAACAGGACAGCCGAGCGTAGGGAATCGCATCCCCCTCACTCGCCCCGCCGCTCTCTCTTCCGTTCGCCCGTTCGGTTATCCCCTTCAAAACGACGAAACGCGCCCCGTTCCGCGGCGTTCGGCTCGACACCCGAGCGTCGGTTCCGCACCGCCTAATCTCCGCAAGCTCCCCGTTCCCCCGTGCTGCAGATTATCAAAACAAAAAGCAGGTGGCTACGAGTTCCGAGTACGGAAAGTCGATTCGTAACCCGCGAAACCGTTTGTCTGGAAACTCGAAGATGGCAGCTTCGGAATGAACACAATGCAAGAGGAAGGCGGTGAGCAGAATGAACCTGCAAGAGAAGAGATCTTTTATAGCACCGCCCAAGCAAGATTAAGAAGCTTCTTTGATTCCAAAAGCGGCGAGGACAAATTGGGGGCGTGCCTTCGTACTTCCTGTTTTCCTTCCGCCTTCCTCTTTGCGGACCCAAATGCAACTTTGACGTCTTTCCTCAACGATCCTTCTGCTATGCTAATGAACTGTTTACAATTTGAGTTCGAATCTCATACGAACGACTTGAATGAACGATCAAAAAGGTGGCAGAAGCGGGTGCGCCATGATCAAAGCAAAACTGTACAGCCACTAGTAAGACTGTTGGATTCCACGAGTGATTATCGTACTCCAGGCGAACCGAGTCACCCAACGGTTGCTTAAAAGTAACGCATGATTGGTTGGACGGTCGTTAGTGCTAAGTGCAATTTCGTGCGAACAAGCATCTATTTGTGGTGCATGGCAAGCGATTGTTACCGAACTCGTTAAGTGCTCTGTATTCCAATTAAAGCAGTCGTAATCTCACTGAAGCAATTTTGACGATCTCCTGACAGGCGGCAATCAAACCGCAACTAAAATCGCTGGAAGGTATTTGGCTTTTGCATCCCCAACGAGCAGGGCAACACGCTTCAACGATCGGAATCGCATTCTTCCATTCTTTATTGCCCGTCTAACTCCTGTTTCCACCTATTTTCGTTCTTCCTCACTACTTTCGCGCAGCAATCTCTTCCTAATCATGCAACCAACAAATTCATTTGCGCATTGCTTCCCTCTAGAGAAGAGTGTGGATCGTGGCTGGCCCCGCCCACTTGAGACGTTTGATTGGCTGCAGTCGGCGGGGCGAACCGCGAAACTCTTGCAAAAGACCGCCGCCTGCTCCCGAAACCCCGCCCATTTCCTTGCGAGTCGTGGAGAGCGGTGGGCGTGCAGATCCCCGGGATTCCCTGCACCGCCCGCATTTTCACGGAAATCAAACCGCCCATGCTGACGACCTGAAAAGTTTGTGGTCGATCCGCATTGTTTCGAGCGTTCCCTCCATTCTTCGGTCGATGAACGAAATGAAGGAACGTTTGCTGTCCTCATTCCTCCTTCTCTCTTTCTTGGCCTTTGGTCTGACCAACGGCGCCTACTTCTCGCAATTCTCCCGCAAGGAGCTCGACCACGATCAATGCTACGACCAGACCGGCCGTCCCGTCCGCTGCGTGCCCGACTTCATCAATGCCGCCTTTGGAAAGCCGGTGATCTCGTCGAGTACGTGCGGCCAGAAGAAGCCCGATCGGTGAGTGCGTTTGGCGTTCGTTTTCTTACCAACCTGTACTTACGCGTTCCTGCGTTTCAATTTTCCAAAAGCTCGCGTCTAAATCGATCGTTTTGCCACCGTATTCGCGAGTTCAATCGGGTTGTTTCCATGATCGATCATTCGATTCGGTTCCGCTTGTTATCCGCCTTCCGCTCGCAACCTTTGCCAATTTGTCTGCGGGCATGTCCGATCGGCATTTTGACATTCGGAGGGGCCGGCGGGCAGATGTCCGAAATGTTGAATGGCCAAAAAGGTCATCACCTTCCCGTCAATCTGCCCGAATGACCACCCTTTGGCTCCGGGCGCTAATCAATCACCAATTTGTCGCTAATTGCGTTGCACAACAAATCGGATGTTAACAAGTAGCCCGCTCGGCCGCCCCGACGGGCGCCGATCACACCGCAGACGTCCGTCGGTCTGCCTGAACGTCGTCCATTGGGCGGGCGGGCGGGATCGGCGGGAACAGCTGAGCGCGGTGTTTATGGTGGGGCGGACAAGTCGGCTTGCTTTCTTCTTCGTCGTCTTGCCGGATTAGCGGTTCCCCGGGCCAGGGCAAGCGGCCAGGCGGGCGGCCGAGGAGCGATGGGTGTCGCCACACTTGCGGATTAAGACGAATGTGCCAATTGCAATTTGATCTGTCGGCATCGATTTCCGGACGCCGTCCAAAAAGCGGGGTGAGCGCCGGCGGCGTTTTGAAAAGTTGCGATCCCCCGGTCGTTCGTTGTCCCCCACACACCCACCGTCCCCAACCGACTACCGTATCGAATTTCAAGCGAACGGCATTCGAATCGAAGCGAAACGAGCCGCACGCACAAAAACCGGCGCACTGATCGACGAACGGCGGCGCAGCGTGCGGCGAGCTGTTTTTTCCGACGGCGTGCGCGTAACGAATTGCCCGCCGCCCTCAAGGTCTTCCGCCGAACACGCCGCACATTTCACACCTTTGCTGCGAATTGTTTCGCACGTTCGGAACACGGCGGGAGATCGACGAGCGGCGTGCTTTTGAACACTTTCGCCGTTCATTACGCCGTTCATTACGCCGATCATTAGGCGGCCTTGTGCGGTTGGAGGGAGGAATGTTGCATCAGGCCTTAAATTTCTACCAAATGATTGCTCTTGCTCACGACTCGAATCTTCTGACACTGACAACGAGTGAGCAAGAGCTTCCTCGCGAGCAGGCGGCAAACCAAAGGATCAGAGCCGCCAATGGAACGATCGCAATCGAATTAAACCGCGCGAACTGATCCGTCGGCAAGCGGGCAAGCGAGCGGCCACTTGACGCGTCGGGCGGCAATCGCGCGGCGTAAAGCTCGCACTTGGCAAGCGAGATAGGCAATTTTTGTGCTCATCGACGCCCTGCCGCATACGCCCGCACTTGAGCCTCGCTGCCATGAGACGCGGGATTTATTGGAGCAGCGGGGCTTTTGTTGTTCGGCCGCTTGGATTCGAGTGCGCCAGACGCGATGCCGATCGGGCAATTCGCACTTGACATTGGGGCGAATCGATTGATCCACCGCAACGTTCGAGGGTAGTCGGCCGGGCATTCCCTTTTTGGCGCCAACCCGGCCCAGATTTGATTTCATTCGATTACTGAGCGGCATTCTCGACAAAAGGCAAAAACAAAGAAACACTCGAATCTCCTCTGTTTCCCAATCACCAACACACTTCTTTCAGGTTCTGCCTTGCGCGTGAATCCAAGGGAACGGTCGTCGGCGAGCAGTGCGATGTTTGCGATGCTTCCAACTGGCAGACGGCCCACCCGCCCTCGCTCCTCACCGACCTGAGCACCTCCAGAAACCAAACCTGCTGGGTGTCGGAGCCGTCCAGCGACTATCCGCACAACGTTTCGCTCACCCTCTCGTTGGGCAAGAAGTTTGAGCTCACGTACGTCTCGCTGCAGTTCTGCGGGCGCGTGGCCGAGTCGATGGCCATCTACAAGTCGACGAACTTCGGCCGCACCTGGACGCCCTTCCAGTTCTTCTCCACCGAATGCGAGAAGATCTATCAGCGGATCCCCAACGTGCCGATCGGCCGCCACAACGAGCAAGTGCGTTCATGCGCGAGAGCAGTGTCTGCCTTGAAGTTTTGATTCGATTCCGTCTTCTTTCCGTTAACGACGTCGCAATTTCGACGACGAATCCACGCAAGTGGAAACGAAAATAGCGGAGGCCAAAAACCGCCCGATTCGCTCATCAAAAAACACACGAAGCGCGCCGGAACTCTTCGGCCGATGCGCTGGAATGCGCTCGGTTCCTCTTAACCTAATTCCGTCCACTTCTTCTTGCAGGAGGCCCGTTGCATCAGCACTCATCTAACCGGCAAATCCAATAATCAAGTGGCATTCGCGACGCTCGAGAATCGCCCATCCGCCTACGAATTTGAGCACTCGCCCGTGCTCCAGGACTGGGTGACCGCCACCGACATCAAGATCACGTTCAACCGCTTGAGTCCCGAGCAGGTCGGTAGTGGCTAAGAAGCACGCAAATTGCCGAAAAGAAAGTGCATTCTTTTTGTAGTTTTACCATAGAAACACACTGCACGCTCCGCTTTACAACTAAGAGAGATGAGCAGTTCATTCGTTCGAATTGCAGGCAGATGTCTACGGAGTGGCCGGCAACGACTCGAGTGTTCCCTTGGACGTGGCCATGCAGCGTTACGTCTACGCGCTGTCCGAACTGGCGGTTGGCGGTCGCTGCAAGTGTAATGGGCATGCTTCTCGTTGCGTCTTCGACAAGAACGGCCGCTACGCGTGCAACTGCAAGCACAACACTGCGGGGCCGGACTGCGAGAAGTGCAAACTCTTCCACTACGATCGACCGTGGGCGCGAGCGACGGCGGACGATGCGAACGCGTGCGTCGGTGAGTTGCTTTGTGGTTTTTGTTTTCGGATCGTGATTCGATTAATTGGAACTTGATCCTCCGCTCGCCCGCTCGCTTCTCTCCCGCAAATCCAATGCGAGGCGGTCGGCCACAAGTGGGCCCGCCGAATCGTTCACGCGTCGTCCGGCCGCCCGAATGGACTCCGCTCGGCCGCTTCGTTTCGCCGCCCGCCGGGGAAAACCGAAACGATTAGCAGATCGTAAAACTTGATTGCCGCTTGAGAAATCCAATCAGCATTGTCCGTCCGTAAGCCCGCCGACGTAATTCGGCGGGCAGATGAGCGGCGGAATCCCGCGAATTGCGGCCGCAGGGGCGAGAGGCGAAGCCTCGTGGCCGGGATTCATTGCAATTCCGCCCGTCTGGAATGCTCGCTCTTGCTCACGGCAACCCAACTTGTTTGCTTCTTGCGCAGGCATCCCCCGCAGAAGGACGAAATTTTGAATCCTCGCAATCCACAAACATCGACCGACGTGCTTGAGAGGCGTGAAGAAAGTGGCGAGACGGCAGCGGGGCGGAAGGTGGAAACTCGTCTGAAGGGGCGACTCCAGCAAAGAAACCCCAGCCCCTCTCGACTGTTTCTACTTGAGCTCCGAATTTGCACCTCAATCACGGCGCTCGGTCGAAGAGTCAGCGGGTTGTCCGTCGGGCACTTGTAAAAATTCGCCCCGGACGACCGGCAAGCGGACGGGACTTCCCGCCACCACCGCCCAATATTTCAGGAATTAATTTGCGAACGGGATTACCGTACGACGAACGGCAGAAGCCGACCATCAATCGATTTACGGCAATTGGTTTACGACCACCTCCAGTTGCTTGCTCTCCTTTACGTTCTCAATCGAAAGTCGACGATTAATGGCCGCATAAAACAAGTGGTTGCTTTCCATCCGAACGGCCACGGCGATCAGAAGTCACCGTTTACAAGCGAGGTCATTAGAAGCCGGTGGTCAGTTCGGCAGTGTGGCCGCTGCTCTCTCGCACCAACTGCGCAAATCCCCGAGGCGATTCGCCGCTTTCGGAAGTTTTGAGAAATGAAGGCCGCAAAAAATGGTTTATTTCTCGCACTTCTCGACCGAACATGGTTGCGAAGATCCCCGCAACTCCCCGGAGTGTGCAAACATGACCGCGCACTCGTCCGCCGCTGACCGGCGGGCTGCGCGAGCGGGTGTCCGCCGACAACAATGAGCGAAGTGCGAAAACAGAAGGCCGAGCGAGAGTTTAAAGACACCCGCCCAGGCCGCCATTCATTTCCCCCTTGCGCATGGATCGAACGATTTGCATATTCGGCGAATTCCCAAACCGATTACGATGACGAGGCGAGGCAGACGCCCGGACGTGTGTGGGAGTGAGTGGACTCCCGTTCGGGCGACGAGCGGCGCAAATTGGAAATCAAGTTCGCAAACAAGAAGAGCGACGGATTCCAGAAATGCGCAAGGCAATCGCTCGGATTATGCGTGGCGGGCAGCGGACAAGAAGCGGACTGAACGGAACGAGTCTACCGTATTGGGAAGGATGACTCGACGGTAATCGAGCGTGAATCACTGGTGCAGAAAAACTCGCCAGGATCACAAAAGGGATTCCGTTCAACTCGGAAGTGCGCGGTGGATCCATTCGGGGCGCGATATTGGCCGCGCGGCACAACCAGGAAGAAAAACGCGAGAGCGGCGAGGTTTGCGTGACGATTCGCGCATTTTATTGCCATTTAACGAGTTTTTCACTTCCTCTTCCATCGACTCACCATTGGAATTGATTGCCGGAGAATGAGGCCGAGCATCCTTCACACAAAGTTCGAAAATCCATTAGAATTTGTTGAAAGAGGCGATTGCTCGTCGTTTCGCTCATAAGCGGCGTGTTAATGGGCTTTCCGCTCGAAGGATCGCCCGGAGCTCTCTTGAGTAAACAGTGATTGTTTTCCGTCTTTGCATCAATGGATATTTTAGTTCTGCAAATGGCCTAAAAGCGGAACCGACTTGTATTGCTGCAACTCCTTTGCTTCTTCTTGTTTGTTTCGTTTCTGATCCGCCGAGGTCCACGATCCCCAAAACGCCCAAAAGGCCCACAAAAGACGAAATTTGTGCGCGGATTGTTGGCAAACACCCTCGTCATTCTTTTGAATGCGAGCGTGTAAGGAAGCAACGAACGAACTTTGGGGAAAGAAGAGCAGTGGACAACAGAAAGAGCAAAAAACTACTGATCGATCGCACTGATTTCAGCTTGCAACTGCAACCTGCACGCCCGCAAGTGCCGCTTCAACATGGAGCTCTACCGGCTGAGCGGGAACAAAAGCGGCGGCATTTGCATCAACTGCCGACACAACACGGCCGGCCGGAATTGTCATTACTGCCGTCCGGGGTACTTCCGCGATCTGCAACGACCGATGACCCACCGGAAGGCCTGCCGACGTGAGTGTTTGTTTCCGATTAGATTGGAAGAAGTGGTTGGCCAGCGGATGCGGTCAGTTCGAAGAACGTTCGGCCGGAAATTCTCGTGGGGAGTACGGAGTGGAACGTGCGGGTTCGCGCCGCTTCCTTCCTTTTCGAAAGGAACAATAAGAAGATGTAATCGAATGAAGGCTGAGTGGCTGGGAGAACGTGTGGGGGCATTGCAAAAGAAGGCGATGAGCCACCCGGAATGTTTCGTTCGTAAAACGACCAAAGGTTCTTCTTCCCGCTCAAATTCAATTACTTTCAGCTTGCAACTGCCATCCGATTGGTTCCTTGTCCAAGAACTGCAATCAGACCAGCGGCCAGTGCATCTGCAAGCCTGGCGTCACGGGCACCACCTGCAATCGTTGTGCCAAAGGCTACGAGCAGAGCCGTTCGCCCATCACTCCGTGCATCGGTAGGTTCTCGGATCGGAGCAAACAATTGAGAGCCGCCTCATCCTGCTTGCTGCAAATCCCCGTGAGAAGCGGCTCAATATGCTCGGCGGGACTCGAATTCGCGCACTTATCCGAAAGCAGCGGGGATATCGGAGCTCGTAAACAATCGTTCAACACTCGATTAACGAGTCGAATGGATTATTCATGCACCCGCGTACAGTAATCGTTTGCTGATTGAATCGGGGAATCCGTGTGTTGAGAAATGAGTCGCCGGCCGGAAATTGCGGATTTTCGACAAAGCACTGAAATTCGCGCAAGTTTTTCGATTGGGCGCGCTGCCAACCGTCGAGAATCAATTTCCGCGTCGTTGCAAGCCCCCGAGTGCAAGTGGAAAGCGAGCTCTTAATTAAAAATATCCTCATGCCCTTCTAATTTCAGCCCTCCCGACCACCACGACCACCGAGTTGCCGAAGAGTGAGTTCAGGAGAGCAGAAGAACGGAAGCAAACGATCACGGGTTTCAGTCGCCTGCAATCCCTGCCGCGCGACCACGTCCAAACTCACGCAGAAGAAGTATTGTCGACGAGAATACGGTGAGAGAACGAATGACAGACGAAGGAATAATCGCGAGAACGATTGCAGCAATCAAGACGCAAATTTTGGGCGTGGAGCAGATCGACGACTGGAGCAAGTACTTCCTGCGCGTGGAGGAGATCATCAAACGACGAGGGACGGGACTCTACCGCGTGCGATACGGCAAGATGTTCCTCTGGGTGCCGCAATCGGAGGCCGCGTGCGGATGTCCGCTCCTGCAGACCGGTCAAACGTACCTCCTGATGGGCCGCGAACTGACGGCCGACGCCGACCGGCCGGGCCTCGTCTTCAACAAACACACGCTGGTGGTGCCGTGGAACAAGGAGATGACCGAGAAGTTGGAGCGATTCTCACGACGCGAACTCCACGGCCACTGCCCGCAACGTCGAAAATCCGCGAAAACACGCGAAGATGTTTAGACACTCGTTTCGTTTGCTGCCCAATCCTCCCCGTTGGCCCCCGTTTATCTCTTGGTATTCATCTCTCATCCCCCAAACCACCGCATGTAAACCTTCAAAACGCATCACACGGCTGTCCGAAGAGCGAACGAGCGGCACGCAAAAAGTGAGCAGCGGACGGCACGTTGGAGTTGGCGGGAAGCGTGAAGAGCAGGGACCGAAATCATCGACTTGGCTCCGGCTTTTGCGGAACTTCCAGCCGGCGGCCTCCACTTACTCACCTGCTTGCTTACTGCTCGCCGCCGTGGTCGTTTCTTCGGGCCGTCGTTTGAACTCCCGACTTCTTCTTTTGTCTACTTCTTCCCGTTCTTGCCGCATCATTCGTCAAATTTGCCACAACATGTGAAGTGGAGTGGAAATTCGAGCCCGCAAGGAAGAACACTTGCTCCGCGACTCGCTTGATTTTCCGCCCGCATTCTCATGCATACGGAACACCCACGACGACGAATGCTGGAGTTTCAAACTTCTTTTTAACTTTTTTCTCAGAACTTCCGACCTTCTCCGTCAACCTCCTTCCTCCCTTTTTAACTCGAAGATCTCCTTGCAAGTATGTTTGCTGCCCCTCTATCTTTTGATTCCAGCAATCCTCCTCGCTCTCATCGTATTTCCGTTCACATCTGCAGATTTTTAACCCGCTCGTACAATCGGGCAGAAGACGAATTTCCTCGCTGATCTTTTAGTTAACCGACTAACCAATCGGCCATTCGGCTACTCACTTTCGTTTGTATTTATTCCCGAATAATGTACGTAATAAACACCGATCTTTCTAACGCGAATCCACACGTTTATTATCGACGGACTGCAAAACAACAACAACGTTGACTGGAGAACGGAAAACAATCAAAAGCAAACAATCAAACAATGTCGTGAATGCTGGGAATGTGGTCGTGGTGGACGATGCGCGAGGAGTGGATGGTGTTCTCGAATGCGTTCTGGACTTCGTGCATCTGCAGGGCCGAGCAGGAGATCGTCCGCATGCCGCTCTCGTTCAGCAGCGCGGTGAAGGCGTCGTACACGTCGTCCTGAGCTCGTTTGCTGTGCGCGTTCAGGATGGTGCGCATGAACTCGCTGAAAACGGGATGGTGAGTGAAAGAACGACTTCTTTTTAGCTCACATGATGTCCGCATTCAGACGCTTCTTCAAGTGATTCTCGACGGACATGAACGCGGCGGAGTTGATGTTCTCGAAGAGCTCCGTTTGGGCCGCAAGGGCGCTCTTCTGGGCCAACTTGAAGAGCGCCTCGTCCACCGGATTGCTGACCGTGTGCTTCTAAACAGTAAATATTGATTCAAACAGAAAGAAGTGTTCACGTACGAGCAGAGCGTTCACGATCTCTCTTGCCTCGCCCAACTTCTTCGAAGCGAAGATCGAGAGGGTGAGCGTGTGCTTCTCGGCGCAGTACTCCAGCTTCACGGACTGCGCCACGGCCGGGTGAACGAGGTGCTGCGTGAAGAGGCCGCCTTTCATCGAAAAGTACGCGCAGAAGATCACGAGCGAGGCGTGTTGCCGGCCAAACAGCTCGAACTTGACGGGAATCCGTTCGATCAAGTGGCCGAACGGCGAGATGCTGTTCACGGAGATCACGTGCGTCTCGTATTTGGCCGACCACCGTCTCTTCGCCCGAACGTCCGCATCCAAATCAACCTGAACAGAACGAAATAATCACCAATGAAACGAAAGCCTTCACTCACGCTCACTTGCGGACTCTCGTTTGCCGCCCGAAGTCGTTTGAGGCTCTTGAAAGTGGCGGGCACACGGCCGACGATCTGGCGAGGATTCCCGATCACGTGCAGGCTCATCGGAGCGTTGAGGATTTGACGTCGCAGCGCGTTCAGGTCCTCCATCACCCGCTTCCGGCACTCCTCGCTCTTCTCGAGGCCGCGCGCCAACTCGGAGTGGAACTGCTCCAAAACGCATTCCTCGAAGAAGTAACCCTTCCGAATCTGAAGACAAACGAATGAACTCCTAAACGAACGACTGCTCGCACCTTGAGCAATGTTGATCGAATTCATGAGCACGGCGCACATCGACGGCGCGTCGTTGCGGAGGGCGGCGGCCGAAGCGGCGAGGTCGGCGGCGATCTTGCGGACGGCGCTCACTTCGAAGCTCGTGTCGCAGAGGAGGGCCTGCATCCACTTCTCCATCAGCTCGAAGTGCTCGTAGTCGAACTGAAAAGGCAGTGGGAATCTTCAGGCTTTTCAGCTCACCCACTCACCTCGAGGCAGAAATGCAGCAAGTGTTTGTACTTCCCGTTGAAGCCCATCCCGACCGAATGGTGGAGGATCTCCTGTCGAAGCAGATTCATCAACTCGGGCTGCGACTTTAGTTCGCCCGTCAAAGTGGAGGGGGAGAAGTAGACGAGTTCGGTGAAGATCATCAGGTAGTACCGCAGGCGGAGATCGATGTTGCGCAGATCGAAGAAGAAGATCGTCTGGAAACCGAAGGAATTATTCAGTGCGCATCTCTTTTCCAAGCACGAACCTTGATGTAGCGCGTTTCGATGTCGTGCACGACCACGTCGAATTGGGGCGGAGTGCTGAAGTTCGCGCGGAAGGTCGGGAACCACGCGGGCAGCAGAAGCAGCTTCTCTTTCGACGAGAGCTCCCAGTAGAACTGCTTCAAATCGTAGGGGAGAACGTTGTGTTGCGGCGAGAGCGGCGGAGCGGCGACTTCGATCGGCTGCGGCTCGAAGAGGAAGTCGCCCGGCTGCACGAACGTCTGCAATCCATTCACACTTTCATTCAATCGGAAGAATTTCCACCAACCGGATCTCCTTCGGTCCCGATAGGCCACCCGCCGCTCGTGAGTCCGCTCGATCTCCATCTGCCGGAAGTAGGCGGCCGAGCCGATGGGATTTCGCTCCGGAATTCCGATGATCGAGATCGCGTTCTCCGTGAACAGGGACTCGGCGAACTTCTGCCAGTAGACTTGGGACATGAGCATCAACTCGTCCAGCACGAGCGTCGGATTGAGCAGACGGTCGAGGAAGACCGAGTCGCAGAAACTGCTTCGCGTACAGCTGGAAGATCTTCAGCCGCTCGAAGGCGTCCTCCGTGAAGTCGCCGTTCGTCTAAACGAAGACATCAAAGATGAACGAAGGAAATTGAACGAACCTGATTGTGGTAACGGGCGGCCTTGTTCTCGATGAGGGCTTGAAGGACGGTCAGGTCCCACTTCTCGGCGCGGAGCACTTCGAACACACTGGAATTCAAGCCACAGGTTCATCGAATGATTCATGAAAGAAGACGAACCGATCGAAGAACGAGCGATTCAACCGTTTGAGCGGAACGCCGCGGAACTCGAAGATCACTTCGCAGCGCGGGCCCACGCGAATCTTCGCGTCGATCGACGAGCAGAACGGCCGGAATTCGCGTGGACCAGGGCGACGTTCAGCGAAGAGCACGGAGAACCGCACAGGTACTCGAGGAGGATGTCGGCCGCGTTCAGGAAGGTGGTGTTCTGCAAACAACAAAGAGACATTCAACTGATTCGGATCAGAAGCGGCCCTTTACCTCCGGACTTTTGCCCAGGAAACTCAACTGAAGGACGCCCTCCGTCGTGCTTTCGGAGATGCCGGAGACGACGATCGGGTCCGTGTAGTGGCGGCTCACGTCCGGCACTTGCTGGTTGAGGCGAGGTAGCCGGACTGGAGGTGCGGGGCGGTCGGAGTGGAGACGATGGGCAGCGTGTCGAAGATCTCCATGTCGTCTTCGCCCTGCACGTCGCCGCACACGAAAACCCACGCATTCGAGGGCATGAAGTAGTTGTGGATGCTCTCGTACGCGTCGATGGTGCAGTCCCTCGAGTGGGGGTTCGTGCACCCGCCGGCCGCCGCCTTCCCGAACGGCAGGTCGGGGAACGCCTCGCGCAGTCGAGGCGAGCATCATCGCCCGCTCCAACGAGCCCTCGTCGTCCAACGTCTCCAGATGGATCTGACCGGTGCACGAAGCGGGATGCAGCTTCTCGATTCGGTCCAGCTCCTCGGGTTCGGTGTACTTGGTCTCGCTGATTCGCTCCAACATCAACGAGAACAGCTGCGTGTAGCCCGAATTGCCGATCGAAGTGAAGTTGAAGGAAGTGCAGTCCTGAACGGAAGCCGAATGTAAACGAACAGAAGGTCGAAATGCCCATCGTTCACCTGATTAACGTCAATCAAGATGCCCTCCGCCGAGAACGTGTTGGCCGCGTAGTAATCGAGGCGGTTCAGTTCGGGCGGCGCGATCGACTCCAGCAGCAGGTGGGCGGCCGCGTGGTTCGCGCCGTTCTCGTTCGGAACCATCGCTGAAGACAGAGGAATTGCAATCGACAATCAACCGCTTCGAATGAACTCACCGTAATTCAACGCCGCCCGAGGTCACATTCGACGGTCGTTTGGATGAAGCAGAACCACAAGGCCGGAGGGGTGGTGGAAGAAGAACCCGCAGCGGCCACTGGACCGCGTAGCTCACATCGTGGATGAGCTCGAAGTGGGGGTTCTTCGGCGTGAGATCGTCCTCCTCCCACATCCTCGGAGATGCAACAAGTGAAAAGGAATTAACGGTGGAATAAAATCGAACGCCGCCCGAATCCGAACGCTCGGCGCACCTCGCGGCCGGCCGTCTGCGGAATGCGAGCGGGGGAGAGTGAAAGACAGAGGTGTTTTTATGCCGTGTGATTCCCACTTCTCGCCCCGCTCTTCCGATTAGCACACCGCAATTAACGGCCGGTTGGCATGAATGGTGGTCACTTGACTTCGCCCTCGTTTGCCGCCTAATCATCGATGGGATTGGAGAAGAAAGCCCAGAAGTGGGCGGCGACCGTCGGCCTCCCGAGTGATCCCTGCTTCTGGGTCGCCGGGGACTTCCGCTCCGCTCAAGGAATTCTTCGCGAAACTGCTCTCCAGCGAGATCCTCCGCACGGCCCCCGATGTGGCCGTCAACGACCCGATTCCGTTCGAAAAAGTGAGTCCTTTCAATCGATATTCTTGAGAAACTGACGAAATCCTCTGCTTTCAGCTCCTGTCCATCGCCCAGCACAAACTCGGCATTCACACGTGTCTCGTGGGCTCCGGATCTGGCCGGAAATGACGCCAACCTGAAGCTCGGTCTGTTCGGAACGGTCATCTTCTTGAAGTCGGCACCTTGCGGACTACAAAGCCGGTAATTTCTTTTGCTCCAGTCGACCTTCACTCCACTCCTTATCGATTGCAGAAATCCTCGCGCAAATCCCGCCGCCCGACTTCGGAATCGCCGGCGGCTTCTACTCGAACAAACCCACGTGCCTGAAATGCAACAAAGAAGTGATGTTCATCGAGCGGATCGTGGTGGCCGAGAAGACGTGGCACCGCTCGTGCCTCCACTGCGCCCTCTGCGGCAAGCGTCTCCTGCCCGGCCTCTTTCGGATCACGGCGGGCAACCGGCTGGAGTGCTTCGAACATCTCATCAACCGGTCCCTGTGCGGCAACGAGTTGGTGAGTTCATCTTCAACGAGTTGTTGTTTACTTTGTGTTGCTTTCAGATGTCCTTCGAGAACTTCAAGCCCACCAAGGCCCCGCCGCCCCGTCCGCCGCCGCCGAAGAAGCCGCAAGCTTCTCCGACGGTCCAGGAGACGAAGGAAGACGCGCCCGCCACCCTGGTCATCGAGTCGACCACCGAGTCGAAGCCGCTGCCCTCTCCGCGCTCGTCGATCGCCGGCAGCAAGGCGAAGGACGGGAACGGCGGTTCGGATCATTCGGGCGAGGGCACGTGGGAGATGCTCCAGTACCCCGAGAAGCTGAACCCGTTTGCTGACGAGGACGCGGACGATCTCGTGAGTTCCCTTCGCTTCCAATCGATTCTCATTTCTGGCTTGCTTTAGAGCGACAACATTTCGTGCCTGAATCCGTTCGGCGAGTCCTCCTCCGACTCCGAATCGGACGTCGAGCACTTGGATCACCACGCGGCCCCCATCCCCGCCCCGCGCAAGGCGAATGCCGCGCCCCAAGCCGCCGAGCGAACGTCCGTTCAGCCGAAAGACGAGGTCAACGAGAACAAGTGAGTGATTCACTGTGTATGTGCTGGTCAATCGATCATGCTTTCAGGCCGGTGTCTCCCCTGCAAACAGGCCAGTGAGGAGATGAAGGCGGCCGAAGAACCGGCCGCCACGGACTCGTCCAAGATCGCCTACCCGAGCCTGAAGAACTTGTTCCTGGACGAGGACTGCGAGTCCTTCCAGTACTACATGCCCGCGTCGTTGGTCCTTGTGCAAGAAGGTAGCCTTCATCTTCCCTTTTTTTCATTCATTTTTGATATGTTTCAGCGCCACATCGACTTGAGCGAGATGGACAAGACGAAGCTGGTGCACGAGCTGCAGAAGGTGATCAAAACGCTCGACTACATCGAACGGTCGGCCAAGGAAGCGGAGCGGACGTTGTTGAAGGAGATCGCGAAAGGTGAGTGCAGGAGGAATGGCGGCCTTAAAGCGAGTGATTCCTCTCCGTTCAGACGGCTTCAAGTGGGAGAAGAACCCGCTGGTCGACGAGTTCGGGCAGTTCATGCAGCAGAAGCACGACAACCTGCTCAAGGGCTCGATGATCGTGCACGCGTGAGTGGAAAAGAGGCGGATTGGACTGATCGTCTTTTTTCAGGTACATGCGGAAGCTGCTGGCGAGTGCCGTGGAGCAGATCGACAAAATCGGCGACGCCTCCGCTCACGCCCAACTTCGCGCCCAGCTGCTGAACCTGGACGTGAAGCTGAAGTCGGAGGACCGGACGGTCGCCATCCCGTCCGTCATGGAGGATCCCCCGCCGAAGGTGCGCGAGGCGGCCAAGAAGAAGTCGCTGGCCAAGAGGATCAAGAAGGTGTTCTTGATCGACTGTGCATTCGATTGCCGTTTGTTTCTACTTACTGAAGAGAACTCTTGTGTATTCCCTTCCCTCCTCCCCTCCCTACTACTGCATATTTCGTTGCCTTCCAATTTCTGCAGTTCTTAACCACTTCTCGTATTCCTTACACGTCGGCTTTCCTTCTTTAAGAGTTTATGCTCGAGTCAGAGGCTCTGTAGTCGTGTCTCTAATCGCTAGTAGCCGTCTTCGTTCGAAGCGCGTATGTATCGTTCTCGTCGTCGTCGTTTTATGCCGGTGTGTAATCAACTTTTCTTCTTTTGTAACGGCTTTGCACTTATGTACGTAGTAAACTTCTTTTCTTCCATTGGCAACGAAGTTCGTAAGCAATCAGGAAAACCAAGAGCTGATTATTAGAGCGAGCGAACAATCAACGTGCTTTTAGGCACTCTAACAAGCATGGAAGCAGCCGATCGTATCGGAATGCCCGAAAAGCTGAAAGTTGTTCAGGGGTTGTTCGCAAAAAACCGTTGAAGTGCGGGATTTAGGCCGCCAAAACGAGAGCGTCGCGGGCGAAAAGATCGAGACGGCGAAACGAGAGGAGCGGTTTGCGAAACGCTTAAGCCTGTTGGCGAATTTGGGCCCGAGTTTTGCATAAACAATCGGGGAATGATGCGAAGTGGTTGGTTGCTTGCTTGGCCCCTACAACGACCACTCACTCCGGGCGCGCGTTGTGGAGCGCATGGGCGAAGGGCCGTCTTCGAAAAATAGCTGAAGCTTGGACGGACAACAACGAAAGAAAGAAGGATCCTTAGTCTAATTGCTCTTCTCTTGACATTTGCGGGCCCGACGGGCAGGCGGTTTATTTCCAATTTGTCGTTAATTCGTCGAAGAATGCCGACGCCTCGTGTTTTTAATGAAATTTTTGGCCCGGACCGACAGCGACACGCCGCATTCGGCGGACGGTTCGCCATTTCGAAGTTTGGTGTGCGGATTAATCGCCCGCAAAGGGATCAGCGAGTTCCTCTTCGCGAAGATCCGCAACGTGAAAACAACCGACCGGCCAGTTGATTAATTTCTTACGACGTGTGCATCGGCTGGAAGGAGCCTGGCGGGCAGCCTTATTGCCGCTCTGTCCAAGCGGAATGGGCGGTCGTTTTGTTTTGGCAGAAGTTCGGTTGGTTTAAGGTCGCGCTACTCGTGGACATCGCGTTCTGTTTTTCTCGGATTGCATAATCCACTGCTGCTCGTGTCATGACCCCTCCGTATTCCCCCGACCTCCTCGTTCCGAACCATCCGGCCGTCGCACTTTATGGGCTGCTGCTGCTTGAATTCAAATGAGTCGTCTCGGGGGACGTCTATCAGTGCCAAATGTGGTGGGGCGTGTATCGTCAGCGGGCATAATGTCAAGCAAGACCTCCGACTCGGCGGATAAATTCAGTCGCCCAATCCCGGCTGCTTGTGGAATGTGCTGCCCGGTTTGATTGAGTGCCCTAATGGCCATCCGTTGCGGTTTTCTAATCCGCATTCATCTCCGTTTTCCGGCAACCTTTGGGTCTTGCCTTCGATCGTTCCGTTTGATTTCGAAAGCGAACGGCCGATAGCGGCGAGATTCGAGTGGTTTTTGCGACACACGAAATTTAAATGATGTTGTCGTCTAATCCGTCCGCACTTGTCATTCCGCCCGATCCCGCCGTCCGCAGATGACGAGCGGAGATCCGCCGCAATCGGCCGGGCGGTCGGGATGTTAAAAGTCGAAACAAACACGAGACTCGAACGTGTTTGACGGCCGCCTAATGAACATCCCTGTCCTCTAATTACTCGGCTTTCAGTTCCTTGCAATGCGGATAGTTTTGGGAGGGTTATTCTTTCCGCTGCCCGCTCGTCGATTAAAACAAATGGGAAGGGCAATCCAATGGTGACGTCAGAAACGATGTCGATGGCATCCGAATGTAAGGAGCAATAAGGCGCCCGTTTGTAGATGTTTTCGCGCCTACTTGGCCGAACTCCCCACTCGGTCGGGGCAAAACAGTCGGCGGGGCGGCGACGGCGGCGGCCGAAGACGGTGTGGGCGTGACCTGCCGCGAGCTGCCTTGAGCATCTGTCCACTTGCAGCGGCCGCCTCCCCTTATTGACCGACCGAACGAGGAGGAAGAGTGCGCCAAACTCACGGCACTTTTCACGACGCCGCTCCTTTTTTCTTGTTCCACCATAAACCGTTGGGGTTTGCGAGTTCGTGCGCGTTTGACATTCCGACAGATGAACGCGTGAATTAAATGCGAACACTCGCGTTCCTTCCTTTCTTTTTCTGCCGCTCTTTTCAACTTTCCTCTTGTTCTAGTCGACTGCCTGCGGATCATGTGCACGGATTGTGAACTCACGAACTCGTCGGCCTACGGATGATCATTCCTTCGCCCCGCTCTTCTTCGCTCTCGTTTGTCTCCATCGCGCAACAATCAGCCGCCGATCGGAATTCGAACTTCATGAATGCGAATCGCCATTCTTTGCGTTGTTATCCTCGTCCTTAAAGCGACCGTCGGCGCTTACTCCGCCCTCTACGTTCGGGATCCGCACAGGTCAGTTCTTTTCGGTCGCTCACCCGATTACTCGGCTTTGTCCGATTCTGTTTAGCATGAAAGGACGATATTGCTACAGCTGCATGTCGCAAGATTTCGAGAAGCATTGGTCGTATTTGGATCAAGTGAGTTTCTCGCTTTCATTGCATTCCAACTCAACGAGGTACTTCCATTGAATTCGTTTAATTAAACCCTTCTTCGCCATTCTCGCGGCTTCCTTTTGCGCTCTCGTGATCTTCGCCAACATTAGACGGTTTTCTTCGTCCTTTGTGGCTGTGCTTCTTTTATACATTAGGCGGAAATTGAATTTTCCGCTTGTGTTAAGTTGGCACATAAGGACGGGCGCGGCCGTCTTCCAAACTTCGTCCCGTCCGACCGGTTTTGGGATGAATAAGCGCGCAGAGACGATGAAAAAGCGGGTTGCCGAGTGAAATGGCCTGCGGAAGGCGCCGAAGACGCGCGCTGAACCGTCTAATCAGGGACAATCAAACAGTGCGCTCATTGGGGCATGGAAATTACGCTGCGCACGGGCCACTTCTTTCTTCCTTCCCCTTTTTGCTTTTCTTCAATGGCCGTAGATTGCAATGGGCAATGCATAAGAGAATTGAAAACGAATGTCCCACATGTTTCTTTTGCTCGCTTGAACGAAGTTCGAGGGATGGCGGGCGATCGGCGACCACAGGTATGATTAATAACCCACATGCTCGGCAGTGGAGCGGCTGCACGCCCCAACAAATCGTTCATTCTCCCCGCCGCCCTTCCACTCGGCCCTCCACCCGCCGGCGCATCCGATTGTAAACGCGACAAGCCGCCTATCGAATTACCCGCCCGAATTCCGCGGCAAACTGGCGGCCGGACGGCGGCAGAATTTTTAAACGCTTCGCATCTGCCCTCCCTGCTTTCTTCCTGTTTCCAACCTCACCGCAGCAAAGAATTCGGATCAAGCAATCGACCAGAAAACAAATGCATCAAGAAAAGGGAATCAATCGCTCTCATTGCCTTCCTTGTTCAGATTTATTACCGACCAATGAACTTCACGGACGAATGCCACTCGATGGCGCCGAACATTCGAATCGGAAGGACGCCATGCAGCCACTCGCCTCTGCATCACAGTCATTGAACCACGGGTATTGGCAGGTGAGTGTAGACAATGAAGACTGCTGGAATCCGATCGTCGCCACAAGACATCGTTTTGTTCGTAAAGTCCAAAATTCATCTTAAGAGTCTTTAAAAAGCGTTTAGTTGATTAAAAGCGACAAATGGGCGTCGAAGAGGGCGTCGATCCACTTCAACTTTCGTTATTTTAGGGCGCCACATCGGGAACAACGTTATTCGCGGCTGCTTCTCGTCGGTCTTCAAGTACGGCGAGGCGCCGACCACGAACCTTGCAGGTCGGTCCTCTTTCTTTCTTCAAAATAAAGAGAATAGTTCGCGGGAAAACATTCCATTCATTACGGGCCCCCAATTCACATCTTCTTCCCTTTCAGAAGCGAGTTGCAGCCCGACGGCCATGGCCCGACTACTGCCGCCGCATCTCGCCTCCAAGTCGAGCAATCGGACGATCGAGTTGTGTCGTTGTCTCGGCAATCTCTGCAACGACTACCCGTGGGCTCCGAACAACTCCGCCTTTTCACTTGCTTCCTCTCGATTCCAAACGCCGTTGGCTCTGCTGAGCGCATTGGTCGTCTCTTTCCTTTGATTCTCCTGCCCGTTTGATCACCCATTCGTTTATCTTCACTGCTTGCATTTAAAGGAGGCTGTTTCGCACAATAAAAGTCGACTGCTCGAAGCCGAGCTCGTACATTCCACCTGCCCTCTGTTCTCCGTGCTCAATAAATCCGTGAGTTGAGTACTTTGAAAGGGTCATACTAGAGGAAAGCTCGAGGGTATTTTGGGTTGCCGTTTGGACTAAACGAGTGCTCACTGTCAAGCACGAGTGGGTCGCCTATACTCAACTCCCACATTTTTTTTTTCTCTGTCATTCCAAACGTGAAGACTGAACGATGATGCCAAGAATTTACTACTCAACCACTAACAACCAAGAAATAAATTAAACCAAGGCGAATCCAAAGGAAATCGGTAAGGAAATGGCGGAAACGCGACGATCGCTCGCGGCCGATATGCGCGTGAATTCGGAGCGAGGGGAGTCGCCGAGAAGCTCGCTGGTACCCGCGAGAGTTGTTTGGAGGGAGTAGGTAACTAGTTGGAGAGAAGAAGAAATAAAGAAATACAACAATGATCTTATGCGAGAATGATCAGAAGAGGGAAGAACCGAAGATTGGCACAAATCCACTCGATCGAAATGCATGGACGGCTCGGAGATCACCGGCGGGCAGTCGGCGGCCGCTCACTCGCTGCGGGCGGCGCGCAAGGCGGCGAGGTCGACCACGTGGGCGGGTTCCTCGGCCGCTTGGGCGCCCTCGTGGGCGGCGGCTTCCGAAGACTCCTCGTTGACGACGCTCACTTTGCCCTCGTGCTGCCGCTTGTACTCGTCCAGCTCGCGAATGAGCTCCTGTTGGGCGTAGACGGACTGGATGGTCCGCTGGTACTCGGTGAGGTTCTCCTCCGAGCGCTCGCTCAACACCGACAGCTTGCCGCTGACCGCGTCCGCATCCTTTTGCAGGTTGTACTCGCCTGAAAGCAGTGGAGTCAGCGTCGTGATTGATTTTCTCTCCGCACTCACCCTTCGTTCTTCAGTTGGCTGCGAGCACGGCGGTGGAAGACGGCGACCATGAGGCCGATCAGACCCGAGAGGACGAACATCGTTCCCGCGCACACGAACGTCGCGTCGTAGGAGCGCGTCAAGTCGTAGACACAGCCTGAAAGACGGGAAATTGAACAGAACGAATTGCCCAGAAGAATTCCTACCGGCCAACGGCGTTCCGATCAGCGAGGCCAAGCCGCGGCTCACGATCAGCAAACCGAACGAGTTGGTCAGCCGCTCCACTCCCAGCAGGTCGCTAAGCACGATGGAAGTGAGCGAAATGAAGGCCGCTGAAATCAAGACAGTCGAGTGAATGAACAGTCGAATGGAGGAACTCACAGATGGCGAACCCGAAGAGAGACGCGTAGACACAAAGGAGGGGGTAGGAGCCGAGGGCGAAGCAGAAGATCGTCAGGAACCCGCAGACGAGCAGCGAGACGTTCGAGATGGCCAGAGCGGAGAACAGCCGGCGGTCCGTCAGCCAACCGAAGAAGATCCGGCCGAAGGTGTTCGTGGCGCCGATGATCGAAAGGAGGACCGTTCCGTTGGCCACCGAGCTGCCGCGCGTGACCGCCAGGTCGATGATGAACACGAGCGGAACATAGAATCCGAGCATCGCGACGATGTTCGTCAGGCACAAGAGGACCATCACGGGGTCCTTCAGCAGATTGATGTCGATCATCTCCTGCACCGAGTTGCGGATCGGGTACGGGATCCACGCGCAGCGAGTGGGGCCGCCCAGCGAGATCATGTCCTCGTTCTCCAGCCCGCCGATGCGGCTGTAGCGAGAGCCGCCCAGCCGAGTGGACATGTCCGCAATGTCCAGCTGAGAGGTGTTGCGGGAGGCAATCACCGACTGCGCGAGCACCGCTTTCGGGATCGAGATCTGCGATTCGCGGTAGTTGCGGAAGCTGCTTCCTGCAGAAACTCCAGTTATTCATTGTTGCAAAAGAAGAAACAAACCCTCGTGCTCGAACTCCTTCAAGTTCTTGATGCTGCCCTGCAGGAAGATGTCCTTGCGGGAGAACGGGCGCGTGAACTCCTTCGGGTCGATGCTCTAAACTCGGCAGAAATCAATGGATGACGAAGAATGAATGCACTTACGCTCACGGCCACACTGCCCATCGATTCGGCGATGTTCGTCGGGTTGATTTGACTCAAACGACTCAACGATTGGGCGTAGCTGCGGACGGAGATGCGGGACAGCTGGTTCGAGAGGTTGTAGCGACTGCCGGTGCCGGTCGCCGTCGTGAACTCGCTGGTCATGCTGCAAGCAAAAAAAGGATGTGATCGAGTGGAATCTTCGCACGAACCTCGTCAAAGTCGGCTTCCGAGTGCGCGCCATGACCGGGCCCCGCTCGGCGTGGTGATGCTGGGATCCCGTGCGGCTCTTGTTCAGCACACGGCCCTCGTTGATGGGCGACAAGTGCGGCCGGCGGGGAGTGGACGGACTCGCCACCGTCTCCGCGTCGCCGTCCGCGGTCCCTTGGCCGTCGGTCGTCTGCCCGTCGCTCTCGTTCGGCAGGAGCGGCCGGCCGTCATCTCGCTGCACCTCCACCGCCGATTGGGAGTTCGGGCGGGAGCGCGACGAGAGCGGACGCGGTGCGTGGCCGCCCTCCACTTCGGATCGCGACCCAACGGAAGCGGCTCGCTGAAAAGAGAAATGAATCTACTCTTCAGCGGGAATGAACTCACCGATTGCTCGGTGGGCTTCCGCGTCCGGCTGAACTTCTTCTTCAGCAGCGCTTGAATGCGTTGCTTCAGCGAGGGCTGCGCGGCCGCGTCGCCGACCGCCTCCATGCCCAGCGGAACGAAGAGCCCGCCGGAAGCCGCACAGAGCAGGATGCCGATCGCGCTGAGGTAGAGCGTGACCCGCCAGCTGTATTCTGCAATGCAAAAGAGAATAATGAAAGAAGGGCAGAGTTGAACAAACCTTCGATGAAGTACTTGGCGATCACCGGCACGATGAACGTCCCAAAGCCCGAGCCCGCAACGGCGATTCCCGTCGCGAGGGCACGCTTCGACTCGAAGTACTGACTCACAACGACGATGCCGGGCAGGTAAATGAAAGGAGAAACCGCAACCTAAACAGAGAAATAGACACATAACCAAAGCAAGAATGCCGACTTACCTCCGAAGAACCCGTAGAAGAGAAGATGGACGAAGATGTTGGGCGAGAAGGTGGAGGCGAAGAAGGCACAAGCGGCCAAGATCGCCCCGCCGATGACCACCACGCGCGCGTTGTACCGATTGAGCAGACCGCCGGCGAACGGGCCGAACAGCAGCGTGCAGCCGATCAGGAGAGCACCGATGAACGACGTGAGGGCTTTGGACTCCTTGAACTCCTTCTCGTAGGCGGCCATGAACGGGCCGAACGAGTTCGAGATCCCATCCACGATCATGTTGTTGAAGAAGGCGCCCGCCACGATCACCCAACCGTAGCCGCCGTCCGGCGGGGCGGGCAGCTGGTCGATGATCGCCTCGGCGCGCATGTTGTCTGCAATTCGCCCACTCCTCAACAAAGTTCCGTCGAACGTCCACTTACTGAGCATTTCGTTCATGGAGCCACCCGAAGACTCGTCGTCGCCGTAGTCCTCCTCGTCCATCACGTTCTGGTCGCCGTACTCGGTGTAGGAGCCGTCGTCGTCCTCGAAGCCCTGATGCGCGATCCCGTTCGGCGGCATCGCCACTGAAGAAAGCGGAGGGTCGATTTCACAACGAGCAGGCGGGCGAATGACTCACGCGGCGTCGTCGGGGATTGATCGTGCTTGTCGGCAGTGGCCGACGGGTTTTCCTCGCCGGGCGTCTCGTCCGGCGGCTGGGGAGTGTTGCGGGCGGGCGTTCCTCCGTCCACGATCACGATCGGCGTCGTTTGTTGCGAGGAGTCGTCCTGGACGGGCGGCCCGTCGACGGAGGCGGGCGGCGAGCTCATTGCCGTTGAACACGCCCACCTGCTGGCCACTTGCGGGCGTGCGCACGCGGGTCGCCTGAAAGCAAAAAGGAGGAGTGGCGCGATTCAACGAGTCGTCCAAGCGAGTGAGTGACGTTCGCGGCGGAACGATCGCAACGTTCGACCGTCTGCCGCCCGTCGGACCACGAGTTTCACGGCGGGGCGCGAACAATTGAAAAGAATTACCCCTTCTTTGTGTTCTTCTTTCGAAAGTGATAACGCGGAAGGGGAGAAAGCGAGTGGTCGGCAATTTCGTACAACCGGCCAGCCCCTCGTTAATCATGCGGCGGCGGACATCTGCACCGAAAGAAAGGGCCGGTGATAAGCGAGAGGCCCGAACAAAAGCGGAGTGGAGCGTCTCGCATTGTTCGGAAGCTCGAAACGACTCGTGGTGTGAGCGAGCAAAGACAAAGAAACGTGTGGAAGCATTCCAAACGATCGCGAGCCGAACGATGTCCGCCTAATGGCCGCTTTTTGATCGACCGCCTGTGCAGAAAGATCGACGAGAATAAGCGGATCAAACGAATGAATTCGAAAAATGTGCGCCCTGATGGCGGACCGAAGATGACGGGAGAAAAGGCGACGGGAGGGGCGTGAGGACGGCCGGCGGGGCGGGCGACGAAGCGGACGGCGGCGAGCTGGACATCGACCGACGGCTGTGAACGGAAGTCCACGCGTCGTTCGCCCCGCGGACAAACACGTCGCGAAATGAACGCAATTGACGACGACGAAAGAACACCGGTGGGAAAAACCGAGAGGAAATGGGCGAGATTTCGCGAGTGGACTTCGGGCAAGCGGCACCCTCGCTTGCTTCCTCAGTCACAACAAACCGACTGGAACAACAACACCAAGAAGAAGCGGGCCGACAGATCGACCCGCCCGGCTTGCGCAATTGGATGGAAGACGAAAAGGCGAGCCCCCAATCCAACGTGCAAATAAATTCGACGGTGAGCGAGGCGGAGAAACGGAGGACGTCGACGATGAAGACGGGCTGCAGCGAGAGGTGAAAAAACACGCAGCGGCCAAACGAAGCAGACGGGACGAACGAGAGCCGGCCGCCTTCTTCTCGCATTTTCGTCCCGCATTTTCGGATCGTTTGTTCGCGTGAAAATTCGCAAAAATCCATTCGGCTTCGCGGATCTCGATCATTCGGGAGCGAACGATCGTAATGCTTTCGGTCAGGAAAGAGCTCGCCCGTTCTTCTCGTTGTGTGTGGCATCAAACTCGCACACGCGCTGCCCGTTCCGAAACGCGACGGCCACCTGGCGGCCGCGTTCAAACGGCCGCGTCCAGACGGAACACCCGCATTTCTCATTTTTTGCCAAACACGCCGAAGCCGTCCATCATTCGGCGGTCATCCCGATGATCGAATTGTTTTGCCGGCGCTCGCCCGTGGGTACGAAGAACAGGTGGCCAAAAAGATCCTCCCGTCCACGACAACAAACCTTCCGCCTCCCGCCTCGGCCCAAGCCCGCTGGAGAACGAGTAGGGGGTGTTCTCGTCATGAAGAGAAGGGAACGAAATGGAATTGATGCAAGCGGTTGTTGATCGCGCGTGGGACAACCGAGCGGATGAATCAGCAGAAAGCGGGCTTCGAATTGCGAAACCGCCCGGAAATCCGGCGGCGGGGATCAAAAGCAAGAAGGCGGCCGGCAAATGGAATGATGAATGGAAGCGATAAACACACGATCTCCAATTGATCGAATGACGCGATAGAAGCAACAAAACACTTCCGTGTGCGCTCGGCATTTCCGTCGGCCACGCGGAAGGAAGCAGCGTGTGCATTGGTCGACATTTCGATTCGAATGGAAGTTTTCACACGAGTTTGGACGGCCGAGCTTCCAAAAGCCACGCGTTGCGGACCCGAAAACCGCAGCCAACCCGCCCCGCGAGAGGAACCCGCCAGACGGTTGCCCCATCCGCCGTCTCGCCGCCCAACGGACATCCGATTCGCACAAAAAGCGCGGAAATGGACACGACGAACGCGGACGATTGGGGCGGACAGCGAGGCCATTCGGTCGACCGTTCGTCCTTTCGCGGCTCGAACGCACGCGGTCGGCCGGTTGGCTCATGGGAACGCGGGGACGCCGCCATCCGAGTGCATATCAAGGACAAGCGAGAGATGAGGAAAAGAAGAACGGAGGGCACAAGCGGCGTGCGTGAATAGGGAACGGCGCCCTTCGCCCGCCGCGTGTCCGTGCGGGTGGGAGCGAGCAAACCGCCGCCGCCGTAATTGCGAGCCGCGGACGCGTTCATTTTGTGGGCCGCCGATTCCGCCGGCTCTTCACGAATTTCGACCGCCGCCCTCCTTTCGGCGTGTTCAAGCCGCCCCGGACAGCCGCCCCTCATTTGCCGCCGATCTCCGCTCACGAAGCGGGCGAGGAGGAAGCGGAGGAATGGACGAGCAAAAAGATCGAGCAGCATTCACGACATAAAAAGAAATGAGTAATCGCCGGCAGAAAAGGGCCCGTTCTCGCACGAGCAAGCGGGAGCACGGTGACCATCGAGAGTCCCGAGGCGGGGCAGGGCGCAATGCAAAGCGAGTGGAGATATGCGAGGCCGCCTTCTGCTCACGCGCTCGTCTCATCGTTCCCGCCCGTCGGCCGCTGTCCAGGCGACCGCCGGCCGAGCGGCAATGCGGACAGGACGGCGTCAACGCCACTTGCAGCATAAACATCGACCGCTCGCCCGCTCCTCGATGGTCGACGGAGACGATTGCGAAAGGAAACCGCTCAGTTGTTCGCTTCAGCAATCGGACAAGGAAGAAAACGAACAGCTAGACAGACAGCTCATTAGAATCAGGAAGCGGCGGCAAGGGAAGATGCGTAAACCAAAGGAAAACTTCTCGCTCCGTCTGCTTTCCCAAACGCCTCGAATTTTCGTTCCGTCCGAAAAGCCCGAGCGGCTCGTTCCGCGCCGAAGATCCAATTTTTCGGCCGAAAAAAGACGCCGAAAATCGAAGGCCGTCGGGCGAAGCGGCATGCGAAATGCGCGTCACTCGCTTTTCCCGCCGGCCAGCGTCCACAAGCGGCACGCGGCGCGAGTTGCTTTTCGGCGGCCCGCACTTCCGAATGACCGCCCGCTCGGCGGGAGGAATTTCGAAAGCGAAAGGAAGTTCTCTCTTTTCGTCTAACGGCAGATGAGTCATCCTCCCTTGTTCGTCCAACACGCCGTTCTAAAGAGGAGTTTGGGTGATGACTGCTTGGAATTGACAATCTTTATTGGACTTCCGTTGAATATCCTTGCGACCTCTACGTGAAAGGGGGACGATTAGAGAAGAGGGATGACACGAAGTGCGGAATTGCGAATGGAAACGGGAGAACGGGTTTATCTTCGGTGGGTTCGGTTAGAGACATGCGGAAAGGAGGAGTAATCGTGGACTGAATGCTCGCCCGCGTTCACGTCTGCACACGAGCGGGCCCTCAATAGCCGCCGACGAAGAAGTTTCGAACGGGCGCCGCGTGAGTGCGGGGCTGGGCCGTGGTCGTCGAGGTGGTCACGAACGCGGTCGTTGGTTTCCGCGTGGTAATTGGCTTCTGCGTGGTGGCTGGCTTCTTGTCCGTCGTCTTCTTCGGCCCGTCGCACTCCTTTTTGGGCACACAGCGGCTGATGTGATCGCGCACGTAGCCGGTCACGCAGCCGCAGCTCGGCTTCAGACAACGCTGGGCGGGGATGCAGACGGGGCTGCCGCACGTTCCGTCGCACGCTCCGCACAACTTGGCCTCTTCGTTCTCTCCGCAATCGATGCCTGAACGACTCCGAATGGATGGATTTCACAAAGCCTTCACTCACCATCGCATTGGAAGGTACGGCTGCGGGCATCCGTCCTCGTCCTCTCGGTACTCGTGGCTGCAGTTGTTCGGCGGGAGGGCCAAACGGAGTCGAGGGCAATCCGACCCGCGCGGCGGAATGCACGTGCCGTTGCGGCAAGTGTAGTCGGTCGGGCATTGAATGCGATCGCAGAGTTGAACGGCGGCCTTCGAGATCGGGACACAATGCCCGTTCTCGCACGTGCTTCCGCTCACACACTTGACGGTCGCACAGCTCGCGCTCGAACCGACCGGCGCCCCTCCGATCCACGTGGACGGCGCGGGGCCTCCGCGAACGGTCGACGAGGAGTTGGATCGCGGAGTCGTGGAGGTGAGGAGGGTGGACAGTCGGAAGGGAGTGATCGTCGTGCTGCTCCTGCCGCCCGGGTGGTCGTTCGAACGGTGGAGGTCGAAGTCGTCGGTCGGCTTGTCGTGCTCGTTGGTTGAGGGGTGGTGGAAGTTGGCCGCGAGGTCGTCGATGTCGGTCGGCTGGTCGTGGAAGTCGGCTGAGTGGTGGATGGCGTCGTGCGGATGGTAGTCGTCGAAGTTGTCGTGGGCGTCGTCCGCGCGGTTGTGCTCGTTGTTGTCGGGCGGGGTGTGGTCGTTGTGCTCGTTGTCGTCGTTGTTGAAGTTTGCGTTGTTCGAACGGTTGTTGTGCTCGGAGTCGTTGTTGTGCTGGCGGTCGAAGTGCTCGTCGGACGAGTGGTGGACGCAACGGTGGGTTGTGGTCGGGGCGACGCTCACAGTCGACTGCGAGTTGCCGCTTCCTGCCGCCAACTGACTTCCAGCGGCAACGTTTCCTTTCGTTTCCTCCGCCTTGTTGCCGCCGTTCACCGCTCCGATCGAGCTGCTGCCGGTGGCCAGCGGCTTCTGATCGTTCTTGCACTCGTTCGCCGCCACACAAACGTTCTTCGAGTTGCGCACGTAGCCGTCAACGCAGCCGCATTCCGCCGGGCGGCACAGCAGAGTGCACACTTGGGCGGGCTTGTCGCAGTAGGAATCGCACGCTCCGCACTTGTACGCCTGCTCGTTCGGGTTTGTGCAGTTGATGGCTGCAAGGACGGGAGAGTCAAAATGAGTTATCCTCTGGCTGCACTCACAAGCCGAATCGCTGTTTGCGGCCAGGGAGATGGACGGAGTTTTGCGGGGCTTTCCCGCCGATGCACACGTCCGTGCAGTCGGCCATCGACTCGAAGTTGTTCGCGTTGCCCGAACACCCGCCGAAGACGAACGGAACGCACTTCCCGACGCGCGCATTGTAGAAGTAGCGGGTCATGTGCGCAAAGCAGGGCCCGTTGTCCGAATCGAGCAAGCAGCCCTGAAATCAAGACGACAATGAGAAGAAGGCCAGTCGAGTGCTCACCCGGTCGATCTTGGCATCTTCCTTGCACTTGGCCGTGTACGTGGGGCACTTGTTGGCGTCTTGGGTCTCCTTCCACTCGCAGTCCGGGATCTCGTTGGTCGGCTTCACGGCCTCCGCACAGCTCGTCGCATGGACCACCGAGGAAGTGAAGCGGTCAAGAACTGAAGTCCAAGGATGAATCACCCATCAATCAATCGATTGTTTACCGCAATGAAGAAGAACGCCCAGTAGTGAGGCCGTCCGGTCCGCTGCATTTCGGTGGCGGCGGAGTGGAAGAGCGGAACATAAAATGAAGTGATTTAGACGAGCGCCGACATCCCGCCGAACGCGTGGGGTCTTCGATTGCGCGATTAAATCGAACAGCTTACGCGTCGAAACAAACACGCGCACTGGGTTTTGATTTTGAGGGCGATTATCCCCGCCGATCGGCTGCCCGCCGCCCATCCGGCCGGCCGTTCGGGAAATCGACGCGTCCAATTAGGCGGCGAGCGTTCGGGAATCTTCGCCCTTTCGGTTCTTTCTGCCCGCCGGCGGGCGGCGAAGATCACGTTCGTTTGACTCACGATCCCCCGGAAGTGGGAACAGTCGACGACCACCAACCTCGAACGAGTGACACTCATTTTATTCAAGAGAACGCAACCAACGGATACGGTCGAAGTGCGGGAAGGAAATGTGGAATTGAAGGCGACGGAGACCTCGTGCGTGTGGGCATGTCGGAGCAACGATTGAGGGGCGGGATCAATGGACGAATGAAAACAAAACGAACGAGAAGATTCGACGAACGCGTGTGGCTTCGGAAGCCCCCCGCGAACGGGAAGCCAAACGAGAGCCGCTGGGACGAGCAAATCCCATTTGCGTCATTCGGACGGGCGAACAAAGGTGATGCTTTGAGATTAGGGGGAGAGCAGGAAGGTAATCTCCGGTGGGAAATCAGTTCGACGTTAAGCCGAGGCATTTCGACAGGCTGCCGGTAAGCGATTTGCTGATTGGCTGGAGGAAGGCCGGTTGCCACGAGATGAAAACAAGGTAGACGGGCACAGCGGTGAGCATGATGGCGAGTCCGATGCCTGACAATCCGCCAATTACTTCCTTCCTATCGTATGCCGGGGGCAACTCACCGGTGTCCACTGGCGTCATCGTGACCGGCAAGAGGACGAGGCCGATGCATCCGACGAAGAAGATAATCGGAATGAGGAGGAAGACCTTAATCGGCCGCTCCTCGTCCGGTCGCTTGATGCGGAAGTAGAAGAGGGCAGCGATGGCGCCCGCAATCGCAAGCCAGTAGCTGATGGCGATGTAGCTGAAAGAAACAATTGGACTCCGGCGTTGCTGGTCGGCTAACTCACTTGATCAGCTTGATGCAGTCGTTGGAGAGCACAAGGAACGCGATGGCGATCAATCCCTGCAACATCACCGTTTGATTCGGGTGGAGGGTTGTTGTTTACCGTGAGGATGACCGCCGGAACGGGCGTGTGCGTCTTCGGGTTGGTCATTCCGAGCAGCGCGGGCATCTGCCCTTCGCGAGCCCCCGCGTAGAACAGTCTGGAAATCGGATGGATGAATAAATCTCTCTAATCTCTTTGCACTTGCCGAGAGGAAGTGAAGATGACGCCATTGGCAGATCCGAGCGTCGAGCACGCCACAAGAGCGGCATCGTGAAGGCCACGTAGCCGAAGACCCGATTGGCGAAGTCGATGGCCACCGCGGGGCTTCCGATCATCTCGTCGGGCGAGAGGACGACGTAAAGGGCGACGTTCGTCAACACGTAAACGGCGGTCACGAGGAAGCAGGAGACGAGGATGGCAATCGGCAGATCTCGCTGGGGGTTCTTCATCTCGTTCCACGATGAACACCAGGTAGTTCCAGCCCTGTAGGCGAACAACGCCGAGTAGAAGGAGATCGCGATGGCCGCCGGACTCGTGTTGCTGTTGACCCAGACGTCTTGGAACGGAGCGCTTGTAGTAGTCGTCGCCGAACGCCAGCAGGAACAGTCCCGTGCCGATGATCATCACCAGGGCCACGAGTTTGGCCTGCAAACAAACGAGCGTTTTGAGTTCGCCCCCAGAACATTCGATTTCAGCTCACCATTGTGAACGTGTCCTGGATGAGAGTGGACAGTCGAACGGAGATGCAGTTGATGAACGTGAGAGCCACTGAAATAAACGATTGGCAAGGTCGAGAAGACAAGCAAGTCACTCACACAACAACAAGATGGCAAGTCCCTGAATGGCAGCGGTGGGCGGATCGCAGTCGACAAAGAAGGGCTTGAGCAGGTAAGTGGCAAATGGTCAAGGCGACGATCGTGCAGGTGCACGGCCTGCAATCAAACAACACTCATTGTTGTTCCCTTCGTTCGCCCGCACTCACCGCACAACGACGGCCTCGACCCACAGGCGAATGAAGGCGAGGAACGGACCGAAGGCCTCTCGGATGTACGTGTAATCGCCGCCCGATTTCTTGATCATCGTCGCGAGCTCCGCGTACGAGTAGGCGCCCATCGTGACGAAGATGCCCGAAACCAGCCACGTGATCAGCGAGATGCCCACGCTGCCGGCCTCCTTCTGCACGCCGGTGGGACTCACAAAGATGCCTGCAGGAACGAATAGAGTGATTAGAAGAGCCCAAGTAGACGTTCTCTCACCCGATCCGATGATGCAGCCCACACTCATCGTGATGCCGTTGAACAGGGTCAGCGTTTTGCGCAGTCCGCCCGATTCCTCGGTGAACGCGGGCTCCAAGCCGCCCTCCTTCTTGGACGGCGGGATTTCGGCATCGCCGTCGGCCGCCTTCTTCTCGCTCTCGCTCAAAAGAGCCTCCGTCTGGCCGTTGATCACGTTCGGCGTCGCGTCTTCCGCCGGCTCCTCGAGCGGCGCCTTCACTTCGGCCTCGGCGACCGGCGGGAGCGGTTCGGTCGGCGCGGTGGTTTCGAGCACGGGGTCAGTGGCCGCAGTCTCGAGCGGCGGCGGCGGAGTCGAGGACATGGCGGCCTGCAGGGAAAGAGGTGAGAAAAGACGCAAAAACGAATGAAATGAGTGCTTGTAAACGAACGCGTTCTTTTATACACGGGAACGATCCGAAACAACCGCACAAACTCCAACCCTCCCCTTTTCGGCATGAGAACGAAATCCACTGCTCCGCCGAGCGAATTGTAAGCACTTTGCTCCGTGGACTGAAGTCGCCTTTGGCAACAGTGAGCGCTCTAGTTGCGAGCTTCTAGTTTGTAGTTCAAAAGACGCTTTCAAATCCGATCCACGGGCACTTATTAAACGAACAAAACAAAGTGGAAGAGAGGTCGTGTCAACGAACTGAGAGCAAAATGGAGGCCTCTCCATTGTTTGTTTGCTCCCAACGCCCGTCGTCTCAATGACAAAATGGCGGCGATCGGGCGGAATGAGGCGAAGGCCGTCGGAACGCCGGCTTTTATTCCGATCGATCGGCCGGCCACTCGATGAAGGCGGGCGACGGTTGAGGGCGGGGATCTTCTGCCCGCCGCTCGGTACGTGAACCGAGCGGCCGGCCGGCCCCGCGCTGTGCGACGGCCGCAATTCGACGTTGGGGACAAAAAGGATCGTCATTTCTGAGGGCCCCGGCCGCCCGACGACCGGCATGATGCAATCGATCCGTTGAGTTTCAATTCGCGTCGGCCAACGGCCGCCGTTTTACAGTCGGATTTGTTCGCGATCGAATGGAATTTGCGAGAAGCAGCGAATGCGAAGGGAACATGAAACGATCGTTAATCCGTTAGATTTTAATCAAATCAGAGAACTCTGGCCGCGCATGAGTGTCCTTTAAACTAATTTCATCGAGAGCAGGACGCTCATTTAATAAACACAGCCTGCTTCTTTGTTCTTCCGCCGGCCGCCCACTTGCAGAAAGAAGTTCATCGGGCACGTGTTCATGAATAATGAACGGCCAGGCAGGGATTACGTTCGTCGCTTCTGCTCGTGGGCCGCCAAGAAAGAAGGTGGTTGGAGTCGTTTTTTATTCGCCGCGCACAGCTCGTCGATGGGGAGCGGGAATGCGGGAGATTTGGACGGCGCGGAGGGTGGACGGCGGGGCGAAACGAGCGGCCAGGTGGACACGCGCCCGAAAGAGCTTCCCGTCGCCCCGTTTGCCCGCCCTTCTGCTCGACGGTCCCCCGGCTCCCGCTTTCCTCCCGCTTTTTGTCCCCCACCTTTTCGAGCGGTAATTTCGGCCGCTCTTTCGAGTGCGAGCCGCCCGGCCGTCGGATTTCAACGGAATTGAATCGCGCGGCATTTTGCGCCTTCTGTCGAACGAACGACCTTCTTTTGTTCTGCATTTCGGCGAGCATCTTCCCGTCTTCAGCGGCCAAAGGTTGTGGTTTATGGGGAAGCTTGCGGTTAATGCGAACGTTTGGTGGAGGTGGAAGCTCGAAGGAAGCTGTCCCAAGAGCAGCATTGTCTCGTTCCGCTCTCTTCGGCGGCTTCGAGAACCGTTTGGACGGACAATAAGCTGCTTGTTCGTGGCGGTGTTCTCTATTAGTGGGATGGCGTGTTCAATGATGCGATGGGAGGACGTTCCGAGAAGCGCGTTCCGTGCAACGCCCCTCGGCCGGCCGTGCACGGGAACGGAGAGTTTCTGGACGGACGGGAAACGGAAACACGGGCCGCAAAAGTAAGAAGTCGCCGACCGAACGCGCGGCGGGCCGAAGGCGCGGAGGTCAAAAGGAGCACAGGATGTGCCCGAAGAGGTCATTATCCTCTCGCCCCTCTCCGCTCGCGCGTCTCCGACTTCGAAGCCGTGAAGAAAACGCAAAAAGAAATGAATTTTATTACGTGAATTTCCGTTGACAAAAAATGGGATTTCACTTTTCGTCCGCCTCTTCCTTCGCGAAAACGAGCCCCCTTTTTGTGCGCGGCTTTTCGTCGTTCTTTCCGCTTTTTGTACTCCGAAGATGTGCGGATTAAAATTCGTGCGCGTTTTGTTTCGCTCGTTTTTTTCGATGAAACGCTTTGTTTTTATTTCACGTCCTTTTCGGGAGGACAACGAACACGCGTGTTTTCGTCCGCGATGAGCCCGGAAGTCCCCTACTGGCGGTTACTCCAAACAACCTTGCAGATGACTGGGAGGTGGGAACGGAGGAAAAAGTTGCAGCGCGCTCGTCTCTGCAGAAAATGAGTGGACAAAAAGAAACAAAAACACTCGTTCGGCATTTCGGACCAAAAAGTGGGAAGAGGGGGCGAAATGCAGAAGCGGCGAAGAAGAAGGGGAGGAAAACGCGCGATGAAGACGGCTTCCCGCACGCACAAATCAAAAGAATACCGGCCGGGCACTCGCGCGTCCCTCAAAATCGCGAATGACTCCATCGGGGCGGAGGTGGTGGTCGAAAAAGGAAAATAAAAACGTTCTTTGCACTGCCGAAATTCCACGCCAACATTCACTAACCGCTCGCTTCCCGGCTCGCCCTCGTTTTATTCGGGGGCCCTGGACGCGGAAGAGAGCAGTGCCTTTTGGCCGCAAGAGGCAAATGACCGCGGGCCTTCAACGGGACGCCCGTTTCCATGATTTTCGGTGGGCCTCCCGTTTGCATCGCGATGTTTGCCCGTTTTCGGCCGATCGGTTCGTGGAGTGACGACGGCGGGGGGCGGACGGAAACGAAACTGTTCGCAAATTATTCCCCCGATCGTCCTTCCGCTCACTTCCGCACGAAATGGAGGCCAATTTGAAGGGGGCGAACGAGGCCGCCGTGTGCGTATCGCCTTCCTTCGGGCCCCCACCGGTTGACCGCTCCGCCCGACCCCGCGGGTCTTCGGACAAAGTCGGAGGAAAACGATCGCCAGTTTGATAAGCGGGGCCTCCTTCCGTCGATCATCACTCACATTCGAGCGGTTCGAACCGAAACGACGATAACGGAAGGAAAATCGGGAAGTGGACGAGAATCGTGTCGCTCGAAATTTACGACCGGCAGTTGGAATTTCGTTTATGATGCAATCGAAAAGAAATCAACCACGCGAATCCCAACGAAAACGTCTCATCACGAGCAGCCTTCCGCAACCAACAGGATGGAAGGAAATCCATTAGCCGCAGACGAAAGAAGACTGTTTTCCGCGGATCGATCGCTTTGATTCGCGATCCGCCGTTTTCATTTCACACTGCGGACTTCCAGGAGACGGTCGAGCTTCACGGACGTCCCGATGATTTGAACTCCTCTTCTTCCCGTCTCTCCTGCCGGCAGCGACCATGAACAACATTGACGCGATCGTCTTCGCCGCCATCCTCCTCCTCATTTCGGTGGTCGGCGTCTTCTTCAGCCGGCGGTCGGGCACAAAGAACACGCACGTGGACGTCCTGGTCGGCTCCAAGTGAGTTCTTTCGATTAGGAGATCCAGCTAAAGAGCATTCGATTCCAGTGTCTCGACGTTCTCGATCGCCCTTGTCCGTCTGCTCCTCCTTCCTTTCGGCCGTCTCGCTGCTCGGCTTCCCGGCAGAGGTGAGAAGGAAGCAACGAATGAAGAGCTTACTCGATGCTTTTCAGGTGTACTACCGCGGGACGTCGCCCATTTGGTTCTTCGCCGTCTACTTGATCTCCTTTCCCGACGGTCGCCTACCTCTTTCTGCCCGTCTTCTACAACCTGAAGATTTCGAGCATCTATGAGGTGGGCAGCACAAGCGTTTGAAGAAACTAACTGATCGATTGTCTCTTCAGTACCTGGAGAAACGGTTCTGTTTCACTTCCCGCCTGCTCGCTTCGTTGACCTTCATTCTGCAAGTGAGCGATGAACCTAGCTTGATCGGCTGCCAATGCTCACTTCTGCTCGTTTAGACGATCTTCTACCTGGCAGTCGCCCTGTACGCTCCGGCCTTGGCTCTCGCACAGACGTTCCACTTCCCGATCTTCTTGGCCATCTTTCATCACGGCCTTCATTTCGGCCATCTACTTGTTTGTGGTTTGTTCGATCGGTCATGGTTGCTTGTCTACCGGAATGTTTTGAGGGCGGCGCTCGTGCGGGGATCTACACCTCGGCTCTCCAGATGGTCTTCATTCTTTTCTCCCTCTTTGTGGCCTGCATTGCGTCCATGATCTACTGGAATGTGGGCACCTTGTGGACGAACGCCGAACGGGGGACTTCGGTTGGAGCCGAACGAGTGAGCCGTCACTTCCCCTTTCCTTCGCTGTTCATTGATCGAATTCCAGCTTCCGATTGAATCCGCAAGTCCGACACTCCGTTTGGGCGTTCTTGATCGGCGGCTGCGGGAACATCTTTTCGCTCTTTGCGGTCAATCAGTTGACGATGCAGAGGTACATGGTGCTCCCGAGCTTGAAACAAGCACAACGGTAAGAAAAAAAAGTGCAGCTGTGTAATCGAAAGATTTCCGCAGGGTCCTTTTGCTCAACATTCCGATGAACGCTCTGATGCTCCTGATGTACACAATACTTGGATTGGTCATCTACTCGGCTTACCACGGCTGCCATCCCGCTGGACTGAACGCTCCCGACCAGATCCTTCCGTACTTCATCGAGAACCAATTGAGTTGGATCACTGGACTTTGGAAGGGTGAGTTCTCCTGCCCATCGGTATCATCTTCGATTGATTTCCCCCATCCAGCTTGTTCATGGCGGCCATCTTCTCCGCCGGAGTTTCGACCTTGACCGCCTCGTACAACGCGCTGACGGCCGTGATCATCGAGGACCTCATCAAAGTGGTGATCGCTCGTCAAGGGTCGACCGTCCTGAACGCCCAAACACACATGCGCTTGATTCGGATACTCCGTACGTTTCTTTCTTCCTCAATCACCATAAGAGTGTTGCTTTTGAGCCTTCTGCTTTGCCTTCATCGCCATGCTTCTTGCCACGTTGGTCGGCTCGCTGAACACGATGATCCTTCAGGTTTCCTTTATTCCTTTCATTCATTTACAAAATGTCCCTTTCAGATCGCCTTCTCGACATTCGGAGCGTTTGGAGGCGCGATTCTCGGCATCTTCGCCCTCGGCCTGTTCTTCCCCCGCATCAACTCGAAATACCCCGCTCTGTGCGGGCAGATCGCTGGACTCATCAGCTGCAGCTTCGTGGCCTTTGGATCGCTCTACTACAACGTAATTCATTTGTTTGTTGCATTCACGGCACTTTCTTGTGTGTTCAGGTGACTCCCTGTCAACCTGCCGCTGTCCACCGAGTGCTTCGCGAATTCCTCTTCCCAATCCTTTGTGTACAAAGAGATCTACGGAACGGTCACATCCAAGAGGTGAGTGACTGTCAATTAGACGTCGTTGATCAGTTCTCGATTGCAGCGAAGGATTCCTGGTCGAGCTCGCAAAGATCTCCTACCAATACTACAGCCTCGTTGGGGTCATCGCGTGTGTGGCCGTCGCCCATTTGGTGCACTTGGGGATGTGCGTGTGCCGACGTTCGTTCTTCGACTCCTCGTGACATTCGATCACTCTGATCTTTAGGCACTCCCCGCCAGAACGTGAACTCGATGCTGCTGGCCTATTTCCTGCGAAAGAAGCCGCCGAACATCGTGATCGATCCCGCCGAATCGCAGTGCTTGAGCAAAAGCGACAACTAGACGGTCTTCTTCACTCCTTCCTCCGTACGTGTGTTCTCCGCATACAAAGGTGTTGTTTGTGTCAAGCGGGTATTCTTCTTGCATACTCATCGATTGTTGCTTTAACTCTTCGAATAAAATCAGATATATCGGTACAGATGCGATTAGCTTCTCCAACACAAACGGAGAGCAATTTGCTCTTTAAGATGGAAGCGTTAATCACTTTTTCTTACTGCTTCTTTCCAATTTGTTTATTTCTCGTGTGCATTTCGGATCTCTGCTTCAGATCAAAAGCGAAGAACTTTCGGGCCACGGGCACACTGACGTAACGTCGAAGTTCGTCCAGCGGAGATGTGCGAAGAGAGGCCGAAAGAAAAGAAAGCGAACGAACGACAGACGGCCAAAGAAATGCGGACGTTTGAGTGAGGACGGCGGACGTGCGGCGGCATTTCCGATCCGGCCCTTCGGCCCCAATGTACGTGATAACAAACAGCAGCTGCAGCGGCGGTGCCCTCCGACCAGGCCGCTTATCAGCGGCGAGAACACGACCGAGTGGCTGTTGGCCGCCGCCCGCATCGTTCCCACAATTAGCTCAGAGAAACGTTCCCCCAACAGATGTGTGGGCGAGGCGGCCGCCGGGCGTGCGTCTCCGTGATCCGTTGGACTCGAGGCGTTCATGTCGGCGGGAAGGGAAAGAAACGAGCAATGGTTCATGAGCTTCATGTCATTCATTTATCAAACGCCTCATCCAATTCCCAACCAATGAATTCCGCTGACATCGGCCGAATGAGTTCGCTCCAGGTGTTGAACCGAAACTCGTCAGAAGCGAACGGAACTCACGACCAATCGGCTGGTTTGCCCCGGAGTTTCTCGTCTGCTTCTCTTCCGATTCCTCCTCGTTGTGGGAAATGGGAATTCAAAGAAGCGGTTTGCATTTAACCCAGCCTTTTTCCAATAACCCTCTTGCTATCTTCCTAATACCGCTCTGCCAATTTGTGTGGTCAAAAGTTTTGACTGTGTAGTGGCGGTCAGGCTATTCCGATGGTCCAACCGATTCGACCGTCGCAATGCAGCGATCTCTGCTCTACCTTTCGGCCTCCGAGACAAACGGAAAGAAAAGGGGGACGCTTGCGGGCTTGATCGTACGTGTGAAGGACAAGTGGGCCCAGCTGTTTCGCTAATTCGAAAAATTGAAACGAAAAGGCGAAAAGCCGTGAATGCGGTGATTGAACAAGCGGGCACGTCCACCTCCTAGTGGACAATCCGCCTTTTTTCGTCGCTCACACATAAAATTCCTATTTGTCCGATCACTGCAGTCCTCTTGAATGCTTGTGGTCAATTATCAAGCCATTATTGCAGTCACGCCAACAGCTAAATGCCAGTCAAATTTAACTGCTTACTTCTTATTTTTACGCCTCCCCTCCAAACCGTTTCGAACATCACGAAAAGAAAGCCGCGAGTTCGGGGCGGAGGCCGAGTGGCATTCGATCCGCCCGCTCTTGCAGCTGATCTTTTCGTTTCTTTTCGTTGTGCAGGTTTCGATGGCTCTGTTGATGAGTCTGAGGCCGGTTATTCGATTTTGTGACTTGCATCGATTGAATGACCGGCCTTTACACACGCTAATCAACAAACATGAGATTTTTCTGTCCAGTGATTTTTTCTTCCCCCCCCTTGCCGCATCCTCCTCCGCCTTCCGCCCACCCAAGCCGCGGGCGTTTGGACTTCGAAAATCGGCCGTCGCCGCGGATTTCGGACTGTTTGGATGTTTCCGTTGTTCTTTTTACCCGCCCGCGCGGGTTTTGTTCGGGTAAACGGCGAGTGGGCTGTTCTCGTGCGCTCCGCTCAAACTACGTCGTGCATCCGGCCCGCTTTCGAACTGCTCTCTGATTTGAATTCGTTTTCAGTTAGGGTTGCCAATAGTCCTGCCTTCTCTCGGTTAGTCGACTGCTTTCGATCGACGATGTCGGACGTTGACGGAGTGGTGATTTCCCGTTGCTAGTCGAATTGAAATCATTTCGTTCGTTCTGCAGGTGGAAAACGGGACGACCGAGGACGAGTTCGTGGACGCGAACGACGGAGAAGAGCAGGACACGAACTTGGTGAAGAAGGACGTGAAAGTGGAGATCACGGACGGTCGGTTCTTTCCTTCCCTTTCCTTTATTGGTCACGTGTTTGACTACTTTCAGAAGACGGAAATGTGGCCGTGAACGGAGTGGCGGCGGACGATGACCGCACTGAGGATCAGGTGAGATCGTTCCTTGATTACGTGGTAGTCGCAAGAGCTTTGAGCTGGAAGTCACGTACAACCTGCACTGTTGCCTCTCACCCCACCGCTCAGCGGATACACCCGATACCTGATTTCTTTTCCACGCTTCCCGCTCGGCCCTCGCGTTTACTTCGGGTTCTGCTCGTTGCACTGCAAATCGCGGCTTTCTTTTCGGCTTTCTGCGGGAATTCGGGGGTTCTCGGGTCCAATTTGTTTTTCCTTAGTAGCGATGCGGAACAATCCAATGATCACTTGCTGAACGGTGGGCAATCCTGTAGTCGTTTGTTGTGTTTTTTTTGTGTAACCCGCCGCCATCTGTTCGGTTTGGTGCTTGAACCGCACTCCCGCTGGCTGGCCGATCAAGCCGCATCTGTCGGCATGCCGCCGTTTGGTTCAGAACTTCGAACAAGCCGAAGGCGCCAAACTGACGACAGCGAAAGCGAAGAAACAAACGCGATTTCCAGCGTGCGAAACTTCGATCCCCCTCCGAACTGAAAGGTCGGCCGATTGACAAATGCCGCGTTTGAAGGTGGCGGCGGTTCGGCGGAACGGCCCGGAACGGAGGCAAAAGGCGGCGGCCAATCAGGGGCAGCAACAATCCGCCCCGCATTCTGCCCGCCGCCGCAGCTTCTCTCCCTCATTCATTCCATGTGCACAGCGCCGCCGCCTCTCCGCCGCCGCCGCTGCCACCGACGCAAACGTGAGGTGGAATTTGCCACCGCCGCCGGCCGCCGCCGCCATCCGAACAGGAGGGACGGACGGGCGGCTCGGAGAAGAAAGCGGAGCGGCGGAAAGAAACCGTGGGTCATGATCGGGCCCGTCGGGTCGGGAGGATCAGTGATTGGAACGCTGATCGAAAGACTCTCGCCGCCGCGTCGGGCGTAGTCGCGAGGAGCGGGTTTTTCGGACGCGATCTACCGGCTGCATTTTTGCATAACGAGTTGTTTCTTGTAACCCCTAAGGGTTCAAACACGTACATCTTTTCGTTCGACTGGGAATCATGTTGGAGAGGAGCAAAAGATCACCTTTCTTCTTTTCAACCCACGAGTCAAGCCGCTTCCCTCTCTCTCGTTCACGCTGCCAGTTCGGCTTCGATTTCAAGCTCTTCTTTTCGACCGCGTGATGTCAACATTTGAGCGATGGTTCTTTAGAAAGCTGCAAGAAAAAAAGCTTTCTTGCGTGTTCGCCTCTTTTCAACTCACGTTTCAATAATGCCTCCATTAATTCGCGTGCTTGAAGGTTCCCGACATAACCGGAACGGACAACGTCGATCCGATGACAACATCCATGGACGGCATTGAAGAGATTCCGGTCAACGAAGAGGCCCAGGCAAGCCGATCATTTCACGCGTCTAATCGAAATGTTCAATCTTCAGGAGGAGCCGAAGGAGGAGGGCGGCGAGGAGATCCCTGTCGAACAGTTCGAGGATGCGCCCGAAGAACCCGCCGCCACCGAGGAGGAACCTCAAGCTCAGGAGGAGGAACAACCCGTAGAGGAGACGCCCGCCGAAGAACCGGCTGCCGAGGAACCGGCCGAAGAAGAAGTCGCCGCCGAGGAGGTCCCGGCCGAGGACGCTCCCGCTGAAGAGGAGACTCCGGCGGAAGAACCGGCCGAGGAGACGCCTGCCGAAGAGCCGGCGGCTGAAGAGGAGCAGGCCGCCGAGGAAGTTCCCGTCGAGGAAGAAGCCGCTCCGGTCGAAAAGGAGGCCCCTCAAGAGGAAGAGGCCCCCGCTGAGGAGCAGCCGGCCGAAAAACAACCGGCGGAAGAAGGCGAGCAGCAATTCGAGCTCCAAGCCCCGCCGACTCCCAAGCGACCGCGCACTCCGAACGAGCTGGACAACGTCGAGCACGAGGCGACCCCTGCGTTGAGCGGACAAGGTGAGTGCACCCACCTTCCACCAATGGGATTGCCAAGCACGGCTATGGTTCTTTGAACTAACATTTTATTTCGTTCTTCCGTTTTCTATTTCCATTTCGTTCGCAGGCTCTGCCGTCGCCAGCCAAAAGGGCTCCGCCCCGGCCACCCCGCGCACTCCGAGTGCGGTCGCCGAAGAGGCGCCCGGCACCCCGAAGAGCAGCTTCCGCGGCAGCCAAGTGGGCAGCCAGGCCGCCAGCCAAGCGGCGAGCCAGGCCGGAAGCCAGCCGGGCACCCCGAAGCCGACGAGCAACGCGGGCAGCGTTCCGCCGACGCCGCGCAGTGGCCGTGCGAGCATCGTGAGCGAGGGCCCGAAAGCCAGCGAGCCCGGATCGCCGCGAGTCGCCACCCCGCGCTCGAGCGCGCCCGGAACGCCGAAAGGAAGTGGAGTCGGTAAGGAGGTTCTTGCCAAGTTTTTCTTCTCTCCCTTCGAGTGCTCCTTTTTTCACTTTCTGCACCGCACTCTTCTATTCGTTCTTCTGAATTTCTTAGTAAGCCGTCGTGTTTTAGGTTCGGCTGCGGCCACGCCGCGAACCGGTGCCACGGGCACTCCGCAGAGCAAGAAGGCGTTCGATTTCGACAACGTGGAGGAGACGCCCGCCACTCCGCGCACTCCAAAGCGAACCACCTTCCAGGACGACAATCTGAGCGTTGCCCGCTCGCCGCGCACGCCGCGCACTCCGCGAACCCCGAAATCGCCGAAGTGAGCGGCTTGAATGGTCAAGGAATGAACGGCGAGCTTTCAGGACTCCCTCGGTGGCCGAGTCGGCGGAAGCGCCGCAAGAAGAGACCCCGGCCGAGGAGACGCCCGCCGAAGAGCCGCAAGCGGAGGAACCGGCGGCCGATTCGGAGGAGCCGCAAGCCGAGGAGACGGTCGAGGAGCCCAAGGAGGAGGCCGAGCAGCAGGAAACGCCGGCCGCTGGCGAGGACGAGACGCCGAGCTCCCCGCCGCCGGCTCGCGCCCAGTCGCCCTCGCCGCCTCCGCGTCATCGCGCTCAGTCGCCGTCGCCTCCGCCCCGCCGCGGACGCGATGCCCCGAGCGGTGGCGACTACTCTTCCTACGATCAGGTTCGCTTCGACGGCCATCCTCTAACTGATGACTGCGGAATTCAGGACTCGCACCGGGAGACCGTCCCCGCGCGCATGCCGACGACGCAATCGTTCTCGTCGTGGAACCCGCCCGAGCGCTCCACCTACCAGCCGATCAGCCCGTGGGTGAGCACGGCCAACAAGTACGCGAACGAGCACACGGTCGGCGTGGCCGCCCACCCGACCAGCACCTACACGTCCATCTTCGACGACCTGGTCAGCACCGGACCCTTCTCGCACAGCCTCTACTCCACGAACCGCCTGTTGGAACGCTCCCGTTCACGCACTCGTGAACGCCGTCAAGCCTTCCGATCGCAGCGGTCGGCCAGTCCAGTACGTGCGCTACACGTCGCAGCTGCCCGCCCCGTTGCGCACTCGTGAGTACAGCACGCCCCGTTCGTCGAGTGTCAGCCGAGTGCCCGGACGCTACGGCTCGTTCACCTCCTTCCTCGACTACAGCGGCGCCAAGCAGTACGAGTTGTCGCGACACGGAAGTCGCGGCTCGCTCTACGACTCGACCCAAGCTCTCAGCCGCTCCAAGTGAGTGCACGAGCGAGAGAGTAACGAGTGATTTGTTTGTGTTCAGCTCTCGCGGCAACATCGACTTCTTCCTCGGCGCTGGCCGCATGTCGCGTGTGGACAGCTTTGTGAACAACCTGAACTCCCGCTACGAATACCAGTTCCCGGCCAGTCACGACATCTACCACTCGGCCTCGCGCGGACAGATCAGCTACGGACCGTTGAACCAGTACCAAGTGAGTATTCTTAGTTTTGGCGGGGTCTGGTCGAATGGAACGCATTCTTTCGCATGTTGGGTCGCTAAAGGGGGTCGAAAACTCTTACAAGACAGCTCCAAATGCCTGTTTGTCTTTGTAACTGGTTTCTTCGAATTAACCGCACGGATTGATGCACTCATTTCGTTCCTAAGTTTCGTAGTTGATTGAAGGCGTGTTCTAGAGCTACTCCAACTACGACAGCTCCTACTCGAACTTGAGTGACTACGCCCGCATGCGTCGAGCCGCTCGCGATGTGTTGCCCGTCCAGTGGAAGGTAGTTGATCTTTCCTCTTCTTTCCATTCACTTCTCAATTCACACGTGTTTTAGAGCATGTACGAGGTAAGAACCCGCATTCTCAATGTTTCCCGGCTTTTTCGCTTAATGTCTGCTTTTGCGCGTCTTCTCCCCCTCGTTCTCGTTTGAAAGTTGTCCGTAGTGGTCTGTCGTCCTTCACAAACCTTCATTTCGAGCTGTTCTTTTCGAAATAATGGGCAAGATACTCACTTCAAAATCGGGGCATTGTTGTTTGTAGAACGGGTTAAAACAACTAGAATAGAATACTAGAGGGTTCCGTTGTGTGCAGGGCATTCGGTGACGAGGTACTGGTGTTCGTCTTTTCAGACCCGAGTCGGCGAACTTCAGCGCAGCTTGTCGCGCGAGCGCTTCGAGCGGGATCGGGTAAGCGAAGGGCGGGCAGGGTGGCTGGCCGAACGTGCTCATTCTCCTTTTGGTTTAGCTGAAGAATAAGTACTCGCAAGTATCGTATCAACTCGAGCAGGCGGTTAAACAAATGGATCTGTTGCGCACCAATAGCTACTCGTCCGTCCGGTCCGGTTCGCAGCCGCGAACGAGTGTCTACTCGCATTTCTACCCGTATTATTGAACTTTTGGTGTTCCTCTGTAACTCTTTCTTTTCTCTCTGTTCTCCCCCTTCTTTTTCAACAAGACTTCTGGTTTTCTTCGACTTTCCGCTTTACCGTCTGTTCTCCCACCCACTAGCTGCCACAACAACCTTCTTTTCTAAGCACCGCTTCTTTTCTTTTCCTCCTCCTGCTTTCTGGACTATCTGAAGTGTGAACCATAAAGCACCTGATTCGGAGCTCGAATTCGGACAAGTGAACACCAAACAGAAAGCACGCGTTCTTCTCTCAAAACTCGAAATCCAACAAAGTCGGTCGAAAGCGATGTTTGTGTCCAGTCTTCTGTCCTTTCCGTGTAACACTCTTGTTTCATTCTAACGTTTGTGTCTTTGAACGGCCTAATGAACGCGAATAATCGTTTCTTTCAGCCACTCAACCCCTCCGTCTACGCTACCGATCCACTCACCGCGATCCATGCCTACGGAGCGGGTCTCCCGAATCTCTACGGTGGATTCGCCAAGGAGTGGGCGGGCCGCGTTTGAGTCGTTGCGGAGGAATCGACCCACCGCCGTCTTTGCTTCCTGTGAATACTTACCGCACTGCTACCCGTCCATCGCAAAGGTCGATTCGTTTGTTTCTTCCCCACTGAAAGTAGTCAAGCGGTACTGAGCAGCCGTTATCGTTTCAGTTCATTGTCTTTTGTAATCACTCACCTTCTTCCCTCCTTTGCTTTCAGATATTCCGACTGTAAACAAACGAATTCTTTCGCCAACTTTGCATTGAAGTCATTTTCTTTTTACTCTTCTTTCCGTCTAGTGCTGCCACTGCGTCTTGCTCAATTCCTTCCGAATTCGATTGTACCGCAAGATTTCTAACGAACTCCCGTGTTCTTGGTGATTGTGCTCCGGTTTGTGATGCCCCGTGTGGATCGTCTGCCCGAATAAAACTGCCGCCTTTCAATCGATCGGCCTTCTTTTGAAACAAATGAATTCGTTTTTGGTTTGCGCATCCCGAAATGATTTACGACGAGCGGCGGAACGGACGCCCCCGATTTGACGAACAAACGTGAAAATCGCGGAAATCAACAGCTGCCGCCGGAAGTTTCGAGTCGCCCGTTCGGCTGATTAACACGGGCGGGCGACAGCAGTGGTGAGAAGGACGGCCGATGCGTAGGCGGATCTTTTTGCGTTTGGATCGGCGGCAAGCGGGCGGCCCGACGGCCACGAAACGACCCCAAGAGGGGATCCATGCGGCGGCGGCCAAAGGCCCGGCTGCCCCCCGCTCGCCCACCCTCTCGATTTCAGCGGAGGCCGCACGACAACTGCGCCCTGGGATCACGTAGCCAGATGGCGGGCGAGTGGGGGACCGCCGGCTGTGTGTGCGGCCCGGCCACCGCCCGAAGGGTCGTTTGATTTGTGAGATGATCCGCACGGCGCAAAGGCCGCAATCACTCGGCAGGCGTCGGAATCGGCGGCGAATGGAAGAAGAAAACAAAAGAGAGACCAGTGGGATCAGAGGAAAGCCGGAAGAGAGTGGGTCGGGGGCCCGCCTTCGCCCGGCCGCCGGACGCACCGATCGGCCAATCGAATGAAAGAAATTGGACGAATCGAAAGTGGGAAAAGACAACAGAAGGACGAAAGTGGAAGCGGACGTGAATGCAACAATGTTCCTTTTCATTCGGCCCGTCCACCCGCTTTTTCCCCTCGGTTGGCATTTCGGATCGTGATTTCGGGTTTGGAGTTCAGCCACCCGCCGCCATTCGATCGCCCTTTTGATGTGCGGCGGCCATCTGATCGCCGCTTCCACTTTCCTTTCGGCCGACCGGATCGATCGCCGTTGTCATTCGATCTGCCGGCCGATCGTCGCGTTTCGGTCGTCTTTTAACCGCCGGTTTGGGTCGTTTGGAGGGGCGAACGGCTGTCGTTTTGATCCCCACCGAATGCGTGTGCGTATCGTTTTACGTGCGATTCGTGACCGGGTTTCGTTCGTGTTTGACACCTGTCAGCTCGAAAGATTGACGTCGTTTCGGTTTACATCTCCTGCTTTTTAAGGGCCAAACTTTCGCACCTCCAACCCACGTGAAGCATGTCGGACGAAGAAGAAGTCTAGTAAGTGGCCGCTTCCAATTGACACTTGCAACAAACAAACATGCCAACCTATTTCAAATCAAACGATCCAATAAACACAATTACTAAACGAATAATCGACCTGTTTGTTCAGCGACGAGGAAGTGGAGGAGGAAGAAGTCGAGGAAGCCGAAGAGGAGGAAGTCGCCGCCGTTCAGGAAGAGTAAGTGGACGGGGCTTGTGGGCTTCTTCTGAATGCCGATCTCTTGTCGCTTCTCAATCCTTTACATGCTTGTGTTCACGTGTTCACTCAACTGTTTGTAGCGCGCCGGCCAAGGAGGCGACCCCGCCGGCCGTCGCTGACTCGGCCCCCGCTGCCGTGCCGCAAGATGGAACGGTCGAGGAGGCGCCCAAGTGAGCGCCCACGCTTGTTGGTCATCAACTGATTGGATTGCTTCAGGCTTCGCCGTGCCCCCAAGCAGGAGGAACAACAGTCGGAGGCCGTGCTGACCGAAGCCGAGCAGGCCATGCGTTCGTTCTTTCGTTCTTTGTTCTTTCATCCGTCCATCCGTTCCTTCAGTGGCCGCCAAGAAGCGCCACGAGGAGGAGGAGGCCGCCCGCATCGTCGACTACGAGCAGAAGCGATTGGCCGAGCGCGAGCAAGTCGAGCAGGTTTGCACTCCCGCCAGTTCCGGCCACCCACTCCCCTCTATTTTGCTTTCAGGAACTGGTCGAACTCAAGCAGCGGCAGCAAGAGCGCAAGGCGCAACGCGATCAGGAGGAGCGCGAGTTCGCGCAACGCCGTCGCGAGGACGAGGAGAAGCGCCGCAAGGAGGAGGAAGAGCGCAAGAACCGCATTGAGGCCGAGGTTTGGACTTCACTTCTATCCTCCAGTATTCAATTCCTTTCACATGTTCAGCGCACTCGTCGTGAGGAAGAGAAGTTGAAGCGTCAACAGGTTCGTTCTTTCATTCATCCCCTCCTCATCATCCGTTTTGATTTCAGATGATGGCCGGTGCCTTTCGTGGGCGGCGGACCGGGCAGCCAGCCGGGCCGCAACTTCACGATCACCAAGAAGGAGCGTTCGGACGCGCCCGGCGGCAAGGGCGGCGGCGAGAGCAAACGCGGACGCACGGCGGAGGAAATCGCCACGGCCAAGGTAGCAGAAAGCGGGGGAAAGAAGCTAAGTGTTTGGTTTGAAGAACAACTACCTTGCGTCCGTGAACCGCCCCGTCGACGTCTCCAACCTGCTGCCCAACGACCTAAAGGCGAAGATCAAGCAGCTGCACGCGAAGATCGTCCGCCTCGAGGGCGAGAAGTTCGATTTGGAGCAGCGCAACAACCGGTAAGAAAGTTGTAAATGGAATCGCTTCCAACCACCGTCTTCTTCAGCCTCGACTACGACCTGAAGGAGTTGCGCGAGCGCGAAAGCCAGACCGCCCGCAAGAAGGCCATCGAGCGTGGTGTCGAGGTTGAGGAGGGCGAGGGCGGACACACCCGACCCCCGAAGATCCAAGGCGAGCGAATCCATTGAGCTTTTGAACTTGACCAGTCGCTTTTCAGTTGCCTCCAAATTCGACCGCCAGCCCGACACGCGCAGCTACGGCGAACGCCGCGACAAGTACGAGAAGGTGAACGGAGATCAGAAGAATCAATGAACGGAGGTTCCTTTAGCCGGTGGTCATCCCCCCGAAGTCGATCGCGCGCGGAACCGCCCGCCCGCCCGAGCACTGGGGCCGCAAGGTGGGAGCAGAGAAACAAGACAGTCTTGTTCAATGGTTTGATTGCAGAACAACGAGGAGCTCGAGAACATTCGCAAGAACGTTGGTCCGTTCAAGTACGTCGAACAAGTTCAAGTCGAGGGCGCGCGACCGCCCGTCGAGCCGAAGCCCCTGCAGTTGCCCAGCAGCGACGTGAGTTTCCCAACGAACAAAAAGCATTGACCATCCATCATTCGCTTGCAGTTCGAAACCGAGGGCGGCGAACAGCAGGAGCAGCAAGCGGAAGCGCCCGCCGAGGCGCCCGCCGAACCGCCGGCCAAACCGAAGCGTGCGGGCAAGGCGTAAGCGGATCGCCGCCGCCTACCGCCGACTGTTCCCCGAACTCCCACCCGGATGCCCGTTTCTTCGTAGTTTGCTTCAAACCAATTGGTCCCCCGCTCCGAGATCGAACGGCCCAATTGGTGGTCCCAATAAATTCATCTCCGCTGTTAATCATCTCGTTTCCTCTCGTTCATTCGAACACGTCTGTCGGCAGGCGTGAGGCGGGGCGAGGGTTCAGCCGGCCGGTTCCCGCTCATTTCGGAGGGGCGGTTTTTGCCTTCAACTCATCCGTCTTTTCGCCGAACTCCTACGTGATCACGAAACCGATCGCCTGCTGCCGCCGTTTGTGTGTGGGAGTGGAGGGCCGCTTCGACTCGAAGATTCCCGCCCGTCCGAACACTCCGCCGACCGCAACGCCCGACGGCCGGCCGAATTGCTCGTCAGCTTGTGCCGTTGGCTTCCGAAGTGACAAGTGCGGAGTTATGAGAGACGTGGCGAAAAACGCACATTAAAACGCGGCCAGAACTCACGGACACACCGGCCGGGTGGAACGTAAAAACGGCTCGTTTCCAAACGTCTTCTCATTTCGACGGGCGCCCGTTGGCCATCGGAGATCACGACGGTCGACAAGCCGCCGACATTCCGCCTTCTCCTCGTCTCAGTTTCCCGCTTGATCCGCCCTCCAAACGGTTGATTGTAGACGTGACTCTTCTTTTCGATTGGAGAAGGAGTGGCAGTTCTTTTCGAGTGCACTTGCGCGTCCCGATTGTTTTACTTCGATTTCATCCTTGAGAATTGCAGCTTCGCTCTACCGTAATCGAAAATGTCGGCCGAAGAGGAGTCTGTCTACGACGAGGAGGAGGAGGAAGAAGAAGTCGAGGAGGTCGAAGAGACCGAAGCCCCGGCAGCTCCGAAGGAAGCCGAAGCGGCGCCCGAAAAGGAAGAAGGCGAGGGCGAGGAGGAGGAGGGGGGCGACGAAAATGAGTGCGTTGCCAAAGTTCGTCAACCTCCATCCATCGCCTTCGCTTTTCAGGGAACCCGCCGAAGAGGACAAGCCGCGAAAGGAGCGACCGCCGCCTCCGCCCGAACCGGAGCGCGATCCCGCTTCCATGACCGAAGCCGAGCTGGCCATGAGTTCGTCGTTTTCTTTCCTTTGCATCGATTAATGCTCGTGTTGCAGTGGCCGCCAAGAAGCGCCATGAGGAGGAGCAAGAAGCCAAGCTGGCCGATTACGAACAGAAGCGACTGCTCGAAAAGGAACAAATCGAACAGGTTTGACTTTACCTCCATTCCTCCTACTCACTCTCGCCTTCCCGCAATCAGGAGTTGGTCGAACTGAAGCAGCGTCAAATCGAGCGCCGTCAACAGCGCGAGCAGGAGGAACGCGAGTTCGCGGAGCGCCGCAAGCAGGACGAAGAGCGCCGTCGGCACGAGGAAGAGGAGCGGAAGGCCCGCATGGAAGCTGAGGTACTTCGATGGAGAGATCGTCCTACCCTTCAATTTTTCTTCCGATTTCAGCGCGCTCGCCGTGATGAGGAGAAACAAAAGCGCCAGCAGGTACACTCTCATTCTTTGTTTCCTCGCCTTTCATGATCGCTTCAATTTGAAGATGATGGCGGGATCCTTCGCTGGATTCGGCGGCGCCGCCGGCGGAGAGGGGCCGCAACTTCACGATCCAAAAGGGCGAGGGCGGTGGCGAAAAGCAGGAGCAAGACGGAAAGGCCCCGACCGGCCGCAAGGGTCCGTCCGCCGAGCAGAAGGCCGAGGCCAAGCGGAACTACATGAGCATCGTGGGGAAGCCCGTGGACACCAGCAACATGCTCCCCAACGACCTGAAGGCGAAGATCAAGCAACTTCACGCCAAGATCGTTCGCCTCGAGGGCGAGAAGTACGATGCAAGTGGCTCAAATTTTTCACTCTTGACTGATACGTTGATTCTTGCAGTTGGAAGTGCGACAGACTCGTCAGGCAATCGACTACTCTCCTCTTAGACAGTCTGCTTCATGGTTTGAGCTTTAGGAGTACGACCTGAAGGAGTTGAGCGAACGCCAGAAGCAGGTCGCCCGTCAAAAGGCGATCAAGGCCGGAAACGAGCCGGTCGCCGAGGAGTCCGGAAACATGCCCCCGAAGGTACTCGATTCAGGCAAGAGGTTGAATAAAGGTGTTGCTTTCAGGTCAACGTTGCCTCCAAATTCGACCGACAAGTGGATCGCCGTGGGTACGTTGTTCAGGAAGAGATGCGTGGAATTGAACTCACTTGTTTTCCTTCAGATACGGCGAGAAGCGAGACTTGTTCGAGAGTACGTGTTCACTGAAACACTCAGACGGGTAACTAACGATTGCTTCTTTTAGATCCGTTGGTGAAGCCGCCGCCGTCGATCGGTGTGTTCAAAAGAGAGAACGCAATGTTCACCGCTTCACCGCGTTTAGTGCACGGAACTGCCCGTCCGCCGCCGGAGTGGGGCCGAAAGCCGAACGATGAGCTGGAGAACATTCGCAAGAACCTCGAGGCGCCAAAGTACACCGAAGTGGCACCGGTTGAGGGCGACGCTGCGAAGCCGCCGGTCCAGCCGATCCCGCTCCAGATCCCGGCCGAGGACTTCGACGCGAGTGCCCCGCAGAAACCCGTAAGTCGAGAAAGAAGCGAACGCTCGAGTAGCTCAACGATGCAGTGCCTTCTGCCCGTTAGTTTCGGCTGACTCTCTTTCCGGTTTCAGCAATCCTCCAAAGCCTCCCAGTGGGCCGAAAGCCGCTCTTATTCCGTGTCGGAAATCTTGGATGATCTCGAGAAAAAGAACTCCACTTTGCGCTAAACTCCGAACACTCAGCGGTTGATCACTTTCGTCTTGCGGTTTTTTCGTAGAATAGTCCAGCCCGAATTAATCCCCTTTCCTTCAAAACAACACGAAAAACAGTTTCGAATTGACTCCTCGTAACCCCCGCGTGCATTCGAGCGAGCGTCCCCCACAGAAATGAATGCGCTCATCCTTCCTGCCCTCCTTGCGTGTGCCTCCACGTACACGAATTGAATATTCACATGTTCCTCAAGTGTTTACCCACCGAACACAAATGAATTCAAATTGGAATAACCCACTTGCTTGCAGGGACGTCAACCGCGTGGATCGGCGGCCGAGGGCGGCGCGGCGGAGGAGGACGGCGCCGAAGAGCCGGCGGCCGAGGCGGAGGAAGTGGCCGCCTAATTCGCGACCTTTTTTCCCCCTCGTTTTTTACCCGCTTTTTCGTTTACTCTCTGGCCACATACCGTTCCGCTTCTCGTTTTGTTTCCCCGCCATCGGCCATTTTTCTCGTCGATCGCCTTCCTCCCGTCGACTTCTCGTTTCTTTTCGACCAATCAAGCAAGAAAATAGTCGTGCGTGTTTGTTCCTGTTGAACTCCATCAATCATTAGCAGATTAAACATTCAACGACGATCCCCCGCGTTCGATTTGAAGCCAAGAAGTTGGATGAAAACATTTGCGTAATCGTAGAAATTCGAAACGAATCGCTTGCAAGCGGGCGAACCGGCGGGCGGTCACCAATCGCGGCCGTTCGGAGGGTCCGCGGCTCGTTCGAAGCGGGCCGAACCGCTTGTTTCTGATTGCGGAGTGGACGTCCGGCCGGAGTGCGAATGATTTAGCGAGTGGACGCGACACTGCGGGCCGGAAAATGGCGCTTGTCATTAGAAGATTTATGCGAGCGCTGACTGCGAATTCATTCCCGCCTCCCCGCCCGCCGGGCCGCCTTTGGCAATAAACCCGGAAGGCGGTTGAAGGACCGAGTTTTAAACAATTGTCGCCTTCGCCTTTCACCTCAAGAACTCACAGGTTTGCGGGGGACGTCGCACTCCGCTTGGCCGCCTCGTTCCGCTCGCTTTTGCTCCCGCCTTCCCTTTCCGGAATTCGTCCACTCCCGACCGACTCGAAGAGCAGCGTCTTCGAAGCGGATTACCGCGGGGAACTTTCGGTTTCGGAGGCTGGACGGGTTGCGCATTCCGGCCGCATTTCATTTGTTGCTCGCCGAAAGGTTGTTTTGTTTGATCGAAGTTTTTTGTGCGTTTCGTGAGATAATCAGCCAGTTTCATTTCGATTTACATTTCCTTGTTACCGCTCGTTGCATGCAGGGAATGCACCAACGAGCCGACTTACGATGCTCGCCAGAACCTTTACGGCACCTACCCGGGCAAGGTCTCCGATTTTGCAATGCGAACATCTGCGGACGAGTATCAGATGTCCGCGGACGGGCCGCAATTACGATCAATCTTGCGGAAGAGCAAGGAGCAACAGCATCGGCCGGCGCTCTACCTGAACGGCTATGACTACTTTTCGAACAACGACCAGCAAATGGTCATTTCGAAGGTAATCGAGTGTTTCTGTGCTTTGAACAGTCTTTCTTTTAGTCTCCCAATGAGGAAGGAGAGCAAATGGCACGCGGTCTACGATCGCATGATCAGGCCGCTGCTGGCCGAATTCTTCGCTCTCGTCTGCATCGTTTTCGTGTACAAACACATCGAATCGCAGCTGAGCGAACGACAAGTGCCCTTCTTCACTCGAATCCTCCTCCTCTCCACCGTTGATGCCGCCATCGTTGGGATCTTCTTGTCCGCATTCGAAACGTGAGTGCAGGCATTGTTTGAGCGTTGCTCATGACGTGCTCGTTCAGGGTTCAAATCAATCCGGCCATCACTCTCGCTCAATTGTTCTCGATGAACACCCCGTGGTTCTTGTGCCTCTTCATCTTCTTCATGCAACTGCTGGGCAGTACGGGAGGCATCATGCTCTTTTACTTCGCTCACACGGGAATGTTCCACTCACTTCCGCAATTGGTCATCGATCTGGACGGCGACTTCACGGGAAGCGTCACCGAACTGGTGAGTCCTCAGCCATTGATTCTTTACGTTTCTTCGTGTTTAGATCATCTGCCAGTTCGTGGGAACACTCCTGGTGACCATTTCGTTCCTCATGAGCACTCACCCGATCGGAACGAGTCGACTGTACATCGCCCGTCTTGCTCGGAGTCCCTTTCAGCGTTGTTGCGGCGGTTGCTTTGAGCTCCTTTTTGAGGTTGGTCACTGATCCTTTCCAACCAGCGGGTAGGATTCGCATTTCAGCCTTCTCCATTCGAACATCTCCTGGAATCCCGGTGGGCGCGTTCGCTCCTCTCCGCCGTCCACTACTTGAAAGGCGGCGGCAGCTCGCTGTCTTTCAACAATCACTACGTCTACTGGCTGGGCCCCACCTCGGCTCGCTTTGTGCCTGCTTCTTGTTCAGGTATCAAGCGCCTGTGATCATTAGCTACTCTTGTTTTACCTTCGTTTAGATTCATCTTGGCGCCAAGGAGCAAACGAATTCAAGTGTGCGCAAACACGCCCGAATACACCGCCTGCTGATCCTTCTGCCAATGGCTGATGTCCTGATGTATGTACAAACAGTGCTCCGTATTTATCGATTAAACTAACGATAACGACATCTGTTGGCTACGATAATCGAAACAAATGAATGGCCAAACAGGAAGAAGCGGAGGTGTTGATGTGCGAAACCAAAATCGCCTTTCTCTTGCGTTAATCGCGGCCAAACACCCGCCCGCCGGACAACAACAAACCGATCGGTGGTCGGTAGAAAAAACGCGCGATTAATCCGTTCGGCAATCACACGATCAAACCGCCCGCCGCGCGCGCGATCGGCCGGCCATGCAGTCGAGTTTTCGCTTGCGCACGCCGCGAATGACCGACGGGATTTTGTAGTTCTGATTTTTTACTCTTGTCCGCTCGGCCCGCCGCTCGACTCTCCCCTTCTCTGCTCGTCGAACCCCTCAACCCGTCCGGCGGGCGACTTGTTTCGTTTGGGTCGAGAGTGCGCGCTTGCTCACCGTGCGTGTGGGTATTTGCCCACCATGCGCTCATCCCCGCCCCCAATACACGCGCCCCGTTGGGTGTCCACTCGTCCGCTGGGCAGCTCAAAACGATCAAGAAGGTAAATTCTTTGCCTGCTTCGCACTCCACCCGCCCCTCCGCGTTACTCATCTCAAGCGTTCGTTCCATTCGGTCGACGTTGCGCACTTCTTTTCTCCTTCGTTCCTTGTTTGTGCGCATCTTCCATCGCGACCTCTTCTTCACTCCACCAATTTCCTTATTTGAAGTTCCCGCTAACCACCGCCCGATTATGACGCGTTGGGAGAACCTGGAGCACAGCGAGCAGGAGCTGCAACGATTGGCAGCAACCACCACGTTCGTTCACTCTTCTGCCATGCCTTTTTATTGTCCACTGTTCAGGTCAACAATCGCTCCGATTACCGAATTTCTCCAACGTCACGTCGGCCCGCTTACTGGACAAGAACGGATCAAAGGTTCGTTCAAAGTAGGGAATTCGTTCAATCAAGTGCTTCGATTGCAGATTCGAGTCAATATTTGTGCTTCTACAGGAACCCGTTGAGTTCTTCTCCCATCCAACTTGATTTGCGATCTTGGCTTGCTGTTCGAATGGGTGTTGTGCAGTGGAAGAAATGGCACAGTAAGCGCATAGCTTCGTTGTTCTTCAGCTCTTCCTAATTCTTTCAGAGCAGCCCCGGGCTATGGTTGGGCAATCGGAATGCTCGTCGTGTTCATTCTGCTGGTCATCTTCTTCCTCGGCATCGTCGGACTTCATTTGTTGACTCGAAACAAACCGAACCCCGCACAACGACTGGAAAACGGACTCTACAGCGCAAACAGTTCCCAGGTTTGTACCAACAACGAGCGATTGCCGGTGGTAATCCCTCGTTGTTTTTAGATAAGCGCTCCAATCTACTACACAGGCGCCAACTACTTCGGTCAACAGAAGCCGCTCTATTCGAATTCTGCCAGCCTCTACAACGCTTGATCGCCCTTGATCGCCTTCCATGTTCTCCGCTCTCTTCATCACGCACTTAACTTCGTGAACCTCTTCTGCGCTCGATGCGATCAATAACGTGCTTTCATTCCGCCCATATTCCAATCGTCTTTCCTCGCCCACGTACAAGCATAATCGAAATTCCAAAAGTATTTAATAAACGAACCAGTTATTTCGAATTACGCAAATATGCTGTGGGGGAAACGACTAAACTCTACGTTCGCGTATAACAAACCGATGGACGACTGATTGTACTCACGAATTGGATGGAAGATGAGGCATACAGAACGCAGGAATTATTGCAGGCAGGTACCCTGTTGTTGAAATTAAACAAAGGGTCATGAATAAAGAGAAGAAAAGGGATACAGCTTGCTGGAGCCTTCGATCGAATTCGTTCACTTTTCGTACAAAACAAGAAGAATATGTTTCCTGCGGGTGTAAAACAAGCGATAAGTCGTGTTGATAAATACACACTCAAAACGGGGGGATTGCACTGCAGCAAGAAAAGCGAGGCTTAGAATGACGAGCGTAAAAAAGTGATTCTTTGGGCTCGTCGCTTTCTAATGGACGACTTCGTCGGACTTCGTGGAGTGGAGGCTCGAACGAGAGGGGCTGGCCACACCGTCCAGCTTCTTTCGGGTCAAGAAGCCGCTGAATGAACGCAACGTACTCATTAGAACCTTCTTTGAGACGAACCGAATGTGGGCCTGAATTTTCGTCGCTGCCTTTCTCGTTCTGCTGCTTCAACGCCTCCACGTGCTTGCGGGCCAGGAATCCGCGAATCTCCGCCTGGATCTTCGTGGCCGCTCGATCGTCCGGCGACGCGTTCTCCAGCGTGTACCCGCCCACCGGAATGCCGCCTGCAATAAACGAATGAATGGACAGCCTCGTCTTCCTTGTGCGCTCACTTCAAATCCTTCTTATTGTCCGACGAGTTCAAGTGGTCGTTGGAACGACGACGCGACATGTCCACCGTGTCGATGCCGAACTTCTCCGGATGATTGCGGACCTGCAAAAAAGATGGTTGATGCAAAGGACCAAAGAAAACTTCAATGTCCTCTGTAAACAGCTTGAATCTTTGTGGCGGCGGCCAATTCGGTGGGGCTCGCCCGGCCGGTGTTGTGCGACGAGCCGGGATGCGACTGCTGGACTTGCTGCATCTTGCTTCGACTCGTATTCGCCTTGCTGTTCGAAACGGAGTGGTTGGGCGATTGGAAGGCCGACGAAGAGCGATTCGTTTGTTCGGCCAACGGCTCCGACGTCTGCGATTGGAGCTGCAAGGGCGGCGGTCCTTGATCGCCCACGGATTGTCGCTGGCTGGACGGCTGGGTGCTGTCGAAGGGCTCCTGCTTCGTCGCGTCGGGAGTGGATTCACGTGCCGCGAGTTTCTGCTGGAGATTGCTGCGGAACTGTCCGTACAGCTTCTTCCTCGCCGATCACGTCCGCTCGGGGATGAGCTGAAAACATCGGGGAATCAATCGAGTGAACAGACAATCTCCAGGACACTTCGAGTACTTAATGGCAAGGTGGGGAGTAAAAAACGAAACGGCCCGAATAGTCCCGCATTCAACCGTGCAGCTGTCGTAAACGAGGGGCAGAAAAGTCGGGAAATGAATGGCTAATGTTTCTGAATCGGCCATTAGAATTTCGAATCGCTGAACCGCTTCCACAGCTCGCGCTCATCGAAGCAGAAGACCCGAAATGAATGAATTCCCGCTTGCTGCAGGTCCTCGGACTGACTGTTGGTCGCCTAAGTTCGTGGAAACGCCGCTGCCGGGGTTCGATTCTTCGCCCCTTTTGACGTCAATATGCGCAGAAATGGAAGCATAAACGAAGCGGAAGAAGGAACGAGGGCAGAACGGGCTCCTCTATTCTTTTGCGGCCGAAATGAGCGAAGGGCGTTGTTTGGAAATGAGATCCACGAGCGGGTGAGTGTACACGAGATGATGAGGAGCGAAAGGAGACGGAATTTTCGTCAAAATTGTCAAATGTCCGATAAAAAATAGCGTCGGCGTTTGCAGCGAGTGATGTGCACGCCTCCTTTTGAGAACAAACAAACGACGCGTGAAGTTTCGACTAATAAATGGCCCCAAACTCCGCCATTCCTCGTGCTGTTTGGAGGGCAACACAACAGAAGGACGTTTTCAATCCAATCTGTTTGATGGAGAATTACGCGCATTTGCAATGAGCAGAAGCCCACCAGAAACACGCGCTCATTGGTGCGAACTTCCTTCCTCGTGCCAAATACGTACGAGGAGTGCGAGCAGCAATGAAGTTGAGTACACGCCTTTTCGGCTTTGCGCTCCCCACCGAGCGGCCAACGGCGGTAATGCGAAAGCAGAAGGGAGGAGGAGGAGGAGGAGGCGGAAACGTGTTATCTGGTGTGAATGATGTCCCAAGAGCCCCACTTTTCCGTCATAACACTCATCATTTCTCGCTTTTTCCCAACAGAACCGATAAGAAGACGAAATGCGAATTTCGAAGAGGAGTTTTGTTTTGCGTCCAAAAGGGGCTCGAATCGAATCGCTGAATGTAAAAATACCCCCCAATTGGCGGCTTTAATTAACGAACGAACGAGGCGTTTGTTTTGGAACAACAGTCACCCGCATTCACGGCAACAGGCGCCTTATTTCGGTCGTTGGGAATCGTACGGATGGAAAATTCAGCTGCCGTCTACAAACGAAAGATTCGAGAAAATGCCCGATTGTTCGCCTCCTCATTCGAAGGGAACGGGGGCGGACGAGATGCGCGGGCAATAGGCGGAAGTCCGGTGAAGAGGGCAACAGTTTGTTGTCGAGAGCGGAGAGCACAAGGCATGTCCTCAGCGAACAGAAGAAGAAGAAGAAGGAAGGAAACGGAGGGAATTGGAGGGAAGGGATTTTCAACTCGGTTTCCGTTTGTCTCAAACTCGTGGGGACAGAGTGGCTAATCCCAAATGCACGCAACGTTCATCCGACAGCCCACCCCCGTCCGCCCAACCGCCCAATTGCTCGTGATTCAACTTCCAACAACATCGCCCGAACTCGGGCCGTTCAAATAATCCCGCGGGGGACGGCGGATAAAAGTCCACGCGCGTCGGGCGGACATCGCGGACATCGGCGAGGCGAATTCGCGAGCCTCGAATAGTTTATGCATCGCGTGCGGGCGGCCTGAACGTCGCTTTGAGGGCTCAAACGGATTGGGCGGGTGGCTGGAAACGCTCATTTTCACTTTGGGAATCAATTACGGCCCCCGACTTTCGCTCTCCTGCCCGCCCGACCGGCGGCCCTAATTTCTCGACACAACAACCGGGCATGTAGATTAGGGCTGGAAAGAACGAAGGGCCCCCAATTGTGCGTGCCATTTGATGCGTTCAGTCTCATATTATCCGGGGCGGGCATCCCGAAGGCGATAATTACGGAAACAAGTCAACCAGAAGGCCCAACTGTTGAATTCAATTCGAATCGAAAGAACGGCAAAGTGCACCGCCGGCCCCAGATCGTAGTTGGGAAGTACGAAAAGAAGCGGGTGGTGTACGAAACGGCGGAAATGCGGGTTGGAATGCGCCCGTGCGAAAATGGGATCAACGTCTTTCGGACACGTTGAGAGCGACAATTAAGACTCCCGTTCGCATTGTGCGGTCCACACGGGCACTCATGAACGGCCCGAGGCGGAGGGGCGTACAGCGATAAGAAGACGCGGGGGTCTGCAAACTGCCCACCCACCCACTAAACGCCGTTCGCTCCCCCAACGCTCTCTCTGTGACGTAATTAGGCGGACCGGATACGCGAACGACGAAGAACGGCCGCAAAGGAGTGCGCATTCAGCCGTAAGACCGGCCGTCCCGCCCGACCCATAAGTCGAAGCGGGCCGGCCTGCTTTCTGGGTCCGATTTGTCTTCTCGTTCTTCCCGTGGGCGTCAATTCGGTGCTCATTGGGAGTGTGCTCACGTTTTTCACTCCGTCCTCGCCCCGCCCTCCGTCTTCGGCCTTCCTCCTTCGCTCGCTCACTTGAAGCGACTCGCGGCAAACTAACCCCCTCGTTTATTTTATTTCGTCTTTTTTTCAACCGGCGACCCGTGGAATAGCATTACGTTTGCGGTCGAAGAGCGTCAAATTGTCCCGCACCGAACTCACTTGCGGAACGAACTTCACGAAACATCCCGCCCTCCCGGCGTCCACAAATAAATCCACCGTGCACGGATGAAACGAAGAAGAAGGACATCGAAGCCTTCGTTGGAAATTCGAAGTAAAACGGGCCCAAATTGGGTTTGCTTGATTCGGACACGAAAAACGGTCGGAATGAATTCGAATACCCGCTTGAAGACTCCAAGGACCAAATATAAAAGGAAAGAAAGTACGAAGAAAGAACAGCTCGCCGAATTCCGGAAGCTTCTCACTCGTTTCTTCTCGAATACGTAAGCCTTCCCTCTCTTCTTCCACAATCCCACCCACCCGCCAGTGTCACATTGGCCATCAAACGGGTATTAATCGAAAGCAAAAATAAAGGAAATGCTTACATTTCTGAGTAAAGTGCAGGGCTTCGAAGAACGTCCGTCCGAATTCGATCAAGTCCGCCGGGTTTGTGAGCGGAGCGTTTCCCGAGCGAACGCCTCCAGGAGCGGCCGAAGAGAGGCGGGCACCTTGTACTTGGAGGAAGATATGGATTCGGCCATGTTCGTCGTCACTGCCCCCCTCTAATGCTCGTCTGTAAGTGACGAGAAATTCATACCCGAATGTGGGGCCAAAACACCCGCAAACAACACGGAAAGTGGGGAGGCCAATGAGGAGCACGAAACTAAAAGAGCAGAAAGACACGCGAGGGGGCGACCAAAAAATGTGGAAATTCGCCGTCTCGGCGGGCCCCGAAGATGGAGAAAAGCGCGGACATTTGTGATGCCGCTCGAAGGAGCTCAGGTCGCGTCGTTCGGACGTTGCGAGGGGAGCGGACACTTGAGAAGCGGCGGATTTCAACCCCACCGGCCCCCACATCCGGCCGCCGCTCCACTCGCCCCGATCAGCCCCCCTCGCCGAATGGACGACGTTTTCGCTGAAGCGGAACGAAAATTCCACTCGAATGGCGGCCATTCGTTGACATTTGGGCGGATTAAACGACTGTTGGAAGTCCGCAATTGGAACCAACAGTCTGCCGTTTCGCGAATGAACTCTTCCACGGCGGTGGGAACCTGCCCTTCGATTGTCCGCTATAAAAACTCCACTGTTCAGCCGAACAAACGACGTAATCGAGTCATTCGAGAACATTCGGGAATGAGTGGGGGTTTTGATGGAAACCTGCACGCAGGAGTTGAGCAAATTAACTGGAAGCAAACAAAGGCGAACAAGACGATCAAAGCTCGGCAATTCACGTCCAGTTCACCTGGAAGTTCTCCGCAGCTGCAGACTTCAATTACCCAACTCGTTGGAAGGCAGTCCGAAATGAGGGAACAAGCCGTGAGAAGCAACAACAAGCCAAAGTACGCAGTCCAACGATCAATGCCTTCAGAACGAAGGAGCATGTGTTCGAATGCGAAGCAAACGGGCGATCGATTACAAGATGTTCGCAAATCAATCGGATTTGATTCGAGCAGATGTGCGGCCATTGGCGGTTGAATCGTTTTGCTCAAAGAAATCTCGCGGACACGAAAAGAACGAATGATTCGACTTATGCCCGAAAGGACGAGGAAACGAGTGATTCGTCCATTCCCCCAATTACTAATCGAAAATTCGTAGACGGCCGGCCGCGCTTATTACCAAGAACGAAGAGTGCGAGCCGTCAAGGATTGTTTTCAAAGGAATTCGAACAAAAATATTTGAGTTGGCAGTGCGAACGAAAACAAGCCCCAAACCGGCGAAGTGCTGATCAAACCGGCCGCATGCAAACTGGCGGCTATTAAAACAAAACGATGCAATAAATAAGAGAAGACGATCCGAAATCAAACGACTCCACGTGTTTCATTTCTCCATTTGAAGGTCCGAATGGGTGGATGGATACAAGACGAGTGGAGAGTTTGAAGAAGTCCCCGCCTCGAAAATGAAAGCCGCGCCCGCAATCTGAGCTCACATTTCCCTTTCCGAACTTTCCCCCGCTCCTCCCTTCGCCTCCCCGCCGTCCGCTCGTCTTGTTCGAAACCAAAGCCGATGGATGAACACGAAAAGGCGGAAAGCGAACTCCAAGGCCAGCGTTGACATTTGGCCTCGCAAACATTTGGAAAGACCACCGAAAGGGTGTCGATTGAATGACGCATTCGTTTATTGAAACTTCCTTTGAATACGCAATCCATTTGTCTGCGGTTGGCCGCAATCAACAAAAAGGCAACATTCACTCCCAACCCCTGCTTACCTCACCGGAATTCCGACTGATTGCACAAGCGAGCTCCGGAAACAAGTCCGTGCGCCGGCCATTTTTTCGACGCCGAGATCTCTCGAATCAAAACTCCTGACAGCTTCGAGAGCTCGCGTTTTGCGTAGGAGCTTGCACACAAAAGACATAAACGTGTTTATTTAAGCCCACAAACGTCTAACAAAAAGTAATAATTTAGAAACAAATGAGGAGGAAAATAGGACGAAAGTTAACCGTAATCAGCACCCATCGCGTCCGAGAGAAGTCGGCCGTTCACAGTTCGGTCTTCTTGTCCGCCTTCTTCGTCTTCTTCGATTTCTCGTCCTTCTTGGCGTCCTTGGAGTCCTTCTTGTCCGATTTCTTCTGGTCGGTCTTCTTCTTTTCCGTCTCCTTCTTGCCGGCGTCCCTTGCTTCTCCTTCTTGCCCTCGCTCTTCTCCTTCTTCTCCTTCTCGGCCTTCGCTTTGGCGGCGTGCGGGCATTCGGCCTTCTCGTCATCGGACTTCGCCTTCTGAAAGGATCACCACTCATCAACTCGGGAAGATCAAAGCCAGGCAACGAACCTTGTCTTCGGTCTTCTTCTTGGCCTCCTTCTCCTTCGGCTTCTCCGTCTTCTTCTCGGCCTTCTTCTCGGTCTGTAAAGCGAAGGACATAGGTCAGTGGGATCGATGGAAAGAAGCCATGCACCTTCTTGGGCTTCTCGTTCTCCTTCTCCCGCCTTCCTTCTTCCTTCGGCTTCTTCTCGTCGGCGGCCTTCTCGCTCTTCTTCTTCTTCGGCTTCTCGTCGGACGACTTCGCTTCGACCTCCTCGTCGGGGCTGTCCTTCGCCTTCTGGATCTTGAGCGCTTGCTTCATCGCCTTGATCACGTCGACCAGCTGCGGGAAGTAGTAGGCGTTGCGGGGGTAGTTCTTCTTGTTGTCGATCGGGAGCACTTCCTCGTTTTCGTCTGCAACACGAGCAAACGTGTAACGAATGCCTGACACAAAGAACGAACCAACAAAGTACAAGCGAGGGATGTACCGGCCGTCAGGTGCGTACTTGTCGTCTTCGGGCTCCTCGTCGTCCTCCAAGTTCACCATCACGAATTTGCGGGAGAGATCGACGAATTCCTTTCGTTTCGGCGAGGTCTAAACGCAAATCGTTGGTTTGTGAACGCACGCACCATCAAGTTTACCTTGAAGCTGTTCTTCAGCTGCTTGCAAGCTCCACACCAGGTCTTGTGCACGAGCAGGAAGACGGGCTTCTTCTGCTCCTTTGGAGAGCTCGAACGCTTGCGACCATTGGACCCACTCGATGTCCGTGCCAAAGCCTGAACAACGCGCAATGAAATCAGAAAGAAGCATGAAGAAATTTACCATGGGAGAAATCGAGAGGAGTTTCGGTTTCCTCCGGCAGCGGTCTCCGTCTCCTCTTCGTCCTCGTCGGCCCAAACGGCGGCGGCCGCAAAGACGAACAGGAAGAAGAACGTCCGATCGAAGCGCATTTTGCCCGCAAGTCGCGAATGAAATCGAAGAGAAAGAAGTGGGCAAGTGGAGGGGGATGCGCAACCCGACGGTCAGCTTCCTTTCCGCCCACCGGTCGGTCAACTCGGGATGCCGCCGCTTCTCCGCACACGCGCGGTGTTTTTTGAGTTCGACGCCACGCACCTACTTGCCCCAACCCCGCCTTCCTTCCTTCACGCCGCCCGATCGACCCGATTCGTGGAGCGACGAGAAGAAGTGGGTCAAGGTGGGAAGCGGAGCGAGGCCGCTTGACTCCAACAGTCGCTTCTTTCTGGTCCGCACTGCAAGAAAGGAAGATTGTTTTAAGATCCAATTAATCAAATCGATGTGCACGATGCCTTCCGATGAAAGAAGCAAGTGTCAATAAGACGGGCAACTTTTGTTCCCGAAAAAGTTGGGCAAACGAAGAAAGAAGGAAGTGCTGGAGATAAGAACGTCGCGCAACCGACGAGTCCGGGCGAGCGGCCGGCCGGCAGGCGGCAGGAAACTCCACTCCGCTTGCACGTTCGACTGGAAAAAGCGTCCGATTGGACGGCGGCCGACGAGCGGGCTTATTTGCAATTCGAACAGTTCGTTCCGAACTGGCTTCTTTTGTACAAACATTCGTTGATTACTTCCAGTGATCTGCCCGGCCTGTCCACCCACACATGAGGACGATGTTTGAACCGAAAGGAACATGAGAAAGTGCACGTGATCGAAGAAAGCAGGGAATATTCGCCGCTCTTTCCACCGGAAACCTTTTCACACTCAATGCCCCGAGTGGAGGGCGAAGAAAATGGCCGCCTTGAAGCCTACAGTACAATTATGTTCGCCGAGATCCGCCCGAACATCGTAAAAGGAAGCCGACGGACGGGCGGCTTTGTTGTCGAGCGGCTTCATTTCTTCGGTTTGATGCGACTTGTGTTCGAGAAGAAGGAGTGACGACAGGCGGCCCGGTTATTTTCGGGATGTCGTCGAATGTCAGTCCGTCTGTGCGGTTCGCAACAAACACGCCCGACGGTTTGGATTTGTGGGTGGGGATTGCAACTGTTGCGTAAATGTCTCCCGGTTCCTTTTGTCCTCGCGAAGGTCGTGAGTGCCCGGATTACGTTCACCCCTCAACATCCGACCGTATGACGAACGGATCGCGTGCGGGAGCGCAGTTGGACGCGTCGTTCACAATGCGCGTGTTCGGGACACGGAAAAGACGTAAACCTCAGGAATCTGCGTGCTTTCCAGCGGCCTCCCCCCGAAATTGTGAAACCGGCGACGACATCGTTCAATTGGATCTCGCCGAAAGGACGTCCGCTTCTGACCGCCCATCCACTTTCCGCTTTTGTCTCCGGACGACCGTAGGGCGAAAGTAAACAGAGGAGGGCCTCCGTTCGCTCGTTAGATCTCACATCAGGCCGGTGACATCGCTCGACTCGTCCCGTCGCCTTTTCATCCGTTCGATTGGTCGGAGATGGAGGAGCACACCGCCACATTCAAGACGTTCAACATCCTCTTCGATCACGACGGCGCCTACACGCCCGGCCAAGAGATCACTGGAGTCGTCGTCTTCTACCCCATTCCGCGATGTCCAGCTTTCGCCCGTTCGACTCGTCTTCCTCGGCACGGGCACCCTCTACGATCCGCGGACGGTCAGTTGGATTGAACGAAGGGAGTCGCAAAACCGAGCTTGTTTCAGGAATCCGTCATTGACTCGACAAAATACTGGGAAAAGACCGTGCATTTGGGAGGCGACCGTGTGTGACTACAAAGCGGGCCAAGAGCATTCGATTCCGTTCAAGGTATTCCGAATACTCGTGCTCGGTCCACATAACCGAAATCGTTCAGGAAACGTTGCCGTTGAACCTGGAAGGCTCGATGGAATGCCGCTCGTTGCAAATTCTCTACTCGATCACTGCTCGCTTCACCTACCGCTCTACACGTGCGTTCTTCCTGCTTTTTGCTCCCATTGACTGGAAGGATTTATAGAGAACGAAGTCCGTCCATTGACTACAGCACGGGGATTTACCGTCATCTCGCCCGTGCATTTGGACTACGTCGACAGCCAGCGCTTCAAGCCGTCCAGCTACTCCGTGAGCAAGAAGTACGGCTGGATCCCCTGCCTCTCCGGCCACATCAGCTTGAAAGTGAACGTGGAGCGGAGTGCGTACCTGGCCGGCGAATCGATCGTGCTGGAGGGCGAGGTGAAGAACGACAGCAGTCGGCGAATCGAGAACGTGAAGGGGATCTTCCAAAAGACGATCACCGTGATGGCCCTGTCCGCCGGCTCCCCAAAGATCGGGATCGCGTCTTGTGAAAAGCCGGTAAGCCGCTCCATCACACGTCTCAACCTTTCACTCTCCATTCTTTCAGTCGTTGGGCCCGATCTCCACGGAAACCCTCAAAGTGAAAGAGGAGTTCCTCGCGCTCTTTGTGGATCCGCACGCAACGACGAAGATCAGTCGAAACTTCGGAGCCCCGACTGTTCGGCCGAGGTAACAATCGTCTATGAACGAGAGGCTTATCTAAAAGAGCCCTTTTCTAGCACATTCGATCACATTCACATCGGGCATTACTCGGTTTCCATCACCTACGAACTTTTGATCAAAGTCCACCAGTTGGGTGAGTGATCGCTTCACTCAACAGCCATTAATTGCGGGTTTTAAGGCGAAGTGTGCAGCGTGGCCATTCCACTATTCATTGGGAGCGTCCCACATCAGACAGTTCACACCAAGAAGCCCTTCAATCCGTGGATCGACGACCTCACCGTCCAGAAGCAGCAGAAGGACGACGAGCAGCGGGTTCACTACCAGCGGGACGTCAGCGAGCGGCCGTCTTCGTTGTTCGACTCCAGCCAAACGTACTTGACGAGAAGAGGCCGAATGATGCACGTGAACGTGTTCCCCTACTACGCCTACCTTCAAACCTCCTCCAAACAATCGCGCCAGTTCAAGATGCTGGCCACGGCGGTGAAGGCGGACAGCGCGTTTCATGTCCCGCCTGCGGAATGCCAACCCATCAGCCGTGGAAGGAGAAGCGAAACCCGCACCATCGACGGAGACAACAACCATTCAAGAGGAACAACCTTCCGTTGACTCCGTCCAGCAAATGCTCCCCGAAAAGCTCATCCTCGTGCAGCCGGCCGAGGGCAACAGTCCGCTCGCTAAAGCGACTTCCCCGTCGTCGTCCAGCCGGTGGAGCAAACTCAAGCCGTCGCCCGATCGCCGCAAATCTTCCCTCCCGCCGGTTGAGATCTCGATCTCCGACTCCACTTGCGAACTGCAAATCTAATCCTTCCTGTGTGTACATGTGAATTCTTCAGTTTTTCGGGTGTTCGTGCCTGCATAAATAGCCCTTGCATACTCATTGCTTCCAATCGATAAAGCTTTTGTTGAGTCATGAGGAAAAGAGGTCGGTGCAATTCTCCCGAATTCGTGTGCAAAACATAAACATTGCTCGGAAGAGAGCGAGTAGATTGATGGTTGGAAAGTGGCGGAGTGGCGAAAAAACCGGGCGGCAGATGGATGGTGGAACGAAAAAGAGACTCCAGGCGGCAGCAGGAAAAAGCGAGCCGCAGAGGGCAACGGGCTCGCTCGGGGCACGGGACCTTCCCCTCGGACTCGCAGAAAAGCGAACTCGCTCGTTTCGTTCGCCATTCGAACGCGCTGAAACACCAACCGCCCGCATCCTCGTAAGTGTTCCTCTTTGTTCGTTGAAAGCAGCAAACTTATCGATTTGTTTGCAGCTTCAATAGTTTATTAAAAGTCCGATTATCACCGGAAGTCATCTCCATCCAGGAGCTCTGCCACATCTCCGAGAGCATGTTCGACTACGCCGCCTTATCGGCGGAAGAAGTGCCACTACCCCGCTTCTGTTCCTATGCTCATCAACGCTGCACGTACTTTCACGCGGAGGCCGAGCAGATCACCTGGCCGGTCTTTCCCCTTATGTGCTCGAAAGGGGAAGAACGTACTGCGTGCACGCGGAGGCGTGCATGTACTTGCACCCTCAACGAGATGCGGGCGGCAACGAGCGGATTCTGCCAACGCGTCGTAAGTCTTTCTCTTCTTGACAGTGTTGCGATTTTGAATGCGGTTTTCAGGTCGACGCGTTAGTGAAGGTCCACAAGAACGATCTCGTCGCGAGATGGGCCGACTACATGCGCGCCCACGCCGGGCACCCGCTTCAACATCTCGAAGCTGGCCCGCTTCGTCAACCGCCACCTCGACGAGGAGCTGAACGAGAGCGAGAGAGCGACGACCCGATCTATGCTTATTATTATTGAGTAAGTCGGCCGGGTAGCTTCAGTGGTGCTGCAGGAGGAGATATTTTGTTGATCTCGGAAGTCGAAAGCTATTGGTGACGTGGAAGTTTGTGCTTGAATGTCAAAAGAGTGTCAAGGAGTTTAAAATTGATTGAAAAAAGAATTCAGGAATAAGGAATAACAAGAGAAAATGATTTGATGATTATGGATGAAGATGAAGAGTTGCTGATTATACGATTATATGGATGTGATTTGATGTTGTGCAATATTGATGAGTAGCAGACCACTGGAGTGAACCCGGCTGTTTATCTTTGTAGTCTTTATCTGTTTTCTGTAGTCAATAAATGCGAGGCCTCTCTCGATCGTGTGTTGATTCTTGTCGTCTTGACTCCTCAGAAACGAACACTTGTGAATCCGGTTAGTGACTAGCGATCAACGAAACACGGAATGAAATGCGGACGTTTTTTGTTGATGCCGGGTGTTGGCTGGTGGGAAGAACGTGCCGCATACGCCCAATTTGGCCGTTTGTTCATTCAACTGGCCGATGATCCCCGTCTCTTCTCGCTGATCTTTGCCGCCTCCTTTTGAACACCACCATTCGTCCTGTCCGGTCCGAACCGAGTAAAACGGTAGACCGCGTGCGGTTGCCGTCTTTGACTCCAGCGTGCGTTGAAAGTGATGTCCGCCTTTCCCACAGCTGTTGCTCACTGATCACTTCGTTTTGATCGAATGAAATCGCTGATTGTGAGTTCTCAAGCGAACGGACGATGGCGATCGGTTTGCGCAAGGAACAACGAGTGAAAGCGGCAGGTCGACAGTACGCAATGGGAGACCACTTCCAACTCCGCTTTGTTGGAGTTCGTTGACCTTTCAGTAAAACGACTCTTTTTGCGTTTGATTGCGTTGCGGAGCCCTGCAGGTCGTGGGAAAGAATGTGCAAACCAATCATCCTCTTGCGACCATTCGCCGGCATTGAATCAACGTTTTTGCGCCACGGCGAGCGTCCGCCCTCTGATTCACGACCTCTCGCTCGCTTAAAGAACGAATGCGGCCGTTTTGAGCATCAGTTGGTCTTCTCGCTCCCTTCAACCAGCCGCATATCGTAAGTTTCCTTCCTTGCTCTCCGTTAAGCAAAATTAACCGATTTGCTTGCAGATAGAATAATCAAATAGAATAGTACTGACGTCGTCCGCATTCACGACGCAGTGCCGCCTTCCCCTGAACTTGACCGCTTGGCAACTACGCCGCGCCAATCGCAAAAAGGCCGGACCAGCTGTCGGCCTGTGCCGTCATCAACTGCCACTTTGCCCACGGCGACTACTCACGACCGTCACCTGGCCTCTCTACCCGATACGAGTGCCCAAGACGAAACACGAACTGTTCGTTTGGAAACTTCGATGAACGTCCCTCACCGCCAACGCGACGCTGGCGGCAACGAGGAGCAATCTGATCAGCGCGTGGTGAACCCTTACTTCTTCATTCCAGGTTGCTAACCGCGAATGTTTACAGGTCAACTTGTCTCTGAAGAAGCATTCTCGCTCTGGTCAAGGTCGGCAGCGCGAGTACATTCTGCGTTCACCCACGCCAAAGGCCGGTTCACCCTTCCTCAACGTCTCGAAAGATCTGGACGAGTTCTTGCGACCGATTAAATCGGCCATATTCAATTTTCTGATCAAATGTTGCTATCAATAAGAATAAAGATAATGATGGCTTGTTTGTGAACTCGGCTCTATCTGTTCGTAGAACCTGCAGAAAGCAAAGGTTGAGCGTGGGAAGTGGGTGGGAAGAACGACAAGAAAGCAAAAGAACGCTCGGGGGATCTGCTTTAACGCGCGCTTGAATTTCAAGGTGCAGAAAAGAGACCGGGCAGGGGCTTCGAGAAGCAACGAACACTTCCTTCAAAGATAGCTAGCTTTCAACTGACCGATCGCTGTTTCGAGATATACTCCAGCTGGTCATTAACGTCAGCAAGTATTTGCCCAACTGAACGGAAACAAATCTCTGCGGCTTGAAACATTGGCGAGCGTTTGGAATCGCGGCCAAAAGCGGAACACCCGGGCGGCGACTTCAGTTCGCGGAATGCAACCACTCCCGCTTGCCTAATGATGAATTTCTGAGCACACGGCCGCTCGTTTGAGGGGCGGCGGTCGGCTCGTACAATCGGGCAACAGGACATCCATCAACCCACATGCATCATCGCTCTTTATAAATAAACTGGAGAGAACGAAGGAAAGAGGAGGCGAACCAGTGTGTAGTCCACTCATTTCGATTGCTTCCACCGGCCGGCGCTAATCGAAAAGAAGGCGGTTAGCGCAGGGTTTGTCTATGGATTGAAAGCGGAAGGTGTTCCTCTTCATGCCACCCTCAAGAAGTGCATTCACACGAGCAAAATTCTTCACAGCGAGCTCTATTTTCGTGTTCGCCCGAGTGCATCGTTCCTTGCTTTCTTTTACTCAGTTTCTTATCCCTTTGCTGAAATCTTGAATCCTTTCTGGCCTTCCAGCTTCTCTCTCGTCGGCCACGAAGTCGACATCCCCTCCGCCGGGCGGCATCTCTTCGCTTGTTAACCTTGTGGTGCGCGATTTCGTTTTTTCCTGTAAAGTGCGAAGAAGACGAGTCGAGACTTCGGGGCCGTACGCGCGCGTATCCTCCTCACCGCAAATTCAATTGACTTCACAGTCGAACGTCCGAGTCGCCCGACCGGCCGACCGCCTACTTACGCGCCGCTAAGAGTCGTTGGCGCGGATGCAAACGAACCGCCCGTCTCATCCGCCGATGCCATCGGATAGGCGCGAAAGAATACTCACTCACATCCCCCCGATTACACAAACACGCAGATTGCAGTCAGCGGCCCTTCCCTTCTGCCTCCTTTTCTTCGAGTAAATTCGTCATTCTTCTCTGCTCGTTCACCGCCGGTTGTCTGCTAAAAGCGATGTTTGCTTTCAGCTCGATTTCATAATTCATTTTGCATGCTGCTCGATGAAAACGTTAATTGACCACAGAGTTTGCTCGTTAGGTTGTTGCTCGAAATCGAATTCATCTCCGGGCGGTCTCAAAGACCACTTGCTTTCGGTTTTTGGGCGGGCCCGCTGACCAATTGGCATAATTCGAAGTGTTGTTTGGTATTCAGGCGTGTGTTCATTCGACGGGTGGACCCAAGAGTTGCAAACCGGCTCGTACTGGTTTCTTCGTGGTCAGTCTGCACTCCGATCTCTCTTCTTTTCTGATTTCCCGCAAAACTGCGGCCAATTCCGCCTCCATTGGACTAGTTTTCGGTCGCTTGTTTTCGTCGCGAATCGAAAATTCAGGACGACGTAAATGGCTGCAGAAGGCGGCGTCGATTTGTATCCCTCTCCCCCTTGCGGCTGAAAATACCCGCTTCCTTTCCACAAACTCCAAATGTGTGCCAACCGATGATAATCACGAGAAGCCGGCGGTACTACGCAGGTACCGATTGCTTCCGCAAACGACTTTCTGACTTCCTTTCTTCTTAGAAGTTGATTGCGAAACTTCGTACTTTCGATCGCCATCTACGGCGATTCCTTAAAGTGCAGCCGGTAGAGATCGTTCACTGCACGCCCCTCCCTCCTTTCGCTTTTCACTCATTACAACTCTTTGGAAGGCCTTTGGCAGTGAAATTCGCCTCACGTAAATCTCTTCTCGTCCTGACATTTGGGAAAACATCTGGTTTTGGAATAAAAATAACTTTCTTCTTTTCTCCGACTACCGTTCAAACACCACTCACTGGTCGAATGAGCGGTCAGCCCGGCCCGTTTCGGTTGCCGATCTCCACCCATTTTTGTTCTCAATGATTCCTTCGACGCCCATTTTGGCTCGAGAGGGGCCTAATTGTGTTCGAGAGGCGAAGGCGAGAGCGGAGGCGGCATTTGAATTTTGCCCTCGGATTGTTTCGACGGAAATCGCAGACGGTCCGCCGCTCGTGCAAATTGCGATACGCTTGCCGCTTTTGGAAGATGACGGAAATCGTCGCACGTTGTTGGAGTTTCTTTCAAAGCAGCACATCATTTTTGTTTTGAGCCCATTAATCAAGTGGTTGCGTGTCATCGATGTCACTTCATTCCAGCGCCCTTTTTAGTCTCACTTGTTTCTAATTATAATCTCCATTCATTTTGAGCTCTCCTTACCGTATTTGCTCATTTCCTTTCGTTGTGACGCCTCTAAGACGTAGACGTGATTCGATAGGCGACTGGAGGCGAGCGGGCGCCGATTTCCGTTCGAATTCAGACGTCTGCAGCGTCCATTTGATCCGGCCGGCTTTCGGAAACCGGACGTCTTTCGGGCGCCTCGTTTGGGGCGGCATTTCACTTATGAGTTGACCGTTTTTCTTCCAAACTCGCTGAAATGAAGCGGAAAGAATGTTCACGCCCGCGAATTTTGTTTCGGCCTCCGCTCGAGGCCAGCGAGCGGTCGCCGTTCTCCGCCGTTTCGGACCACGGGGTTTTCAGTTGACAAGCTTGAAATCGCTCCCAAAAACACCTTCTGATTGCTTCCTGTTCGCGGCTCGCTTTAGGCCAACAATCCGCTTTTGTTACGCCACCTTCCATTCTTATCGACGGAAATAGAAGCCACGAGGACAAAACGGGCTTTCGTTTCGAGCGGGTGGTCCAAAGGACTCCATCGGCGTCATGCCTTGTGGTTGTGGTCAGACTTGTCGTTGCCTTTATTTGTAAACGCACTTACCCGAGTGATTCTTATCGAATTACTTCCAACGACTTCTTGATTTGTCCGCTTCAAAACAACGATCTGTTTGGAGCAGAACTGACGGGATTTGTAGTGATGAGGGTGGTCTCTGGATTACTCAACAGCTAGTGGGTTTGTTTTCGTTTACGCGTTGAGTCCACCACTTCTCTTACTCACCCTTCCACTCCGCCCATTGCACTTTTCGGGCATTAAATCTTTTACTGCGCGGACATCCGGCTGGATTCGAGAACCGCGCAGTTTTGCCGCCTTTTCCCACAACTTTTCTGCTCCACTCCGAGACATGAACAGTTCGCGTTGAACCAACGAACCGAGCAAGGCGCTGGAATAACCACAACTTTGTTTAGATTTGCACTCCTTATGAGTTCCCGTCCTATTCCATTTGATTTCTTGTTCTACGGTTGTTGGCTTTTGTCTACACCATCCGTCTACGAGCTCTCTCTCTAAAAAGCACTGAATTGCTATTGACCATGCATATCAGCGACTAATGAGAACATTCCCGTCTCACCTCTTCTTTGACTCCACCCCAATTCCCGACGGCAGAATGGATTCCCAAATGATCGTCGCCGTCTTCTACGTGATTCTCGGGTTCTTGGGCCTGGTCTGCAATGCGGCGACCGTCGTGATGCTGATCGGGAGGCGGGTGTTTCGGCTGAGCGCCTACTCGATCATGGCGAACATTGCCGTTGCGGACGGCATCATTGCATCCGCGGGTCTCGTGTGCGGGATCATCGTTCTGCTGGGCGTCCCCACGCACACTTCCGTCCACTCGCCCATCAACGGTACGGGCGCGAGTCTGCCTTGTGTTGAACCCGATCCTCGGCGACGACCTCCCGTTCGTTCCGCCCACCTCCACTCCGATCGGAAGTGAGGTCAACTCCACGGGCCTCCGGAAGGTGAGTGGTTGAACGTCGACCGAACCAATTCGTAATGGCTTCTTTCAGGGTTGTCCGGACGATGCTGCCCACTCCGGAGAAGTTCATCAAAGCGAGTGTCGAGAGCTACGCGGCCGGAGCCCACAACGAGTACAACGTCCTCGAGTTGTGCCTCGTATTCCTGGAGATCACCGCGTGGACGGCGGGAGGTCGCCAGCTACGCCTACTTGGCCATCAATCGTTGCGTCGCCATCTGCTTCTACGGAACACGCGCGAAGTTGTTCAACCGGGTGTCTGTCGCTCTCTTTGCTTCCGCCTCTACGTGGGTCATCGGGTTGACTGCCGGTAAGTAGCCTGTAGAAGACCAACATGTTTAATGAGTTCTTCTTCAGCATGCATCGGCACCTTTCCGGAACCTCCAATCGGCAACGGACTGGACATGTGGTCCATTTCGTACATCAAACAGAGTGGTCGTCGTCCAGGTTTGCTTTGCAAACAGCAAGAGAAGACCAACAGGAGTGCTTTCAGTGATCTTCGTCGTGCTCACGTTGTTCATCAACGTCCTGAGCGTCCTCCTCCAGTGGGTCTGCTCCACGCTGGTGTTGCTGAAGATTCGACAAGTGAAGCAGAAGATCAACAAAAACAAACTGAATCAGAACAGCGCGAATCGGTTTCGCAAGCAGGTGATTTGATCGACTGCTTTCTTTTGTGATCACACAATGGATTGCAGGCTCGTCTCACGTTCCAATTCTTCTACCCGTCTCTTTTGTGCACGATCTCCTCCATCCTATACTTTGTGAAGCCCTACATAAGAGAGTTCATTTCGGACAACGTCGTTCTTCACATGGTGAGCAGTGGCGAAGTCCGCGTTTATGAATCTCCTGCTTGCAGATCTGGCTGCTGAGTCACATCTCCAACCCGTTCATCTACGCGTACTTCAACGAGCGAATGCGGGCCACCTACCGCGAGATGCTCACGTGTGCGGAGCTGCGCTATCAACTGCGCAAACGCCGCAAACAACGGGGCTTCCAGCGGCAGAACAGTCGAGCGACGATGTCCAGGTACCTCCAGCTCGTGATTTCGAGCCCGCCGACGCCTTTTGGATTGCAGAAAGTCTCACGGCGGTCGCTCGAATCGAATGTCCACACGGTCGATGAAGTCACAACGCAACGGGAATTTCGTTCGCTCGAGTCTCCAAATGCAGTCGCGCGACTTCGAGAACCTCGTCGACTTCATGATGCGCGTGAACCCCCTCTACGACAGCAGTGAGGGCTGGAGGGAGTCGAGCGAGGAGGACGACGAGTACGAGCATCGACCACTGGAGACACGCAGCGAACAAGCGAACGCTCACCGGGAATCCCGCTCGATCGTCATGGACCTCGGCCGTCAAACCGTGCAGCATTGGGCGGCGTTCGCTAAAAAAGCTTCGATTTGACGCCCATTATCGTCTTGTACCAATCTTATGCTTTCTGCTTAGCACATTAGTCTGTTCTAATGGCATTCATTGCATTTGTATTCGCTTTGATGGTTGTCTTGTACGTGCACTATGGGTCATTCGTTTGTATTTATTCCCGTTTAACTAAAGCATTCACTCGTCGCAATGATCGTCCTAATTTTATTCGAGCTCATGAACAAACAACCGAAACAAATAACAACGAAGAGGGATCAACTAAACGAATTCCTAATGCGATCAGATCGGAATCTTTTCGGCCTCCTGTTCTCCTTTTGCGGATCCATCAGTGGGGGCATCCGTTTGCTCGCCTTCTTCCTCCTGCTCCTTGTCGCTGGGGTAGAGGTGGAAGAGACGGGCCAGCTCGGGGATCTGCGAGGCGTTCACTCCGTCGCTGAGGAGCTTCCGCGCCATCAGGATGCCGTCCTCGAACACGTTGTACAGCAGGATGCCGACCACCTTGTCGTTCTCGAGGTAGAAGGCGACCGCCTTTGAGTTCCTGATCGATCTCCTGGAAGAAGCGAGTGAATGCTCGGAAGGATGAAAGACGAGACACAAACCTCGTCCTTCTGTGCGGCAACGACCACCGTCTTCATCGCCGCGTCCACTTTGCCCAGGCCGATGAAGTGGACGTCCGGGCCGACGGTCGATCGCCACGACGCTTGCCGCGGGTACGTCCGCTTGCCGCCACTCATGTTCTCGCCGGCCACCCGCCCGCTGATCTCCGCGTGCTCCACGTGCTCGATGCGGCGGCGGCCCAGCTTGAGGTCGTTGAAGGAGCTCACGTCGCCGGCCGAGAACACGTCCGACGACGCACGGAACTCCTCGTCGACGAGAATCCCTCCGTTCTTCTGCAACCCGAACAATCAAGCAATGAGCATCGGAAAGGAAACTCACGGAGTCGAGCTTCAGATCGGAGGCGTGGGCCAAATCGACGTTCGGTTCGGCCCCGATGGCGACGATCACGTGATCCACGTCCACTTGTTCCTTGCGGCCGTCCCCTCGCCGGACGAGCAGTTGGATCCCGCCGCCCGCCTTGGCCTCCGCCGACTGGATGGTCGAGTTGTTCATCAGACGAACGCCCTGCTTGAAGATCTGCTTGGAGGCGTCTTCACGAAGCCGGGAGGGCAGGATTTGATGGAGAACGTCGTCCTCTTCGAAGATCTGCACGACCTTCGGCTCGCCCGTCTTCCGGTAGCGCCGTTGGATCGAGTAGGCGAGTTCGGACGCGAGAATCCCCTCGCCGATGATGGCGATCGTCTTCGAAGACCGCAGGGCGGCATCGATTCGGCGGAAGTCTTCGATCTAAACGGAAACACGTGCAAATGGACGAAGGAAGAGAGGATTCACCGTCTGCAACGTGTGGACGCGATCTTTCAGCTCCGGCTTGTCCAGTGCGTTGAACATCTTCGGGCGGGTTCCTGCAAACGGAAGGAATGAGTGAAGACGAGACGAGGAGCAAAAGGAATTTACCGGTCGCAATCAAGCACTTGTCGAACGCGATCTTCTCGCCCGACTCCAACGTCGCGGTCTTCTGGGCGGCGTCCACCTTCCACACCTTCTTTGCCGTTGACCACCGAAATGCAGCCGTGCTCGAAGTTCTTCCACTCCGACGGCTTCACGTAGTAGCCGTCCACTTCGTAGTGCAACTCCTTCGAGCGGCCTTGGATCGAGCGGTACTGCAGGCTGGTGGCCACGTTCTCGTCCCCGTACCAGAGCAACTCTGAAGCGAACATAAGTACGAATAAAAAGGAAGAAGATAGGGAACATACCTTTGGACATCTGAGTTCGCGAGTAGGGCGTCTCCCGCTCGTCTCCCGACGATCAGCACCTTGGCTTCGGGATCGCGGGCGCGGATCGTGAGTGCGGCGTAGTAGGAGGCGGTTCCTCCGCCCACCAGCAGGTACGGGACTCGGCTTCGGGATGTCCGAACTCGTGGGCGTCGGGTTGTCTGTAAAACGACCAAAACAATAAAGGCGGATGAACGGGAATGACTCATCTTGTGGCGGTGACCGCTTGCTTCAAGAAGAAATTCGAGCGGAAATTCCTCCGAAACTGCGGGTCGACAAACGTGTGTCCGATGAGGGCGCCGGCCGTTGCCCCGGCAATCAAGCCGAAACGCATGAGATCGACGGGCGGCTTCATACCGCAGGGTTGTTGGGAAGGAACCTGAAAATACCGTGCTTATTGCGGGTGTTCGGCGATGAATAAGCGGTTGAATTTACAATTAGATCACGAGAAGCGCGAATAACAAGAGTGAATCACTCGCCTAATGGAAGGAACACCCGCCCCTTTTTCGCTGAAGTCGAATACCACGCCCTGAAATCGAGTGGGGATGATTTTCTGCCCGATCTTCACTCACTTCCTTCGGGCCGGCCGGCCCCCGATTGGCGACCGACTCGGGACGTGGCATTCCGTTGTACTCGCGAGGCGTGTGTGATTCCGCCCGCTTTCTCGCCGCCCGCTCCTGCTGCTCCCAGTTTTCTCCACTGCGTTCGCTTCATCACTCGGACGACGTCGTGAATAATCAGTTTGGTGCGCTCTTCCGCCCCACTTTTCCGTCATGAACTCCTCGCCTTTCGCGATTATCCCGCCCGCAATTGTGGAATTCGTTGGACCGCAATCGATTTTGCCGCTCAACCGTCTGATTCGCGTTCTCCGATCGAATATTCGTGGAATTTGGATTGATTTCTGCGTGCTTCCAGTGATCATGCCCCCGCCGCCCCCGCCGGCCCCTCCGCCGCCGCCCTCCGGCCTGTTGGGCGGCCAAAGCGCCGGCCAAACCGGCCGCCGGTCGATCGGCCCTCCTGTCCGAAATCCATCAGGGAACGAAGCTGAAGAAGACCGTGACCAACGATCGATCCGCTCCGATGGTCGGCGGAAAGACGGGAGCATGCGGGCAGCAGCGGAGGAGGATCCGCAGGACCGCCGATGCCGAAAGCGGACGGCGGAGGAGGCGGAAGCAAGCCCGCGATGGGCGGCCTCGGCGGCCTCTTCGCCAACGGCGTCCCGCGAAAGCCCAGCGAGGCCAAGAATCTCCAGAATGCGAAGCCGGGTACGTTTCTCTTATGGTCCTGATGATCAGTTCGTTGAATCCGTCGTTTTCAGTTCAAAAGCCGATCGTTCCGGCCAACTCCGCCCCGCCGCCTCCGCCGCCCTCCGCGGCCGCAAAGCCCGCGCATTCGGCCGTGAGTTCGGCCGCCGCCGCCTTCAACAACAACAACACGACGGCCGCGAACAACAACCACCACCATTCGAGCGGGTAGGTCTCCTGCATTCCGTCCTTCGATTGGAGGGCGGATTTCGGAACGATTGATTGGCGTCCTGTCTGCAGGTCGCCCTCTCCCGCGCCCGCCCCGCCGCCCAAACTCAAGCCCACTCCGGCCAGTGCGCCGACGCTGCAGTCGCCGAAGAAGTCGCCCTCGCCGCCCCAACAGCACCAACTGGCCGCCGCCCTGCGCCCCACCGGATCGCCGGCAAGTGAACCGCCGACGTTGAAGAAGCAGGAGAGTCGTGAGGTGAGTGATCGCTTCGCATCGATTGATTAACATTGCTTCCCGCTTCAGAGGATGGGACCAAGCAGATCATGCGGCCGGGCGCCCCGCCGCCGCCTCCGCCGGTCGCGCCGCCCGCCCAGTCGAAGCCCACGATGAACAAGCCGCCGCCGAAGATCAGCCCGCCGGTCTACAACACGAACAACCACGCCCAACCGGCCACCCAACCCGTCCGGCCGGCGCCGCCCGTCCCCAAGCAGGCGTCCGTCTCGCACGGAAGCAACGCGGCCAGCAGTCCCGTTCGGGATGCGCCGCCGCCTCCGCCGCCGCCGCGCATCTCGTCGTACATCGACTCGACGGACCACCGCTTCCACTTCCTGCCCATCAGCGAGCTGCCGCCACCCGGACGCCTTCATCGGCTTCCGCAAGGAGTACCAGAACGGCTACACGCGGCAGGCGGCCCCGTCGCGACCGCCGTACTGAGCAAGGGCGGACTGTAAATACGCGGCCTCTGCAGGAGGATCGAACGTCTCCATCTTTAGTCAACTTTCGTGCAATACTCGGTGAATTCCAGTGTCTGTTCAACTTCCCGTAACTTATTCCTCGTTGATGTTGTGTGTTTATTGACGATATCACTCGTTTCTGATGCTCAATGGAATTGTACCCCCCGAAGTCGACTTATCCGCCAACATTCGTTCGCCCCCTGCCCCTTCATGAGTGCCTTCGTTTAGTCCCCGTCCCGAGGTTCGCATTTCTTCGCCTTCCCCCAAATAACCGCCCGCTTCTGTGTTCGGTTGAGCGTGTTGGTTTCTTAATTTGCAACGTTTCCTCGCGTCTGTTCTCTCGCCCTTGCTCACCGTTTATGCGATTGGGTTGTGAGCGGAACGTTCAATCAAACTTCTTCGCTTTCACTCATGTTTCATCGCTTGTTCTTTCGAGCCAAACTTTCGACGTTCGTTTGCTTCCTTTTTTGTTTGGTTTGTCGATTGTTGGATTAAAATAATTTTACGACGAGAAGCGTGGGTATTCGTGCGGCCACAAAAGCGTTGAGAACGCTGGAATACTTCGGACGAGTGGGGAAATCACGTGATCGCTCGTCGCACGTTGCCAATCGACGCGTTTCGTGTTTGTCCGTTGTTCTTCGCATGCATTGATTGTAATCAGTCGTGTTGATCGTGTTCGGGTGTTGAAATCGTTCGAAATTCGCCCCGAAAAGGACGCGATTGACGGCCGGTTGGCGAGCGGCCGGCCGCGTCCTCTCGGCGGCGCACTCCGCTCTCGCCGGGAGAATTCGCTCCGGCGGCTGGCGTCCCGTCTCGCTCGTTCACAACTCGCCTTTTTGCAGACACACTGAAGAGAAAAAGCAAAGAGTTCGGCTCGTTGGGGCGTCCACGAGCATATTGTTCCCGAGGACCGCGACGCGCGTTACGTTCGTCGGACCCCATCGCTCGTAGGCGCACTCCGTACCGTCGACGCCACCGTTCGGTTTCTCCGATCATGGAGGAAGAGAAGAAACCGGTGAGGATTTTATTCACGAATTTCCTTCCATTTATTTCCATCCGTGTTGCAGGAGCCGCAGGCGGAGAAGTGGGAGGAATCGGAGAAGTGGGAGTGCGTCCTGTGCACCTTCCAGAACATCGGCCGCATCAAATGCGACCTGTGCGGCACTTCCCGCTACTCCCAGCCGGACGCCACGAGCGACGCCGTCAAGGAGCAGGCCGAACTGCTCTCGCCCCAATGGTCCTGCCCGCGCTGCACGTTCGGCAACATCAAGAATGCCCGCCGCTGTGCCAAGTGCGACGGCTCCAAGGCGGAGATGTTCTCCGACGGACCGCCGCCCGCCAAACCGCTCACCATCCGCTCGCACTCGCCGCGCCACGACCGGCCGCCCGCCTTCGGCTCCTACGGAGGAGTGGAGATCCAGAAGGGTGAGGGTTTTGATTAGAATTCCATCTTCATGTTTTCTTCTCCGTTGCAGACCCGAACGCGCCGCTGGACGCGCAGACGAAGTGGATCTGCCCGCGCTGCACGTACCTGAACTACGTGAAGGCGATCCGCTGCACGATGTGCTCGCTGCCGCTGAACGGACCGCCGAAATCGGTTTTGTTTCCGAAGTGATTCGCTTTCTGTTTTGTTCCCGACCGCTTGCATTTGTTCCTCTTTCATAAATGCAAGGGTTTGTGTTGAAATGCGGGCCGATTCGAGCATTTTCTTTCGTCGCGCGGTTCCCTCCTTTGTGGCCGGTCAAACGTGTATGTGTCTTCCAAATAAACGCCGCTTTAATCGATTGGCTTCTTCTTGGCGGACTCTTGGGGATCGTTTGTTCGTTCGTTTCCTCCTGTACAGTTGTAAATAGTCGCATCGATTCGGCAGGCCAACGGGGCGACTCCTTCTTCTTTCAGTCCACCTCCTTCGTCTACTTCTTTCTAGTGAACTCCTCTCCTGGTCATTGAACAACTCCCGATTGGGTTCTCAAGCAACGCCTTCTGTGAACAACGCTTGGGATCGTCGTCTAGTCTTTTCAGTCCATTCAATGGTGCGTTCTTCTTGTCAATCCCCCACCGTTTAGTCCGTAGTCTTCGTTCTCCTCAGCGTACATATGCGAAAAAGAAATCAATTACGGTCGCAGTTTCTCTTCCACGAAGGATTCCGACTTAATTCTGCAGGTTGATTGTGGAATGCTCAAGTGCTCGAATAAAAGAGACAACCTTCTTCGGCTGTGGGCAAAGAAAGAATCAATGGGAATGACCACAACCCGACAAACGAGTGGTCGCCATAGTGACTGGGTGGACGTGGGCAGGCGGCAAGGAAGTGGCCGCTCGTCATTGCATTTCCCGTGTTCTCCGTGGGATGTCCTCCTTCTTCCAAAAGGTTCGCGATCGTTTCGCGCCCCGCAACGATGCCCAGCCGTCCACTTCGATCACGAACGAGACGAGCGGCCCCGAGGAGGCGGCAAACATGGAGCAGAACGCCGAAGAAGCGGCAATTCCGGCAGAAGTCGCCCTGCCCGTCGAAGAGCTTCCGCCCATCGAGGACGAGGATGCCCGTCCAGCTGCTGCCGAAGAAGATGCGGGCGAATTGCTCGAGGAGAGGCCGATCGTCGAAGAAGAGGATGGACCGCGCGAAGAAGAAGGAGGCGATCGTTTGGAACCCGCCGAAGAAATCGAACCGAAACCGGACGAAAAAGAGGAGGATTCCGCTTTCGACCGTCCCCGACGAGCCGCAGCCCAGTCAGTTTCGAGACGACCTCTTCATTCAAATGAGACGTAAGTGATCACCCTTCTGAGTTCCGGGCTAATTTCAGTTGCGCGTTCAGAGAACTTCCAACGGACAACCCGGGAGGCGTTTGCGATCAGCCAGCTCATGTCCGAAATTCCGCCCATCTCGTCGGCCGAAATGCAGCACTTTCGATCGTTGAGCACGGCCATCTCGATCTCCGTCGTCTTTCACAACGTTGCACTGGTGCTTCAAGGTTTGCATTCCGATTTGCTTCTTGCTGAATGCAATCGATTGAAGGCTTCCTGTCCGGCCTCGCCGTCTTCCACGCCACCATTTCCTTTGTGTTCACGAGTTAAATGATCGACTGGGGTTGCCCATTCTTCCAGCCATCATTCCAGGTTGATTTCCTCATTCCAACCAGGAAGGCCTCGCTTTTCTCCTCTTCGCCCGCCGGTCAGTCCCCTCGCCCGCTCCCCGCTCGGTCCCCACTGCTCACGACGCGACTGGGGGCAAAAGCTTGATTTATTCGTTCTTGTCTCTCTTTATATACTAACACGCAGGCAGGCGGGCGGGGCCCAAAGGAGACCAAAGAGAGGGAGTGCAGAGAGCAGGCAGACAAACGATGAACCCTCTCTTACACCTTCCCCTATTGTAGGACCAATCGCCCTCGATTGCACATGATCAGGCGAATACAGAAAGAACATTCGATTGCAGCGATTACTGGCTGGAGTAAACGATTTGATCTCGCAAAGATCCGGGACGGGGGAAGTTGACCGCTTCGTTCAGCGTATAGACGAGGGCATTCAAATAAGAGCCGCGCGAAATGCGGTTGAGCGAGGGAGATGAGTCTTGCGAGTAGGCGCTGGGAAGGGGAAGGACGGGCTGGCCGGGCTTGTTTCGGATCGAGTAGTGTTCGGGCAGGACGGTGATCAGAATCATCGACGGAAAGCGTTCTTGCGGCGGAAGAGAGCCGAACAGATTCAGTTGGTCGTGAGAGAAGTTGAAAGGCATGTCGTGCGAGACGACTTTTCCGGTCAACAACATGCACTTCGAGGGGCCAATCTGGCGAGCGCTCACATCGGACGTCAAAGCATTTTGCCAAATTAACGTCGGCAACGAATGCAGCTTGAACTGCAGGGCCAAAGCCTGCGCTTGCGGCAATCCGGACGTTTTGTCCAGGTTCTCTTGCAAAGTGCGGGGATTGGGGCTTGCGTTCTGAACGGAAACGAACTCTTGCACCTCCCACAGAGAGCCGATTGGAAAGAAGGAGATGCAAGGAGATGAGCGAGAGCCGAGCTGAATGAACGTGGGGGCAGAGGCTTGGGGATCAGCACGAACAGCGACAGCACTGGGACCTGTGGAGTATTGAACGAAATAGAGAGTGGGCGTCATGGAGTGAGTGATCGATTCATATTTGAGCGTCAAGTAGCGAGGGAGGCAGCGGGAGCCGAAGTGATCCAAGATATGAAGGGACAACGGGGCACACTGCGGATTCGAAACTTTGGTCATGCTGTACGGATTGTAGTCGGCTGGTTGGGCTCGCAGAAAGTCGCCGAACGTGACGCTTGGGGTCGTCGGAGCGGGTGGTTGTTGGGGCACTTGGACGGGCGGCTGTGCGGACGGCTGCTGCTGGGTCGCGTGCTGGAGCTGGACTGCTTGCTGGAGCTGGAGCTGCTGTTCCATCCGTTGGAGCTGCTGTTGCATCTGGTAGAGCATGTCGGCGGGCACTTGAAGCGTTGCGGGTGGGGCGGCCGGAGCGTGCGGGAGTTGCGGTTGCTGGAGCGGAGGTTGCAGTTGCGGGTGCGGCGGGTCAGCGGCCGAGTCGGTCGGCGGATCCTCCTCGTCCATTGCGAGCCGATCGAGGCGCTGCAACGAAATAAAATTAGTTCAGTGAACGAGAGCCTCCGCTTGCTCCTCCTTTCCCCTTTTTATCAAAATTTTTTATGCTTGATCTTGCAGCTTGCCCTTCGATCGAAGCGGATATCGATGCTTAGCGGTCGGTGCCGATTGTTCGGTTTGCTTGCGATCATGCCGTTTATCACGGCTAATCGAGTGATCGTACCCTGCTTCTTGCTTTAAACTCTCAATGTCATTCGAGAAATCAAAGTAATCGCTGGAGGAAGACGCGCGCGGCTTGAGAAGAAAGTGGTATCGCTTCACTTGATTCAAATGAACAGGAAGAGGCTCTTTTCGAGGATCTTCCACGCTCACAATCTTCAAATGCGGTACGTCCACTTCGATTACTCGATAGATGCCATCAAAAGACTTGTCTAGCTTGGGCGAGACATTCGGAGATGGACGGAATTTCTTCAGCAAAACCAAATGCCCTTCTTGAATCTTGCTGTTCGACGACTGCCGGTCATAGCGTTCTTTCATGCTCTTTGCATTCACTTGCAATTCATCGGCAGCAGCAGCCCACGCTTGCCGAAGAGTCTTGCAGAGAATTCGCTTGAATTCGGCGGCGTCTGATTCGCCATAAGATACCACTTGCTTGCTGTGCAAAAGCTGATGAATGGGCAGGACGGCATCACGACCAAACACAAGAAAGAACGGAGTTTCAAGAGTCGTGCTGTGCGGCGTGCAGTTGTAAGCGAACGTGACCGCCGGCAGGTAAGAGTCAAACTCCTGCCCGTCTTGCGCGATGTACTTGGCGATCATGTTCTCAAACGTTCCAAAACTGCGCTCGCAAGCACCATTTCCGCTCGAATGATACGGCGTGCAGTAGCGCTTGTGAATGTTGAGAGTCGAGTACAACTCCTGCATGATTCTTGACTTGAAGCTGGACTGATTGTCGGAAGTCAACTCGGTTGGGCAACCGAACTTAAAGAAAACTTCTTGCATCAAAACATTCGCGAGTGTGAGAGAAGTCATGTCAGAAATGGGAGCAGTGATTGCATATTTAGTGAAATGATCAATTATCATGAAGATATACTTGTTTCCTCGAGCAGTGGGCAAGAACGGACCACAAATGTCCATTGCTACCTTTGCCCAAGGCGTGCTCGTGGTAAGAGGAATGAGGGGAATGCGTGCTGATTTGGGAGGGCGTGCACGTTCTTGGCACTGCTTGCAGCACTTGATGCGTTCCGAAAAATAATTTAGTTTCCCATTCCAGAGGTAATTGCTTGTTCGCTGCATCGCTTTGTGCACGGACGTGTGTCCTCCACCAAAAAGGGAGTCGTGGACGCTGCGAAAGATGTGCGGGCGGAGGCTTGCGGGAACAAAGAAAACATCCGGCCCGTGCTCTTTGGAACACACAATTCCATCCGAATTGAGCATCGATCGTTCCAAATACCACTGACCTTCTTTGTCAAGTTCGGTTGCCTTCTTGCGACCCAAAAGAACATCTTTTACTTGAGCAAAAGTGGGGTCTAACGCTTGTGCTTCTTTCAAGGGCAGGGGGGCTTCTTGCCGAACGAGAGACATGCATTCTGGAAACTTAATGACGTCTTCAATCAACTCGACGTCCTGGCTTGCTTGAATAGCCGATTCGTAGTCTTTGCGAGAGAGTGCATCGGCAATCTTGTTGTCGATTCCTTTCACGTGACTCAAATCGATGTCGTAAGCTTGCAGAATGATCAACCAACGATGCAGGTGCGTGCTCGTTTGCGACTTTTTAAGGAGAAAGATGAGCGGCTTGTGGTCAGAGTGGATGAAAATACGCGAGAAAATAACGTAAGGCTTGAAATACTCAAGAGCCAACACAATGGCCGCCAATTCTTGCTGAATTGCGGGCCAGCGGCGTTCGGTATCGCTAAACGTCTTGCTGAAGTAGCCGATCACAAGCGGCGGTTCCTTGAGCGAACCCTCGCGCTCTTGCGTCAACACGGCGCCTACGGCAATGCGACTTGCATCGGTGGTGATGTGAAAGCTTTGCTGATAGTTGGGATACGCAAGGATGGGCTTGGAGATGAGAGCTTGCTTCAACGCTTGAAATGCGTCGTCTTGCTCTTGCTTCCACTCGAATTGAACGTCCTTTCGGGACAATCGATTGAGAGGTTCTGCAGTGCGGGCATAATTCGGAATAAACTTGCGAAAGTAAGAAGTCATTCCCAGAAATCGCTTGACGCCTTCAAGATTGGTGGGCGGCTTGTAATTTCTGATAGGCTCCAAATTGTCCTCATCCGGCGAGTACCCACGTTCAGAAACCCAATGGCCAAGGAATTTGAGCTCCTTGTAGCCAAGCAGAGTCTTTTTGGGCGAGATTTTCATGCCAAATTGCTTCAAACGAGTGAAAAGCATGCGGAGGTGGCCGAGATGCTCATCGAAATCATCAGACTTGCTGAAGATGAGCACATCGTCGACGTACACCAAAATAAAATCCTCAAATCCTTGTAGAACTTTGGTCATTGCTCGCATAAACAAAGCTGTGGAGTTTCGCGTGCCGAAGGGGACGCGTAGACACTTGTAAGTCTTGTCTTCAGTAATAATTCCCACTTTCCGAGCGGACTCCTCGCTCAAGGGAATAGAGAGGAAGCCGGAAGTGAAATCAATGCTTGAAACCCATTTGACGCCACTGAGTTTTTCAATCAGGGCTTCAATTCGAGGAACTGGGTAGTAGTCGGGAATGATCGCTTGATTCAGCTTGCGATAGTCAATGCATGGTCGAATGCTACCGTCTTTCTTCTCGACGATCACAATGCCGGAGACGAATTCCGTTTCGGCTTCTTGCAAGATTCCGCACTTCACGAGCGTCTCGATGTACTCTTTTAAACGCTCGCGGTACTTAAAAGGAATGCGACGGGGCTTCGTGTAAATCGGTGTGTCGCTTTTGGTGCGGATTTCTTGCGGTTCAATCTTGCAAAGACCAATGTCAAGAGCGTGCTTGGAGAAAATGCAATCGAATTCTTCTACCAATGCTTGCAGTTGCACTCGCTGCTGCTCGTTAAGGGCAGGCGACTTGAATTGGACTCGAAACTTGACATCGGGAGCGGGGCTTGCAGTGGAAACCCGATGAGGAGAGGATCCTTCGGTGAGAAGAGTGGACGAGATTTCTTCATGCATGTGATTTACTTGCAGCAGATCGTCTGCGACGTCTTCTGCTGTGCCAATATTCATGCAAGGGTAAAGTTCAACAGAGAGCGGAGTGGGGTTTGTGATGTAAACAAATGACATGTCTTGATCGAGAAGAGCGGGGGATGAGTGAAGATTGTGCTTTTCCCACAGCCGGGAGCTAATTTCGGACATGAAAAGAACACAATTGGAGTCGACTGGATGATCCCACGTGCAGGCGACTTTTGTCGAGGTGTAGGGCAAAAGATGCGTAAGTTTTCGTACTTGCAATTGGCGGGATTGCCGGCGAGAAAGGAACGGAACTTTAGCGCCTTGCAAAGCGATCATTTCTTGCTTGTAATCAATGGAAACGGGAGAGAAAAGCTGGAGAACATCATTTCCGATGAGAAGCGTGTAGTCGAGCGACTCAAAGATGTAATCCCCCGTAAAGTGCAAAGGACCTCGTTTCGTGCAATCACCAAACGAGTACGTGGTCTCGATTGTCCCTTCCATCTGGAAGGTTGCTTGCGTGATTCCTTTGGCTGTGGCTTGAAGCGGATGAAAGAGATGTCCTTTGAACATCTGCTTGCACTTGATCGGCATGATCGTTGTATTGGAGCCCGTGTCAATAAGAGCGGAAACAGCTTGCTCATTGATCAACACTTGCACTCGAATTGTGACCAAATTGGAATTACTGTTGCAGGACAGAATCCGGCAGGACGAAAGGTCGACTTTGAGGCTTGTCGGAGGGAGTGGGAAGGACGGCGGCGGCGTGCGGTTGCTGCTGGACGGCGGCTTGAGCATTCGTTTGTTGCAGAAACGTCCGAAAAAACTGCAGCAATCGCTCGACATGCGGCCGAACGTTCACGACAATCTGCGCTTTCACTTGCGACCAAAGAAGCTTGAGGAAAACGAGAGCGGACATGCAGGTCACGAACCATTCGCGGAAGCTCAAGGACGGAAACGAAAACGGAAAGAGCGAGACCGAGAACAAGTGATTTCCGGTCGGCTCTTCGTTTTGGGGGAGCGCGGACTTTCCGTCAAGCACGTGCCGCTTGTGCAGCTCTTGCTGAATGTCGTTTGGGAGAAGCAGAAACGAGACATTCGTGTCGTGCATCGAAAAGCTGTGCGCATGAGTGGCGTGCAAGTGCCGGAAGTACTCGAAGTCCGAGGAGTTGAAGAAGGGGGAGATCGCGAACGGCTTGATCGCGACCTTTTCCCAGCTCGTGGTATTTCCGTCTTGTTTCCGCTGCCAGATTTTCGACTGCAGGTCAACAAACTGCGGCATGCGGGCTTGATTCGCTTGTTCCGTGTGAATGATCCCCGTGTGGATGTTCATGAAGGCTTCGATCCAAATGCCGTTGATCCGAGCGCTCACCGGAACGGAGTGCTCGAATTCCAGGGGCATTTGGCCACTCAGACGAACCTCGCTGACAAGCGAACATGAACGGGTGTAAAAGAGATTGCTGTTCACACTGAAGGCTTCAATCTCTTGCACACCCAAAATCATGCGGGCGGTGAGAGTGGGGTTCTCGAGCATGAACGTGCGGAGCAGAGAGTGAACCCAATTGATGTTCGTGCAGAGAGTGTCGAACGTGTGCTGGATCGCGTCTACTTCCTTCAGGCTTCCGGCCATGAGTTGAGCAGCCAACTGATCGGAGTACACATTCGCGACATCTCGCTTGGACTTGCCGGTCATGTTTTGAATGCGAACGAAGGAGGACCACTGATCGAACGGGACGGCGATCTCTTGTTCAGAGAGCACGAACGTCCGCTGCTTGTCAATCACGAGAGGGGGCGCGGGGGAGAACGAGAGAGCGATCAGCTTGTCATCCGAAATCCACACGTTTCCCATCTGCTTGCCGGAAATGGACCGCCACGAGCGAAGGAGATCGAATTGCTGGCTTGCGCGATCCCAAATCAACGCCTTCCCTTCCAGAGTGTTGCACTCGCCGGCTTGCACAAGACAGCCTTTCGTTTCGTCTTGCAACGAGACGACTTCTGACGAGTTGTACAAGTGCAGCTGTTGGGTCGTGTACACTTGGCAGTTGATCACTTCCACGTGCACCCAATGGAAGCTGTGGATGATCATCGTGGGAGCGGAGAGATCGAGAGAGCGATTGGTTTGCAGAATGCCGTTGATCAACGAGAGCGCGTACATGATATTCCCGATCTTGCAGGTCTGCTCCTGCAGCATCCGGCGGCATTCTTGCGTCGAAACAAACAGCTCGTCGGTTTGCGGCTGCGACTAGTCAGTGACACCAACGAAATTCGTGTACTTGCGGAGAGAAGTTTGGTACATGCGGCAGGTTTTGGCTTTGATCTTCGCGGGCATCACATTCTTCACATGCAGATCGAAAGAAAAGTTGTGGCTGTTCTGTCCGATGCCCTGCAATTGCGGGCAGAGCGGAGCGTCTTGCATTTGGAACCAAATCGGACTCGACTTCTCACTGCAGATCATGGGCTGGACGGCTTGCGAGATGGGGAGGCAGGAAGCGAGCGAGAAGAGCATGACGAGAGTGATTACGTAGGGCGTGAGCTTGCTGCTGATGGACGGGGCGGTCGACATCTCCGCGGTCTTGGCGACCCGATCGGAGGTCGACTTCTGCAGCAGAGCTCGCAATTCGGCGATCTCTTCCTGCTGTTTCTTGATTTGCACATCGCGATCTTGCAACTGATCGAGATGGCGCTTGTCTTGGCTTTCGGCCGCGTTGACACGAGAGGAGTAGGGAGTGGGGGAACGCTTGCTGTGGTAGCGGCTGGAGGAGGGTCGGCTGTCGTCATCGTAATGCACTCGGCGCCCGTCACGCGAGGAGTCACGATAACGAGAGTACGAGTTGCGGGAGGACGAGCGGTCGCGGTAGTACGGGCTGCGATCCGACCGCCGGTCGTCACGCGAGTACCGGGAATCGCCATTCGACTTGTCCCACTGATCGTACCGACTCGAACGACCGAAATTGCGCGACCACTTTCCGTTCTCTCGACTGTGAGAGCGGTAGGAGGAGCGGCCGTCGGTCTGCTTGCGGAAATCTTGCTTGGGGTAATCGGAGCTGCGGCGGTAGTCACTCTTGTCGAAGCTTTTGGAGCGATCACGATAAGAGCGGCTGCCGTTTTGCGGCTGGTCAGAAGACGAGAGATTGACGGCTTTGAAATCTTGCATGAGGGCATCGAACGAAGTAGAAGAGGGTTTGGCGCTGTTTCGCCAGCTGCACAGCTGCATGAAAGACTCCACTTCGGTAGCGGCGGCTTCCGCTTCTTGCAGAGTCTTGCAGTTCTTGCCACGAATGTGCAGGCTGATGAAGGGGAGCGTTTTGTTTCGGAAAGCTTCGAAAGTGATTTGCTTGAGGTTTTCTATGCTCTCATTCAAATGAGCGCGTCGAACGGCTTGCTGGAGGCGGTGCAGGAACGCGGCGACCGATTCGCCTTGATTTTGGAAGCAAAGAGTGAGTTTCTCCCGAGCGAGTTCTTGATGGAACTCATTCTGGAAGTGATTCTTGAGGGCTTGCAGTGCGTGCTCGAGAGTGTCCGTTTGGTTCGGGGCGAGCGTGTCGAAGTGTTGGCGGGCAGCTCCTTCCAAGAACACCTTGAGCCGATTGATCTTTTCGGGCTCATCTTTTGGGTTGCTGCAGGCCAACAGGTCGGAGAAACGCTTGGACCAATCCACGAACAAGACGTCACTGTCGGGATTGCCGGAGAACGGACGCAGCTGAGCGGAGAACTCTTTGGAGAGCGAGAACATGCGGACAGTGCGCTGCTCCTCCGTTTCTTCGGGGGGCTGCGCGGCGGACGGGTGAGTGAAGGAGGACTCGACGTGGTCGATGCGCGTGTTCAACTCATTCACTTTCTGCTCCAACTGTGTGAAGCGGTTGCCCACTTGCTCCGTGAAAACCGCACAGTTGGCCTCCAGCTGCGCGTGTTCGCGGAGCTGATGGCGAAGGGCGCGCAGACAGGCTTGCTCGCTGGCTTGGCACTTGCGCATGTGCTCGCGATGGGGGCCGGCTTGGCGGCCTTCCACATCGGCGGACGAAAAGGCGGCGTGCAAATCGGGTGCGTTGGGTGGGAGATCTCCCCCTCCATCGGGAAGAGACATGCTTGCAAAAGAAGAGAAACGAGACCCAAAAGGAGAACCCGCCCAAGGCTGTTCAGACTTTTGGGTCGACAGCAATCAACAAGACAGTAACCAACCTCAAGCACTGGAGCGTTGGGAAGCGGTCAGGAGCGATCAGGGAGCGAGACGACGGTGGTCGGCGTGTTCGGCCGGTCGGTCGGGATGCGAATGAGAGGATCGCGGACGTCGCCGATCGGCGCATCGACGGCCAGGTGTCCGCCCCTTTGTCTCTCTTTTCGCGAGCCGACCGTCGGGCATCCCGGATTTTCTCGCTTGCCCGTTCGTTCCTCGCGTCGCGGCCGGCGCCGCGCGCTTTTTGTTCGGCGGCGACGAACGAAATCCGGACGAGAAAATCGGGGCCGTTCGGCTACGTGCTTGCCGCTTGCGGTGGACGCGGCGAGACGAGTGAATCATCGCGCCACTCGCTCGCTCGTCGCAAAGAGCGACGGCTCAAAGACCACGAATGACGAACCAAGCGGTCGTCTGCTCATCAACGAGACGTGCACAAAGACGAGAAGGGTCTCCGCTTCGAAGAAATAAAAGTTTGCTTGCAACTTGCATTCCCGCACGAGCACTCGAAACAAAACACTCCTCACCTGCAGAGCGTTCGCTTCTTGGCACAACTCCTTGCGAATCCGTTGGAGAATGCGGCCCAAGTGATTGCGCCCTCGCCACTTCTTCGGCTGGTGGACGCGCGGGTCGGTTCTCGAGAGACCGACGCCCCAGAAGCGGTCGTGCGGATTCGCTTCAACCAGGCGGCTTCGGTGCGTGTTCAGAAGCTGACGACGGAGGTGCGAATTCTGCTCGAATTTTGCTCGGCAAATTTCGTACATCACTTGCAATTGTTTCTTCGACCATTCGGAAGTGTTCGGAATGAGCTTGCCCTTTCCTTTCATCACTTTCGGATCGGTCATCGTCATGATCTCTTGCTGGACATCATGCTCTTGTGCGGCTTCTGCCTTGTAGAAGAAGTACGCTTGTTCGGTGCAATTGAAAATTCGGTTCTGATACGAGAAGCTTGCGGGGTGATGATTACTCAAAAAAAACTGGCAACCAAAGAAAGGAAGAATTCGCCCGTCAGTCATCGCTGAAAGCAGATGGTGAGCAGAGAGCGATTCGGCGTCTTGCGGAGAAAAGAGCGTCACCTCCCACGGGATCTGTGCGCGCACGGCTTGCAAGTGAACAAAAGGAATCACGAACAAACCGCTTTGCGTACTCGAAGCGCGCCGACAAGACACGATCACGCACGAGTCCTCCCGTGGGAGTGTGGGGCACAAACAAATGAGGACAGGGGCAGTTGGACCCTTTTAAGCTGCCCGGATCGAGTGGGGTCTCACTCGCTGCTACCAGTTAAATGATCGACTGGGGTTGCCCATTCTTCCAGCCATCATTCCAGGTTGATTTCCTCATTCCAACCAGGAAGGCCTCGCTTTTCTCCTCTTCGCCCGCCGGTCAGTCCCCTCGCCCGCTCCCCGCTCGGTCCCCACTGCTCACGACGCGACTGGGGGCAAAAGCTTGATTTATTCGTTCTTGTCTCTCTTTATATACTAACACGCAGGCAGGCGGGCGGGGCCCAAAGGAGACCAAAGAGAGGGAGTGCAGAGAGCAGGCAGACAAACGATGAACCCTCTCTTAC